>OZ014494.1:48589089-49947839 GCA_963966045.1 Xestobium rufovillosum
GTATTACTCTAAAATCTCCGCTCCAGAAGTCTCCATCTTCTGGCCATCGCACTTCACTGATACCTACTACGTCTAATGCTAACCTATCCATCTCAATTTTCAAATTCTCTAACTTCCCTACTTGTTTCATGCTTCTAACATTCCACGCTCCGACTCGTGAGATGTTACACTTATCATTTCTGATGACTCCCCCCGAAGCAGTCCCCGCCCGGAGATCCGAATGTGGGACTATTTTACCTCCGGAATATTTTACTCCAGAAGGTGCCATCATTAAAGTACGCTGTACTAGGGATAAAATAATGTGGTGGTTTCCCATTGCCTTCCACATCGCAGTAGTGTGTATCACAGTGCCATACCAACCCTCACGATCTCTGCCACTATGATTACTGAAAGAGCTGCTGCCCCCTTCCAGGGACTTGATTTAGTCTGGCTTCTCAAATAAAAACCCCTCCAATATGGTTAAACCTATGGTTCGGCTCTTTATATCATTGAAGCGCGCAAGCCATCCCACCCGTCCCAGTATTACTAGAACTGCGTCAAGGTACAAGTCCTTTGGGAATCTGACAAATCTGACAGATATTTATTAAGATTATTTTGTTTTGTACCTATTTTACAAATGTTTCGATAATCCAGATCGCTATTAAACAGTAGAAAATTATTATTGTTTTTATTGGTTTTGGTTATTGAACTATCAGTTAATCAGGTACTTTGTTTAAATGGAAGCCTTTATTTCTGAAGACTATGCTGATAAATGGTGTTTATATATTTACGATATTGTAATGATGGAAATGCTCGTGTTGTCGTTAGGGAATAACGCCAAAGGTTTCCAAATCGAAGGTTCCCAACCTATGGAGTTTTTACGAGAACATTCCGACGACTAAGAGAGGCTGGATCAACAAACCAACAGAATAATTTGCGTGGGGTTCAACAGATACATGATATTCAAGACGTAGATAATGTTATAGAAGCCGTTCTTGATGATTCGTCTATAAGCACACGGCGAATCGCCACACAGCATAATTTAACACAATCAATGGTATGGCGAATACTGCGTCAAGAGGAACTGTACTGAGTGGCTCAATGAAAACTTCCGTGGTAGATGGATAGGTCGTTGGGGCCTCATACCGTGGCCACACAGGTCCACGGACTTAAGTCCCCTGGATTTTTATTTGTGGGCCCATTTAAAACAAATTGTGTACACCGTGACCATCAATTACTGGAAAGAATTGTTAATGCGGTGCACGAAATTCGAAATCAAAATTTAATTCCTCGAGTTTACGCTTCACTAATACGTCGTTGCTATACCTAATACCTGCATTCGCGCTCATGGACAACAATGCCTGACGGGGTATTTGCCCGAGGAGTAGTTGGTCGAACGGTCCAGTACCACTGATTACACCCAACTAATTACTCAAAGTAATTGTCACTTACTGATATCTGTCCAGAGCGCGGCAGCATATACAGGGTGTCCTGATAAGTTTGACCACCGGCGATATCTCGGTAGTTATAAAGCCTAGAGCTCCGGGGAAAAATTACTTCTAGTAAAAGTGGCAAACAAAATCGCTGAAAATTATTCTGAAGTTCCTAGATTGACCGCAAGAGGGCGTAACACGCATCATCAGTTAGAAAACGTAGATATTCTCTAGAACAGTGGTTCTCAACCGCCGTTCCGCGGAACAGTGGTGTTCCGCAAATGTGTTGAAAGTGTTCCGCGAAATATTCTAAATAATCTTGCTTTTGGCAAAAAATCGCGCAACTTGGCAACACTGCCGTATATGACCTGATCAAGAGCAACGCTTTTTTTATTGCGAATTACAGCCGCACTGCCCTATTAGCGGATACGTAGAGTTTGCTTAAAGCATTCCCAACTGTCTAACTTAGGGCAACGGGCATATTTTCTACTTATATACTATTTTTGGAAACGTGGGTGCCATCACACCTTCGTGGCACAATGGTCGATGTGTCATCCTCCCAAATCGCAACGTTGGGGGTTCGTACCCCGCCGCATTTTTTTTTTTTGTTATGATGATTTCACATTTTTCTTTTGAACAAAAAATCAGTCAGGTCAAAAAGGACAGATAGGGGATCGCCATCAAAGTTAATATTTTTATTAATTTTAAGGAAATCTGCAAACGACAACAAGCTCAAATCTCTCATTAAAATGAACAGATGCTTGCTAGTTTTGCAACTTTCTTAAAAGTTCTGTTATTTTAGACAAAAAATTTACTTTATTTTTTAATTTTAATACCAAATGTTTATTTTATCCTGTTTTTATATCGTCCATATTTTGTTGCTCAGAAATATATGTGTATTTATGTTTCATGTACGAATTATTAATAATAAATGCATGCTAATGATCTTGGTGTTCCGCAGTATTCTTTGGTAGCTGGAAGTGTTCCACTACTGCAAAAAGGTTGAGAACCACTGCTCTAGAATTTGCTTATTGAATGGGACTTTTAAATATGCACATTATAAACTACAAGTGATTTTTCATATTTTCTGTTTTACACGTCCTTCTCTATCTCTCAAAATAAAGTGGTGGGGGAAGTTTAAACTTTATTTTCTTTTTATTTTGATAACTCTGACGTGGCTTAACGAAATTTTACAAACTTGGTGTCGTTGAAAAGGACTTTCCTTACTCAACTTAGCCGAATATTAATTGCGTGATTACAATTATTAAAGTGACCGCTAGATGGCGTTTTTTTATAACACAGCCAAAACTGCCCTTTTTCTCAACAAAATGAAATGAAACGGTTTTTCTCTTTTACATTAATTTTCTATAATACAGAGACTTAACTTCTGGCGAAAACCGCATATCGATATCTTTATTCGTTTTCGACTTATTAACAGAAAAGTGCATACGTGGTACCCGCTAGCGCATCAGAAAAATCAGAATGATATTAGCATGTTGTTATGCTGTCAATTACTCAAGACGGCGATGAAAAGAAAAATACTGTTTTGCGCGATTATAAATTGCATCCCTACCATATTATTGTGTTACACCAAGCCCTTGTGGACACAGATTTTGATCGAAGATTAGATCATTATTATTGGCTAAGGAATATGTGCTTAGAAGACCCACAATTTTTGCTTCATATTTCGTGGACCGACGAGGCAACGTTTACGAATACTGGAGAAGAGGCGAGAGGAGTAAATCTGCACAATATAGGGTGATCTATAATGAGTTAAATTAAATTATTAAAGGAAGGGCGCCTCTCGACGAGAATGTTGAAGGAGTGCAGCAGTTCTTGCAAACAAACTTAGAAGTGACGGCGAAAGTAGAAACTGTAAGTAAAGTTAGCACAAAAAGCGGGAGGACAATGCTAATTGCCAAACTGAAGAATATGGATGATAAAGTCGGGATTATGAAAAATAAAAACAAACTGAAGGGACGGGATATTTATATTGATGACGACTTAACAGTAAGGGAAAGAGATATTCAGAAGAAACTGAGAGACATAGCAAAGGAAGAAAGGAACTTGGGGAAGAAAACAAAGGTAGCTTACCAAAAACTAATAATAGAGAATAAAGTATGGGTATGGAATAAAACAACAAATGAGTTGGAAGAGGAGAAGGCACAAGCTCCTGGAAACAGTAAATCTTCTTTAAAAAACTGACAAAAATTAAGAGCTGGAAGGAAATACGGTACAACCAAGGCAATGAAGAGGGAAATGAATGTTGGAAAAATCAAAAAAAGCAGCCAATGGGACGTAATAACAGGAATATTTTGAAAATTGCAACCTGGAATGTCAGAGGTACTTATCAAGAAGGAGCATTGAAAATATTGAAGGCAGAAGCAGAAAGGTGTGGACTTGATGTAGTTGCTTTACAGGAAACAAAACAAAGAGGTGATGTGATTATGGAAATAGGGAATTTTACTCTGTTTAATAGCGGAAACGAAGATAGGAGACTGGGGGTAGGATTCTTACTCAACGAAGCAGCGAAAACGATGGTCTCGAAATTTGTGTCGGTAACGGATAGATTGTGTTGGCTGAGGTTAAAAGGGAAAAACAGATATATAAGTATAATTAACATCCATGCACCAACAGAGGATAAGGAGGAAGAAATTAAGGACGTGTTTTATGAACAAGTGCAAGATATTTACAATAAACTGCCCAAATTCGATGTCAAGATAGTAGTAGGTGACTGCAATGCAAAAATAGGTAGAGAAGAAATATTTAGGCCCACGATAGGAAAATACAGCTTACACAGAGACAGCAACGAAAATGGACAAAAACTGATTGAATTTGCAATGGAAAAAAAGATGAGGATCTGCAGTACATGGTTCCAGCATAAAGATATACATAAGGGTACATGGGTAACCCCAGATGGAAAGGTGACTAATCAGATTGATCATATCTTAATTGAGGAAAAGCATGCTGGAAATGTCTGTGATGTTCGGAGCTACAGAGGGGCCGATGCCGATTCGGATCACTTTTTGGTAGTGATGAAAATAAAGGAAGAAGTCTCATGGATTAGAAGAACTAGAGCAGAAAATAGGGCCAACTACGAAGTAAAGGAATTACAAAAGACAAGTGTGAGAAAGGAATATCAGGAAGAACTAAGAGAGAACCTAAGAGACATGTCAGAATCTAGCAACATAAACACTGAATGGAAACAAGTAGAAGTGGCAATCACAGATGCAGTTAAGAAAACAATTATTATAAAGACGAAACCACGGAAGAAGAAGGGATGGTTTGATGAAGAGTGTACGAAGTTGATTGGAGAAAGAAGAATTGCAAGAATTAACAAGATGAAAGAAGATACGGAAGAGAATAAGAAAAGGTTTGCTATGGCTAGAAAAGAAGTAAAAAGGGTATGTAGGAGGAAAAAGAGGATGTATAATGAAAAATTAATATCAGACATTGAGGAAAATTTTAAGAACAAAGAAATAAGGAACTTCTATCAGGAGATTCGGAAAACTAAAAAGGGATATCAAAATAAAACGAAGTTTTGCAAAGATAAGGAGGGGAACTTAATAGGCGACAAAACAAGAAGTGTGGAAAGATGGAAAGAGTATTTTGAAGAGCTTTTGGATGGAGGAGGGCCATTAGAACTGGAGTATGAGACGAGCGAGTACAGAGACATGGAAAGGAACGGCGAAATAGAAGCCCCAACGGATGAAGAAATTAAGGAGGTGATTTATCACTTAAAGAATAACAAGAGTCCGGGATAAAACAGCATAGGTGCCGAAATGCTTAAATATGGAGGGAAAGAACTGCAGGAGAAGTTGTGTAACATTATAAGAACCGCATGGAATAAAGAAGAAATGCCAGAAAAGTGGGGGGAAACGTTAATAGTGCCTATATACAAAAAAGGGGATGTAACTTGTTGTGATAATTATAGAGGAATAGCGCTGCTAGATGTAGTTTACAAAGTATTAGCAACCTGTGTAAAATCGAGGCTGAATGAATATGCTGAAAATATAGTTGGAGATTATCAGTGTGGGTTTCGAAGTAACAGATCAGTTACAGATCAGATTTTCACCTTGAAACAGATTTTGAGTGGTAGTTTTGAGTATGGTAGAGCACTGCACATGATATTCATCGACTTCAAGCAGGCATACGACACTATTGACCGACAACAGCTGTATTTAGCAATTGAACAACTAGGAATACCAAGGAAGTTGATAGCGCTGGTAAAGATGACGTTAAAAAGGACCAAAAGCAGGGTAAAAGTGAATGGACAGGTGTCAGAGAAGTTCGAAATTCGACGGGGTTTGAGACAGGGTGATCCTCTATCTACAGTTTTATTTAACCTGGCACTGGAAAAAATCATGAGGGATAGCTATATCAATAGGCAAGGAACAATCTACGGTAATAACCACCAGTGCCTGGCATATGCAGACGATGTGGTAATTATAGCAAAGACAAGGAATGGACTCAAAAGTGTGATAGAAAGGTTAAGTGGAAAGGCTCTAGAATTGGGATTGAAATTGAATCAAAGCAAAACAAAGTATATGAGTATGGGGCCGGAGTTGCAACAGAATCTGGAAGTCGTAACGCAGGGAGAAGTATATAGTTTCGAATGGAGAACAGAATGGGTTTATTTGGGAGTAGTGATAAGCAGTGACAACGACAGCAGCCGAGAAATAACAGCAAGGCTTGCGAAAGGTAGTAGAAGCGCAGGCGCTCTGGCGAAGATTTTAAAATCAAAAAGTGTATCGCTAAATACAAAGAAAAGAATATACATGTCTGTAGTTAGGCCTACGGTAACCTACGCATGTGAAACTTGGGTCGTTTCTAAGAAAGACGAGGAAAGGCTAGAAAGATGGGAGAGGAGGATTTTGAGAAGGATTTATGGGGGGAGGTTGCATGAATATGGGTGGGAAAGAAGAACAAACGTAGAGTTAGAAGAGCTGTTCAGAGAGCCGATAATTACAAAGGTAATAAAACCCCAAAGACTAAGATGGTTGGGACATGTGGAAAGAATGAGTGGGTCTCGTACCACCAAGATCATCCTGAGGGAAAGATGGTTGGGTGTGAGGAGGAGAGGAAGGCCAAGAGGGAGATGGTTGGATGCAGTGGAGAAGGACATTGGAGATTTGGGGATAAAGGAGTGGCCAGAAAAAGCAAGAAATAAGAGGGAGTGGAGGAAAATAGTTGATCAAGCCTTGGGCCTGTAGGGCCTGTAGCGCTATTATATATATAATGAGTGCAACAAACTTCTAGGGTAGATAGAATACTTAAAAATAATGCGAGAAACCCTAAGCGAGATACAAGGTGTTGAAATTTCTTAATTTTTTTTTATTTTTTTTCATATCTGGAAAACTACCGGAGCTATTCATTTGAAATTTTGAACATAATAATTCAATGAAGTTACTTACTAATTTATAAATTTTGAGTTTTGTACTCTCACCAGTGGCGACACTACGAAGTGGGGAGACCACATTTACCGAAACTATGTTACGCTACTGACTTGCACAGATATAATGCAAAATATTTGAATCTTTGTTTTATTTACGACGAGGCATAGTTTCAGAGAGAAATAATTTTGTGTAACATGGTGCATTCAGTGGGTGCATTAGTCCGAGATTTTAAAAACGATTTTAAAAACGAAAGAATGGTTCTTTGTAATAGTAAAGCGTTGTAAATATCGAATTGGCGTGTAAATACTCGAGAATAGCACAAAACAGCTGAAAATAGTAGGTACTATTACAAAGATTACAGATGATTTTGTTTTTAAAATCGCAGACTATGCATCATGTTACACAAAATTAATTCTCTCTGAAACTATGCCTCGTACGCAAAAAACAAAACAGAGATTTTTCTTGTAAATAAAACAAAGATTCTAATATTTTGTAACATATCTGTGTTGGTCAGTAGCGTAACAGTTTCGGTAATAAATGTGGCCTCCCCACCTCGTAGTGACGCCACTGGTGAGAGTACAAAACTCAAAATTTATAAATTAGTAAATAACTTGATTGAATTATTATGTCCAAAATTCCAAATGAATAGCTCCGGTAGTTTTCCAGATATTAAAAAAATAACATTTTTTAAAGAAATTTCAACAGCTTGTATCTCGCTTAGCCGGCATTTTTAGACATACGTTGATTAAGGTTTTTCGCATTATTTTTAAGTATTCTATATACCCTAGAAGTTTGTTACACTCATTATAGATCACCCTGTATACATTACTGGTCAGCAAATAATCCCCACTGGATGCGAGAAGTAGTCAACAAAAACCAGTGGAGTATTAGTAATATCTGGTGCGGTATTTTGGGGGACAAAATTATTGGTCCACATATTCTTAATGGTCATTTGAATGGCCATATGTACCTAAACTTTTTGATAAATTAGCTGCCAGGTCTTTTGGAGGACATCCCTCTAGACATCAGAAGAACGATGTGGTACCAACATAATGGATGCCCTGCGCATTTTTCTCGCGAAGTCAGTAACTTTTTAGGCAACATCTACCCAGATCGATGGTTTGGAAGGGGAAGCCTGTTTCCGTGGCCTGCTAGATCCCCGGATCTAACCGTTTTTATTTTTATTTATGGAGAAGGATAAAAGATTTAGTTTTTAAGTCACGTCCTACTACGCCAAATGATACATATGATTAATCGAATTCAAAACCCAGTAAATAGCATTTCAAGGGCTGAGATCGAAAGTGCTGTAGTTAGTACCAATCGAAGAATAAATCAATGTATTTTAAATGACGGAAAATATTTTGAACATTAAAAAAGTGTATATAAAGTTTCTTAAAAGTTATCATTATACTGTGTTATTGTTGCTGTTGACGTAGTTACATTTTAGAAAAGTAATAATAAAATAAGTTTCCTGTAAGCTTTCTGTTGTTCTTGTGGCTGTTACCGTAATTCTTATTTTGTTAGCTTTCTGGCCTTTAAGTTTAAATACCCTTCAAATTATATTAGTATAAAATACCATTTACTTAATATTGCATTAAATGTTAATAAATATGAAGTAAGTAGTTAGAAAATGAGAGCCTCAGGCCAGGCCATCGAGTTCTCCAGGTGCCATCCACTTCTTCGGCAATGACCTTGAAAGACACCAGAGGCTGCTGAAGGAGTCGTTGCGTCATCCGAAGAAGTGTCTTCAGCAGCGGCATCTGCAGCAGCCTCTAGTGTCTTTCAAGGTCATTGCTGAAGAAGTGTGCATGTCTTCAGCAGCCTCTGGTGTCTTTCAAGGTCATTGCCGAAGAATTGGGCATGTCTTCAGCAGCGTATGGTGTCTTTCGAGGTCATTGCTGAAGAATTGGTCTTCAGCAGCATCCAGGCGCATGCGCCGGGGCTATTCCTCAGATCAGTCCATCGAGTTCTCCATTCACTTCAAGTAGGCGTGTCTGCAGCAGCCTCTGGTCATTGCTGAAGAAGAGCCTCTGGTGTCTTATCATTGCGCACCCAAGCCGCCATTTTGGCTGTGGCTCAGACGCCTGCGCCGGGGCTCTGTTGCGAGCAAAGCACGTGTTGTTCAGGCCAGTCTGTCCAGGTGCCACCCACTTCTTCGGCAATGACCAGAGGCTGCTGAAGGAGTAATGTCTTCAGCAACGACTTCTTCAGCAGCCTCTGGTGTCTGGGGGCCTTTGGTAGTGGCTCAGGCGCCTGCGTCGGGGCTGTCGCGTACAAAGCACGTGTTGCTCATTATTCAGGCCAGTCCATCCAGGCCCCATCCACTTCTTCGGCAATGACCAGAGGCTGCTGAAGGAGTCACGTCTTCAGCAACGACTTCTGGTGTCTTGGGGGCCTTTGGCAGTGGCTCAGGTGCATGCGCCGGGGTGTTCGCAAACGTTCTGGAAATGACGCCGACCGGGATTCGAATCCGGGTCCCCGCGCACCGGAGCCCTCGCTCCAACCAACTGACCTAATCGGCAGCCCACAAGCCCGTCTTTCAAATCATCCGTATATACTTATGATTGTAAACAGAAGTTACAGAATTAATGTTTATTTTCTCGGAAATTAACAATTGTTTATACTAAATAAATATTGATATTAAATTTTCTTTTGTGTTTCTTGGGGACGTGGACCTCTGGTATAAATAAATAAACACTGTATTCGTCAATTGACGTCCCCAAGAAACACAGAAGAAAATATATTTAAATTATGGACACGAATATAATATCAGATTGATATTAAAGTTTAAGAAAAAAGCACGTTCGCCGCCGATAAGAGATGTTATAATTGTTTTTATTATGGGAAATAACCTTTCATCTTCCCGACAGGATATGTTTGTTTAGGTTTGATCCCACGCTCTGCATGTGCATTTAATACGTTGTAGACACTACAAGGTGGCCCGTTTGTTTGTTTGTATTATTACAATAAAATAACATTCTAGAATATTCTTCTGTTTGTTTATTTGAAATTACTTGTTATCTTAATGCGTTTCGGGCACGTGTGGGAAAAAAACATTCTAGAACATTCTCCAGTTTATTTATTTGAAATTACTTGTTATCTTAATGCGCTTCGGACACGTGTGGGAACCATCTGATTGATATATGCAAACATCTTAGTTCTCGGTAGTAGAACATCCTACATCGCTAATTATTTGAGAACAGTAGTCTAAATTTAGGCTAACCCCTACGTAAAAACTATGTCATGTGGGGTGTCAAATTAAAGGACTCGATTAGAGGTATCGGAATATTGGGGTGGATTTTAGGGGTGGTTTTTGGGGGTGGTTTTTAGGGGTGGTTTTTGGGGGTGGATTTACGGGTGGTTTTAGGGGTGGTTTTTAGGGGTAGTTTTTAGGGATGGTTTTTAGGGGCGGTTTTTGGGGTGGTTTTGGGGGGTGGTTTTTAGGGGTGGCCGCTCACTGACCGCGCCCCCGGCCACGCTCCTTGCCCTTGTACTTCAACAAGGGAACCGCATTTGAATAATGACGCACATAAACGTAGACACGTTTCGTGTTCTGGACGGTGCTGCTGTGGATGAATCAGCACGCCGTGGCGAGGTGCACGTACATCAGCCGTTCGTGACAACAACAACATTCAACGCCAATGACGAAATTCGCATACCAATCAACCAACAAGACGTTTACGTACTGCCGCATCTAAGCTGCATCTACATAGAGGGCAGGTTCATCAAGGGTGCAGGAGGCGGAGATGCGGCTTTAACAAATAACGCCCTCAGTTTCATCTTTGACGACGTCCGCTACGAAATCAACGGAGTGGAGGTGGATCGAACGAAGAACGTGGGCATCACGAGCACATTAAAGGGTATAGCTTCTCTGAATAAGGGTGAGGTGTGTGCGCTGGAGAATGCCGGCTGGACGAATACGGGAGACTCACCGAGCCACCTTATCGACGCGAACGGGAACTTTAACGTGTGCATCCCGGGAAGAATCCTGCTGGGATTCTTGGAAGACTACCCCAAACTTCTGTTAAATGTGCGTCACGAGCTCATTTTGACTCGATCGACAAACGATAGGAACGCTTTCGTGGGTAACGAGGACACCATAATTGAGTTGAGCAAGGTTCATTGGAGGGTGCCGTACGTCTATCCATCGGATGCTGAATACCTAAAACTTCTCAATATTGTCGAGGATGAGAGAACGTTGCAGATATGTTTTCGCAGCTGGGAGCTGTACGAGTATCCGGTGTTGCCACAAGCTACGAAACAAACGTGGGCCGTCAAGACTGCAACACGGTTGGAGAAACCCCGCTACGTTATTGTCGCCTTCCAGACGAATCGCAAAGCGAATTTGGACACGGATTCAAGCAAATTTGACCACTGCAATCTGACAAACGTCAAACTGTACCTGAATTCTGAGTGCTTCCCCTAAGAGAATTTAAACTTGGATTTCTCCACGGGGAAATACGCCCTGCTATACGAAATGTACGAGAACTTCCAGAGTTCATACTATGGAAAAGTTGGCGAGCCGCTATACAGCAAGGAACAGTTCAAGGATCTAGCGCCCATCGTGGTGATTGACGCATCAAAGCAGTCGGAAAGCATCAAGTCTGGACCCATAGATATGCGTCTAGAATTTGAGTCGAACGAGAATTTTCCGGCCAACACAACCGCATACTGTCTCATCCTGCATGACCGCATCGTTGAGTATACACCGGGTAATGAATCGGTCAGGAGAGTGGTGTGAGAAGCTGCAGGGCTTCGATTTGCCCAGAAAATACACGCATGCCTACTATGTATACAGATTATAGTTTTAATTATATTGATGTAAAAATATATTTAACGTTTTTGTTTTTGCGAAAACCCCGGCGCAGGCGCCTGGGCCACATCCAAAGACATCTAGCAGTAGTTGAACCTTACCACCCACAACCACTCCCATTGGATGCCGCCCACAACCTCTCTCATTGACTGTTGCCCCGCCCACTCTTATAGAGCCCCGGCGCAGGCGCCTGAGCCACAACCAAAGGCCCCAAAGACACCAGAGGCTGCTGAAGAAGTCGTTGCTGAAGACATTACTCCTTCAGCAGCCTCTGGTCATTGCCGAAGAAGTAGGTGGCACCTGGATGGACTGGCCTGAACAACACGTGCTTTGCTCGCAACAGAGCCCCGGCGCAGGCGTCTGAGCCACAGCCAAAATGGCGGCTTGGGTGCGCAATGGCAAGACACCAGAGGCTCTTCTTCAGCAATGACCAGAGGCTGCTGCAGACACGCCCACTTGAAGTGGATGGAGAACTCGATGGACTGATCTGAGGAATAGCCCCGGCGCATGCGCCTGGATGCTGCTGAAGACCAATTCTTCGGCAATGACCTTGAAAGACACCAGAGGCTGCTGAAGACATGCACACTTCTTCAGCAATGACCTTGAAAGACACCAGAGGCTGCTGCAAATGCCGCTGCTGAAGACACTTCTTCGGATGACTCAACGACTCCTTCAGCAGCCTCTGGTGTCTTTCAAGGTCATTGCCGAAGAAGTGGATGGCACCTGGAGAATTCGATGGCCTGGCCTGAGGCTCTCATTTTCTAACTACTGAAGTATACCACGAACGCACTTTTTTGTTAATAAGTCGAGAACGAATAAAGATATGCGGTTTTCGCCGGAAGTTAAGTCTCTTTGTATTCTTGAAAACTAATGTAAAAGAAAAGCACCGTTCCATCTAATTTTATTGAGAAAAACGGCAATTTTGGATGTGTTATAAAAAAGCGCCATCTAGCGGTCAATTTAATAATTGTAATCACGCAATTAATATTCGGCTAAGTTGAGTAAGGAAAGCCCTTTCCAACGAGACCAAGTTTGTAAAATTTCGTTAAGCCACGTCAGAGTTTAAACTTCCCCCACCACTTTATTTTGAGAGATAGAGAAGGAAGTATGAAACAAAAAATACGAAAAATCACTTGTTTACAATGTGCATATTTAAAAGTCCCCTTCAGTAAGCAAATTCTAGAGAAAATCTACGTTTTCTAACTGATGATGCGTGTTAGGCCCTCTTGCGGTCAATCTAGGAACTTCAGAATAATTACCACTTTTACTAGAAGTAATTTTTTTCCGAAGCACTAAGCTTTATAGCTACCGAGATATCGCCGGTGGTCAACCTTATCAGGACAGCCTGTATATAGCAAGTTTAATTGCATGGTTTGAGTGTGTGGGGGAGAGCACCGTACTGATGAGTCCCAGAAGGACGAAAGCAGTTGGTCTGCGGTTTTCCATACGCATTCAGAACATACAATATTTAAACAAAGACCTGCTTAAAAGCACGTACGTAAATGGAGACACATTATGATTGCTTCAAAGCCACTTTAAGTGGGGTAGCATTCTGTGACGTCTCGTAGTACAAAAAATCTGGATTTAGTTCTATAATTCAATGCCTGGCGGGGTACTTGCCCGAGGAGTAGTTGTTCGAACGGTCCAGTACCACTGATTACTCCCAGATAATTACTCAAAGTAATTGTCACTTGCTGATATCTGTCCAGAGTGCGACAGTATATATAGCAAGTTAAATTGCATAGTTTGAGTGTGTGGAGGAGAGCACCGTAAAGATGAGTCCCAGAAGGACGAAACAAGTTGGTCTGCGGTTTTCCATACGCATTCAGAACATGCAATACTTATCCTATCTCTGACTCTAGTATGTCGCGAACTAAGCCTTCGTGTATCAGAAGGTGTCCTACCATCCTACCTCTCCTATTCCTCCCAATATTATGAAAAATTTATTTAAAATTGCAATATTCGTATTTTTGATCTGCCTTACCTGAATATATTTAAGGGCCGTCTGACACGAGACTAATTTTAGTACTAAATTCGGTACAATTTCGGCGTGCACAGAGGTTAGTTTGAAATTTAGAGTGACAACAGAATTGTGAATGGCAGGTAAGTACTAAAATAAGCTATGAGCGATCAAAATCAAGAATTATAAAGACAAACATGCCGAATTTGACATTTAACTTAATTAGGATCAATGAGCATGCCCACATACTTATTTTAGTGTTTATCTGTCATCCACAATTCTGTTGTCACTCTAAATTTCAAACTATATACTCTGTGAACGCTGAAATTGTACTGAATTTAGTACTAAAATCAGTCTCGTGTCAGACGGCCCTAAGTTTGAAATTTAGAGTGACAATAGAATTGTGTATGACAGGTAAGTATTAAAATAAGTTCTGTGCGATTGAAAACAGGAATTATAAAGACAAATATGGGGGAATACATTTGACATTTAACTTAATTTGGTTCAATACGCATGCCAACATGCTTATTTTAGTATTTACCTGCCACACACAATTCTGTTGTCACTCTAAATTTTACACCTACTCTGTGCTCGCTGAAATTGTACTGAATTTAGTGCTAAAATCAGTCTCGTGTCAGACAGCCCTTAGAGACAATCCTGTTTTTTGTTGACTATGAGTACCTATTACGCCCTCTAGCAGCAAACTTAGAAACTTGATGATAATTTCCAACGATTTCTCCACTTTATTTATATCCTATCAGTGGCGGCTCGTGAATAAAACGGTCGGGTGTTCTGCAGGAGAAAATTTATGAAATTGCAGATGTGCCAATGAAAATTTTAGTAGGTATTTTTCCACTAAGTCGTTCTGAATTTCCTTAAACGCGCCTTTCAAAACCGTAGAATTTTGTAAATGATCTAGTCTTATTTAGTTCTGCCGGAAATTAATTACTTAAGACGCGAAATATGCCCGTGTTTTGAGACATTAATTTAATTATTATCTGTCGTTTTCCTGCCGGCACAGAATATTTTGCCACCTGATGGCTAAAAACTGCGCGAGTTAAGTTGAAAGTCACAGATAATAACTTTTTAAAAACAATTTATTTTTAACGTTACAAACACAATAAAATGTAGTTCACAATTAAAATCTATGTTACTTTCAAAACAGTGAAACAGATATTTAAACGACAAGCATGTCTAGCCTAAAGCGATAAAAATCTGAATGACCGCTCGCGTGGCGAGTTCGGTATATATATGATATGCACCGCAAATGAGTTGCGTCAGCAGAAATCAGGGGTCATTGTGTCTAAGGTGTATAACCCGAGATATAACTCTTCCTCCCTAGGAAAAAGGAGCGTCCTCGCCCTTTTCTACCTTCTGTAGGTGAGCAAGTTCAATAGCGACATCACGAGGTACGGTGATGATTCTTCGTTTAACACATAATATCCTATAAAGTACTTTCCTAAAGATACATAAGCAAATTAAAAGTAAAACTAATACGAAAGTTAAACTAATTGTAACTCCACTGTGTATATAGTGGACAAGTGGGTTAATAACTAAAGGATTATTTTGAATGTAAGTTGCTTCTCGCAACAAGTCGGAGACGTCCTCTAAGTGTCGTTGTTGAAGATGTATTTCCTTACAAGGGACGTCTTGCACTTCTACGGTCTTCGGGATCGTAATTTGGAAATTAACCGGAGGCACTAGGTACACTTGGTCATTTAAAATCACTTCACAGGGTGATGCGATTAGCACATTGGTATTTATGTGGGTATGTTCTAAGTTTTGTTTACACTTTTCAAGGATGGTAACGTTGCTGTCCGTTAGCACTAATAGACCTTGTTGTACTTGATGTACTATAGTTTCTTGTTCTATCAAGCTTATGGTTTCACATCTTGATTTCGCTCTATTTTCTTGGTTGTTGCAGATATTTTGTTGAGTTTGGCTACAGATGGTAAAGTTTCCAGGCTGTTTGCAGGTATTGGTCCATTGGTTTGGTTCGATATAGTAGACGAAGGGGTTTATCGTAATACATCTAGATTTGTCGCACTCGAAGGAGATAGGATATTGTTTATATAATTGAAATAAAGGTTTATGTAAGATAGGAATTTTAAGGAGAAATATTATTGCTTGGTTGGTAATGACTATAGAAGTGTGAGAAAAATACAATAATTCAAACATATGGTTTGAATCAATGGGTAAAATTGAATCTGGTTTGTAATTTTGAAGTAAATACTCATACATAAGTCCTAATTCTTGAACTGTAATAAGTTCTAAGTTTGGTAAATCCAGTGCTGCCAGAGAAATAGTTCTTTCTACGATCTTCACAATATTATGCAGTCGCAAAATAGCAAATATTTGATTGTTCCAAAACTGTACGGAGCTGAGTTTATCGTTTAATTGCTGTACAACAGAATCAAGTGATTCGAATTTAGATTGGGTAATTTTTATGTTATCAGCATACCTTTGTGTGATATTGACAACTAGGGTCGATAATTCCGAAATGCGTTGTATAGTTTGTTGATTATTTCTTTGAATAATTTATTTCTATATTCTTGTTAATCTCGATTAAGTCATCATTATCTAGGTTACCGGATATAAATTTAATAACTGAACCAAGAGGGTTGAGTAATCCTCGTTTTTGTCTAAAATGCAATATTTTTGCTAACGAGTCTTTCGTTGCTTTTACTTCTGAAAGATAAAAATCATGTTGAGTTTGAGCAATCGGGTTTGAAAAGTGAGAGTACGCATCCCTAAAGGAATTCAGGGCGAATTGTAACAGAGTGGTGTTGATTGAAAAATAAAATTTGTGATAGTGACTTAATAATTTAGTTGGTCCTAAAGGATCTAGATACGTTGGTGGCTGTATTTCAGTTATCTGAAGTGCTCGAGTCATCATCAGCGGTGTTATCAGAATGATCCTGCAACAAAGAAGGATTTTTTCTTAACGGTCTAACTTTTGACAGTGGAAGAGTAACAATTTTCTTTTTCTTTCTTCCTTTAATTTTGTCGTTAACTTTGGTGACCTTAGTTATTTTTGCGTAAGGTGGTTTTGACTTAATTCTACTAGAGTTTCTAGCGTATATTGTTTCGGGTAATTCGGAGGGGATATTGTTTCCTCGTGTCTCGTTTCGTTTTTCTAGAATTTTGGTTTCTTTTTCCAAAGCTTTGTCGTAAATTTGTTTTATGAAAGGTTCCATTTTTGCCTTGTGTTGTTGAACATAGTTGTCGTAAAGGGTTAGTTGTTGGTCGAAAGGTGGTCGGTGTTCGTATGGTCCGAATAGAATGTGAAAAGGAGTGTAACCAGTAGAAGAGTGAACAGACTAATTATAAATCAACACGGCGTCGGTAATTAAGTTTGGAACTAATTCTGATGGATCTTTTTGTTTTAAAACAACATATTTTTCTTTAAGAGTCGAATGAAAACGTTCAATCAAACTATTCGAGTTTGAGTTGTTAGGTGTTGTATAGTGGAGGTTAATATTATGCAAAGCACAAAGTTCTTTGAATACTGCCTTAAATTCTGTTTCGGGGTCACATTTGACCTGTACAGGAAAGCCATAGTGCATGAAGTAATGCTTTAATTTTCTAGCTATGGTTAAACTATTTAGATCAGATACGTGATAGGCGAGAGCAAGTTTTGAGAAGGCGTCAATAATAGTCAGAAACATGGTTTTGTCGATTGTAAAGGTGTCCATATGTAGAGTGTGAAAGGGTTGATCGGAGAGGAGGGGTCCTTTAAAGTTAGGTTTTAAGGGTTTACGTTCGTATTTTGAAGTAAGACAAAGCTCACAATTGTTAATAATTTTGGTGACAGTTTTACTCATTTTTGGCCAGTAATAATTTAAATGTAACTGTTTGAGAGTCTCGTTGATACCATTGTGATTGTTGTTATGATATTCTTGGGTGATTTCTATTTGGTCATCTAGAGATACAACATCGGTGAGTAAGGTGTTGGTTACGATCAGATCAATTTTGTTATTAAATAATTTTTGAACAACTTGGGGAAACATTAGTTTCAGAATCTTAGAATATGGAATATAAATACAGTATCGTCTGTCTGGTTGAATAATTTCTTTCAAAGTGTTTTTCAAATCGTTAACTAGATTATTTTCATCAAGAGTAATCGTATATCTTAAGTTTTGGAAGATTTTGAGTGGGTCAGGTTTAACTGACTTTCCTTTTTGTGTATAAAATACAATTTGATATCTAAAATGATTTAAAGCTTTTTCCGAAATAGGCAAAATTTTTCCATCGTCTTCGTTTTGAACAGAGTGGGATGTACTACCGTTAGTAGATGGTTCCTTTGGTTTATTTTGGCCATCCTTATTAGGAACATAAGTAAATTTTGGGATAGTAATGTCTGAGATAATGTTAATTTTGGGTTGTTTGACGGCAGGTTTTAATATAGGGGGGTCAATAGACTCCATGGCACGGGCGACTTCATTAATTAGTTCTTCTTCTTCAGGTGTAGGCTGTAGTCAATGGGTAAGATTAGTTCGTTAAATTCGTCTGGACTCAATGAAATAGGATCTGGGACTTCAGAGGTGTTAGGGATCATACTTTCATTATCTTTCTCTTTATAATTGATTTCTACGCGTGACAGCGCGTCGGCCACGAAATTTTCTTTTCCTTTTTTATAAACGATGTTAAAGTCGAATTCTTCTAATTTAAGTCGCCAGCGGACTAATTTTGAATTTGGTTCTTTCAATTTCGAAAGCCATACTAATGGATTATGGTCCGTTTCGATGGTAAATTTTTTAAACAAATAAGGTCTAAAGTTTTTACATGATTCAATAATAGCAAAAAGTTCCTTTTCAATCGTAGAGTAGTTACGTTCTGCGGAATTGAGGATTTTGGAAAAATAGGCGACCGGTTTGTTCGATTGGGATAGTACACTTCCAATTGCAACGTTGGATGCGTCGGTGGTCAATACAAAGGGTTTCGTGAAGTCAGGGTATGCAAGTACAGGTGAATTGGTTAGGAGATCTTTTAATTTTTTAAAGCTAGAAGTATATTCAGGATTTTTTAAATCAACTCTTGCATTTTTCTTCAAATATTTTGTCATAGGGGATGCAATTTTACTGAAATTTTTGATGAATCTTCTATAGTAGCCGGCTAGGCCAAGAAATGCTTTGATTTCTTTTGGTGTTTTTGGTAAGGGGTAATTTTGAATGGCTTTGATCTTGGAAGGGTTAGGTTTTATTCCTTCTGGGGTGATAATGTGTCCGAGAAAAGTGACTTCTTTGCGTAAGAATTCGGATTTGTCTAATTGAACTTTCAAATTTACATCCTGGAGTTTCTTAAAAATTTTGGAAATGTGATAAAGATGTTCCTGAAGGGATTTCGGAAAGATTACTACGTCATCCATATATACGAAACAGGATTTGTAGAGCTCTTCTTTTAGAACTTCGTCCATCATTCTTTGGAATGTGGCCGGTGCGTTCTTGAGTCCGAAGGGCATTCGGAGATATTCAAAATGTCCATGGTTGACTGTAAACGCAGATTTTTCGATTGACTGAGGGTCCAGCTCTATCTGGTGAAAACCTTGTGCAAGATCTAAAGTGGTAAAGTATTGACATTTTCCGAGTCTGTCGAGTATTTCATCGATTCTGGGCAGGGGGTATTTATCTTCAATGGTTTCGTCATTCAGTTTGCGGTAATCTATTACCATACGATATTTCTTTTTGCCTGATGCGTCTAATTTCTTGGGGACTATCCATACAGGAGAGCTATATGGTGAGATAGAAGGGCGGATGATTTGATTGTCCAATAATTTTTGTATTTGTTTTTGAATTTCTTCTTGCATTGAGATAGGGTGTCGAAATGATTTAACGTAAATAGGTCTGTCATTAGTAGTGCGTATGTTGTGTTTAACGTGGGAGGTGAAGGACAGGTCGGTTCCTTCGTAATAGAAGACGTTACGGTGTTTGCGGCACAGGTTGTAAATTAGTTTCTTTTCTTCGCCATTCAAATGATTTGTTCGAAGTAAACTTTTGATTTTTGGTAGATTGTCAGAAGGAGGTTCAAATTCGTTTTCAAATTGATCGAAGGGTATGACTTCCATGGGTTCACTAAAATTTATTTCTAAATGGGGGAAATCGTTGGGGATTGTGCAATAGCCATCGTGTATATTGACAATACATTCAGGTAGATAAGAATCCTCAGCTACTTGAATAGGTGGAAGATAAGCTTGTCCCTTTTCTAGATTAACTGGGATTTGAAGTGTTTTTGATTGGTAAGGATTTTGGACATAGTTCCGTTTGACATTATACTCAAAATAAAAAGGTATAACAATGTTATTAATACTTAGTGATTGCTGGTCATAGTCAATTTTAGCTTTAAGATTTCTCAAGTCTTGGGTGCCGAGAAGTGCATCGAATCTTGAGTGCCATGGTATAACACGCATTTTGATTTCTTGAAAGATATTTAATTCATGTAACAAAGGGATAACGATATTGTCGGAGGAGATGGTTTGATTGTTGAGGGAATTTATAACAAAGGGTTCATGCAAGTAGTAATTTGAAAATTGCTGGGCTACATCAGGGTTAATAATTGAATCGGTTGCACCGGTATCAATAAGTATCTTTAGATTTAAGTTAGGAAGATAAAAGAATGGTAAGCGAGGTTGTAGGGTTATGTTATTTAAGTCGATGATGGATTGTTCGAGGCTGGTGTAGGAAAATTTTCGTCGTCTTGTTCATTGTCTTCGGGTTCTGTGACGTAACTTTCAGGGTCGTATTCGTCATAAAATTCTGGTACATATTGTTCGTCAAATTCAGGTTGAGAAGAGGGGTTTCCTTCGGTATTATACAGTTCTCTGCTGTTAAAGTTAGGGGTATCAGTAGGTTTGAAATAATTAGGAGATGGTTGAGGTCTTTGTTGGAATGTCGGTCTGGGAAATTGCGGTCGTTTAAAAGTATAATGTGAAGTAGTAGACATAGGAGTAGGTTGATGTGGTTTGAAAGTATAATGTGAGGTAGTAGACATAGGAGTAGGTTTATTAAACTGTGATTGAGGATTTTGCGTATTCGGTTTTCCGAATACTTGTTGATTTGTAGGGAGTTGTCGGCGAGGCGTAAATTTAGGAATAGCGCCAAATCCAGCATTTTGTTTAAAATTATCTGCAGGAAAACGCGCAGGCGCAGTAACAGGTAATTGAAGTGTTGGATTATAGTTTCTCTGGAAAGTGGGGTTATTAGGTCGTGGTTGAAAGTTAGGATAGAAAGTATTTTGAAATCTATTTTGGGGAATTGGTTTTTGTTGAAGAGTAGGTCTGTCCCTTACTTGGGAAGCTTGAAGATATTGTCTATGTTGAGTTATCTGGTCATAAGAGTAGCATTCTTGTAATACTTCCTCTAATGTGTTGAATTTTAGACTTCTGATATGTTCGAAGTAGGGGTTAGAAATTCCACAGCGAAATGCGTCAAGAGCTTGTTCGTGATAGCGAGCAATTTCTCTATGCAAGTCGGGTTGATTGGTATAAGTAAGTTGGGCCTTTTGAATGGCATTATTTCTGTTAGTTATAATGCGATTGTAAAATTCAGAGATAGTTTCAGTTTTGTTTTGAATTGAATTTTGAATAATTAATTCGAAAGTTCTTAAATTTCTTTGATCTCCGTACTGAAGTTTTAGAGCTTCTTTAATTTCAGGCCAGGTTACCTTATTTTCATTAAACAAATAATCTCCGGCTGCCCCTTTGATTTTAGAATTTAAAATGGTACTGAAAATGTGTTGCTGATTTTCCGTGATGCTGACTCTAGTCGTTAAATAGGTAGCAAGTTGGTCTACGCTTTGTATGAATTTTGCCAAGTGGCTTCCAGGTTCGAATTCTGGAAGATCACGAACTAGATCCCTTAAGTCTCTGTCAGAGAGTGAGAGAAGGGCAGCAGATGATTGGGTAGTCATATTTAAGTGTTCTTTAATTAAACTAAGTTTCGAGGGGGTTAATTGAAATTTAGTGTTCCTTTCTTTTTGTTTGGATCGTTCGATCTCAATTTCGATTTCTTCTTCAGAATCGGAACTGTTCATTAGTTATAAAAAATACAAAATTTCTGGATACAATAAATAGTCAATGTATGAAAAAACAAAAACGTAAAAATTATTCAAAAAATGTGAATAAAGCAGTTAAAATTGATTCTTGTTTTATTTCTTAATTAAATTATGCATGCAAAACTTGAATCATTGGAAGATCCAATAAGTGATACAAGAAAAATAGCTGCAGCAATAATTATTTGCTAAGGTGCCAAAAAATGCAAAGTCAAAGCAATAATATTTTGGAAAGAATGGATAACAAAACTTACAGGATGGATTTCATGTCGTCCTGGGCAGTATAGATGCTCCGTTCTGTATACGTTCCGGCTTCGGTAATGTATCTTGCGGTTCCAATAACCAAGGTGAGGTTCTTTCGGACTTGAAGTTAGGAATTAAAATTCTTCACCATATGTAGAAGCGATTTCGAGAAACCAGAGCTTCTTTTCACAAAGGGTGCTTCAAGTCCTGTCACGGTCGCCAGTTAAGTTGAAAGTCACAGATAATAACTTTTTAAAAACAATTTATTTTTAACGTTACAAACACAATAAAATGTAGTTCACAATTAAAATCTATGTTACTTTCAAAACAGTGAAACAGATATTTAAACGACAAGCATGTCTAGCCTAAAGCGATAAAAATCTGAATGACCGCTCGCGTGGCGAGTTCGGTATATATATGATATGCACCGCAAATGAGTTGCGTCAGCAGAAATCAGGGGTCATTGTGTCTAATGGTACTGTCAGACGTGTACAGTTTTGTATTGCGCAATACGAAAAATTGCGCAAGTTAAATATTGCTTCGTGTGAAGGGCGCCGCAAGTCAGAAAACTGGCGCAATACGTAAGAATTGCAAGCAATATTACCGCTTGCGTACAGTTGAAAAATTGCTAGTGTGACAACCCTCATGCAATAAAGTTGCGCAAGAAAAAAAATAACCAACATGTTGGTTATTTTCTTGCGCTAGTTTTTATTGCAATTGCATTCATACTCGTATATGCGACGCAGTGGGCAGTGACGAAGACGTCAGTCAAGGGCTTGTTGGTTCGCCGTGCATGTGCATTCAAAATGTCTCGAAAATGGACTTCCCGGGAAACATCCCAACTCATTCCATTAATTGAGGAACAACCCTGTTTGTGGAACATTCTCACAAAATTCCTATAACATGCTGGATCTTCTGCGCGTAGTTCTTATAATAAATTATTGACAGCATCATACTTAATTAGTGGTACTGGACCGTTCGAACAACTACTCCTCGGGCAAATACCCCGCCAGAACTAAATCCAGATTTTTTGTACTACGAGACGTTTCAGACTGCTACCCCACCTAAGGTGGCTTTGAAACAATCCTAATTTGTCTCCATGTACGTACGTGCTTTTAAGCAGGTCTTTGTTCAGATATTGCATGTTTTGAATGTGTATGGAAAACCGCAGACCAACTGGTTTCGTCCTTCCGGGACTCATCAGTACGGTGCTTCCCCCTACACACCCAAACCATGCAATTTATCTTGCTATATATGCTGCCGTGCTCTGGACAGATATCAGCAAGTGACAACTACTTTGAGTAATTATCTGGCATTAATTAGTGGTACTGGACCGTTCGAACAACTACTCCTCTGGCAAATACCCCGCCAGGTGGGGTAGCAGTCTGAAACGTCTCGTAATACAAAAAATCTGGATTTAGTTCTATAATTCAATGCCTGGCGGGGTATTTGCCCGAGAAGTTGTTACCTTTTATTTGTCGTAATGAATATAGCAGTTATTTTTGAGTGCGTTTAATTTCTTATTGGTAAACATTTTACAGGTAACTTAAGCTTATTTACAGGTATCTGTTTTAGTTTAAAGGTAGGTTTATTTGTAGCAGTTCAAGCGCCATCTACTGTTGTAGGGTAGAAACGCCTGTACCTTCTTCTCAGGTATTTTTAAATTGATGTCTTCTGCCTCCTTACCCACAGGGATTAAATTTTGATTGTACTTCCTACTTTTTTTTAAAAGAAAAACTTCTTGGCGATTTTGATTTCCTGTAGCCATTGTTCGCAAAAGTAGATTGTGTGGTTCTCACGAATTTTGTTAGTGCTTAGTGCAACTTCCTAATTATAAAGGGATTCATCGTGAAGCTACAATAGAGCTGGTTTTGGTTTTGCAATTTTTGATTTTGGCAACCATTTCAGTATACCATTTATTTGGGATTTCCAATTTACTGCTTGCGGTCCCATGTGCTTACTTCAAAACCCATCATAGAAGTACCTTTAATTGTCTTTTTTTGGATGAACCCTTCTGATTCTTAGAAGGTAAGTCAAGTCAGATTTAGTCACTGTATTTCTCACTTTATTTCATTATTTTACATTGATCATTTTATCATTCAGCCCCGATACCCATCGCCCCTTCCGATTATGCATTCTCCTGTGATCCATTCACTGTGAGGCTGTTGTGTTTTGTTGGTGATGGCTTTCCGGTCTACCGATCTGTCCTTTTGTTAATTCATTCGAATATTTAGGGTCCTTCGTCTTGGTGTTACGTACGTCCTTGGTCTTGGTGTTGCGTACCCTGTCTTCGCTCTGGTTCGTGGCTGGAATCTGCATACACATTTGGAAGTGGAAACTACTGCGTGGTTTAATATTGTACCGTCTTGGTTGAGAAAACCTCCTTCGGCTCGTGAGCCCAATCGGATGTCGTCCTCCTATGTCTATCGCTGCCTGGTTGTACACGCTACTGCCACTAGAATCACTACCACTCCAAGTCAAACCATCAACTAATAAATTAAGGTCAGGTGTTGCATTTATTTTCCCCATTTTCCTGTGCACCAAGCCAGTGTTGAACAGCTTACACGTTCAAGTCTCGTCACCTGCTTCGTCGTCCTAAACGACAGTTTGTTTTGTTTACACATGTATTCTTTTGATAGTTGTACCTATTAAAGTTAATTATTGCTGTTAAATTTTGCTGAATATAGAATAATTTATACTTACCGTTGTTTACGTTTGACCATCTGTCAAACGCTTTTGTCATAATCTTGTTGGCTGTGTCTGCAGTCTCCCTTGTCGTGCGGTTAATATTCACCTCGCGTTGCGTCTGCGCTGTTTTAGTTTGGACTTTATTAATTATTATTACTGCGTTTTCCTTACGGTGCCCTGGCCAGCGCTACTTATCGGATACGCCGCGTTCGACTCTGTATTTACACCATACATTTTGGTACCTGCAATTTATTTACCTGCGACAGGTGGGAGATTTAACACTTTTAGTTTATAGATATTTAGATTATTTTGTTTTGCTTACACACTATCAGGACTTACTCACCTACTTTTACTTTATTAAGTTTCATTCAGATTGCTGCTTTATTCATTTATTCATTAAATTTATTATACCACTTTTGTTTATTGTAAATTTCAATATTTCCTTAAAATTACATTGTTTATTCACCGCATTGCGTTTGATTTATTTTGATGTCCGCAATAATTTGTTGCGATATTCTATTAGAGATTGAAGAGTATTGCGTGTCACATCTAAGAGGGGCAACAATCTCTTGGCGCCCTCTATCAACTGTATTTTGCCTTAGAACCCAGCCATCTCCACTGGGTCTAGCTGTGGCTTTGCATCCCCTTAGTGTTCCCTTTTGGGGAATTTCGGAATTTGCGTGTGACAAAGTAGTTGTTCGAACGGTCCCGTACCACTAATTAATGCCAGATAATTACTCAAAGTAGTTGTCACTTGCTGATATCTGTCCAGAGCGCGGCAGCATATATAGCAAGATAAATTGCATGGTTTGGGTGTGTAGGGGAAGCACCGTACTGATGAGTCCCAGAAGGACGAAACCAGTTGGTCTGCGGTTTTCCATACACATTCAAAACATGCAATAGCATCATACTGGTAACGATTTAAAATCCAATTTCTGGTCCACAAACTTTTTGGACGCTGTCATTTTCTTTGCTCTCTTTTAATCGAATTAACTGCCAAACAAGCAATGACGTCAAATTCGCAGTGGCGGCTCCTGACTTTAGAACTTGGCAGTGCTCTAGAATGAAATCATCGGTCAGGGGTTGGGGGGGGGGTCTGGCGGTTTCTCCCCCGTAGTTTTTTTTGAAGTGCTTTAGAAGCCATTTTCAAACAAGAAATTTCACTCACCGCAATATTTAACGAAAATCCCAAATCCAAAAGGTTAAACTTTCGCACACAACTTTTACCGCGACCTTTCGAAAAGCATTTGATACTTCGCACAGGCTTAGGACGTCCATTTCATTTTATTTCAAGTTTTTCGTCAATTGTCTATATTTAGATAAAATATTCATTTTTAACTGAATGGAGTATTACAACACAATAATAATTTTGAAAATTGCAAAAATCAGGCGACCACTTTGTTAAATTTCACTCCACAATGTTTAAGTGTTGACTTTAACCAAACCACTACCTTTAGCCATGCTAAAGTATTGGAAATTTCAATATTTAAAAATAAACACGATAATGCAGCTAATTACTCACGTTATAAGCAAAGCAACGAGCTATCTCAGACCTAAATATGGTAAACAAAAACAATAAACACTGCCGCAGAAGTACACTCCCGCGTCCCGTGCTTCGCCCAACAGTGTGTGCTCAAACAGCGCTCCCAGACGTGCTATAATTCTTCCACCTAAAAGCACATACGACGAAATTTTCCCGAGTCGCGCCGATCTCGCTCCCATATCGAATATGCATTTGCCTTAGAGTGCCACACCTCAGTACTCGGACGGCTGGATGCGTGTGTAGTAGGCGTTTTGAAAGACGACGCGGAATGCTTAGAGCGCATACTATTTATTATCTCGCATAATAATTATATATTGCGGCAGAGATTCAAGAAGTTCTAAACTTATTAGTTTATAATTATTATAAGGTTTGAACCTTTTATCAAAAAAGGTTAAAACCATATTTTTGTAGGCAGTGCGTGCGCACGAGCGCACTTATTAAGGAGCCGCCGCTGCAAATTCGTCTTCAGAAGAATACATTTTCAGACGTAGTGCATATGAATCAAGCAGCACTCATACTGAAATTTTATACTGGATGGAAGGGTAAGTTGCGTGACACAAATTGCGCATTCAAAATTGCAGAATAAATATTGCCTATGTGTGAAGAGCACTGCAATATCTAGATATTGCTGCAACATTTTCTTATTGCGCAAGTTTAAAATTTGCTAGTTTATGCAATTTTTCCGTACACGTCTGAACTTAGCCTGCAACTTTATTGCAGTACTTGGAGAGTTGCGTACAGAAAAATGTATACGTATGACAGTAGCATAAGGTGTATAACCCGAGATATAACTCGCGAAATTTAAAATGTGCACATCACCTATAGTCGACGTCAAATCTGAGATATGGAGTAAGAGAATGTGCTTAGATGACTGCGCATCATCAGTAAGCAACAGAAAAGCATCGTTTATTAAAGGGTGTAAAAAAGGAATGACTTTCAGATTGCCAAGTGGTGGTATGTTAAAAAAATGGTTGAATATTTTGCACAGTCTGATTTTGCTTGTCAATGTGGTATAGGAGTAGGTATTCTTCTGGAAAATGCTGTAGGTACCATTTAATGATATCATCGCTGTATCTACGTAGTAGGTATAGCACGGTAGTAGATGCACATACAAGCAGATAGCAGAATCATCTCCTGGGAAGTTGCAGCCGCTTAAATCACGGTATGATTAATATCTTCAAAATGCTTTGTTATAATAATTGAAAACGGGCATTTTTCTTTTACTAACAGTTAATAAATGAGATGACCAGTTTAGAAAGTCATTATTATTATTTAATAATACTTCCATAACAGTTAAAGTAGTAGAAAAATGAGAGAACGAGATCAGGCCATCCAGTTCTCCAGGTGCCATCCACTTCTTCGGCAATGACCTTGAAAGACACCAGAGGCTGCTGAAGGAGTCCTTGAGTCAGCCAAAGAAGTGGCCATGTCTTCAGCAACGACATCTTTAGCAGCCTCTGGTGTCTTTCAAGGTCATTGCTGAAGAAGTGGCCATGTCTTGAGCAACGACTTCTTCAGCGGTGTCTCCATCTTGACGTTGGGCCTTTGGCTGTGGCTCAGGCGCCTGCGCCGGGGCTCTGTTGCGCGCAAAAGTACGTGTTGCTCATTGTTTCGCAATTATTTTTTTGAGTTAAAATACTTATCAATAATTTCCACTTTTCGGAAACATAAAACTTGAAAAATTACCTGTTCAAGAGATTAAAAATGATTCGACCCCAAAACCAGCCCGCAGTGAACGAGGACTGAACCGAGAACCAAGGGATTTGAAGTTCAATACGTTACAGGCTTTGACAACCTGGCGCTGGTTAGAACACTGCTCTTCACTGTTGCAATGGAATATCGTAACAATGGCGTGTAAGGAATCACTACCAAAATATCTAATTACTTTCTACGTTTGATCAATTTCCTACGTTTGAATGAAAATAGCATATTTAATTCGAAGTAAAAGTTTTGTTGTGGTTCGTTTATGTTGCCAGACTGGCGATGCTACAGGATGTCACACTTTTACTCCTAATAAAACAATATAGGCGGGAACTATTGATTTATTCAATGCAACGAGACAAACTTATTAACTTTTATATTTGCCAAAATATTAAAGTCATCAAAAACTTAAGTGAATAATATCATTTAGAACAATTTCAAATTTACAAGCAACCAAATAATACTTTTGAAGTCGCTTATTTAACACAAAAACTGAAGAGAGAGAGAGAGAGAGAGAGAGAGAGAAAGAGAGAAATACATATAGGTATGTAAGAAAATTAAATGTGTAATATAAATTTTTATTATTACAGTGCTGCGTACCAAAGCCACACGCTTTAAGAAAATTTATTGCCCAGCCCCCAAGTGGGTCAACTCGTTTACATTGCACGATGATTAGACACGAAGGTGATAACTCTTCAGCTGGTGCCTGTTTCACACTGTATCTGGAATATTTGGGTGGTCTTATTCCCATTTTAAAAGGAAAAAGAATCAGTAAAATAAAGCCGGAATTTATTATACTCGATCCTGAAACTGAAGGTAGGTCCCTTTTTCTTTCAGTTTTACAAATTATTGTCAAAATCATTATAGACACGATAGTTGGAAAACAAGAAGGTTATTCGGGAAAAAACTACTGTGTTTTAAAAAATCAACTGTCAAATTTCGATTGTATAGATAGTGATTCATCCTGTAATGGAAGTGGAGACAGTCGTCAAGGTACGCCAAAAATATACAGAAAAACGAAGAAAATCAGAAAATCGAATGATGATCGTAGTTGTACATACTATAATATACGAGAAGTAAGTAGTCAAACCTATATATACGGTAGTTAATATCTTCTTGTTTTACTTTTTGGTAGAAGTTCATGATTTAACAAATAAATACTTCGCGAACTACCAATATATAACGTTTTATTTAAATATTTTACCGGTTTCAGGATTCACAAAGATCCCATCATCAGAAATGTACGAAAAATTGTAAACAAATTATTATGACAGTTGACAAGGAAACTAAAATTGACAAAACAATACAAAGAATAATGATATCCATGAAAAAAGATAACTAGATAACTGAATTTCAGTATTTACCTACGGGGTATAAGAAAAACACAAAGGAAAATCGAATACCTCGTAGCTTGAAGGGAAAAAACAATGAATTTAAAGAAAACCATATTGGAAAAAACAATAAATTCAATTGAAAAAACCTTCAAGTGAAATATCAGAACATTTCTGATGATGGGATCTTTGTGAATCCTGAAACCGGTAAAATATTTAAATAAAACGTTATATATTGGTAGTTCGCGAAGTATTTATTTGTTAAATCAAAAAACTATATATACGGCTTTTCTGTCAAACAGAGTATGATTTAGTTCATTAAAATCACGATAGGGAGCTACCGAGCGCTAAGCGTATGTCAGGGAGTATATTTTGAATGTGCTAATTTCTGTGTGTGTGGCAACAAAGGTGCGAATACTTTTAAAGAATTTCGTCGGCCATTCCGTCACTTGGCTTCCGACGCTCGACAAAGATACATTACATTCAATTGAAGCAGTCATAATGTGTCTCTATGTACGTACGTGCCAATTAGCAGGTCTTTGTTTAAGGGGATAGTTCACCATAGTCTTTTACAAGCATTTGGCATTTCCAATTTTATAAGAGAACCATTTGACACATTGCTTTAAATTTGGTGTCAATCTCCTAAGAACATATCACTCTTTCGTCTGTACTAGATTTGTTTTGAAATATTAATATTTGGTATTAAAAAATACCTGAAATTTACGCCGCTTTTAAACATATTTTCCATGAAAATTTTCAATTAATTCTAGTACAGCCGAAAGAAAAAGATTTCATCTTTATGTGGAAAAAAAAATTATTTCGATATGATAATTTGTTTTTGAGTTATCCTGGAAAAACAAATACATCTTTTTGGATTAATATTTAGAAAATTCCCGGCGCAGACAACCAGCGTCAAGAAGAGGTACGTCGTAGATAAGTCGGAAGCGAGATTCAGAAGAATACCCCTCTGTGCGCGGCACCTTTGAAAACACTTGCCCCGACTTTTATGGCTTTTGCTTTTTGTAATAAAATTGGAACTTGAGATTTTAAATTTCCTATTTCTCCGTGGCCAGTCACCATCCGATTCCCTACAATAATTTCGAATTGAATTTTGTATAGGAGGGGACGGAAGCGTAAATCTTACCGAAATTTAAAAATGGAACGTATCCAAAAACGTGGCAAAACATTTCCCTCGAGAAATAATGCGACACGCAAATTCAGGTAGGCAGCTACTAATAGATCATCATAAGTTTCTCAGTCCGAAGCCAACCTACACTTTTCCCTAAAAGTAGAACATCCTACATCTCTAACTATTTGAGAGCAGTAGTCTAATCTAGGCCTACCCCTACCTCTTTTTATTCCCATCTCTGACTCTAGTATGTCGCGAACTATTCCTTCGTGTCTTAGAAGGTGGCATACCATCCTATCTCTCCTATTCTTTATTATCTTTATTATTTCGCTTTTCCCTAACTCTTTCTATTCTAATACCCCCCTAATTAATAGTAATACTTAGATCTATACCTAATCAAAATTTCGTTATACCTACCGCTTTTAGAGGAAACAGATACAGAAAAATTTGCAATAACTCCAAACAAATATTGCAAATTATTACACCAGGAGACGCAACCTCGGATGTAACCGATGGGGGAAGGTAGATGAAACTGCTTGTACAGGGTGATTATTTTATCAGGGGAAATGCGTTTCTCTCATAAACGAGCAAAGGAAATTACATTCTGTAAAAAGTAACACAGATGTAATTTAAATTAGGCCATAACTTTATAAAAAAATATTTGGGAAGAATTTGAATTAGGGAAAAAGACTCCAAATTAAAAGGTCTTCTCAACTTCTCGCGGTGACGTAATAAAAGTGGTATGGTGTTGGAGAACCATTTTCGAGGCACATCTATTGTCCCGTTTATAAATTCTTTATTTGTATACTAATTTTGAGGGATAGTCAGTAGAAATATAATACTTTTTATGTTTTTATTGAAAAATATGTCTAATTTCCTTTACTCATTTACGGAAGAAATGAATTCCTACGACTCTCATTTTGCATCTGACATGGGAGTGATTATGTTATACCGATCTATACGCGAACAAAAACAAATATAGGTACCTATTTTATGGTAAAATTCCTGGGCAGTACAAAAACACAATAGACATAAGCCGCCTATAGTTAAAATCACCTTACTTTTTATGCACGTCACCGGCTTCATATCAGCACTGTTGCCACAAGAGTTTATGGTACTCAATTCCAAAATATTAAAATTCAATTTATCTCTCTAACTGAATTCAATGGTAATAAGGGTCCATTATTTTCCAAAATAGTTGGTAAGGGACGCTACAAGCTCCTTACACCAAATGTTTAAGAACTTGGGCATTATACCAACAATAACTACACCGATAATAAATAACCAGGAGCACTATTTTAGTTCTCAAAAGAACAGATTTTTACCGCAAAAGATGATGAACAAAGAAAACAAGGGTTTAAAACACCAAAAACAACAAAAGTTAACGAAACTTGACGCTTTCAGAATATCAGCTGTCAAGTCAACCGGGAAACGTCAACAAATTAAGCGGCAATCATGCAACAAAATAGTGTTGTTTAGACATTCAAATATTTCTTTTTCTTTTTTAGCACATTCAATTTATATGGCTTATTTTACGTAAGGCGACTCTCAATCGTTACATTTTGTGACGTGCATAAAAAGTAAGGTGATTTTACCTATAACTATCTGCCGTTGCCAATAAATATTAAAACGAAAATTTTGTACCTATACAATAATCCAATAGAATTTGTGTATCTACAGTCACGTGTTCAAAGACAGCCAATCAGGAGAACATTTAACTGAAGAGTGCTTATGGGCTATTTTCACTTATGTCATCTGGATTACTGTAGCAACGGAAAAATGTTTAATTTGCACTGCTGTCGAATTTTTTTCACAAAATGTCATTTCCAAGATTCGGAAATCAATCCATGGAAGAAATCGACAAATTGTTCTTTTTGGGCAAAAAATGTTCTTACCGAATAGCCCTCGATTCTTGATAATTAGAAATAACTTGATAAATTTCCTCAAGCGGGTTTCTCTGTGGCAACATACCTCCGCCTTCGACGTCGGGATGTTGCCGAGCAACCCGCTTTCGAAAATGTATCAAGTTATTTCTAATTATCAAGATCCTTGGGCTATTATAAGTGATAATTACACATAAGCAATACTAGAATGTGTGGTGGGTTTCAAGCTTTATTTTCTTCCAAAAGTGTAACCCATCCTTTAGAGATAATAAATCATACAGATCGTAAAAGTCAAGTATAGTTGACATCAAAAGCAGCCGAAAGTGAAATAGGGCTATTAGAATTGTTAATGCAGAAGGGAGACAGATTCCGATACCGGAGGTGAAATGTGGAGTGGGAAAATTAATCCCCTAGGATGCAAAATACTCGGTAATGATATCGTGTCGTGTGTCTATGATAATCCGATCGCGGATTCTTATGTTCGAGTTCTGCGGACTATCCCCTTAAATATTGAATTTATAAAAAATCTGAATTTAGTGCTATGATTCTATTCCTGGCGGGGTACTTGCCAGGGGAGTAGTTGTTCGAACGGTTCACTATCACTAATTACTCCTAGATAATTACTGAAGTGATTGTCTCTTGCTGATATCTGTCCCAAGCGCGGCAGTATAGTACATATACATCAGTTGACGTCCATACAAAGAAACGGCCATTCGGCTATAGAAGCAGCACCCCGTATATATACATGGTGTTTAAACGTACTAGCCCAACTTCGGTTCAAATATAACACCGCCATCGTAACTCCGATTACTAAACCGGGCTCCTGGCACCCTTCGTATACTGATGTGAAGATTGCCTACCAAATAGCGACCTTATACACCTATACATATTTCCATTCTTAAAGGTGGAGTGCGAATCTCGCGGCTGAAGCGGCTAGAGCCGCGCGACTAATAGACGCGCGGCTCTAACGACGTCGCTTTAGCCACTGATATACGTTAAAATAAATACGCCCATTGCCAATCATGCGATTTCCGTCCGACGACAGAAGCGACTGCAGCTACCGTTTCGGCGCGGCTGCAAAAAAAGCAGTCCAGTCGTAACAGCCGCTGCAACTACTTGCATTTAATACGTGGTTTGTGTTTGTTTTGAAGATGAAACGCTATAATAGGGTGTCTGACTAATCCAAATGATTGTTTTTAATGAATTTATTGATGTTAAAAGTAGGGATGCAACGTTTAAACGTTTAACCGCCCGTGTGGACACTACCTGTTTAGGGGAACGTTTAAACGCAAAGCAGATAAAATTTAGGTACCTATCATTAAATTTCAGGTAAACAAATCCGTGGCTAGTGCTGGGCGCGCACCGCGTAGAAGAGCAAAAGCGACGCGGCCGCTTAAATATTGTAAAACCGTCATGTACTTTTCAAATTTATTGTTTGCATCCCTCTGAGGACTTTCGCCGCCATCGCCGCGGCCATCATTCAACGGAATATGTATTATTTTATGATTTATAACCCAACTTTCAAACGACGTTTGATTTTTTCGAATTATTGAAGTTTCTAAACAATATTGCAATATTGGCAAGTTTCGCGTAGGGTGCGCGTTTAAACGCCGTTTAAACGTTTAATATATGCGTTTAAACGTTTGCGAAAAATCGCTAAACGTTGCACCCCTAGTTAAAAGACGAAAAAGCCTCTAAACTTCCTTTCATCTTTTAAAAGATGTTTAAATAAACACATTTTGGAAACCTTCATTTCGGGTGCAGAGAATATCTTGGAAACTACTTATCAAGGAATCTAATATTAGGATCATCAATAGATCTTCCTCTTCATTTTCTAATTCTCGCACCGCCAATACTGCTTTCGCCACGATTTCGTAAGTAGAATGTTAAAACGAAAACGGCCACGATCGCTTAATTGACACTCGAATGGGTCGCCACGGCCGCGCTGCAAAAGTCGCGCGTCTATAGCCGCGCGATTCTAGACGCTTCGGCCGCGTGATTCGCACTCCACCTTAAGCCGTCAGACGTCCAAAGACGTTGCCAAATCATAATGATTGTTTCATACGTTTCGCTTAAAATTATACAACGTGGAGGAATAGTACGAGGCGAGATTGCAATATTACCGTATGGAAACGCAATTATTTCAAAATTGGTATAACGCTTATCTATTTACTAGGTTTAACCAAACTTCTCAAAAAGGAATCAATACAAAAATGTTTCAAAAGAATCTTACAAGAACCCAAGAAAGGTTTTAAGTTTTCTTCGGTAAGTATTAAAATAATAATGCGTATACGTTTGTATTTATTTTTTCTTAAACATTGTTCATGTTTTACCCGCCAACAGAACTGACGTAATTATTCACGGTGAAAATAAAAAGAAGCCTCGACATCCCCTGGAAAATGCTCTGAAGAACGTGACGACTACAACCCTCGAACATACTAAAAAATTGATAGAATCGCACCAGAAAAGATGTCAAGACTCCGCTTCTTCGATAACCGTAATAAATACTATAATGTCGGTATTTTGCATATTAATTTCTTTTTCCTAAAAGCCGGTTTACAGTCGGCAATTTTTGTTGCGTGCAACTTATAATTGCTGCAATTCCTACCATGCGCATGCGCCGTGAGCAATAATCTTCAAAAAATGTATACAGGGTGGGCCAATAGTGTGTAGTCGGTCCATATCTCTGGTTCTATTCAAGGTATCAAAATAAAACTTTACACGTCTGTGGAGAATCCCATGAAGCATCCCGTAAAATTATTTTGGTGTATACAGGGTGTTCACACTCTGAGCACCAAACCAAAGTTATGTTTTTCTAAATGGAACGTCCCACATTTGTTTTCATATTTGAATTCCCCATAAAATTTTATGAAAGATGGTGTACTACACGATGGGGTTTAGAGTGAGCGATTTTAAGATATTAGCATTTTAGTGTGGACCCAACTTTGAGGAGCTGCTGGCATCTACTGGTCGAAGCTGTTTAAGATTTCTTTATTGGACTAGGTTCACAGACTGCTCTATTTGTAAAATTCTTGAGTACTTTTGTCACAAAACTTAATATCATACAGGGTGGAAAGCTTACGCAATATGCATTTTTTCTTAAAAATTTCAAATGGAACACCCATATATTATTTCCATATTTGATAGACAGTTTACTAAGCTTTTGATTGATGTCGATATTGTTAGGTCTGCGACTGACGGTTTCGGTGAAATTGAAAATTGAACTTTAAAATGTAGTAATTTGACTGCTGGTTTATTCGTTTCTCCTATATTTTAGTGTCCAAAACACAAAACATGATTTCCATTTTGTTTCTGGAAGTTGATTTTACATTGAGACAAACAATTTCATCGCCAGATTGCTTCTTCATAGTCATATTCTTCAATAAATGGTAACTTATTAAACCTAGGTATAAATTGAAACAAGGAGTGCCATGGAAGAAAACCGTCCTTTCAAGAAGTAATCTTGCAATGAGATTTCTTGTGTCGGTGTAAACTCTGTTCACTAAATTGTCTGTAAAAACAAAGTGTACGCATTGTTCTGAGTTTTGGATGGCTAAATGGGGGAAATTCCCCAAAAATTGTACAAAATTATGGCAAAATTTCAATTCTCAAAGTTCAATCATTATTTCTGCCTAAATTATCAGTCGCAGACCTGCCATTACCTGCATCAGTCAAAAGCTTAATTAACTGGCTATCAAACCTGCAAATAATATACGAGGTGTTCCATTTAACATTTTTGAGAAAAGCTCCATTTTGCGCAAGTTGGCCACTCTGTACAATATGAACTATATTGAAAAAAGTTTTAATGTATTTTACAAATAGAGTAGTTAGCTTTGACCAGCAGATGTCAGTAGCATCACAAAGATGGGTCCACACTGGTAATAAATTGGCCATATCTTAACAACGCTTACTCTAAACCTCACCGTGTAGCATATCAACTTCCATGAAATTTTATGGGGAATCCAAATATGCAAACAAATGTGGGGCATTCCATTTAAAAAAACATAACTTTGGTTTGGTACGTAGCACGTGAACATCCTGTATACATCAATATAAATTTAGCAGAAGCTTTGTGGTGTTTTCCACACACACGTAAAATTTCATGTTGATATCTTGAATAGAATCAGAGATATGGACCGACTACACACTATTGATTGAATTTAATGACGGAGATTAAATTTGGAATGTGAATTCGTACTTTGAAAAGGTGTTTTTTGGCATAATTTTTTTGCTAGTAGGTGTTACCCAAGGGGTCGAAAGTTGATCATCCACATGCAAAGAAGCTCATATTTTTTAACGGTTTGGTCAATAGTTTCAAAACTTTTTCCACAGACAGATATTCTTTTTTGAAGCATTTCTTGTCTGTTTTTAGATTTCGCTATCTGGCATAGTTTAGCCAAAAAAGAATAATTTTGGTTTGCTGCATGCCATGCGCCGCACCATAAAGTAATAAAATAATAATTATTTTTCTACATTCCTAAAGAAATTTGTTTTATTCATTTGCGTGAAAAAATCTATCCAAATGTTTCGTGTTAATAGCTATCGAGCGCCAACATTCGTTAAAACAAAGGTGTTTTTAACACATTTTTTTGCTAGTGGATGTTACCCATTGGTCAAAAACTTGGTCATCCACATGCAAGGAAGTTTATATTTTTTTAACGGTTTGGTAAATGTCTAAGAATTCTCCACCGACAGACACTCTTATTTGAAACATTTCTTGCCTCTTTTGATTTCGCTATCTGGTATAGAGTAACCAGAAAAAAAAATTTTGGTTTGCTGCACGTCGTGCGCCGCAGTAGTTATTGTAAAGTTTGTTGGCATTTCAAAAAAATAACAAAACAAATTTTTCCTCGTTTAAATAACATTTGAAAAGGCGAAACTTCTGTATCCGAGTTTATCAGAATAAAAAATTGTTTTAACGAATGTTGGCTCTCGATAACTATTAACACGAAACATTTGGATAGATTTTTTCATGCAAATTAATAAAACAAATTTCTTTGCGAATGTAAAAAAATAATTATTATTTTATTAACTTCTTCCAAACGCCAATAAACTTTACATTATTGTAACGTATTTCGATTTTACACTTTTTATTTACAGTGACTTTATGTATATGTACAAATATTTACAATGATTAACAGTGATTTGAGAACTTAAAATTAACAAATTGAACAATAAGCAGCGAAATATATACAAGCAGTAAGTAACAACAAGCAGTGAAAATTAAACAATTAATTACCTAACCTAAACAATCCACAGTACACAAGTCCACAGTTTAAACTCTCTAAAACACTCGTCTTCAACCGACGGTTAATCACATACGAAGACGCCCCGGTACACTTAAAACGCCACCAAAGAATTCGCACTCGCGTACCGTACCGACACTAAACGCGTATCAAGACTTATACTCGCACAGAACTATTAAACGCCCGGTTCTTATCGCATTCGACCTTCGCTTCCAAACTTCAGACTTCAAACTGTAAGACTGTAAGACTGTCCACTCGGCTTCTTGCTTCCCATTTTATAATGGTCTTAGAAGGTTCTCGAAAATTATCGATCAAACATTGTTCCAGAATGAGAATCTTCGAGATAGGCTATTCTTTTCGGGAATCATAAACAGCGACAAGGTCGCGCCGTAATAAATCATGCGGCCCGCCGTCAGACGAATAATGTGTCATCACCAGGGGCGTCGCTGACGGGGCAAAAGTTCGTATCACTGCCCCCTCCTTAAAAGACTGATCGCCCCGATCAGAAATTATCTCCTTCTTTCCCATGGTACGGAGCAAGTCGGTCCAGATGGACTACCTTCATCTTCGATCGTGGAGAACGCTGAATCCGGTAAACAACGTCGTTGATCCTGGTCATTACTTGGTATGGCCCTTCCCAGTTCTTCTGTAATTTCGGCGATCGTCCTTTCTTCCGGGCTGGATTATAAAGCCACACCAGATCGCCAGCTTGGAAACCCACAGAATTCGCTCGGGCATCATACCGCGTCTTCATTCGGTCACTCTCTAGACGCATGCGATCCCGAACAGCCTCATGAATTGCATCGAGTCGTTCTGCCAATTCCCGGGAATACTCATCTACAGGCACTGGCCTATCTTCAGGATGCCCAAACAACACATCCATTGGCAGCCTCAATTCCCTTCCGAAAAGCACACTGGCAGGTGTTCTTCCGGTTGACTCGTGCACAGCCGATCGATAAGCCATCAGGAACAGGGGAATATGTCGGTCCCAATCTGTCTGGTGTTCGTCTACCATTATCCTCAGATGGTTTTCTATGGTCCTATTGAATCTCTCAACCATTCCATCTGACTGGGGATGTAATGGAGTGGTCCTGGTCTTCCGTACTCCCAGCAACTTACAAACATTTTGGAACACCGCAGACTCGAAGTTCCGTCCCTGATCAGAATGGAGCTCCATGGGTATACCGAATCGGCTAAAGAAATTATTCACCAGTACTTCAGCCACAGTAGTGGCTTCCTGATTCGGTATCGCATATGCCTCAGGCCATTTACTGAAGTAGTCCGTCGCAACCAGGATGTACTTATTTCCATCAGTTGATGTAGGAAACGGACCTGCTACGTCAATTGCAATCCTCTCAAACGGAGCTCCCACATTATACTGGCACATTCTGCCACGGCTCCTTGTCTTGGGTCCCTTGCTTGACGCGCAGTCATCACATCTCCGGCACCAGTTCATTATATCTGTCCTGTAGCCCAGCCAATAGTATCTCTCTCTGACCTTCATCGTGGTTTTATTAACACCTAAGTGCCCCCCACTCACTCCATTGTGAGCCTCTGCTAGGACTTCCGGAACCTTATCCTTCGGCACCACGGCCTGGGGCTTTCTCTCTCTTCCGTCGGTGCTCTCCCACATTCTCTTCAGAAGACCGTCTTCAATCACAAGAGAATCCCATTGTGCCCAGTATGACTTCAGGGCCACACTCTTGTCGGAAACTTCTATCCACTCCGGTCTTCTACCAGCTTCTTTCCATCTTAGCAGAGGTTCCAAGGTCTTATCTTTCTGCTGGGCGTCTCTCCAGGATTGTAGATGCTCTTCTTCAACTTGGATCCGGGTTTGATGGCATCTGATGGGGTGGACATGCTCTTTCAACTCTTGCCTCACGCAGTACTTGCAATCTTCCGGGCAAGGTCTTCTCGAAAGTGCATCAGCATTGCCATGTTTTCTCCCAATCCGATGTTGAATGACGAAGTTGTACTGCTGCAGCCTCTCAATCCAACGGGCTAACTGACCTTCTGGGTTCTTAAATTGCAGCAACCACTTCAAGGAAGCATGGTCAGTTCTGATGAGAAAGTTCTGCCCGCACAGATATTTATGGAAGTGCTCGATGGTCCGCACAATTGCTAACAACTCCCTCCTAGTGACGCAGTAATTACGTTCAGATTTCGACAAGGCCTTACTGAAATAGGCCACAACCTTTTCTTCCCCATTCTCTTCTTGGGATAATACACCGCCTATGCCCACATTGCTTGCATCGGTATCCACAACAAACTTGCTTCCAGGCCTTGGATACGTCAAAACAGGAGCAGAACACAGAGCCCTCTTTAACTCTTCAAATGCTCCTCGGCACTCCTTCGTCCACTCATATGGCCTACCATCTTCGGTCAACCGATGCAGGGGCTTCGCAATGTCTGCAAACCCTTTCACGAAACGGCGGTAATAGGTGCACAATCCCAAAAAGCTTCGAAGTTGATGTATATCTTTCGGGACAGGCCAATTCCTCACTGCGTCTGTCTTCTCTGGATCTGTCGCAACTCCTTTGGTGGAAATTATGTGCCCCAAAAACTTAACCTGCTTCTTAAACAGCTGGCACTTCTGCGGACTTAATTTCAGGTTAGCTTGCCTCAATTTCTGGAAGACATCGCACAAGTTCTTCAAGTGCTGATCGAAAGTCTTCCCCATCACGATGATATCGTCGAGGTAGACCAGGCAAGTCTTCCAATGTAATCCTCGCAGTACTGTCTCCATCAGTCTCTCAAAGGTGGCGGGTGCATTGCAGAGCCCAAACGGCATTACCGTAAATTGCCACAAGCCAGTTCCGGCAGAGAACGCTGTCTTCTCCTTATCTTTGGGATGCAACTCGACTTGCCAGTAGCCACTCTTCAAGTCGAGGGTGGAAAACCATCTGGAACCCGCCACTGTGTCTAGGGTACCGTCAATCCGGGGTAAGGGGTAACTATCCTTCTTGGTGACATCATTCAACCGCCTGTAGTCCACACAAAAACGAGTGGAGCCATCTTTCTTGCTCACCAGCACTACAGGGGAAGTCCACGGGCTCTGAGAAGGCTCAATTACCCCTTGTCTATTCATGTCTTTAATCAGGTTGTCCATTTCTGTTTGCTTTGCTAAGGGTACTCTTCTAGGAGCTTGCTTAATGGGAGTATGATCACCGGTGTTGATGGTGTGTTGAATTACTCCCGTCCGTCCTAGGTCACCATCTTGCAATGAGAAGACATCTTTGTATGTCAACAGGAGTTGAGCCAGCTTCTCACCCTGTATCTGATCCAGTTGTTGGGAACATTCTTCTACCATCTTTTCCAGTGGAGTTGGTAAACTGGTTGTGGACATCTTCTGATCTCCCTTCTTCTCATTCTTCTTTACCATGGCAATCCTAGATACTGGCTCACACATACCAATTAACGTACCCTTGCAAATCTTCTGGTCAAATTCGGCAATGTTCGCTATCCTTACGAATACTGGACGTTGACCAGGTCTCACCAACGTCTTCCCAATTAGTAATCCTTTCTTCACCTCTTCGTACATCGGCTCGACCAATCCCACCAAGCAGCTCGGAGCACCATCCACACGGACCCGTACGATGTTTTCGGATTTGGCAGGCAACACGACATCTTCTTCGACCTTCACTCGGTATACACAGTTCTTGCGCCCAGGAGAACTCATTACTAGTTCTTCTTCACCAATTCGAAGTACACCGGCGCCAACATCAAGCACAATCCCGTGCTTCTTCATACAATCCAGGCCCAGTATAACTTCATCCACAATGTCGGCTACAAGAACTTTCTGTGGAATGACGACATCTTCCATTCCTATGTCGATTTCTGCCTCTCCATATATAGGTGCTGTCTCGCCGGTAGCAGTAATCAATCGGATATTTTTATTGGTCGGCCTAATTCTCCACTCAGCCACAACATCTTTTCTGACTATAGTGTCACTGGCTCCTGTATCGATGGTAATTTCGGTCTTCCTGCCATCAATAATCCCATCAATCATCAAACTATCCCCAACTCGAGCCAATCTTGACACCTTCACATCTTGTACTGGGGCTTGGTAGGATTGGACCAGCTTTCGCCCCTCAAAACTGGTCGACTTTAGTTTCCCTGGTACCCGGAGGTACCAGCCTCGTCCTCGTGCCGTCTGGTTGCATTTCGGCACCTGTTGCGGAGATGGCCCTTCTCACCGCAATTCCAGCAACGTAAGAAATTCTTCCTTTCTTGCCATCCCCTCCGAGTCCCATTATTGTTATTGTCTTCTGTCCGTCTGTCCAGTTTCTGTGCAACTTTTTGTGCAACTTTTTCCACCAGGTCTTCGTCTGGCTCCTCATTGGTATGCAGCTGTCGCACCTTGGAGTATCCTCGGGATGTTTGCTTTGCTGCCTCAAACTCCAAGGCGTGGGCCAAAGCGTCTGCCAAAGCTTTATGTCTAGCAAGCTTCAGCGCCATCTTTGTTTCACTGTCGCGCAGCCCCTCAATGAAATTTTCCACCGCCAGGCTCTCCAAAAACTCCTCCGGGGCTGTTGGATACGCCAACCGGACTAAACGGGAGATGTCGGCCTCAAACTCTTGCAGGGTCTCATTGGAGCGCTGAGACCTACCCTTTAGCTGTGCCTGGTGGACTTGCTGGAGGTGTTGATGGCCATACCTCATCTCCAGGCGCTTAACTATCTCCTTAAAATCAGCCTTTTGTTCTGCTGTCACGGTATCCAGGATGTTCAAGGCGTCACCTCGGAGTGCAACTACCAAATTGACTGCCTTCTCGGTACTGGCCCACTGGTTCGCCGCTGCCGCTGCCTCGAACTGTTTGATGTATGTATGCCACGAGGACTTTCCATCAAACGTAGGCGGCTTCACCTTAACCACAGGAGCTCTTCTTTCTTCGTCCAATCCGGTATCTTCTGTCTTCAAGGTCTTCTTCTTCTCTAGTTCTGCCATTCTCTCATTTATCTTCGATATTTCTTCATCCACCACCTTTCTTATTTCTTGTGTTTCTTCTGTAATTCGGTTCTCCAGTTTGGTCTCTATTCCAGTAATTCTCTCAGTTACCTGCTCTTGACTTCTTTCTATAACTGACTTCATTTTTTCAAAATTATTCTTCATTTCTTCTTGGTTATTCTTCATTGCTTCTAGATTTCTCTTCGCTTCTTCTTGACTGCTTTTCACTGTTTCTTCAAGGTGGTTCTTCATTTCTTCTTGACTGCTCTTCATTTCTTCTTGACAGCTCTTCATTTCTTCTAGACTGGTCTTCATTACTTCTTGGTTCGTCTTCATCGCCTCTTCTAAGTTGTTCTTCATTTCTTCTTGATTGGTCTTCATTGCTTCGTCCAGATTTTTCTTCATCGCTTCTAAAAAGGCTTGCAGTTGCTGCTCCATCGCTGCAGCACTTCTTGTAACCGGCATAAACACTCACAAGTCTCAAACCACTAACAGTCACTAAGGAGTCCAAACAACCTCGAAATTCCCACTAATTCAGCCAACTTCCAGAAAATTCTTCAATTTTCCACCGGCTTCCACGACGTTCTTCACTCTTCTTAGCTCCACAAATCGCACTTCTGACACCAGTTGTAACGTATTTCGATTTTACACTTTTTATTTACAGTGACTTTATGTATATGTACAAATATTTACAATGATTAACAGTGATTTGAGAACTTAAAATTAACAAATTGAACAATAAGCAGCGAAATATATACAAGCAGTAAGTAACAACAAGCAGTGAAAATTAAACAATTAAGCGAACAATTAAACAATTAATTACCTAACCTAAACAATCCACAGTACACAAGTCCACAGTTTAAACTCTTTAAAACACTCGTCTTCAACCGACGGTTAATCACATACGAAGACGCCCCGGTACACTTAAAACGCCACCAAAGAATTCGCACTCGCGTACCGTACCGACACTAGACGCGTATCAAGACTTATACTCGCACAGAACTATTAAACGCCCGGTTCTTATCGCATTCGACCTTCGCTTCCAAACTTCAGACTTCAAACTGTAAGACTGTAAGACTGTCCACTCGGCTTCTTGCTTCCCATTTTATAATGGTCTTAGAAGGTTCTCGAAAATTATCGATCAAACATTGTTCCAGAATGAGAATCTTCGAGATAGGCTATTCTTTTCGGGAATCATAAACAGCGACAAGGTCGCGCCGTAATAAATCATGCGGCCCGCCGTCAGACGAATAATGTGCCATCACCAGGGGCGTCGCTGACAGGGCAAAAGTTCGTATCATTATGTAATTACTTTATGGTGCGGCGCATGGCATGCCAGATAGCGAAATAGAAAAAAGACAAGAAATGCTTCAAAAAAGGATATCTGTCCGTGGAAAAAGTTTTAAAACTATATATATATATATATAATTTAAAACTATTGACCAAGCCGTTAAAAAATATGAGCTTCTTTGCATGTGGATGATCAACTTTCGACTCCTTCTGTAACACCCACTAGCAAAAAAGTTATGGCAAAACACACCTTTTCCCAGTACGGATTCACATACCAAATTTAATCTCCGTCGTTAAATTCAATGATTGAATTTCAATCTTTTGTTAATAAAAAAAACATAAATTTTTTGAAGATTTTTGACGTTCGATAGCGCCTTTGGATAGTGAAAAGTTTGGTTAAATCGCTCTTTTTTGTCTCAGGAATACGTGGTGGATATCGTTTTGTACAGACCTTTTAGAGACAAAAATTAAGTGTCCACCATTATTGGACGTCCGAGGTCGTTTAATCGGACAAAGAATTAATGTTTTTCATGACGAATAAGACGGTGAAAACAAGAAAAAAACTATCGAACATCGCATTTTCGAGATATTCACATAAACAGTAATTTTTTAAATGGGACAACCTGTATATTTTTGCAAATTTAAACAGAGTATTAAATTTAAATTCTGTACATGAACATCTATTTGAAAATTAAAAATAACTTGACTTTTGAAGCATCAAAAATGCCCTAATATAGGGATCACATCAGGTAGGCCATGAAACTAATTTTGCGTCATAATTATTGGCGGAGGGTGTTAAAAGTAGTTTATTGTTGTTTCTATTACTCCTTTGCGACTCCTTAATAAGTGCGCTCGTGCGCGCGCACTGCCTACAAAAATATGGTTTTAACCTTTTTTGATAAAAGGTTCAAACCTTATAATTATAAACTAATAAGTTTAAAACTTTTTGAATCTCTGCTGCAATATATATTAATTATTATGCGAGATAATAAACAGTACGCGCTCTAAGCATTCCGCGTCGTCTTTCAAAATGCCTACCACACACGCAACCAGCCGTCCGAGTACTGAGGTGTGGCACTCTAAGGCAAATGCATATTCGATATGGGAGCAAGGTCGGCGCGACTCGGGAAAATTTCGTCGTATGTGCTTTTAGGTGGAAGAATTATAGCTCGTCTGGGAGCGCTGTTTGAGCACACACTTACTGTTGGGCGAAGCACGGGACGCGGGAGTTTGTACTTCTGCGGCAGTGTTTCTTGTTTTTGTTTACCATATTTAGGTCTGAGATAGCTCGTTGCTTTGCTTATAAAGTGAGTAATTAGCTGCATTATCGTGTTTATTTTTAAATATTTAAATTTCCGATACTTAGCATGGCTAAAGGTAGTGGTTTGGTTAAAGTAAACATTTAAACATTGTGGAGTGAACTTTAACAAAGTGGTCGCCTGATTCTTGCAATTTTCAAAATTATTGTGTTGTAATACTCCATTCAGTTAAAAATGAATATTTTATCTAAATATAGACTTTTGACGAAAAACTTGAAATAAAATTAAATGGACGTCCTAAGCCTGTGCGAAGTATCAAATGCTTTTCGAAAGGTCGCGGTAAAAGTTGTGTGCGAAAGTTTAACCTTTTGGATTTGGGATTTTCGTTAAATATTGCGGCGAGTGAAATTTCTTGTTTAAAAATATTTGAAAATGGCTTCTAAAGCACTTCATTTAAAAAAACTACGGGGGAGAAACCGCCAGACCCCCCCAACCCCTGAGCGGTGATTTCATTCTAGAGTACTACCAAGTTCTAAAGTCAGGAGCCGCCACTGAATAAAATGTTTAACTGCCCTACCCCAGCCACCATAGGACTTGATCTTAACGTGATTTTTGCATCACATATTTTGTCGAGATCACCAAATGGAGGACGTAATTGGGATGTAAAAATGACGGCAATATGTACCAAGGACGTGTTTATCGACGTGTTTTAACCTCACATTGTGACGTCTATTTAACGTATGTTGTGCAACTTATCAGAGCTCGATGGGTGGGAAGATTATGATAATGCACAATAATAATGCACAAACTTTTATTTGGGTAGATTAGAGAAAAGTACAGGCATATAACGATGTTATATTATGCTAAACTAAAAACATACATTTAAATAATAATTTCCACAAAATAGAACAAAATGCAGCGGATGTAGGAAGTTCCATTACATTTTTTCAGTAATACTAAAATAAGGCAGTTAAATTTCTTATGCGCTCTTGGGTGCTGGAAAATAAATGATTTTTTTGTTGATTCAATTGTCAGTTTAAGTTCCGAGTCGATTGCTGCTTTACGGGACCATTACACCAGCAATATGCATAGCAATGCGGGGAGTTTCAGATTTACATTGGTTGGTGCGGATATAGGTTCAAGGACACTACTGTCCATAGAATCTAATGCCACTCACTGGTTCAGACAGTTTAAATATCAAATTCTTGAAATTATGTTGTCCTGTTCTGTTACCTGTTTTGACGCATATTGTTAACTTCTATCTGGATGAAGGTGTTTTTCCAACTTGCCTAAATCATCTACTCCTTCTGAGCTCAAAGATCTCAGGCCAATAAGCATTTTGCCAACACTGTATAAGGTTCTCGAGAGAGTGATGGGCATGCAGGTGAGGGACTATTTATTAGTCGAGTAAAATCAACCCTCAATTGTGACGACGAAAATTTTTTTTGGCGTAGAACCAAGTAAAATCTATATGGTTGTGTTCCTTGTAGTATTTTCCATATGAATCTTTGGTTTACGACATTTCTGGTCTGTGCAGAACTTTTTTATTTTCCAAAAATATAAAATTTTGCATATGTATGAAACAGTTGGTTTTTAAAACACAACATGCCATATCTCAGTAAATATTTGAGATATCGACGTGAATTTTTTTTTAAATTAAAGTAGAAACATGAACGCCTCAAACAGTACTAAAATATTTTAAAATATCACAATATTTTGTGCGAAAAATAATTAGAAACTTCATTTTACTTCGCTTGTGCATTATAAATTTCGACATGCGACAAACTTTTTTATTTTTGAAAATTTGTCTGTATATGCTGCGAATGAAATGAAGAGAAAGGTTGTAGAAAGTTTTTGGAGAAAGAATTATTGACCTATGTGTCATAGTTTTGAAGTTATGATTTTTTTGTCAGACGCGGCCTAATGAGCGGGCGGGTCGTGGCAATGCACTATCAGGGTAACGCGTAGCGGACCCATAGTCGGCTACGGATAACGACGCATAAATGAGTTAAAACATGAAAAGAACTTAGTTTATTTTTATTCCTATTTTATACAATCAATATTGAGCGTCAGATTCAGCATCTGATTGTTCTTCTTCTAATTTTACTGCAGTATTAACAGAATTCTTGCACTTCCAGTCTATAGAATATTTTAAACCTTCTTTTGCACAGTTACATCTATTACTATTACAGTTTTTATCTGAACACAAAAGTGATAAAGGTTGTCTCACAGATGGAGTTATGGGGTCCTGGTTACTAAATAAGGGTTTCCAGTGGTCTTTCTGAAATGCCCAGCCGTATTTTTCTAGGCTTACGAAGTTAATGTTGTTAATGTGACTAGAATACCATGTTTTTAATTGGTACATACATCTAAATTGGAAAAAAATCAAATGCGATTGAATGTATAACAAGATATGATTTCGAATACAAACCTTTGCAAATGCAATTTAAAATCATCGTCTGTAGTCGGGATTTCAGACGCAGGCCGATTCGTGTTTTAGCCAAAAAAAGTCATAATTCATTTAATGTTCTCACGTCTTTTTGTTTATTTTTGTATAAATATAAAACATACGCAACTGCAATCTCATATGCGTGTTCAAATGGCAGATTTGGCAAGTCCATCATATTCTTCAGGTTGTCGGCGTTTTTAAGTAATACATCAAGAGCGGTTTTCTTCCCAATTTTGTAAACGCATTGGTAGTATCACACCCAGTGAGACAGTGTATTGCCAAATAAACATTGCGATACAGTTTTGCCAATTTTTTTATAATATATTTTACCATTATAATACGTGTGCTTTTGGTATAGCCTAACTGCATAAAGAGATTACAATTATATAATTCAGGTACCTTACTACAGTAGTGTATGGACAAAATAAGCACGTTCGTATCTACAGATTTGATCAAAATATTTTTACTGTAGATACATTCGTACAATGCATGTAAAATTATGCGCCTGTCTGCCTCGTCCTGCTAAAAAGGGAATGTAATGGTATGCATAATTTTATATGCATTGTAAGAATGCACCTACAGTAAAAATATTTTTTTGAAATCTGTAGATATGGACGTGCTTATTTTGCTTATTATCCAGTTAGGCCATACCAAAAACACACGTATTACCTATAATGGTACAAGATTATAAACAAAATTGACAAAACTGTATCGCAATGTTTATTGGAAATACACTGTCTCACTGGGTGTGATACTACCAGTGCGTTTTACAAAATTGGGAAGAAATCCGCTCTTGATGTATTACTTAAAAACGCCGACAACCTTAAGGATATGATGGACTTACTAAATCTGCTATTTGAACGCACATATAATAATTTATACAAAAATAAACAAAAAGACGTCAGAACATTAAATGAATTAAGATTCTTTTGGCCAAAAACACGAATAGGCCAGAGTCTGAAATCCCGCCTACAGACGATGCTTTTAAATTGCATTTGCAAGGGTTTGGATTCGAATTCGTATCTTGTTATACATATAACCGCATTTGTTTTTTTTTCCAATTTAGATGTATGTACCTACCAATTAAAAATATGGTATTCTAGTCACATTAACAACATCGACTTCGAAAGCCCAGAAAAATACGGATGGACATTCCAGAAAGACCACTGGGAACCCTTATTTAGTAATCACGACCCCATACCCTTCATCTGTGAGATAGCCTTTATCACTTTTGTGTTCAGATAAAAACTGTAATAGTAATAGATGTAACTGTGCAAAAGAAGGTTTAAAATATTATATAGACTGGAAGTGCAAGAATTGTGTTAATACTGCAGTAAAATTAGAAGAGGAAGAATCAGATGCTGAATCTGACACTCAATATTGATTGTATAAAATTGTATAAAATAGGAATAAAAATCCGTAGCCGACTATCGGTCCGCTACGCGTTACCCTGATAGTGCATTGCCAGGACCCGTCCACTCATTAGGCCGCGCCTGACAAAAAAAATCATAACTTCAAAACGATGACTCATAGGTCAATAATTCTTTCTCCAAAAACTTTTTACAACCTTTCTCTTCATTTCATTCGCAGCATATACAGACATATTTTCAAAAATAAAAAAGTTTGTCGCGTGTCGAAATTTATAATGCACAAGCGAAGTAAAATGAAGTTTCTAATTCCTGTGGCTGTCGTAATAAAAGTCTGGATATATCTCTGTTTAACACACGTGCAGCATGCAGTTGCCAGGGGCGTGACGTCACTTTGGTTAGTTGCCCCGCCGAATAAATTATGTTGCAAAATGGCAATGTTTAAGTGCTTCCTAAAATTAAGTGTTAAAATTTTAATCATTTTTACGTTTTTGTGGGTATAATCTTTGATTTAAGAGCAAAATTTTCTAAAAATTTCATTAGTGTCCGATTGCCCATTAACTCGGTCATAAAATCCTTGCCTTCACTCGCATTGGAGCTCGGACTTCTGTAAAGAATGTGTTTGTTGTTGATGTGAATAATATGGAGTTATTGCGTTCTGATTGTGTGCGTAATCTTGGACTTTGTATGGATGAGGTTCAGCCAGCATAATTAAAATGCATTAAGTCCGCATATTGCAATTTAAGAATTGTTTATATGAATAAAACGTTATTAAATACCAACGCCAGAAAGATTATCTGTGATTCAATGGTTCTGACAGTGTTTAATTATTATGATGATGTATACGGGCCTTGCTTGAGATGCGTGGATCAGTTGAGTACAGAGAGTGCAAAATGCATGTGTGCGCGTTATATTCGGATTGCGAAAGTATCAGCAGGTTTTGCAGAAGTTAAACTCACTAAATTGGTTGACCATGACAAACAGGCGCCTTCATCACACGGTATGTGCGTTTCATAAGGTTGTTGTGCAGAAACTGCCTCGTTATCTATAAAGCAAAACTAAGTTTATATCTGATGTCCATAATATCAATGTTAGAAGGAAAACCTTATGGACCCACCGATTCATAAAACGGCTGCTTTTGAGAAATCGTTTTCCTACTGCATTTGCAAGCTCCTTCCTCGAGAGCTCAAGAATGTAACATGTGTCCCTCGATTTAAGTCTCGCATTTTTCTTGACCCGTTCGACAAGCAGCAGAACCTCCTGACTGTGAATCTCATGGTGTGCGGCATAATAGTGTGTGCTGTCCGACTTCTCGCCCTTCTCGCCCCTCTTGTCCTTGTCTTGAAAAGCAGCTGAGAACTGTGTGGAGGGCTCGTGCTGAACTTCGCCGTTATCAGCTGAACTTTATACTACTGTATTTGTATTTGTGATTATCATTATAGTTGGCAATAAAGTCATTTAATGTTATTATTATTATTATTATTATTATTATTATTGGATAGTCCTAAACTGACGAGTACAACTGAAACTGCCCTCCTATAATTTTGGTATCTCCAGTTGAATTGACCATATTTTCAATTTGAATTACGGCGCCATTAATTTGTGAGAAAATAAGAATCAGCTATTGAACGTGCATGAATGCTTAGCATAAAACTACAGCAAATATTTGACAAAACAGGGCCAAAGCAATGTTCCATTTCATGCTTTATTTGATTAGTTGCAATACAGTCATTTGAAGAAACAAAATATAATTTATGTGGTCTACGGTAAATTTGTTCTAATGTTTTCAATGGAGATTTAACTAATTTTTTAATTGTCCAAGAAAATTTTCGAAAGGATACGCAGAAAAAGAATCTAGCGATCTATAACGTTAAGCATCGTTACTAAGGTGACTTAGGACATGAACATTGCAAATTAAAAATTATATAACTTTTCACCGTGTTCGATGAACATGTTTTATGATTTTGAAGCTAACTGACATTTATTAACATTTTCTTTTGTTTGATTTGATGCCAGCAATGATATATGGAGTAATAAAAAATGTTTGTACCTCCTGCACAGTAATATCCACAATATTATGCAAAGCAATAATTGCCCGTATGCATGAGAAAAGTTCGAAACTCAGACGCTTTAAAACACTGCAGTTATGTTAAAGCTCTAGGTTTGCGATTAATTTCTATAGGAACGTAATTTTTGAAACTTATTAACTTTGCAGACAATAAATTTGTTTTTGTAATGGACAATCTGACTGTTAGTTTTCCGCCAATCCAAGAATTTAACAATATTTATTTATGATTTCTAAACAAATGTTATGCATGTATAGTCGGTGGGAAAGTGATGAATCATATCAATTGATAATGATAAAGAAGGAGAATCTTCTAAATGTTGATCTTCACCTTGTTTTAACCTAAATAACTTATCTGTTCTTTCTAAAGAAGTTAAAGCTCTTAACACTACACGGGAATTTATATATTCACCTACCTCTAAACACTTGTCGCAACAAGAACATCATCCAGAGGACTCGACGCATTTCTTGAAAGCTTTAGTCGGTGCATCACATATAAAACTATGTATCTCAATGCAATATTAAGTAAAGTTTACTTTAAAATTATTACTTAAACTATTAAATTCATTTACAAAATCTTCCAGATACAATTTAATAGGTTTTGGTTTCGATGCTCCGCAATAAATTCCAATTTTCTCTAACGCAATCTGCAATTATTCTAAACCGATGTAATGACCTTCACCAATTATATTGCTTTTAAATTGTACTGGCATGTTTAATAAAGTTCTGTTATCTAAGAGTAAGCATCTTAGCATCATACGATGCTAAAATACGTGATAAACTAGTGGTAGCTCTCTATGAGAGACTTGTGATACGGCTCACTGCTTGAGATTTACTGTAAGACTATCATCTTCTGTAATGCTGTAGGTATTATTGCCATTAACATTGTTGTCTTATTGTCATTAATTTATTATTTCATCATCAAATGTTGAATTAGTGGTGGGTATATTACAGGTATCATATTAATCAGACCACTTACCTAGCAAGTTGACCAAGCAGCTCGTTCAGCAGGTAGCCCAAGCAGATCACTAAGCTCTCATAGGGTGGTAGATCAAACAAATCGATTCTCACGGTTACTGCCTAACTGTCAAAAGGTTTCATTTGGCTTCTGCTGTGAATATTGCCAAAGTACTTACCCCGCAAATTTAAAATTGTGGTATTGGCCAAGCGCACCAATTAGGTTGAAAAAATACAGATTTCGTCCATAACAGTTTTCCCCGGGTAAAATAACACGGTTCCAATTAAAAACCATTAAGGGGCTCACATAACCTCAAAAATTAATGCACACACGTCCTCGCACCACAGCTGACTTAATACCTAGGTACTGAACGTGTTGAAAAGTAACTATTGAAGGTCTAAGAAGTTGTTGGTTGTAATTCTTTATGAAAGTTTTGAAGTGGTAAAAATGAGTCATACAGACGAGCATTTCTGAACTCTGCCTAGGTGAGGTCATTGAACTGCTTGTTTGTAATGCAAAACGATGTATTAAAAAAATAGTGTAGCTTTATATGACCTCAAATTACTGCATTTCCAGTGCTTTATTTTAAGAGAAATGATGGCATGTTCAAGGTCGGTCAAATTAATGACCTGGAGAGTAAAATAAAGTGCTGTATTCCAGAAAAAGAGTGTAACTTTATGTGCTGTGTGATAAAATTTAGCACCACCTCTCAAACTACAGCATTTTAAATTCGAATTTCACCGAGAAGGCGTCAAATTTTACGGAGCAGGTGTCGAATTTCATCAGACGTTTCAAATTATGCATGCATAGATTTATTCAAACTTGGTATAATAAGGTATGTCGCACCAGATTTATGGTTATTCAACTTCCGGTTTCGTACTATATTTGCGGGATCGCATTATACCTCATGGTATAATATGAAACCTGAGACCTCATTTGATATCTTCAACGTAATTTGATATAACTGCAGTGCTTTTATACATGCACAATTTGATCAACGGATCTTTCATCACGACAGCAAAAGCAGATTGGTATGATCAAATCAGCGCTGCTATTGTTGTCAACCAGTTGCAGTGGCGTGCGATGTATGAGAAGAAAACGAAACATAAATAAATAACAACAATAGAAATTTATCATTTATTAAAGCAAAGATTCATTTTTAATACTTACATGACTAAAATTTCGCAATTAAACACGAATTCAGTATGCAACTGATCATTAGATCTTCGCGATCAATAGAGTTTCTACCAACTTTACAAAAATAACAATCTTGAAACTGGCGACACCACTGAGCAAGTGACAACTGCGCCCTACGAACTCTGGATATTGGTATCCCGACGAATCCATCATGAGGCACGAGGCATCCTAGATTAATTCATTTGCGAAAGACGTATAAGTACATCAAATTTCCGGTATCCTGATTTGCTTATTAGGACGTAAGCAAAATACTGCATTCGTGTCGGCTTCTAAGAACATACGCGACTAAAAATCCATTTCTCAAACTGTATTATGTTCAAGGCAGATCCAGAACCGGCATATAGTTTTACTGGTGTAGAATTTCACAGAGCATTCCCGAACTCCGCCGATCGAGAGGCCATTGAACTGCTGTCGAATTTTACCGAACTTTCCCAAACTCCATCAATCATAGAGATCATCATTTGGTGGTTGTATTCAAGTGTATTTACACCTGATTATTTACACTTTGTGCTGTGAAAGTGATAGTGACAAAACGTATTTTATGTGTTGTGTTCCGGGGTGCTGGGGTAATTACAAAAATGACCCAAAAGTTAATCTTTCTGGTTTCCCTGCGGGCGTTGACCTGCGTAACAAGTGGCTTGGGAGACAGTTAAGGCGGCTCCAAACGATGTGGTCACTCGACAGATATTCGCCATGTGTAAGCAAATGCAGCATCGTGTGGACGATACGACGTATGCCAATGTGGTCATGTGCGTAGATTTGTCCAAACGCCAAATGTTTGACAAGCGCAAACAAATGCAGCATCGTGTGGATGATGCATGCATGAGCATTCGAGAGGATGTGTGCACTCGTCAAATATTCGCCAAAGCAATACACATGACACATCGTTTGGACCATGGACGAATGTATTTTACTTGATGTGTTAAAGGTTCGCTCCGAGGGTGGTAAATAAGCACACATCAAAGCAGACGAATCTCCGCGCATCGAACCCGAGCACGGGCATGCATTCACTTTAATTTTTACATTTTACCAGATTGATGACCTGATGAAATTGATTATCTTCTCATATTTGCTGCAAATTTAGCGAACTTGAACAAGCGGGTAGACAAGCCAAAAATTGCCAAGTGAGCATATAGTGTGGGTAACGTAACGAATACTTCGAGGCATATTTGTTATGTGTTCACATTGCCACGTTAACACATCGTGTGTATGAACGACTTGGCGCTATAAATTTTCGGTAAACAGTCTACAAATATTTGACGCATTTTTACTTGACTAACATTTGACGAATGACCATATCGTTTGGAGCCGACTTTACAGTAAGTTTGAAATTTCCAAAGCTTAAACCGGGAGCTGTACCTAGTGTGTTTCCCAATTATTGTAAGCGTAATTTGTCCACAAATATTCACTGTCGTTCAAGTAGGGAGGAAAAATTAGAACAATTTCGCGCGTGTCATAAAACAAAGTAAAGCAGAATTTGAAGCATATCAAAGGTCTACAACTTATGCCACGTTTGAAATTTTTTAGCCGTTTTGAATTCAATTCATTTACCCACAAATTGGTATAAAGTTACAGCGGAAGAAAAAGTAACGTTCTTTAAATTATTACATTCTCCAGGGCCTATGATTTGTTACTCATTTATAATAAATTCTTCATTACAAGTACAAACGTATTGTTACGTACAAGAAATTCCGTTTTCATTCGATATCAATATTCCATTTACAACGACTAACACCTGCCTACTAATGAAACCACAATTTTATTATCTAAAACTGACAAAAAATATACTAAATTTACCCATGACAGCCGAAATACTCTTTTGCCTCATGTTTCAGCTCTAATAGAGAGGTACGATAAAATCAGAAGAAAACTAATATGGTTTAAATTTTGTAAGCCAGCAATTATTAAAACTGCAATCATCTGCTAAAGACAGATTCCGGTACTCAAATGATACTGTAATTTTAACTTCTATACCTACCTACTGTACTCAATTAGTCCACAAGTTACAAATTTTTAAAAGATTCTAATGTACATTATTGATACTGCCTCATCCGGACACAATTAAATCTATTTGTAGTTCTCTATTAACTGATCCGACGTTCGAAGAAAAACGAATTTCTGTAACCTATGCAAAAAAATTATTTAAATTATTAGATGGCAATGATAAACACGTTACTTTGTTAATTGATGAAATTCATATAAAGCCATTTTTAGATTACAAAGGAGGGAATATTGTTTGACAAATTCTGCTTTTGTATTCATGATATGATATCTAGTGTAAGATTGAGTTTGATAGAGGTTGTACATGTACGAGGACAGTTCACCAATTGTTGTCCCTAACATAGTTGGCGTGGTCTGACAAAATAGGCCCATTCAATTCTGTGACTTTTCAAAGCTATAACTCTAAAGTATTATTAATTTGACTTTCTTCGGTGCTTTTCTGTGTACGTTTGTAGTTAGAGTGTCACAAAAATGGATAAAAATGAACTCCGAGCGGTGATAAAGTATTTGCAAAAGAAAGGTTTGACGCCAATTGAGATTCATCAAGATATGGTAAATGTGTTAGGAGACGATGCTCCAACCTATCAGATTGTGAAAAACTGGTCCAGAGATTTTAAACTTGGCCACCCCGCAAATTTCGCGTTGTGCCGTCCGCTGGAAAACTCATGGCAACAATTTTTGAGATTCCGAAGGAATTTTGTTAACAGACTACTTGAAACGAGGACATACTATAACAGGGATTTACTACGCTGGATTAATAAGAAAATTGCGCGAAGCCATTAAAGAGAAAAGAGGAGGAAAGTTGCCCGCTGGAATTCCCCTTCACCATGACAATGCCCCGGTTCACAAGAGTCGCGTTTCAATGAGTGCCATTTGGGAATCTGGGTTTGAATTGCTGGAGCACCCGCCCTATTCGCCATGCATAGCCCCCAGTGACTACCACCTATTTCCAAAACTGAAGGAACATCTTCGTGGACATCATTATCCCGATGACAATGCGGTTATCCAGGCTGTAAATGGGTGGTTGGAGAAGCAACCTAAAGAATTTTTTCTGAACGGCATCAAAGCTTTGGAACACAGATATGCAAAGTATATTTCAGTCCATGGAGACTATGTAGAAAAATAAATATATTTCTGTTGTGCTAGACTTCTTCTTTCTATGTTAGGGACAATAATTAGTGCACGACCCTCGTAAGTCCAACATGCAAAACAGATAATCAGTTTATTTTTTAATTATAAAAAGACTGTCATTATAAAATTAACCAGTTAATGTAAATTACTTTTAATTCATTCACGTTGGTTTGTTTTCTATAAAATTTCGTTTTTATTTGAGCCGCTAGTTAGAATACATTTTAAATGATTCACTATTTACCCTAATTTCAATCAGCTATTTATTACGTAGAGAAGTGTGCCCTAACCTAACGAACTCAAACATAAAAATTGTTACAAGTAATAGGTAGCTAAGCAAAAATTTTGATAGAAAACTTCGAGAAAACTTTAAAAATGGTGCCTATTTCTGCGTTTCACTGAACCGCGTTTTATAGTTGTTCGTAACATAACATTAACTTTCATTTTTTTGTCTTGATAATTCGGTGTGCATATTTTCTTGCTTGTTCGCCTGTATTGTTTCGTGGTTTTGGCGTAATGCAGGACACATATTATTTCGACTGCTGTTTAAATGTTGTGGGAAAGCATCATTTGTAAGCTTTGGGGCTTTTCGTCCTAGAGTTAAAATGCTCCCATCGTCGCGTGCTACAGAATCTTTCCAAATATTAAAGCGGTTTTCAAAATGTTTTGCACATAATAGGTACTGAAAATTTCGTTCGGTGGAAGTCTTTGCCTAGCTTTGTTTTTGCGAAATCGAATAAACACTGGCACTGTCTCACCTGTGCGATCGTAATTGCTCCTACACAAACGAACGCAACAGCATTTTGACATCTAAAGTTGTATAAGTAAAATTTTTTACTCGTTTAGTTATAATAAATGTAAGTAATATGTTGCCATTGCATTATTATAATCTTATGGAGTAAAACGAAGTACTGACAAAAAGCATGCGAATAGTCGCGACCAGGAGCATCTGGAGAACCACCGCCGTTTGTGAAGTTTCATTCGAGGAGTGGGGCGATGTGAGAGGCTTTCTATATTACGGTGGCATCGGATCGGCGTTTGCGTCGTCGACCGCAGGATTCGCGGGCCGAACTGACGCAACATGCATTGCATTGTATTTTACTATTTTACTATTTTGTTTTTATTAGAATATTTTCTATTTTTTAGTATTAAGTGAAACGACTGTTTTTTGAATACCGACTATTTATATTTTTCTTGGGGGGGGGGGGGGTGCTAGTTTCGATATCTGCTTAGGGGCCCAATGCACCCAAGCACCGCCACTGAACCTGATGCATGCACAACTCTATTTCTCATCACCTTTAACTAAGGATATGTACATTTTACAGCATTTTTAATGATAAGTTACTTCTTATTAAGTCTTTGTCATCAACGACAAAATAATAATGAATTAACGTACTTTACAAGTGATTACATGCATTGTTTCTTATTTACAGAATTCGAGACTGGTAGAAGTTACTTCAAATATATGGGGCACAAAATTCAAAATTCATGGATTGATCGGATGCGTTCCTTCGAATTTAGGACAAATAAGTTATAAAACTTCCTTACTACATTTACAACCAAGACAAATGACTTTATGTATAACCGAGTTAAAAGATAAGGAGTCCGTCGCAGCTGATCCTTATTTCAATCCACATACATTTTCAGACGATGAAGAAGACGTAAACCAGCCTGGAGAATTTTTCATATCAGATATTTATGCACCTATAGCACCAATGACACCTAAATATAAAATCAAAAGAAAAATTTCAAGTCACTCAAGCCAAGGCACAGAATTTGAAAATAAAATTGCGGCAAAAAATACATTTAACGACGAAGATTCGATTTATATTGTTTCGCCTGAATTGTCTGTTAATAGCAGTATTTCATCTGTTCCCTCCGAATATAAATCAAGTAACATCACTTCGCAACATCTAACTTTGGGAAATCAAAATGTAAGATCTATAACGCATTCTAACGGCACCCAAAAGAACTACGTTTTACCAATATGCAATGAGACGCACATACCATCTTTACAGTCTCCAAAAAATGCAGTTGCTCCTAGTGATACCGTATTTGGAAGATCGCCAGTTCATTCTCTTTTTTCGTATGGTGTCAGTGATTACGTTACTACTTCAGTTGCTCTTTGTCCAATTAAGACATTTATGGTGTGTGAAAGCATTCACACAGGATTAAAATGTAATCTAGGTGTAAATATTGAAACCGCTAGTACTTCGCCATCATTACCGGAAAATGTTGGGGATTGTTCCTCGCTTCAAGACAGCGATATTCTAAAATCAATCAGAAATAATCATACAAATGAAGGAATAAGACACTCGAATTCAAGTCGAGAATACGACAATGAACTTAAACTCATTGATAACGAAGACTTAAATAATACAGACCCTGTTGCCAGTAAACAGGATTCAATAATTCGAAGTTGTAGTGTCGGATATTTAGATTTAGCGACAGCACAAATCATACCAAGCGAAAATGCTCTGCTTATGTTACAAAAGGATATACCAAAACCCCTAGTCTTGTTAAAAAATAACAGAAACACTAGAAAACAGAGAAGCAAGTTAAAATATATTAACCGGCCCAGGGATATAAAAAATAATAATTTAAAACATCGAGGAAAATCCAAAAGTCTTGATTCCTGGGATTTGTTATTACGAACCAAAGTACACGAAATAACAGACGAAGCGAAAACGAGGAAAACGAAAGATACCTCGGATTCAAATAGAGGGAGAGTGTACAATGGAACATCCGCTGTAAGTATTGTTATTATTATTATTATTTTGTTTTACGCCAAGTACCCGTTTAGTGCCCGTTTAGTGCCGAACGGCTGGCCTCAATGAACATAAGGCTCAATGTGCAGCGGACAACACCGTCTATCACTTAAAATCGTTGCAAAACTACGATCACTGGCACTGTTTTCCTAAATGAAACTAAAACTACTAAATATGTATGTTACGGACAGTGATGTAAATTGGTCAATGACGACTTTAGCCGGACAACGACGTGAATGTCCATTTCTCCTGGCCATTAGCGCTATTGCCCGGGCATTGTCGAGTTGGCCGATTTATGGTGGGCAATGTTGTAAATAATTTCATCCAGTTTTTATATGAACATCTTTTCCCGGCCATTAACGATATTAGCCAAGAGCCCAAGAGCGATTAGACAATGTCAAAGTGAATAAGAGAAGTGTCTCCACTTGATAGCTGTTGCAGCAGAAGAGCGGGCTACGCAACTGTAATACTGGCATTGGTGCCGTGTGCAGCAAACTGGGCCATTCGTTCGGGCGTACCGCTTGGCCATATATGCAATAATACATTGTTTTAAGTTCAGGAAGTACTCTGGTTAAAGTGAATAAAGGGGCGTAAATGCTGTATCCCAAAATATAATTTCGTACGGAAAAACAGCATTTTTCTCCATTTCAAAACAAGCAAAATTAGCAGCTAAATGGCCTCGGGCAATTGCTCGATAGGGCTCCGTTTTTGAAAAACTTTTTGATTCGAAGGAAATAAATAGAAACAAAATTTAATTAAAGCGGGTACTGCAAAACAAAATTGGTGCTATAATTACTCAAGAGGAAGTAATAATTGATTATGTTATTTATTTTACCTGGCTGGATTATTTGTAAAATCTGTCATCCATTACCAATTGTATTACATGCTTATCTTAGCTTGAAAACAACCAGTTGGACCCCGAAAATATTTCAGACGAAGTCACTCTAACAAGGGGAACACTAACTTGTGTATCCCAGTTCTTACATATTGTTTATTAAGAAAACTAGAACGTTTTTTTTTCAAGCATATTGATACCAGAGATGCTTACGACCTAACTATATGATTTCTTAAGTAACTTTAGTAGGTACTTTAAAATATGAATGTAAATCTCACGAATCAGTATGTGTTGGCGTCATTGCGTCATAATTACATATTGTTAAGAATGCAATTTTATTCTAAGCAGCAAAATGCAGGCCTCAAAAAACAGAACCGAGAAAATAAGAAATTGTCAAGATTATATTCAAAATAAATATGACTTTTTAACAGCTGCTGAATTTACTTTACGGCCTGACTTTAAATAATTGGAATACAGTAAATCCTATGTGAATATTGACGTATAATTTGACCGCTTTTTGTTGAAACCGAGGAATTCCTATAATTTTACATAAGTGGTTAAGCTGTCTATGTTGACCACCGTCAAACGAGTATCTTTTTCACTATAAATCAATTTTTTGGTAATGTAATGAAATCAATGAATCATACACAATACATTCGAGATTCGACATCGGTATAATCGCGCGGACGCTCGGCCCAGTTCCCCCACTCCAGTCGCCCAGAAACATTACATTTGCGTAGCTCAGTATCCACACGGAGTGGAGGCACTTCTCTTATTCACTTTGGACAATGTTGATATCAATTAAAATTACCAAATATATTGTATTCTTTTATTAAATTACGTAAGTATAAAAATGTTATATGCGAATGTGTCGAATCGGCAAAATATGGTTGCTCAAACTAATAAAGTAAGTACGAAGTGGAAAAAAACAAGTGTGATTCTGAGGCCTAGCTCAGACTCTAATAACATGCGTGTGTACCTTTTAGAAAGTGGAAAAAGTTCTTACCTATATTATTTAACGCTGGGATTTATCAGGTGTTAGTCTCTAAAGTGGTGCCACCTATCGTCCAAAAGTGTGATTAGGATTATGCAAAATATAGTCGCAATCTATTATGATTGGTTTCTATCACAGCTGTAACCTCTTCAGACGGAACTCGTGCAGCTTAGAATTTTCAAGGTTTTTTGCTTTAGCGGAAACCGAATAAATCTGGGAGGATTAGTCAGCGGTCCTATCTTTAAATTATTATTTAGAAATAAGAGTATAATTTGAAGGGCCAGCGCCATCTGCATTACAATGGCCACACACTACTACTACTGTTAAATGTACAGTTTACTGTGCATCTCGGCTAAATATGCACAAGATCGAGAGATTGCAATATAATTTTCATTCCAACACGGCCGTGCAACCAAGTAACGTATCAAGACGTTCTTGGTCGAAAATGAATAACGAATAATTAACTTAGACAACCCTACTTTCTATTATACTAACAGGTTAAAAAGGTGCATGCGAGACTGGAATTTAACGCAGTTAGTTCAGAGCTATACTCACAAACTTGAAGAAAGCGAAACTATTATTGATTTGGTGTTAACAAACACAAAGAATTACCTTAGTTGTGAAGTACTCAACGAACCAAATATCACAGACCATCAAATGATAAAAATTTCCTTTGATAATAAAAAGTATAATACCAAAACGATGGTTGTTAGAAGTAAATTGAACAATGTAAAAGAAATTAAAGGGTAGTACGAAAATAAAACACGTCTGCTTCATACAAAAGTCGAACAGAAAAAGCCCCCTTTATTTCAATCTTACATTCGTATGTAGACGAAAATAATAAACAGTCGGTTGACCCTGGGTATTGAATTTCTAACATCAAGTTCTTAACAAGAAACTGCTGACTGGCAACAAAGTGCTCATGCACCATTTCACAAACAAAATCACATTTTAAGGCTAAAATTAGATTCAGAGAAATTATTGGTAATCAAATTTTAAAAAGTTTCTAACAGCTCGGCCACGCTACAACTTCTCTACGTCCTCGTAGAGCCGGACCTTTCCACTGCACCTTCCCTCAGCTTCATGCTTTGCTGATGTTGGTCATACACCTGGAAAAAAAAGTAAGCCACTTTGCCTTTAGTTTATGATGGACACTTTTCCACCCTTAGTCGCACGTTGCGGTTTTTTTTTTTGCACTTTGCTATTCTTAAATGCATTTTTTTTTGCTCAATGACACCTGGTCACATGGAATTCCATTTACTGACACTTTGTCACATAATGCACGTTGCATTTTCTTATGTCGACATCTAAACGGCCTTGCACATTAGCACCTTATGACACGTTGTCGTTAGCCAAGAGCGTACATTTACATGCACGCCCTTTCATCTGCCTTTTATGACACTTTGTCATCAACTTAAATGTACATCCTGCATACACTTTGCACGCCTTTTGATGACACATTGTCATTAACTGAAATGTACATTCCTGCATACACTGCACGCTTTTTGATGACACTTTGTCATCTAAGTGTTCTCTTCGGGAGCACTTCCCGCTTCATCTGATGACACGTTGTCATCATCACTTACCCCTGACGTAAAGGGTTTCATCCTATCTACGGAGCATACACCCCTGTAGAACTTTTGAGCTCGATAGGAACCAGGTAAATCCTCGATAAGGTATCTGTCATGTCTCAATATTCTTTTAATAACAAAGGGGCCGTCGTACTTGGGCAGCAACTTTTTGCTTTTCCCATCATTGGCTCCAACCTTCTTAAGGATCAAGACTTGCTGTCCTTCTTTGTATCTAGGAGCCCCACAACGTTTGGAATCAAAACGTTTCTTTTGTTGCTCTTGTTCATCAACAATGCGTTTACTCGCAGCCTCTCGAATAACATCTAAGCTTTGCTGTTCTCTGTTAGTGTCCACATGATTAAGTAGAAACGCGTCATTAGCATTTCGCGGTCTATACCCCATCAGCACATCGTATGGACACTTACCGGTTGTTTTGTTTACTGTACAATTATATGAAAATTGTACTTTACCTACACTTTGATCCCATTTATCTTCCTCATTCGTCATAGTTGCTGAGAGTGATGCTAAAACAACTCGATTCATTCTCTCCACTTGTCCGTTAGCCCTGGGCGTGGCCGTGGCATTTAAAACTACCACGATGCTTAAACCTTTGGTAAAATCCGTAAATTTTTTGCTAGTATAAGCACTCCCCCTATCTGCGATAATACGTCTAGGTATTCCAAACGTTTCAAAAACTCTAGTTAGAAATGTTATAACCGGACCTACTTTGGTACTTTGCACGGGCTGTAGGAAAATGAATTTAGTGAAAGCTTCAGTTAACACAATTAAAAATTTATTTTTCCTCCTGCTCTGCACGAACGGACCCAAGTGGTCGACATGCAGTGTGTCCATCAGGGTAGTTGCTTTGGGTATAGGGTGCAAGAAACCTGGCTTTCTGCCAGAGGGTTCTTTGTTATATAAGCAATGTAGGCATCTCGTGATATATTTTTTAACATATCGCCGCATACCTGAAAACCAATAATGCTGCGAAATGGATTCTAACGTCTTTTCCATTGCAAAATGTCCCATCTCGTCATGGTAACATCGCACAATTTGTTGTCGAGCATATTTTGGGACTACCCATCGTATGCCTTGTTTTGTGATGCGGTAGATCCTATTGTCTACTAGCTCATAATCTTTGTGTATTTTTCGCTCTTCCTCATCCTTTGGCGTAGCGCTCAAAACGTCATGCAAATATTTACATCTCTGATCATTAAGCTGAGCCGCCAGAACCCAATCTTCTCTATTTATATTGATAGTGAATACTTCCAGATCGTCGGCACACTTGCTAGAAAGAACTGGATTCCTGCTCAAAGCGTCAACGTGGCTCATTTTGGAACCCGGGCGGTACTCCACTGTATAATTAAATTCTTGCGTCAATAGCCACCACCTACCAATACGAGGGATTAAGTCGCGTTTCGTCAATGTGGTACGCAAAGCGTTGCAATCTGTCACAATTTTGAACTCGAGATCCAGCAGATACACCCTAAACTGCGTTAGCGAGCTTACGACTGCCAACGTTTCTAGTTCGTAAGAGTCATACCTCTTTTCCTCCTTCGTCGTTTGCCTACTAAAATAGATGACAGGTTTCAAACACCCTTCCTCTTGCTTCTGTAAAAGTATCCCCCCTAATCCAATTTTTGAAGCGTCTGTATGTACCTCCGTTTGCGCCTTTCGATCATAAATCGCCAGCACCGGTTTGCTAGCTAATTTCATTTTTAACGTATTAAATGCGTTTTGTTGTTCATCGCCCCACTTAAACGTGGTGTCCTTACGAGTCAAGGCAGTTAAGGGATACGCCAGAACGGCAAAATTTTTTATGAATTTTCTGAAATAGCTGGTTAACCCTATGAATTGTCGTACCTCACGAACGTTTGTGGGAATAGGGAAGTTCTCTATTGCAACAGTTTTTTGTCTGCCCGGACAAATACCGTCCTTACTTATCTCATGACCTAAATATTCAAGTTTTGGTTTGAAAAAGAAACATTTTGTCATTCTTAACGTCAATTTGGCCCCACGCAATACATCCAAAATTTTCCGCAAAGAAGAGAGACCATGCTCAACATCATAAGCTGGCACAAGTATATCATCCATGTAAGCAATGGCAATAGTAAATCTAAGATTCCCTAACACCTGATTTATCAAGCGCGTGAAAACAGCCGGCGCATTTGCCAACCCAAACGGCATCTTCAAATACTCATAATGCCCGTCCGGGGTGATAAATGCGGTCTTTGGAATAGAATCTGGGGACATAGGTATTTGATTGTAACCGGATGCCAGATCTAAAGCAATGAAGTACTGATAGCCCTTCAGTCGGTCTAAATGTTCATCTACTCTCGGCAAGGGATACCTATCTTTGACTGTTTTTGCGTTAAGAGCTCGATAATCAACGCAAAGACGCGATTCGCCATTTTTCTTTTGAACTAACAATATCGGACTAGCATATGGTGAATCAGAGTCTCTGATTATATTATTTTCCTTTAAGTCGTTTATTATTCCCCGTAATTTTTCTCGCTCCGAAAATGCTAGTCTATAAGGCCTGTACGTTACAGGTTTGTCATCTGTTAACCTTATGGTCATTTCAGTTTTATCGCACCCTCCTAATTCCCCGGTATGAGTAGCAAAACAATCCCGGTACTCATTTAAAAGTTGCAACAATTTCATTTTATCGCTTTCGCCAACACTTTCATCCACCTGTGACTCGATGTCAGCTAATGTAAACATATTTAATGTTGAAACAGATAAAACTGAAATGTCCTCAATTTCCGTCAGCTTAGTTTCATAACAAGGGACACCCCTTGCTACTATCTGTAATTTTTTATACGTAACAGGTAACTCGGACATGTTACAAATACGAACGGCACCATTCGTCGTTCTTAACACACAATTTTCAATAAAATGCTCATGCAGTGGTAATAATCTTACCTGTGAGTCCACAAAAATATCACCTTGATATTCCTCACAGCAAACGGCTACGTTGCCTACATGATAGGGTGGTATCACGGAGGCATCCTTTGCCCACAACACCACTTTCTTTGGTGGTAGGACATCTAGGTCGGGGAGCAACAGCTGATTTTCTTCCATGAGACGAACTTCCTGATTCTTCACCAAAAGAAGCCTGTGGTCATTGATAAACGACTGACCGATCAAAACTGGGATTTCCTGTACCTCGTCTGGTACAATTATAACTTCTACTTCTCCTTCGGCCAGATCTACTTTCAGATTAATCATTGCCGTCCCGACGGCTGCGGCGGCACTGTTGTTATAACCGCGCACTACAATCTTGCTCGGTTTGTACACTAGTTTCTGTTGTTTAGCTACAGAATTCCGGATTATGACCGCCGCACATCCTGTATCTAAATACGCGGCATACTCGGAACCATTAATTTCACAGTTCACAAAATAACATTCCGCAGTCTTTCGGTTTTTGGTACATACTAACGTATTCGAAATAGTGGCTAGTTTTGGGCAATTTGACAATGTGTGCCCCAACTTTTTGCACTTTTGACACTCTTTCTTCGGTTTTGGACAGTTGTTCGCGAAATGTCCAGTTTCATGGCAATTGAAACATTTTCGCTTAATCTCCCGTTCGTAGGGATAAAATCGCTGTCCGCCCTTGCTAGATCTAACGAATTGCAACCCACGATTTCGAGAACCAGTATGGCTGGGCTTCCATTGTTTGTCCCTCTTTCCGTCCGACGCTAATGCAGATAAAAATTCAGAATATAATGATTCGGGATTGTCATATCTTCCAGCTCTTGCTCCTGTCTGAATGACATCATTTTCAATTCCGTCGATTATGCATGAGACCGCATGCCTGTCTTTAATCTCACACGCACGAACAAGTTCAACTTTACTGAAATAATACTGTCCCCACGTTTCATCAGGTAATTTTGTTCTGGACAGCATTTTCTTTAATGCACTTGCATAATCGGAATGTTCTGGGAAAGCCCACGTATATTCGTAATTTGTCAGGTTATTATACCACTTTCTAGCCAAACCTTTGAGGCGATTTTGCATATGAAAAATTATCGTATTATCATTCCATCCGTTAATAGTTGACATTTGTTCTATTTTATGAATCCAATTTGCCGTTGTCATGTTGGGATTTCCGGGTTCAAATTCGGGAATGCACTCGGATCTACCAGCGTATAAAATTTGATGTTTGGTTCGTTCCAGCTCCATATTTTTGCTTGACAATTCTTGAACCAATCGCTCTAGAATAGTTATACGTTCCGTGTTACTACTTGCCGACGCCGATTCACTAAGGGGTGGCGTGTACGTCCGCAAACGGGTAACTTCCCCGAAACGGTGGCTTTCGTTTTCATCCATAATTGCACTATAAGAATGTTAACAACACACTGTATATAAATTAATTCAAATTCACTTAGTGTTTGAATGTTCACTCGTCCCTACTTAAATTTTAACACTCTGTATATGAACTAAGGTCCTTTTCTCTCATCTCTCATTATTAGTTCTCACGTTAACGGAGGGGTGTGCATTGCAATCCCACCGCTGCTTTTAAAAGAAATTAAAGGGTAGTACGAAAATAAAACACGTCTGCTTCATACAAAAGTCGAACAGAAAAAGCCCCCTTTATTTCAATCTTAGTTTACACATTCGTATGTAGACGAAAATAATAAACAGTCGGTTGACCCTGGGTATTGAATTTCTAACATCAAGTTCTTAACAAGAAACTGCTGACTGGCAACAAAGTGCTCATGCACCATTTCACAAACAAAATCACATTTTAAGGCTAAAATTAGATTCAGAGAAATTATTGGTAATCAAATTTTAAAAAGTTTCTAACAAATGTTACTAAAAGTAAACTGAAACAGAAAATAAAAGAAATTAAGTACGATTTTCGTAGTGATGATTTGGGTCATAAGTTCCATTCTTTTATTGAAAGTATGCAAGTAATAATAAATGAAGTAATGCCAAAAAAAGAAATAACGGTGAAAGAAGGGAAACACTGGTTTAATAAAAAAGTTTTAGATGCTATTAAAGAAAGAGACAATAAGTACAAACAGTATAGTTGGACCAAAGAAAAAACAGATTGGGAAGGGTACAAAACATATAGAAATATGGTAGTAGATTTAGTTAGAAAAGAAAAGAGCAAGTATTTGAATGAGATTATAGAGTATAACAGTCACAACCCAAAACGGATGTGGAAAACATTAAAAGATTTAATATCGAGACCTAAAGGGGAAAATTACATGAACATAGAATTTCAAGGTAAAACTGTTAGCGACAAAATCTTGATAGCTGATAGTTTTAATGAGTTTTTCGTTCAAAGCATTAAGGACATTGTACACACCATACCAGATAGTACCCTTCATTTTGAGGTGCAATGTGAAAGACTAGAAATATTTTCAGATTTTAATTTATTAGAAATAGTTGAGTTAAAACAAATAGTTTTAGGCATGTGCAATAAAGCTAGTCCAGATGAGGTGAATATGAAGTATATATAAAGAAAACTTTGATGAACTGGCTCCATACTTAATTAATTTAATAAACAGTTCGTTGGAAAATGGAAATGTACCTGAAATATTAAAGACTGCTGAAATAGTCCCTATACGAAAAGTAAACAATACAAAGAAGGCAGAAGAATTTAGACCAATAAACATGCTGTCAGCAATCGAAAAAGTCTTAGAACGGGTTGTGTATGTACAGTTAAATGAATTTTGTGAGAGAAACAACGTATTCTCTGACTATCAGTCAGGTTTCAGAAAGGGATATAATTGTGAGAGTGCACTGCAGTTTATTCTAAATGAGTGGAGATCAGCCATTGATGTTGGAAAAGTGGTAGTAAGCATTTTTTTGGACTTCAAACGTGCCTTCGAAACTATTGATAAAGGGATGTTAATAAGAAAACTTGAAGCATATGGTATACGTGGAAAAGTTCTAAGATAGATCTGTAGCTATCTGGAACATAGAAAACAGAAAGTGAGATGCGGTGAAGTTCTATCAGATAGTTTAGAAGTCGAGACTGGTGTACCTCAGGGAAGTATTCTTGGACCGCTGCTGTTTGCCTTATATATAAATGATATAGTGTCAACAATACAAGAAGGTAGAATTCATCTTTTCGCTGATGATACAAATATTTATATATGGGGTGAAAACCCAAAAGATATTGTGGAGAATATAAATAAAACATTAAAGATAGTGTGGGAATGGGTGGCATTTAATAAATTAAAGCTTAATACAAGGAAAACGAAGGCAATGATTATTGGAAGTGACAAGGCTCGAAGACTTTTCCTTGAGCAAGGCCTAAAAATTACTGTTGGTGATGAAGAACTGGGAATAGTTAATCAAATTAAATACCTGGGAGTCATAGTGGATTCTAAATTAAATTTTAAGGAGCATCTTGATTATATTTGTAAGAAGATGTCTAAGAAGATTGGGGTTTTGAAACGGGTAGGGGTAAATTTAACAATGGAAACCAAGAGAATAGTATACAATACAATCATCTTACCACATATGACTTTCGCGAGCAGTATCTTATATCTGGGACAACAGGGTGATGTTGCAAGATTACAGTTGCTTCAAAACAGGGCCATGAGGATAATACTGAAGTGCAATAAATACGCGAGAATTAATGACATGCTTCGTGCGCTTAATTGGTTAAACGTAAGTCGGTACATAGAATATCAGACCATGGTATTTATCCATAAAATCAAATTGGGTATTATGCCGAAGTATATGAGTGACTGTGTGTCCAAATTTGTAGAAAACCATAATTATGACACAAGGGGTAAAGGCAATTTTGTTTTAAGTACAGTGCAAACTCGAATAGGGAAGAATTCTATTTTTCACAAAGGCATATTAGTTTATAATGGTCTGGATGAAAGTCTAAAAACTCACCAGCTTGCTTGCTTTAAAAAGCAACTGAAGAAAACATATCTTGAAGTAAAAGACTGATAGGCTACAATGTATTATTTTTTGTGTTTCTTATATGTTTATATTAATTTTAATATAAGTTTTTATTAGTTTCTAGATCTTTTCGTGTTGTTTTAATTTAAGTTTTTCTTTTGTTTGTTGTGTTACTTATCTGTAGTTTTGTGAATTTCTTTTGTATTATGTATGTATAGCATTTCTTTGCTAAATAAACGTTATTATTATTATTATTATTATTATAATTACGATAAATATGTGTACAAATAGTAAAAAAGATGTCGAGTTTATGACGGATTTATGACGGATTTTTCAATAATTTGAGGGAGATTTATTTAAGGCGAACGAAAAATATTACTATAAAAGAAGTGCGAGTCTGTAAGTTGATCCTTTATTGATAAATATTTTTTTTATTTAACGCCCTATCTACTTTAATTTCAGAATGGTGTTGGAATAAAAATGTGTCTACATGTCCCGTTTTTAGTGCTCAAATTCCGCATCCTTAACATATATAACATAACCAAACTAATTTTTATTCTCATCATCGCCCTCTCTCAAGTGGACAAAGTCAACATGTCCCGGACAATGTCGTCAAACCACACTTGACTAATGAATTGTCAACACCGCCCAATTAACATGGCCATAGACGTCATTGGCCGGTCATTATCGATACTGCCCGACGTAGTAGAGCATTATCGACAATGCCCGGACAATAACGTGATTGGCCATATTTTCGTCATTGTCCGTAACATATACACTACTAAACTAAATAAATTACAGATAGAACAACATAACGGGGCGGTGTTATGAGAGTGTGTGCGTGGCGATGATTGGATGCGCGAGTAATGCGGGAAATCTGGAGAAGTAGATACCGGCCTGGTATCTACTTGAGACTTGAGCGCGTCGCGTCTGTGTTGTTGAGAGTAAGGACATACAGTAAATTGATCAAAGTGAAATCAAGCGGTGAAAGTCAGTGCACTCAGGTAAGATCCTGCCTAATTGTAACGTAACTGGCAACTGGCAGGCGGTGGTGCGGAGTGCAATTACGTCTAGTGCGCATCCCCACCGCTCACCATCACTCGATCGGTTACTGTAGCTGGCACTTTACCTAACCAGACAAGAGGCCCTTATGAAACTCTCTGTCTGAACAGACCTTGGTGGTGATTTCCGGTGCCATCATTGGGTTGGGCGCTGCATGACGAAGCGTTCGGGTTGGAACCGGAGTCACTGAACTTGGCGACGCGTCGCGACGCGTATACAGGGCAATATTATGGTTCGGCAATACGCTGAGCATACCGGTGGATGGGTCCGGCTGGGGGCACTGATAATCCAAGAGCCCATTCACTGATAACAAAGGCACGGGGCACAGGCACTGCGAGACACTAACACTGGGAGATGCGTTGTTGGTTGATTTGGAAGACCCCGATTAAAGCGCAGTGGACGCTAGCGGTGGCGCAGCTTCGGGTGGCGAAAACTTGTCGCGGAGCGGAGCACGGAACGGGCTCGGTGTCCTTAGCACTGGCATGGGAAATATGTACAAGTGTCTACAGCACTGGTAATCACTACGCGGTATTTCAGTAACTGACAGAAGGGCGGCAGGATGCAGCACGGCGAATCGCGATCGGAACACTGCGGTAGGCGACGTCGTCAACAGTGCGGCGATAACTGCAGGAGCGCCGATGTCCGAGCCACAGATTACAGACTTACGTAGATAAGCGACTCACCTGTATTTTCGTTGAACGAAATGGTTTGGTTACGCTTTATGGCACGAAGCGCTAGTATCGCAAACGCCGGGAAATTTGAATATAATCTAGGAATAATAAAATTTATTTTTATATTATAAAATAAAATAAGGTGTGCACCAAAAAAATCTTACTTTTGATTTAATTTTTGGACAGGCCCTATCATTTGCGTACGTACCTTAATTTAAGGTACAACTATATTTTTTTCTGTAAAGAAGCCCATAAGAAACGTGCTTGGGCAATGAATAATTTCGCCAAACTTGTCATAGGGGGGGTGCACCTGAAAAACAGTTAAAATAATTTTTTCATTCCAAGGAACTGAAATTTCGTATTCGTAAGTAACTTTTAAATAGAAACAACTTTTCCTAATAAAAATATTTTCTAAAATGTGAAATAAGACTACTTTACTCTTGGAGCGATTTGAAATTTTCTCCCCTCCCTCGTATACTACAAAAGTTTTACCGAGTACGATGGGTGGTATTTTGGTTTAAGGACATGCAGGATCTTTTTACAATAAAGTTAATTTATTAAATTGAAAGATAAAAAAATTTCCCATATGGTGCGGACTTTCTGCCGGTCACTGTATAATTCTCTGCCGGTCACTGTATAATTCGCATGCTCGCTAACATAATAAATACTCGATAAATATGATAGACGCTCGATAAATGTAATGAAAGTTTGATTCAAAATGCAAATGCCTCCCATAATAATAAATATTCGATACAAAATTATAAACTCTCAATTATTATAATGAATGCTCGGTATATAAAACGTACTGCTTTGTTTTATACTTGCCCGTCACTGAATACAGCCAAAAAGTGGTTCCACGGCCCACTATTTCCGGTCTTTGGGCAAGCGGAGCGAGCGAAGCGAGCGGAGCGTTTAAGTCCCCCCCCCAAAAAAAACCCAAAACATTACCGAGCCTTTATTTAGTACCCCATCGGGATAATTCAATTATATCAAGCAAAATTTGATTTAATAGTGAACCCGACTTATCGAGCATTTACATTTTTTTAGAGCGCTTAGTTGATTAAAGTAGCGACCAGAACTTATAGTGCAATTGAGATACTTTATCGGGTGAATTTCTTTAAAGAAAGCATATTGTATTAGTTTATTCGGCATATTGTATTAGTTTATTCGGCATTTTTATATTTTATCGAGCATTTATCATTTTATATCGAGCAATTATTATTTTTTAGTATGCAAAATTCATTAAATTATCGGGTGTAAACTACGACCCGTAAGAAAATTGCATCGGTATCATTCCGATGGACGCTTGGATCTGCTAAGCGCTGTTCGCAGAATGGTCTTTTGCCTTATTATAAATTAAACGCAATTAATTATTTAAGAATATTCTATGGGAATATTTTGTGGTGCACCTGGGATGCACCTACGTTTTTAAGTATAATTACTACACCGATTCACCACTACGTAAAAGTCGTGGAGCGTAGCCCACGGGTCATCTAGTAATAAATATTTATGAGATTGTTAACCCAACTAGAGTTAAAAATTTAAAACATAAATTAAGACATTTAAAAATTAAAAAAATACCAAGTTAAAAACTACTTAAAGTTAAAACATAAATTGAGATTAAGTGAACACCCAAACAAGTTAGTTTCGAATTATTCATGTTGAAACATAAAACAGTAATAATAGATGATACAATAATTTTTAAGAAGAAATAAATTGTTATATATGGAATGATTAAATAAAAATATTTCCAAAATTAAATTTATGTATCTTATAAATGAATCGGTCATTTTAGAAACAACATAGGTAAGTCCAGAATTGTAGTTTCGAGATATATACAAAAAACTTTATTTTTGAATCGTGAATATAATACTGGAAAAAACGACTGGAATTGTTTCTATTAGTTATTATGTCATACACAAAAAAGTGTATTTCTTAAAGTACATTTTTTTCAAAAGATATGATTTTTTTAGTAAGTTGACTTATGTTGTTTCTGAAATGAATTAACATTTTACTGCAACATTTTGATTTCAATTTGTCAAAAATGGTTTATAACAAGTAACTCCTTAAAAAAATAAGAAAAATAAATTATTCATTGTCATTTGCAGCAACGGTAGGCCATTGTAGAATTTCTTCGCAAAAATTTATTTTTTCTTCTGGTATACAGGGTGTCCAGTTAATATTCCTTCGGACGATTGTACAAAAACGGCTAAGTTTATCAAACAACTTTCTTAATGAAACTTTTAATGTTTCATCTCTACTGTAACGTAAAATTATTTTCAATTATACAGCGAGTCACTAAAACGAGTTACACAAAAAAGTATAATTTTTTTAAATGGAACAACCTATATTTGCGTATTGCAAGTGAATCTCCTGCGAGTCCTGTATTACGCCCTAAAATGGTTTTTCCAATAGGATACAGCGTTGCCAAATTATGATTTTTTTTGCGATTTTTTTCCGAATTTCAAACATTTTTTAAACTGCCATATCTAAGGAACTTCTGAATATTTTATTATAAAAATTTGGAATAGTATTTAGTAATGATGTAGTTACTCAAAAACATTTTTGAAATGAATGATTATTATACAGGATGTCCAAAATACTTGTTTACATTTCATGATTTTTAATTACATTTTTTTCAATTTTTTTAAATGGAATGCCTATGGCTTTTTCAGGTAGATGAATAGAGCATTCAATTCCCCACATTTTGATATCATACACTTTACTTTTATTTCAAACGGTTTTTGAGATGTGAGTGTTTCAAATAAATTGTTTGTGTAAATACGTTACTTTTAATTTTTACATTAAAATCTAGTGACTTTGGTCTTTTGTTTTCCTTTCGTTTTTCACTTTGTGACATTTCTGTAAGGTACTTAGTTTAAGATTATTGCGATTAAGTTGAATTAATAATTTAAAAAAATATGAGTTATAATTATTATTGCCATCAAGATTTGATTTCTATGGTGTATGTTATTGGGGAATGCGATGGAAACTGTCGCCCAAGTCGCCTGACCTGACTTCAATGGATTTCTTCCTTTGGGGATTAGTGAAGTCAGACGTTTATAAAGTAGAACCAACGACTCGAGAAGATATGATGGCAAGGATTCGTCAGTGTTTTAATCTTATAAATGTTGATATGCTGCAGAATGTAAGACGTTCATTTATCGGGAGACTTCGGTGTTGCGTGAATCAGAATGGTGGACATTTTGAGCAATTGTTAGGGTAGCTAAATATCATGAAAACAATTTGTGTGTGTTTGTCATCATTGTTAGTTCTTTGATAATCAACTTTAACCAGGTGTAAGAATATTATGTCAAAAACAATTCTTGATAGTAGAAATTTACATATGAAATTACATTACCACAGATGCACATTCATAAATGAAATCAACTGAATATTTTGATTAACAAAATCAAATTTGCTGCATAAGGTCCAAATGCATTTCGTTACAGGGATATCGTAATATTGATTAAATTAAATTATAATACAAAAACAAACGCAAAACAAAAGACAAAAGTCACTAGATTTTAATGTTAAAATTAAAAGTAACGTATTTACACAAACAATTTATTTGAAACACTCACATCTCAAAAACCGTTTGAAATAAAAGCAAAGTGTATGATATCAAAATGTGGGGAATTGAATGCTCTATTCATCTACCTGAAAAAGCCATAGGCATTCCATTTAAAAAAATTGAAAAAAAAGTAATGAAAAATCATGAAATGTAAACAAGTGTTTTGGACATCCTGTATAATAATCATTCATTTCAAAAATGTTTTTGAGTAACTACATCATTACTAAATAAGATTCCAAATTTTTATAATAAAATATTCAGAAGTTCCTTAGATATGGCAGTTTAAAAAATGTTTGAAATTCTCAAAAAAATCACAAAAAAAAATCATAATTTGGCAACGCTGTATCCTATTGGAAAAACCATTTTAGGACGTAATAGGGGACTCGCAGGAGATTCACTTGCAATAAGCAAATATAGCTTGTTACATTTAAAAAAAATATACTTTTTTGTGTAACTCGTTTTAGTGACTCCCTGTATAATTGAAAATAATTTTACGTTACAGTAGAGATGAAACATTAAAAGTTTCATTAAGAAAGTTTTTTGATAAACTTAGCCGTTTTTGTACAATCGTCCGAAGGAATATTAACTGGACACCCTGTATAACCCATCAATTTGCGAATGTCTTCAATTTTTTTCTGATTTATAGGTACTCTTTCTTCAGGATATGCTGAATTTGTTGGTAAAATAGACAGATGGTTCCCAATTTTAAGTCTAAACTTATGAGAAACAAAGCCGTTAATAAACTCGGATACTGTTACAATTCCTGGTTCATTCGAGGAGAAAAAAAGTGTGTGTAATTAGAAATATTGAAACTTTTCTTCTGATCTCTTTGCACATCTCTTCCTACCGAATCCATGGACAAACACGTTTTTCTGTAAAATTGGGGCCACCATTTCTTGAACTAATAATGTCTGATGTTTCCACCATTTAAAAAAAAACTTCTTCTGGCTTGGTGTCTTGTCGAATTTACAATCATTTCTGTGTATTCCCTTTTTTTCCCTTTATTCTGTTCTAAATCATCATTCACTGGATCCATTTTGCAATACTGAACTGCACCTACTGACGTATACCAGTTGCGAACAGGAACAACACTAGTCACTGACTGGTGTGGTTTCTGAACGGAACGCATATTTGAGCGAGACACAGTTTATATTTCAAAGCCTATACCTATGTTGTTTCTGCTTGAAATGATGCGTTTACATAAAACATTTCAAATTATGACATAATCTAATTTTTGGTAAAAACTGACTGATGTTTCTGAAGTGACCCATTCAAATGTTACATTGATACACTAAATTATCAAAAATCGTTTTATGCGGCAATAATAAATTAATATTTATGAAATTGTTAACCCAATTAAGAGTTAAACAATTTTAAATTTCAATTTAAAACATAAATTAAGACTACTGCTGGTAGAGCAGGAAAGTATGTAGAGATCTAAGGATGTTCCAAGCCCAACGATATGTTTGGGGTAGCATTCCGTATAAGATCTCGTAGTACACAAAATCTGGATTTAGTTCTATAATTCAATGCCTGGCGGGGTATGTGCCCCAGGAGTAGTTGTTCGAACGGTCCAGTACCACTCATAAATTAAGGCACTTAAAATTTAAAAAATTACAATGCTAAAAACTACCTAAAAGTTTGGTATTTAGCGAAAATAAGACTAAAAGAGAGAGACTGCGAGCAGAGGGCTATGCTTTACAATAAGTATAAATCATTTGCCTTAACGTTATTAAAGATTTCTAAAGGCTACAAACCCCTTAAAAAAAGTTTCCTTTGCCAAGTCAAAGAAGCCGAAGAACTGTATTGCAGAAGTTAAGTGGCATTATCAATGCTATATCCTAAAGTTTATAAAAACTAAGAATAGATTATCTTACCTCATAACAATAGGTTCGTGACGAAGGTATCACGGGGTAAAGGAACTTTAGACATATCTTAAGAAATTCATATAGCTTAGACACTAAGCCATCCCCACCGGGTAACGAGACGACCAAGCGGAATGAAGTGTGAGTGAAGAGCCGCGCGCCAATGTCGGAGCTTCCCTTATTTTGGCTATGCTTTAGGTTTGTTGTACACTAGGGTCGTTGGAGTCATCTCTCAACTCTCAGATTTCGTCCGCAGCCAATTATAGCCAACACATGCTACCAACAGCAAACCTACGATACCCTCCTAGCCCAAGGATTTTAGATTTTAACATAGGGATTTTTTTAATACGACTGAAAATTGCCACAGATTTTCCATTTGATGTGCTCAACAATATAGTGTACTAAGTCCTCTAATATCCTGTGTCGGCATTCTAGAATTCCAAGCGCTTGAGCTCCTGGAACATTGGACAAGTTCCCGATCAACACTTTATACCTATAACGAGCAAACGATTGGGCCCATGACCCTCAAACAGGGCTCAAATAAAATTAAAACTTTATTTCTTTCTGACAAAGTTTAGTGCTTTTATACCTCCTAGGGCCAGTCGCCACTGCTGTAAAGTTATATTTCAATAAGTCGTATTCACTCTATTAATACCGTGCATTTCTGTTTAAATACAGGTAGTTACTGGGTCCAACGCAGAATTTTTGTACGAGGAGAAACTAAATTCACATTTAACTTCTGTAATGGATAATTTAAAAAGTAAATTCAGACTTACCGAATGGTCGAAAAATTTTACAAGAAGTACACCTGCTACTCCAGTAAGCAGTAGAAAATGTACGTACAGTATCAAATTGTGTAAAACCTGCAATACGTTTTAAAAAGCGTTTTGTGTTCCAGGCAAAGCAAGAGAATCAACTTCACCAACTAGATATGTTATGTCGCCACTTTCTCGTAGAAGAATTAAGAAAGCTCAAGAAAGTTCAGACGATGATACTCTAACTGAGAACGATATATATAATCATTTTAACTATAGTTGTTTGGAGGCTTTTCAGAAAGCACAGCTAAAACAGAAGGTAATGGTTTTATTTTTTTAACGTGAAATCGCAATATAACGTATTCAAATATCTTGCAATATTAATGATTTTCGTAAATACTTGTTACAAATGTGGGTAGGTATATAAATTTTAAACATAACTAAATTATTAAATAATGTATGGTTTGGAGCCTTGAAAATAGTATTTTACCGCCATAGGGCGCTAATAGTGTTAACAGTTCAGATGCGAATCTTATCAAACGAGCCCGAAGGCCGAGGTTGATAACCCATCGTGTATCAGAATATGAAGTTTGTTAAGTGTATCGTACAACGTTTTATCTACGATCAGCGTGACCACCACTATCATATTTGCTTAAGAAATAATTGGTAAACGAGAAATAGTAATTATGCACAAGAAAGTAGCAGGTCTGTACGTACGAGAATATACATATTTTGACTTCCGTCAGTACTCTTTTGACATCTCTGCGAATAAGAGCTTTTCCTCGGACATCAAGATAGCAGCAATGTGGATGTGAAATGTATTCCTTCAACATCTCCCGGTATTGAGTTAATATATCAAATTTCACAAATTTTGTAATTAACTTTTTGTTTTTTTTTAATTTTTGTGAATTACCGGCATTTATATAAATAAAATACTGTATAACATTGACGTTTCGCCCTCGGTAGGGGACAATGTCAATATTTATTAAAGAAAAAACGTTTTAAAATATATAAAATATTTGAAAACATTTTTTCAAACAATCAAAAATTATATGGTAACTATGATATAAATATAAAAATTTTAGGCACTTTTGATTTTGAAGATATTCGAATTTGTGAAAGAGAAAAAAAGGTATATGTATTTAATTTAACAATAATACTAATAAGTAAAGTAGCAGAGAGTATGATCTATTTTATCATATTACAGTAAATTTGACTTAATTTTTTTGTGTCAGTTCTATCATTAATAGAGTTTTGTTCTTTTTTATATAGATCATTTCTAAAAATAGTCGAGATTTTAAATTTTTTTCTTGTTCTAAATTTTTTGTGTCGCTAAATTCAAAAGTATGATTGCTGTTTTTCATATGTTTACTTATTGCTGAATTACTATTTTTGTATTATGTGTTGTTTTAGTCTGGTTTCTGAATGATTTTTAGATTGACCAATATATGTGTTTTCACAGTCTTTACATTTAATTTTGTATACAGTATGAGTTTTCATTAGTTTAGGAATGGGTGTTTTTAAATTGGAATACAAAAATTTTAAGTTGATAACTGGTGAAATTGTGTAGGTATCTATGGATACGGCTGTTTATGTCTGACTGCATAGAGCATGGAAATAGTGAAAATAGAGTGGCATAGAGTAGATATGACAGTTGACGTTGTAAAGTCAGCATTTGCAGTGTTTGTTCGTTCCTAAATTTGTTGAATCCTTTGATTTAATATGGAAAAACCTAATATTAAATACTCCAAATATTGCTTAGTTCAGAAATGTGAATCAACGCCTATTCGAACACCAGGAAAAGTATTTATTTCATTGCCAGTGGGATCGACGTTTAGCAGATTGTCACTTACTTACTGAATTTATAAATTTATATTTTGATGTAGTTGGACATTTTCCAACATAAACCATCTGATAAATACACATTTGGGTATAAAACTGACATTCTCGTGTACCCTATTAGTGATTGAAGTTAAAATAATCGTTCGTAAGGAGTAAAATCCAGTCGTGTGTCGGAGCTGACACACACAATTCTTTTATGTAAGTTAAATCTAAAAAAATTATTTCATCTTTTGTTGAAATTTCAATAGTAAATTGTAATTTAGGATGGTAGTTATTAAATTTATTAAGAATTTCGTTATATTTATCAGGAGGAACAGCAGTTAAACAATCATCCACATATCTTACAAAAAATGGTAAATTGAAAGATAATTTAGGAATAACTGTTGTTTCTAAATCTTCTAAAACTAACTGAGCAATGGAGCTAGAAATTGGGGAGCCCATGTCACAAAATATTAATAAATTATTAGTAAAATACAACTTACAAGTATCGCACCAAAATTATAACAACTTAAAATTTTTGTATTCTAATTTAAAAACACCCATTCCTAAACTAATGAAAACGCATACTGTATACAAAATTAAATGTAAAGACTGTGAAAAAACATATATTGGTCAATCAAAAAATCATTTAGAAACCAGACTAAAACAACACAAATACAGAAATAGCAATTCAGCAATAAGTAAACATATGAAAAACAGCAATCATATATTTGAATTTAATGACACCAAAATTTTAGAACAAGAAAACAATTTAAAATCGCGACCATTTTTAGAAATGATCTACACAAAAAAACGGGATTCTCTCAGAATTACTTTTTCAATGAATAAAAAAACAACGGAGGGTTTAAAATTATATTTAACTTTATTTTTTCATCTTAAATAAATAAATCTTAAATAAATAAATAAAAGACAAGAAACAAACTGATTCGTCAATAAAAACCTAACAAAAGTATTTTTTAGAAACCAACTGTTACTTGAGAACTTAAAAAACAAAGAAAAAAATTATTAACAGGAAAAGCACACTAGGAGAACCAAATTAATAATGGGTGTTACCACCACGAACTCTTATTACTTCCCTTAAACATTTTGGCTATCAATAGATTCTTGGGGTATTTCTTCCCATTCTTCTTTTTTTTGCTTCATTTATTTATTAGCAATCAGAATACGCAAATCTATAGGCTAATGTGATATCTTAAGAGCTATACGGCCCTTTAATCACGTGGTGAGGCTTCACCCAATGGCAAGTCCTCTTTAGCCTTCTCTCAGGTCTGCTGACCAGTTTCTTTTAAGTCTTCTATCATTCTGTTGTTCCAGTAGGCGGTGTAGTAAGGTATTAGTGTGATTTTCCAGTTTGTCATGATGTTTAATGCTTCTTTCCCTGATAACGTCCTTGACATATGGCACTTGTAGATCTTCATGTAGTGTTTGGTTTGAAACGTACCAAGGTGCATTTGTGATCATGCGTAGTATTTTCGACTGGCTTCTTTGTATAATGGCTACACTTGATTTACTGGCACATCCCCAAAGCTCTATTCCGTATACCCAAATCTGTTTGATAATGGTCTTGTATAGAAGAATTTTGTTTTCCAATGACAGATTAGACTTTCTACCGATCAGCCAGTACAATTCTTTCACCTTCAGATCTATCTGTGTGCGTTTTTTGACAATGTGTTCTTTCCAGGTAAGTCTACTATCCATGTGAAGCCCTAAATATTTCGTGCTCCAAGACAATCATCATCATAAGGTTCTCAGTCCGAAGACTGGTTGGATGCGTACCTCCATTCTTTTCTATCCTGAGCTAACCTACGCATTTCCCTAAAAGTAGAACATCCTACATCCCTAACTATTTGAGAGCAGTAGTCTAATCTAGGCCTACCCCTACCTCTTTTTATTCCTATCTCTGACTCTAGTATGTCGCGAACTATTCCTTCGTGTCTTAGAAGGTGTCCTACCATCCTATCTCTCCTACTCTTTATTGTTTTCCATACCTTTCGCCTTTCCCCAACTCTTTCTAATACTTCCCTATTGCTAACCTTATCTATCCACGGTATCTTCATCATGCGTCTGTAACACCACAGTTCAAACGCTTCTACTCTTTTTCTATCCGCTTCTCCTATTGTCCAAGTTTCGCACCCGTATAATGCCGTACTCCATACATACGACTTTAAGAGTCTCTTCCTAGTCTCTATATTAACCGTTCTCGAACATAACAGTTGTTTCTTTTTGTTAAACGCAACTCGTCCCTGCGCCATTCTTTGTTTTATATCTTTAGTGCTCCTACCGTCTTGGGTTATTTTACTTCCTAAGTAGCAGAAATCCGCGACCTCCTCTATCTTCTCATTTCCTATTTGTATTTCAATTTTAGTTCTATTTTCACTCCATCTACATACCAAAATTTTAGTTTTCTTTTTATTGATTTTCATGCCGTAGCCCTGTGTCAAAACTGCTTCCATTTCATTCAAAGCCGCTCCTAATTCTTCTTTGCTAGATGCTAACACTGCTATATCATCCGCAAATCTGAGCATGTTAATAGTTTGGCCCTGTACATTGATCCCTGAGGCTGTTCTTTCCTTAACAATATTAATCGCATCTTCGATATATAAGTTGAAAACTAGAGGTGACAATGCACATCCCTGCCTCACTCCCTTCCGGATATCTACTTCCCTTCGTTCCTGCTCACATTCTATAACTGCCTTTTGCTCTTTGTAGAGATTATGTATTATTCTTCTGTCCCTGTATTTCATCCCTACCTTTCTCAGCACTTCGAACATCTTCCCCCATTTTACGTTGTCGAAGGCTTTTTCTAAATCTACAAATCCTATATATACGCTCTTTCTCTTTTCTATCGTTTTTTCTATAATTACTCGTAAAGCTAGAATGGCCTCGCGCGTTCCTCTATTTCGTCTAAATCCGAACTGATCTTCTCCTAATATTTCTTCCGCCTTTTTCTCCATCCTTCTTTGCACAATTCTAGTTAAAATTTTTGACGCATGGGAAGTTAAACTGATAGTTCTAAAATTTTCGCATCTATCCGCGCCTTTCCTTTTTGGCAAAGCTACCATGATGTTCAGTTTGTAATCCTCTGGAATCTCGCCTGTCAGGTATATGCGACTAACTAATTTAAATAAACGATCTATTACCTCTTGACCTGCGCACTTTAAGATTTCTGCCTGCAAGCCATCTATACCTGGTGCTTTATTATTCCTTAAACTTTTTAGTGCTAGCTCAAACTCTTCTCTCATTATAGGACTCCCTAGGTTATCCCCTTCTACACTGCTTTCACTTTCTAATATATCTTGCACTTCCTGTCCCGCATATAAGTTTCCTAAATATTCTTTCCACCTATCTGCCTTCTCCCCGCTTTCGATTAGGATATCTCCTGCCTCATTCCTAATGCTTTTGGTACTAGATCCAATTTCTCTAAAATTTCTCCTAATTATTTTATATGCTTCATCAGTCTTTCCTTTCGACAATGGTATTTGTATATTATTTATATTTACTGGAGGACACTGATCTCTTCTTAGGGTGAAATTCACTTGCGCAGATTTGGTTCCATTGATTTTAATCTTCCACTTCTCTATCCAAGTTTGTATTTGGTCCAAGTGATTTTGTAGAGTATTGGAAGCTGCTACTGGGTCTGCGTGAGACGCGAGAATGACTGTATCATCAGCAAATGTGCCCATGGTTATATTTCCAGTGGTTGGTAAGTCTGCAGTGTAGAGTACATAGAGCAGGGGTCCAATGACACTGCCTTGGGGGACTCCAGACTTGATGGGAAAGTTGTCAGATACATTATCGTTTACCCTGGTTCTAAATTCTCTATCACTTAAATATGATTTTAAGAGATGGTAATAGGTAGTGGGAAGGAATCCTTTAATTTTGTATAGCAGACCAGCGTACCAGACCTTGTCAAATGCCTGGCTAACATCGAGGAATACTGATGCACAATATTTTTGTTTGTTCTAGCGCTTGATTAATTTCATGGCTTATTCGATGGGTTTGTTGAATGGTAGAATGATTTTGGCGAAATCCAAACTGGTGGAGGGGTATCCATTCTTCAGTGTGTGGGTCACTATTTATTCTTTGCAGTAGGAGTCTTTCAAGGAGCTTGGAAGTAATTGATAGTAAGCTTATAGGACGATGTGAGGTTACTTTTGTTGGATCTTTTCCGGGCTTTGGGATTAGGATTATTTCTGCCGATTTCAGTTGTTTTGGCCAATATTTTTGCCTTAGGATTGCGTTGAATATGTAGGTGAGTAACACTATCCCTTTTCTTGGTAGTTCTTTTAACATTTTCGCCGTTACTTTGTCTATACCTGGAGCTTTTCTAGGATTTAGGAGTTTGATTTCCTTTTGGATTTCTTTTGGAGTAAAACCTCCAATTGTTGGTGTGTTTGAAGGGATTTCAGACAGGTACCTATCTATCTCATCGTCCGGATCGTTATCATTTGGAGTAAATACTTTTGCAAGATATTCTGCAAACAACACCGCTTTCTCTTCATCACTCCCTGGCCCATGGAGAATCGGGTATTGCTTCATTTCGTATAGGAGGCAACGGCGTTTTAGGTTTTTTTGAATGTTTGATGGGTTTCCAAATTGAATTATCAAATCTGTTTAGGTTAGTAATATAATCTTGAAAAGATCTTTCACGCACTTCTTTGATTTTTGGTTTTAAATGATTTCTTGCTCGATTTAAAACAGTCTTATCTGATGGTGCTTGTGTTCGATGCCACTTTGCTCTCGCTTTTCTTTTTATTGCTAGGAGTTTTTTGATCTCCATTGATAAATTATTGTTTGTTTGTTTGAGCATATCTGATTGAGGCGTGGCAAGTTGGGCTGCCTGTTTGATAATATTGGTTAAAGTTGTTAATGCTTCGTCAATTTCATTTTGATCTTTAAGGTTTATATTTAAGTTTATGACATCTTGAATTCTATTTCCAATTTGTTTTCCAATCTGTTTTCTTCTTATGTAGTCTAGGAGTTGACTTTTTACTTATGATAGAACTGCTAATGGTTGCAATGATCGGCGAGTGATCTGAGGGGAGATCGTAGCTTGGTACTACATCCATGTATACTGATGAGATGCCATTGGTAATGAAAAAGTCCAGAAGGTCGGGGGTTTTATTGGGATCTGTTGGCCAATAAGTTGGAGTGCCTGTTGACAAGAAAGAGTAGCTCTGATCTTGGAGAATATTTGCCAGTTCCCTGCCTTTGGTTGTTATAAGACGAGAACCCCATAAAGTGTGCTTACTGTTATAATCACCACCTGCAATGAATTTTGATCCTAGATTCTGAAAGAAGTCTCTGAAGTTCTCTTTCTTTATGTTGTGTCGGGGTGGACAATAGACCGCAGCAACAGTTAGTTCGTACGGCATCATCTTTACTCTGATTACTGTGGCCTGCAGGATATCTCTTTCAAATTTAGGCAATTCATAGTGGCTAATAGTATTTTTTATAATTATGGCAGTACCAGCATGTGCAGTGTTGTCTGGGTGGTTGGTATAATAAGTTGTGTAACGTGGTATGTGAATATACCATCTATCTGTAAAATGGGTTTCACTTACCAGCATTATATCTATTGCATTGTGATGAAGGAATAGTTCGACTTCGTTTTTGTGCTGCAGAAGGCCATTGGCATTCCACTGTGCAATTCTAATGAATTTAGTGAATTTTACTAATGAGCGTTGTTAGCATGTTTAATACCATGCTGTTTTACTGTATCAGTTGATTAAACATGACCTTAAATTCTTCAAAAAATTTATCTAAAATACTAATGTCGCTCTCCATTTCGAACGTTGCTACCATTACCTCTTGTTGCGCCTGCGTAGCTGATGTTTTGTTTCGGATAACTTGTTGGTGGAGTTGTATTTGTGACGTGAGTAGTAATTCTGTTACTTGTATTTTGTTGGATGTTTAGTCTATTGTTGACATTGTTTAACTTTGAAAGTCTGTGATAAAATTCACAGCCCTTGTAGTTGGCTGGATGAGCACCACCACACAGAGCACATCTTGCAGGAGTGTCTCTACTTTTCTCACATGCTGAAGTACTGTGCGGGCCTCCACATTTCACACAAACGTATGGTCTGTTACGGTATGTTTTTGTATGCCCATACTGTTGACATCGGGTACATTGAGTAATAACTTTGGTCTTTCTGGGTGGTGGTGGTTCTATTTGTATTGTTTTGTTTTGCAGTCTCTGCATTTTATAGATGTTTTTATTGTTGTCTGCCGGTTCTAAATCGACGAAGAATAGATTTAGTGGTTCTTTCGTTACTCTATGTCTTGCATTTATTATGTTTCTAAATTTATGTCCTTTTTGTGTTAGTTCTTCTTCGATCTCTTTTATTTCAATTGAATGATGTAGATATTTTATAACTACTCTGTAGGCTCGCTCCTCTTTGGGTTGATATGTATGATGTACTATTTTGTTGTCTGGCATAAATATTATTAGTTTTCTGTTTGTATCTGGAATATTGCAGTTGATTTTTATGGTATTGTCTGCCATACATTTTGTACTGTACTGCTCATCTTCTATTATTTCTCTTAATTTTTTAACCATATCTTGAAAATTTATTACTCCATAAACAAAAATTGGAGGAGGTTTAGGAATTTTATTTATTGTACGTTGTTCAATAGTAGATTCTTCATTAGGTTCGGCCAACGAAGTGATATCTTTTTTAGAACCGAAGATATAAATGAAGGAATATTGAGAATGGCTGCTCCATTAACTTGAACAGAAATTTTGAGTGCAAAAATCAAGTAGGCTTCGGTATGACCCGTTTTCATTTCGAACAATACAAAACTATGAGAAAAATATTATTACTTTGTTATTAAAAATAATACAGAAAAATATTTCAATGGTTCTTTATTATAATACACAAGTTGAAAAAAATAATTAGTAGGCTTGCGCCATTTTTCTTATAATTTTCACCTATATTTAGCAGTATTAAAAAAACTATATTATTCCATTTGAATTTTTCAAGATAAACGCGAAAATAGCTTTGAATGTAAAATCGCGCCCTCTACCAGTGGCCACGAAATTCGAAATGACTTTATTTAAGGAAAGCTCTTCTCGAGAAGCTCAAGTTTGTCCAATTCCGTTGAGCCAAACCGGAATTAGAAGCATTCTTTCATCTCAATGTTTGTCCGCCCATGTCATCTCTATTTGACGAGCTAGAGCAAAAAATCCTAAACGAAAGTTATTCAGAATTTTCAGTAGAATTCAACAAAATTATTTTTGATAACCCTTTATTGGTGATTTTTCAGGGAAAAAAATATGTTTCTCCTTTGGTGTAACCCTTACGCACCCTAGCGGCCAATCTACGAACTTAAAAATAATTTCCAGCAATTTCTCGCGGCCAATTTTATCTTAAATATTTTTTTCCGAAAGTTCTAGGGCAAACGGTTACGGATATACGGCCGCCGACCTTTCTTATTTGTACACCCGGTATATTGATAGTATATAAGAATATACGTAGTTAATATTTTCTTCGTTATAACTTTTTGGTAGAAATTCATAACGAATTAATGAAATACTTAGCGTACTACCAACATAACAATTTATTACAGTACTTTGACCGGTTTCAAGATTATAAACAATCACATCATCAGAAAATGTAAAATTGTAAATAAATTAATATAGTAGGAGAACCCGCGACACTTTTTGGTACGTCATAAAACAATGAATTAATATATGTTTTTATGATACTTACGTATATAAAGTGCCTACACGAAACGCGATAGGTTGCCATTTCAATCCTGCCTCGATTGGTGCAGAATATTTTTTTACGAACAGTGCTTCCATTTCAAAACTAGCCACCCTCAAGTATAACACTTGATATAAAGCGAATTCGGCTTAAACAAAAAACACGTCAATTTAGATTTTGAGGGGGAAGTTTAAAACCGATTGAGTTCTAGGTTTCACCCACTTACCCTCAGCTACCCCTACTTTAAAACTTCAAATAGCCACCCCCTACCTTGTGATACATCATTCTAAAGGCCGTAAAAATCCTGAATTAACCACGTTAAAAAATGGGATTCGGTTGATCCGTAAATAAGTTCACAACGTTGCATACAGCAAAGTAGGCCGGAAACTTGACAATTGCGTTACCCGTGCGCTAAACTCAAAATTGCTGTAATTTTTGAAAATCGCACAGTTCATTCAAATTTTGTAGTCAGCTTTGAGATTTTGCCGTTTACTGAATAAATATCCTGTCACGTCTCTTTTAAATCTAATAATTTTTTCTCAGAAAATTCTCTTAGAAGGTGCGGCAGTTGACCCTTTTAATGGCTACTCCGTGGAAGACCTAAATATTTTAGGTACGTACTACTGGTCATTTATGAATTGGCGTGAAATTTTATGCACGAGACGTAGCCGAGTGCAGAAATCACGCGAGTTTATAGGAAATACACTTTCCATCGTGTTATGTACACTATTTTTCCCACGACCCCTCTTAAGAAGTCAAATTTATTCATAAAACAGTAACCTTATTTTTAAGGATTTGTTGTCTATAGGGAAAATCACCTTACTTTTTATGCACGTCACCGGCTTCATATCAGCACTGTTGTCAAAAGAGTTTATGGTACTCAATTCCAAAATATTAAAATTCAATTTACCTCTCTAACTGAATTCAATGGTAATATGGGTCCATTATTTTCCAATTCTCTTTTAAAATAGTTGATAAGGGACGCTACAGGCTCCTTACACCGACTGTTTAAGAACTTGGGCATTATACCAACAATAACAATAACAACACCGATAATAAATAACTAGGAGCACTATTTTAGTTCTCAAAAGAACAGATTTGTACCGCAAAAGTTGATGAACAAAGAAAACAAGGGTTTAAAACACCAAAAACAACAAAAGTTAACGAAACTTGACGCTTTCAGAATATCAGCTGTCAAATCAACCGGGAAACGTCAACAAATTAAGCGGCAATCATGCAACAAAATAGTGTTGTGTTTAGACATTCAAATATTTCTTTATTCTTTTCTAGCACATTCAATTTATATGACTTGTCATTTTTCGTAAGGCGACTCTCAATCGTTACATTTTCTGACGTGCATAAAAAGTAAGGTGATTTTACCTGTATGTTAATAGATGTCAAAATTTCCAAGTAGCCTACTAACTTACTATGAGCATAATATTCTAATAATTCCGACCAGCTCATGAATGACACGTTGATTTGTTCTTTTGCCCGCCAATTCATAAATGACCAGTAGTTCGTACCTAAAATATTTAGGTCTTCCACAGAGTAGCCATTAAAATGTTCAACTGCCGTACCTTTTAAGACATTTTTCTGATAAAAAATTGTTAGATTTAAAAAGAGACGCGACAGGATATAATAATAATAATAATATCGTCTTTATTGGCACAGCATGTATAGAACAAAATATAAATTATGAAAAAAACATAATATCTATAATAATTAGTTATTAATAACAGAAAAAAGGGGAAAAAACTATGCCAAATGGCGAAGTTCATCTTGTACATGAAACCATGCACAAGGTGTTCTTCCACTTAACCATGAAAAAAAAAACAAAATAAAGGGACTGAAAGAAAAGGGAATGAAAGAAAGGGGAAGATAAAAGAACAACAAGAAGGCAAGCAAAAACAAACAAAGAAACAGCGAGAAACAGGGAGAACCAACATAAAAGTGCAATTCCAGTAGGTAGGCACCCATTAGCCAATAATCAAACCAGCCACCAACAGAGAACAGAACACTAGCAAAAATATCCGACCTCAACTAATTCTGAAGGAATAAAAGCCTTCGATACATACTCATTCTGAACTGCCGAGTTTCCAAGATTCTGATCTCCTTAGGTATACTGTTGTAAACTTTACAAATATTATATGTGAAGGATCTCTCAAAAGAACTTGTCCTGTGCAAAGGTGGAGTAATTAGAGACTTTCTGCGGATGTTTGCGCTATGTATATCGGCTCTATAATGAATTTTATCGTAAAGATAAAATGGCGACTTTGAAGAAACTATGTTATGGAAGAACGTCGATGAATGAAGTATACGACGGTTGGACATGTTAAGCCATTTAATTTCTTTGATTTTATGCGTAATGTGTTGAAACTTACGTACGCCACAAATTAATCTAGTACACGCATTTTGCACCAATTGAATTCGTCTCTCAGTTTGTCGATCAATACAAAAAGGACATCAGAATACGAGAAGTGAGACAGTACCAAGGAGTCACAAAGTATCCGAATGATATGTTTTGCTAAAATATCTTTATTTGCATAAATTAATTTTAATGCACCAAATTATCTTTTAATGCAATTGGCAATATGTTTTTTAAAGCGCAAGTCGGAATTCAGAGTGACTCCCAGACTTTTCACCTCCCATTCGCAAGTCAGTTTGGTATCATTTATTTCAATATTAATGTTTCTACTATGAAATTCACGTAAAGATGGTTTACAGAAAATAAGTAATTTTGATTTAATAGGATTAATTATTAAGTTGTGGTCTGTAGAGGCTTGAACTAAAGATTTTAAGTCTTTCAAGTCTGAATTAATATTATTGTTATGATCTTTACTCGTTAGATTGTTGGAAATTAAAGAGTTCATAACATTTAACAATTTATTTACAAACTACATTATTTAGGTACCGGTACAACTTTACGCCACGGCGGCTGAGACAAGAATGCTAACAACTAACAAAAGTAACAAATAACAATAACCAGTAATACAAAATAGACGGCGGATCTAGCGTGCGCGTCTGCTCTTCCATCTTTCCGGTTTGGACTGGAAGTGTCTGCCGCCACATTATCATTAGCTTGAAGAAAATCAGTAGGCGGAAAAGAATAATAAAGTTGTGTGTCGTCTGCATAGCAATGCACTTTACAATTTTGAAAAACAAATTGGATTCAGTAAATTTCAAAGTGTCAAAGCTGACTACAAAATTTGTATGAACTGTGCGATTTTCAACAATTACAGCACAGTTTTGAGTTTAGCGCACGGACAACGCAATTGTCAAGTTTCCGGCCTACTTTGCTGTATGCAACGTCGTGAACTTATTTACGGATCAACCGAATCCCATTTTTTAACGTAGTTCATTCAGGATTTTCCTAGAGGGTCGTGAGATAATAAATTTACTGTTTTATGAATAAATTTATCTTCTTAAGGGGTCGTGGGAAAAATAGTGTATGTAAGGGTATGGTTCGGTTTGGGCGTTTTTCAGTCAACGTTGTCGGCGACTGAAGAAGAAGAAGAAGAAGAAGAAGAAGAAGAAGAAGAAGAAGAAGAAGAAGAAGAAGACTTGTAAATGGTGTACGAACATTTTACCAACAAGTATAAATAAAACGTGCTGTTTTCTTACCTTTCTTCCCTACTTTTTTCCGACCACTGTCCAAATGTTTTCTTTTATTTGCTGGTCTTTATAGTCTTTGTTTTCGGCATCATACAATGCTCTGAAGTCTCGAACTCAGTTAATACGTCGTCTTCAGTGGAAGAAAATTTCGGCGCCATCGTCGTAGACACTCACCATCAAGGTTCGACGGCGCGTTAATACTGATTACCCTAGCAGTCTGCATGCAACGGCGCGCTGTTGACTGCCGCGTTTACAAGTTTGGACGTGCAAAGCGAACCGCGTTGATAAGCGAACATTACAATCAGTGTCCCGCCGTTGGCAGCGACCGTCGACGGCCGCCGACAAACGCTCAAACCGAACCATACCTTAACTCGCTGGAAAGTGTATTTCCTATAAATTCGCGTGATTTCTGCACTTGCCAACGCCTCGTGCATAAAGTTTTACCCTCGTGTGAAATTTGTCACTTTCCATGCTCGTTACGTAATAATTTCAGTATGTCCGGTATTGAAACGGGCTGGCTCGAGCGCCCCATCGCTCTTCAGCCAGAAAGACGGGCGCCCGGCTTCCTCCCGCCGAGGCGGTCAACCGCCTCGGCGCGGGGCTGTATCCAGTATTGTCATTTATCTACTACTCTCGGCCACGCCTCGTGCATAAAATTTCACGCTCGTATGAAATTTGTCACTTTCCATGCTCGTTGCGTAATATACTATTACAGTTCTAATAAATTAGTCAAAACTGTAAATAACAGAATTTACAGTGCCAACTGTAAATTTAACAAAATTTACAGTTCCATCTGTAAATTTAAGGAAAGTTACAGTTACAACTGGGAATAAGTATATTATATTCTTTTATTATTGCGGCCGTTCTACGCTTTCTTATTATATGTATATACCTACCTACTGCCAGAAATTCGCAAAATTAAAATACGAGTAATCTAAAATATTCTGGCACAAATTGGGAAACAATATTAATATTAACATTAATAATAGTAACATTAATAGTAGTAATAATAATAATATTAATATTAATTCTCGTTTCCGTATAACTCTTGAGTTCGCGTATATTCTTTTGAAGCACTTTCTTATTGTAAAATATACAACCATCGGCAAGGAGCAAAGTAACAAAGTAACGAAAGATGCGAGTGGTACTGGACCATTCGAACAACTACTCGTGCTATTACTCCGCCAGGACTCGTAGTATCTACACAAAAATCTGGATTTAGTTCTTATAGTTAAATGCCCGGCGGGGTAGGTTCGAACGGTCCAGTACAACTCGTAAATACTTCTTGTTTCATTCTCCCCTCCATCGTTTATTTTAAACTTTTATTGATGCCAGAAGTTTTTATGGAGCTTAAATATTCGTAATTAAATGTCATCTTTCCGTAAGTTACGTTCTTGGAATACGCCTACGTAGCACGCTTATCTAAATACCCATTAGGCCAGCAACATAGCTTTAATGTAGTAACTATCATTCTTATCTTGTCTTTTTCATTGTATCTTGTATGTATAACATGTGTATGTTGAATAAAGGCCCTGTGTAGCCATTCTCAATAATTGATATTTCTTTTTAAAAATCGATTTGCTTGACCCACGAATAAATCTGGCGCAGTCGGTAGGATCGCGAAGGGTCTAATTTAGTAAATAAGGGAATATTGAATACTTATCGGTCCCGTCCGTTTAAACGGTTAGTTCGCGATCGAAGTGAAAATCGAGAGAAGTGTGTCTACACAGTCTAGTTGGTCAAGGACAGCACCTCCGAAGCCAGCCTACAACACCCAAGACCTGGGGGAAGAATCAAATCGTCAGAAGCTAAAGGCAAACCTACAAATAAGAAGACCTGGGGGAGAAACACAGCATCGTTTGATCCAAGAGGCAACTAGATTATGAAGATTATTATATTAATGTGAATACTGCTCATCCTACATATATTATTTCCTTATTATTGTGAATTTTAAAACGTATATTTCACAACGAATACAATTTGATTTCGTGGCAAAAATTGATATTTTGCTATACGTTTAGTTTTATGACAGAAGTAAAATTAGAAGAATTATTAGATAAAATGAATAATTTTAGTTTTAACGCAAAATTGGCTACTGCAAGTGCTAGTAATACTAACAACACAAATTATCAACTCTTAAAGTTGTATTTAGATTCTATACCTCATTACGATGGTAACCCGCACACGCTGGGTATATTTATTGATAATTGCGAAAATTTTATAGTAACATTTTCCAATCAAACTAATCAAGCTGATCCAATTAATCAGTTTATTCTTTGAGCTATTATAGGCAAATTATTTGGTCGTAGTCTTAGTTTAATAGGTTCTCGTATAGAACTTAAAACTTGCTAGAAACTAAAGATTCTTTAAATTTGAGTTTTGGTGATCAGAGGAACATTGATTTTTTGGTAAAAGATCTGATTGCGTTAAAACCCAATAAATCAGAGACTTTTTACAATTTTGGATTGCGATGCCAGGATGCAAGGAGTTTGATAATTTCGAAATTAAATACTTTTAGGACTTGGAAATGAAGAACGAAGTGTTAGACTTCAAAGTTATGACGAGTTAGCGCTTAAGACGTTTATTAGAGGATTGTCAGGGCAAATACAAAAAAATGTAGGGTTAAGGAACCCTGAAAATTTGGAGAAAGCTGTGAGTCTTGTTATAGAGGAGGAAAACTTCTTGTATCTATTCTCAACAGAGAGCTAAAACCCTAAATACGCAAATTTAATATAGACCTTCAGAAAGAATTATTCCAACAAGGCATAATAATTTTCAATTTAGACAACCTCCGCAGCAGCAAAATACTTGTCCTCATCAGGGAGCAAATTTTCCACCTTATAATTCTGCTCCACAACTCTAGGGTTTCACAAGATTCTTGATTTCCAAGATTTCTTGTCTTGATTCAAGACAAGATCAAGACAAGAGTGACTTTTAAAATGTCAAGACAAGACAAGACTCGCATGGTCAAGAAATTGTCAAGATCAAGACAGATTTCTAGAATTTCTTGATCTTGAAAGTCAAAACATACAAAACCTAAATTATATTATAAAATTACTCTTATTTATAGATAAATGGCCTAGACCAGAATAATCTTGCAGAACAACAGAATTTATAATAGAGGCATCGAAAATGAAATACTAGCAGAACCGCAGCCTTCTACAAGCCAACCTATAACCTAAGGACCAATATCAAACCTTAGTAATTCCAAAAGCTTCAACTTCCAGAAAGAAAATTATAATACTTCAAAACATCCAGTTAAAACCGCCGAATGAATAATCTATTCAAACTGTTCACTCAAGTAACGGAGAATTAATAAACGACGGTATCGAAATCTTAGATGACATTATAAATAATAAGCCATACCAAATTTTAATCAAACCTAACATTCACGACAAAATTGAACAAGTCAAAAGTAATTTTAAACATTTAATAATTTTAAAAGCTAAAGTTTCAAAATTTAATGAAACGCTAATTTTCGAATTTATTAGAGATTTCAAAACATCTGACAACACATTTTATCTATACTTTTTCGATGACGAACAATACAAAATTTTCTGCAGTAATACAATGAGTGGTCTGGAATTGTCGAAAATTTTACGAAAGCTGTTGCTTTGCTTGGTAACCACGAGTGTAAATTTGACAGTTAAAAGATCACGTGCGCTTGCGTCAAATTTACACGCGTCACGGGACCCTAATGAAATGTTTCAATTGTCCAATTTGACGATGAAAAAATAATCAATTAAATTTATCTGGAATATACTTTTATACACTACATGCACAAAATTAATAAATTATGTTCGAGAGAGAGAGAGATGAACAAATTATGCTCATGAAGTTTCAACATGAAGGTAAAAGCATCCATGGTGGCATTTCATTTCATTTCATTTCATTTCAGAAACGGTGGAACATCTGAAACGAAATTACTATTGACCAGGAATGAAATCAGATGTAACAACCTACATAAATAATTGGGAAACCTGCCAAATTGCCAAATATGCCAGATCCCCACCATATGTACACTTAGTCCTGACAGAAACTCCAACAAAACCTTTTGAAATTGTGCACATAGACACATTTACGTATAACAATCTCGTATATCTTACAATTTTTAAAAAATTCTCCAAATAAGGACGGGCAATTCCCATTAAAAGAACCACAGCTATAGAAATTTGCAACGCCCTTATTGACTTCTGCTTTTACGGAATTCCCATTAATATCACTTATTCAGACTAAGGCACCGAATTCTACGAAAGCGCTCTGAGGACATTCTTCCAAATTTATTATGCCTGAATTATGAGTTAATATCTAGAAATTTCGACTTAATATCTCGAAATTTCGACTTACTATCTCGAAATTTTGACTTAGTATCTCGAAATTTCGACTTAATATCTCGAAATTTCGACATAATATCTCGAAATTTCGACTTAGTATCTCGAAATTTCGACTTAATATCTCGAAATTTCGACTTACCATCTTGAAATTTCGACTTAATATCTCGAAATGTCGACTTACCATCTCGAAATTAGGGTTGCCAACTTCAATTATGGAAATGCAGGGACAAGGATCAAAGCGATATGATCAGGCAGTCAAAGCACTATCCCAGCATGAATTAAAAGTCAAAAGTTTAATAAATGATCAAATCACTTTATTGGAAAAGTCTATTTAAGGGTTTGCAAGCAAAATCAAGTCTTTACCTCTCAATCAAATTGTTTTAGAATCTCAGATTATGCAATTGGAAAGTATTACAGAACATACAGAATTACGATATCTTGAAGATCAACACCAGACAGTGCTACTAATTTTATCTACACAGTTTACCACGTCTTTACAAATTATTTGCGATATTTTAGAGAGAAATGAAGTCGCAATTACTTTCCCAAAATTAGGCACATTTCATAATTCAACCAGATGAATTACTTTCAGAATTAGAACCCATCAAAATTACCACACGACCCAGTTCTAGAAAATATAATTATGTTTGAAAAGATAATTTTCCTACGACCCCCCAGGAAAGCGGCACGTTGCATACAGAATAGTGGGCCGGAAACTTGACAATTGCGTTACCCGTAAGCTAAACTCAAAACTGTGCTGTAATTTTTGAAAATCGCACAGTTCATTCATATTTTGTAGTCAGCTTTGATAGACTTTGACGTTTACTGAATAAATATCCTGTCGCGTCTCTTTTTAAATCTAATAATATTTTATCAGAAAAATCTCTTGAAAGGTGCGGCAGTTGAACATTTTAATGGCTACTCCGTGGAAGATCTAAACATTTTATACAGGTACGAACTGGTCATATTATGAATTGGCGGGCAAGAGAACAAATCAACGTGTCATTCATGAGCTGGTCGGAATTATTAGAATATTATGCTCATAGTAAGTTAGTCTTGGTTTAGTATAAAACCTGGTTGGCCATTACGCAGCTTTTGGGGGCCACTGGTATGGGACATACTGACGTCAGTATGTGGAACTCTGGGGTGTTTTGTCGCGAACTACTGAATTTTTCTAATATTGCCGGTTACCGTCAGCCGTCAACGACCCTACGAGCATTATTTGCTCGTAGCAACAGCATAGTAGGAATTTGCTGTCAAACTTTGTGGAAGATCAAAATTTTTGGTTGAATTTGAATGTTGTTTTGCTTCAATGTGAGAATAAATTATGGGAAAATCAAAAGAATAACATACCTGAAAGCGTAAATTACAATTTAAACACTTTATATTAACGAAAAACTTGGGAATTAAATCCTGAAATTTATTTAATGACAATCAACTGACGTTACTAAATTGACATACTGGCAGTGTTACAAATCGAAAAGAATCCGACACTCCTGACTACAGAGGTTCTCAACAAGTTTGTCCACATGCGCAGAAGGCGACAAAAATCGGTTCTGGGAGTGTCGAACCATTATCTATAGGTACTAAACCAAGTAAGTTAGTAGGCTACTTAGAAATTTTGACATCGGTTAATATCGACAACAAATCCTTAAATAAAGTTACTGTTTTATGAATAAATTTGTCTTCTTAAGGGGTCGTAGGAAAAATAGTGTACCTAACTCGATGGAAAGTGTATTTCCTATAAACTCGCGTGATTTTCTGCACTCGGCTACGCCTCGTGCATAAAATTTCACGCTCGTATGAAATTTGTCACTTTCCATGCTCGTTACGTAAACTACTATAACATCGAGAGCTACAGCAAAGGAAATGAAATCGTATTCGTTTTGCAGGTAGATACCCGTTGTAAAAAGTCAAAATTATAACTATTATCACTTATTCCCTGCCTACAAATCCTCGACTAAATTCAAAACTATTATCCCGAAAACCAAAGACGTACTCTACAACGAACTTTCCCTCGAGCGTCCTGGGACAAACTGTATACTAAATTATTTCGGGTAGTTCGCTTATGAACGATCGCATCTCGGTCGGTCGGTTGGGAAACTTATTCGTCGAAAGATATATACCCTTCGCTTCAGTCGAAGAAGGGCTGGGTTCTCTATTACTATAACGAGAAAATAATACACACGGAAAACAAATAAATATGATTCTATTATAGTTAGCTATGTACATTAAAACTGGTCAAACGGTATTATATAAAATATTTACAGGAAATTAAATATGATCCATACGGTAAAATCTAAACGGTAATTATTTACATGAGCGAACAGCAAACGATACTGGGTTTCGATAGCCAGGTATCGCAAGCGATTCTCTCCGTGACGGTCTTCTGGTAACTGCCTGTCGTCCCTTGGGATGAATTATACTGTGTACTCGGTATCTGGTTTACGTCGCCGCACAGGTGTTCAACCAGGTGATGTGTAGATCGGGAATATACGTTACAGCCACTCACGGTGATCCCTTAATCGGATGGCCATTAATTGTTACGTAAGCAGGTTTATAATTGCTCCGAAACTCAACCGGACGGAATGTTCTATCGCTCACTGCATCGGTCGAAGGCAGACGTGCTATTTTCACGGCATATGCTATTTTCACTGCAATCAATTAACGCATATTTAATCATTGACAGCCTCACACCCTCAATCATTAAATAACGGCATTTACTTATTGTATCACAGCTAATCACTTCACGCGACGCAGGTCAGGTCAGGTACTCGCGATAATTCTGGAAGTTATTCGGGGAATGTCTGGTATGAGAATGCAGGATGAATGTCTGTCGAATGAATGCTGAGTGAATGTTCCTTGCATGCCGGTTGCCGGTGACATCGCGTTTTATAAATTCTTCCGCCAAACTTCGTGAACGGCCGGTCGGAGGTTCGAGTCCTCCCATCTGTCAGCGTGCGTTTCCTGTACCCTCTCTTTCAACTCTCTTCGGTTCATTGACGCGTGATGTCTTCTCCCATCTGTTCGCTTTTTCTAAGGCGGCGATGTTTCATCGAACAAAATAGATAACGCCTAATCTAAGTTTGTTAGATCTACAGGCTGTTAATTATGTTTTGTTACAACTCCTAAACGAGTAAACGTACGTATTCACGGACAAAAGATGCCAAGAGATACAGCCTGAAGAATATATAATATGTAACGAAGAAATTCCGTTGAATCTATAAGACAACTCACCATGTGAAATTCAGATGCTCAGGAACTCCAAAAATAATACCAATTGTCTTCAAATTCCTATCAAGATTTCCAGTACCAAAATTCAGAAATTAGAGAAGAACCGATGGATCGTAATAACTCCACAAAGTTTCACCGCCCTAGAAAAGTGCGGTAAGACTAAAGATAATGTACCCCTACGGTACATACGTGATCGAATTAAATAATCGGTGTGAAGTGCAAATAAATAATGTGCTTTTAAAAACCCTTAGCAACTCAAAGTCAAACTTTAAGACAATTGAGTTCCCAGTTACAATTTCGCCGAACATTTCAAATGATACCGACATTATTAGTGTTAAGCCTTTAAATATACAGGGTGAGTCACTAAGGCGAAATCGGCCTATAACAAGAGTACAGTTCAAAATGGGAGAAACTTTTTCAAATAAAAGTTTTTCAAAAATAAGTGCTTAATGAGATAAAAATATTTTCAAATATGGCGGACTTCCGGTTATACCGGAAATTGACACTAACTGTGTTATTTTAAATGGAACACCCTGTATTCGTTTGCATTTTTGGATTTCTCATGAAAAATAAATATCAGTTTGTTAATCAAACATTGGGTCTCGGTCGAACCGCTATGGAGTTTCTTAATTTTTTTTGAAAATTTTGACGTTTGCAGTAGTTGGCGCCATTTTGAATATCTTCGAAACGAAAGCACTTAGAGGAATGCGGTTTCGACAGTTCGTCTCCGGAAGTAACGGCCTATCACACACAAGTATAACATGGAATCATAACTTTTTAATTAAATGAAATTTATCCATTCCAATATTTACTAATTCAAACAGGAATAACCCTTTTTTTTTCAATGGAATGCTACATTGATTCTCACCTCATAAGACGCAAAATTAAATTTACTTTCTGATGATGTATGGTTGTTGGCATCTGTCACCAGCAGTTTTTAAGAAATTTGCGTTTTTCTGGAAATTTTGAATAATATCATGTTTATGCATTAACAATGGTTGACGTTTGGCGATATTGTTTTGTTTTGTCTTACAAAATGTTCGTTCCAAATCTTCTATACTATTTCCAAAACTTCAAAGATCATTAGATAAGAACAGCAACAAAAATAAATTAATGTAATTAGATTAAATGTTCGACATAACCGCCATCCTCACGATAACAAACACGCAATCGTTTCAACAAAGAATTGTTCACATTTATCAACATATCTTCATTGATACTTTGAAATGCATCGCGAACTCGTTCCATCATATTTTCTCGAGTAGTTGGAGGTTCCCTGTAAACTAACTGCTTTACGTACCCCCACAAGAAAAAGTCAAGTTTTGTTAGTTCTGGAGATCGCGCTGGCCAAGGTGTCGGACCTCCTCTTCCTATCCATGTGTTTGGAAATGCTGCAGTCAAGTGCTCCCTTACATCCCTCCCGTAATGTGCAGGCGCTCCATCTTGTTGATACCACATCTGTTGTATTGCAGCAAGTGGTAAATTGTCTAACATTTCTAGCAAATCGTTTTGTAAAAATTGTAGGTAGCTATTACCGTTCAAATTTCCATCGAAAAAATGTGGTCCAATTACGTGTCGTCCAATTATGCCACCCCATACATTCAAAGACCACCTATGTTGATGATCCAATGGCCTTATCCAATGGGGATTGTCTGTACTGTAATAATGGCAGTTGTATCTTGAAACAAAACCGTTCTTATGAAACGAAGCTTCGTCCGTAAAGAGAACATGATCGAAAAAGTCATTTCGCTCCTGAAATTTACGTAAAGCCCACTCACAAAACTGCAACCGATTGTTGAAGTCATTTTGATCTAGTTCCTGAACCAACTGAACGTGGTACGGGTGAAATTTATTTTTACGCAGTATTCGAGATACAGAAGTTTGGCTTATTTCTATACTCGCGACTAATTTCTCTGGTACTTAAATGAGGATCTCGGACAACAGTAGCAGCTACTTAAACTTGATTTTCCTCATGTGTCACTGATTTTACACGTTCTTTCTTCTCGTATCCCACACAACCAGTTCGTTCAAACCTCTCTTTCAATTTTGCGAATGCCGTTACAATTGGATGTCTATGCTCGGGAAAACGTTGCGCATACATTCTTGAGGCAAGTAACGAATTTCCTTCTGCTTCACCCAAGGAATACACCATAGCAATTAATTCTTCTTGAGTGTACATTTTCAGTTTTCTTAATTGTGATATTTATTAAAATTGAAATCAATACTCTCACTAATTGAACTCAAATTGCACTCTTACTTAACAATAATTTAATAGAAATGACATTTCGTTGGCAAAACAAAACAAAATCGCTGAACGCCAACTATTGTTAACGCAATAACACGATATTATTTAAAATTTCCAGAAAAACGCAAATTTCTTAAAAACTGCTGGTGACAGATGCCAACAACCATACATCGTCAGAAAGGAAATTTAATGTTGCGTCTTATGAGGTGAGAACCAATGTAGCATTCCATTTAAAAAAAAAGAGTTATTCCTGTTTGAATTAGTAAATATTGGCATGGATAAATTTCATTTAATTAAAAAGTTATGATTCCATGTTATACTTGTGTCTAATAGGCTGTTACTTCCAGAGACGAACTGTCGAAACCGCATTCCTCTAAGTGCTTTCGTTTCGAAGATATTCAAAATGGCGCCAACTACTGCAAACGTCAAAATTTTCAAAAAAAATTAAAAAACTCCATAGCGGTTCGACTTAGACCCAATGTTTGATTAACAAACTGACATTTATTTTTCATGCGAAATCCAAAAATGCAAACGAATACAGGGTGTTCCATTTAAAATAACATAGTTAGTGTCCATTTCCGGTATAACCGGAAGTCCGCCATATTTGAAAATATTTTTGTCTCATTAAGCACTTATTTTTGAAAAACTTTTATTTGAAAAAGTTTCTTCCATTTTGAACTGTACTCTTGTTATCGGCCGATTTCGCCTTAATGACTCACCCTGTAGATTCAGTTAATTTAGATTATAATGCCAAAATTCAATCGACTTTAGAACTACAACGTCAAAATAATGATAACATTTCGATTGCATGCTTCTATAAAATTAATGTATAATTCATGTATATCATCATCACTGTAAGCTTCTTAGAAGCATGTTATCATTTTTGCGTGAGAAAGTTTCAGCTTTGCAGAGGTCTTATAGAAGAGTTGCACAAAACCCAGGACAGCAATAAAGTTTGTCGAACTTGGTAAATCCCATAGTTCTCCAGTAGCGCCTACGTAGCACGCTTATCTAAATACCTATTATATCAGCAAACAGCAACAGAGCTTATACATGTAGTAATTATCATTCTTATCTTGTCTTTTTCATTGTATCTTGTATGTTTAATAAAGGCAATAATTGATATTTCTTTTTAAAAATCGATTTGCTCGGCCTACGAACAAATCTCGTGCTTAAAATAAAAACTGTAAAAAAATCAATTTTTTCCAGCTACGAAAATGTAAAAACAACATAGTTCAATGCAGTAATGAAAATTATGATGGAACGCTGCAGAAAAAAGAAATTATTATGCACAATAAGGCACCAATATGGAACGAAACTAGCCAAGTATATCAGTTAGATTTTGGAGGAAGAGTAACACAAGAATCAGCAAAAAACTTCCAAATTGAATACATGGGAAAACAGGTTAGTAATGTTAGGTAGAAATTAAATAGTACATTACGTACCGAGGTGGAAAATCTTTCATTCGAGTCGAGTGCTATAGAGCGCGAGACTTTAATGATATTTCCAACGAGGTATGTACTATGCTATTTTATTCACAATCATTAGTTTTAATGAACAATAATTAAGGAATAAATTATTATTCCATTTTATTTTAAACATTGCGCGTACTCTTGGCAGGTTGTGCAATTGACAATTATTAATTATGTCAATATTACACATCATTAGAGCAAGTCATTTAGGACCTAAAAGAACTAAATAAAGGCGACTATTTGGTCATAGACTACTTTTCTAGTATTTTCTCTAGAACGGGCAACATATTAATTAGTCTAAAATCTTCAATTTTGTTTCCTAATAGGAACTATTGTTGATAATTTCCATAAATCTGGCAATATTCCCTCTTCTAATGACGTGTTTATTATATGTATCAAAATATCACTAATTTCATTATTATAATATTCCTTCAAAAGTATCGGGTTTATTTCGTCTGGACTAGTTTTTTTGTCGAGTTGCATGATTTTTTTGCACAACATTTCTTTATCGATCAACGTAAAATCTTCTAATGTACCCGACTGCCCATCATAAGTAATATGCATCCCTTCATTATTCTCTATTCCTATAGTTTGTAGGTATATGTTGTGGGGTCGGTCGTGTCTTTGATAATTTTATGATAAAACTACCGGTGACGTGTTGCCCCGGGAATGACCAATCTTCGTTTCAGTTCTGCACTGGAGTTTAAATGAAACTTGCAACATGGAATTTTATGATTTTACTCGAAATACCGTAACATTTGAAATGGAACAAACTATGTGCACTTTATTACAAACATGAACTTAAAGATTACTATTTTGACGTAGCGTTGAATGTTTAAATTGAGTAGCAATGATTATTATTAGGTGGTTTGTCTTGGAGTTACATTGTTACTGATGTTGATGCACTGATGGTCAGTTATGCACTTCTTCTGATGAGGTACTTGACGCTACTCTTGGCGGGGAAAAAACCTCGCGAACGGCTCGCCGCGTCTCGGCAAGCGTGGTCACATGACCCACTTCTTAATAGCGCGCACAAAACCTTTAGATACAGGGTGTACTTGGCGCGCTTACCAAATATTTAAACAAAAGTCGAAACAGTATAATCTCATTAATGCTATCTATGTAATATTTGCTAAATTGATATGCTATTTCTATATTATCTGTACAGGGTATCCCACGACGACCTTACACGATCTGTATATAGAAAAGTATATACAGGGTGGGCCAATAGTGTGTAGTCGGCCCATATCTCTGGTTCTATTCAAGGTAGCAAAATAAAACTTTACATGTATGTTGAGAATCCCACGAAGCATCCGATAAAATTATTTTGGTGTATACAGGGTGTTCATACTCTGAGCACCAAACCAAAGTTATGTTTTTTTAAATGGAACGCCCCACATTTGTTTACATATTTGAATTCCCAATAAAATTTTATGAAAGATGGTGTACTACACGATGGGGTTTAGAGTAAGCGATTTTAAGATATTACCATTTTAGTGTCAGTGTGGACCCAACTTTGAGGAACTGCTGACATCTACTGGTCGAAGCTATTTAAGATTTCTTTGTTGGACTAGGTTCACAGATTGCTCTATTTGTAAAATTCTTGAGTACTTCTGTCACAAAACTTAATATCATACATGGTGGACAGCTTACGCAATATGCATTTTTTCTTAAAAATTTCAAATGGAACACCCCATATATTATTTCCATATTTGATAGACAGTTTACTAAGCTTTTGATTGATGTAGATATTGTTAGATCTGCGACTGATGGTTTCGGTAGAATTGAAAATTGAACTTTAAAATATAGTAATTTTACCTATTCTCTATTCGTTTCTCCCATATTTTAGCGCCCAAAACACAAAATATGATTTCCATTTTGTTTTTGGAAGTTGATTTCACATTGAGACAAAAAATTTAATCGCCAGATTGCTTCTTCATGGTCATATTCTTAAATAATTGGTAACTTATTAAACCTATGTATAAATTGAAACCAGGAGTGCCATGGAAGAAAACCGTTCTTTCAAGAAGTAAACTTACAATGAGATTTCTTGTGCCGGTGTAAACTCTATTCGCTAAATTTTCTGTAAAAACAAAGTGTAAGCATTTGTATGAGTTTTTGGTGGCAAAATGGCGGAAATTCCACAAAAATGATACAAAATTACGGCAAAAATCTCAGTTCTTCAGGTTCAATCTTTATTTCTGTCTAAATTATCAGTCGCAGACCTACCAATATCTACATCAGTGAAAAGCTTAATAAACTGGCTATTAAACCTGCAAATAATATACGGGGTGTTCCATTTCACATTTTTGAGAAAAGCTCCATTTTGCGCAAGTTGGCCACTCTGTACAATATGAACTATTTTGAAAAAAGTGTTAATGGATTTTACAAATAGAGTATCCTCTGAACCTAGTTCAATAAAAAATCAGAGTTATCTTTGACCAGCAGACGTCAGTAGCACCACAAATTTGGGTTCACTGGTACTAAAATAGCCATATCTTAACAACACTTACTCTAAACCCCACCGTGTAGCATATCAACTTTCATGAAATTTTATGGGGAATCCAAATATGCAAACAAATTTTGGGCATTCCGTTTGAAAAAATATAACTTTGGTTTGTTACGTAGCACGTGAACATCCTGTATACATCAAAATAATTTTAACAGAAGCTTCGTGTTGTTCTCCACACACGCGTAAAATTTCATGTTGATATCTTGAATAGAATCAGAGGTATGGACCGACTACGCACTATTGGCCCGCCCTGTATAGTAGAATTACACAAATTTGCACAAATAGGTAATCGAGGATGCTAAATTCGACTAATATATTTTTGATTTTCTGAGACTTCCGGTTATACCGGAAATAGACACCAACTTCCTTATTTTAAATGGAATGCCCACATTTTTATTACGGATTTAGATTTTTAGCCGAATTTTAAGGTCACCTTTTGCAAAACATCATATGTGTAAAGTGCACCCTCTTCGAGATATTAGACGATAAAAATCGTCATTTTCAAATTTCATCAATTATAACTTGGAAACGGTACGAGATAAAGAGGTCTCGAATGTTATGAAAATTATCCCGAGTCGAAGACGAGACCTCGAAAAAATTTTGGGAAATAATTCGAGCACTAGGGAGATTATTACATTCGGTAATTTTTTCGATAATTTAATTCTTATGTATAAAATCTCGAACGCCGCGACGTTTTTGTCAGAATGACAGCGAGAAAAGTTAGCCCTAACTATTATAGTATTTTTCAGATTTGTTGGCGTTTGCGCCGCCATATTCGATTATACAAGCAACCGCCAGCAGTTCAGTAGTTTCCAAAATTTTGCTGTTGCTAGGAACCGCGACAAGCGTGTGCGCCGCGACTCTGGACAGGGCACACGGCAATGAGCATTTTGACGTTTTCCCTCAAGAAATGTATTCTTTTACCCACAACATTAGCCCGTTCACACAAAAGTCACCGGTTATTTTTTATTTTGTACTTAAATCTGCTATTGGTTATAAACGCCACAAACTTGTGTCGGAAATATCCAATATTTGTTTTGTTTTTAATTTGTTATTTAAAATGTTTAATGTAATTTGTTATTTCTTTTCTTTCATGGAATAAATAGCATTCCTTACTTTGGTTTTAATGCCGTCAGTTACATCTTCACTTTTTAATTTTGATTTGCTGTGCCTTTTTCCGGGCGTTGCAGCAGACAAACCTCGTTTTTCCTCTCCAACTATGCGCGACACGCTGCGTAGACTTACTTTTGATGCATCGGCCAATCGTTCCTGGTCACAAGTTGAAGGCAATAGGGGACCATTATTTTCCTTCTCTCAAGTAAAGTATTCAAAAATATTTCGTAAAACTTCTCGACACTGTTTGGTAAAAACATTTCCAGGCATCTTTACACCTGACAATCGAACTGACAGTTATACTTGAAAGGCAATAATTTTTAATAAATTGCTTGGTGACCACTGGATATTGCAAAATAAGCATATTAATACTGAAACCATTTTGTTTCATACAACTATAGTAAGAAAGAGTGAGATCAAATACTGAAACGTGAGAATATTCTCAAGTCATCTTACGGCAGCAATTAAAATTCAACAAATCCATTTTACAAAAGGGAGAAAGACATACGAACGTAATGCGCAGATTACTGCACACACACGCCAAGATATCTGAAAAGAACTATACCTACAGTGATAATTTTTTATTTACCTTTTGCTGCCATGGTGACGTCCCAAATTTCGTATTTTTGATTGTAAAATGTTTAAAAATAGAGTCTCCCATATGCGTAATCTCATATTCATTAAATTATCTAGCCGAATTTGACTCAAACTTTTTATTTTGCCTGGATAAATTTCTGTTTTGCAAACTCAATTTTGTTGCTAGACGGCAATTCGACTCATAAAACTGACAGCCAAGAGCGCACAGGCTTCGCCTTCGCCCTCTTACTGGCTGTCAGTTTTATTCGTCAAATTGCCTAGCAACAAAATTTCGTTCAAAACAGAAATTTATCCGGCAAAATAAAAAGTACTCGTCAAATTACTGTTAATAATTTTGCTTGTTAATAAGTTGCCATAGTTGCGAATTTGTAGGTGCATTTATAATATATAATCTAGTTACTTTAGTACCTGCCAAACGTCAAATATTCCCAACACATTTCTTTGTATGTGAATTAATTGAAATAAAATTTCGTTTTGAACTACCTTGCTTCGATTCAAAAAATAATCTTGTTAAATACAATTCGTGGTCTGGAATTTTTAGGTAATTTTACTCAAGCTATTGCTTTTACTAACCACTCGTGTAAATTTGACAGAAGATCACTCGCGCAAGCGCTCGTGATCTTTTAACTGTCAGATCTATACTCGTGGTTTCCAAGCAAAGCAACAGCTTTAGTAAAATTTCCGACAATTCCAGACCTTATTGTATTACTACAGAGAATAAAAATATGTTAGTTATAATGTTTATGCTGCATTTTTTTAAGAGTAATAATTTTCAGGTGATGCAATTTGGCAGAATAGACACCAACGCTTATACTCTCGATTTCCAGTACCCATTTACTTCATTGCAGGCTTTTGCTGTAGCATTAGCAAACGTCACTCAAAGATTGAAATAATGCTGTACTTTTGCCGAGTATTATTTAAGTATTTGGCCGGCGCTGTATCCACTTTAAACGTGAACAAAACAGATGTGTGTTAAAGTCACGTTGATTTTTGAAACCTTATAGGTACTATAAGATCGTGTTTGTAGTGGCAGTTTATTTTCAAGAACATATTTTTCATTGTTAACTAACAAAATTAATATATTTGTTGATTTCGTGAAATATTGGCATGTAATAAAAACTATTGTAAAGGATATAATATCGACGTTTCGACTCCGTTAGGAGTCTTTGTCAAGATTTTATTGAATAAAGTAGTTTATAAAATTATAAAAAATTACATAATTTTTTTCTTGTCATTTTTTATAATTTTATAAACTACTTTATTCAATAAAATCTTGACAAAGACTCCTAACGGAGTCGAAACGTCGATATATCCTTTACAATAGTTTTTATTACATGCCAATATTTCACGAAATCAACAAATATATAAAAGGAATTGGCACAAACAAATATAAAAATAAAACAAAATTAAATGTTTAAATTATATTGCAAAAATTTTAGAAACAAACAACAAAGTATAAAAGATTCATATAGTAATAGAACGGAATAGCTTAGTGGGTTCAAAGTCTATGGCGCGTGTTCCTACCGCGGCGTGCTAGTTTCTTCCGAGGTAAACTTTTCACATTTGCATTAACCAATATAGGGATGCAAATGAACGTGACTAGTAATATGTATCTTTTAACGTGGATATAGCGACTACCTGTTATTTAGCATGGAAAATGGAAAGGAGTAGACCCAGTGTGAAGAGTGTTTTTCTTGTGTGTAATATAGATAAGACGTTCATATAACAATTACATTCAAGCATTTAGGTAGGTACTTAATAAAGAAATAATTTGTTATATATATATAATTTGGTAGTTATTAATGTAAGTTATACGACACATCCACCAGTATTGTCTAAAAATGTAACCCTATTCCGTGATGCCTTTGTAACTGGATTTACCCTTGCATACAATTTGATGGGTTTCTTCGATGTGACAGGGGTATTATTACAAACAAAATGTTGTGTAACCTATTTAAATGTAATAAATTTCTCATTGTATCCTATATTTATTTATCACCTATACTTGTAAAATAATCCCCAGAGATTCTAACAATCAAATAATAATACTCTGCAAGAAATTAGAAATCCGAGCATTATCCACAATTTTATTTTATTTTGAATGATCCGGTCATCCATTAGGGCAGAGCTCCAATAACATCAGGTTATCAAAAAAATTCAACAGGTTAAGAAGAAGAAAAAAATCAGAACCAATAAAATCACAACAAAAAAGAGAAACAAACAATTCTTGAGAAAAAATATCAGTGAGAACAAACAACATCGAGCGGAAGGGACGAAGACACCCTATGCCCCAAACAGTAAACCATCGAGAAGAGTTAAAAATGTTCGGCAGCAGATCACGACTATAATTATTGTTTTCACCGAGAAGAGAATGTCCAGACGAGATCAAAATCTTTTCTTAACGAATTTTTAAAGTCGAGATCTCTTCGAGACTAGACGAGATCGAGAATTTCTCGACTTTTTCTGTGATAAAATTATGGGAGTGACTATTGCACCGTCCGACCGTCACCTAAAATTTTGTTCGAATACGGTAGGGCATGCGCATTACAAGATGTCAACACATTTTGGGAGTGTAAAACCAAATTATTCAAGAAAATTTTGAAACCCTTTTTTTGGATTGTGCGCATTGCGTGAAATAGCAACTGCGCATGACAATTTCAGAGCGAATTAGCGTATTTGCTTGCCTTTTCCAAGCAGGAGCTTTCGCTTGCACGACTTCAAGGTCAAATTGGGAAAATTTCAAGTTGAATTTTGAATGTAAATGGTAAGGTATAAAAACGTATGACAAGCAATGAAATTTCGAATTCAATTTGTGATGAGAGTCAATGTAAATGCTACTTAAAGCTTCATTTACATTGTCAGTTTGTTATGTCAAATTTGTAGGTTATGGTCTTATTTTTTACATGATATTTTATGGACGATAATAATAAATTTGTATCAACAAATAGAATTGAATAGAATAGAATTGTGATGAAAGTCAATGTAAATGCTACTTTAAACTTTTTTCGATGTGTGCCGCATTTGTTTACATTTTACCCGCTTTGAATTTGTTTTTGTTTTGTTCATTTTCTTTTGTGTTCTTGAGTTCGTACTGTTATTGTTTCTTCTTTTGTGTTTTTGAATTTGTATTAAGTACTTACATATTTGTAATTAATTTTGAAAATATTCTCTAACGAAGAAAAACGAGATATTATGATTAAACTCTATTATTCGTTGAAACAGAATGAACAAATAGCTTTACAACGATAATTCCTATTAGGTAACTATTACATTATTCCTATTAAATTATAGATAATTAGAAAGCAGATACTAAAATTTATAAAATTTAAGCAAACTTGTAAAAACAGTTAAATTAAAAGGGGGCAAGTGAGGAAGATGGTTGTATTCAGAAAAAAAGGCGGATTAGCTCATCTGTGTCACTCAGATATGGCACCTATAAGAAAAAATGAAGTTGGCCTTTAAGGAATCGGCGTAGCCAATGGGTGATAATACTATCAAATATAGAATAAAAAGTGGCAATTTAAAAGTTTTTACAGAATGAAGATAAAAGGTCAAATAAAAAAATTACAGCCAGAAAACGAAAACGCAACTTTTCAGTTTTCTTCAGTTTTCAGGAGAACGATTCAGAATATCTCGATTTTCTTTTGAGGACATTAGTCAGCATAATATTTGGCAACTTTGCCAAATTTAAACATAGGGTTTAGCTGTTAAGATAACAGAGATCCCCATATTGCACCGAATTTCAGACAGCCTGTATACAAGGTGTTTCATTAACAATGGGAAGTCCGTTAACTGGAGATTCTACAGGTCAAATAATGACCATTGACCCGAACATGCCTTATCCGAATGTTGATGGTTTAGGAAATACAGGGTGTTGAAAGTTACAATTTTATTTCAATTTTTGGCAATAACTACGACATTTCTTAGGTTGTCGACTTGAAAATTTGCAATCCTATGGTTTTTCTTGCGGGAAAAAATATTACAATAACATTTTTGATGTTGCCCATAGAGTGCGCTACTTATAACAGTTGGACTGTAGTGCCTCAAGATTTGGCTGCAGTAATTGCAAGGAAGCGGCAAACAAGTTCAATCTACAGATTGAGGTCGATCATCGAAGCAACGATAAGGACTGCCCATATTTACAGCGGTTACTAAAGCAACTCAAAAACAGAATTGAATACTCGATTCCGATTTTTCCGATTTGTTCGTGACCAATAGTAGAGGTGAGACAGTATCGCATGCTGGGGGGATTTTTTTACTGAATTCACAAAGTGTCTTGGCACATTTTGATGAATTGCGCTGGTTTATACAAAAAATTCCTCATGTTTTTTGTTTAACTGAAACCCATTTAACAAATGATATAGATGACTTTGAAATTGGAATTAGTAACTATAGTGTAATTAGAATAGATTCTGAAAGCAGGCTAACTGGAGGGGTCATGTTTTATGTTAGAGGTGATGTATACTTTAAAGTAATAGACACACTAGTAATTAACAAAAATCTTTGGTTGTTAGCATTAACTATTGTTATAGAGGGTAAATCCCAAACAATGATAGGTAGCCAGTCTCATTCAACATTTTTGGAAAACATTGAGAAGTGGTTTGATGAACATTATGATGTTTTCAGTGACACCATTATCTTACTTGGAGAGTTTATAGCTTTTGTGAATTTTTTGGCAGAATTGAAACTCCTTTTTGTAAAAAAAATTCACAAAAGTTATAAACTTAAGGAAAAAATATGGCACGAATAATTATATAAAACTTACTTGGAGACTTCAATATAAATCCAGCGATGATTACCCTGCAAGCTAAACTGTTTCCACATCTTTTTCTTGATCGTTCGATTCCACCTCTCTACAATTGAGGCTTTCTTTTTCGTGAAGGTGGAGTAATGGTTAATTCCGTGCTGCAACATCAACACCTTTAAGTGAGTGTTCAGGTATTCCTTTCCAGCGTCTGTCTGCAGATTCTGAGGTCTTCGACCGACCGCGGATTGTAGAAGAGATGCAAAAGCTTGTGTCACTTCTTTGGCAGTTTTAGTCTTGAGAGAAACGGCCCATCCGAACTTGGAGTACGCGTCCAGAACCATGAGAATGTACTTGTAGTTGCGATTCTCTTTCGCGTGCGGAACCATCTCTACTAGATCAGCTTGCCAAAGGTCATCGAATCCCTTGATTATAACTTTCCGGCGGGGAAAATTACGTCTTGCGGGTTTGTGCAGTTCGTCAATCAGGCCTGCATACTTTTTCGTCTGTTGTTGCATACTAAATACTGTTAACCTGGATGTTGTACGCAACACTCTCTTTCAGTAGAACCAATTCTCGTTCGAGCGCGCTCAATTTCTCGCTGTGTTCGCGACGTAACAGTGCCACACTGTCTCTGACCATCTTCAGGTCTTGCTCGAATATTTCAAGTCTTTTGTTTATAGGTTCAGTCACCTCCGTACGCACCACATGTGTTATCGACAATCCCAGTGCGGCAGATAAACTGTCCACGTAAGCTTTATTGACAGCATCGGAATCGTCGAGTGCGTCGCCGACCCTCGTCATTCGCTTGTGGACTATATCATAGTCGCCGGATTCGGTCAACTGAAAGCCGATTCCCGGTATTCCTCGAGCAGGAAACGAGGAGATCGGTCTAGACCGATCACCACTGCTGCCAAGGTGACGTCCGAATTTATCCACGGACATGATACTAATGAGAGTGAAATTGTAGTATTGCTAGTATTTAAACGATAACTCGTTTCTCTCGCAATTCCTCAACTATTGAGGCTATCTCGTTGTCGTGTGACGTGTTGCCGGCCTTTTTGGAAGCGTGCAATAGGTACAGTCTTTGCGCCGACTCGTTAACGTCGTTCCAGTACACGTAGTCCGTCCTCCTATTTCTGCCGACTCGCATGAGTAGCGGTTGTTGTGCACTACTACGTCTTCGCACCGCTCCACCCCCACGCTTCTCCTCGAAATGTTTTATGATACTCGTACACTTCGCACTGTTGGTGCCTCGGATGCGCCCGTCGGCTCTGTACCCCATCCTGTGCGCATTCGTCCATTCGTAGACATCACTAAGTTTTTGTAAGCGTTCAGGTCCCGCTTGTTGTAATTATGGGAAACTTTGTAGAAGAGTAGCTCGTACAGACCGGCGCTGCCTGCGTACGTCTTTCCCTGAACGACCACGTCGTTCTCTAAAAATTGTACCGGAGAGCCTCTGATGAGAAACGGACTGCCGCCTGCAGCGACGTCACTGAACTCTGCATTCCGTCTAATCCCATAAACGGTGTCCATCGTGCGGTTGCTGTGGGTATCGCCTCGCTGCTGCAGCAGCCTTTCGATGTGGGGCGCAACCTTTGAACCCGTTGAAGCGGATGGAACAGGGGTGCCGGGTAGTGTGACGTAGTCGTCAAATGAATACCCGGCAGCCAGATTGCCATCATCATCACCACCATTGTAATTCAGATCGATAAGATCGTCCACGAAGGCAGGGGTGGGGGTATTTTGTCGAGTAGGACCCACAATCAACTGTTCATCCTTGATAGTGTCCAGCTTGCGCGTCATTTCGTGCAAGGGTTCGGTAAGCGGTTTGAAGCGCCTATTCAATCTGCCCTCGGTACTCGACTCGCTCGACCGGAGCGATCGATACTTGTTTCGAATTATGTCGGCCGATTATAATCTCTTTTGAGAGCGCCCGCTCCCTCTTCCTCCTCTTCCTCGTCTCACCCTCCATGTTGTGTCTCTCTCAGTCGACTGCGCTCATACAGGGTGTTTGAATTGCGACTGCTTACGCATACAGAGCTATACTGCTGTCTGGCGCAACAGGCCTCCCCTTTTATAGGCTTATGTAGAGATCGAATCCTTTCCTGTAACGCCCTTTATTTATATCGCTGTCCTTGTCTATCACTAAGAACCCATACTTGTCGACCCAACACGAGGTGCACATTGACCTGAACACTGTCCAGTCCATGTCGGTATTTACATGCTCGTTGTACAGGTGGCGTAGGGTCATGTCGTCTTGCTTGAAGAGCACCAGAAAGTTAGCGTTGTCGCGCACCAAGTGTTTCGGAATGCGCTTATATGTCTGACACAGGTATAAGGAATCTAGGGACTTGTGTCGCCCCATCGCGAAATACTCCCTGATAACATTCTGGTTATGGAAAGCAACGTCATCAAAGATAAACAGAGAGTTGGGGAGGGCCTTATCAGGAGGTACAATGTCTGCGCAATCGCTGTAAGGAAAGTATCCAATTCCCGGTACCGCCTGGAGAATTTCGCCCAGCAACAGATATTTGGGTTGGTACAACGACTTTGAGTAGACGTAGACGTTTTCAAAACGTAAACCGTTCGGTGCACACACCAGCGTCAAAATTAGATTCGTCTTGCCGCAGTTTGATGGGCCACAAATGATGCATCGCAAACTGTTTTGGGAGAGGGGACCATGTTTAAGTCGGACGTTGTGTGCCGATTCGACGCCTGCGCCACATACATTCACGAACCGCATGTCGTCCTTCACTGAAACGATATAAATAGGGGCTCGGCCTTTTATACTCGATCAGTAAGGCACCGACGTCGAAAACAATCAAACGTCAACGGCAGTCGTCGCATCACCTTGGGAAGAGGTGCAGCAAGGGAAGTGGCCTGCTAAACAAACTGATTAACAAGTTGCCGGTTGAACTCCATTTGTCCGGCTACAACTACTGCGGTCCCGGAACTAAGCTTCAGGAACGACTAGCTCGCGGCGATCGAGGCATAAACCCTACGGACGAGACCTGCAGAATTCACGATATCGACTATTCCCAAACAAAGGAACTGGCGAAACGTCACGAGGCCGATCAAAAGCTAGTCGACAGGGTGTGGCCCAGAGTTTTGGCGAGGGACGCAAAGTTGGGTGAACGTGCAGCTGCTTGGGCAATAGCTACCGCTATGAAAGTGAAGATTAAAATGAGCATGGAAACTGATTATGGCGGTGAACAGGGCACTGGCTGCGGCTAAGCAAGCGACAACTCGAAAACAGTTGAAACCGTTGCCGCGAGTAATTCCCATTCCGAAAACTGGCGGAATATTGCCGCTGATACCGATCTTCGCCGGACTGTCGGCCCTGGGCGCATTAACGGGGGGAGCTGCGGGAGTAGCGAAGGCCGTCAACGATGCCGCACAAGCTTGAAAAGAACTGGCGGAGAATCAACGTCACAATCAGACGATGGAGGCCATCGCCATGGGAAAACCAGGAAGCGGACTCTACCTGAAACCATACCGCAAAGGTCTGGGCCTGTACCTGCCACCGGCAAAAAACCGCTACTAAGGCTACCGAGGCGACCCCTCACCGACATCGATCTGAACAAGTACGCATCACGTGATCTAAAAAATCCCTATTTTCGGGGCGTGTTTATGCGCAATGACTTGCCCGCGTGGAAACCCAAACGCAACGAGTCCGCAATTGTTAACTTTGATGACACAACAGGCCCCGGAACACACTGGGTTGCGTACATAAAAAGGGGACCGGGGGCCCTCTACTTTGACAGTTTCGGGAACTTGAAACCGCCTCTGGAGATGATCAGATACCTCGGTAGCCGAACTTCTATACAATATAATCACGACTGCGAACAGAGCTTCAACTCGCCAATCTGTCTGAAATTTCTGTACAACAGTAACTTGAAATAAATAGTACAGTTTTATTTGGAAGATGCTCATTTGTGAATGAAAGGCGGCGAGAGAAACAGCATCATCATCATGTCTCTGACTGTGTCCCTGTCCGGCAACAGTTCTATTTTGACCAGCAACTTTTTCCCTCCCATTGAACTCGGCGATGAAGAAAATTACTATGTTCTGGGACTAGTGCTATTTCAGACTTTTAATTCTGTGCCGAACGTGGACGAATCAAACAACCGGTTCTATTATGGGAACGATGCTTCGAAAATGCTCATACCCACCGATTCGTACGAGATCGAAGACCTGAACGAGTTCCTACAAAGGAATTTACCGAACGGTGACAGCAGCTTCGTACTGCAACCCAACAACAGCACCCTGAAATGTGAAATTAAGTACTCTCGGCCGATTGACTTTGAGAGAGAGAGCAGTTGGGGTCCCCTGCTCGGATTCAACAGACGAATACTGACGGAGAACAAGCGGCACGACAACATAACAACGGGCTCGTACGTACACGGACGGCTCGTTCACACCGTTCACGAATTCTTCCAGCTCGTCCCACTAGGCTACAAGATAGTGGAAGCGCCCAGCAACGTCATCTATCTGCCAATCCACCTAAACAGTATTGACAACGTCACGGTACGCATCGTGGACCAGCACGGTCAGCTAGTTAATTTTCGCGGTGAAGAAGTGATGGTACGCCTGCACATCAAGAAACTATAAATGGTCGGTGCGCTAGGAAGTTCAGCACAGTTATTTCGACGAACAGAGGGAGATATATACAAATGGGATTTGCTGTGAATAGCAAGTATATAAGCGAGCACATTGTTGGAGCGGGCATCACTTGTGCTTCAGCAACCGTAAGGGGGGCAGCTAGAAGCTCTACTGGCGAGAACAAGCGTACCCTTAGCGACGAAAGCAAAGCAATATTGCTATCTCTGGGCTATCGACTAAACGAGGAGAAGAGAAAGACGAAAACTAGAGTGCTAAAAATAGTCTTTGGAATCGATTGAAGGATGCCGGAGTCAATTGTTTTTTCCGCTGTTTTACACCTTTATCGCCCACCTGCCGCTTCAAATTTGAATATGACAAACATAAACATAGGCACTTTACGTGTTCTGGACGGTGCTGTTTTGGACGAATCCGCAAGACGCGTAGAGGTGCACGTACATCAGCCGTACGTGTCAACAACGTTCAACGCAAACGATGAAATTCGCATACCAGTTCAGCAGCAAGACGTCTACGTACTGCCGCATCTCAGCTGCTTGTACATATATGGAAGCTTTATCAACGGCGGAGGCGATGATGGGGGAGCGCTAACAAATAACGCCCTCGCCTTCCTCTTTGACGACATCCGCTACGAAATCAACGGGGTGGAGGTGGATAGGACAAAGAACGCGGGCATCACGAGCACCCTGAAAGGCCTCGTTTCTCTGAACTGGGCGGAGGTGCGAGCTCTGGAGAATGGCGGTTGGACGACCACCGGGGACTCGCCCACACAAGTTCTCGGCGCAAACGGAAAGTTTAACGTGTGCCTTCCGGGAAAAGTTCTCCTGGGCTTCCTCGAAGACTACCACAAGGCTCTCTTGAATGTGCGTCACGAGCTCATTCTGAATCGTGCGAAAAACGATAGGAACGCTTTCGTGGGCAACGCAAACACCAGAATCGAACTGACCAAACTTCAATGGCGGGTGCCGTATGTCTACCCCTCGGACTTTGAACGTCTAAATCTGCTGAAAATTGTCGAGGAGGAGAAAACGTTGCAGATGTGCTTTCGCAGCTGGGAACTCTACGAATATCCGCTGTTACCGCAGGCGACGAAACAAACGTGGGCGGTCAAGACCACCACGCAATTGGAGAAGCCGCGATACGTGATTGTAGCGTTCCAGACGAATCGAAAAGCGAGTTTGCTCGGGGATTCGAGCAAGTTTGACCACTGCAACATGACAAACATCAAACTCTACCTGAACTCGGAGTCGTACCCCTACGGCAATCTGAATTTGGACTTTCCCACTAACACGTACGCCCTGCTGTACGAGATGTTCGAGAAGTTCCAGAGCTCCTACTACGGAAAGGTTGATGAGCCACTGTACGCACGCGAGCAGTTCAAAAATCTAGCACCCGTCGTTGTGATTGACGCATCGAAGCAATCGGAAAGCATCAAGTCCGAACCCGTAGATGTACGATTGGAATTCGAGGCGAGTGAAAACTTTCCCGCCAACACCACCGCCTACTGTCTCATACTGCACGACCGCATCGTTGAGTATACCCCCTCCAACGGATCTGTCAAGAGGGTCGTATAAAAAGGGAGAGGAGACTCGTCACCTCCGCAGTCTGAGTGAGTGCTTCAGTTGTTAACTAGCAGCAGGGGCAATGAAAGTTATGGAATATGTAGCGGACGTGCAAGGTTTCCGGGCCGGGGACGAATTTATTTTCAAAGAAATCTCTCTCATGGCTCTAAATCGCAGCGAAAATTATCACTGGACATTCAAACCGCCGTTCGACTTGAACAAATTGTCGGAGTGCGGCAGACGTCAAGCACACTGGTTGACACGTTTCTACCACGGTTTGAGCTGGGCTTGCGGTAACTATGAAGATATTCGACCTAAATGTTTTCTTAAACGCAACTCGACCCTGCGCTATACTTTGTTTTATATCTTTAGTGCTCCTACCATCTCGAGTTATTTTACTTTCTATATAGCAGAAATCCGCGTCCTCCTCTATCTTCTCATTTCCTATTTGTATTTCAATTGTAGTTCTATTTTCACTCCCTCTACATACCAAAATTAGTCTTCTTTTTATTAACCATGTGGCCTCCGTACCTACGCTACGCCACTGGAGAAACATTTAACCCACTTACGTCCTAAGTGGTACGCGATCAAATAAACGCAAGTCGGCACATTCCTTTCGTGTGTAGAGTAATGATAAGTAGAACGCTTACTCTGCACCTGGAGATTATAAATAGAACATGCACTGTAAATAAATAACTAGATTAAATTAGACATTCATATCCATATTAATCAATGTAACATACCGTCCAAATAAATAACTTACTTAGTCTACGTATTCTTCTTCGTTACCTGCCAGACGAACACATAATATGGCCACACAGCGCTGCCATAATTGGTGACTCCCCGACGTGATGAAAGGCCACCCTCATAAATGGTAACCTGCAACGTGAACCTGGCTCGGAATCCAACGAAGAAAACTGCCGTCCTGACGTCTACAATTTGCTGACCGCCGCCTGCCGCCATAACCAAGTGATCGCTCCTCCGGAACCCACGAACTCAAGTAAGCAACGAATTTGTTTTACCTTACTAATGGGTACTCCGCTTACGAAGGAGGTCAGAGAGGAGGTTATCATAGCACAGACTGCTAGCGGCGACGCGTCAGCCCGACAGATGACAACAAGCGGCTGGTCCAGGACAGGCATCCTGAAGTCAACATCTGACGCCTAACTCGCACGGTCCACAACATGCCTCCACCCGCCGCCGCTCCCGCTGCCACAGAATGTCTAGGGATACGAATCCCGCCCTTCTAGCAGTCCGATCCCGAGATCTGGTTCGCACAGGTCGAGCACCAGTTCTCCCTCGCCGGCCTCGACATGGATGAGACGAGATTCACCTATGTCGCCGGACATAGCCCAAATACGCCGTAGAGGTACGTGACATATTGCTTAACCCTCCCGCTAACAACAAATACCTTAAACTCAAAACGGAGCCCATTGCGAGGCTGTGCGCGTCGCAAGAGCACAAAACGCGCCAGCTTTTAGAGCAGGATGAGATTGGTGACCGCAAACCGTCTTAGTTCCTGAGGCACCTCCGTGCCCTAGTCGGAACTACCGTGCCCGACGCCATGATCCGTACGCTCTAGCTGGGACGCCTTCCAGCCCACATGCAACCGATAATGGCTACGCAAAAACACGCAGACCTGGATGAAGCTGCCGAACTAGCCGACGTTATCGACGACGCCGTACCCCGCAGCACTTCATCCACTCACAGAGTTTCATCTCTGCACGACATGGTAAGGGAACTATCCAATACCGTTTCCGCCATGCAATTGAACACGAACGCCACTGCCGCACCCCGCCTCCCCCGTTCCAGAGCACGTACAGCGTCTTTCTCACGCTCACGATCCCCAGCATTTTCTAGACGCTCCCGATCTCGCTCTTCTCCACGGAACGAAGGCGCTGCGCTGTTTGTTGGTACCACCGCACTTTCGGGGCCAACGCCAGGCAGTGTTGCCCCCCGTGCAATTTCCAGTCTTCGGGAAACGCACAGGCCAGTCACCTGTAACGGCAACCGATGACATGGCCAAGAAGAAGTCCTGCCGCCTCTTCGTCTTCGATAGAGATTCCCAAGCACAGTTTTTGGTTAATACCGGATCAGAACTCTGTGTTTATCCTCGAAACATATCTCGCTCACCTCGCATCAAGACGAGCTACCTCCTTCAGGCAGCAAATGGCACACCCATTCACACATATGGTTTCGTCACGCTAGATCTCAATCTAGGCCTCCGAAGATCTTTCCCTAGGAGATTCGTCATTGCCGACGTATCCAAGCCCATTATCGGAGCTGATATTCTTCACCACTACAATCTGGTGGTTGACATAAAAAATCAATGCCTACTAGATCCCCTAACTCGCATTTCTGCACGTGCTTATAAATGCGAAGACAACCATACTTGTGTTCAAACCGTTTCTGGCACATCGCCTCAGCATCAACTTCTGCTGAAGTTTCCAGAAATTACCAAACCCATGGGACTTCCTCACAAACCGACGCACTCAACAAAGCACCATATCGGCACAAATCCGGGACAGCCTGTATACTGCAAACCACGCAGGTTGCCCCCCGACAAACTGAGAACTGCAAGAAAAGAATTCGAGACAATGGTACAACTTGGAACTGCACGCCCTTCGGAAAGCAGTTGGTCTTCTCCACTTCACATGGTACCCAAACACGGGGACGCGTGGAGACCCTGTGGTGACTATCGAGCCCTAAACGCCCGAACCATCCCCGACCGCTACCCAGTACCGCATATCGAAGATTTCGCCCAATCTCTTCAAGGAAAGACTCACTTTGCCACTATCGATCTGGTCTGAGCTTACAACCAGATTCCCGTAGCTGAAGAAGATATCCCCAAAACAGCGATAACCACCCCCTTCGGTCTTTTCGAATTCCCGTACATGGCATTTGGCCTTCGCAATGCCGGCCAAACTTTTCTACGTTTCATCGACGAAGTTCTCAGAGGATTACATTTCTGCTACGCGTACATCGACGACATACTAGTAGCATCATCCTCAGCGGAAGAGCACGACGCCCATCTCTCACAAATTTTCCAGCGTCTCAAACAATATAACATATTCTAATCAATCCTCAGAAGTGTGTTTTCAGTTCCAGATCTGTCACATTCTTGGGTTACCAAGTTTCCGAAACTGGGACACGACCACTTCCGGCGAAAGTAGATGCCATCCGCAGCTACCCCCGCCCACAAACAGTGAAGCAACTCAGGCAATTTCTGGGAATGATAAACTTCTATCGTCGTTTTACTCCCAATGCCGCTACACTTCAAGCTCCACTTAACGACCTCTTACACGGCAACACCAAAGGCAAGACACAACTCGTCTGGAACCCCGCCTCGGTAGCCGCTTTCAACGCCTGTAAAAAGAGTCTAGCCAGTGCAACGCTTCTTGCATATCCAAACCCCCAAGCAACGCTCGCAATAATCAGCGACGCCTCTGACACTTCCATTGGCGCCGCCCTGCAACAGCGTATTCACGACCCCTCGCTTTCTTCTCCAAAAAGCTATCACCTGCCGAGAAGAAGTACGCCGCTTACGACAGAGAATTACTCGCAATTTACCGAGCCGTCAAGCATTTCCAGCACATGATCGAAGGTCGTGATTTCGTCATTTTCACAGATCACAAACCAATCACCTTCGCTTTCCGTCAAAAGCCCGAAAAATGCTCACCCCGACAATTTCGAGACCTCGATTTCATTTCTCAATTCTCTACTGACATCCGTCACATTTCCGGCAAAACCAATCTCGTACCCGATGCACTCTCTCGCACAGAAGAGATAACTGCACCCATCGATTTCGAGTCACTAGCTAAATCACAAGCGAATGACCCCGAAATTCAAAAATTTCTTCGACCCGACTCTGTACTCCAACTCAAAGAAGTACACCTACCCTCATCTGGCATACCAATTTACTGCGACACATCCACGTCCAGCATTCGCCCCTTTGTCACGAAGCCCTTCAGAAGACAAATATTCGATGCTATTCACGGTCTTTCGCACCCCGGTATTAAAGCGACGACCAAATGCATAGCACAATGCTATGTCTAGCCTTCCATCCGAGCCGACTGCAGAAAATGGACCCAAGCATGCATACAATGCCAGAGATCGAAGATACACCGACACATCGCCAGCCCACTTGCAACATTTCCCGTAACATCCGCAAGATTCGAACATGTCCACATCGACATAGTCGGACCGCTGCCCATCTCAGAAGGTAAACGTTACTGCCTAACCTGTACTGACAGATTTTCCAGATGGCCAGAAGCTTTTCCGACCGACAACATCGAGGCAGAAACTATAGCTAGAACGTTCTACGAGGGTTGGATAACACGATTTGGTACACCCCTGCGCGTAACTACAGACCAAGGTCGACAATTCGAGTCACACCTTTTCAAACATCTCAGTTACTTAACAGGCACCAACCGCCTCAGAACTACGACATACCACCCCCAAGCGAAAGGTATGATCGAACGCTTTCACCGGCAACTCAAAGCCGCCATTAAATGCCACGAAACCGACCGATGGACACAAGTTTTACCCACCGGATTACGAGCCGCCTGGCGAGATGATCTAAAATCAACAGCAGAACTGCTCTACGGAGAACCTCTCCGACTCCCGTGTGAATTCATCACACAGCAACAATGCAAACCATCCAGTGACCCCACCACCGAGTTCATCAAGGACCTCAGGCGCCACTTCAATGCCCTACGTCCTACTCCGGGGACACGGCATACAAATAATTCAAAAACTTTTATGTTTAGAGACCTTGCAACAGCAGACCATGTGTTCCTCCGCCGAGACGCCGTACGAGCACCACTGCAGCAACCCTATGAAGGTCCCTATCCGGTTGTGTAACGCCGTGACAAGACCTACACCGTCACGATCCGAGGCAAAGACGTAACCGTTTCCGTCGACCGTCTCAAGCCCGCATACGTCCTAAACGACGAAACCTACATCAGCACACCCCTTGCAGATCAAGAACCGATCCATGTTCACGACCAGCCGACGCCTCCAACAGCCGTCCCACGAACAACCCGATCAGGTCGCACGGTTCGATTTCCAGACCGTTATCGTTAACCACTCCAAGGGGGCTCCTGTGGCCTCCGTACCTACGCTACGCCACTGGAGAAACATTTAACCCACTTACGTCCTAAGTGGTACGCGATCAAATAAACGCAAGTCAGCACATTCCTTTCGTGTGTAGAGTAATGATAAGTAGAACGCTTACTCTGCACTTGGAGATTATAAATAGAACATGCACTGTAAATAAATAACTAGATTAAATTAGACATTCATATCCATATTAATCAATGTAACATACCGTCCAAATAAATAACTTACTTAGTCTACGTATTCTTCTTCGTTACCTGCCAGACGAACACATTATCATATGGCCACACAACGATGCCATAACCATAAAATATAAATAATTTGATAGTAAACTTGGGCTGGGTGAAAATAATTCTTTTCACGAGTGTAAAAAAATTTGTGTGTTAGCTCCGACGCACGACTGGAGTTTACTCCTAACGAACAATTATTTTAACTTCAATCACTTGATAATAGGGTACACACGAATGTCAGTTTTATACCCAAATGTGTATTTATCAGATGGTTTATGTTCGAAAATGTCCAATTACGTCAAAATATAAATTGTTTATAAATTCAGTAATTAAGTGACAATCTGCTAAACGTCGATCCCACTGGGCAATGAAATAAATACTTTTCCTGGTGCTGTTAATTCACATTTTCGGCACTAAGCAATATTTGGAGTATTTAAAATTAGGTTTTTCCATATTAAATCAAAAGATTCAACAAATTTAGGAACGAACAAACGCTGTATAAATGCTGGCTTTACAACGCCAACTGTCATATCTACTCTATGCCACTCTATTTTCATTTTTTCCATGCTCTATGCAGTCAGACATAAACAGCAGTATCCATAGATACATACATAATTTCAATGTGACAGATAACGTAACGCTTGATTTTACTACTCCATAAAATTTCCGTACCGCGGGCTATAACTGAAAATCGATTCTTAAAGAGTAAACTCCAAAAACCAAGCAGTATTTCGCTATATTCTGTTTATCCAACAGATGCAGTAAAAACTCCTCCCACAAATGAGCGCTAAATTTGAATAGAAAATTACCATTGGTAAACCAATTACTCCTAGATAAATAACTTGACTGAACTAAACCGATCTGTCATTTTGAATTTACTGTTATGCCCATTCAGTTTATAATATAGCATTTTTCCATAGGTACTTGCATTGATTAGTTCATTGAATTTTGTGAATACCTACATTAGGAAATACGAATAACTGTAAGTATTAACTGATTTTGGATAAGCAAGAATTACTTTCTCCGTCAAAAAGCTGCCATCCATAAGTAGGCCTGTGCGATTATTACTTTTCATAATCGATTATCGATTGTTGTAAAGTAATCGATAAATTTGATTAATCGATTATTTGATAAATCGATTAATCGGTTGATCGATTTTTCGATTAATCGATTATTGTACCGGGTGTCCAAATAAGAAAGGATGGCGGCCATATCTAAGGAACCGTTCATGGTACAGCTATGGGAAAGAAAAAATAATAATAAAAGTGCCCAAGAGAAATGTCTGGAAATTATTTTCAAGTTTCTAAGTTTGCTGCTAGAGGTCGTAATAGTCATAGTCTACAAAAGAAACATGGTTTTCTCTAAAATATACCCGCATAAAGTATATCAAAAATACGAATATTGCAATCTTGAATATATTTTGTATAATTTTGGTTTACCACTTCTTGCTCTAGCTCATCAAATAGCAGCGGAGGGGGAAGGGGAGCATCTGGTTGTGGAGATGCTTGTAACTTCGGTTTGATTCAACCGAATTCAGCAAATTTTATTCTCGTTGAAAAGAGCTCTCTTCCTTTAATCAGACACTTTTATAATTTAAGTCATTTTTTTCTGATCGCTAGAGGGCGTTGTTTGAAAGATCAGCAAACTTTTCAGATTTTCTTGAAAATTTTAAATGGAACGGTATAATAATTATAAATTAATTAAAAAGAGGAAAAAATAACGAGAGAAACAGTGAAAACCGCACATTGATATCTTTTTTCTAACCGGAGATATGGACAAATGAGTTTTAGAGGCGGGAGGACGGGTTAATTATTACTAACCTTTATACGTGCCACCGAAAATAAAAGACATTTTGAAAATATCGTAATCATTAAAATTATATGTTGCTTCTTCGTGGCCGTTTTAAATGTGGAAATTACCATTTTTGAAGCAAAAACCTATGTTTTAGGTATTAAAATATACTCTTGTAAATTGCAATATTTATTATGAATTCTTAAGAAGATAACCCCACACGCCAAAAGACAGTGACGCAGTCATTAAACTCGACACATATTTCGCTGACAAAGTCAGCGTCCTCAGGGGTGAGCTGTGTAAGTCTTTTGGCGTGTGAGGTTAACTTATTAAGAATTGATAGTGAATTTACGCCAAAGTTACTGATTCAACCAGTGTGTGCCCAATATATTTATAAAACAAGTTGGCGTTGAAACAAAAAGATTCAGCACAATGTCAAGTGTTTGATATCTACTACACAATAATTGCAAATGTTGAACCGGGTGTTACCAACAATTTTCGCCCTATCCTCCCAATGCTAACACTAATTTGTTTATACATATATGAGGTTAGAAAAAAGATATCAATGCGCGGTTTTCACTACTCCTTTCATCATTCTATCCTCTTTTTAACTAGGTTATAATTATTATACCATTCCATTTAAAATTTTCAAGAAATTTTGAAAAGTTTGCTGGCCTTTCAAACAGAACTAAAAGAACCTAGCTCATAAAAGTATATAATTAACCGAAGAGAGCTCTTTTCAATGAGACCAAGTTCAACATACTTATTATGTTGAACCAAACCAAAGTTACAAGCATCTTCACAATCAATCGTTCCCCTCCCCCCACCGTTGCTATTTGATGAGGTAGAGCAAGAAGTGGTAAACCAAAATTATACAAAATATATTCAAGATTGCAATAGTCGTATTTTTGATCTACTTTATCTGGGTATATTTTAGAGGAAACCATGTTTTTTTGTCGACTATGACTATTACGCCCTCTAGCAGTAAACTTAGAAACTTGAAAATAATTTCCAGCGATTTATCTTGGCCACTTTTATTATTATTTTTTATTTCCCACAGCTGTACCATGAACGGTTCCTTAGATATGGCCGGCATCCTTTCTTATTTGGACACCCGGTACAATCTATAATCAAATAATCGATTAATCGATTATATTTCGATTAATCGATTATTTTGCACAGTCATAGAGATAACGTGTTTGCATTTAATGCACTCGCCAGAATCTCCTTTTTTCACAAAATAATTCCACACTTCACTTCTTCCGCGTTTAAATGCCATTGTTTAAGAGTCCGGCAAACCCCTTTAAAATGAACCCGAAAACTGACTTCGTAGTGCTATGCTCATTTCTAAACGGTGAAAATTGAAGTGTTGATTTTTTGACAGTTTATAAACGAAACTTTATTTTATGTTTCCATTGAAAGAAAATTTAAAAATTTTATCTTAGAAAGTGTCAGTTCACTCATGAAATTGACCAACTTCACGCGTGCATAGCGCCAAGAGATTTACAGTTTTCGAAAAATTGTTTCAATGGCGACATAAAGTATACCTTCTTCTACTATAATCAGGCTTTCGCGTTGCTAAATTTACTAGGATGAAGGTGTAATCATGGTAGAGCAAGAGCGCTGCAAACGCAAAATATGGCTTGGTATGTGCTGCCGCCTCGTAGCGACTGAGCGTAAACTCAGAGCGCCGTTGTCTCATTTACTAGGTACCGAACGCGCAGGCTTTGAATGTGCGTTGTTCCTGTGCCCATAAATGTATTTAGCGTGACGGTGTTGCAACACAGCTGATAGTTTGCTCCGATTTCTAACGGATTCCTCACCGACCCGATGCCCCGCAGGTGTAACTTTTGATCTGCTTTGCCGGACTCTTAAGTACGTAAATGTATCGAAATCGAAACTGACACCTCGAGTTACAGCTGGCGTTGACACAAACAGGTACTTCCCCGACTTGCGAGCTTGCGCCGCGCGGACTGGCTGCGTTAGCAACAACATCAGCAACTATCAAGCTAAGACTCAAGCGGGACTTTGCATCTTAAACATTTTGAAATACTTACCTAAATGTAATGTACTGATGTTTTAAGGGATTGGAAATTTTTCGTTTGCATTATCTGTTTTCCACGATCATGCCTCTTCCCAGTATCCATGGATAATATGGGATATATCAGTTATAAAAATAATAATATTCAATAATATTCAATTAATCGCTTAATTAAATAATAGATTAATCAAGTGAACAAAATTGATCAAATAAACGCTCAATCAAATAATCGAGTAACCAAATAATCAAACAATCGATTAATCGTTTCTTAAGTCATCGATTATCGTTTTTTGAGTAATCGATTAATCGATTACTCAAAAATAGATTGTCTGATTAATCGATTATTTGATTAATCAATAATTTGATAAATCGATTATTCGATTATATGATTAATTGATTATTAGATTAATCGAATATTTGATTAATTGATTATTAGATTAATCGATTATTTGATTAATTGTTTATTAGATTAATCGATTATTTGATTAATCGATGATTGTAAAATCTATAATCAAATAATCGATTAGTCGATTATATTTCGATTAATCGGTTATTTTGCACAGCCCTAGCAATAGCTCCTGTTTTTTAGTTGAAGGCAAGAAGGGAATTTTAAAAATATTTATAAAGTTTTTGCTCACAAAAACCCTGACAACTCTGGTTTACTAAACCAAGCAGGGCCGGCAACTTTTCATTTCAGCGTGTGGTGCCCGGCTCGGATCAGCAAAGCCATTGTGACAAAAAGTTAAAAAGCGAGAAAAATAAATAAAAAGTGTAGTTAATATTTTCTGTTTTCACTATTTGGTACAAATTCATGATGAATTAAAAAATTACTTCGCGTACTACCAATATAACGATTTATTATAATAAATCCTGAAACCGGTCCTGACCTGACCTAACCAAGTGACAACATCAAGACCGAAAACGTTGCATTTATGTACTGCAAAAGCGGCAGGTAATGTACTAATAATAAATAAGCTTTTGACAGATATGTGTTATTTTGTAATACCTAAAGTTTTTCGTAGTAATTATTATATTATTTTTGTTTCACATTTTTGAAGTTTTCGTTCAAGTTCTTCAACAGATATTTTTGAATTTCCCAACGTCTTCTAATTCGAAGCTTGTGAAGCTGACTTTTGCGCAATATGTACTGCGCAATCAAGTCACTCCCACAAAATGCATCTATTGCATAAACAGGATATAAACTTGGGAGTGACTACTGCACAGTCCGGCCGCTTGCGCATTACAGAATGTAACCTATATTTGGCATTTTGGAAGTGTAAAAAAACTAAAGCTGAGAGAACGCTTTTTTAAAATAGACCCTTACTTGCCCTTTCGCACCAGACACACGCATTTTTTGGCAAAAAGATGATGTAAAAGCAAGCAAAATATATCAAAACCCTACGGGATCAGAACTCGTATAGCCGTAGGAGAACAAAATGGCAGCTTTGTACTATACCCGAACACCCACCGAGATTGTTAGCGATGTCTTTCAGTAACGAAGTTCTTAAACGTCATTTTACTGATATTGTGTCGACTGTCCTGGAACATAATTTAGAAGTGACCGGCGGACTGTTCAGTAGTCACTCCCTATAAACTTCTCATTTTCAGAATCAAATTTTTGCTAGAATCGAATACTTTCGTATTTTTCATTCGAATAGTCCCATCTCTACGCCATAAAAAACTGACAGATAACTTAGTAGAAATTGTTGTCTAATAAGCGGCTCATGTTGTGATTTATGCCGGTAGTTATGTTACTGAAATGAATTATTATTCGAGCAAAAACAATTAAAAACAATAATTGCACTTAAAGTTCTATCGTTAATCTAGAGTGCAGTGTTCGTTACATCTGACTTGAAATAATAATTCTTGCAATGTTGGATTCCTCACCAGAGGATGAAGATTTTCCAGGTCGTTTGTTACATCAGGTTTATTCTGCTTTATTTTATCGCTTTTTAGTATAAAATTCATCTTCAAATCTTTAGGCTGCTCTTTGGGATAATAGAGAATTATTGGAGGATCTACTGAATGGAGGCCAGCTGCCCTACATCAATTCAAAGGATAGTTGGGGAAGAACTCCCTTGCATGCTGCAGCAATTAATGAACATTCTCACTGCTTACAACTTTTGTTGGATGCTGGTGCAGATCCAAATATTCAGTGTGGTCCTAGAGGAGAAAAGAAGGTTAGTCACCTGTATGAACATGATTTAAAATGATTGCAGTTTATGAAAAATGAACATTACTTATTGCATATCTAAACTCTAGCGGTAAAAGCAAAGGTTATAATGTTTAATGAACAAAAGATATATTACACTAAGTTTTTGCATATGTGGCACCCCGAAAACCAGAACCTTGCTGTCTGCATTATTCAAAGATTGGCCAAAATATTTAGGAAGACCCTGTACAAGTTAGCTTTGCCAAACACATTCGTATGAGAGCTTAATAAGCTGTTAAATTAATAATGATAGGATTCGAAACTTAAAAGTTTCGTTAGGACCCTCAAGCTTATGCCCGTTCGTAGTGAGAGAAATCATTCGTCTTACCTTTCCTCTCCGCGCCAGGTTGCCTGGGTCTGTTGTAATCCTTTTTGAGACAATCACAGAACACAACACACACTCATTTTATCCCAAAGTTATTATATGGGAAGTTGCTTACTGCCCGTAAAGCGATGTAGCACCGCGTGAAGTACGAGTGGGGGAAGCATGTGACGTCAGCGCCGGACCTCAGCCGCGCTTTGCACAGATACGTGTACAGACGTCTGCATAAGGTCTCATGTGCTTCCCGATTCCCGCGCTTCATGCATGCCTTTGATAGCATAAATTTATGTATAACCTGCGTTGTTATGAAGGTTGATCGTTATGCAGTTAATAAAAAAGTTAAGGTAGGTTTCTTTTGTTCCTATATTTAAAGAAAACAGGTGTACCTAAGTAAAGGTCCTAAAGATAGGTACTTGCCTCAAATTCCCGCACTAAATTTCCGACATTTGTCACTTACGTAAGTAGGTAATTGTAAAAACGGTGGATCATTTCAATGAGGCCTTTCTAGCTTTACGAGTAATTATAGAAAAAACGATAGAAAAGGGGAAGAGCGTCTATACAGGGTGATTCAGAACGGGCGTGCCAAATTAAAGTGGGAGCTAGAGGAACTCCAAATAAGACGAATAGTTTATATGAACATATGTTCTAAAGTGACTACTAACAAAGATACAGGGTGTAAAAGTTTTAATATTTTTTTAATATTTTTTTTATTATCTTAGTAACTAGGAAAGTTATTGAGTTGAAATTTAAGGTGTCGTTTTCATTTCCCAAGTTTTAATTTTCCAAAAAAATTTGCTCTGCTAGCCCCATCAGTAGCGTTGCTACGAGGTATGCCGTTTATTTATTTTCCCAATCCAATGTTACGTCACTGGCGAATGCAGGTGATATTAATGTATTTGAAATCTACGTTCAATTTGGGAAGAAATTATTATCTTCAAAATTTTTCGTAAAATGCTTAGTTTTTGAATGAAATAGCTTTTTGTGAAATCGTGCATATGCACCGAAATTTTCCATAATGCAATAATGGCTTCTCCGATATGCAAGGAAAGTGAAAATTGAAAAAAATAGTTTATGAAGAATAACACTAACAAAACTAACAAGAAGAACTAGAAAACACATGAATTATTACATTACGATATTAAAACAAATATTAAAACTTTTACACCCTGTATCTTTGTTAGTAGAGTCATTTTAGAACATATGTTCATATAAACTTTTCGTCTTATTTGGAGTTCCTCTAGCACCCATTTTAATTTGGCACGCCCGTTCTGAATCACACTGTATAGGATTTGTAGATTTGGAAAAAGCCTTCGACAACGTAAAATGGGGGAAGATGTTCGAAGTGCTCAGAAAGGTAGGGATGAAATATAGCGACAGAAGAATAATACATAATCTTTACGAAGAGCTAATGAAAGTTATAGAATATGAGCAGGAATGAAGAGAAGTAGATATCTGGAAGGGAAGTGTGTTGTCACCTCTAGTTTTCAACTTATACAGGGTGAGTCAATAGTGTGGGATTCTTCCATAGCACCTCTATTGTACATTTTAGAGAAAAATGTTATATAAGAAACCCCCTTTAATTTGTGATTCTCTATCATATAAAATTGTTTTCACTTATAGACTATCCCATTTCTTCTGCACAGCACCTAACTTCGTTTTTTTTAAATGGAACATCCTGTATTTCACTTCATTTACGAATTTCTTGATCGATTTGACTATCTGGTTGTATAAAGTAATTTTTGTCTAAACTTCATATTTTTTAAGTTGCAGGCATTTTTTTGTGGATATTGACGGATGTATAGCAATTTTTAAATTTCATAATTTGGACATTGAATGAAACTGTAGCAGTAATATTTTAGTGGAGTGAAAGCAATGTGTAGGACTCGGTGTAGGAACAACTTCTGCGGTAAGAAAAAATTGAACTTCCCGAGGGTAGATTGAATATTTCCAACTTCTTCAAGACTGGGATAAGACTGTACAACAGATGTCCAGCTGAATGGAAAGTGCTGAATTGCAGATGCTTCAAAAGTAAACTGAAGAATTGCCTTCTCCAATTTCCATTCTACAGTGTGCATAATTTCATGTGCGATTGATTATTTGTTTATACACTCTTGGACAAAATAAACGCACCACCTCGCGCACCACTTTATTTTTTCACTGCAAATTATAATTTGCCGTAAATTTGAATATGTGAACCATTTGTATAGTAGGCCATGGGTGCTAGTAACACAAACAAGAAACAATTGCCTCCAGTTGTCAACAAACTGTAATCAAAACATCTCTGTGAATGTTTATTTGTGGAAGTTAATTGAAAGTTAAGCTGACAATTTACTGTTTGTTTTCTTTTGTTTCGGGATAAGTGTAGTATGTGGTGCAGGTTTATTCAGTAAACATTGTTTAAAGCACAAACCATGAATCGACCAAGGAATTTAACACAACATGAAGTGGTACGAGCTTCAACTTTATTGGACGAGGGATACTCTCAGCGCCATGTAGCAAACATGTTGAGAGTGGATCATTCAACAATAAGTCGTGCCGTAAGGCGCTTCAACGAAACTGGATCTTACAATAGAAGACCCGGACAAGGCCGAAAAAGATGTACCAGTGATAGAGACGAACGTTTCCTTAGGCAACTAGCATTAAGAGACCGGTCAGTCACTAGTTCAGGACTAAGATATGAACTGGAAACTGTGCGAAATGTGGCGATTTCTGCAAGCACCCAAGGACTATCAGAAGGCGGCTAAATGAAGCAGGTCTTGCTAGCAGGGTCCCGGCATCTGTGCCTTTGCTTACCAGAGAGCACAAAGTTGCCAGGTTACGCTTTGCCAGGGAGCATGATGATTGGACATTAGATGACTGGAAGCAAGTGTTGTTTACAGATGAAACATGAGTGAGCCTAAAATCTCCAGATGGACGCGGTAGAGTGTGGCGAAGACCTGGGGAGCAGTTTGCAAGCTGCAATTTGGTTCCAAGAATACCATTTTTCATGGTGGTTCTGTAATGTTCCGGGGCGGAATTTCCTTTGACGCTCGTACCGAGTTAGTTCCGATTCACAGGAGGTCTATGAATTTTATTTTTTATGTAGAGAATATTCTAGAAGAACATGTGCCGTTTTCCCCTTTAATGGGAGACAATTTTTTATTAATGCAGGACAACGCTCGCCCTCACGTGGCTAGAGAAGTTCTTGGCTATCTTAATGATGTCGGTATTCCAGTTATGCAATGGCCAGCTAGGTCTCCAGACATTAATCCCATAGAGCACATTCGGGACACCCTTAAAAAATTGGTGAGAGGTCGTGTACCTGCACCTGCAACCCTTAGAGAACTTGAAGGTGCTGTTCTTACAGAATGGGACAACCTTCATCTGGCTGTCATCCAATTAGGGAATAAATAAAATAATATTATAAAGCATAGAACAAAAACAATAGAAAGTTAAATAGAAATTAATAGGAATTTAAGAAAAATAATAGGAACCTAGGTATTTAGATACTTCTAAGATGTGCTCAACATACTGACCGTTTTGTGGTATGCACAACTGAATTCTCTGCTGAAATGAATTTTCAACTCTTCTCAAGACTTCAGGATTAACCCTTAGAAATGCATCACATATTCTTTCCATCATGTCAGCTCTTCTAGAGGGTCGCACTTGGTACACCTGATCTTTAACAAAACCCGGGGGGTTGACCACTGAAGAAAAATGTGTACACCAAAATTACAATTGCAAAAAATTGCAAACATTTGCAAAATTGCACACAATTGCAAAATTGCAAACAATTGCAGACATTTACAAACAATTGCAGACATTTGCAAACAATTGCAGACATTTGCAAAGAATTGTAAACATTTACAAATAATTGCAGGCATTTACACACAATTGGAAAATTTTCATGAGATTAGAAAATTATTTTTTCTTATTACTATGCATTATTTTGTTATTCTATCTCTCGTTCTATCTATATTATGCTTAGGTTTTTCTATGAAACTTTGAATTTTAAATTACTTTCAAATATTCAAAAATAGGCTCAGGGAATGGGAGCGAAGTTTAAAATTATTTGTAAATTTTCCGAGACCCGATGGGGTGGGGTTCGCTACAGCCATCCATTATGATAGGGCAATGCAATGTTAAGAATGAATTAGATTGACCCTATTTTCATTTCCCTTTCCGTTTTTACATTTTGTATTATGAGAAAGGTCTAAAAAGCTGGCCTGGACTGAGACCATTTATATTAGAGATGGGTAGTTTAGAGACCTGGCCCGTGCAGGTCTCTAGGGTACCTAGTTATTTATGTAACGTTATTTTGGAACGTTATTAGGGAGTTATCGCATTATACACTTCAGAAATACTGTAAACGCTAAAGTCACATGAGGGTATATCGTATTCAGGTATAGTGAGGATGCAGAAAACGCCAAAGTGATTTGCCACACACTTCTGTAAAATTTTTTCGAATAATTTTCCAGTTAAGCGGACTATGCGCTGACACTTCCTGGAGGAAACTTCTTTTAGAAAATCTCACTCGTTTTGTCATTTTGCGCCTATTTGACGATTTATGTTTTGCAGTGCAATAGCTCCCATCTTCTTTGGACATTTCGGAACGTTATTTGGTTATTGAAGAGGTTTACGTTTATATGGAACGGTCAAAATATAGCAACACTTTCTATGCAGCGCGCAGCGAACATTTTTTAGTTATCGCTGGAACCAATAAGTGAAGCTGAAGGAAATGAGTAACGAAATCTCTTGCGGAATGTGGAACGTGATGGCCGCTGGGTATACAATTTACGACAAAAATTATCTGGAAAAGCAGGGAACTAGTCGGCTAAACTAATACTGAGAATGAATTTGTTGCGTGCACTCCCTATTTCGGGATCGATTGACAGCTGAGCAACTTTGATCAGTAGTCGAAAGACAGGCGAGAGCACGAGCTACGACGAAAAACTCTGAATGCAACGGTACCGCTGTTTACAAAAATTAATTGAATTAATAATATTTGAGTAGAATATTATACTTTTTTCTACGAAACTCAAAGTTGCACTTTTAGGGTTTCAGGGCTAGCTTTTTTGATATCTAGAAAACGATGGCATTTGCGTTACAGCATCCTCGATATGCTACAACTGAAATTTGATTGGTTGGACCTGTGAATAATAAATTCAGACATTTTTTTATTCCCCATAAACCATTGAATCGTTACCATGGATCGTTACACAACACGTTGAGTAATGAAACTTTATCTACAACCGTGCAGTAATATGGAGTTTACTTCACTATTTTGAGTGCAATGTGATTTTATTGCACTAGTTGGATTCTGTAGTAACAAATACATAAATGATTGTTATGAGATTTGCCATGACACTGATTGTCATTTAAGGAAGTGACGTACTTATATTTAAAAAAAATTGTATTTTTTTTTCAGTTACTTCACGGCTTATTTATAAATTTCGTGAATTTAGTGCAGCAATTGAAATACTTTTAGTAAAAATCGACGTTTCGCACCCGTTCGGGGTTTTTATCAAGATATTAGTTAAAAAGGAATAAGGTCAGGTCAGGTGAAATTTTTTTTCTTCTTAATAAAATTTGTAAATTACAGTAACTATGAATCTAAAATTAAAAATAGAAATTAATATTTAGCACATTTTTTTTTATTTTGATAACTATGAAAAAGGAAATAAATGTACATGTTAAATTAGAATCAAGTGGTAGAGAGCAGGTTTACGTTATTACGTCACTGTAAATTTGACTTAAATTTTGAATGTCAGATCTGTCATTTAAATAATTTTTGTCTTTTTGGATGTGTATCATTTCTAAGATAAGTCTAGCCGAGGGGTGTGTCACGAGAAAAATTTTGTACGAAACATAACCTTTTTCGTAAATATTGCCTCATATCGCCTCGAGATTACCTCGTATTACCCCGGTTTGCTTAGAAATTTCCCTAGATTACCTCAAGATTACCTCGGAACACCTCGGGATTGCCTCGGAACACCTCAGGATTACCTCGGATTGCCCCTGGATAACCTCGGATTACCGTCCCCCACCTTGATACTTTTCATACCAAAATTAAGATTACATGGCGCAAACTTCTAATTCAATTAAGAGGTGGTTATACCGCGAGCGACTTGTCGAGTTTGTCCGTGAGGCCCATGTATTTCTTGCGTTGCCGGCTCTTTGCAAGGGTTTACAAAATACAATTTTGTGTTACCAATTCTTAACCGATTTTAATTTTAAAAAGCTTGCCGGCATCGCAAAACTTTGAGCGTGTTGCCTACATCGAGTTTTTTGTCATAAATTTGCAGCAGCAACATGCAGTGGAACTTAAATTTGTCTGAAATTGCGTTAATTCTGTGCATTTTAAATATTTTTTTCTTGATGTCACAGTGAGAAAATTGAAAAAAGTCGCATGTAGGATTCAATTCCAACCTTTTAACTATGCACTAGAAAATTTTCACATTTCTAACTTCAAGAATGGCGTAGTAATCTTTTAGATTAGAAAGGCTGATTTTCGCCTAAAATCGAGCGGTATAGCCTCCTCTTAAATAAAAACATAATATCAAGATGCAGTTTCATTTTTATTAACGAACGTAATACTCTGGTAATACAAAACATGATAATTCTGTTATAAAATAATAAAATGAACTCCAAAAAACTAACATTAATTATTTGTGGTATTTCTCTTCAGCTCTTTATATTCTCTGGCAATTTTTACACGGTCGGATCTAGATAGTAACAGCGGCCCGGACGCATATTCATAACTCATGTATCATATCGCAATCCGAAGTAACATATCCAACGCGCGTCCTTTTGGACCAGAACCGATTTTTTGGTCAAAAGAAAAAAGTGAAATCATCAAAACCAAAAAGAACTATGGTGAGGTGCGAACCCTCAACTTTGCGGCTTGGGAGGCTGACATATCGACCGCTGAGTTACGAAGGTATGCTGGCAAGAACGCTTACCAAAATAGTATATAAGTAGAAAATACGCCCGTTGCTGAAAGTCGACAGTTGGGGATGCAATACGCTACGTTCGATATGAATATGCGGCCCGGACCCCACCATATTTATGGGACCAAAAAAGATGTGGATATCTTCCACTTCTTGGTATTCATCCATTTTTGGCCATACAAAACCTTCTTATTCTGCTTTTAGAAATTTTACTTTAAATATGTTAGGGCTAAGTTTTTCGACCATGCGGCCAGTATACCAACTGACTGCGTAGTATTTTTCGATTTCAATATTTTTTTGGTCGGTCATTATGATATCATCGTTATCGAGACCGTCCCCAATGATACCGTCTACTTCGTCTTCATTGCTGTCCGAGTTTTCAGAGAGGACTTCATCCTCAACTTCAGCAGCGAAGTCACTGTCCATAACAATCTTTCTTTTTCTCTGCAGAGAAATTTGTGTTTTCATCTCGGTTTTCATTAAACGAGCCACTTCTGGTGTGACAATATATTTTGAATCAGAATAAGCACAAGGATAAACAGTGATTAATATCTTTAAACACAACTGCATGTTGACACCGGTCTGTCGCATGCAGACAATAAAAATGGCGATGGCGCACGAATTTTCACGAACTCATACGAACGCGGCAAAATCACCTCGTATAACCTGATATTACCTTTGGATTGCCTCGGATAACCCTTGGATTACCCCGGATAACCCTCGGATTACCTCAGATAACCCTCGGATTACCCTGGATCGCAAAATATTACCTTAGACAACCCCGATATCGCCTCGGATTACCCCTGGATTGCCTCTACTGTGTACGAAAAATTACCTCGTGAACCACCCCTCGAGTCTAGCTTTTAAATTATTCACGGTTATAGATAAAAAGTCATATATACCTAATACAGGTGGTATAACGTCTTCACCATCCCTGGGTGATTTCAAACCTCACCTACAACGGCTCGATTTGCAAATTTCACTCGCGTGTGGCAAAGACCTAGCAACCACCCTTATTATACAGTGTGTCAAAGAAGTAACGCATAAATTCGTCCTCATTTTTACTTTTCTAGAAAACGCTCGGATAGGTACGTCGTTTGCCCACACTCTGGTGTCAGTTTTATCGTCATACGGTCATATGACCTCGAGTTATAACGTCACTAATTTTTTTTTCAAATAGCACCCTATGATAAGGGACACTTCATCGGATAGGACTTTTCAATACAATTTTGGCATGGTTAAATTTTTGATGGTATCTTGAATAGTTTTTGAGATATAACGCTTCAAATTTACAAGGCGCTTGCTATTTCAGAATAGCCCCGAGAATAGCCAAGGCCATGAAAACAAATTAATTCATTTTCGAGATGTGAACATAAAAATTGTTATTTATATCAATACAAAAATAACAACCGTTAAGTACTATAGTCACATTCAGAAAATTAATTAATTTTCATAACCCAGGCTAATCTAAAATAGCAAACACCTTGTAAATTTGAAGCGCAAAAATTACAGACAATGTTGCAAAAATGCAGACAATTACAAAAATTCCAGACAATTGCAGACATTTGCAAAAATTGTAGACAATTAAAAAAATTGCAGACAATTGCAAAAATTGCAGACATTTGCAAAAATTTCAAACAATTACAAGACAATTGTAAACAATTGCAGACATTTGCATCATCTTGTACACCAAAATTACGGAGTGGTCAATCCTCGACAAAACCCCACAAATAAAAACCTAGCTTCGTCAAGTCAGGGGACCTAGCTGGCCAATTTATAGGGCTGCCTCTACCAATCCATCTGTTAGGAAACTGATTATCCAGATAGTTTCTTACCTGTGCACTGTAGTGTTCAGGGGCACCGTCATGTTGTATCCATAACCTTCGTGTTACGCCTAATGGCAACTAGCCAACATATTTTTCAAATTATGTTGAAGAAAGTGAAAGTAGGTGTTTCCGTCCACATTACCAAAAAAATAAGAACCAACAACACGTGTCCCAACAATACCACCCCAAACGTTGATGAACTATTTGTGCTCGTGGTCGACATATGTACAAAATGGGGATTTTCAGTCGCATAATAATGCAAATTATGTTTGTTCACATTTCCGTTTCTATGGAATGTCGCTTGGTCACAAAATATTTTTGTGTATGCATTCTGGCAGCTAACAACTAATTTCTTTCACTTTCGCCCAAAGTGTAGACCATGTCTATTAATATTCTTGTTTTGCAAAATTCATTTTCACTTAAGAAAACTTAATTCTCGAATCAACTACTGTGAAACAAAATTTGTGACTTAACTTTTTTTATAGCCAGCCGAGTATTGTCAAATCATATTTGCTAGATTTATCTGGAAAATACAAATATGTATTTCAAAAACGGTTAATTATTTTGAGATAGGGAAGTGTAATGCAATAAGAAATGAAATCTTAAGGGGAATCCAATAATGGTATAAAAACAATAGAGTTCTATTTGAAATAGGAAAGTTATGGTGTTTTGAAATTTTCTAATTTTATCCTGTAATTGCTAATATCCTGAATAATATTTTCAATTGTTTCTTACGGCAACAGTTATTCCTAAATGTTGCTTTCATTCCATCAAAATATTACTGATACAGCTTTATTCAATTCCGAGATATTAAAATTTCAAAATTGTTCTGCATCTACAAATATTCGCAAGAAGATGCCCATAACTCAAAAAATATGAAGTTTAGAAAAAAATTATTTCATACTACCTCATAGTAAAATTGATCAAGGAATTCGAAAATGAAGTCAAATACAAGGTGTTCCATTTGTAATAACGAAGTTTTTTACATACGTACAGCAAATATGGGACAAGCTGTATAGCTAAAAATAATTTTAGCTGGAGCGACATGTCACTGAAAACAACTTTTATATGGAAAGTTTTTTAGTATTTCTAACTGTAAAGGATATAACGAAGAATCCCACACTATTGACTCACCCTGTATATCAAAGACGTGATTAATATTGTTAAGGACAGAACAGCCTCAGGGATTAATGTACAGGACCAAACTATTAACATTGCAGTATAACGAACCCTGGCTAGGTCATTAAAAAAAAGGACTATGATCATCTAAATATTATAATTAAGTTGTAAGGTACCTCTACGTTGTAATTTAAAATTCGAATTGCAGTGTTCACTAACGAATCTTGAGAGATTAAAAGGAATTGTAAAATAATGCTTGAAAAGTTTAGACGCATAATTTTATTTACTAACAACATGATAAAATAATGAACAAACATAAGGATTATTTAGTAAACGAGCGCGAACAGACAGAAACCTCAATTTCAACTCCGTGAAATAAAATTTATGCTGTTGGAAATAATAATAAGTTACACAACTACATTTTCAATACTCTGTATAAGCAAGCAACCCAAATATCATCACAAACATCAAACGTAAAAAACTGAAGAAATTGGTTACTGAGGTACTGAGGTCCAAAATATGTGGAGGCAACGCAGCTATAGTTGAATAGTGGCCGCTATCCTTTTGTGTTTGGTTTTTTGTGGGGTGCATTTTGAAGCCCACGGAAAGAAAATATTAGTTAAATTCAACAAGGCTCACATACACACAGCAGAAAGTATATAACATGCAAAATACAAAGTATGAAAACATAATTTTAAAAAAAATCAAACTGAACGTAACAACAGCATAAACTCAATTCATCTCAACACAATATGCCCAAACAAACAATCAGTAATAAAAATTTAAATAAAACGAAATTTGATAAATAATCTGCACATGTAAAATATAAGTAAAGTACAATAATGAAAACCAAATTATATTACAAAAGTACAAAAAGAAAAATTGACAAAATCAACCGCTTATTCGTCAGTCTAAACCCCGAATGCGCTTTTCCTAAGCTTGCGTCCTGAGGAAACCATAACTCAAAATAATAAACATTCGCACTATAGTCTTGGTCCCTTCTTAAAATTGTAGTTGTTTAAACACTTTAATTTTGCTATTTAACACTAGAGTGCCCTAGTACCTACATATAAAACATAAACCTCTAAAATGAGATTGGGTTACTTCAACATGCTCAGATTTGCGGATGATATAGGAAGTGAGCGAATTTTCAGTCAGCGCCACCATTTAAAGTTTTGGTGGTATTCAACTGTCATATTTTTGTTGTCATTTGAATTTTTCATTGTTTGATTTAATTTAACACCAATAATATTCATTGCCTAGATACGCGGAAAACCTAAACTGACAACTGAATTACCACCAAACATTTATAAATTCGCCATAGTGAGGCGCTGCCAAGCCATATTCGGTCACTTCCTGTAGCAATGTTAGCATCTAGCAAATAATAATTAGGAATGGATTTGAATGAAATGGAAGCAGTTTTGGCAGAGGGCTATGGCATGAAAATCAATAAAAAGAAAACCAAAATTGTGGTATGTAGAGGGCGTGAAAATAGAACTAAAACTGAAATACAGATAGGAAATGAGGAGATAGAGAAAGTTGATATTTAGGAAGTAAAATAACTCGAGATGGTAGGAGTACTAAAGACATAAAACAAAGAATAGCGCAGGGTCGAGTTGCGTTTAACAAAAAGAAACAACTGTTATGTTCGGGAACGGTTAATGTAGAAACTCGGAAGAGACTCTTAAAAACGTATGTATGGAGTACAGCATTATACGGGTGCGAAACTTGAATAATAGGAGAAGCGGATCGAAAAAGAGTAGAAGTGTTTGAAATGTGGTGCCTACAGATGCATGATGAAGATACCGTGGATAGATAAGGTTAGCAATAAGGTAAACCGTCCAGTCTTCGACACCCCGCCAGTAATTGACACCCTTTCATATGTAATAAATTTTTAACGTAACTATCCGATATAATTTCAAATTCACCGCGCCGATTAGTTGGTATATCTATCCAGCAACACCTGCCGATTTATTCGTGTCAATAGCCGCCATTCTTTCCGACAAATTATATTTGACAGTGACGCAGTGCATAATCAAGCGGCTCCTGGAAGCAAAAACAATAAGGTAATTACGTTATGTTTAAGCTTATAACTTTTGTGTTTTGCATGGTAGGATATTGCTTTTTGTACTGATGGTTCTGAAATGAATCGTTGAATCGCATACTCTTTTCAAATGATAATTTCAATCTTTATTGGTCCGCCATATTGCCATGTCAATCACTGGATTAGAAAATTAACTTTATTCCAGGAATTGGATGTTATTATCAAGCGCTTGCCGTTTTAGAAGTATAAGAGCCTTGGCCGTTCTGCTAAACTAAATTTTATATCTAATAAATGACCCAATCCAGTGTTCGACATGGGTGTCAATTACTGGTCCAAAGAGTGTCAATAACTGAATTTTCTTTGGATTTAGAATATGGCACCCAAGAAAAATTATAATGCTGAAGAAATGGCTCAAGCCCTTCAACAAATAGCCAGCGGCATGCCAGTTGCTGCCGTAGCAAGACAAACTGGCATTCCTTGCACAACTTTATTGTATAAATCGAGCGGAAAATCCCCAAAAGTTTGTAAGATGGGTCCCTCAACCATTTTAACAGATCAAGAGGAGACATTTTTGGTTCAATGGATTATTTTACTTCAACAGAGACATTTTCCAATAACAAAGACTATGTTGTTGGACAGTGTGGAAAGAATTATTACTGAAAAAAAACAAGATACTGCATTCAAAAATAATCGCCCCGGTGATAAATGGTTCAAGTTGTTTCTGCGAAGGCATCCGGAAATATCTCCAAGGGTAGCCCAAAATTTGACCCCTGCAAGAGAGAATGTGACTGAAAGACAACTCAGAAACTGGTTTTCAGAAGTAAAGGAGTACTTGATTTCAAAAGGATTGTTCGAAATTACCAACGAGCCCAAACGAGTATTCAACGCAGACGAAAGCGCTTTTTATTTAAATCCTAAAGGTAGTAAAGTTCTTGCCAGAAAAGGTGACAAAAATATATACAGCGTGGGTGGTGATGAAAAAGAAAATTTGACAGTCCTTCTAACAGCCAACGCTGATGGCCAAATACCTCCACCAATGGTACTTTTCACTTACACTAGAGTTCCTGGATACATATCGACAAGCATCCCTCCTTCTTGGGCTATCGGCAATTCAGAAAACGGGTGGATGTGTAGTTCTACTTTTTACGAATATGTATATAACAAACATTTTTGTTCCGTGGCTAGACCAAGAAAAAATCGAGAGGCCTATTTTATTTTTTGTAGATGGCCACGTTTCACATCTAACCCTTCACTTGTCAAACTTTTGTTCCCAAAATGGTATAGAACTGATAGCTCTTTTCCCAAATTCAACACATCTGCTGCAACCGATGGATTCAGACCATTGAAAAATGCATGGAAGACTGAAGCTCAAAAATGGAGATCCGAAAATGGAGGTATCAAGCTACAAAAGCAAAATTTTGGATCAATATTTGTAAAGGCCTTGGCATATGTGACGAATACAACAGTAAAAAATGGTTTTCGTGTATCAGGCCTTTGTCCTTTCGAAGTAGAGAATGTCAAATTCCAAAAAATTGCCAAACCACCTACAACTCAAGTACCTACGAATGAAACAAATTCTTCAGAACAGTTTTTAAAAGACTTGCAAGCTAGGATTGCCAAGCCAAAAATTAAAACATTTGAATTGTGCTTGACAGAGGCAGCGGGTTTGTGGCATGGAGATATTGAGGACCCTAATTTGTTCTATCTTTGGAAAGATGCAGTTAAAAGCTTAAATAATGAAAAAATTCATATTCCTAATTCATCTGCAGGGGACACTGAAAACAATGTTGATACAGAGAATGAAGTGGGCCCACATATTCATCATCAATCAACGCTCAAAAGTACAGAGAATGAAGTGGTCCCACCTATTCATGAAACACCATTGAAAGAAGCTGAAAATAAGGAGAACGAGGTTACCCAGAATTATAAGCAGTCTTCGAATTTACCTACACCGTTAAAGAACGTACCATTGCCTTTCAAAAGAGCGCTGTTTTGGCCAGAGCCTTCCACATCGATCAGGAAAAAAAGGTCCAAAGAGAAAATACCTTCAGTTGTGACATCAGAGGCATGGAGGAAATACAATACAAACAAAGAGATTGAGAAAAAAAGAAAGATTGAAGAGAAAGAACAAAGAAAATTACGAGAAGAGAACAAAAAGAAAAAAATAAAGGCTCAATTAGAGACGAAAGTCGGTGTAGATTCGGAAACATCTGAAGAAGAGTGGAAAGACAGTGGAGATAGTTTGGCCGATGTTGATCCATTTGAAGTTGATCAAGACTTCTGCGAAATTGATTCACCAAGTGTGATAACCACTGGAGATTATTTGTTGATCAAGTTTTATGGGGGGAAGCGCAAAGCAACTCAGTACAGATATGTTTGTGTTGTGCAAAAATTATACGATGACGACAGTGAGTTAGAAGTCATGTCACTGAAGGTATTAAATGAAGATAAGACAATGTTTCGAATGGACGAGAATGACATCTCTAGCGTAAATAAAACCGCCGTACTGGGCAAACTGCCTCCTCCAGAGATGATTGCGGCTGGGGATAGAATAAAGTATAAATTTATTAAACCTGTAGACGTTTTTGAGGCATCATAAATATTGTTCTCATTTTTCCTACGTTCTGATTCAGTTTTATTTATTTCATTTTTCTAATAAATATAATAAACAAAACTTAATGCCCTTATTACTTACCTTAACTCAAAACTGTCAATAAGTGGGTGTCAATTACTGGATCACTGTCAATGACTGGGGGTCAATTATTGGATTTTGGCCGTCAATAACTGGGCGTCTGAGACATTTTGGTTTTCTTTTGTAATTAAATTGAAGGAATGAGTTTTTCTCTTAATTAACACATTGACCAGTTAATAAAAACCCCAGCAACTGCTTAACGAGTGAATTACACTTAAAAAGTAAGTAGATTAGTTGCAATATTTTTTTTATTGTGAAAATGCCCTAATAGTATCAAAGACTGGGCGGTTTACCTTAAGGAGGTTTTAGAAAGAGTTGAGGAAAAGCGAAAGGTATGGAACTATGGAAGACAATAAAGAATAGGGGATAGGATCGTAGGATGGTAGGACACCTTCTAAGACACGAAGGAATAGTTCGCGACATACTAGAGTAGAGTAGGAATAAAAAGAGGTAGGGGAGGCTTAGATTAGCATACTGCTCTCATATAGTTAGAGATGTAGGATGTTCTACTTTTAGGGAAATGCGTAGGTTTGCTCAGAATAAGAAAAGATCGAGGTACGTGTCCAACCAGTCTTCGGACTGAGAACCTTATGATGATCGTCAGGTTCAAATTGGAATTTCATTCATTCGGTACATACCATGGATAGAGGATAGGGAAGGTAGTCCGATGACCGCTTGAACCGTGGTCCGTGAGTGTGGCTTGATATTTTAGACAAGGACGGACAACCCGCTTGGCTCAACTCCCCAGCCGTTCGAGTTTTACTCATACGGTTACGGGACAGAAACTATTACTTTATATGTAGGAAACAAATAAACATGATAACTAAATGTTATACAGTGTGTCCACGGATGGACTTAACTATACTTGTAAAAACTTTTATTTTCAGTTTCTCGAAAAAAAGTCATTCTTTATAATTTCTTTTGCTTGTTATATAAATACGATTCACGTTGAGAAACTTTGATTTTGTTGTACAGGGTGCGCAGAAAATACAAAAATGTATATTTGCAAAATTAAAAATTTTTGAATCAAGCTTTTTGAAGTCTCAGAATGAAACAGCTTAGAAGGAGAAATCGAAGAGCCAAATAAAGTTTTCCCATAGAAGTTATACTTAGTTGCTAAAATATACCGGGTGTTCGGTTAAGGTTGGTGACCGGCTATCTTAGGAACTATTCTTCCTACAGATTTCAGAAATAAATATTCTTACAAAAGTGACCATAAAAATTCATCAAAAATGTTTTTAGCTTTCAATTTTCCCCGCTAGAGGGAACAAGTTTAAAAGAAAATGGACAATCAGCATTTTCTTCAAAAATTCAAATGGAAATGTAGGTAGCCTTTATCTTTCTCAAAATCTCATCGTAATATCCAGCAAATTAGTTTAATAACTTTTTGATCTAACTTCCGAAATAAGGGCTGGGAGGAGGAAAGAATTCCCTTACACCAAAAATGCCATGTCTCCGGATCGCTTGAACCAATTTTAATGAATTTGGTCTCGTTGGCAAAGGAATTTATAGCGTAATAGAAATATGCATTTACGCTTAAATTTAATTTTACGAGGGAGCCGCCAGATGGCGTTATTTCAAAACTTGCGAAAATGTCAAATTTTCTCAAAAACTTTAAATGGAATGGTATATTTTTTATAACATGGCGTCATTACAAATAGAATTGAGAACAAAATGGCTCAAACCGGAAGTTATCTTTTTTCAAACGGAAGTTATCATCAAGAGTATGGTTTAATCAAATCTCAGCGCATGGGTGCCAAATTTTTTCAAAAATGTTTGAATGAAATGGTACATTTTCATAACATGCTGTTAGTACAAATAGCATGAAGAATAGAATGCGCAAACCGAAAGTTCCTATCTTTTTTCAAACGAAAGTTATGATCAAAAATGCTGTTTAATCACCTTTCATTGCATGGGTAATTTTAGGAAAATATTTTTTTTTAAAGAATATTAGGGCATTTTTGTATCTCTCCATCAGACAGAATTATAAGAAATATTACAAACAAAAAGCACTCAATGGAAAATAAAAACAAATACATACCTGGTCATAGTATTGTCACTAATTGTTAAGTTTAACTTAACTAAGTATTAATTATTGATTAATTTAAATTCGATTTCAGTGTCTTTTCGCTAGAATTTATTATAACTTTTTAAATAATGTCTAGCTCTGTTGCTGAAGCGTATGACAAGCTGGCGGTGTTTTTCAAAATGAAGAAAATGCCGTTATTGCCTCCCGAGCCTTGGCAAGGCGTTTGAGGAAAATTGAATATTTACTAAATTAAATTGATATTCATTTAGGTATTTAATTTTTCTCAAATTTACCCATCTCGTTTGAAAAAGATAGGAACTTTCTGTTTGCAGCATTCTGTTTTTTATGTTATGATGTGTACTCGGATGTGTACTAACAGCATGTTGTGAAAATGTACCAATCCATTCAAAAAAAAATGAGAAAATTTGGTATCTGTGCACTGGGATTTGATTAAACGATATTCTTGATGATAACTTCCATTTGATAAAGATAAAAACTTCCGGTTTGCGGCATCTTGTTCTTAATTCTCTGCGTAATGACAACATAAATATTATAAAAAATATACCATTCCATTTATAATTTTTGAGAAAATTTGACAATTTCGTAAGTTTCGAAATAACACCATCTGGCGGCTCCCTCGTAAAATTAAATTCAAATGTAAATGCAGATTTCTATTACGCTATAGATTCCCTTTCCAACAATACTGTATTCATTAAAATTGGTTCAAGCAATCCGGGGATATGGCATTTTTGGTGTAAGTGAATTTTCTCCTTCCCCCACTCCTTATTTCATAAGCTAGATCAAAAAGTTATTAAACTATATTGCAGGGTATTACGAGAAGATTTTGAGAAAGCTAAAGGATTCCTAAATTTCCATTTGAATTTTCGAAGAAAATGCGGATTGTCTATTTTCTTTTAAAATTGTGCCCCCTAGCCGGGAAAACTGAAAGCTAAAAATATTTTTGATGAAGTTTTCATGGCCACTTTTATAGGAAGATTTTTTTCTGAAAGCTGTAGGATGAATATAGCCGGTCGCCAACCTTAACCGGACACCCGGTATTTCTTAGCAACTAAGTATAACTTCTATGGAAAAACTTTATTTGGCTTTTTGATTTCTCCTTCTAAGCTGTTTCATTTTGAGACTTCAAGAAGCTAGATTCAAAAATTTTTAATTTTACAAATATACATTTTTGTATTTTCTGCGCACCCTGTACAACAAAATCTAAGTTTCTCAACGTGAATCGTATTTATATAAAAAGCAAAAGAAATGATAAAGAATGACTTTTTCTCGAAAAACTGAAAATAAAAGATTTTACAGGTATAGTTAAGTCCATCCGTGGACACACTGTATATGTATATTGAATGGTAGTGTACAATTTCAAAGAAAGCTAGGCATGAATATTATAAAACAAGGTAATTTTAAACACAGAAAATAAGACACCATAATACTATTAAACATTCATATTCGAGGGGTTAATCACTCCGTGATAAGGCGTCCCACACTTGAAATACTTAGAAGTATTTCACAAGTATTGCATAGCATTTCACTGGTATTTCATACAATTTCACAAGCATTGCATAGCATTTCACTAGTATTGCACTTAATTTTAATAAAAATTAAATAATGAATTATTAAAGAAATTGGATGTATAATTTTTGGATGCCGCGAGATTTTTGAAGAAAATTATTAATTTAGGAGAATTTCTCAAAAAGGAAAAAGCAAAAATATTAGGATAATGAAATGGGTGAAATTATTGGAAGCTCTCTAGAGTGAAACGTGAATCTCTGAGATATCATAATTTCTTTCCTGATTAAATAACATTCTTTCCAGCACACTCGAAAATTCTCCACAGTCGAGTACACAGTAGAAAAGGCTGGAGAAAATTTTTATGGGTTTATTTCGAGGTTTATTTATACACCAAGAACAGAAATAAAAGCAAATTAACATGGGAGAAATTTCTAACGTACAAATTTTCTCCGGGCTTCCTATTGGCCAACAGGTATACTAGTTTGATTTAGTGGGCCAATGGCAGATTTGCTGGGAGATTTGGGATTAAATTCGTACAAAATAAATTTCTCCAGGAATTTCTTCCATGTGAATTTGCTGCATAAGAAGAAAACGGTAGGTAACTCATTAAATGCTGATACCGTAAAGGCCTCGGTAAAGGCTAATTCGTGTTTCTTTCTTGGTTTTTCTCGAGGTTTTTCTTATTCCTGTCGTATAAACCCAGCATCTAAGTTTATGTAAACTAGTAATGAACTGACATAATTCAAAACCGTGGGAAACTTCAATATTAATAATCCAGGTGACCACGAGGGTACACTCACTTATCCAGCAACCGTGTGTTCCAAAAAATTGTGACATTCCCCCAACCCTTGTGAATACATAAGTTGCCACCCACAAGGATAGAATGGGCACAAGAAACTTAATCCTAACATAATCACTAAAAATACATGCGACGCGCCTGATAATGAAATTTATTTAGGCTTCAAGACAATTTTTTGGACTGCTGTCCTGCTGATTTTCTCGAATATATTCTCTATAAACATTAGAGGAATACAATGCAAATTATGGTCCCTTCCTGAAAAAGTATACCGGCCCCGAGATTAGATTATCATTTCTACAATAATGGTAATAGGGAAGGTCAGGTCACCTACCCACCTGCTTAAAGAGAATCCAAATCTAGAAACAAATGCAATAGCACAATGTTCCTAGAGAACGCACAGTACGTAACACAATAGTACCTAATCATCCAATAGAGTGGGTAAAGCCGAAATGTTTTATGTAACACATGCGCGTGGCTTCGCAGTCAGTGAACTGGAAGAAACTGAATGACGATTGCTATTTGCTATGAGTGGCCAGACGTAGTCACGTGATCGAAGTGCTGGCCGTCTATTGGAGCTTACACATGTTACAACGTAATAAACAAATATTAAATGTTAAACGACTGTACGTAGATAAATCTAAAGTAATGAGAAAGTATACGGGCATAGCAGTCAAGGAAAACATACAATACAGGCCTCCCCCACGAAAAATGTGAAAAGGCGCTGACCGGGATTCAAACCCAGATCTTTCGCTTTCATGGCGACTGCTCTAACCAATTGAGCTATCTGCACCCCAACACATTAAACGTGAGAAAGGCCATATAAGGTGACGTAGTAAGAACAGTAGCGAATATCAACAAGCCAATAACAACAACCAAACTTTTAGGTCTAAGGCAGTAGTCGCACTATTTAAGTGCTTCGTAAAGACAAATGACCAGCAAAGGACTGCTATGCCCGTATACTTTCTCATTACAACGTAATAAATGCATAAGTTGATGAGCAGAGCCACCCACCATTTCATAAGTATTTCAAAGCTATTGCAAGGCATTTCAAAAGTAATTTCTCAGGCATTGCAAAGCATTTCACAAGTATTTCACAGGTATTGCAAAGCATTCCACAAGTATTTCACAGGTATTGCAGCGCATTTCAGAAGTATTTCAAAGTATTTCACAGGTATTTCATGCTATTGCATATATTTCAAAGCATTTCATATGTATTTCAAAACATTTCATAACATTGCAAAAGTATTGCACATCGCTGTGTCCCACAATTGCACAGAGTGATTAACCCCTCGTTCATATTATTATACGTTTCTGTATTGTATAATTTTTAATTTTTACAAGAAGATAAACAATAAATCACAAACTTCTTACTATTAAAATCGGTGGGTTTATTTTGTGATATTACAATAATCATTGTATATAGCCAGAAATCCGAGAGGAAAATAATTTAAGAACGCTGTAATTTCGATCTTTTTTTATCGGCGACGGCAGAATCCTTTTTTAATTTTAACTGATTTTTCGCTAGGCGCTTGATAGATGATTAACTATAATTATAAACAAACACACTTGGGTAGGTTCTACGTATATTTTATTTTATTTTTCCGAAACGATCGCCGAGTAAATAAAATATGCATAGAACCTACCCAAGTGTGTTTGTTTATATTATAGAATCCTTTTTCAGTTTCCCTTGTTCTTGCCTATAATACCACTCTCATGCACGTATAATAAAAAACTCTTTAGCTAATATTTCGTTCCAATGTATTTGACACTCACATTTTACCGACTTATTTTCTTGAACTGAAAAGAACTCCTGTAATGTATTCTCAAAAACATCAACAGAGGCAATATGTTTAAATAACACTTTTTCTAATTTTTTTAATAGACCAAGTATGAATAATTTTATTGGGATGATTTAACCATGCTCTAGATTTCAATTCGAGTAGTTCAGCTTCAAGTGGTAAAGCGTGGGGCAGGTTTGGATTATAGAGAAGCTATCCTGCCAGAATTTACAATTTGGCTCTTTGAAAAGCTTCTTGCAGATAATTAATTGACGCGGTTCACAATTTTAACTTTAAAACTTACCGAATAAGTTTCTTTGACAACTTCGCGTATGGCATCTTCTTTTAAAAAGTGTTTTTCGCACAAGGCACAAAACGTCGTTACTTGTTAATTGTTTGACCACAAGAGGAATCACACCACTCCACTCTTTTAATTTGTTGTTGGGCACCTTAAATAAAGACACCTTTTCTTTATTGTTTCTGTAGCCACTATGGCATCCAGGTGCAAAACAGTAAACATTACCGTCGGTCGGGACATTGTCAAAAATTCTGAAGCGCAAAATCAGTGGCAAAATGAATGGGAACATGACTTTGAAAAATGAAATGTAATAATTAAAGAAATAGCACGATGGTTATATGTAGTTGGCGCAATGTGTACTCTTTGACAACTAATTTCTAATTACTGCTGGTGGGAAAAAGCTAAAAAAGCTTTAGTATCTACCATGGTATCTACACATTTATTGCCTCTTAAAGCGTGTCTAATTTAGCTACAGATGACACTTCCAGGACAAATTGTAAATAAAAATAAATTTATAACACAAAAATATATCATCTTATAAAAGAAGGCTGTAAACTCTTTAACAAGTAAGTGACCACTGCTGGTTAAGGGGGTCAAATTCTAAAAAAGGTTTAGTAGGTACCTACAAATTTATTGCCCCTTGCAACATGCCCAATTAACTACAAATGTCACTCCAAGAAAAAATTGAATATAAAAGTAGATTTACAACACCTAAATTTCTCAACATGTCAAAGAAGGCGAGCAATAGATCTTTAATGCACGCTTTGCATATCTGTAAGACAAATTAATTTGTGTCAGTTTTTATCGATACGTGTGTGTAAAACAAACCAATTCATAAATTCATAATGTATCACCAATATATCGCCAATATATCGCTCAACTCGCCAAATTCTCATTAGATAGGTATTAACCAATTATCAGTACAGTTCGGCAAATTTACATATAAATTGCTCAAATCGGTCGAAAAATCTTTCCGCTTTTACCCATAGCTAATAAACATAAGTACGGCTGTATATCTGTTTAAACACCTGATACAATTTTTGTCATAAAAAATCTGCTTTATTGCATAAACATTAAGAACCCCTCGTTTATGTTCCAAGCAGGTTGTCCGTCTCAGTCGTTACCCTCTCTGTCGCACACTGACCACACTCAAAGGCCACTGTGATACGGCCAAAGCTTAGGTCGTCGGATTACCTTCCCTATCCTCTATCAATGGTACATACCCACTTCCACGGATTCTATGGTTTCTTCTGGTCGTGGGCCTGACTATTTCTGGTATACCTAAGTTTATTACTGAAACTGAACTACCTAATTTGTAACATTTAAAGCAAAAATGATCTTATTCTAATATTGTAGAGTAATGGTTTTTGAATTAACTGCATATGTTAACCTAATGAAGTTAAACCTAGATTGAAAACATCGCCCTCGATGCTGTTCATTTTTAACTGGAGATAATTAAATAACAGTATACTAAAAACTAAAACCCACATCCAGTATTTTATTTTCAGAAATAAATACATACACCCATAAGAATTTGGAAATGCCAGGAAGACGATGTACGGTTGGTACGTGCAAGAATAGCGCTGCAAAGACAAAACATTGTGTCCCACATATTATGTATCATGAGTTTCCAAAAAACGCAGAAATTCGGAAAATTTGGGTTCAAAAATGCATGCGTGGAGGCAAATGGAACCCATTGTCTTGCCATGTATGTTCAATACATTTTAAGGAGAGCGATTATGAGCGGGATTTAAAATCGGAATTATTGGGGTTACATTCAAGACCAAAATTAAAACCTACTGCAATACCGACTTTACTTTTAAGAAACACTGGCACGGAATCTTCAATTAGTACGAAACAGTCACAAGATAGACAACACCGGCAAACTAAAAGAGAACAGAAGCAATTAGTAAAAGACATAATGCAAAAAAACGCAAATGAAAACCAAGAATTGGGCCGGAACTTAGAGGAAAGCCTAACTTTTGGGGATTGCATGCCAAACGAACCTGTAGGAATACCTGAAAATAACGATGAATCTGAAATTTCACAAAGTTAAAAATGGAAGACTTAAATCGAAAAACTAACTAACTAACGTCCCTTTTGAGGAAACAAAAACAAAATTGACTTTGCAAGAAAGAAAAATTAAACATCTGGAAGTTAAAAATACAGAAAACCTCAAAAGTATCACGAAAAATATTTTTACCGATAAGCAGTTACACTTTCTAATAAACAAGAAAAAGAGGGTTATGTGGGATAACGAGGATATGGCAAGAGCACTCGCATTACGGTATTTAGGCAAAAGATCCTTTATGTACCTCGGAGAGAAAATTCAATATCCCTTTCCTGCAATTTCTACACTGCAGTTGTGGGCTTCGAAAATTAATATGGGGAATGGACTACAGACGGAAGTTTTGATTATGATGAAAACGGTTGCAATCGATCTGAAACCTATTGATAAGGTTACGGTTATATACTTTGACAAAGTGAAAATTAAAAGCGTTCTAGAATATGACCAAAAAATAACCAGGTGCAAGTGGTTGTGGCAAGAGGTTTGAGTTCAAAATGGAAACAAGTTGTTTACTTGATCATCATCATCACAGGGTTAATTGAATTTTTCCAAGTGGACATAATTGGACGATTTTGTCCAATTATGTCCATCTGGATAAAATCAATAGTGATGGACAAATTGGACAAAATTGAACGAAATCAATAAAACGCGGCAAAAATTCAAAAAAACTTATTTTTATATATTATACTAAAAATAAAACAAATGAAAATGAAAACCCATTTTGGTGCTTGACTAGATAGGTTAGCAGACTAACTACTAACTAACAGTATACACAGTGTCCCACTTGACTTGTTTAGTATGAGGAACTTTTAAACCGTGGTAGTTACAAGGGCGCTCAAATGGGAAAAAATGTTGCTTATTATAGCTGTAATTTAGCAGTACCAAGACAACTTCAGAAACTATTTCTGTTTCTGAGAAAATCGGGAAAAAGTGGAAATCGCCGAAATATTGTTTTTGTTCTAGAGCCCTTATTTGTTGATATTTTGATATAAAATTTTAAAGCAAGTTATGGTTGAAAATTCTCAATAGGCCGGTGGTATCAATTTTTATACAGGGTGTTTAATTTAAGCGTACCAGAGGTTAAGTTTGTTTTTTCTTATGGCTGTCATACTGGTACTGGTCATACTCGAGTAGACGGTTTCAAGAGCTCTTCAGCCATGTATAATAGTCAGCATAAAAACCTTTAGTTAACAATGGAAATCGAAAAATTCGTCCCTAAGATGTAACAGTCCATTAAGAATGCCACAGCTTCTCTTATCTAGTTTAATAATTGTTCAAAAAGTCCTCTGTCAGCATCTAAAGAGTTTCTACATCGAGTTTTCACCGAGTTGACCGCATTTATCAAAAATTGACGAGGAAGTTCTCTAAGAGCGGTCACTACAGCTGCCCGAAGAGCATGCTGAGTTTCATATTCTTGACTGTATACGTGATTTTTATGTAAACCCACAAGAAAAATCTAGGGGTGTTAAGTCCGAGGAGCGAGCTGGCCAGTGTATTGATCCTGTATTCCCTGTATATTAAAAATACGTCGGGTGTAACTTATTACTATCATAACTTATCCATTTTTCACCAAATAAATTGTTTAGATACTGACGAACCCTATGTGTATTGTGAGGAGTTGCACCATCCTGCTGCAACCAAACGTTCTGAACTACATTTATCTGCGATAATTAAGTTATCTTATTTAATTGTTGTCGTAATAAACATAATGCTTTGTTTTCCATAGCTTGCTAGAGAAGAGAAATATGGCATTCTTAATGGACTGTTAATCTTAAAGGCAAATTTTTAGATTTTCATTGTTAACTAAAGGTTTTTATGCGGACTATTATACATGGTTGAAAAGCTCTTGAAACCTTCTACTCGAATATGACTAATACCAATATAGCGGCCACAAGAAAAAACAAACTTAACCTAGGGTACGCTTAAATTAAACACCCTGTATAAAAATTTATACCACCGGCCTATTGATAATTTTCAAGCATAACTTTCTTTAAAATTTCATATCAAAATATCAACAATATTTCGGCCATTTTCACTTTTTCCCGATTTTCTCAAAAACAGAAATAGTTTCCGAAGTTCTCTTGGTACTGCTAAATGACAATTATAATAAGTAACATTTTTCCCCATTTGAGCACCCTTGTAACTACCGCGGTTTAAAAGTTCCCCATACTAAACAAGTTAAGTGGGACAATGTGTATATAAAATAAAAATGAAACCTGATTTTGTCCAATATTGTCTGATTTTGTCCAATTTTGTCCAATAATGTCCACGTCCTGGACGAAATCGAAAAAAGTGGACAAATTCACAACCCTGCATCATCATCATTAATTTTCAGTCCAAAGGCTAGTTGGACGCTTACCTCCATCCTTTTCTATCCTGAGCTAACCTATGCATTTCCCCAAAAGTCGAACATCCTACATGCAGTAGCCTAATCTGGGCCTACCCCTACCTCTTTTTATTCCTATCTCTGACTGTAGTATGGCGCAAACTATTCCTTCGTGTCTTAGAAGGTGTCCTACCATCCTATCTCTCCTATTCTTTATTGTCTTCCATAAATTTCGCTTTTCTCCAACTCTTTCCAATACCTCTCTGTTCTACATTAACCGTTCCCGAACATAACAGTTGTTTCTTTTTGATAAACGCAACTCGACCCTGCGCTATTCTTTGTTTTATATTTAGTGCTCCTACCATCTCGAGTTATTTTACTTTCTAAATAGCAGAAATATGAGTTTTCCTCTATCGTCTCGCTTCCAATTTGTATTTTCGTTTTAGTCCTATTTTCACGCCCCTTACACACCAAAATTTTAGTTTTATCTTTATTGATTTTCATGCCGTAGCCCTCTGTCAAAGCTACTTCCATTTCATTCAAAGCCATTCCTAATTCTTTGCTAGATGCTAATACTGCTATATCATCCGCGAAACTGAGCATACGAGTATTAATAGTTTGACCCTGCAAATTAATTCCAGCAGCTACTCTGTCTTTAACAATATTAATTGCCTCTTCAATATATAAATTGAAAACTAGAGGTGATAACGCACATCTCTGCCTCATTCCCTTTCGGATATCTACTTCTCTATGTTCCTCCTCAAATTCTATTACTGCTGTTTGCTCTTTGTGTAGATTATGAATATATTCTATCCCTACATTTTTGAGCACTTCGAACACCTTCTTCCATTTTACATTGTCGAAGGCTTTTTCCAAATCTACAAATCCTATATAGGCGCTCTTTCCCTTTTCTATTGTTTTTTCTATTATAACTCATAGAATGGCCTCGCGCGTTCCCCTATTTCTCCTAAATCCGATCTGATCTAATATTTCTTTTGCCCTTTTCTCCATCCTTTGCACAATTCTAGTTAAAATTACTGACGCATGGGAAGTTAAACTGATCGTTGCTAGCTCACTAGATGCAATTTACCTATTGAGGATGATAATGTTAGGGAAATCTCCCGGCATTGTACAAACACATACAAATACAAAAGATAATGGGGATGAATTTTTCTTAACCGTCGATGCTTTCCTTTGAGTAAGGCTAGGATAGAAATTAATGACAAAGATATTGCACAACCCGCACATTTACCTATCCGGAAACGAAAGTCCCAAAAGTATCGGCACTAGCTCTACAACGGATGGCTTAGAAATGACATCAATGGAGCGTAGTACTGATGGTCTGAAATATTTAGCAGGTTGGGTCTTCAATAAATTCTTGGTTAATCTTAATCTAGGTAACTTTATCACACCTGTTTCAAATGCAACAAACGATTCAACAATAACATGGTTTCAAAGAATAGCTTATGGCAGTTTAGTTGAACCTACACAAGAATTTTTTTGAAAAAATACAATTGTGCAATTCCTATTTTGAGAAATTTCACAAGAACGGTTTGCGGAAGGATACAAAGGTTACCGAGAAGTTGACCACACGTATATCAGGAATGATTGACTTGCCTTTTGATATCATCAAAGCATTTGTACACCAAAGAACCTTCATTAAATTTGACTTTCTGAACAAAGTAACAAATAGCCGGCAAGAGAAAACAACAAAGAGAAAAGAGACTCTGACTAATTCCAAAGTAAAAAGTTGAAAAAAGTTCACTCCATGTTTATTTACAATCTGTTCCATATAATGTATAAAAAAAAAACACTAGAACAAGTTGAAAAAAATATGCACATAAGTTTAAATGTAGTACCTAGGCAGTATAGATATAAATAACATTATGTACAGTTATTTGAATAAAAATTCCTACTTATAAAAATTTTCTGCTCGCCGATGTGTTTTTGAAAGCACAACGTAAGTATGTACCTACCTTGTACCTACCTACCTTCATACCTACTACGTACTCGAATACGTACCTGCTTGCCTAATATCATTATCCACACTAATCTGGAAGTGTACAATAATATGGTAGGTACGTAAGTACTGAATTTTGTGCTTTCATTGATTCATCACTCATCATGGTGAAGAAAATGTACATACCTATAGAAACAGATGTTCACAGAAATTTAGTTTTAATTTAGTTTTTGGGTTAATAATAAATAATTATTATTTTATACCTAACGATGTTTATTTTGTTCTACCGTCCTATGCGCTCCGCTTATCGGCTAATGTAAGGCAGGTAATTTCGGTCCGGCGGTGACGTCAATTTCTGATCGCAGCTGACTAAGAACGAACCTTGCATTGGGCAACTTCCCATATAATAACTTTGGTTTTACCCGATCGCGCTTCCTCGGTATTTAAGTCAGTACTACACTTTGTCACTAGGAAGTTTGGGGAAGGTAGCTGGACTTCTGAATAAAAATGCACTTTTGGATTCCAAACAAGATTTATTTGGAATTCAGAAAAAACTATTACTTACTTCGTGAATTTACTCCAGGATTTTCAATAATAATAAATAATAATAATAAACGGCTTTATTCAGCACACAATAAAAACAGCATATTGTACAAGGAAACCAGAGGATGGCAGGTTTTCACTTAAATAACGGATCACTTAAACCACTTAACCACGTGTATTCACCTGGACTGCAGGACAAGCAATAGAGACCTCCAGAGCCGGTTCCAGAAAGCGAGTCCCGGTGGACACACACAATAAGCAAAGAGCGCCCGGAGCCACTGACCACGCGGCGAATCAAAAGATCAAAACTGGTGCCCAAGGCCAAGGCGGCGCATGACAAGTGGGAAACCCGATAGAGGGAAAACTTACTTCTGTACATCTGCCCCCCCATTGCAGGCAACCCAACGACCCGGGGGACTGCAAGAAAAGGGTTTTAAGTGCGATTTATGAAACAGACCCCGCGGCAGGCCTGTAGTCGGGTGGACCAGGACAAACGACATGCGGTTCACCACCTCTTTAATTTTGTACGGCCCCTCATAGATGAGTAAGAATTTCTTTGTTTCTTGAGCCGCAACAGAAGATACAGGATTCGCGCGCAGCAGGACCAAATCCCCCTCCTTGAATTCCGTTCCCGGACGACCCGGGAAACGAGACCTCCGCCTCACCGCACTGGACTTCAAATGTTCACGAGCTAAATAAAGTCGAACATGAGCGTCCCGCTGCGCTGAGCCGGGATAATCCAACATTTCTCGCACTGGGGACCTCGGCGCAATCCCGAACTGGAGCTCAACCGGAGCAAACCCCGTGGACTCATGCGTTATATTGTTAATGAACTCCTGGAAACGAGGAACCTCGCGTGCCCAAGATTTCTGGCGGCTGTGGCAATATGTCCGGAACAAGCGGCCCAACTCCCGCATCACCCTCTCCGAGGGGTTTCCCTGGGGGTGTCGTACCGAACAGAAAACCGGTTGAATGCTCATAGACTTGAGAACGGTACTCCATTTTTGAGAAGTAAATTGGGTGCCCTGATCACTAAGAATACGAGCCGGTCTGCCCACCTTGGGGAAGTGCTGTTGCTGTAGGCGATTCAAGATTGCAGTGGTATTAGCGCGCTTCAAAGCATAAAGTGCCACGAATTTAGAAAATACATCGAGAGTGGCAAAGAGGTACGCGGTCCCTCCCGTTGATCGCGGCAATGGACCATAAATATCGACCGCCAAAAGCTCATTCGGACACTCCGGCAAAATGGACTCCAGTTCAGGTTTAGGCATGCGGGATAATTTTGCGAATTGGCAGATATTACACGATTTGATTCGTTTCTTAACAGCGGCATGCATTTGGGGGAACCATACGTCTCGTCGCATCGCGCACCACGTCTTATATACGCCATAATGCCCGAATTCCTCGTGGTACGCATCAATCAAACCCGGCACAAGCTCCGCGGGAACGCACAATAAACTGGGAGACTCACAGTCTCCGTTTAGGAAGAGCAGGTCCCTATACATAACAAACTTATCCGGTGGGTTCACGTTGTTTTGGAGGCCCCGAATAATAGCCCCAAGTTTCGGATCCTCACGTTGTTTCTCGGACATTGAAGGCATCAACACCCGAAACAAATTTCCTCCTCTCAACGCGAGGACCCGGAAACATCCGTCATTTGGCACAGGAAGACGGCGCGACGGGTTTCGCGATAATACGTCGGCGGCGAGATTGTCAGTGCCAGAAATATGCTTTATTGTAAAAGAATATTCCTGCAGTGCTAACGCCCAACGAGTTATTCTCGCAGATAAAAGCCTACAAGTTCGCAAGTATGACAAGGACTTGTGGTCACTGAGAACCACAAACGGTCGGCCCAACAAGAACGTCCGCCACTTCCTCAACGCGAAAACTACACTCAAGAGTTCTTTTTCCGGCACGGAATAATGCCGCTCCCTCTGTAACAGCAATTTACTGGCATAAGCGACCGTCCGCCTTCGGTCACCGACACGCTGGAAGAGCACGGCGCCCAGACCCACGTCACTCGCGTCACATTGGACGTAAAACGTTTGTTCAAAATCGGGGTGATGCAAAAGAATGTCCTTACTTAGCCGAGTCTTAATATCATCAAACGCGGCGGCCTGTTCCGGACCCCACACCCACTTAGATTTTTTCCGTAGGAGCCAAACGAGTGGCTCCGTCGTGGCAGCAAAGTCTTCCACAAAAGCGCGGTCAAAATTCGCCAACCCCAAAAAAGCCTGCAGTTGTTTTTTATTTTTAGGAACAGGGAAGGAATTCACGGCCTGTACCCTATCGCTATCCGTTCGTAAACCCTCAGCGTTGAGCGTATACCCCAAGACTCGCATTTCTTTTTTGAAAAAGGAACACTTAGCGAGACGCAACTTAAAGCCCGCCTCGTCCAAGCGCGCAAGTAGGAGGTCCAGATGACGAATATGTTCCTCAAACGTCGAGGATTTGACGAACATGTCATCAACATAAATTTTGACAAAATTCCAGAAGAATGGGCCCAGTACTTTGCGCATGCATCTGGTGAAGCTGGCGACTGCGGGCTTCAAGCCAAAGGGGAGGACCCTAAACTGATATACTCGCGATCCGACCCGGAATCCTGTATAACGACGGTGTTCTTGTTTAATGGGAATCTGCCAATAAGAGGCGGTCAGATCCATGGAAGACATGTACCTGACATCTGACAGCTCCTGCATAACTTCCTCAATTGGTCGCGGGATCTCGTTATCGTTCTCCGTGACCTGATTTAGGCGACGCGCGTCCAAACAAAGGCGTACGCTACCGTCCCGTTTAACTACAGTCATTAAAGGGCTACAATAGGGTGTGTTAGCTGCCTCGATAATACCCCATGCCTCCATACGAGCCAACTCCTTCTCCACCGCTTCGCGATGCGCTACCGGAATTGGATAGGGTTTGACAAAAAATGGCGCGGTATCGGTTAATTTTATTTCATGCTCGTACTCTGTCGTTAATCCCGGTCTATCAGAGAAAACTCTCTGATGTTTGAAAAGCAATTCGCGGAACCGTTCTTTCTCTGGTGGGGCCAATTCAACATTAGCTACTATGTGCTCAATATCCAGCCGCTCCGCTTCGTACACGGAATAATTAGGATACGACGTATTTACCGCACATAACCTAAGCGCGCATACCCCCGGCGAAGCAAGGTAGTGCTCCGGATTGATTTCGGGCACCACACATGTTTCACTCCCAGCGCGAAAAGTTATTTCCCCCTTATTCAGATTCAAAGATGCCCCAAAAGCCCTTAAAAAATCAATTCCCATAATAACTGGGTATATCAAATCCGGAATGACCAAAAATTCAAACTCGATTTGCAACTTGCCCAGAGACAAAGGTAGTAATACTTGGTGGGTCACTCTTTTTTGTTTGCACTTAAATGCCCCCACGACCCTAATCCCTTGGACAGGTAAGACCGGCGAGCTCCGTATGTACGGAGACACTAGATCAAAAGTCTCCTGAGAAATGCAACAAATTTCGCTTCCGGAATCTACCAAGGTGGGCAATTCAATGCTAGAGATCTTAATTTTAATTATTGGGCAACGAGTACGGTCCTTTTCGTGGGCAAAATCGCATTCACTCTCGAGTAACTCATTGGCGGGGTTAGAATTAATAAAAACGTCGACCCCAGTGACTACGTCCACCTTGGGGCCTAATAGGTGGACGCCCGGAAGTTTTCCGATTCGCTCCCTTCCGCTACCTCAACGTCTAAACACGAAATACGGTTTCTCTCGTTCGGAATATTGTTGCCACTCGCCGGACGCGGGCGGCTCTGTTGAAAACCCTGGTTTGCATTACGCGCCTCATACTGCGGACGAACAATAAAATCGGCCTGCCTCAACCTCGCCACCGCATCCGAAACAGAGTCAATGCCGATCAGGGTTGCTGCAACTGCCGAAGGAAAATGTCGGGCCAATAAATTTATTAATAAAGGTTCAGGATAAGGAGGGGTCAGATACCGGCCCTGAGCAACCAGTTTCAAAAAATAATTTATGTAACTACCCCCTCCCGCTCTATATTTACCCGACTCCAAACTGCTTCTAATTTCCAACTGCCTAAGACATCCCCAAAAATGTTCCAAGAAAGCGACTCTAAATGTTTCAAAATTTGCGAAAGTGTCGAGGACAGCGTCAGCCCATACTCCTGCCTCCCCAGTAAAAACCCTTGACGACCAGCAAAGCACGTGACGTAGCCCAATTCCGTAGGTCTCCCTTACTTGTTCCAAATTTTTAATGAAAACCACGGGGTGAACATTATGTCCATCAAAAGTAGGCAGAATCCTGTAAATCTGCGTCATGTCGTAACTAGGGGAAGAAACAGAACTATTAACATTACTAGATACAGGCATATTCAAATTAGCATAAGCGTTCGGCAACTGAGAATAATTAGCAGCTACATTAGATGAAATATGCGAATTGACATAAGCGCTAGGCAAGTTACAAGTATCATGATCAACAGGAAAATCATGCGAAGGCAAATTAACATTATTCGAACCTAAAAGTGAGCTAGTTAAAGTACATGCATTTTTATTTCTCGATGCAGAAACACAAAAAAGTGGATTTGTTGTCGCCTTTTTTACGGCTCCTTGGTAAACAGCAGCTGTGATAGCGGCAGCGGTAGTGGTAGGAATTGCACTTGTGACGGGAGGCAGGTTCTTATTTTGAGCAAGCGAAGCACAAGCAGTCTCATATGCTGGAGGTAAATTTAAATTTCTACTTATAGGTTCTTTTCTCGCATTGTTATCTTCTGGCAACACAGCTCCCGCAACATTCAACAATTCCCTATCATCCGCGTCATCTGGGGAAGATGGTTGATCCAAATGAGATACATTCATCGATCTGCTCCTCGTGCAGTAGCCTTTTTTTTTCGGTGATCTGTACATCCTCCTTAATTTATAGTAGGTTACAGAGAGAATGACTTTCTCTGTCCCGCTTTTGGGCACCAGTTGTACAAGGAAACCAGAGGATGGCAGGTTTTCACTTAAATAACGGATCACTTAAACCACTTAACCACGTGTATTCACCTGGACTGCAGGACAAGCAATAGAGACCTCCAGAGCCGGTTCCAGAAAGCGAGTCCCGGTGGACACACACAATAAGCAAAGAGCGCCCGGAGCCACTGACCACGCGGCGAATCAAAAGATCAAAACTGGTGCCCAAGGCCAAGGCGGCGCATGACAAGTGGGAAACCCGATAGAGGGAAAACTTACTTCTGTACAATATAAAGAAAAATAAACAAGATAATTATTATTGTGTTACCGAAACGGCGAAGTTCAGCCTTGATGGCTGTTCTACCACTTAACCGTTCGGATTCATGACTAAAAACTAAATAATTAAATAACTAAAAAATCTACCAGAACAAATGGCATGAGCGGCGGTAGCTAAAGATCAAAGAATGAAAAGAGAGTATAGAATAGAAGAAAGGAGAAATAAAAAGAGGAAGAAGGATGAGAAGGCCGAGAACACAGATATTACAGTAAGTGCTTTACATCTATTGGAGGAGCAATTTACGCTTTAACATTTTCCGAAATCCATCAACATTGCATTTTTTCAAAGAACGGGGTAAACTATTATAAATTTCACTTATATTATGCGTAAAGGAATGTTCAAAGATTGCTGTATTATGTGCAGGTGGTGTAATTAGAGACTTTCTCCTGATATTTATGTTATGGACATCTGTTCTGAATCGTATTTTATTGTAAAAATATGGTGGGCATGCAGATAAAATTATTCTATGATAAAAAACGCATACATGAAGATATAGCCTACAACTCATATTCAACCAATTCAGCTCTTTAATTTTATGTGAAACATGTTCATATTTACAAATGCCACAAATTAGTCTTGCACATGAGTTTTGAGCCAACTGAATTCTGCGTGCAGTCTGCGCATCTATGCAATGACCATAAACAACATCCCCATATGAAAAATGAGACAGCACCAAAGCATCACACAACAGTCTAAGAATATTTTTATTTAAGATTTCCTTGTTCAAATAAATCTGCCTCAGGTTTGAGAAGGATAGAATAGAATAGAATAGAATAGAATATATTTCTTTCACAATATTACAAATGTGGAAATGATCAACAATACAATAAATTGGTGATTTGTCCACATAAGTACTAACGGTACTTGAGAGTGGACATTCTCTTAAAATCCATAAACTAACCAAAATAAATAAATACTGATATAAAAAAACTAAACTAAAACTAAACTAAAATAATTTTAAATTTAACAAAAACTATGGTGCACTGTAAACTTAGAAGCATGTATAAATTTCACAAATGAGTCAGGTTCCAATTGAAAAACTATCTGAAAAAACCCTCCAACACACTCCTCTGCAGAAGAAAATTTGCTATTTTCTTTTTTGTACTTCTGAAATTGTTTCTTAGTTCATCTGGTAGCAAATTATATGTTTTTAGGCCAATATAATCAAAACAGTGTTGGCCTTTTCTGGTTTTCCTTCGAGGAGTTGTTAAATTATTTTTCATAACATTTCTTGTTACTATAGTTGTTGCCCGTCCATACAGCAACCCCACATTATGTTGCAACACATGCATAATACATACATAACAAAACAATTGCCTGACACTAAAAACTTTGGCCTCGTTGTACAGAAGAGTTGTTGAATATCCTTTGTGCCTTCTCAAGATGACTTTAAGTATACTTTTGTGCAAGATTTCCAATGGCTTTATTGCATTAGAATACGCACCCCCCCAAGCTATCATCCCATATCTTAAAACTGACAAAAACAGAGCATGATACACAGTAAATAGATTCTCAGATGACATAATATTTGATTATTTTCGGAAAACATGAATTTGGTATCTCAACTTATTGACTACGTGTTGAATATGAGCCTGCCATCGAAAATGCCTATCCACAATAACACCCAGGTAGTTCTGTGTCTCAGTAGCACCTATGGCACGGCAGTCACATGACGAAGCACCCAAACAATTCCTCCTGTGAACACTAATTTCAGTCATCTCAGGTACACTGTCACAATAGTTTCCGAAAGCTATGTAACGCGTCTTAGTAACATTTAATGTCAGCTTATTTTGTTCGAGCCACTCAAAAACAATGTTCATGCCCACACCAACTCTGCGATACAGATCCTCCCAGCCACCTCCCTCAAAACTTACCACCGTGTCATCAGCATACGAGATTACGGTCGCACCTCGCAATTCTTCTCCAAGGTCATTTATATAAAGAATAAAGAAAATTGGTCCCAATATCGTTCCTTGGAGAACCCCACATTCGATTGTCATTTTATCACTTCTGTTTCCACCAACTTGCACGGTCTGCGTTCTCTCCGACAGATAACTTCTTATCGTGTCGTGTATCTTTCCTCTAAGGCCAAGATACTCCAATTTTTCCAGAAGGATACCGTGATCCAAGGTGTCAAAAGCTTTCGCTAGGTCAACAAATACTGCAACAGCAGGCTTGCCATTGTCTATGGCTCCGTACACTATTTGAGATAGATTTGCAATTGCATCTTGCGTTGATCTTCCCTCTCTAAATCCATACTGGGTATCGTTAAGAATGTGAAATTTGTTCAGATAGTTCATGATTCTAGACTGAAGGCATCTCTCAACTATCTTTGCCAAATTAGAAGTCAGAGCAATCGGTCTATAATTTCCTAACTCCCTACTATCTCCAGCTTTGTAAACCGGAACAACAACAGCCTCCTTGAAATGTTGTGGCCACACACCTGTATTTATAATTGTATTGGCTATGTAAGTAAGAGGGACCACAATATACTCCGCCACTTCTTTCAACACTCTTGGCGATAAGTTGTCAGGGCCAACTACCTTGTTTGGATCCAGTGCTAATAGATTTCTTTCAATCTCCCTCTTGTCCACTGCCGTCAAAAAAAATGATTGCTGGTATGTTCTCTTTTGTTTCATTTGGTTCATTCGTGGGAGTTCCCTTGCTAGATCTTTTCCTATATTTGCAAAAAAATTGTTGAAAGCATTCGCAATGTCTACCTTGTCCCTTATTATCTTTCCCTCCTTAGTTCGAATTTCGTCCACTTCAACTTTTTTATTTTTCGATTCCTTATTGATACAATCCCTTATGGTGTCCCATAAAGCTCTTGAACTCTGTGCTTCCTTCATTTTTGTGCTGTAAAAATTATTTTTCGTCTTCCTAATTAATTTAGTGAGCAGATTTCTATATTGTGTATATGCTTCCCGTAAGTAATGATTTTGTGGGTCTCTTCTGTGCATTTGGTATAACTTGTCCCTTGTGTTTATAGAAGATACAAGTCCTGCTGTTATCCATGGACTTCTTTTTTGTCTTGTACTAATTGTATATGTGGTAGTGGCTGTATTTATATGTCCCTTCAGTATGTTCACAAACTCCGTCGTGCATATGTTAGAGTCATCATTTCTAAAAACGGCAGTCCATTGTTCCAACTTAATAGACTTTTTCAAAACATCATAGTTGACTTTCATCACACATTTCTGTCTTATTGTGTCTGTTTTCATTTTAATACTGATTATAATAGGGTAATGATCAGTCACTGCAACCTTCAAGATGATAGGATTTATCCTCGCTTCAGGTATTTTTGTTTTTAAGAATATATGATCCAGACAAGAAGCACTCACTCCTTGTACCCTTGTGTGTTTATTGATGGTTGAAATAAATCCAAATTCAGTGAGAGTATTTTGATAATTTTCAGAATCTTCATTCATTGACAGTATATCGATGTTCATGCCACCAATTACCATCTGGTTTTCCACAGTAGAGTACTCCCTGAGGTATTCATACAGTTGATCTACGAACAATCTGTTATTCTCTGCCTGCAGCTTATAAAATGAATGTATCAGAAAACTGTCAGTAGCATTCACCTGTATATGTGCTTGAACTACAGTAATGTTGTATAATTTGACCAATCTGTGATATACCTTTAACTTTTCTTTTATATATACTACTGTTCCATCATTTTGGTTGCTATTTCCTTCACTATATAACATCTTATATCCAGATATATAAAACTGGCTTGGTTTCAATAGATTCCAAGTTTCAGTGCATATTACTACATCGAAAATATAATAGGGTTTTCCATGAATTTTTAAAAAACACTTTTTCTGGGAGAACCACACAAAAAATTTTACTGTATTCGGTTAATTAATAGGAAAAATTAATTATTGAAAGTCTGCAATAAAATATGTGACGTCACAATAGAACTGTCTGAACATAGCAGCGACGCAGCGACGACACCAGCGATGTTGACAAATGTATCTCGTTTTCTTCTTCTTTTTCATGTAACGGTATACTTCAAAAGTCAAGAAAGTTATCCATAAGTAACTGAAAATATATGTACACAAATGATTTGCATGAGTTTCCAACTTCTATACACTCATTTTAAATAGGTAGGGTAGTTTTAGAACTTACAGTAACTGACGAAATCGTAAATGTGACAACATCGTGCAGTTGCAGTACAATGGCAGGTGGCATTGACACAGTGACAGCAACATCATCTGATTCTTACACATTTATACAGAGCTAAATGTACCTATAGACCTCACCAATGGACAGTGAACAGAACAATTCTTTGTGCAGGTCGGTATCACTAAAATAAATTAAATTTATTTCAGTGGTCGGTATGTGCAAAAAGAAGGTTATGTTTATGTTTACTTATTGTTTGGTTTTCACGTTTCGCACCTCAGAACTTAGAAAATCCACATTGGTAATGTAAAAATCATTAATCATGTCACTACCATGGACAAATTATCACTGTCGGCCTTAAAAAATCCCTTTTCCATTGTTTTTATGAATGACAATCGCGGGACACAAACGCACTAAAAGTCAATAACCGTGAACATAGATACAAGTTGATACAGAATATGTACAGTTGCTATGATACCACGCCATGTTGTTTGGGCTATTATTTCGTCATGCAGAGAGGGCGTTTTGAATTGCTGATTACTTCAAATATTAATTGCTAATTTATTGCAAAGTAAAATGCTGAACTGAAGGTGGATCCCAAACTCATATGTATCAAATATTGTATAACACTCATTAGATTTAGAATTTTCAACTGTAGTGGAATACCCTATTGTATGATTCAATCAGAATTAGTAATTCATCAAAGTTCTTATTTAAGCTTCGAATATTTATATGAAAAACAGAAAATTCATTCTTACCTCCCTCTAGATACTTATAGCATTCCGTGTTTGTTTCCACTTCAATAGTTTGTATGTTAGGGAAACTAAAATCCATAATCGCTAATGATTGCTGTATACGTTTAAGAAGTTGGAAAGAGGGACACTTCTCCGTCTCAAATGCAGCATGATTTTGTTATGATTTTTTTTATATTTACGATTTGCTCGCAAGCAATTTATACAGGTCTTTTCCTTTTTAGGGCAATTCTTTTCCTCGTGATCGCCGGCACAAAAACAACATGCTCTATCACTATTACATTTAGCCATTTTATGTTTGTAACCACTGCACTTTAAGCACCTATTTAAATTCAGATCCTCATAACATGAGCATCTTTGCCAATTCACCAATATTTTTTTCGAATACATTAACTTTGAGAATAAGGTGGGCGTAACCTCCGCAAACACTGTATAGGTTCCCGTTTTTTCCACATGTTTAATATAATTTATAGAAACTCTTTCATTTTCACAAAGATTGTTCTGTTTAATAATAATATCTTCTAACTCTTCCTTATGATAGTTACAATTTAAACCTACTATTTTAATTCTTGGTTTTTTCAGCTCTTCATTGCTCACCTCATATGCATGCCCTAGTTCCTTTTCTATATTCTCTCTTAATTTCTTTACTTCCTCCTTTTGATTACACTTTATTGCAATTACCCCATTTTTCCTTTCTTTCATCGCTTTAATGCCGACTTGGAGTTCGGAAGGTTTTATCATTCGATATATTTCTTTTCTGATTTGGACTGCTTCTTGTACTTCTTTAGGCTTAATCACAATGTTCGGAATATTCTCATTTTGAATCCTTGTTGGATAGGAGGTAATCCCCTGAGAGGTAACTGTTGCATAATTTTTTATATTGCTACCTATTGTTTCAACCTTTGTTCTGATTTCCTTTTCAAGCGTATAAACCTTCTCTTCTAATAGTATATTTTTATCTTCTATTTCCTTTAGGAGCCTCCTAAGTAAGCAATTCTCAGTTCGTAGCATCTCATTTTCGTATTTTAAATTCGTCGATTTATTTATTTTCTCGTCCATAACCTCACTTTCCTCTCCGCAACATTCAACAATACCATTTGTTTCAGTCATTTTAATATTCTTCTTTCTTGTAGAACACTTATCATGGTAAACTTTATTACATAAACTACACTTCACAAATTTCTTGGATACTTTTCCTTTACAATAATTGCAACAATCCTGGACATCAACATCGTCCGCCATCTTTTATTTTAGAAAATCTTCTGATGCAATTATAAATGCGAGTTTTAAATCTGAGTTCGTCATCGATAACCATCCCCAGACTTTTCGCTTCATTCACACATTTCAGTTTTACTCCACCTATTTCAATATTTAAAGAATTTGCGACCTCGTCTGGGTTGTCCCTTCCGCTAAACACCATAAGAACAGATTTACTTGGGTTAATCATCAGATTATGATCTAAAGACGTTTTTATTAGTTTATTGAGATCTGAATTGATGAGCAAACCCGCTTCCGCCACCTCATCTATCCGAAAAGATTTTTAGACCTGAGTGTCATCTGCGTAACAATGCACGACAGAGTGGGTTACACAAGAGTGAAGATTTGAAGTGTATATTAAGAACAGGAGGGGGCCGAGAATGGAGCCCTGAGGAACTCCACAGTCCAAGGTGCCTTCCAGTGAGCACTTCCCATCCAGTCTGACCATTTGTTTGCGGTCTTTTAAATAACTTACAAAAAAATATAGCACTTTCAGAAAAACCAACATAAGAAAGAATTGACAATAAAACATCATGGCTGATAGAATTGAAAGCCTTTCAATAATCCAATAATACTAAAGCAGTATGCTGGTTATTCTCTCTGGCACGAACTACTTCATCCACAATATGTGACAAGGTTGTTAAACAGCTGAAATGCTTCCTAAACCCAGACTGAAACGTTAGGAGAATGTTATATTTGTTAAGATGCTCGTTAATTTGACAATATACTACTTTTTCGAGCACCTTGGACAGCACAAGCAGAACTCTTATAGGTCTAAGGTCTTTATAGTCCTTCGGGTGGCTGACCTTCAGCAAGGGTCGAACACAAGATATTTTCCATACTTCTGGCACTACATTATCTAACAAACAAGAATTGATCAAGTGCACTATACAGTCCGAGTAAAAAGTCTGGAACTAATTCGATAAAAAATTCAGGAATCATTTCTGGAAAAACCGCTCAGACACTTCAAACTAATTTTTTTAAAGTGCGTTTGTTTTGATAATTATGGTTTTTCGATAGTCTTTTAATTTCGTTCTGTGACGTCATCGTCCATTTTTTTAAATGGCTCCCCGTACTTTTGAAGTCCTAGTTGGATAGTGGCTGAAATTACAAATTCAATGATATGCCACAGTATGACATTGACATTGATATTTTTCGAAATAATCAAGTTTGAAGTAAAAACAAAAACTCGCAAAAAATGAGTTGGCCATGGAATATTGACAGTTTAGTTGATTGAGAACGATGTAAATTTGATAAAATAACATTAATTAACTAAAAATAACAGTTAAATTTGGTGTTCAGTCTATTATCAACTATTATAATATTACAAAATAATTAACAAAATTATGAAATAGCAAACGAAACCGACAAAACAATGCTGAACTCTTAGAATTTAATTGGAAACTTAATTGTTTTCGTTTCTAATCAATTAAACTGTCAATATTCTATGGCTAACTCATTTTTTGCGAGTTTTTGTTTTTTCTTTAAACTTGATTATTTCGAAAAATATCAACGTCAATGTCATACTGTGGCATATCATTAATTTCAGTCTCTATCCAACAACGACTTCAAAAGTATGGGGACCCATTTAAAAAAATTAACGATGACGTCACAGTACGAAATCAAAAGACTATCGAAAAACGACAATTATCAAAAAAGATTAGGTTGACGTGTCCGAGCGTTTCTTCTAGAAATGATCCTGAATTTTTTATAGAATTAGTTCCAGACTTTTTACTCGCACTGTATAAGGCAAAACATGTGGAAGAGAATAAAGCAGCATATTTACGGATATACCGCCATACCCAACAGCCGTACTATTAAGTGAATAAATAATATCAGAGATTTCAATAGGACTCTGCAAGGAAAATCCAGTTTACTAGGGAAATCCCTCATCGAGCCACTCAAATAAAAGCTACATGTACCTTCAAGATCTCCAGCGGGAAAATTTTTAGTACAGTTAAGAAAGTAGTTATTAATTTTGTTTACATCTGATAACTCCGCTGGAACATTTTCCTCAGCTTTACCAGAATAAACATTTAGTCGCTTCAGCTCCTTCCACAATTCTCCAGAGCTAACTGTTGGGGCAGGACCACCCTTTACATGCCATTGCTTCGACTCTTCTTTTGATTCAGGGTCATAAAAATGGACCCAAGTTTCATCTCCGGTCACAATCCTGTCGATAACATCTGCCTGATTGTCCCCACAGAGCTCCAAAAATTGCTTACAACAATCAACGCGGTATTGTTTTTGTTGAGGTGTGAGGTTTCGGGGAACCCATCGCGCGCTGACCTTTGTCATCCCAAGGTGTTCATGAATAATCTTGAAAGCAGTCGTTTCGGAAATGTTGAACATTCTTGCGATCCCCTTCAGTTTCATTCGGCCATTTTCCATAATGGCAAGTTCAATTTTCACCACCATTTCATGTGTCGTCACGTCTCTTGGTCTTCCAGGACGTTCATCATCTTCCAAGGATCCCCTACCTTGTTTAACCCTTAAATGCCCAAACGGGGTCCTCCAGGTACCCCAGTCATACACTTACTCTTTTAACTTTGTTACTTGCGCATGTTGGCAATATTGCGTCTAGCTATGTGTCAGTTGATGTTTAAGGTTATGTTACATAGTGTAAAATAACGGTTGGTTGTTTTACTTTTTAAGTTCTTACATAATTAGGTAAGTGGGGTCCTCTAAGTACCCCGATTGGGTGTTTACGTATCCAACTTTTTTCTTGTCATTAAAACTTTTCTTTTAGATTACGCAAACAATGAGTAGGCGAAACAAGAATCGACCTCTAACTGAAAAGGAACTTGCTGATATTGCGGCAAAATTTGGGGAATTCACTGATTCCGAGGCAGAATACGATAATGACACATTTGACGGTGACGCAGACTACCTCGAAGAAACAATTTCCGAGTCGGAGGATGACAACGTAGAAATACAATCTGAAGAAGATCCAGAAGAACCACCTGGAGGTTTTGAGCTCTGTGACGAAGCACCTTCAGGTAATCAATACATTGCAAAATCTGGCTTAGAGTGGTATAGTCAACCGTACCCTTCAACTAAGCGGCTGCATAGGAATATGCGCCATGAATTCTTTTGTGTTGTATATAGAAAAGAACCCAGACTGGAAGAAGCAAAGTCCTAGTCGAAGGCGAATGTTTCTCTTACAACTTGCGGACGATCTTGCTCTCAGAAACATGAAGATCCGTTCTATGTACAAACAACATCATTCGTATGTGAAGGCTGCTCTAAGGGACCTTGGAATAGAGCCACCCTGTTCTTCAGAAGATGCGGACAAGCCAGCGACCGCAACGAGAAAACGGGGCAGGTGTCACAAGTTGCCCAAGAAAAGAGGACAAAAAAGTGAACATATCCTGTGGTCAGTGCAAGAAGTTTGTGTGTGAACAGCATAGAAGAAAGCTGATATCCGTGGTTTGCATCGAATGCGCTTCGATAGAATAAATAAAGCCTTATTTAGTTTTCAAATTAATGATGATGGCAAAAAACTAATAGATGGGGAGGATACGGACGGATTGAAAATGACGGAAAGGCTGGAAAATAGACAACCGGATGATTGGAATATAACATTGACGAAAGGATCTACTGAGAGGGAGAGAGGGATGACGTGTGGGAAAAAGAAAAAGAAACGAGAATTCGAAGCCAATAAAGATAAAAATGTATGGCTTCTGGGAACCTGGAACATACGATCAATAAATGGGAAGGAACAGGAACTCAGTGGTGAATTTACCAAAGCGAATTTAGACATAATGACTATCACAGAGACTAAAAAGAAAGGGCAGGGGGAGGTTATATTGGAGGATGGGCATTTATTAGTATATGGTGGAGTCTCACAGGAAAAGAGAGCAGCGGAAGGTGTTGGTTGTATTATTAATAAAAGGATTGTCAACCAGATAAGAGGATGGAAAAGCCATTCGAACAGGTTGTTGTCAGTGGATGTACAGGTTGGAAAGAGTAGTAGGATGACAGTAATAGCTGCATATGGACCAAATGAAAATGAAAGGTCGGAAGAAAAGGATACATTCTTGGGAGGATCTGAATAGAATAACTGAAGGTTGTAAGGGAAGAATATATATAGCTGGAGATCTCAATGGCAGAGTGGGAAATGATGTACGAAAAACGAATGTAATAGGTATATATGGCGAAGAAACAATCAATAATAATGGACACAGAATAATAGATTACTGCATACTAAATGATATGGTTGTCACGAATACCTTTTTCCAGCATAGGGAGATTCATAAATATACACGGCAGGTCAAACGAAACGAAAGGTCAATAATTGACTATATTGTGACGGAAAGAAGTAACAGAAAATATATAATGGATGTGAAAGTCAGAAGAGGGCCCGAAATTTATAGTGATCATTTTATGCTGGTGGCAAAAATAAGAAATAATGATGTTAATAAACCAAGAAGTGAACTGAATGGAGGAAGAAAGAAGGCAAAAGAATATAGAAGAATCAAGACTTATAAATTGAGGGAATTGGACGTTGCTGATAAATATAAAGAATTGGTTAGCATTAGGGTGAAAGCAGAGAGAATTTATGGCTTAAGAGAAAATGTCGAAAGCTTGTGGCAGAGGTTTAGGAAAATTATAACTGAAGTAGCAGAAGTTACTTGTGGAGTAGTGAGACCTAATAGCGGTAAAAGGCAGACAGTTTGGTGGAATCAAGAAATAAAGAATGAAGTGAAAATAAAGAAACAGAAATGGAAGGAATATTTGGAAAAAAAAACAGATGAGAGCTACGAGATATATAAAATCCAAACACTTAAAGTTAAGAATATGGTCAGAGATGCAAAAGAAATTAGTTGGCAGAAGTTTGGTGAGAAAATGGAGACAAACAGCAAGGAAAATCAGAAACTATTTTATAGAGTTCTTAAAACCATGAGAAAGACTAATGCGACACAAAGTGTGACGATCAAAAGTAAAAGAGGGGAATTACTGACGGAGGAAGATGAAATAATGAACCGATGGAGACAGCATTTTGAGGAAATACTGGGAACTAACAGAGATAATATAACAACAAGAGGAGAGCACGGGGAAAGCCTAACAACGGGGTCGGTTGGTAATTATGGAAACAACGTAGAAGACATGGAGATAACTGAAGAAGAACTCAAAGAAGCAATAAGAGGGACAAAGAACGGTAAAGCGCCAGGCCATGACGGTGTGACAACTGAAATGATGAAAAATCTTGGAGAGGAAGGAATTCAGATGTTTTTGGAGATATGCAATAAAGCATGGAAGCAGAGAGTGACACCAAAAGACTGGAAGACAGGAGTGATTTTGCCGATATTTAAAAAAGGCGATGCAAAAAACTGTGATAACTACAGAGGAATAACGCTCTTAAGTACAGCAGTCAAAATTTATGAACGAATTCTAGAGAGAAAGCTAGTGAGAATTATCGAACCAACACTAAAGGAGACACAGAGTGGTTTTAGAAGGGGAAGGAGCATCCAAGATCATATATTTACAATGAAGGATATAATACAAAAAACAGTATTGAGTAAGAACAAAGCTTTCTTCGCTTTTATTGATTTGGAAAAGGCTTTCGACAAAGTAGAGAGACAGAGAGTTTGGGGCACCCTACTTAAACGGAATATAGATGGACAGCTGATAGAAGCAATAAAGAGCATATACACAGAAAGTACAAATTATATTGCATATAGAAGTATGAAATCAGAAACTTTTGAGACTTTGGAAGGACTTAGACAAGGTGGGGTGTTGAGCCCCGTATTGTTCTGTGTCTTTATAGACGAAATTATGCGAGAATGTGAACCAAAAGTAAGAGGAATACGAATAGGCTATAATCGACTTGCCCCAGTAGTAATAAAAGAATGTGCATTTGCGGATGATGTGGTCATTATGGCTGACTCCGAGAAGAATCTACAAAAGAATTTAGAAATATGGAATGAAGTGCTGATGAGAATCAACACACGGAAGACTAAAGTAATGATGGCTTCCAAGGAACAAGAAGTATTGAACATAAAATTGGGAGTGGAGAGAATAGAACAGGTGAAACAATTTAAATATTTAGGAGTGACAATAGAAAATAGTGGTAATCAGGAAATGGATATAACTGAAAGAATTGAGAAGACTATGAGAACATACTATAGCATGAGAGGTAATTTTATTAGGAAAAGGGAAATATCAAGAGATACGAAGATGACTATATTTAAAACGATCTTTAGACCAATCCTGACATTCGGAAGCGAAACATGGACCCTAACAAGAAAATTAAAAAGCAAGATTCAGGCGACAGAAATGAGGTACTTGAGAGATGTTAAAGGAGTCACAAGATTGGATAGAAGGAGAAACTCAGAAATAAAGGAGGAATTAGAAATAATACCGATATTGGAATTTGTTGAGAGACGACAGTTAAGCTGGTGGGGACACTTAAGGAGGATGGGACCTGATCGACAAGTGAAGAGAGTTTGGGAAGCTAAAATAAAAGTGAGAAGAGGTAGGGGGAGGCCAGCTGAAAGTTGGAGTAGTGTGGTGAATAAAATATTGCAGAATAAAGGAAAAACAATAAGTGAGGCAAGAAATTTAGCGAACGATAGAAAAAAATGGGTTGACTTTATAAATAATTAGTGAATGGTATGCCCCGACACCGAAAGGTACAGGGGGTTAACGGACTATATATATATATATATATATATATTAATTAAGTTTTTTGAATATACTTTTCTCCTATGACTTTTTCAACAAAAATAAAAATTTCGAATTCTGAAAGCTACTTTTATTAATTATTATGGTATAACTCATGTTCTAGAACCTACAGCAATCTGAAACTTGCAATAAATTAGGGGGTCCTTGGGAGACCCCACTTGGGCACTTACGTCGATTTTAATCACTTGGGCGTTCAAGGGTTAAATAAGCGCGACCACTTATAAATCATTGTTTTACCAGGGCAGGTGTCCCCATAAACAGTTCTCATTTCATTTAGAATGATATCTACACTTTTCCCCTGCTTTGTGAGGAATTTAATAACTGCACGAAACTCGATATTCGACATGTATGATGTATTAACTTAATCTCTTAACTACACTGCAACAGCTATTAATAATATCTGGATGAAATTTGACGTTTCTAGCCAAAAATAATTGGCAATTAATAAAAACAATTGAAATTCTTGTTTTTCCACAGCTATCTTATTCATTCCGCGAATATAAAAAGTGTCCCTCGTACTCTAATTAAATTAATCTCAAAATATTACTTCTGATTGAATATTCCGGCAAAACTCTTGAAGACTGGTGAGCTATCAGAAAATGGTTGTAGACGGTGTAACCCATGTATGGAGCCACAAAGAGGAAAAGTTAAGGGAAATACTCCCAAAAAACTGACAAAATATGCATTAGAGGAAAAATTGGAGACGACTAAGGCAATGGAAAAGGAAAGGAATGGAAGAAAAAAATGGGTGATGGGTACATGGAACACAAGAGGGACAAACTATGAAGGGGCGATGAAGGAATTAGAAAGAGAGGCGATGCGTTATGGTCTGGAACTACTAGCATTGCAAGAAACAAAACAAACGGGAAATTTTGAGATATCACTCGATGAGTACATCTTCTGCAACAGTGGAAATGAAGAACGGATCTTTGGGACGGGTTTTTTGATAGCAAAGAAAATGAAGGATAAAATAAAGAATTTCATACCGATAAATGAAAGATTATGCTGCATTACCATAGAAGTAGGGGGAAGGGATATCAGCATTATAAATGGTCATGCGCCAACGGAAGAGAAGGGGGAGGAGGTCAAAGATGAATTTTATGAGAGTTTGGAAAATTTATACGAGCGGTTGAGCACTGACCAAGTAAAGCTAATTATAGGTGACTTCAACGCAAAAATCGGAAAAGAAGAGTTTTTCAGGCCTACTATAGGCCAACATAGCAAGCATGAAGAATCAAATGAAAATGGAAGGAAACTAATAGGTTTTGCAGCGGGGAAAGAATGTAAAATAGTGAGCACATATTTTGAAAGGAAAGAGGTTTATAAGGGTACATGGATGGCGCCCAACCGCAGAACGATAAATCAAGTAGATCACGTGATAAAACAGAACAAACATGTAAAATTGGTGAAAGACGTCAAAACACGAAGAGGAGCTGATGTAAATTCAGACCACTATTTGGTAGAGGTTAAAATGGAGGGAACGTATGGCGAACAAGGGAGAATAAGGCAAATCAATGAGAGAGGAGAAGCTAGATATGACGAAGAAAGGCTAACAGAAAAAGTGTGTCAAGAAAGATACGTGGAGAAAATAGAAATAGCGTTAAAAGAAATGGAAAAAGGAGAAGACTTGGAAAAAAAGTGGAAGGTAATAGAAGAATGTTTGAAAAGAGCAGCAGACCAAGTTATAAGAAAGAGAAACCAAAGGACGACACTGAGTAAATGGTTTAATGATGGCTGTGAAAGAGAGTTACAGAAGAAAATAGCTGCAAGAAAGAAAATGCTGCAGACTGGATCACAGGAAGATATAGAAGAATACACAAAGCAAAGAAGAAGGACAAAAAGAATTTATAGAGAAGTTAAAAGAAGTTTTTGGCAAAAGCGAATAGAGCAGACAGAAGAATATTACAGGAACGGGGAAATACGAAATTTTTACCAAGAGATAAAATATACTAGAAGAGCTAGGCAACAAATACCGATATCCTTTAAAAATGAGAACGGAGAAAGAATAAGTAAAGAAGATCAAATAATTGAGGGGTGGAAGAGATACTTTCAGGAGCTTCTACAGGGAGAGAAACCAGAAGTGCAAATACTAAGTGAGGAGGAAAACAGAAATGAAGAACAGGGAAGAACAGAAGGTGAGAGGGAAGATATAGATCCCCCAACAAAAGAAGAAATCGCGAACGTAATAAAATCCCTCAAAAATAGAAAGGCTCCAGGTGGAAATGGAGTAAAGAATGAATTAATTAAATATGGAGGAGAAGAGTTAACAACGAATGTACACGAGTTGATAGACCAAATCTGGCAACAACAAAGAATGCCAAAAGAGTGGACAGAAGCAATAATAACCCCGATTCACAAGAAAGGCGAAAAATCAGTATTCAACAATTATAGAGGAATCGCACTACTGGACACAACTTATAAAATACTAACTACGATCCTGAGAAACAGAATACAAAAATACACAGAGAAAGTATTGGAAGAATATCAAGCAGGATTTAGGCCAGCGCGCTCTGTCACAGATCAACTGTTTGTCCTAAAAGAAACGCAAGATATGTGTGGAGAATGCAATAAGGAGATCCATGTGGCATTCATTGATTTTTAAAAGCTTACGACTCTTTAAAAAGGGAAGAGATATACAGGGCTATGGAAAACCTAAAGATACCGGGGAAATTGATAAAATTAGTTCAGATGACCTTGAGAGATACAGTAAACAGAGTTAAATGGAGAGCGGAAAATGATAACCTAAGAATAAAACGACCGGATAAAGAAGAAATAGTAATAGAAAGAGTTAAGCTATTTACATATCTAGGGGTACAAATATCAGAGGACGGAAGAGAGGAGGAAGAAATGAAAGCAAGGCAGATGAGAGGAGATAAAGCAGCCGGGGCACTAAGTCATATCCTAAAGTCGAAGCATGTATCATGGAAAGCGAAAGTGCAGATATATAAAACAGTACTGAGACCAATAGTAACCTATGGAAGTGAAGTATGGAAGTTGGGAACTGTGAAGGAAGCAAAGTTGCTGATATGGGAGAGAAAAATTCTAAGAAGGATTTATGGGGGAAGAAAATGGAGCGGAGAATGGCAAAGAAGGATGAAAAAGGAATTGAGGGAGCTGTATAATGAACCATCAATTGTACAGTTTGTAAGACAGCAGCGGGTGAGATGGCTTGGCCATGTGCAGCGAATGGAGAGCGGAAGAATCACTAAGATGATAATGAATATCAGACCGATAGGTGCAAGAACAAAAGGAAGACCAAGAAACAGATGGAAGGAGGAAACAATTCAGGACTTGAGGGAAATAGGAGTGAAGAGTTGGTGGAAAAGTGCTTTAGACCGAAGGGAATGGCAGAGGATAACTTCAGCGATGGGCCGTCACGGCCTGTGAAAGCTACTATATATGTATATAGGTGTCCCCATAAACAGTTCTCATTTCATTTAGAATGATATCTACACTTTTCCCCTGCTTTGTGAGGAATTTAATAACTGCACGAAACTCGATATTCGACATGTATGATGTATTAACTTAATCTCTTAACTACACTGCAACAGCTGTTAATAATATCTGGATGAAATTTGACGTTTCTAGCCAAAAATAATTGGAAATTAATAAAAACAATTGAAATTCTTGTTTTTCCACAGCTATCTTATTCATTCCGCGAATATAAAAAGTGTCCCTCGTACTCTAATTAAATTAATCTCAAAATATTACTTCTGATTGAATATTCCGGCAAAACTCTTGGAGACTGGGAAGGGAACTCAGATATTTAACTTACGTCACTCGATCGCTTTTGATACTAGAATCACAAAAACGAAAACCAAGATTCGCTTGAGTATCGAAAAACAGCTCACTTGAATAACAAAACTGCCCTCTTGGGCTGAGGCGATAATATTTATAGACTTTTGGGAAAATTGTGATGGTCTTTAGATGACTGGTTTAGGGGGTGAGTACCAATGCCTTTGAACTTAGATTCTACATATAAAATAGGCGTGTAGCGAGTGACCCTCGTGAAGGCGCCACCACTGTGCCACAAGGGACACCCGGGAAGCGTCCAGTTAATAGACCAATCAGGTTCGAGCAGTAGAAGCAAGAAGAACGAGTGAGTCGCCATGTTGTTTTTTTTTTAGTAAAGACACTAGTTTCAGTTTTGCATTTGTTTTACCTAAAGTTCTAACTTCTAATGTATTACATTAAATAAAGTGTTGTGCAAAGTCTATGTCTGTGTACATTGGGGTTAATTTCCCGCACCCAGCGAATAATAACTCAAACATTCGCCACACTGGCGCCCAATGAACGTGGGACCCCGAAGGAAGTTATAACAGGTATTTTGCAAACATTTTCCTGCATGCTTTTCTACGAACAGTAGCTGCATTGCCATTCGCTTGATGTAATACAGCGTAAAGGAATTCACAACAATTTCGTGGTGATTATCCGGTCGCTTCGTTGGACACACCAGTGGCGTATCAACAAAATTTTCAAATTGAAATATTTGCTTGTTGTGTACGATAATTATTACGATGCAGCCAACGGAAAGTACGGCCACTCACCGCCATGCTGCCACATCATCACCAACGAGTAGTTTAACAAATCCTACGTCTCCAAATGCTCCTGCAAATGTTACTCTGTCAAATGAGCAGTTTCTTGCCCTCATCCAGCAGTTGCGTACGAGTGGTGGGCATCCACAGGAACCCGACGTTTCGAATAATTCATTCACCTCCAGTTCAGGTGGAAGTTTCGCGAAATGTTCCGCGCGGTTTAACGGACTTGAAGACTCGAATGTCGACGCATTTCTAGATAGCGTGCTGACGTACAAAGACATTTGTAATGTTTCGGACGAAAACGCGCTCCGTGGTTTATCCATGTTGCTAGAATGTCGTGCGAGTACGTGGTGGATTGGTGTAAAATCGACCATTATCGATTAGAATAACGCGGTGAACGTGCTTCGACACGCATTTTCGAAGAAGTTACCGCCGCACATGATACTTCGGAAAATATTTGACCGCGAACAGAACCCAAACGAGACAACCGACGTGTTCGTGTGTTACGTGCGCGCGTTATTATCGGACTTACCTTATGAGCTGCCAGTTGAGGCACAAATCGATATTGTGTACGGGCTGATGAACCGGAAAATTCGGAAGAGACTTATTCGTAGTGAACTTAGCTCGTTCAACGTTTTGCTTTGCCGTGCTCGTGAAGTTGAACAGTCGCTTCAGGACTCATCCGGTACAGTCATGATCGTGTCTGAAAATAAAAAGCTCCGGCCGCGATGCGCATTTTGCAAAGGATTTGGTCACACGAAAGATGAATGTAAGAAACTTAAGAGAAAGGATCAACGTGGCCACTCTGGTGAACGCACGTCAGCGTCCCCACCAACAGATCCCTTACCAGAAACCAGCTCCATAAAGCCAAAGCTAGTTTGTTATGGGTGTGGAATGCCTGGAGTGGTGAGAGCAAAATGTGTAAATTGTTGTGGAGAAAGAAAGCCCCAGCCTGCGACTACAGTGCAAGCCAACGCGTTGAATTTCTGTGGAGCTACTGTAGGCGAGGTTATGATCCAACGTCGTAGCAGACCCCTGCTTCCGATTTCCATTCTTGGTCTTCAAGGCGCAGGATTTGCTGATCCTGGCGCGCAAGCTAGTATTGCTGGAAGCATGCTTTATGAAATTTTGAAGAATTCGGGATGCGAATTCGAACCGGTAACCACCAATTTGGGTTACGCCGTTGGGGAGATAAGAAGGGAAGAGGTGTTAGTCACTACAGTTGAAGTACATTTAATGAATAGAATCATACCTACCACTTTCACAATTCAACCTAATTTAAAGAATCAGAAGACGCTGCTTGGTTGCGATTTCTTGGAGGATGCTGGTATTGTACTCAACTTGCCACAAAAGCACTGGTACTTTTGCGATGATGTCACCACCACTTTTGAGTTCCTCAACGAAGAAGATTTATCTAATAATATCCGAGTGTTTGAGATGACTTTACGTCCAGATGAAGGCACCACCTTGGATTCTGTTCGGCAAAAGGCAATCACTGATTTGTTGTCGGAAAATGAAGATATCTTCCGTCAAGGGGGAGGACCGACAGACTTTGCGGTGCACCATATAAACACCAAGGAACATTTGCCGATTTCTGTGCCGCCATACTCACTCAGTGCTGCAAAGAAAGACTTCTTGCGTAAGGAAATAGACGAATTACTTTCACAAGGAATAGTAGAAGAATGTGAATCCGCATGGGCGAGTCCGGTTGTTCTAGTGCCGAAAAAGTCAGGCACATATCGTCTGTGTGTAGATTATCGGCGCCTCAACGCCATTACTGTTGGAGACTCGTATCCGATGCCAAAATTAGAAGAGTTGCTTCAAGGTGCAAGAAGCACACAATTTATGTCCACAATCGATTTGCAATCGGGATACTGGCAAGTGCCCGTCGCCATTAACGATCGGGATAAAACGTGTTTCACTACTCCGTTCGGGACTTTCCGTTTCACACGTATGCCCTTCGGCTTGCGGAATGCGCCCGCCACGTTTGTGAGACTCATGGACAGATTTCGGGCCGGTTTGGGAGAGCGAGGTGTTTTCGCGTACCTCGACGACGTGTTGGTGGTATCCGAAACTTTTGAACAGCATTTGGAGGACCTTAGTGCAGTTTTCTCGAGGCTAAGACTGTTTAATTTGCGCGCGCGGCGAGAGAAGTGCGTGTTCGTACGGGATTCTATCAAGTATTTGGGACATGTAATCACCCAAAAGGGTATACGAGTGGACCCAGATAAAGTGTCCGTTATCCAAAACCTGCCTCCTCCACGTGATAAGCAGCAAGCCCAGAGTTTCGTCCAGACATGCTCCTGGTATAGGAAATTCATCAGTAATTTCTCGGACATTGCACGTCCTCTAACCAACCTGCTAAAGAAAAACTCCGTGTTTAAGTTCGGAGAGGAAGAACTCAAATCTTTTAATACCCTCAAGGAAAAACTAAGCACCTCTCCTGTTTTAACACAAGCTAACTTAGAGAAACCTTTTATATTGCGCACCGACGCTAGCAATTATGCGTTGGGGGCAGTTTTAATGCAAGGGGAGGGAACCGAGGAGCACCCTGTGGAGTATGCCAGCAGATTACTCAAACCCCCTGAAAGAAATTACTCCACAGTTGAGAGAGAAGCCCTAGCAATTGTGTGGGCGGTGGAAAAATTCCGCGTCTACCTGGACGGGGCCCAAGTTACAATCGCCACTGACCACCAGCCATTACAGTGGCTATTTTCTGTAAAAACGCCATCTGGGAGGATTGCCCGTTGGGCACTTGGAATCCAGGCGCTTAATATGAAAATAATTTACACGCCAGGGAAGATGAACGTCACGGCTGATTTGTTATCCAGACCTTTTCATGATCATGCCGAGTCATCCAATTGCGAAGTATGTTTTGTGTCAGTCGAGATGCCCTCGATAGGGTCTGAGACGTGGCGCACACGCCAACTGGAAGACCTGGAGTTGCGTAAGATTATTGAAGCTTTAGAGGGATCTGAAGAAGAATTTGTTAGATGGGCCGAAAGGGGTTATGTCATGGCCAATGGAGTCCTATATCGTCAGGACCCAGACTACGATTCAGAAGAACCTCAGCTAGTGGTTCCAGCGAATTTCCGCCTAGATATTCTTCAACAATACCATGACTCGCCAACAGGGGGACATTATGGTATTGAGAGGACGTTTCAAAAGATATCCTCAAGGTACTACTTCGTAGGTATGCGTAGATACATTAGCGACCACATTCGCAGTTGCATCGAATGCCAACGCTACAAGGCGACTAATTTGAAACCCGCTGGGTTACTGCAGACACCAGCACCGTCTCAGCGATTCGAGGTGATTTCAGTTGATTTGTTTGGGCCGTTGCCAGAAACCTCACTAGGGAACCGCTGGATCCTCATCGTAGTCGACACAGCTTCAAAGTGGGTGGAAATATTCCCTCTTACCATGGCATCTGCCGAAGCCTGTGCGAAGATTCTAATCGAGGAAGTCTTTCTAAGATACGGAACACCCCGTAAGATGATATCAGACAATGGTGTCCAATTTATTAGTGACATAATGCAGCAGGTGACATATTGTTTCCACATCAACCCAAGTTTTATACCCCTTTATCACGCTGAGAGTAATCCAGTGGAACGGAAAAATAGGGACATGAAAACCCAATTGTCAATCTGGGTAGAGAATCGACACGATACCTGGGATGAACATATCAGCTCAGTGAGATTTGCCATAAATTCGACGATGTGCCAGACCACCAGTTTCACTCCGGCCTACCTGACATTTGGAAGGGAACTCCGTGCTCCCCACGACACGATGTATGACTTCAGGAAGGTAATCGAAGCTGAGAATTTTGTACCAACAATCACCCCTTACCTGAAGGATCTTTCGCATGTCCTTTGTACAGCAAAGGAGAAGGTATGTTTGGAGCAGGATCGGCGCAAGACGGAAAAGGATAAAACAAGACGTGATGTATCGTATGAAGTCGGGCAGAAGGTTCTGTTAACCACCCACCTACTGAGCAGCTCAAAACACGGAACTACCTCTAAGTTTGCCCCGAAGAGGGACGGACCGTACGTTATAACCGATGTGGTTACCCCTACCACATATGAGGTGTCCACGTGTTCAACCCCGTCCACACGAATCGGACGGTATCATGTCAGGGACTTATGCCCTTTTTACGAAAAAGATGACCAAGAGGTCGTCCCCATGTTACCCAAGAAAAGAAGGGGACGACCTAAAAAGCCCTGTCCTTCGACGGTGGGCCGCATTCGAAGGTCAGAGGGGGAGGGTGTAGCGAGTGACCCTCGTGAAGGCGCCACCACTGTGCCACAAAGGACACCCGGGAAGCGTCCAGTTAATAGACCAATCAGGTTCGAGCAGTAGAAGCAAGAAGAACGAGTGAGTCGCCATGTTGTTTTTTTTTTTAGTAAAGACACTAGTTTCAGTTTTGCATTTGTTTTACCTAAAGTTCTAACTTCTAATGTATTACATTAAATAAAGTGTTGTGCAAAGTCTACGTCTGTGTACATTGGGGTTAATTTCCCGCACCCAGCGAATAATAACTCAAACATTCGCCACAGGCGTTATTTCTCTTAAAATAATGCTGGTTGCATATCCATCAGGCAATTACCATACTCAAATTAGAATTTTAGGCCACTTTCTGACATTCTAAACTTTACATTTATATGGGATTACTATCAAATGGATGGCCTGCAAAAATAGAGTAAAATATCCCTTGAAAACATCTCTCGTCCCAAAAACACAAAACACATATTAGAATAGAAAATGGCACCAGATTTGACAAGTAATTTAAAATACGAACAACAATTATGGAAAATATTTATATAACACATCAGATAGTAATCCTCCCTATTCTCATGCATTAAATATAACAAATTTAGCGTATTCCATCAATTAATCCTGTGGAAAATAGGGCTATCGTCTTTGTACATAATTTTACATTCTTTCGTGCCTGTGTTGGCGACAATGAGAAGTGCCCGATCTCCTGCAGCGACATTGGAAACAAGTAACAAAGAGATACAAACGGGGCCGTAAACTTTTATGAAGATAGGTTTTAGTGGTCGCCTACTGTCTCCAAAATCAGAGGCTCACTCTGCCTTTCATAAATAGCGATAACACTTCTTGGAATTTTCGTTTTGTTACACATTTAAGGGTGGCGTAAACGCAGTGTTGAAAATATACAGAATATAGTTCACTAAAAGTCATTCATTTTAAGGGTGGGCTTTATTAGCTGTTAAATAGCAATTCTGGACAAACGTCTATAAAGTGCTGCCACCTATCACCCAAAAGTGTGATTAGGATTATGCAAAATATTTTCACAATCTATTATGATTGGTTTCTATCACAGCTCGAACCACTTTAGACGGAACACCTGCAGCTTGGAATTTTCAAGGTTTTTTGCTTTCGCGGCAACCGAATTGATCGGGGGGGGGGATTAGTCGGCGGTCCCATCTTTGAATTATTATTTCCCATGACACCTTGGGATTAATACCGACTGTACTAGCGCCAACTGCATTGCAATGGCCACACTACTATTTTCAATTTTAGTCGACTATCCACTAATAAATGTCCAGTTTAGATGTGCATCTCGGCTAAATGTAAACAAGATGGAGAAATTGCAACATGATTTTTATTCTAACTTGCCGGTATCGTATCGTATCAAGACATTCTTGGTCCAAAATGAATTCCGAGTAATTAACTTAGACAATTCTAGTTTCCAATTACGATAAAAATATGTGTATAAATAAAGAAGTAAAAAAGGTGTAGAGTTTATGACGGATTGTTTCAGTAATTTGAGGGATTTATTTAAGGCGAACGAAAAATATTGCTATAAAAGTAGTGTGAGTTTCTAAGTTGATCCTTTACTAATAAATCTTTTTTTTATTGAACACCCTATCTACTTTAATTTCAGAATAGTGTTGGAATAAAAATGTGTCTACATGTCCCGTTTTTAGTACTCAAATTCCCCACCCTTAAAGAAATATGTGTTGCTCAAATGTGGAGGAGTGTTCTGTTGAAAGAGAAATATTGTGAGATTATGCTGACTTATATTTTTAGCTTCCTAGCTGAGCTAGGTAGCTATCGTGATAGTCGTTTTTTGACCATGGTGTTTGTTCATCAAATGTGGACGTTTCAGGTCATTCTAAGACTTTTTGGCAAGGTGGCACATTTCCGTCCGTATGTATGTGTGTGTGTGTGTGTGTGTGTGTGTGTGTGTGGACGTGCATGCGTGTGTATGTCTGTTGACACTTTTCCGGGAAAACGGCTCGACAGATTTTGCTGAAATTTTGCATACGTATATCAGAGATGGTCCATAGGAAACTGACGGGGCGGTTTTTTTTAAAGCACTTTTGAGCCGAGATATGGCGTCATCGAACATTTTTTTCAATGAGACCGTATATATTTTTGTATTGTATCGGATAGAGGGTATTTTACTCTACACGATGTGCGAAAATCGTAATAGGTTGTATAAGGAAAAAATTGAGAAAAAAATTACGAAAAGAAGGCGGGCGCCAAACGCGCCCTCCAGTTCAGTTGTGGCTGTGGCTAGAAAGCTGTTCTGTCAATGCGTTGACAACTAGTTTTCAATGAGACTGTATACATATATTTTTGTATTGCATCGGATAGAGGGTATTTTTCGCTACACGATGTGCGAAAATCATAATAGGTTGTAAGTATAAGGGAAAAATTGAGAAAAAAAATACGAAAAGAGGGCGCGCAGCAAGCGCGCCCTCCAGTTCAGTTGTGGCTGTGGCTAGGAAGCTGTTCTGTCAATGCATTGACAACTAGTTTTATACCCGAGAAATGGATAATTATGCCTACCAAATGGATTAATACAGTGTGAGTAAAAATTGACGCATAAATTAGATAAAAAAATTCAAGTTCTTTCCTGAATAAAGACCTGGACATGTTTGCTTTTGTTTTTTAATGCGCTATGTTTGATATAATATTATTTTCATTGACTTTAAAAACAAGCTTAGGATAACATGAGACCTGAGTTATTTAAAGTGCTAAAGGAGTTGGGAGTAGGTGAAACACTTATAAGATTGGTGAAGTTTACAGTTAATGAGACAGAACAGAGTGAGAATAGGAGGCAAAACATCAGAGAAATTTAAAGTAAGAGAGGGAGTTAGACAAGGGGACCCGCTATCACCTATTCTGTTTAATTTTGCTTTGGAAAAGGTAACAAGAGGATATTAGGGGGTTAGTCCTTACAAATTAAAAACAGTAACAGGGTCTGATTTATGAAAGACCCACGTGGCTGCACCACCATGCAGTATGCCCATAATGTATAGATAATTTTTCTCCCTCCACAATTTGCTTTTGGTATTGGAATTTACCTCAGTTCAATGTTAGAAAGTCTTAATTTCCTATCTTTTTCTGAATTTCTCTGCGGCAAGCCGTCAAAAGAGAATTTTATGAGCAACATAATTTATTGCGGCGTAAAACGCGGTTTACAATTTACCTATTCTGTTTAATTTTGCTTTGGAAAAGGTAACAAGAGGATATTAGGGGGTTAGTCCTTACAAATTAAAAACAGTAACAGGGTCTGATTTATGAAAGACCCACGTGGCTGCACCACCATGCAGTATGCCCATAATGTATAGATAATTTTCCTCCCTCCACAATTTGCTTTTGGTATTGGAATTTACCTCAGTTCAATGTTAGAAAGTCTTAATTTCCTATCTTTTTTTGAATTTCTCTGCGGCAAGCCGTCAAAAGAGAATTTTATGAGCAACATAATTTATTGCGGCGTAAAACGCGGTTTACAATATGACCACTCAAGTAAAAGCAAGAGCACATGAGATATAAGATTTGTAATAATTATTGATAATATCGATATAAAAAATCTGCTAGAGAAATTTTGTTAAACAATGCTTTTTATTCAACGGAAGAATTTCTTTCCTTTGAATTTACGCTTTAGTTCTTGCTACTGTTAATACTTTTGTTCTTGACGGGTGTGAATGTATTTTTTGTACATATTAGCACGAATAAAGATTATTATTATTATTATTATGATTGACAATTTCGGTACCTATTCGATATTATTATTAATATCGATGTTGGACGAACACCCAAAACAAAATGGAGGGAACCAAGAAGACTCACAAATGCATAAAGAAAGAACTCCAAAGAAGCCCCTCGACTTGAAATAATAGAACACAAACAATGGGCAATCGGACACTAACGAAAATTTTAGAAAATGTTGGTGTTAAATCAAAGATTATGTGAATTTAACACTCCACATAAACGTAAAATTTATTAAAATTTAAGCAGTTCCTTTCAGGCAACCAGAGGCGCCGACTTTTGGTCGTTACGATAATAATAATGATATACTTAATGATAATGTAATAAAGTGTATGTTCTTTAAATAAAAGTAATCGGTTATATATTAAATGTCTCTTGTTAAGCAACACTCATACCTGAAGCAAAAGCTGATGTCTGGTTGGATTCAAACGGTACTGTTACCCGAAAATTTAACGAAAAAATTTATTATGGAACACGCAAGTTCGAGTTAATTGGAAAATATTTGGAATAAATTACCCGACGTTTTGCAAAGCGACATTGATTTGCGATGGAAACGTCCTTGCTACACTCACTACAATAGACCTGCTGACAGAGACCATATAAATGGACCTCCTTGACCTAAGTGTTTCTGCTTAAAGTTGCACGGCATAGATTAGAGCAACACACTGTATATAGAATGGACGGTTTTTTTAGAAGAAACATTATCTGATGTTATCGTTGTACAATAAAATAAGTTGCTGCTGCCAACCTACAAGTTCAGACTTATTTATTTTTAACTTGTCCTCATTTAAACGTTTTTCTATCTTTAAAGATAAGTGAGATAGCAATGTTGTCGAGGCTTATCTGGCACACCCTGTATATCTTATAGGTAAATTGTGTAGTGTTTTTCATATCGTGAATCTAGCGTATCAGCGATACGTTTGAAGCATATCAGCGCTACATCTGAAATATTTGTTTAATACCAGAATTAGGATAACTACCCTCTTTATGTTTTTTATTTGGTAATGATTCTGTAAAAAATTATCTCTTTGGAAGTTATACAGGGTGCCCCGCGACTCGATGGCCATAGCCTAAGGGTGTATTCCTTAGGTCATTTTAAGTCGAAAATGTCTTATACACTTATGTCCAAAAGTCAATATTAATAAGGCAATTCATTTTTCAAAAAAATGACGTTTGTTGCATTATTTAATTGTAGCAATTATTTCTTTTTTGTTTGTTGCATTATTTGTGTTTCTTTAACGTTAATTTGATATGGCTACATTTTCCAATGATGAATATGCAGATATTCACTACATTTATGGATGCTGTGACGGTAATACAATGGCGGCAGTGCGAGAATATCGGCGGAGGTTCACTACCCGAAGAATGAGTATGTCATCGGAATGTGTCCAGCAATATGCATCGGCATTTAAGGGAAACAGGTACTTTTCCTAAAGCTAGTGCAGAACGTCCTATACAGTAAGAACTTGCAGAAGAGCATGTTATTCTAAATATGGCGCAAGAGGAATATCCAGTCGTGTTGGTGTTAATCGAATGAAAGTATGGGGAACATTACAGAATTTTGGTGGTGTCCATATCTCAGCCTGTCCAACCATTACAGCCTGCAGATTATGCAGCGCGTGTTGACTTTTGTCATAGGTTGGTTGCACATGAACATCTTTGTGGACAAATTCTATTTACCGATGAAGCCACATTTACTAGAAATGGGATTACAAATACTCGAAACTCACATTCATGGGCACATGAAAATCCTATTGAAACCACAGAAATGCATTTTCAACATCGTTTTTCGGGGAATATTTGGAGTAGTTTTGTTAATGACAATCTTATTGGGTCATTCGCATTTCAAGATCGTTTAACATACGAGAATTACCTAAATTTTTTACAAAACGACTTGCCAGGATTATTGGAAGAAGTTCCGCTTCAGAAAAAAAGAAACATGCTGTGGTTTCAACTAGGTGGCGCGCCTCCACATTTTGATATAAATGTCAGAACATACCTAAATAACAACTTTGCTGACCCGTGGATTGGAAGAGGAAGTCCAGATCTCTGGCCACCGAGGTCACCAGACTTAACGCCGCTCGATTTTTATCTTTGGGGACACGCAAAGAGCTTGGTATATTCAGAAATATCACGAACCAGAGAATAATTAATTAATAAAATTATGGCTGCAGCTACATCCATGCGAGCTGACACGGATACTCTTCAGAGAGCAACTTTTTCAACTAAGGAAAGAACTAGAAAGTGTATTCAGGCAGCTAGAGGACATTTTGAGCATTTACCATAATTAACTTTGTTTTAAACATAGTTTTCCATTAATTTAATTAATAAACTTATAATTATGTGATGTAAATTTATTCTGCTTATTAATATCACCGATAATTGATTTAATATTGACTTTTGGACATATGTGTATAAGGTATTTTCGACTTGAAACTGCCTAAGGAATACACCCTTAAGGTGGCGACTGATTGGAGCGGAGCCTTGTAATGTAATGTTCAGCACGAGCATTACGTTACACGGCTCGTTTATTTAGCGCCACGAATGCTCATTCTGAATGCTTGGCTCAACATTGCTCCACTTCTCCTTGGTTCAGAGATGTCGTATATAGAAGTTGCAAGTGACCGGCACTGATTTGTAATGTAACAATCAAAGAATTCGCTAGAAAACCGACAGTCAAGTGGAGCACTCGTGCTCGCTTTGAGCGGCTCGGCTCGGCGCTCGTCGTCCTCACTGACTAGCGAATGCACGTGTTACATTACGTTACATTACGGCGCTTTTCTGCTAGTCAGTCGCTGCCTTTAGGCTATGGCCATCGAGTCGTGGGACACCCTATATAAAGGGAAATTATAAAAATACGTATATCATAACTACAAAATATCTTTCGTGCACTCTAATTCCCCAGTTGATCCAGGCTGTAAAGGATCAGCATCCGTCGTTTGTGGGAAGAATAAAAAACAAAAAAAAACACGTTTAATTTTTTTTTATTTTATTTGCTTTCTTTACTTATTCCATTTTTCTTACTTAGGGAAGGTCGTTTCTCATATGTATTGCAATCTTCAGTCAAGATATCCGCAAGAGGGAACAGTGTAACAGGAGAAGTAGAGGTCCATAGAAAACAAATATATTACATGACCTTGATGGGGGGACCAATTTACATTTATTTATATTATACCATGATTTAAACTAATAAAAAAAAATTAAATTATAAAAGGTATAGTGTGCATTTTTTCTATTTTCTATTTTTTCTGTTATGATGATATACCTGGTGCTTTTCTTGATGTTAAGTGAATTCGGTAAGTATTGTTTTGATTTACTTGAATAATTTTAATGACAGATTTAATATGATTTTTTAAATATCTGACCCATTCATACCAGAAACTTGAGTATTTCAGAATAAATTCTTTCGATAAACTTTCGGGTAACAATACCGTTTAAGTTGAACAAGGCGGCAGATGTTGCTTCACAGGTATGGTCGTTCAAGCCATTTAGAATATAACTAATTACTTTTATTTAAAGAATTTGCATTTTACTAATTTACATGTAAATGGCTGTTGAGCTTACACAATGTTTTTTTTCAGCAAATATCTATTTTTGGATTTACTTTGTTCAAATATTGCATGTTTTGAATGCGTATGGAAAACCACAGACCAACTGGTTTCGTCCTTCTGGGGCTCATCAGTACGGTGCTTTCCCCTACACACTCAAACCATGCAATGTATATGCTATATACAGGGTCCTGCATCTCACCTCCCGTCTTTACTACACCTAAACGATTTATTTTAGAAAAATGATTGAAACGGGACATTAGACTGTTTGTTAGAGAGCACATTTTAAAAATATTTTTGAATATACAGGGTGTCCCGAAAATTGGTGGTGCATCAAAGTTGTATTTTTTTAATGGAATGCCCTGTAGTCTTATTGATTTTTGAGACTCTTTCGAGCTACTGTACATATCCCTAGAATATGATTAAATTTGATTTGATAGTTCCAGAGGAATAAATTAAAAACGAGAAAAAAATTTTTTTTCGTCATGTTTTAAAAAAATTATAAAAAATAGAAGAAACATCTTCAAACCAAAACTAAGCAGCAGGTTGCTTATAAGAAAAGGTCAGTTTATCCTACTATGAATGTCGTAAAAATAACTTATACAGGATGTTCAAAATTCAATGCCAAACTTTTCAAAATGTAATGCTATTTTTCTCCATTTCTTCAAATGGGACACCCTGTATATTTTTATCCCGTCGGATGCAGAATTAAAAAATTAACATGTGTTCTAATTACAATTATTTCGACATTCTCAAAGGTTTCACAGATACCTATTCGTAAAATCTTAAAATTATCTATCTATATATATAAAAGAAAGTCGTGTTAGTTACACTATTTATAACTCAAGAACGGCTGAACCGATTTGGCTGAAAATTGGTGGGGAGGTAGCTTAGAACCAGGAGACGGACATAGGATACTTTTTATCCCGTTTCCGTGGGACGTTTTCAGTAATGTTCTTAACAAACTTTGTGTCACACCAGTCTATAAACCGTCTATAACAAATTTCATACACTTTTTTAAATTTATCGGGCAATAAATCTGTTGTAGCTAGGGTTGTGAGTGAATTTTCCTGACAGTGTCATGTCACAGTCAAATTGAAAATGACGGTCACGTCATTTATTTTTATGTCGTTAGTGTCATTTATTTTTTGTTTTCTTCAATACTTGACGTCACAAAAACAACTGACCGTCATTTTCGCTGTCACAGACAAGCGCTGCATTTTAAAGTTACTACCCCCACTGCTTAAGGAGGGATTTATTGTTGTAGTATGTAGTAGCTGTCGAGTGCTTAGTTTTTATTTAGAAGCAATTATTTATTTCTTTTCAAAAGCATTATTTAAATTTTAGGAAAATACCAAAATATTCAATTATTATATGTTTACTTTCAAGTTATGTGTGTTTAATAAATTTACTTTGTGTTGCGTTGACGCCTTGCATCAATTCCTCTCTTAAATATTGCTAAATCATATGCACAAACGAAAATGACAATATATGACCATAAATGACCACAAATGACAATAAATGACATTTTCTTGACAGTCACAAGTCACAAAAAATAAATGACCGTCAATTTACATCCCTAGTTGTAGCTTCATTTGCTGTTTCAATTATATCTGCAGGAGTACAAATAGTTTCTTCCTCACCATCCGAAATCGACATTTTCGACAGTTTCACAATAAAATATTACAATTTTAAACTGACAACTTGAAATTAATTACTAACTTGATAATTTTGGTCATTGTACATAAATACACGTATCCATAGTTACGCAGAGGAACGTAACGTTTTTTTAGGTAACGCTCGATTTTACTAATGTTTCTATGTCCGTTATAGACTCCGAAACGGCTGGACCGATGTTGATGAAATTTTCAGGGAATCTTCAGATTAGCCCAGCGGGTGATCCTGTGAAGTTTGGTAGCGATCGGATCAACAGAATTTTTTTTTTCTTGGTTTTGTGCGAAATCGGGGCTTGATATGACACATATCAACTGTCAGATTTGACAAATAAAATTCAGACCGTCAGAAAGTATTAAATAAATTTTATTTGTCAAATCTGACAGTTGATATGTGTCATATCAAGCCCCCGCCTCGCACAAAACAAAAAAATTATGTTGATCCGATCGCTACCAAACTTCACAGGAACACTCGCTGGGCTAATCTGAAGATTAATTTACAGTAGGTGCCGCGCATGTCGTGCCGGGACGGGGCAGCAAATAATTTATAAAGTGAAAATGCAAACGTCAAACGGCATATGCCATTCGCAGTTTATCAAGTTTCAAACGATTTTACCACAATTATTTCTTCAGAGGCAGCAACGCGCCGGGTACCAGCTAGTTATCTAATAAATAATTTACTAGGCAGTTTTTAAATCAATGACTAGAATATTATGTTCATTACTATTCTGACCACAATAAAAGTTTTTAGGCAGGGGGGGGGGGGAATTATTGGTGAACATATTATTGGTCCTCACTTTTCTAACGGGCATTTGAACGGTGCTATGTATTTTGATTTTTTATAAAATAAATTAGAAGCCTGCATGGTGTGAATGTGCACAGCAATCCGCAGACCGGTTTCGTCCTATTGGGACTCTTCAGTACGGCGCCGCTATGCACAAACACACCCTGCCCAACGGTCTCCCTATGAATAACTGCGATAGTCATCCATAAGGGAGAGCCAAAATCACGCCATCTAGAACGTAAATTGTTGAACAGCTGCCGACTAATACACCCGCTCAAACAACTACACCTCGAGCAAATACTCCGCCAGGCATTGAATTACATGTACATTCTGCCGACGTAGGCCCGTTCTGTAATTCAATGCCTGGCGGAGTATTTGCTCGAGGTGTAGTTGTTTGAGCGGGTGTATTAGTCGGCAGCTGTTCATAAAATAAATTGCCAAATTTATGCCAATATTTACCAATAGCTTTGAGTGGTGCAATGTGGCTGCAGCACGACGGAGCCCCAGTACATTAATCATTACGAGTCAGGGACAATCTCAATACAACCTTTTCAAACCGGTGGATTGGAAGGGGAGGGCCATGTAATTGGCCGCCCCGATCACCCGACTTAACTAAATTAGATTTCTTTTTGTGGGGCTACGTTAAGGAAATCGTTTATCAGGAATCTTCAACCACACCAGAAAAAATGCAGCAAAGAATCAGAAATGCATTTCAAAACATTGCACCCGAGCTATTAGGAAGAGTAGCAAGGTCATTTCGTACCCGCCTCCGTTTGTGCCTCCAAGAGAACGGAGGACATATTGAACATAATGTTCTAGTCATTTATTTGAAAACTGCCAAGTAAAATTATTATTTATTAGATAATAATTTTAGGTGTAGTAGAAGACGGGAGGTGAGATGCAGGACCCTGTATATGCTGCCGCACGCTGGACAGATATCAGCAAGTGACAACTACTTTGAGTAATTATCTGAGAGAAATTAGTGGTACTGGACCGTTCGAACAACTACTCCTCTGGCAAATACCCTGCCAGGCATTGAATTATAGAACTAAATCCAGATTTTTGTACTGCGAGACATCACAAAAAGCTGCCACACCTAAGGTGGCTTTGAAGCAATCATAATGTGTCTCCATGTACGTGCGTGCTTTTAAGCAGGTCTTTGTTCAAATATTGCATGTTTTGAATGTGTATGGAAAACCGCAGACAACTGGTTTCGTCCTTCTGGGACTCATCAGTACGGTGCTTTCCCCTACACACTCAATGCCTGGTGGGGTATTTGCCCGAGGAGTAGTTGTTCGAACGGTCCAGTACCACTAATTTCTCTCAGATAATTACTCAAAGTAGTTGTCACTTGCTGATATCTGTCCAGGGCATATACAGCATATACAGGGTGGGCCAATAGTGTGTAGTCGGCCCATATCTCTGATTCTATTCTAGATATCAAAATACAATTTTACACGTATGTGGAGAACCCCATGAAGCACCTGATAAAATTATTTTGGTGTATTCAGGGTGTTCCCACTCTGAGCACCAAACCAAAGTTATGTTTTTTTAAATGAACGCCCCACATTTGTTTACTTAATTGAATTCCCAATAAAATTTTATGAAAGATGGTGTAGTACACGATGGGGTTTAGAGTAAGCGATTTTAAGATATTACCATTTTAGTGCCAGTGTGGACCCAACTTTGACGAGCTGCTGACATCTACTGGTCGAAGCTGTTTAAGATTTCTTTATTGGACTAGGTTCACAGACTGCTCTATTTGTAAAATTCTTGAGTACTTTTGTCACAAAACTTATCATACAGGGTGGACAGTTTACGCAATATGCATTTTTTCTTAAATATTTCAAATGGAACACCCCATATATTATTTCCATATTTGATAGACAGTTTACTAAGCTTTTGATTGATGTAGATATTGTTAAGTCTGCGACTGATGGTTTCGGTAGAATTGAAAATTGAACTTTAAAATGTAGTAATTTCACTAGTAGTTTATTAGTTTCTCCTATATTTTAGCGCCCAAAACACAAAATATAATTTCCATTTTGTTTCTGGAAGTTGATTTCACATTGAGACAAAACATTTCATCGTCAGATTGCTTCTTCATGGCCATATTCTTAAATAAATGGTAACTTATTAAACATAGGTATAAATTGAAACAAGGAGTGCCATGGAAGAAAACCGTCCTTTCAAGAAGTAATCTTGAAATGGGATTTCTTGTGCCAGTGTAAACTGTGTTCGCTAAATTTTCTGTAAAAGCAAAGTGTAAGCATTTTTCTGAGTTTTGTATGCCAAAATGGGGGAAATTCACCAAAAATGGTACAAGATTACGGCAAAAATCTCGATTCTTAAGGTTCAATCTTAATTTCTGTCTAAATTATCAGTCGCAGACCTGCCAATATCTGCATCAGTCAAAAGCTTAATAAACTGGTTATTAAACCTGCAAATAATATACGGGGTGTTCCATTTAATATTTTTGAGAAAAGCTCAATTTTGCGCAAGTTGGCCACTCTGTGCAATATGAACTATTTTGAAAAAACTGTTGATGTATTTTACAAATAGAGTATCCTCTGAACCTAGTCCAATAAAAAAATCATAATTAGCTTTGACCAGCAGACGTCAGTAGCACCACAAATTTAGGTTCACACTGGTACTAAAATGGGCATACCTTAACATCGCTTACTCTGAACCCCACCATGTAGTTGTGTAGTATATCAACTTTCATGAAATTTTATGGGGAATTCAAATATGTAAACAAATGTGGGGCATTCCAGTTAAAGAAAACATAACTTTGGTTTGGTACGTAGCACGTGAACAACCTGTATACATCAAATTAATTTTAAAAAAGCTTCGAGGGGTTCTCCACACACAAGTTAAATTTCATATTGATATCTTGAATAGAATCAGAGATGTGGACCGGCTACACACTGTTGGTCCCCCCTGTATAGCAAGATACATTGCATGGTTTGAGTGTGTTTTCCTTACACATTCAAAACATGCAATATTTGAACAAAGACCTGCTTATGAAGACACATTATGATTGCTTCAGAGCCACCTTAGGTGGGGTAGCTTTCTGTGACGTCTCGTAGTACAAAAATCTGGATTTAGTGCTATAATTCAATGCATGGCGGGGTATTTTCCCGAGGAGTAGTTGTTCGAACGGCCCAGTACCACTAATTACTCTTTGGATTTACTTATTTTTTGCTCTCTCTTTACACTATTCATTTGTTAGCTATATACAATTGAGTAGTATGCTATCCAATTACCCGAGGAGTAGTTGTTCGAACGGTCCAGTACCACTAATTAGTAGTAGTAATAGTAACTCCTTTTTTCGCTCCTGCTGGAGCATGGGGCATCCTTGCGGATGTTTCTGTGACTATGTTTGCAGTTAGATCGTCAGCCTAACGTGCCTTGACTCTCCTGCTCTGTTATGTACATAATCCCTGTGTTGAGTTGGTTTAATGTTGTTCCTGGTTACCCATCCCATCCACAAATTCCTTCCATTCCTTTCTGTTTCTTGTAATTTACTTTATTTCAGTCCAAGTCTTACTACTCCTCTCTGATTCCTTAATGGTACCCTTCCTCCATGAGTTTGTTGGGCGTCCCCTTCTCCTTTTTCCCTTCGCATTAAAATCCAAACTCTGCCTTGTAATATCCGCATCTTCCTTCCGTAGGGTGTGTCCGATCCATTTGCACTTTCTCTTTCTTATTGTTGTCTCCATTGGCTCTTGGTTCGTAAGATGCCATAAGTCCTCGTTTGATATCAAGTTGGGCCAATATATATTCATTACTCTTCGCAGGCATTTGTTAACAAAAACTTGGATTGTGGTGCCATCGGCCTTGCTCATTGTCCATGACTCGCACCTGTAGAGTAAAACACTTTTAACGTTAGTTGTAAGATCTTAATTTTCGTTTTTGTTGTTAGCTCTTTTGATGACCATATCTTCCTCAGCCCATTAAATGTTATCGTGCTTTAATTATTCTATTTAGTATATCTTTATGGCAAGTTCCGTCTTCATACAATACATATACTTCCCAGATATGTGAATTCTGTTTCTCTCTCTACTGGGTGTTCGTCTATCATTACATAATCTGTGTCACACTAGTTTTGTATTATGTATTCTAGGTGCGCCAGTTGGCGCGTCGGCATATTGCTCCGCTCATTCCAGCGTTAGGGCTGATTAACTTGCAGGCTGAATAATTGATTAGGGGTGTGCACTATGAATATCATAGGCTTTAAACAGATAAAAATATATTTTATTATACTGAAGTAGATAAAAATTAAAAGGATGAAAAATGAAAATTCGTTACGTTATTTTGTTTCGTTTTTTTTTTAGAAATCTTTGGGAGGGCGGCGCCCTAGAGCCCACCATTACGAGCCGCCACTGAAAACGACCATGGAGAACTACAATTCATTTAATAAGAAAAAACGCTAACACAACATAGATCCAAATGAATATTCTCCCATGCTGCTAAAAAAGCTCTTGATGGTATCTCTCAGTCAGAAGACAAGAATATTACGTCAGGTTTTAATGTCTGCACTATATTCCTACTAGATGGAAAGGAAGTCCTCAAAAGGCTCCCGACAATCACTTGACATCAGACTACAGATGATGCTTCCAACTGGTGTGAAACATTCAGTGAATATCTTGGGATTAGTAGAATGGCAGACACTGCCCCCAAACTTCAGAGATGAAAGAAACTCAATGTGCCACCTGCTAAAGCAGTCACACAGCTCACAGCCACAAAAGTTAATTAGTTAAGAGGTACAGAAGGTTATCAAGAAATCATGGATGCTGACGATAATAATGTGGACCATTATTGAAAGAACAGCTGCTGTAGAAGAACATGAAGAAGCTGAAGAATTTGAGGAGCAGAACGAAGTTACGGAAGCTGAATATGAGGACATCGGAAAGTTCTATTGATGAGGAGGTGAATTGGTGATTAGCAAATTCTTGTGTAATAAAAATACAAAACACGAACGACACAGTGAAAAAATTTATAGCCAAAATTTCAAGGGCCGAGACTGGTATGGTCCAGGGAAACTCTAAGAAGAAAAGATTGCAATACCTTCGTTTTTCCAAACATGGAAGATGTGAATGAGGTCAATCTAGAAGACATAATGTGGTTTCCTCCAATCACCAGCGTAAAAACTAGGGAAATTAAAGTGTTTTTAAAACCTGACAAATATACATAATTTATTATAAGTTGAAATAGTTCAAAAAAGAAATACATAATACACATAACAACTTATTTTTATATTCCTTGTTTGCTATTATCATATGCAACAAAACGTTTCCTACTTGTAGAAAATGCTTTTTCTCCTAAACGTCCAAGATTGAATTGAATTGAATTAATAACACTGTGAACCCTATGTCCTACTTTCGGACAGCTAGTATGTGGTTTCCGGAGTTACAAAGAGGGATTCTGGTATCTCAGAATTTGTATTAAAACAGCTCTGTCCAAAATTGTGACCTAACTTTGGATACTTACTCGATTTTAAATAATTTTTTTGAAATCACTAGTTTAATGATGAACCAGTTACGTGACTGCAATATACTGGCAACACTTAGTTGCTTTATAAAAATATTTATCATCGAACCATTCCAGAATTACAAGGTTTGTCCAAAATTTTGTCCGAAGTTAGGGCGAATTACAGTACTAAGATGAAAGCTTTTAAAGTATGAATTGTCTTATTGGTTTTGTTTCTTATTTAGGTTCCGCTACATTTAAGTGCTGAATATGGACATATACATAATGTGGAGCTTCTGCTACAAAATAATGCTGACATTCTAGCACGTGACATAAATGGGTTTACTGCATCCGACTTGGCAGATAAAGCAGGACACAAAGACTGCTCGAACATTTTAAAAGGGTTATCTGGTGAGTGCTTTATTAATTTTTCTAGCATCGATTAAGGCACGATAAAATACTGAGTTTGGCAATCAGTACCGGCGGATTCTAGTAGCCTATGAAATGAAAAATAATTGACGTATGACTGCCAGTTGCATGTCATTGTTCAACTTATTTCATGCAATTTGACTATTTATGCCTTATTTTGCGATAAATCAGCGCTCGTTCATTGTTGAAAGTTTTCTTCGAACTCAGAGCATTGTGCAGACTCAAAGGCATTTCAGGCGTGAATTTGAAGTTCCCAGGCACAGACGAATAGCAAAACGAGACGCAATTTTGAATTGGGTATGCCATTTCCGAGTGCACGGTAGCGTGCTTTCAAGATTCGTTGGATCAGTTCGTACGGTAAGGTCGCCGGAAAACATTGAAAGAGTGCGGCAAGCGGTTGAACAAAGTCCGACGCGCTCCGCTTCAAGACTTGCAGCTGCTCTGGAAATTTCGGATAGAAGTTTTAGAGGCATCCTCAAAAGAGATATGCATTTTCATCCATTCAAAATTCAAACCGTCCAACAATTCAAGGAACAAGATAAAGCCGCACGAATTCAGTTTTGCTAACAATTTCTGGAAATGTCCAATCAGAATCCAAATATCCTGAACGAGCTCATAATGAGTGATGAGGCTCATTTTCACCTGGACGGCTATGTTAATAAACAAAACTTTAGGTATTGGGCTGCAAGAAATCCAATGCAGTTGCATGAAAAACCTCTTCACAGCAGTAAAGTGACTGCATTGGGAATAATTGGACCAAACTTTTTTGAGAATAATAACCGAACTGTCACGGTTAATTCAGACTGCTATGTGAATATGCTGCAAAATTTTGTGGCAATGGAGCTTCCTGGTCTTGGTATAAATAATCAATTCTTTCAACAAGATGGTGCAACGGCCCACACAGCACGCCACACAATGAATATTTAGAGAAATATGTTTCCTGGCCGAATAATTTCACGTTTTGGTGATACTGCCTGGCCGGCCCGATCGCCAGATTTAACTGCTCCAGACTTTCTTCTGTGGGGTTACCTCAAGGAAAAGGTTTATAAACATCATCCACGCACACTTTAAGAGCTTGAAAACTCAATTCAAAATGAAATTGAAAATATTGGACCCGATTTATTACGAAGAGTAATGGAAAATTTTCTAGAAAGGAATATTTAAACTGTAACGGTGGTCACTTAAGAGATGTTATTTTCAAAAAATAGTGTAAATTAATAAATTTCATGTACGGAATTTAAAAAAGAAATCCTTGGTATTTCTCACATTTCAACAATAACCATGTACGAGGTGATTTAAAACCACCAGTGCCGATTGCCGGACCCTGTACTTACATTGGTATAAAAGAATGAAGTTAACACACAACAACAACTCGGAACAGAATTTAAGAAAATTAAAAATGAATTTAAATAGTATATGCAGGGTGATTTTTTTATGTGGTTCTAACATGGCTATCTTTTTAATCTTAATAGATACAAGTTCGGTTAAATGGGAGAAAAGTTGCGTCTATTCAAGCATAAAGAAGTGCCGTTTGCAGAAGTTGATTATCTCTTTTCGTTTTTGAGATAATCGAAAAAAATTAAAATTTTGACTTTTACATTTGTGTTCATATTTTCCTTATTTGGCATTCAATCTTCAATCTGCAAAAACTTTCTTGAGACGACTTTTCATCCTCTTTCCATTTGTGTTAGCAGAAAGTACCTACCACGTTTCGTTTCTTCAGAATCATCATCAAGTTCATTTTTTCTTATGGCGCCATCTTAGATTGTTTCACCATGAAATAGCCCATTTTTTTCTTAATAAAATGTGTACCACTAAAAGGGCACCGGCAGCCGGCAGCTAGATTTTGGTGGAAGAGCGGGGTTCGTGGGTCCAAGATATTATTATAACTAAAGGAGTTTTGTCGGTAATTTATTTTTAAATGGGCGCCACCAAGGCAATAAAACTCTTGCAGATATATCAGCACCTTGGAACTAACGGGCGATATCGGTGAAAAATAAGTTTATTACGTATGGCTCTAACATGAAACGGAATTCTGATACTGACAATTTTTCCACTTAGCTGTTTGCTCTTCCCTTACAGTTTCTTTCGCTCGTTTTTTGGGAGGGTTAACGACGTTCGGGCGCAAAGGCGGCTCACAGGTGATGAAATGTGTACTTATCTGGTGTAATATTGGGACCAGCAAATCACCAATAGGGCTACGAACAGGAAACGAGTTTGACTTCGGTCCAAAAAGTCAGACCAGGGAAAAGAACCCTCTAAAGAGATAAAAACGACTTACGAAATTATTAAAAGGCAAAAAGTAACTTACTGACCTCTAGTTGGAGGGTTCTCCTTAATATGCTGAAGATTTAAATGAATAAATTGTTATTCATGACCACTGTGGCTTATAATCGAAGTTGTAGTCATACTTTTAAATATGTACGATATTTTGGCCTAAATATCTGCGGTATCTTCCCGGAGGCCTGTCACAGAATGGCCCGCACCGGCAAAATCATGAAGGTCGCGGTAAAAATCTCAAGAGCGTGCAAAGCGGGGGAACACGATGAGAAAATTGAAGGCGCTTTCTTTGATAGGGAATGTTATGTATGTTGTAAATATTTGTATATATTTATTCTATTGTATTATTATTGGTTGTGGGCGCTCCTGCGCAAAAGATATAATTGTAATATAAAATTCAGTCAGAATAAGGAGTTTTAAGTTGACTGGTGCTGTGTCGTGTATTATTTAAAAACCCCGCCTTATAACAGAAAGAAATCTGCAAAGGACAGAACAGTGGCGACGAGGATAAAGGACATATTATGTGAGTAGTAATCACATGTGAAAGTTCACAATAACTTTTAATTGGCATAATATACACAAATTTTGTATAGCATAGCCACGAACGTGAGTTTTTTTTTCTTCACTGCATTCTTTTTACTTCGCAAAACATACAGTATGCCTGAAGCAGAAAAAGTGCTGTGTACTTTAACCGGTGTCGAAAAATACAATTTTAAAAGTTCTGATTTTACGATTTTTATCGAACGTTTGGACCAAAATTTCATTGTAAATAAAATAACATCTGCGGAACGTAAACGAGCAATTTTACTTGCTTCCCTGGACGAAGAAACTTACAAATTACTTCGAAATTTATGCACGCCGGCATTGCCAGCCACTAAAACTTTTGAAGAAGTAATCAACATTTTAAATGATTATTGTTCACCAATCAAACCCGTTTTCGCGGAAAGGTTAAGATTTTATCGGGCGGTAAAAAGTGACAACGAAACAGTCGCCGAATGGTCAGCAAGATTAAAAAGTTTAGTCGCAAACTGCGATTTTGGAACAGAATTAGAAACTGTGTTGCGTGATATTTTTACTATTGGATTGGGGGAAAACGCAGTACGAGACAGATGCTTTGAGGAAGACCCTACATCTACTGCTTTGTCTAGGATGGTCAAAATTGCCCAAATTAAGGAGACTTCTCTTAATCAAAGGCATGGAGCACCAGCAGGAAGTTCTGGCGTAATCGTGAAAACTGAACCGATACATTTTTCTCATCAGCAACGCGGTAAGGCGCGAATGAGGAAGCAGCAGACATCAAGATTTTCTGGACGCTCTTTTGGGGCATCGACATCTCAAAATCAAGGTATAGGTGATAACAACAGCAGCAGTATTGTGCAAGTGTCTTCGTTAAAGTGTAGCGTGTGTGGACGTCGTAATCACAAATCTAGTGAGTGTTCATATCGTAACTGTATCTGCCATAAATGTGGTATTAAGGGCCATTTGGCTCCTGTTTGTAAGAAACGTACAAATTTACGTAATAATCAAAATTTTATGGCAGAAACGAGTTATGATGAGTTTGACGAAGAAAACTTGCACTGTTTGCGTAGTTCTGCTACGGATGAAAACGGGAATGTAAAGCCCACATATGTAAAAGTGACTGTTGAAAATATCCCCATGAGTTTTGAAGCTGATTCTGGTTTTGCCCATACAGCAATTTCTGAAAAAATATATTTAAGGTACTTTCAAGATAAAGTATTGTTTAAAAACGATCTGTCCTTACAAGATTGGTTTGGATTGTCTTTTAAACCATTGGGATATTTAAAATTAAATGGAGTTCATAATAACAAACCTTATGATTTTAAAGTTTATGTTGGTAGAAATGGTGGAACGCCTTTAATGGGTCGGAATGATTTGGCGAAGTTAGGTTTAGGTATTTGTGAAATAAAACATTTAAACGCTGCCGCTGATGCAGAATCATCAAAATTAGCCAACATTATTGAAAAAGTAAAAGAAATTTTTGATGGAGGTCAAGGGACATTTAATAAACGTGAAATTAAATTAACAGTTAAAGCAGGAACGGTACCTAAATTTTGCAAGTCCAGACCTGTGCCTTTTGCACTTAAACCTAAAATTGAGATGGAAATAGAACGTATGATTCGAAATAACGTACTAGTGCCTGTAGAATTTTCAGAATGGACTACACCCATAGTTCCGGTATTGAAACCTAGTGGAAATGTGAGAATCTGTGGCGATTTCAAAATTACACTTAACCCTCACTTGATAGTTCAGCAGTACCCTTTGCCAAGAGTAGAATATTTATTTGCACAGTTGTATGGAGGTCAAAAATTTTCCAAAATAGATTTAGCGGACGCGTATAAGAAAGTATTGCTAAGTCCGGAGTCTAGAGAATTAGTTACGATCACCACTCATAAAGGTTTATACGCTTATACTCGTTTACCTTATGGTATAACTAGTGCACCGAGTATATTCCAAAACATAATGGAGCAAATGTTTTGTAAGCTGCCGGGGGTCGTGTGCTGTTTAGATGATATTCTGGTAACAGGAGAAAATGACCAAGAACATATGTCAAGGTTGGAACAAGTTTTTATGCGTCTCAAGGACTGTGGGCTTAAAGTAAAAAAAGAAAAATGTTGTTTCTTTCAAAATTCGGTTCAATATTTGGGACACAGAATAGATAAATTTGGTTTGCACACAGCTGATGTTAGAGTGCATGCGATCAAGAATGCGCCAGTGCCGAAAACCACGACACAATTGAAATCATTCTTAGGCATGGTAAACTTTTATTTCAAATTTATACCAAATGCATCCACTATTTTATGCCCTCTGTATAAATTGCTTAGGAAAGATAGCGAATTGCAGTGGACGCACGACTGTCAGAATAGTTTTGAGAAAGTCAAAAACATTTTGATGTCTTCATCGGTACTGACACATTTTGATCCGAATAAAAAAATAAAATTAACCGTTGACGCATCCCAGTATGGTTTGGGAGCGGTACTTAGTCATATTTACGATGATGGTTCAGAACGCCCTATTGCGTTTGCTTCTTATTTGTTAGCTCCTGCTGAAATAAAATATAGTCAGATAGAGAAGGAAGCCTATGCAATAATTTTTGGTGTACAGAAATTTTTTCAGTATATTTACTACAGAAAGTTTTTGTTGTATTCTGATCATAAACCATTTTCAGACCAAAAAAAGGAATTCCTATTTTTGCGGCAAACAGACTTCAACGGTGGGCTCATATTTTATCTGCGTTTGATTACGAAATTCATTATGTACCTTCGAAAGACAATAACGCAGATTGTTTGTCAAGATTGCCTGTGGAAAATCCTCCCTGCAGTCAAGATACGTGTAAAGGAATCGATTATTTATATTCAGCTGAACATGTTGATAAAGATTTATCGTATATTCGTTTTTTGCAAGAATCAAATGTACCCATAGATTTTAAAAAAATTAAACGTGAAACAGCTAGAGATAAAATTTTGAGTAAAATCATTTTGTATGTTCGAAATGGTTGGCCTCAAAAATGTCCTTCACAAGAATTTTCTGCATTTTTTATCAGAAAAAACGAAATAACTATCGAACAAGATTGTCTTATGTGGGGATATCGCTTAATAATTCCAAGTAAATTTAGAAATGAAGTTTTAGAAGAGCTTCATTCAGCTCACATGGGCATCGTAAAAATGAAATCTCTGGCCCGCTCATACTTCTGGTGGCCTTCAATAGATAGTCACATAGAAAAAATTGCGAACACTTGTGAAACGTGCATACAGTTTTCAAATCAACCGAAAAAGGCGCCACTTCAAGTATGGGAGTGGCCAAGAGAGGTATGGTCAAGGATCCACGTTGACTTTTTTGGACCATGTCTCGGAAAAATTTTTTTTATTATACAGGACGCTACATCCAAATGGATTGAATGTTTCCAAGTAAACGGCCTTACTGCAGCCATAGCAATTAAAATTTTACGCAGTCTTTTTGCGAGATTTGGTCTCCCCAGAGAAATAACATCTGATAACGGAACCGCATTTACTTCCGATGAATTCCAACAATTTTTATCTAAAATTGGCATTAAACATTTAACTGGAGCTCCGTACCACCCTGAAAGTAATGGTCAAGCCGAAAGTGGTGTAAAAATCATGAAACGTGCAATTTTAAAGGGAAGAAGGGAAGGTAATGCAGATATAGATATAATCACTAACCGTTTCCTTTTCCAATTTCGAAATACACCTCGTACAACCACTGGGGAAAAGCCTGCAAAATTACTTATTGGTCGTAGTTTACGTTGTAAGTTTGATCTGATGCTGCCAGATATTCAATTAACCGTAAAACAAAATCAAGCGAAACAAAGAAAATATTACAAAGGTAGTAATAATACCATTTTCCAAATTAACGATAAAGTTTGGGCCCGAGACTATAGGGAAAGGACACCAAATTGGTGCAAAGGTAAAATTGTGGAGCGAATAGGAAATAGAAATTTTATAGTGGAAATAGAAAATGGGATAAAATGGAAAAGGCATCGAAATCAGTTAAAAATTGATAAACTAGTAAATAGTTAAGTTAGTTACTTTAAATTTAATTAATATGTAAATTTCATTTTAGGGGAGAAGTGTTATGTATGTTGTAAATATTTGTATATATTTATTCTATTGTATTATTATTGGTTGTGGGCGCTCCTGCGCAAAAGATATAATTGTAATATAAAATTCAGTCAGAATAAGGAGTTTTAAGTTGACTGGTGCTGTGTCGTGTATTATTTAAAAACCCCGCCTTATAACAGAAAGAAATCTGCAAAGGACAGAACAGGGAAAAATACACGTCACAAATGATATAACATATTTGTATGTTTAAATCGCATTTAGGCCCAGAATTTTAATAAAACATGATAAAAATGCTTTTTCCATCTATTAAGATTAAAAAGATAGCCATGTTAGCACCACATAAAAAATCACCCTGTATATATAATCAAAAAAACCTCTTTTACCCTAAGGTGTGAGGCGAATTTAAATAGTAATATTTTAAAAGACATCTAATTTAGATACAGTACAGACTCGATAATCCGGATCAATAAAAACATGGGCGATCCGGATTATTGAAAAATCCGGATTATTAAATCAATCTATATTTGTTAATAAAAGAACTGAACAAGAGGGATTTTTAATGATTTCATTGTAAAAACATACAAAACAGGTAAAATGAACATAAAAACACTTTTGCATAATTACTTCTACTACATTAATAAATAAAGTCTGTAATTTTAGTTTGGCTGACCTTCTGCTGACTCAAACAAAATGCTTGATGCCTGAGTATTAACAATTCATGTAGGGGTGCGTTGTTCTTTTCAGCCCAATCTATACATTGTTGAATGCTTAAATCTGTCTAATCGGCTTTTGTGAATTCAGAGCATGGGGTAAAGAGCATTTATACAGTGTTGAAAAATAGTAAAGGTGCACTTTTGTTTGCGCCGGTAGATGCGGCACATACCGGCGGCCGACACGCGCGACGGACACAGTCGCATTTGAACGTGAATGCACCGGCCCCGGCAGGTGAAACGCACAAACGAGAGCAGTTCTATTTAAATACTATTGGAGAAGTACAACGGGTGTGTCGGCTGCCGGTACAAGCCGCGTCTACCGGCGCAAACAAAAGCGCACCTTTAGTCGTAAATTTTGAATTTCATCAAGCAAAGTCGTTAATGTCAAAATGTTCTCGAACTCCAATGCGACGGCTCTTTATAGACGTCGGTATTTCCTTTGCAAAACAAAGAAGCCGCCTCGGCATCCATAAGCTGCAAGGAAGTGTGCGGATTGCCGGCATTTTTATTTTCACCCTTTGACACCCTCGCCGCCACTCCCAGTTGATCAAAATCAACTTGTATCAGTGGAGTAGCCAGCATTAAATCGGAAAAAGAATTTAAAATGTATTTTTGTACAATCAGGTCAAAAATGTACTATATTCATACATTTGTACTAGCTGTGGCAACGCCGAACGCCTGATTTGGCAAGTATTTGGGGATTGGTTAGAAAAACACCTTAGGAGGGGGTGACGCGCCCGCAAAGCGTTTAAAAGGTACGTTAGAGGCGCATTCGGATTACCGAAACTGAAATTATCCGGATTACAAAGTATGCAATGTAATCAAGGAACTATCTGGATTACCGAATAATCCGGACTATTAAGGATCCGGATTAATGAGTCTGTACAGTATGTATATACCAAGAGAAAGGAATTACAGAGTTTACCTCGGATTTTACTGGGTGTGAAAATTAGTACCGGTGTTTCGAGTAGCCTATAGATGTAAAAATAATTTTCAGTTCTGCATAAGTGTTGTTGCATTTTCTACAATTTACATAGTTTAGTTATGGCTTACTTTCCGTTAAGGTTGAAACTCTGCCGTATTGTGAAAAACTGAGGGCCGGTTGTTAGAAACTTTGATTTGATCCAGATCACGTAATCTCGGATTAAAGCCAACGCGGTGCTACATTTTGATCGGGTTGTTAGAACAAATTGTAACGCGCGATTAGCTGACACGAGTGCTAGCACTCGGATCAACTCCTGTACGTCAGTTTTAGATCAAGTGTTCCGAAATAGGTCAAGCGCACGGTAATTTTTGAAGTTTCTAGCGTTTGTACATAACCCCAATTCAGTGTTTTGTGCATTAGGTGCTCCATAATTACGTATTTCGGCATAATGAATGATAAAAAAATTGAGAAATTTTAATAGTTCTGAAACGGCACTTTTGCCGAGTCTGGTGGAACAGTAATAACAATGAAGTTTCCATATTTTAATGGTGTAGTGTAAGGGGAAAATTATGCTAAATTTGTATATGGTTTGTAGCAGGGCCAGTGTGGCATTTTATAATTTTATTTGCAATAGTTTTGTTTCAAATCATTGAATAAGTTTCTCACCAGCATAAGACTTCAGCTCTGGCTTCTTTTGTAAACATGAGCATTTTCCTTTGCATAAATCTAGATTGAAGCTTCAAAATTGTAGTGTATATTGTCAATATAATTTGTGTGATAGTCTGCAAAGTATTTTCTATAATATCGATATATTTTTTATTCTCTAAAGCAATGTTTTCATTTATGATCACTACATTTAGGTAGGTACCTACTTAATTGGTTCCTTTCTTGCCGCTGTTCCTTTCTCCTCTATCCTTTGTAAAATTCCCGATGAGCGAACTGTGCAATTTATGAATTCATTTTAGAAGAGAAAGTATAGCGAAGCCGTGGAGGAAAATGAAGAGGTGGATTTGGGAGAAGGGTAAAAAAGAAAATTCATAAGGTTAATACAGTGTGACTGATAAAAAGTGTGCAACATTATGGGAAACTTTCTTATACTCCTGTAAAATCTAATTTTTCCGGCTAAAAAGTGGCTTCCCTATAAGAATTAAGATGAAAGTTACTGCGTTGGAAATGGCAGCGACTCTTGTACTCGCTCTCGTACAAATCATAAAGTTCTTTATTTACAAACTTAAAAATCAAAATATTTTACTATGTAGAAGATATTTGAACGAGTTTATCATACAAGCGGGGCCACAACCGATAAGGTATTTAGTTCTTGTTTTTTTCAATACAAGAAGAAGGATTTTTAGATCATTGATAAAAACTGTTTGAGAATCCCTGAGCTCAGTCAAGTTGTAGATTATTTATCTCTTATTAGCGAGTCCTTCATACTTGTCTCATATTAGTGGAGAGAGAAGCGGGCTCGACATACGAGACAAGTTTTTCGGCATATTATTGAAATCATTTTGTGCACAACACAGATGAAATCGTATGCGAATTACCAATTCGTACAGCAGTCAAATTAGAATTTACTAGATTGGGTTATCATTTATTTAAAAAAAATATTCTTGATAACATTGGTGAGTGAAAAGTTTCCTTGTGACCATGCCAAATTTCAGGTGTGATGCATAGATAGTACAAAAAAATAAAAATGTCCTATGGCAAAATAAAATTTGAAATTAATATTTTTGACACGAGGAAATTTATTAAAGACCATAAAAATACAAGTAACAAGATTTTGTAAAGGTGTCTTTATGAAATGGATAGCTTCTGACTAAATTGAAACTAAAAATGAACAGAAATTGAAGAAATTATTATAATAATAAAAATAATATAATAAATTCATTTGACCCACAAATAACTGTGCAATATATCCAAAAATATTTTAATTATTAGAAAGAAGGTAAAGGCACTGGTGGTCATCCTTATTCTGTCCAACTCAGTGAGACAGAAGCTAGAGTGCTGGCCCTGATGGATAAGGAAATTGATCCACTTCCAAATCCATATGGAGCAATTTTCTTCCGAAAATATTTTGAAGCTACTAGTAGTATTTTGTTTCGATCATACGATCAAAACCATTCTTCAATACTATTTTAGGAGATGTCTATTGAAACAACGCCTGTTATAGTGGAGGGTGTATCCAGTACATCCTCCCACATATTTTTCACTACAGCTGTCGGTCCCGTTAGTGTTGCCCAACCAACTCCAATCTAATCCCGTCATAGAAGACTGAAGCAGCTTCACCTAAAAGAAAAGGATTTTCCAGTACAGCTTTCAAAATTAAGTAATTTAAAAATAAATTGAGTGTGCTGCTTTTCAACAGAAGTCTATATATATGAAGCAACAGCACTTCATGAATATGAAAATAAAAAAGGACAATTTCGGCCATTGAAAGAACTTTAGGGAGAATAATAATTTAGTAATAATTATAAACTTCAAAATTAGTTTAGGGTGTACAGTACTTCGAAAGTAAAATATATTAATCATAAAGTCCTCAGTCCGAAGACTGGTTGGACGCGCACCTCCATCCTCTTCTATCCTGAGCTAACCTACGCATTTCTCTAAAAGCAGAACATCCTACATCCCCAACTAATTGAGAGCAGTAGTCTAATCCGGGCCTGCCCCTACTTCTTTTAATTCCTATCTCCGACTCTAGTATGTCGCGAACTATTCCTTCGTGTCTCAGAAGGTGCCCTACCAATCTATTATTGTCTTCCCTAACTTTTTCTAATACCTCCCTATTGCTAACCTTATCTATCCACGTTATCTTCATCATGCATCTGAAGCACTACATTTCAAACGCATTCTATTCTTTTTCAACCCGCTTCTCTTGTTGTCGGACTCCATACATACGTCTTTAAGTATAGGTATCGAGCACTGATAGATTTGGTTCGATGAGCGGTTCGAGCTAATCTCCAAACTGGTGCAAAAGTTTTTCTACCGCACTTTCTTTTGACACCCGATATCTCACCAGCATCAGAGAGGTTTGATACAGAAGGTAAATCAGACATCTGGAATATTGTAATGATGGATTGGAGATGAAAATATTTTAATCGTATTCAATTTTATTTTCATTTCACTCAGCCCATGACTCCGTACGCCAGAGTACATGAAGAGTATCGATACATGCCATTATACCTCGCAATGTTATATCAATGATACGACTGGAGCGAGTGAAGAAGGATCCGGAACCCAACGGATTACTACACCAATGTATTAACGATGCCGCCACCGTGGCTCTAGATAAACCGGCCAAGTAGCTGGCTGTTTTTATTATAGATTGTACTTTTAATGTAATGTCATAACGTAGGTAGGTACAACTTGCTAAATAAAGGTTATATTATTATTTCTTATAACGGGCTAGACATTATGCTGCAGCGTGTAGGAACGATGTCACCCCTCTTATATCTGTGTTAAAAATTGTTAATAATTTTTGATGAACAAGGAAATCCTTTCCTGAAAAGTATAATGTCTTCAAGAAGTTGTTTGTCTTTTTATGGTAAGACCGATAAAACTACAATTTATTTGAAAATACCTACTTTTGTGCATCATGCACAAATAAGTTAAGCCACTTTATATTTACATTGCATAAAGAAGCTACTATGTATTCGATCACATGCATATTCTTAATAAATGCACAACAAATTCTTTTTACTTAGGTATGTGCTCGTTTACAAATTCATCATCAAGAATTTTGAATGCGACATTATCATTAATTTATTGTGGATATCTGTGAAAGAATGCAAAATACCTACCTAATTTCTCTAACGTAAGAATATGTGGACCATCGGAAAATAAGCACAATAAGTAATAACAAATACAAATTCCATTGAATAAAAATGTGGTTATGTTCTCTTTTAAATATTTTTGACGTCTAATTCTCTTTTTATATGGGTACACCACCTAATAATACATTTATTTATATTATTCTATAATGAAAATTATTTACTTACCTTAGAAATAAAGTAGATATACAAATTAACTTCAAAAAGAACACAGAAAATTTGCAACTGTCAAAAGTTAATCCGTGCGGGACGACGAATTATTCTGAACCAAGGTTAATCGCGCGTTACTCACTGATTCGCGTTCTAACAACCCATTTTACAGTTTGAACCGGGTTTGAACCGAGGTTAGCACCGGGATCAGAATTAAAATCAATTCGAGCGTACTAACAACGCAATCTTGATTTAAACCGAGATCAAAAAATCTAGCCTCGCGCTACATTTTGATCTGCGTTCTAACAACCGGCCCTTAGAGTGTTTCAATGCGGTTCATTTTAGTAGGCTGAATGTATTTGAAATAGTTCCATCTTTCATTCCATGAAATATGTTTATGTTTGAACTTGCAATTTTTGAGATATTTCCAAAATTAAGCAAAAATATCGCACTTTTGCTAGTTTTGGTGTAATAATACACTGCTCAAATTGTCTAAGGAACACAAATAATTTTCATTGTGTGATTTTTATCCTACAAGTCAAAGTTTATTTATTTGATTAGTTAGCTTGTTTAGTACAAAATTGGTTAAAAATAAACCTGTAATGTTTTGCATTATTTGTTTAATAATGAAAATAAGCATTTAATTGAAAAACAATACATTGTGTACCTATTAAAATAAAAGTGTATTTCTGATAACGTTAATTTTTTGAAATTTATACTTAATACGATGTATTGCCTCCTTGGGCATTAATGACTGTCTGGCAGCACCTAGGTGCACTTAAAATCAGCCTATCGATTGCATCTTGTTTCAAAAGGACCCACTGCTCTCTCAGTGCATTTTCAAATGCAAAATGGCCTTGAATGTTTGCCATAACTGGAAGAAGTGGTCTCTCCAACATGTCCCACACATGCTCAATGGGGTTGAGGTCGGAAGACTGAGGAGGCCATGGCAAAAGGGCAATGTTCTCTTCTTCAAACCAATTATGTGTCTGATGTGCAATGTGAGGACGAGCATTGTCCTGCATATAAACTAAATCTTGACCAGCAGCATATGAATATGGTTGCACTACAGGTACAAGAACTTGTTCAATATAACTCCGCTGGTTCATGGCTCCATCCATACAAACGAGGTCCGTTCTGTGGTGCAAATCGATTCCAGCCCATACCATCACAGACCCTCCTCGGTAATTTTGAACTTCCTGGAAGTGCCTGGTCCTCTCCAAGGCTCCGCTTCTTCACCACGCTTTCATTCTTCTGCTATCAAGTTGAAATCCGAACCGAGATTCGTCGGTAAACAGAACATTGTACCATTCTGCTTCACCCCATTGAGCATGCTCTTCAGCCCATTCAAGACGAGCTTCGCGATTGCCGTGGCGAAGTGCAGGTACTCTAATTTGTCAACGAGAATGAAGACCAGCTTCATCGATACGATTTCTGATGGTTTGGTCAGAATCCGCAGAAAGTTTTTGTGTCATAATTGATGCATTACACCTGGCTTGAAGAATAATAAATCGGTGTTGGGCAAGTGTTGTTTCTCTTCTTGTAGTAACATTGCAGGGTTCTTTGAAGTATCTTGCTATTTGATTTTGGTAACACTTTTTCCGAATTATTGCTCTCCAATTGTACCTCGCTACACTCTGTAATATGGAATACAGTGCTTAATTTATGTAAAAATATTTTGTTTCAGATGCCAAGGAGCAAGTAAAACTCGGTTTATTTTCTTCTATTAGAGATGCTTGCAGTCAGAAGAATGTATTTCTTGTTGAGAAGATAATCTCTTCTTTGGGCAATGATGCAGAGGTTGTTTTGAATATGGCACCTAAAGAAGGGAACACAGTACTTTTTATGTGAGTTGATACAAATAATCAAAGCTGGCTAGTTATTTCATTATTTCTTTATTGCAGGGCATGTGAACAAGGCAATACAGAATTGGTTCGACTTTTGGTACTGAACGGTGCAAGTGGTCGATTGCATCCTGCTACAAAATATTCGCCTTTGCATATTGCTAGTTATCATGGTCATTATGCTGTTATGGAAATTCTGTTGCAGCAGTTTCCCGAACTGGTTCAAGTATGTTCTTTTTTAGTTGTTATTTATTTGTGGTAGTCAATTCAAGTATCAGAAAGTGTAGAATACAAAATGAAAGATGAACAGACATGGAGGAATGAAAAATATTATATTGTTTTGTTGCGAATATTTCTTTTAATGCTCAATTTTAAGTTTGGTAATTTTACTGGAAGAATAAGCATACTGTAAAACAGATAAAGTATATGTTATGTATGTCACTAATGATTATTCGTTTATACGTACATCCATTTACGTAGATGGAATTTACCTGAACACAAAACATAACGGAGTACCCAAAGTTGACCAGATTTCCATTTTTCTCTAGGTTTCTTCCATTTGATCAATTAGGATTACTTTTTTTGTTGTAATACAGTGGAACCTCTTTAATCCAAACAGTTAAATGCAAAAGGGATCATTCAGATTAATTAATTGTTCGGATTGGTGGATATGTATAAATTTGGCACAAACCTTGTGCTTTTATTGGAAGGTATGTATTGTTTTAGCAACAATAATACAAAAACGCGCAATCAAAATTTTTTTCTACTTATAAAAACTAAACAAAAACAAATCCTAGATATGTGTATAAACACACAGGGCTTCCACAGAGTCACTTAAATCACTTAAAAGTAACTTTTTTTGTTCAGTGTCACTTTAAGTCATTTTTCTAACTATTTTGTCACCTAAAGTCACTTAAAACAACAGCAACACGCAATCCATGTAATGTAATAATTCATAAAAAAAATATTTCCTGGACTGCAATCGGAGATGTTTGTATTTTAAATTTGAATTTCGGCGGGCGTTACGTGTTGGAGATTATTGCCGACTCGATGTTAGCATGCATGCGAACAAAAGCACATTATATCTCAGGCTTTGGGAGACGTCTATGTACGAGCTAAAATTAATTTTGTAATGGAGAGTTCTGAACCATTAATTGCCTTTAATAATTTTTTTCAAATGGAGGGACCTCTTGTACACATCCTGTATAATTCACTGAAAGAGCTAGTGACAAAAATTGCATATAAAGTATGCAAAGAAAATGTAAATATTAGTAGTTTAGATCCTGAAATAATATTTGCCGAAGACAATTTACTACCTTTTGTGGAAATTGATGTGGGAGAAAACACGAAAAAACTGATAAATTCGACAAAGACGTTCACGGAGAGAGATAAATTATTTTTGCGTAAATCAATTCAGTCACACTACTTATCAATTTGCAAGCATATACTTTTGAAGTCCTCTTTGGCAGTGGGTTCATTTTTAAAATATTGTGACTCTTTAAATCCCAAAAGTGTTCGTAATGCAAATTCCAGTAGGATTAAATATATGGCAGAAAAATTGCCATTAAACTTAAATTTAAATCAACTCTGTGATGAATGTAGAGTTCTAAAAAGTGAAACATGTGTTGTTAACATTAATGAAAATGAAAATATTGAAAATTTCTGGAACACAATTTTTAACTTGAAATATCCAGTTGGCAATGCCTTCAAATACCCCCTAGTTTCAGAACTAGTCAAAACCTGCTTATCTTTATCCCATGGCAGCGCAGATGTGGAAAGAGGATTTTCAAAATCTAAATTGATTCTCACAGATGACAAGACTTCAATGGGATTGAGAACACTGAATGCAAAACTTTATGTTGTGAATTGTTTGAGGAGGTTTAACAATAAGCCATATCTAATACCAATTACTGACAAATTGATTAAAAGCGCAAAAGTGGCACGTTCTAGTTATGAGATTTATTTGGAAAGAGAAAGGTCATATGCAAGAAATGCGCAAAGAGAAAATGAAGAACAGCAACAGTTACAACAGGCAACAAAAGAAAATTTGAAGAAACTTGAAGGAAGCAAAAAGGAAATCATGAGTTTAGAAGAAAAGGTTAAGGAAAATAAAAGTACTATTACACTTCAAGAAACGGCAGCTTCATCTATTTATTACTCGATTTATTATGAAGCTAATAGAAAATTGAATGAAGCTATCCAGAAGGGTGATTTACAGGGTGTAAAAGTGGCAAAAATCCGTTTAAATAAGTATGACGAAATTAAGCGACAAGAACAAAGTCAACGTAAAGAAATTGAAGTGCTTCAATCGAAAGTGGAAAAAAAGAAAAGCTCTCTGATACACGATTTTTTGCAAAAAAAATCCAAAAAGAATTGATTGCATAAAGCGTTTTTTTTAAATAAAAATACCTGCGTGTAGGTACCAATGTAATGCTGAATGTTCCTACCTATTGATATTATTGTTACTATTAACTATTTGTGTTTTTTATGTTCTATATATCTACATATATTTTTTGTGAAAAAGTTTAGTTTTTATGAACATGGATGGCCAATAAATACATTTGTCCACGACTATCTTATAATATACTCCTTATACTTGTGTTTCTTCAATCATAATTAGATACATTAACATTAATCACTGCAGTGATTAATGAATATTATTCACTACACCAATAGGAACATCGCTTTGACCCTTTTTTACATTTATTTAGTAGGCCGCGATCGCGATGTGTCAGTTCAAATTAAAACGTCAAATCAGCATGGCTTGCTTTTAATTTGAAATGCATATTCTAAAAAAGAAGATATAATGAGTAGTGAGAGTGAAAACGAGGTTTCTTTAACAGCACCAGCAATAAAAGAAGCTGCAGAACTTGCCTCATTAGATTCATTGCCCAAAAAACCAAGAAAATTATACCTGAGAGCGTATGTATGAATCTTTCTTACACTGGAGAAGGGAAATGAAGGTAAATTCTTTCTATGAATCTGTTTTGATAGTCGTGGACAAAGTACTATTATTTTGTTCCAACGGTTTTGTTTCCTTTTTATTAGGTACTTCAATTATATGTATCATTTAAAGGTAACTTTTCAAATAGTTAAAGGTCACTTAAAGTCATTTTTTATGTAAATGTGGGGTCACTTAATCACTTTTTTTACAAAGGTTTTCTGTGGAAGCCCTGAAACACACCTAATAATGACGGTGTAAGTGTATATCTAATATGTAATATGTAATATGTACATCCCGACGACGTTCTGACAAAATTGGTGAAAATGAGTTTCTGATACCATCCGATTCGTTAGCTTAAGCGCCATCCGTGTATAGTCTTAGCGTAACTACCAAAAATTCCATTAAAAAGTTATTTAGGTTTGAATTTGCGTAAGCGCCAGGTTGCTAGAACGTGTTGTGTACTCTGCCATTCAAGTTAGAAGCGTAACCGGAAGTCTATCTTGTGCTGTAGTGGGGTGCTTTAAAGGTGATTTTTAACTGTTTAATAGCAAAGGTAAATAGTTTTCTATAATATTTTCGTTTGGTATTTGGTTGTAATTCAGTTCAAGTCCATATTAACTGAGTAATTCAATCAAAGTTAAGCAGTAAATCTATGTTGAAAACGCTGTCGCTTACGTCCTTTTTGTACAAATTTTCTTGTTTGCTTACCCGCCATAACCCAGTAGTATCTTAATGGAGAAAGAAATTTGCTTCTTTATGTTCTTTAGTGACATTGTTGATAATTTATTTAATGATTTTTATACAACTCGGATTAATAATTCCTTGTTCATAGCAACTATTGGAATACTTCCTTTAATAATGATCCAAAACGTAATATAGTTTTCTTTCAATACTGGTGCTTACGACTTTTGTTTTTCATAGCAAGGAATAAGGGATAGAACAGGTCGAAAACGTGTAATGCTGGAGTTGGGGAAAGAAAATTTAAAAAAAAGGAAAACACAGAAAATAGTCATATTCCTTGGAATATGCTGTTTTGAGCTTTGCAAGAAATGTATTTTTATATTTTTATTAAATTACGCGTTTGGTGTTTAATAATTTTCTACAAGAACCAAAAGTTTCTTTGCATTTGTTGTAAGCGACATTCAATATTGCACACCTGCTGATCGCAAACGCGTAAGTGTCGCGTATCCACCATCTTGCCCAAAAATGTATTTTGAAGTTTTGCTTAAGTAACACAGAGGTTAGACTTAAGCGCCATTTGTGAATGAAGGAAATGACGTAAGCAACAAAATTCACATTTTTGTGATTTAGAACAGATACTGATAGGTTACATGCTTCTTAAAAAATGAAAAAAAAATATAGGAATTCGAAACACTGAATTTTGTTCTCAACAACAGTGAAATATGAGAAATAACACGTTTTTTGCCTTTCCTGTAAAAAACGCCAAATGTCGCTTACGTCATTGTGTCAGAACGCCGTCGATATGTAATACATGTTTAAATATTCCAGTACATCCGAGTTCCAAAACGAACTGGCTAAAAATAGTGTCCTATTATAGCCATCTCTCTGACTATAAATGTAAAACCTTTCCTTAAGTGTTCCATTTATAGGCACCTTTAATTATCATATATAGCGCAAGAGGATCACACCGAAAAGTATTTTAAAACAAGCCAGACATTACACAGATTCGTTGACAAAATTTTTAGCAATATTCAACTTGAAATACATTTCAATACAATCAGTTTATACTCACCTTAAGTTCCTTAAGGAAAACGATAAGAAATCACTATATCGAAGGTAAGGTGCTAGTCATAACGGCACAATTTTTAGTTTACCCATAAACATACAAGGAGTATGTGCAGGTTCGATAGAAAACTAAACGTCAAGCAATTATACAAGGCTTAAACATTATTCAACACTATTTTAGCATCAGTTTCTTAGCAAGAGGACAAAAATGTGGAAGATATAACTGGTACAGCGGCTATAGCCGGTGCACCTACCCTAACTAGCAAGAATATTTTTATTTAAAAACACGCAAAAACAAAGTACAATAAATAACAAAAATAATATTAAACATTATGACTTAGGCAGTAACAAAAGAACAGGTAAAAAACATTAATATTTAGTGTGACCCCCATTCACCTCTATCACAGCCTGCAGCTGCTGACCCATGGAGCCTACTCGATTTGCACATAAATTTGTGGCTCTTACTTCCTCCCAGTTTTTAGTGCAGTGCGCCACCAGCTTTTCCCTCGTCCTTTCATTTCGATTATCCCACTTTTGAACCATATTACCCCGCAGATTTTCTGTGGGGTTAAGATACGAGGATCTAGTGGGCCACGGAATGTGGTTAATGAAGGGGTGCTCCCAATACCATTCTTGCACAATATGTGCACGGTGTATCGGGAAGTTATCGTCAACGTAAATGATAACTGGTACTTCATATTCAGGATACACCGCGGAAACATGACATCATTTAGCACATCTACGTAGTTGGCGGCAGTAGCACGTCCTGGAAGGAAAATAATTTCCCCTGGGCCAGCGGCACTCGTACACTCGCACATGTTGGCAGCAATGCAACCCGATTTTTTATTCGCGACAGCATGATTTTCTTCGTGACGAGTGCCATCCCATCACCACAAATGGAGCCGTCTGTTCTGACTGTACTTGAAGCACTTTTCATCTAAACCCCTCACTCAAGCCATACAAGAAAATACAGTTACAGTAAAACAGAACTAAAAATGTTACTGACCGACTTCCTTTATCATTGTTAATTTTAAATGCAAATTCAAAGTATCGAGATCGGATAACGAAAAATCACGTCGCCTATGGGGGCGGGGCTGACGAAAACATAGCAACGTCCGGCACAAACAATTCGTGTCGCAAACTGGAACACACCTTTTGGTGATGATAGTATCTGCGAGAGTACTGGACGCTAAGGTGGCTCTGTCCACTGCGCTTTCTAGAGCGATCCTTATTTTCATTACTTAACCTGCTAAGCCGTATTTGCCAAGGTGTTGTTTCTAAATTATTTTACTTCTCATATTTGTTTTTAAATATTTATATTAGTAATGGTGAAGTTCGAAAATTGTGAGGGATTTGATATGTTGGCGGCATACTACTTGAAAAGCGGTAGGGACAAACTGCATACCAGTGATCAGTGAATTATACTTTAAAAGATATCCCATTATTATTTTTAATAACGAAGTTCCAACAATTTTATAACATGGGCGAAAATCAATTTTGGCTTATAACTCGAACTTAAAAATTCATGTTCGCCATTGAATTTGCCTCTAAAAACTGGCACGGGACTGCGTATACAATTTTTACGTGTCTATCCTCCATACACATAACCATCATTTAGTTATCTTCAAATTACTCAATACAAACTTATGATGCATCACTAGGAAATAAATTATTAGATTAATCGAATGGCACTGATAATTATTGTAAAGGGCGTTATTTAAAGTGCAAATGTAATGTGACTTTCGGTTACACTGGAAATGAATCTGGGGCGATTTTCAGTGTAAAATTTGTATACTTTTCAGCTATGAAGCTGGTTCAATGGGGAAAGCCTGCAAATTTAAAAAGTGCTTTTAGTCATTAGTTGACTAGTCAAAACAAATTTCCTGACTTTCGTTTTTTGGATTTGAGACGTAATTTAATCAAAATTAAACGCCCTAACCTTGTATGTTCATGAAACGTATAATTTAAATGAATACTGGGATGTGTTGTTCCGAAAGTTGGGGAGGGATTTGGGCATATGCAAACACGTTGATTCTGTCCCCACTTCATTCATTCAGGTCAGGGACCCAAATTGTTGTTGGTGCAGAGATTGTAGGCGAGCAGGTACTATGGTGGGGCAACTAGGGAAATTTCAAGAAATTTTACTTCACACCTTGTACGGTAGGGGCGCTTTGGCATTCCCGATTTTATCAACTTTTCAATTGCAGATTTTTTGCTTGCCCAAACACTACCCAATTTTTTATGTAGCATACAATATATGTTACATACGTGTTCAATTAAGCTGGTGTTCCCATTTTCAAATCTATACGTTAGGCGTCATGGAAATGGCGACTTGATGCATTGGGAACTCGATTAAGATTGAATTGGAAAATATCAAATTGAATCATAAAAATTGATTCATCGATACGATTTTTTTCCAATAAATTTTTGAGTGCATTCCGAAACTTTGCACACATTAAGAATGCAGAGGTAGGCTGGTCTCACTTGGTCCTTCTCACTGTAGACTAAATATTAAATATTACTATTTATAGTTAATGATTAAATTATTTTAGGGATGTTAAATCCTTCCGATACGTAATACCTATTGCTTACAACAATGCATGGATGATCGAATGGCTCTGTTGCTTTATTGAAAAATTAAATTTTATCTTAATTATCCATCTCGGACCAATTTTTAAAAAATAAGTGCCATATTGAAATTTTTTAATTTAATTTCATAATTGTAATTATCGACTGGCGCTGCATTCTTAACGCAAACGAAGAGTAGACCTGACATATCCCCCACTCTTCAGCAAGTATGTTAATGTATTAATTAAAAGTATTTTTATTCAAGCAAAATTTTCACAGTATGTATTTATTTTTTTATAGCAACATACAGTTGAAGGTTGGCTTCCTATTCATGGCTGCTGCATAAATGGTCACGTAAAAGTCTTGGAGCTCTTATTGAACTTCCCTTATCCTCAACACATACTGAAGAAATTTAGGTAATATATTCTTGTGTTTTTACTAATTCAATTATGTAGTTTGTGTTTTCTTGGGTTACTTTTTGGTAGTAATTCATGTTGAATTAATAAAATACTTCACGTACTACCAATGGACTAATTTATTAAGAGTATTGACCGGTTTCAAGATTTTAAAAAATCTCATCAGAACAGGTATGTCGGTGAGTGCTTCATTTATTTGGGAACTGTACATAAAGTAAAATTGTAAATAAATTAATATGAGATTTCTTAAATCTTGAAACCCTTCAATACTCTTAATAAATTATTCCATTGGTAGTATGCGAAGTACTTATTTTATTAATTCAAAATAATTCGATTATTTTTACAAGATACACACTCCAGCGACAACTTACTCACGTGTGACTTTTGTGGCTAACAATTATATTACATGCACTCATACTATTTTACCATCATCTTACACGGTATGTGATTCAGAGATCCTTGTTTTATTCCATGTTTAAAGAAAAAACTTTTAAAGTTTGTTTAAGAGGGATACGTACGTTGAAAAACAACGCCGATATCAAGCTCTATGTTACGAAACGTAGCACTCTTAGTAATAAATATTTTGTAGAAATTTCTTCTTTGTCGGAAAGAAGAAGGTTTGTTCTACTGTTCTACAATTCCGTCAAACCAAATTAAGAAAAAATAAATAGTCATAGAAACGAGACGTGAAATTTGCCTTTTGGTGTATTTTTAGCAGCTAGAAACTTGATTCAAAAAGCAACTACTGGAAAGCTAATTTGAGCACACTATAATATGAACATTGAATTGCTTGTGTTTCAAGTTTGAATGCATTTAGACTGAAAATAAATAAGCTACATTAAATAGGTATACGTACGACAACGAGAGGACTCTGAGAAAATAGCAGTTACAAGCTCAGAGCAGGGATACAACTTAATGAATAATGCAGGAGCAGAAACAAGACAAGGTATCACAAATAAATAAATGATTTATTACATATCCTTGTTCACAGTTTTTAGTTTCATCATAAGGTTCTCAGTCTGAAGACTGGTTGGATGCGTACCTCCACTCTTTTCTATCCTGAGCTAACCTACGCATTTCCCTAAAAGTAGAACATCCTACATCCCTAACTATTTGAGAGCAGTAGTCTAATCTAGGCCTACCCCTACCTCTTTTTATTCCTATCTCTGCCTCTAGTATGTTGCAAACTATTCCTTCGTGTCTTAGAAGGTGTCCTACCATCCTATCTCTCCTACTCTTTATTGTCTTCCATACCTTTCGCTTTTCCCCAACTCTTTCTAATACTTCCCTATTGCTAACCTTATCTATCCACGGTATCTTCATCATGCGCCTGTAGCACCACATTTCAAACGCGTCTACTCTTTTTCGATCCGCTTCCCCTATTGTCCATGTTTCGCACCCGTATAATGCCGTACTCCATACATACAACTTTAAGAGTCTCTTCCTAGTCTCAATATTAACCGTTCTTGAACATAACAGTTGTTTCTTTCTGTTAAACGCAACTCGGCCCTGCGCTATTCTTTGTTTTATATCTTTAGTGCTCCTACCGTCTTGAGTTATTTTACTTCCTAAATAGCAGAAATCCGTGACCTCCTCTATCTTCTCATTTCCTATTTGTATGTCAACTTTAGTTCTATTTTCACATCCCCTACATACCAAAATTTTAGTTTTCTTTTTATTGACTTTCATGCCATAGCTCTGTGTCAAAACTGCTTCCATTTCATTCAAAGCCGCTCCTAATTCTTCTTTGCTAGATGCTAACACTGCTATATCATCCGCAGATCTGAGCATGTTAATAGTTTGACCCTGTACGTTAATCCCTGAGGCTGTTCTGTCCTTAACAATATTAATAGCATCTTCGATATATAAGTTGAAAACTAGAGGTGACAATGCACATCCCTGTCTCACTCCCTTCCGGATATCTACTTCCCTTCGTTCCTGCTCACATTCTATAACTGCCTTTTGCTCTTCGTAGAGATTATGTATTATTCTTCTGTCCCTATATTTCATCCCTACCTTTCTCAGCACTTCGAACATCTTCCCCCATTTTACGTTGTCGAAGGCCTTTTCTAAATCTACAAATCCTATATAGACGCTCTTTCTCTTTTCTATCGTTTTTTCTATAATTACTCGTAAAGCTAGGATGGCCTCGCGCGTTCCTCTATTTCGTCTAAATCCGAACTGATCTTCTCCTAATATTTCTTCCGCGTTTTTCTCCATCCTTCTTTGCACAATTCTAGTTAAAATTTTTGACGCATGGGAAGTTAAACTGATGGTTCTGAAATTTTCGCACCTATCCGCGCCTTTCCTTTTTGGCAAAGCTACCATGATGTTCCGTTTGTAATCCTCTGGAATCTCGCCTGTCAGGTATATACGACTAACTAATTTAAATAAACGATCTATTACCTCTTGACCTGCGCACTTTAAGATTTCTGCCTGCAAGCCATCTATACCTGGCGCTTTATTATTCCTTAAACTTTTTAGTGCTAGCTCAAACTCTTCTCTCATTATAGGATTCCCTAGGTTATCCCCCTCTACACTGCTTTCGCTTTCTAATATATCTTGCACTTCCTGTCCCACATATAAGTTTCCTAAATATTCTTTCCACCTATCTGCCTTCTCCCCGCTTTCGATTAGGATATCTCCTGCCTCATTCCTAATGCTTTTGGTATAGTTCTTTTCAGATATCTTGGCGTGTGTGTGCAGTAATCTGCGCATTACGTTCATGTGCCTTTCTCCCTTTTATAAAATGAATTTGTTGAATAATTAATTGCTGCCGTAAGATGACTTGAGAATATTTTCACGTTTCCGTATTTGATCTCACTCTTTCTTACTATGGTTGTGCGAAACAAAACGGTTTCAGTACTAATATGCTTATTTTGCAATATCCAGTGGTCACCAAGCAATTTATTAAAAATTATTGCCTTTCAAGTATAACTGTCAGTTTGATTGTCAGGTGTAAAGATGTCTGGAAATGTTTTTACCAAACAGTGTCTAGAAGTTTTACGAAATATTTTTGAACACTACTCGAGAGAAGGAAAATAATGGTCCCCTATTGTCTTTAACTTGTGACCAGGAGCGGTTGGCCGATGCATCAAAAGTAAGTCTACGCAGCGAGTCGCGCATAGTTGGAGAGGAAAAACGTGGTTTGTCTGCTGCAACGCCCGGAAAAAGGCACAGCAAATCAAAATTAAAAAGTGAAGATGTAACTGACAGCATCAAAACCGAAGTAAGGATGCTATGTATTCCATGAAAGAAAAGAAATAACACATTACATTAAAAATTTTAAATAACAAATTAAAAACCAAACAAATAGTAGATATTTCTGACACAAGTTTGTGGCGTTTATAACCAATAGCAGATTTAAGTACAAACTAGAAAACAACCGGTGTCTTTTGTGTGAACGGGCTAATGTTGTGGGTAAAAAAATACATTTCTTGAGGGAAAACGTCAAAATGCTCATTGCCGTGTGCTGTGTCCAGAGTCGCGGCGCACACGCTTGTCGCCGTTCCTAGCAACAGCAAAATTTTGGAAACTACTGAACTGCTGGCGATTGCTTGGATAATCGGATATGACAGCGCAAACGCCAACAAATCTGAAAAATACTATACTAGATCCAATTTCTCTAAAATTTCTCCTAATTATTTTATATGCTTCATCAGTCTTTCCTACTTCGAACTTATTTTCCACTTCTTTGCACTTATTATCGATCCATTGCTCTTTCGCTTTCCTACATTTCCGAATAATTTCCCACTTGATCGCCTTATATCTTTGTTTTCCTATTTCATCTAACCTATTTTTATATTTTCGCCTTTCCTCTATTAGACTCACAATATGTTTTGTTATCCAGGGTTTCCTACTTTCATTCTGTTTATGACCCAAAATATCCCTAGCTGAGGAAACTAAACTATTTTTAATGCAATTCCATTCTTCCTCTATGTCCTTAACAATATTTTCGCCCGCGCCCTTTAGTACTTCGTTTGTCTTTTTCTCGAACTTATCGCGCGTATCATCATCTTTTAGTTTCTCTGGGTCAAGATACCTTCTTCCGCTTCGTTTTTTCAAAATCTTAAATTTAAGATTGGCGTTCATAACGACTATATTGTGATCACTATCTATATCTGCTCCTGGATAACTTCTACAATCCCTAACTTGATTTCTAAATCTTTGCCTAACAAGAATGTAATCTATTTGATATCTCCCTAGGTCTCCTGGCATCTTCCACGTGTAGCGTCTTCTAACATGATGGTGAAATAAAGTGTTCGCGACCGTTAAGTTATGTTTATCGCAGAACTCTATCAGTCTAACGCCCCTATCGTTCCTATTGCCTAATCCAAAGGGACCAACTATTCCGCCCTCTCGCCCTGTGCCTACCACTGCATTGAAATCTCCTATAATTATTAAATTTTCGTGTCCTCTCACAAAATCTAGCGCATGTTCAATATCACTATAAACTGCCTCTACGACCTCATCACTGTAGTTAGAAGTGGGCATATATACCTGTATTATTACTGTTTTTACAGGTTTCGAATCTAACCTAACCATAACTACCCTGTCACTTTGCTGTAAGAAATTTTCTACACTCTGCCCTACTTTTTTCCGCATAAAACAATTCCTACTCCCGAATTTCCTCCTACAGATCCTGTATGTATTACTCTAAAATCTCCGCTCCAGAAGTCTCCGGCTTCTGGCCATCTCACTTCACTAATATCTACTACGTCTAATGCTAACCTATCCATCTCAATTTTCAAATTCTCTAACTTTCCTACTTATTTCATGCTTCTAACATTCCACGCTCCGACTCGTGAGATGTTACACTGATCATTTCTGATGACTCCCCCCGAAGCAGTCCCCGCCCGGAGATCCGAATGTGGGACTATTTTACCTCCGGAATATTTTACTCCAGAAGGTGCCATCGTCATAAATTCGAAGTACGCTGTACTAGGGATAGAATAATGTGGTGGTTTCCCGTTGCCCTCCACATCGCAGTAGTGTGTATCACAGTGTCATACCGACCCTCACGTTCTCTGCCACTATGATTACTGAAAGAGCTACTGCCCCCTTTCAGGGACTTGGTTTAGTTTAGTTTGTAGTTTATTTTTTCTTTTTTCTTGTTTTTACTAAGGTTAAGTCTTTTTTTATACTAATACTTATGACGATTTCGGCATGCGAAGATATTACTATTCTGTATGTTAATGTACGTAGTCTCAGGAAAAGAATTAATGATCTTGAGCTATTAGTGAAGGATAGGAAGGCACAAATACTGAAACATGGCTGTATCAGCACGAAGTAAAAAATATGGGTATAAAAGGTTATCGATGTACACACACACATGTAGAGAGGGAAGAGGGGGAGGACTAGCCATATATGTAGAGGAATCACTTGATTTTTCGGTGAAATGGAAAAGTAATGAAAATAACAATTAATCATCTCTGTAGACCAGCTCAGAATAAGTTTTGGAGTATTTTATAGACAGCCATCAAATAACCAAACATACTTTATAGAGTCTTTAGAAGACTGCCTTTATTCAGTAAAGAATTTGATTTTGATAGGAGATGCTAACATAGACTTACTTAAACAAAGGAACCATACAAAAGAATACACTACAAGTATAGAAAATAGTAATTTCCAAATTGTAAATAAGACAGAAGAAGGTTTTGAAACTAGAATAGGAAACATGTTGCAGGCAAAGACCATAATTGACCATATTATAACTGATCTAAAAATGAGTGTACAATATGAGTTAGAGGATTACATAATTTCAGACCATAGAATTTGTCAAGTAAAACTTGATATCCCGAAATCAATAAAAAAGTTGAAACAATTAGCAAAATAGACTATCAAAAACTAGAATATAATCTACAGAAGAAACGCTCAGTACCACAAATGTTCTCTCAAAAAATTGTACAGAATCTATTAAAGAAGGCTGGTTTACGGTGGAACTACGAAAAAAAATGAAAGAGCGTGACTATTTATTTAAAAAGAGGTGCAAATATCCTACTAATGATTACATTAACACACTTTTAAAACAAAAAATAAGAGAGGTTCGGAACCTCATGAACTACAATAAGAAGCAGAATTTCTTACATAAGGTAAAAAATATGGACAATTCAGCAAAGAAATTCTGGTGGATAATTAAGGAGACGGCACATGGTCAGGACAAAACATTAAACGAATTTACCAAAATTGTCGATGAGAACAATAAAATGATAGAACATCCATATGCAGTAAGTAGCAAAAGAGATTGTTCAAACAATACCAGTAGGTGTAGACACAGAGACTATGACCTTAAAGTGGAGTTCGGACAGATCAATGTATTTAAAGAAAGTGACAGTTAGTGAAATTTTAGATATTATTAAATCACTAAAAACAAATGCAGCACCAGGATACGACGGAATAAAAGTAAATTTAGTAAAAAGATTGAAACACGTTCTAGCACCATCAATTGCTGGAATAATAAATGAGAAAATTAAGAAAGGACAATTTCCTGATGAACTAAAGATTGCACAAGTAACTCCCATACATAAAGAGGGGTGTAAACAAAAAATGACAAATTATCGACCAGTATCAGTACTGAACACTTTCTCAAAAATATATGAAAGAGTACTTCATAAAAGATTGACTCAATATCTGAATGAAATAGAATTCATCACTGACACACAAAATGGTTTTATGGTAAACAGAGGTACGGAAACAGCAATAATTAACTCCTTGAAACATATATACAGTAAAATAGAAGGCAAGAAAAAAATTAGGGCTCTGATATTAGATTTTAGAAAAGCATTTGACACAGTGAATCACAGAATATTGCTAGAAAAGTTAAAAACTATAGGAATAATTGGGTCAGCCTATGAAGTATTTAAGGAATATTTAACACGAAGGAGTCAGTTTGTGAAAATTAAAGATACACATAGCACCAAAATGGACTTAGAATACGGAGTACCGCAAGGGTCAATACTTCGGCCAATTTTGTTTCTTACCTACATAAACAATCTAGGAATGGCTAACTTGAAGGGAAAAATAATACTCTATGCGGATGATGTAATAATTTTTTATGATGGTACCGAATCTGAAACGATAAAAAACATGAAAGAAGATATTGAGGTCATCGCAAGATGGTGCCAAATAAATAAAATGAAATTAAATGAAAACAAATGCAGTTACATAAACATAGGCAACTGCGGTGAAGCAGAAAAAATATATATTAATGACATTGAAATAAGAATACAAGAAAAATTCAAATACCTAGGTCTCATTATGGACAAGGAATTAACATTCAAAGAGCACATTAATTATATCATCAATAAAATTAAACAGGGGACGGGAATAATATACGGAGTCAGGAAAATGTTGGATGCCAAATCAAGGAAATTGCTTTATAATGCTTATATCAAAACACATCTAGTCTATTTAGCATCTGTGTGGGGTGGAGCATATTCCACTGACATTCAAAAACTGCAAAGGGCACAAAATAGAGCAGTGAAGGTACTATATGGCATGCACTGGATGACACCAACGGTTAAAGTATATGCAGACACTGAAATTTTGAATGTCACTGAAATAGTAGAGAGTGAAACAGTCAAATTAATCCACAAAGTAAAACTGGGACTGGTGAAAGCGGATATTACTTTAACCCAAAATAAAGACATACACGGACACTGCACAAGAAACTCGAAAAATTATCACCAGGAATCATATAGGTTAAAAAAAACTCAAAACTTCATCATCGGACGCGGAATGATATTATATAATAAAATACCAAATGCAGTTAAAGATACAAAAAGTCTAAAAAAATTTAAAACTGAAGTCAGAGAAATATGAATGAAAAGACGGAAAGAAAAGGTGTAGTACAGTTAAGTAAAAGAACTAGCAAATTTCTCAACTTTGTGTAATGGCAGATTTATTTACTACTGTCTTATTAGGATAAAGTAGGTAGAATAAGTAAGTTAGTAAGTAGGCTGAAGACTGGATTAAATTAAGAATTTATACTTTTATGTATGAAATATGGAACTCGGGTAGAATCTTTGTATTCTAAGAGTTTATTACTTACTCATTTGTATGAATTTTGTTAATAAAGACTTTGAATTAAAAAAAAAAATTACTTCGACAATAAACCCATTTCTAAAAACGGGAGTCACCTCCTTCCACTAGCAAATTCTAACCTCCCCTCGGCAGTCGGTGACAGCTGAGTACGTTCGGGCCGTATGTGGCCGGCAGATATGTTTCTCCTCGTTTTTCTCCTACACTGGCTGGTGTAGTGGGGGAGAGTATCACGCTACCGAGTGCTTATTTTTCTTGAGCAACGTACGTATCCCTCTTAATTTATTTCTTTGACCCACATTTGCTTTCATTTGACACGTTTCCTCATTTTTTTTACCCAGTGGGAGTATTAATTTCCCGAGTATAATAAGAGCCCGAAATGTAATTTTAACAAGCAGTATTTCAACTTGAAAATAATAGTTTCTGCAGTGACAAACGAAAATTTGTAAATGATTTGGCTGGGGAGCAACTTGTATTTCCGGGGTTGAAATATGTGTTAAAACGGAAATTATTTAAGACAATTTACTTAAAATAATTTCCCTAAAAGTAGAACATCCTACAGTAGAGCAGTAGTCTAATCTGGGCCTGCCTCTACCTCTTTTTATTCCTATCTCTGACTCTAGTATGTCGCGAACTATTCCTCCGTGTCTCAGAAGGTGTCATCTTATAAAATATCTCTCCTATTCTTTATTGTCTTCTATACCTTTCTCTTTTCCCCAACTCTTTCTAATAACTCTCTGTTGCTATTCTTATTTACATGGTACCTTCATCACGTGTCTGTAGCGCCACATTTCAAATGCTTCTACTCTTTTTTAATCCGCTTCTCCTATTGCCCAAGTTTCGCACCCGCATAATGCCGTACTCTAAATGTGTGTCTTTAAGAGTCTCTTCCGAGTTTCTACATTAACCGTTCCCGAGTATAACAGTTGTTTCTTTTTGTTAAACAAATAGTACATAGCGTGGTTTTTTTGATTCACGAGAGTTGTATTTGCTTCCATTTGAAAATTTGTAATCCATTATACATTATGCATTATACATTGTATAATCATTAACTTCTCAATTACTTAGGAATACTTACATAAATGAGTAGGTATACGTATTAGGTATGTATTGTATTGTATTAGAGAATATAGGTACCTATTTTATAAACAGAAGTAACTAGGTATCTACATATCTACTTATACCGAATTATAAAAGGCATTTACAGTTAATAAATTGTTGATTTTGTTTTACTTATACCGGTCTGCCTTTATACCGCTGCTTTGATGTTGAATGAAATTGGTGTTAGATGCAAAAAATTACACACCATTTCCAAATTCATATATGGCAAATTATGTAAATCGAACTTTTGATACCCTTGTTGCATCATTAATCGGTTATATTGTCTTTGTTTTAAGTTTTCTTGACACCTCATTTTAAAAATTCACGTTCGAAATAGTTGCAATTATGAGATAGGTACCACTTTGCCGGCACTTCAAGAAAAGTGGGAGGAGTCCCATACGAACCTCTGACGTCAAACCAGTCACAAAGCGAACTAGCATGTGGGCGTGATAAGTTAATTTCTTTCGCTTATACGCAGCAATTTTTTTTTTATTATTCTGTAAATCAATTACACTAACAATTTTCTGTCATTTTCATGCTAAAAATAGATATCTTATTTTTTTCGGAATATCCCTATTGTTTAGAAATGGAGATCGTACTTTGTCCTCTATTCGCACCCCCATTGTTATAGAATGATCTAACTCAAATAAGAATATGTTTGCCATCTTACCTAAGAATGTGTATGCACTAAGTCAGTAAGAAATACATCTCAATACGAAGACACCTCCACCAAAATCTCTGTTCCTATACTGACTTTATCTAAACATTTACCCAAAATGAATCCGTGAAAGTAGAACTTCCCACACTGCCAACTACTTGAGAACAATGATTTAATCTGGGCCTACCGCTACATCCTAAGCTTAGGCTCAAATGTACTCCGTAGCCGCATTGTTACAAGTGGTATTTGTAAAATTTGTATTAATAACGTAGAACTCTGCTTATCAGATAACATAAAGAACCTTGGTGTCTATCTAGATTCATGCCTGAGCTTTGGAGTTCATGTAAACAAAAAAATAGGCATAGCCTATTGTAAACTCAAATCGATATACAAATTTAAATATTACTTATCGAGTGACATTAAATCGCGCCTTGTTAGTTCTTTAATATTGTGCCACGTGGATTACTGCTTGAGTGTCTACTACAATTTTCTAACTAAAACAATGCAGCATAAAATTCAGGAACTACAAAACTCCTGCCTTAGGTTTACCTATAATATCGATCGCAGGCAGCACGTTACACCCATATACAATGATTTGGGTCTACTGAAAATCAAATTCCGTTTTGAGCTTTCGTACTGTAAATTGATTTTTAATGTTGTACAGTTTGGCATACCTGTTTACTTGAATGACTTGTTAGTTAAGCGTGGCGACTCTCATAATTTGGATCTAAGAAACGTTGACACTTTCACTCTTCCCTTACATAATTCCTCGAAATTCGAATCTGCTTTTGCTTACATTGCGCCAAAATTTCTTAACAAGTATCATACCATTTTTACTGAGTCTGGGACTTTGGAATCCTTCGTATTGAGAATGAGGTCAACATTCTTGGATCTGCAGAGAAGTGACGGTTCGCTGCGCTGATCAGGGCTCTGTTGTCACATTTCAATTTTACCTAACTTTAGTTTTATGCACTTAGTTTATTTTGTATTAGATTACTTTTAGGAAATACCAGCTTTGCTGTGCTGTATCCTTTTGAAGGTTGTTTGTAAACTTCTTTTCAATAAAAAATGTTATTACCTCCCAATTAACCGTTCAGCAAACTAATCATTCATATCTCAGAGAGGTGTGGCCTACCATCCCATTCCTCATTATCTTTCACTCATGTATCTTCATCATGCGACTAGTAGTACTGTGGTATCCTCAGTGCCTCCACTCATATCGTCTAATTTTCACCCCCATGCCCCATAGGTAGGTACGTTCAAGGGCTTCATGCGAGTTTCTGCATTTACAATACTCGAGTACTTTTTCCTTCCGCTGTTGACACTCGTCTCAGCGACAGTCTTTGTTTTATGTGCCTGAGACTGCTACCAGCATCGCAAGTAATGTGATTTACCAAATAACAGAAATGCAATAATAAGAACCGGACGATTATTTTATAGACGGCGTTTGACAGTTCAATACGAGCGAAGTATTTACATGCGTTGTAGTGTCTGGTGTCGGTACGAATGTGGATTTATTCATCGCGTTTTTAAGTGTACCGGGGCGTCTTCGTACACGATTAACCGTTGAGGGTACGAGTGTTTTTAGAGAAGTTTGAACTCTTGATTTATGTACTGAGGATTGTGTAGTTTAGATAATTAACTGTTTAAGTGTTTTCTGATAGTTGCTTAATTGTAATTGCTTGCTTGTTGTTGTTTGTTTGCTGCTTGTTATTTCGCTGTTATTGTTCATTTTATTAATTCCATGTTCTCAAATCACTTTTGTTAATCATTGTAAATATGTGTACATAAAGTCACTGTAAATAAATTGAGTGTAAAAACGAAATACGTTACATTATTAAGAATTCATAGTGAATTTTCGTCAAAAGTTCTTGATCCACCTACTGTGCGTAAGAATAATAAAGTTAAAGAAGACATCTTGAGGACAGGTGTTGAAGTGTATAATCTCCTACCCAGGGAAATTAAGAGTCAAAGTACACTGAAATTCAAAAGACTCCTGAAAGTGCACCTTAAAGATCAATTTGAGTAAAATCTGAGCTAAAATCTAACACTGAGTGACCTCCACATACATTTCTAATAGGGGGCTCTGAAATTGTAATTGTTTTGTTGGATTTCTTTTTATATGTACCTACCTAGATTAAGTAAGGAATGGTGTAAATATGAGGGGCGACCCTCGCACACTGTAATGTTCCATAAATAAATAAATAAATCATTTATTCATAAATCTTTTTTTAATTAACACCCTATCTACTTTAATTTCAGAATGGTATTGGAATAAAAATGTGTCTACATGTCCCGTTTTTAGTGCTCAAATTCCGCACCCATAAGAAACACAAACTGGATTTGTTTTATGTCGAATTTTATGTTGATTTTATGCCGAATGCAGCGCTACAGCTTCCTGTTATTGTTTGATTCGTGAAAATAGTGCATTAATTTTCGAGATTCATACTATGTGAGATACCTATGTTTTTCATAATTATGGTAAAAACGCGTAGTAAATCCCCCCCTTATAATATCTGTTGTAGGTAGTAAAAATCTGAAATGCTTCAAATTTATTTTTAAAGCACCCAGTAAAGTGTAATTTACCAATTTCCTGTTTAGACAATCCTGGCGTAATATTATTATTCACTACTAGATACTTAACACCAAAAGTTTCTTCAAACACCCTCAACTATAATTAAGCCAACATCTACATTTTTTTAAATTTTAAGTTTCAAAACTTGACAATTTATTTTACAAAGATTACTGTTATGCATTTCCTTTTTTGTAATTTGAACTAATATGTTGCAGGGACGTGACTGGACAGTGGCAGTATTTTATGCCGTTTGATATCAATGATAGAGATTCTACAGGACGAACTATTCTCTATATAGCTAGTTGCACCAGTAAAGCACTCGTAGATGTGATATTAAAATTTAGAGTTGAGGCCGTTCGGATTGAAGCTGTAAGTATCGCTGTCGTCTTAAGGAGAATCGGCATCAATGGTGATAAAATATGATTAATCCACTTGGGTAAAGATTATTTTCTGTAGTAATACAATAAGTGGTCTGGAATAGACCATGTACATCCAGAGGGCGCTATGGTCGACGTTGGGTATACAAACATAACCTTACTTATTTTTGTATTAGCAATCGTACTACCCAGATTTAGTTTGGGTCAAAACGTAGCTAAACTTGAACTGATAATAAAAAGACAAACTTGTCTAGATTTTCACAGTTTATTTTCAGTAACATAACAATTGTTTCGCCAACACAGTGGCTTCGTCAGATGTTGGCACCAACATTTAATGTACCACAAATTTCCGTTACAAAAGGAGATTAAGAAGAAATGGTTAATTGTAATCAGGCCTCTATCGATTAATTTATTATTTATTACATCTTCAGTAAATTTGGTATCTACTAAATGGTCACTGACATGTGCGTCACCCCTGTGCCTGATGAAGTAGGGTTATTCCACTGTACAGGTTCTGCCATACAGCTCATATACTCCTGAGGTTTACCTTAAAATGTTAGTTTATAATTCACATTACATTACTAATTATGTATTTACCTGTAATTGAAAAATATTCCAGTGGAAAACATAATGCACCTGCATGTTTGCATGCTGCTGACGAACCTACTCCAGCAGGGCATTCGCAGTTACACTGTGCAATGTTACATTTCCCATTATATCCTTTTTTAGTGACTAACTGTAATTTGTATTATAAACTTTTTGTTTGCTCTGCACAGCAATTTGCAGTAACAAAATAGACATCACCGTTTCTTGATACTTGCAAATATTTCCATGATTTTCTTTTACGCAGCAAAATGATATCATTCTGTACGTACCCTTATTGTGGATTTAATAAAGAGTTTTATTGCGAGAATTCGCCCCCTTTCTTTACCTTTCGGTGCCTTTCTGTTCAAAAACCATTTATTAATGGCATCACAATTAACAATTTTTGAACCCACATAATCCTGTAATGGTTGGAAAGTTTCACTGGCAGGAAAATTTAGGGGATTTTTCACATAAACACACATTTTTATATAATGTTCTGCCTAATAACTTTGATTTCCAAACCTGTAAACTAAAATGTTAAATTTTCAAAATGTAAACACTCTTCTACCGACATACTTACCGCCTTTCTAGGACATCTCGTGTACCTACGGTTTTTGCACCGATTAGCGTTAATTCTTTTCTAAGCTCAGCAGCAGTTATTTTCTTTGAATTCATTATAAAAATAAATATAACCTCTTTAAAGTGTCTAGGCACTTGACGCAAATGGGAAATCAAATGTTTGCAATAATTGAGGTTACGTTTTATACCCATCGTCGATGCGTTTCCCCCTGGCGGTCTTCAGGTTAACTATGAACTTGACATGGTCTATTGTCGGAAATTTCACGAAAGCTGTTGCGTTGCTTGGTAGTCACGAGTGTAAATTTGACAGTTAAAATATCACGAGCGCTTGCGCGAGTGATCTTCTGTCAAATTTACACGAGTGGTTAGTAAAAGCAACAGCTTGAGTAAAATTACCTGAAAATTCCAGACCACGAATTGTATTTAACAAGATTATTTTTTGAATCGAAACAAGGTAGTTCAAAACGAAATTTTATTTCAATTAATTCACATACAAAGAAATGTGTTCGGAATATTTGACGTTTTGCATCAGGTACTAAAGTAACTAGATTATATCGACGGCGTTATGACAAAAAGGCGTAAGCGGCTTTTGTTAAATTTTACAGGAGACCAAAAAATTGATAAAAACCTTAAAAAAGTTTGCCTAAGATGCAAATTTTAATTTATTAATTAGTTATAAAATTAGTAATAGTGTTTATAGTTAAAGAATATGTATTTACCACTTGGTCTCATTTTTATTCGCATTTTCGTCACTTACGCCTTTTTCATTTTGCATTTGGTGATTACGCCTTCTTTTGTGGTGCATAAGCCTCTTGAAGTGATTTTTTTTTTGTTTTGAAGAGGCGTTTGAGTCTCGTATACGCCCTCACATTTCTCGTGAAATATTTTGATAATCGGTATATACGCCCTCTACTAAACAATAGAAAATTCACAAAATCCAAAATATTTTATGAAAAATGCTTTATTTAAGAATAATAAAAAACAAGAAACAAACTGAAAGTTTTGAAATTTAACTCTCAAAATATTATCTATAAATTTTTATTATGTAACATGCAAAGAAATCGAGGGAAAATACTGTATTTAAAAATAAACGAAAAACGAAACGACAATTTTGACCTAAGTAACATTTTTTGGCTACGAGACATCTAATAAAAGGAAAAAGCAACAGGCGTAAGCGACGTATTGAAACGAAAATTCAAAGTCAAATTTGGGGAAACCTGTTGAATCCATAATTAATGTACACTGATATTTTAAAATTAAAGCAGCCTTCTAATCAATTTGTTCAAACATTTTAGCGATCTTGGCATAGGTAATTTTAAAAAACACACTCAAACATTGCATATGTTACGCATGGGGAAATGGCGTTTAAGCCCACCAAAAGTTACTGCATCTAGAAGGCGTAAACGACAAAATCTGTTTTCGAGGATTCTCCCCAATTATTATTAACTCTAAATGCCAAAAACTATGCAATCTAAGCCTTGCCGCAATAGTTTTAAGATTAATAAGAGTTCAAAACCCATACCTTGTCAGGGCGTCTAATTAATGACGTTTGGCGTAACAGCACGTGCCACTGTGAGATCTTGGCGGTTACTACTTTTATAACCTCACTTTATTACAACTCAAATTGTCATTTACACCACTTGAACTCAAATTTTCACGACTCTCGAATTTTTGGCGGATTCAGCTGTAGTATTAGCCGAAGGGCATGTCTATTAGGACTCGTTTGCTAAAATAATCTCATTTTCAGATTTTTGTCGCTTACGCCTTTTTGTCGTAACGCCGTCGATATATTATATATGCAACTACAAATTCGCAACTATGGCAACTTATCAACAAGTAAAATTATCGAAAAAATTACCGAAATAATACTCGCTTCTAGACCCAAATGAAATGTTCCTATAGACTGTTTTCGAATGGCCTGATTTTGACAGGCCGCCATTTTCTGTTGGAGGGCAGAGTATGGATAAACAACGTTATGCACGTGAGTGTTACCAAAATTTGAACAGATTTGGTGCCAAACAAAGTGGTGATGTTTAGAGTTCATGTAATTTAACTCAAAATAACGAAACAACATTTGCAATAGTGCAACCAGTAGTATCATTTATTGTTTGGTGCCAAATGGTAACACAAACATCTGCTTTGTTATTCATCCTCTTCTTCCCTCCAATAAGCTTAAAACAAACAAATGTGTGCCCTCCAGCTGTCAATTGTGTGACGCCATTCTAAAATGATCAATTGGTAAATTTGACGATGAAAAAAATAATCAATAATATCTCAGTAATGGTTGATATTTGACCATGTATATATTAGGCTTTTTTGTTCATTTTTGTCCCCTAAACACATTCACCAAATATTGGGGGATCCTCCACAATCACCCTGTATACTAAACTGTTCCAATCACTGCACGATTTTTTCATTTATTTGATCGTCTTTTACAGGCAGCAATACAATTTTTAAATTTTAAGGTTTTATATTTAGTACAGAGTTGTATCTCAAAGTCAGAGTTGCCAGCTTTTAAATGTGGGTGTTCCGCTTTCAATGGTACATAATGATAATTCAATTTGCGATTTATAAGTCATATTCCACAAAGAATAAAAATGTTAAAAATGTTGGGCACAACAATTTAAGCACATCAATGAATGTATCAAGGGGAATACCGCGAGGTTCGATACTAGGCCCAACGATGTTTGTAATCTATGTCAACGATTTTTCCAAAAACCTAAACTGTCATACTGTCATGTATGCCGATGACACCACAATATCAGATAGTGACATTGACAAAAATGTCCTGCAGTTCAAGTCAACGGAGAATCTCAGGAGGGCTGAATTGTGGTTCACAGCGAATGATTTAAATCTCAGCAAAGAAAAAACAATAACTTTGTCATTCATAACAGACAGATGGGAGGAAGCTCAGGAACACGCTCTCTTTCTGGGTATTCACTTGGATCAGAGACTGTCTTGGAAGTACCACATACAGCAACTTAGCAAAAAACTTGCAAAAATAACATTTGCAGTTAAAAAGATTAAACAGAAAAGTGGTAAAGAGGCAGCATTAACTGCGTATCATTCTCTTTTCCATTCCACAATGTCTTATGGTATAGCCGTGTGGGAAATCTCCAGTCACCTTGACCTCATACTGAAGGAACAGAAGAAAGCAATTCGTAGCCTGGAGGGAGCCTCATCTAGAGAGACATGCCGATCTCGGTTTGTAAAGTACGGAATTCTAACAACTCCATCGATGTATATATTCAAAATCTTGCAGAAAACTCATAAAGAGGCTGGCACCACTAAAAAAGTAATTGACATGCATACTTACTCGACTAGAAGAGGTGAGGACATCCATGTACCATGAGCTCGAATAAAAACAACAGAGTTTATCTTCAGAGGTTTCGAACTGTACAACAAATGTCCAACAGAATGGAAAGTCAAAATTTCGCCCAACATTTGAAGTCATATCTAGTGAATACACCATTATACAAGTGTGATGAATTTTTGAACCTTTAATGTATACCACTATAATTATTATATTTTCTTGACTTGCATCTGTACAGATGTTAATAAATATCTTATTCTATTCTATTCTATTCTTAGTTTGCTATAATTACTGGCAAGTTCTTTTACTCAGACTTAATGATGCTGACTCTGGGCGATTGCTGTTTGAGTTGCCACGTGCAAATATATCCAGATGACAGATGTCGAACCGGAGAAATAAAATATTTATTCTCACAACTGAAGCTAGGAAATATGAATTTTGTACGTATACTCCATCTATGAAATTGGTCAATTACTAAGAAATTAAAAACCGCTGCTCCGTTTAAATAAGGGGGCTTGAGTTACTCAGTCTACGATATAATACAAAAAACATGTGGAAAACAATAAAGAAACTTTTAGGTAGTAAAAAAGGTGACGAAACCATTACTTCCGTGAAATTTGGTGACACTGTTTATGATACTGATGGTATAATTACAGAGAAGTTTAATAATTATTTTATAGATAGTGTGGAAGAAATTATAGGTGCGATAAGGCAGAGTAACAATCAAATGTTGTTGGTCAACAGGAATTCTAGTTTAGTAAACTTCAAATTTACGAAGGAGGAAGAATTAAAAAAAATTGTATTTAGCCTACCAAATAAGAGTAGTCCAGATGGAATAACAATTGCATTTATTAAAGAATATTGGGAAGAAGTAAAAAATCCTTTGGTACATGTTATTAATTCATCAATAGAAAGATGCGTGGTAGAGTTTGTAACAATGCACCGTAAAAATGCCTAAAAGCTCTAATGAAATTAGAGTGGCATTTCATAATATTGTTCTACGAGACCGCTGTCGGCAATTCAAAAGCGAAAGTATTACTGAACTAATTCATCCGAATACGCATGTACCGATTTCCGAGATGAGCACGCCCCAGATGTGAAGGACGTCACGCGAAAGAATCGGAATTCCCGAATTAATATTTGCACGCAGCACCACTATGACGTAGACACCCACTCTCCGAGATAGCAAGAATTGGTACGGAATCTCTGCACACGACCCCAGCGCTGACGTAGGAAATCTCGAAATAAACCGCCGGCGAAGCTCCCCTCCAAGCTTATAAAAGTAGATGCAGCAGAAGGCAGAAGCCAGTACTGGGTCGTCCGGCCATCAGCCTGGGACCAGTGCTCCCAGCATCCGGATGATGCTGGCCGCCGCATCCGAAATAGTACCTGATAGGCCGTTCTGACTTGGCCGTGTGATCAAACCGATAGTAACCGTCCTGTAAATATTTGAGTAAGTCAACTTTGAATAAATGTCCGGTGTTTACTTGCTGTTATTGTAAAAGATATCACCAATTAAACACTAACCAGTCACAAGCGGACTGGCCTATCTTGTCCGTGCTTAGTGAGTAGTAATCTGTTGGAACTCAGTAATTAGGGACCTGCACCAGTGATGGTTAAATCGATTTCTCACTCTCGTGCTACAGTGTATATAAACAAGACGACATACCGGCAGGAATCGATTGCACCTGTTAACTGAGGGCCCCTGGTGAAATACTGAGGGAAGACTAATTATTATTTGCTTATCTCAGATAAGATAGTGGCATTCCCCACCGAGATCGCAACCTGGTTGCTGCAACGAAAAATCTCTCACCGTCTAGGAGTCTGCATAAATTATTTCTACTACGTATACTCCGAAACACCGTAAAAGTTCAGTTTTGATCATACGACGCACCTAATGTACTATCAGGAATACTCCGCGAAAAACGCATTTTATTTTCATGTAAATATTTTGTATCTATAGTCAGTTTTTCTTTTACCGTTTTCAAATGTATATATAGTTAAAGTAATAGAGCCTGTTTATATTTTGTTTATTCTGCTTATTATTTCACCGATGTTTAGCAATAGTATACAATTGAATCCGCCCTTCTGCGACTAAGAGCTTAAGGGTGAAACGAATAAATCTTCCACCGACCAGACCGTACAGGCAACGCCGAACTCGTTCATAAGCGAACGTACAGATCCTACTAGACATACAGTGTGTCCCAATAAGTAAGACCAGGGGACACAGGTGTATGTTTAGGGACCCGAACTGAGAACGTCGTTGTATAAGTGACGTCCGAGTAGTGAAGACAAAAGTAATCGTTGCAAGTTTAAAGATATCGGTGGTAATATCTCTGAGAAAGGTAGAGTGAACTGTGTGGAGTTTAGACCCGTGAATACACTACCAGCTATTGAAAAGATCTTGGAGAAAGTAATTTATGCTCAACTAGAAGAATATGTCGGAGAAAATTACATCTTGTCTATGTTTCAATTGGGATTTAGAGAAAAATACAGTTGTGAGACTGCTTTGCAGTGCGTGATGGCAGAGTGGAAGGAATATAGGGATAAAGGAGCATCAATAGTGGTGGTGTTTCTCGACTTGAAGAGAGCTTTTGAAACAATAGATAGAAAAAGGTTAATCGACAAACTATCAAGCAATCAAGAAAGATAGTCTGGAGTGGTTTCGGAATTATCTAGATAATCGGAAACAAAAGGTTCGATGTGGAAGTAAGGAATTGACATTGCAGGATGTCAAATTAGAAGTTCCACATGGAAGTGTCTTGTACTGTTTGCTGTTTACTTGAGTGATCTTCAGATGCACTTAAAACGGTGTAAATATCATTGTTTTGCAGATGATACAATTATTTATTTGGAGGGTTATGATGTTGAAGAGTAGAATAGAGGAGTATAGAGTCAAACTTTAATAAATCGAACCTGGAATAACTCGAATTTTTGAGAAGTTGAACAAAATTTTTTGGTAATACCATTTGGAGTCCATAAAATTGCTAATATTTTTCTACATAATTCGAACTTCTATTACTCGAATTTCTCGATAATTCGAATCAGAAGTCGGGACTGTTAGAGCGAAAATATTTGGTAACTCGAAATATTTCTCGGATATGTGGATGTATCAGGGTGGCATAAACTCGCTGAACGACAATAAAAGCTGCAAGTTAAGTAACCCCTCCCACCTTGCTGGTCTAGCATCGGTGCATCCAAAATTGTACAATGTATGCATGGGCAAAATACGCACGTGCGTATAGTGGCAGATTTATAAGGGTGGCAAAATCTGAGACATTAATTTGATATAATATGATAGGGCAGCTAAAATTTTTCTTATCTATTTCTTCTGAGCACTAAGAAAATAAAATGCTTATGACCGATAAATAAGAGAATATTGATGGCGCCTTCTAATTGAAATATTGATAAACAAGGCGGTAAATTGTCTTCAAATTGGAAGACTCATACGTGCACATTTTGGCGGTGCACCGATGTTTTTTTAGCATAGAAAATTTTAGCCTTTTCATTTAGGGATGCCAGTTTTTTTAATTCGGCACTGAATGTGTAGGTGCATTCAGTAAAATTGAATCAGTTAAAAAATAGATAGTTTTTGAATTGTATTTTTGCTATTACATCTTATTTTATTATGTCCCTGCTTTATTTGCAGAAAATATAAAACTTCGTGTTTTGAAATGCATATTTTATTCTTCAATAAATATTTTTTAATAACTCAAAGTCTTGATAACTCAATTTTTTTGTTGCACATTCAGCTTCGAGTTATCAAAGTTTGACTGTATAGGAAGTTTGAAGTGTTTTGCAATCCGAAGCATTCAAAATGTTATTCTATAAATAAAGAACTAGATAGTTGGAAAATAATAGTTAAAAATTTAAATCGACAGATCCTTTTTGCTATGCGTTGCCAGACCCCTCTGTTTTCTTGTTCTTTTCGTCACGTTTGAGTATAATAAACCTCTAGATGGAAGGGGAAAAATTTTGTTGGGACTGACTTGGCGGTTCATTATAACGGCATATATGCATTTAGTTCATCAAACTTTGCAGTAGAGGTCGCCCGAGATGTTTGTGTGTACACACTCCATGGCGTTTTTAGACCCGTTATGTCTTGCAAACGTTATCGGACCATACGAAGTATTGCCCGTTATGTTATGTAAGTTGTCCGCAGTTGTTCTTTACATTGACAGCACGCTAGCTGCAGTACAGTTTGCTTTGGAGCAGGCGTTTGCCTCGGCCAGCGAAATAGCTAATGTGGTAGATCCACAGAGCACAGTTGCTATACTGAGGTAGAGAGGACAGGGGTGAACATCATGGCGCTGAAGAAATATTTCAAAGTCGACACTGTTGGCAGCGAATGTGTTATGTTTTATTCCGGAATAATGTTGATCATAAAATGTATCTCTAGATCACCCCCACAGGGTTTTCCACTTTTCATTACTAAGCTAAACCACAATATCATTTTTATCTTTGTTAATAAAATTTTTGCAGGAAAGCAACTTAACACCATCTGGGAATAGCCATAATATAAATTTGACAAAACGGAAGGTTTCAAGAGGCATACAGGCGATTATGGCTAAGTTAAATTTATCTAAGGAGAACAGTGTCGAAAATGTTATAGATGTAAGTAACTTTTTCTTATCTTTTTTAAGATGACATTTAAACTCCAGAATCATTAAAGCTGCTGTATTCGAATACCCGAAAAGCATTCTCTTCGCTTCTGAGACGGTGTTAATACAGACAGTCCAGCTTAAAAACTTCATTAGTTATAGACATGAATAATTATGATTTAAAAGAAAGATGAGGGTTGGTAAAATACGCCCATACCTATTTTATTCCCCATATTTTCACAGTTGTTAAAATAAACGAAGTTGAAAACTGACAAATTTTAACGGAAACCTTTAGCATTATTCATACACAAATTGTACATTTGGACTTTAGTTAACCGCCAAATAAAATACACTGCTGAACAATTGAAATGGATCACTACAACAAAGTAAATTATGTGTAGCTATTTTTTTTGTAGTTTCGTATAATAAATAGATTTGTATTGTTTATTGTTGACTTCAGTTCACACTAGTCATTAAATATGGTTGCAAAATCATACCAAATACGCAGGCATTCAACAAAATTTTTTATTAATGAAAAAGTGATGACAGTTTTATGATATTCCAAAGACAGAAAAGTGAATGAGAACAATACAAATGAATAGAATCTAAATGCTGGTATTTTATAGGCCCTCCATGAGCTTCCAAAAGTACTCTGCATCTTCGAGGCATATTCCTAATCACTTCATTGCTAAATTCCTTGGGTACCAATTCCCATTCTTACAATAAAGCAACAGACAGCTCTTGTAGTGTAGAAGGATGACGCTGGCGTTGATTCAATTGCTTCTACAACTTGTCTCAGACATGCTCTATTGGATTCATGTCTGAACTTCTTGCAGGCCAATTCAGTCTAACGATTTCGTGTTCTTGTAGGGAGTTGGTAATAATTCTTGCACGGTGGGGGTGAGCATTATCGTCGACCAATAAAAAACCTCGTGCAAAATTTTCAGCAAATTCAACAATACAGTGCCTTTTTTTATCAATGCACCATATGTATTTACATGTTATAGGCTTTATCTAGTGTTAATGGATTTTCTACTGGGAATTTCAAAATGATTTTTGGCACAATTTAAGTTTACATCATTTTTGACCTTTTCTGATTATTTCTAAAATTTAAGAAGTGATAAACTTTGCAATAAAAGGAAAATATCAAAAAATTATTGCCCATTTTATTAAACTGTGTTTTACGTTATAGTAGGCTATTCTACTGACTACCAAATAAATAATGCACGTCTGTCACTTTATTTTACATCTTATAGCCAGAAAAGTAATTAAACATGAAATTTCTGTTGTAATATGACCAAAGAAAAAGTCATCATTGGTGTTCTGCTATTTCACGTCTTATTATCAAAAACTTTTCATGTTAAAGATAAGTAATAATTAACTCTTTAAATCGGTATTTATTTGGTAAATCATGAACAATCTAAAAATAAAACGAAATATTACTTAAATAATAAAGCTTTGATATTATCCAATTAAATGTTCAAACTGTTTGCCATAAGCCGCTAAACAGTACTCTAATCTATCCCGAAAATTTCTTTTCACATTTTGTAAATGTCTTACACTAATTTCATTTGAAACTTCGTTTATTCGATTCATCAAATCCTGTAAATCCTGTGGTCTGTCTCTTACATTATCATACACTTTTGTGGCGAGATGTCCCCAATAAAAGAAGTCTAGGGGGCTCAAATCTGGACTTCTGGCTGGCCACTTTAACGGTCCGTAACGACCAATCCATTCATTTGGAAATTGGATATTTAAAAAGTTGGTTATTTCTCGAGTGCTATGCGGTGGAGCCCCGTCATGCTGGAATATTATTCTTCCATTTACTGCTATTCTATCTAAAGCTGGCAGGATTCTTTCATTTAACAATGCCAGGTACTTGGCACTATTTAATGACCCATCAATAATAAATGGACCAACAATATGGTTTCCCAAAATTCCCGCCCACACATTAACCTTTTGAGGCCATTGTGTGTGTGTTTCTTGGAAAATATACGGATTTTCTCGCGCCCATATTCTTGTATTTTGGTCGTTCACAGTTCCGTTGAGTAAAAATGTTTTCTCATCAGAAAACAGAATACGATTCTGAACATTTGGATTTTCGTTTATTCTGTTCATCCAGTATTCACAGAATTCCATTCGTGGAAAGAAATCCCTTTCCAATAGGTGATGTAAGTTACGTATTTTGTAGCTCTTGAATTTTTCCTCTTTTAATGCTTTGTAGCAGCTACTTTTTGAAACTTGAAACATATTAGATAATATTGACAAACTAGTGGAAGGTTCTTCCTCAATTGCCAAACAAACATTTTGTTTCAGATCGTCAGTCACAATACGGTTTCCTCTTTTCTTGTTTTTATTATGTTGCGTATTCAAACATCCGCACGTAATAAACTGTTTGTATAATCTTAAAATGGTTGTTTTATTTGGTACAGGACGATTTGGATACTCCGCCGCAAAGTGATCACGTACCTCTCTACTCGATAGACCTCTGATATAATCAGTAACCATTTTTACCTTTTCTGGTGTAGTATAAACTGCCATTTTCACGTTTGAATATTCGTTCGGCTTAAAAGTGACAGATTTGTAATTATTTAAGTACCTACTACATTATTGCTTGTCAGGGAACACGGCCTACTAACTTAAAAATTATTTCAATGGAATGAGCTATTAATTATCGAGTCTAGTTTCTCTTTATCGTAAACAATTTCACTTTTTACATTTTCAAAACTATCAGAAAATGTCAGAAATGATGTAAACTTGAAGTGTGCTAAAAATCATTTTGAAATTCACAGTACAAAAACCATTAACACGAGACAAAGACTATAGCATGTAGATACATATGGTGCATTTGTAAAAAAAGGCAGTGTATATTGGTAGAATACATCTGTCCCTATAGATGTGACCATTAATGGTTTCATTAATTAAAACAATCAGATCGGTGCGACCGTTCAAAATTATGCCTCCCCAGACTGTGACATCCCCACCACCAAAAACTACATGGGGGTGCCGTATTGGTCTAGATAACTCTCACCTGGTCTTCTCGACACTAATACTCTTCCATCTGAATGGTGTAGATTAAATTTTGATTCATCAGTGAATAAGCATCGGCTCCATTCTTCATTGCCCCAGTTTATGTGTTCTTCAGCCCAAATTCTACAGGCAACACGTTGTTGGCTAGTAAGTAAACAACATGTCGCGCGCATTCAAGCTCTTAAATTGTACTCATTCAACCTTCTTCTGATGGTTCGAGTGGAAACATCAATTCCAGCAGCATCGTGAGGCTCATTATTAATTTGAGTTGACGTATGAGTGGGATTTCGCCTAGCACTTAAGCGCATATAATGTGTCTGCACTTGTGTAAGACTTCTTTGGTGACCTACGCCATGCCGGAAAGCAACAGTAGTTCGAAGTCGTTGATGAGCTCTGTTTAGTACGCTATGCGAAATATTAAAAAATCTATCAATTTCTCTTTGTGAAGCGCCATTTTGGATAAGACTCAAAGCTGTATTCAAATTATCCACTCTTTAACAATTGTAAAGCATTATTTTCTTCACTTGCTTAAGCCAAAAATATGAAACAATTGTAAACAACCGCGTATTTTTAGTGAACTCTTATTTTTACAATGGGGTTATACCTTACAATTTTTTTGCAACTTTACCAAAAATAAACACATTTCACGAACTTTGACACTTATATGAAACAAACGCAACATCTTAAGTAAACTGTATTCAAAGCACTCTTAGAGAAATCTTATTATTGTAGCTTCAAATCAATTTATTTGAGGTGGTCCATTTCAATTGTCCAGCAGGGACAGATTTATTTTGTTATAGTTTATTAGTTTGTGAGAGAAATAATTTTCGTTGTATGTGAGCTTAATTGCCGATGTTTTAGCTTTATTTTTAAGACTAAATTTACCTAATTTCATTATTTCTACTGGATGAACTGTACCAAGCTATGTCTATTTCTGTCTTACACATGTACTACCGATCTCTTTACGTATGCCAGCCTTAAGTACTTTATTTATTTATTTCGGTCAACATGTCCCACATAACTAGATTGTAAATAACATATACTTCATCTATACTTAAATCTTTATTCGATAAATAATGAAGCTTGTATTTGTCAAATGTGTTGCAATAACAAAGGGTGGCTAGGCACTGTAGTGTTTAATTTGTGCTCTAGGTACTTACACTAAATTTCATTCGCGTTAAAGGACCATCTAGAAACCTGATTCCTCCCAGTCGAACCATCTCATATTGCCCCTATATTTAAAATGCTAATGATCGTAAGCCAAAATTCCTCCTAAACACAATATTGAGACTGTCTTCACTTCACATAACAGAATCTCAGATCTTCTATATTCAGCTGCAAATTCTTTACCTTTGCACACGAAAGGTGTGTTGGTCCTTCTAATGACACGAGTGTAGTAACTGCTGCTGATCAGAGTCTCTAGGATTTCTTGAAGTTCAGCTGATGTGAGGGAAGTGAGGTTTCGGATATGATGATCATACGATGACTGACATTTTTTGAGGACGGTGATGTTGAGATGACGCATCGAGGTACGATTAGTGTGAGTGGATTTTCTAGGCAAACAAAGTGCTGCTAAAGTGTGATCAATGAATGATTCATGTGAAAAGGAAAACCGCTGCAGTCGGTTTGTCGTCAGTCGACCGATCCGATGTCTGTGGTCGTCAACCATTTTTTGTGGTCGACTTTGGTGACAAAAAGTTGTTCGTGTGAAAAGGGTCTAAGGATAAAAGTCTTGTCTTCCCTACAATCTATGTTTACATGGAAGGGAGATACTTGGTAAGTTTAGAAATTTGTGTTAATAATGTCTTCATTGGTATACAGTAGTTCCAACGATATAAATGCTCTCTGAATTAACTTATTAATATGAGGTGTAAACCTAAGATTCTCATCAATGATGAAACCTAAATCCTTAGCACAATCAACATGAGGCAATACTCCCGAGTTCAATGAGACCGTAAAATTTTGTTTAAGTGATTAAATTTTATTCTTACTATTTAATAATTTGCTGAGCATAGGTTTCCTGTCCTATGCCCTCTCTTTGGATGTTTGGTTTTCTGCAAAACATTGCCCCAGATATGAAAAACTCTCCACTTCTTCAAATTTGTAAATTATGCCTTCGTTCGTTTCACAAGCAATTCTCTCCGTGATGGTATTCTGGTAACCACTGGTCGTCCCGTATGATGATTTAGACTGCGTACTCGGTATCTGGATTTACGTCGCCATAAGGATGTGCAACAACCAGACGAAGTGTAGATCAGAAATATACGTTACAGCCACTCATGGCAATCCCTTAATAGAATGGTCATTAATTACTACGGACGCAGTTGTATAATCACTCCTAAACTCTATCGAACGGGATTTTCAATCGCTCACTGCATTGGTTGAATGATGATGTGCTATTTGCACCACACTAAATTCATTCCACTTGGTTTAAACATCCATGGCCCCCCTGGAATTTCAGTACAAGCCTCAACCAGCCTACACCTCTGCAACAGATATATATTTAATAATTATTGATAGCCTCACAGCAACAATAATTAAATACCGACACTTACTCAGTGTACAACAGTAAATCACATCACGCAACGCAGGACAGGTACTCAGGTACTTTCAATAGTTCAGAAAGTTGATCGGAAAATGTCTGGTATGAAAGAAATGCTTCCAACCTCCGGTTGACAGGGGGTTTTATTACTTTTTCCGTCATCCCTCGTGACCAGCCATTTGTAGACTCAGCTCCTTCCATCTGTCAGCGCGCGTCCTTTGTCTCCTTCTCTCAGCTTTCCTTCGGTTCATTGACACATATGACATATTTCCATATGATTCATAAGCACAAAGCGTTTCCAGGTCAATAATATTTTTGACAAATTCTTTTTTCAACAGTGGATATCGTATCAAATTTTCATGACAAGTACAGTGAACCCTCTCTTAGGCCGACAGTAAGAGGACTGCAAATTTTGTCCGATAAATGGAGGTGTCCGCTATTAAGAGATTTTACTTTTTTATTAAATATGTACCTCAATATTTTGGTCAATGGTTAATTACAAATATTAAGCAACATGCAATTATTAAATTAGTATAAAAATAAATGTAAATGTGTTTGTTAAACAAAAATATAATTTTAGGTCTGATGGTTTATCCTTCATACTCTGAAAACAAACAAATATGTAGGTATATTGCCACGGGCCAAAATGCCTAACGCCGCAAAATACAGGAGGATACACCGCGACTAGATCAAGCCGGAGTTGGGGGTGGGCTAAAACAATAGTATTTTTACCAAGGGCGCCAAGGAGTTGTCGATGATCCTCCGATAACAGCAACATCCAACGGTCACAGCTCCTAAAAACCGCTAGGTACACAAGAAGGGGGAAAGAGTAACCAAAAGACACACAAATATTTAATGAATGTATTATAAATGAAATAAACTCTTTCATAAAATAATGGTTGAAATGTAAATAAAAGGTTACTTGCGCTAAAGATTAAATTTAGTCTTAAATATCGAATTTCAAAACATGTAAGTGCAAAATACACAATCGACCAAGCTGAAGTGGTCGAGCTATAAGCTCTGTAACTCGGAATACGCTTTAGATAAACTGTGAGTTATAAACAAACTGGTAATATGCCGCACGGAAGGAAGCTTCGTTCACGCCTGCGCGTACCGTAAAGATGGTGACTAAAGAAATGCGCAAAATATCCTAATCACTGATTACAATGATTCTACAATGTTAAAAATTACCAATAAACTTGTTAAACAATAACTTAACCCTGTGGTCTAGAACCACGATTACGCAACAACTAAAAATCTTTTGACTACTACCTCTGATCTTTACAAACAACGCGATACTACTACTGACATGCTGAATATCATAAACGATGCAATACGAAACCAAGAGAACCCTACTAAATAGCTTAACTCGCGGTCAAAGATGGCGGGTCGCGATAACAAAGTATAAAATTTCTGACCTCAATGAATGTCGTCTTTGCTTATCTGGTTTGTTCCCAAATTGCTTCTTAAAGGATGTCCTATTTCTTCAGCACATGGGCTAATAGCATAACGGGGCAACCCTCGTATCGTATTTGTGTTTCCAATATTTCGTCCGGGTACAGATGTGGATTACTCGAACACTTCATACACAGAGTTCTAGCTTCTATGTTGTTTACCCAATACAAACGGGGTAACGAAAGACCCTGAAATATCGTACAGATATCTCGGCAAAGAATACGGAAAGAGAAATCAAAAGAATTCCACAAAACACATGCCTGCACGGGCAAAGAAAAAATGAGAATTAAAAGGACTTCCTACCTGGTTAGAATGTTTGCCAGCGAATAGTAACTCCAATGTCCGTACGAATAATCCAAAATTAATGGTATGGAACTTTGCTTTTTCCACTATCAATTCACAATCAATACCAATTAAGCAATGTCCAGCAAGGTGTCTGAAGGAAAAATCCCACTTAAATGGATGCCTACAATGCGAACTAAACCTTTCAGAACACGTCGTATACGAACGAATAGATGGGTTACTACTGAAGTTTTCGCGAGGCGATTTGGCTTACAAGGGTTGTTAGCATATCGGGTGATCTCTTTCCACCAATCAGAGAGCTGCTTCTAGCTCTCGTGGTACGCAAATTCATAGACGATGAGGTAATCCGTCGGGTGGAGGAAATATTATTATCTATCCTAAATAATTTGTCCGCGCAGGGGAAGATATTATCCAACCTACATTACGCAATTTCCGTAATGGAATTAAAACATTATAATATCAGTGGCGGCTCCTAACTTTAGAACTTGGCAGTGCTCTAGAATGAAATCACCGCTCAGGGGTTGGGGGGGGGGGGTCTGGCGGTTTCTCCCCCGTAGTTTTTTTAATGAAGTGCTTTAGAAGCCATTTGCAAACAAGAAATTTCACTCACCGCAATATTTAACGAAAATCCCAAATCCAAAAGGTTAAACTTTCGCACACAACTTTTACCGTGACCTTTCGAAAAGCATTTGATACATGATACTTCGCACAGGCTTAGGACGTCCATTTCATTTTATTTCAAGTTTTTCGTCAAAAGTATATTTAGATAAAATATTCATTTTTAACTGAATGGAGTATTACAACACAATAATAATTTTGAAAATTGCAAAAGTCAGGCGACCACTTTGTTAAAGTTCACCCCACAATGTTTAAGTGTTGACTTTAACCAAACCACTACCTTTAGCCATGCTAAGTATTGAAAATTTCAATATTTAAAAATAAACACGATAATGCAGCTAATTACTCACGTTATAAGCAAAGCAACGAGCTATCTCGGACCTAAATTTAGTAAACAAAAACAATAAACACTGCCGCAGAAGTACAAACTCCCACGTCCCGTGCTTCGCCCAACAGTAAGTGTGTGCTCAAACAGCGCTCCCAGACGAGCTATAATTCTTCCACCTAAAAGCACATACGACAAAATTTTCCTGAGTCATGCCGATCTCGCTCCCATATCGAATATGCATTTGCCTTAGAGTGCCACACCTCAGTATTCGGATGGCTGGTTGCGTGTGTGGTAGGCATTTTGAAAGACGCGGAATGCGTAGAGTGCATACTATTTATTATCTCGCATAATAATTAATATATATTGCGGCAGAGATTCAAAAACCTATTAATTTATAATTATAAGGTTTGAACCTTTTATCAAAAAAGGTTGAAACCATATTTTTGCAGGCAGTGCGCGCGCACGAGCGCACTTACTAAGGAGCCGCCGCTGAGGTATATACTTAATTTAAACTCTTAATATGCAAAATGTATAACTAATTATGTACTTTCAATTCAAGTTTATTTTGGCGAAAAGTAGTCCAAAATATGTTTAAATTTTTTCTTTCACTGTAAGAAAACGTCTTTTAGGTGGCATATTGTTATCACTCGTAGGAACGTACATACACTTCTCAACTTTTCACTTCACAGAGCACACACTAATAAGGTCAATTATTGCGAAACAGTTCTTCCGACAACTGGCTATTCATTCGTTTTTCGGCGCCGCACCGGCATCAGCCAGGCGGCAGGTATTTACTTGTTTAATTCACCGCGTGTCCGCTCAAGGGAGGTCTACGGCCAAATTTGATTTACTGTCCGCGTCCGTTTAAGAGAAGTGTCTGTTCAGCAGAGTCAGTTTAACATACAATCTTGGATGTGCAATGTCCGCGACAAATTTTTTATCCGTTCTAGAGAGTTGTCCATTTACGGAGGTGTCCGTTAAGGGAGGGTTCACTGTACGTCATTAGAGCAATCCTTATTATATCCAAAAATTCGATACTTGGATGTAGTGAATGGTTTCTTCTTAATTACAGAAGATTTATTAAAATACGGTTCTAGGTGAGCCTTGTAGTCCAGAATATTATTTTGACTAACTCTCTTGACTTTAAATTTTTTGTTGCAAGATTCAACTAAAGTATACCAATCATTGGGTTAATAAACGACTTCTTTCTTCCTTTCCTTCTTAATTTGGGCAAAATCCCTGTCGCACGGATGAAAGCTATGGCCAGGTTCTGGTAAATGATGAACAATTTTGTCCAAAATTCAATTTTTAACAATGCTGATGAAATAGCAATACCCAACCCACCAACAAGAAACGAATTTCAATATGCAACTAAAAACGTCTTGGTTTGTTCACGTAAATAAATGTCCTGATTTAAAAATTTGGGGCAATAATAAGCCATGTGATTCACATGACCTGTTTTTGCCCTAAATTTCTTTAAAGCGCTGTAGTTGTAGGATCGCTTCTTTGGGGCAATAAAAGGCTATGTGCTTCACGTAGCCAGTTTTAGCACTAAAAACATTTATTTTCATATTTAGAAATACGACACATAGCTGGTTCTTGCACCAATTGATAGAGCGAATTTTTTTACATGGGATAGCATGTAAAGCTCATTTTCGGCCGAATTGGCGTTTAGCCGGTTATTGCACCAATGCCTTCAATTTAGATCCCTTTTACTCGCAGCACTTTATCGTCGATATTATGCACAATGGAAAGTGCGACAAAAACAGCCAGCATAAAAGAGACGCAAGTTCACGCCTGTTGCCCAAAACTATCTTTTGTTTTCAGGTTAACCCGAACGTTTCTGTAATGTCCCCTGTAATTATTGACATGTATTGTAATAATAATACAGAAACTTCACTTCATGTGGCTGTCAAGGGTAAACATTATGAAATTGTTTATGCCTTATTAAATGGTGGGGCCGATTCTAATGCTGTAATTAAGCCATTCCTTGATATCAATGAAACGTTAAGTTGCTGTGCAGTTGAAGAAGACTCGCTTTACGGGCAGTCAACTGCATTAGTGGAGGCTTGCAGGAATAAAGATTGTGCAATGGCAGAGTTACTACTGAGTTTTGGAGCAAGGGACGATCTATGTAAAGCACTTGCAATTGCAATTGAGAATCAAGATGAACTGTTGACGACTAAACTCTTATCACTGAAGGTAATTTTTAGGACTAGCGCGCACTATGAACTTTTTGTCGTTCAACAGTTTAGCCGACCTAGTGAAGTCTATTGCAGTTTATGGGGGCGTGGGCTCATTGAACTAAACAGTTTGCCCAACTTTTTTGTTGGATCTTGTCACAAGGGATTTCAGTATACAGTGCCTATAAAGTTCGGAAAAAATTAATTATCTCGATAGCTGGTTATTCGAATTAAACAAAATTTAGTATGGGAAGATTACAAATTATGACACACTTATTTTTGATATTGGCAGTGTTGCCACGTCTACCGTTTTTCCCCTATTAATGCAATTGCTTTTATTTTAAATGGAACTGCCTATAGATTGATACAGATTTGTAAAGTACTCTTCTTGATGAGTTCATTGATAGTAGGTTTAATGAGTCTACTTTAAGCAGCAACAGATATTTAATAAAAATGTGTCACTGAAAAATCAATTAGAATTTTTCTGAACATTGCGAAATGAAATGAACAAGAACGTTCACTTTAAAAAATTCTGACACATGAACTTGGTGGTTGTTTTAGGAAATGAAAGTAACTTTTATTTAATTCTAAAATTATGAGACAAACTGGAACGAGTAATGTACTTGCATTAAAAAGAATACATCACTTATAACAAAGTTTAACTACCTACTTGTTTTATTTTTACAGATGTTTAGATTGCTATCTATGAACATTTTGTCAATACCTGAATGTACCGGATGGTATCAGGGTTAATTTCTCATATCTCAGCCCGGATTCATGTTGTCAATATCTTTGTTGCTGCTTAACGTTGACCCATTAAATCTAGTATCAATGAACTCGCCAAGGAGGACACTTTTCAAATCTGTATTGATATACAGATAGTTCCATTTGAAATAAATATGTTTGTATCAATACACAAGAAGGGTGATCGAGAAGATACTGATAATTACACTGGAATAACCTTACTGAATACAACTTATAAAATAATGTCGGCAATGTTATACAGAAGACTAGAACCGTACGCTGAAAAGGAAATTGGGGAGTATCAAAATGGCTTTAGACCCGGGAGATCAACTATTGATGGGACATTCTCACATAATGGGCCAAAATGAGTCGTACACCATTTTTATAAAAATATGCCACTGTTTTTGCTGTAACTTTGTATATGTGTCCAGTTATGCCAACAGAGGACAACTTTGTTATCAGCAGCGAAATTTAGACGTTATTTTGCAGTTTTTTCGCAAATTTTTACTGAAGAATGGAAATCATTTCGGTAATGGCAAAATAATTTCTGTAATGGCACTTTACCATTACCGAAATGGTTTAAAGCGATTTCTAATTCATCCGACCTCCTTCCCATCTTTTCTTTCTGCAATAAATGAAGATGATATTGTAGCTTCTAGCTACCGAAATCGCACCGACAAATTTACACAGCCAGTCATTTCGGAAACGTAGTAGTCATTTCGGTAATGCTACCATTACCGAAAGTAATTTCGGTAATGCTACCATTACCGAAATGATGCATTACTGGAATGACGGAACAGTATATTATTGCCCAGAATTTCTTACTTTGTCTGTGGAATTGAATTAAAATGTGAGGTTATGTTCTCGACGTTTATGCATACATCAAACGCATGTTATATTAACATATTTTGCAAAATACGCCTAGATAATTGCGTTACCGGGTTGACGTGGACTTTCGGTACGCACTCGTTTCATGAGTCGCTTATTTGTATTGCGCGAATATTATCACTTCAAGAAATACTTACCTGCCTGACTTCAAAGCACACGACGCAGCACAAAACCTCTGTCATACAAACTACAGAATACTACCTGTCATTGTCAAAATACAGGCATTTGAAAGCAGCATTACCGGAATGATGCAAAACGGTGTGACACAGACACTTTATTTAATATTTACTTAAACGCGTTTTTGATACGTGTAATATTTTGTGTAATATTTTCATACATATATTTATTGTCAAAAAAAATTTAAATCATATTCAACATTAACGTGTACACGCATTATAGGACCTTGAAGTTGGCAACATCATGTATGTGACAATTACCGAAATGACGTTTGGTTCACTTTTTTGCAAATATTATTATTAACAATAGCATTATGTTAAAAATCTTCACGTGGACAAAATCCAGAAACACCAGCTTCAACATATAACATATTTAGATTTTGACTTTACGTGAATTTAGGCCCCGAAAACCAATAGTGACATAAATTCGCCCGTTATGTGAGAATCATCCTGATGCACTACATGTAATGAACCAAATACTAGAGAAAAGCTTTGATTTCAATATAGAACTACATATGTTATTCATAGATTTTAAACAAGCATTTGACAGTGTCGATAGAAGAGGTATGTTTGAAGAAATGAGAAAATGAATATTCCTATGAAACTCATTAACATGATAAAAATAACATTGAGGAACACCAAAGCTGTAATTAGAACACAGGAAGGCATAACAGACAGCTTCGATGTCAATATAGGAGTGCGACAGGGAGATGCTTTATCAGCCATACTATTTAATTTGACATTAGAAAGTATAATAAGAAAAATTGAAGATCATAGAACCATAAACACAAAGACAACATAAATAATTGCATATGCAGATGATATGGTAGTCATAAGTAGATCAAAGAGGTACCTCATAAAGGCATTTAAAGAAATGATTGGAGCAGCAGAAGGTGAAGGAATACAAGTCAACAAACGGAAGACGAAATATATGAGATATAGAAGGCATGTATAGGAGAGGGAGGTCACAGTCTACAGGTGGATAATTACAAATTTGAAGAGGTAAACAACTATCGCTATCTAGGAACACAAATAAATATAACTCAAAGACATGAAGTGAAAGCAAGAATACAGTCAGGATATAGAGCATACTTTGCAAATAAAAATATATTGAATAATAGACAGATAAGAAAAGACACGATAATTAAAATATATGAAACGATGATAAGACCTGTAGTCACATATGCGATGGAAACCAGAAGCTTAACATTGACAGAGGAAGAGCAACTGAGAATTTTTGAACGAAGAATATTAAGGAGAATACTTGGACCAAGAAAAATAAACAAAAATGAATATAGATTGTTAATGAACTTCGAAGTAATGGAAGAGAGAAAAGGAAAAGACATAGTAAAATATATCAAAGCACAAAGAATAGGTTGGTTGGGACACATAATACGGAGCAATGGAACAAGAGCGATACGAAAAATAACGGAATGGAATCCCAGTGAAAGAAGAGCAAGAGGGAGGCCCAGAATGAGATGGTATGATGACGTTTTCAATGATCTAAGAGTACTGAAGGTGGATAACTGGAGAGAACAGGCGCAGGATAGAAGAAGATGGAGAGGGATTGTGGAGGGAGCAAAAAGCCACAAACAGATGCGAGGTGTTTTTGATTGAACAAGACGTGGGGACTGATCCACACCAAAAAAAGGATTTGGGAAGTTCTCTGGAGAACGGCCAAAACCCGATTGGGTTGTAGTGCCAAACAATAATAATAATCAATAGGGGGAAAACCGTAGACATTGCAACACTGCCAATATCAAAAATGAGTGCCGTAATTTGTTATCCTCCCATACTAAATTTTAAATATGTAATTCGATTTACCAGTTATTGAGATAATGAATTTGGTCCGAACTTTATGGACACTCTGTATCTGTCCGCACTAGACAACTAAATACTTACGTCCAGAAAAATGCCTGCATGTCACATGATACCTACATACTAATTTTTTTTAGTGGAAGTTAAGAAAATGAAGTTTAAAAAGTTTATTTGAATAAGGAACTCAAGCAGTAGTTTGTATGTTAGACTCAAATTCCGAATTTGCTCAACCGTCAAACTAACATTCAAAGTTTAATCAATTGCCGAAATTATTTTGCTGTTAGTATGTAATCTGACCGACTAACCTGACAAGAACCTGACAGACTTTGGTGATTGAGCAAATTCGGCATCTGAGGGTAGCATATACACTTTGTAGCAGCAACCTTGAATTTCTATGGACTGCAAAAAAATAAGCAACGATACGACAGTTTAGTTCATTAGAGCGTGCATTCCTCGGTCAGAGAACAGTTTAGTCTACAAGTGCGCACAGATCCTGCTATCACCGACTAAATTGTTCTGAAACAGTATAGTTCATAGTGTGCTCTAGCCCTTAATTTGGAAAATTTAGTTCATGTTTTGTAATCGAATCATTTTAGGCCTATCCAGACGCTGAATATAAAATAAACAAAAAGTGCATGACTGAAAATATACATACGTCACATTTTTCTAAATTCACAAATGTTGCAAGCTTGACCTACAGTACTTTATTTCCTAATATTTCCATCATGATAAATTGGCATAATCAACGTTGTCATTTACAACAAATTCAGAAGCAGTGGTTAATTGATGCATCTTTAAACATAAATCAAAAGCTAAAGTTGAATCCTCGCAGTTCTGAAATTGCTTTGTATGCAATTACTCGATTAGATGTTTCAACCAACAGTTTAACATCTGTTCCCATATGTGTATTTCAGTTGTGCAGTTTACGCTATTTAAATTTAGCGCAGAACAAAATAGAAAAATTGCCTGAACCACTTACTAGTTTCAATAACGAACATAGTGAGGAATCTTTAAGTGCAGAAGGTTGTTCAAATTATATGTGTCCTGTATTAGAAGAATTATATTTGCAGTATAATAGATTGGAAGGGATGCCGGGTGCTATTTTTCATATGCCTTCATTAACTATCTTGGATGTTTCGAATAATAAACTGCAATCGTTACCATATGACATGTGGTCAGCTCCAAAATTGGTAGAGTTAAATGCATCATTTAATTTACTGAAGGAACTACCAACAATTGAAATAACTGAGGTAAGGCAACTTTTTAGTAATACAATTCAATTTCGTTTAAAACTGAAACTGGGATTATTTTTTAAACTGCTAATTATTTACTCATTTATTTTTTTTAAATGTGAAGAAAAGCCTGTCAAGGATTTTTCATTATAAAAGACCTACGAAAAGTCAGGGCAAGAGCCAAGTGAGTTTTTTATGCTCTGGATTTTTATTCCAACCCTGACCTGTACTCTGTACTTCCTCTTTTAGCAAGTAGTATTTTCCCATACCTACCTGTACTTCCTAAATACGCCCCCATACATCTTTATAACTTCTCCATATTTCTTCGCACAATCCTAATGCTCTGTATAACTCCAGCCACTTTCTTGTGATTCCCCATTACTTTCTCATATTTCCTCGTAGGTAGTTACCGCCAAAATGGAATTATATTTTAATTGAATAATTAATAATTTAAAAATAATGAAGTCCGAAATCATTGTGTTACTAGAGAACTTAGTAAATTTCTTTCATGTTGCCCCTAAGATAAACGCTGGTGTAGCAAACGCAAACATTAAGACTGAAAACACGCGCAGGAAAATATGTAATGAGTAGGCAGAAAGTACGGATGATGTCTTTCATTTGATTGTGTATCTCGTTCCGTTTCACTTTAAGGCATCTGTACAACAAAAATAGTCGCACTGCTCAACGATGTTTCTCTAACTGACACTTTTCGGGCGCACTTTTTTCTGACACGGTTTCTTAAGTAATAATCTTTTTAAATTAGATTTTGGAAATAACATAAACAAGCACTAATTATGTGAAGTTCGTTGTTTTACTGAAATTATCAAAACGCAAGAATTGAAAGTAAAAACTATTTATAGGATCTTATACGCACCAACACTGCCGTGGTGGAAAGTCGATAATATTGTATTTGAAGTACTCGTCGAGCAGACGTAGGTCACTTCTTTCTTAGATCGAGCGAATTTCTGTTTTACTAATGAGAATATAACTTTGGTATGAACTAGACTTACATTTTTGAAAAGTACCCGCTAGTAAAAGCAGTGTCATTATAAAGCTCCAAGCGACCAAGCAATGATTTAGAAATACCTCATTCGGGATTTATTGGCTATTTTCTTTTACTGATAAATACATGAAAGAATAGCTTTACATTTTCGATATTCAGTTTTAATTATGGAATATGTAGTATTAAAAATTCACAGATTTCGCAATCCCTGCAACCATCGGATAAATCGGGAATGATAATGTCATCTATAAAACATGGAAACTTATCTCACTAACAACTTGTGTGACACACCTCAAGATTACTTACTGCTTACTGTTCACTACTTCACTACTATAATAGCTGGCCGGTAGTCCCAATTCGGCTGTCCCACTCCGACAAACAACCTGTGACCGACAAGACTGCAAGTATTCTCGTAAATCTGTTCAATATAATGGGTGTTTCAAAATGAGCGCAAGATATGCTTTTTCAATAAAACACATCATTTACTCGAGATTTGCAAATATTTTTATTCTAATATGAAGTATACATATGGCGATTATGTGTGGAATAGAACATCCAACAAATGACCGCAAAGAGTCGGCTGGCACACTCTTGCTCTTTTAGAGAAGTTCCTGATTACTTTTTCGCACATCTTCCACCCCAACACCCAGTTGACAAAAGTACGGCGTTGGCTTGATCACCTGGCTTAAGTTCTTGAGTCAATTGGACTTTATAAGGATGCAGCTAGAGATCTTTTTTTAAAATTCGCTGTAAACTGCTTGTCGAATTGGCCAGTTGCTGCGACCGGCGGCGACTCGATGTGCCTGGATTCTCAGTAACACTTGCAGTCACTAAGGCAATATTTTCGATGGACCGGCCTGGCCGAGTTCGACCTGATGATTTCTCGTTCTCAAGCGAGCCAGTTCGATGGAATTTCTCGATCAGTCTCTTAAGTGTCGAACAATTTGGTGCATTTCGTTGACCAAAAATTGCACGCACTCTGCGACCGCTAAACTTTCACCATATTTTAGATACGTTTTCACTATTAAAATCCACTCTTTGATCGTGTTGCATTCCATGACTGATAATCGCAATGCGTCTACTCGACAATTGTAAAATTTTTAATCCAGCATCCTTGATTAAAAGAAAATGCCGAGAAATTTAAATCTTGCGCTCATTTTGAAACACCCTTTACAAGCGCATAAACATTTCTAATGCTAAAACAAAAGAATATGTGCTCTTCAATTGTAAGATAATTTTTATGTAGATTTATTTTTAAAATATGGCGCTCTGAAATCCTATGGTATTCTTTTACCTATAATTTATAATTTAGCGAATGAAAACGTTAAATTGGTCAAAAAATAACACTTTCACAGTTGTATTTTCCCGATGTAAAGTGGCAGTATTTAGCAATTTCTGGCAGTGATGCACTCAGGAGGTGTGGCTAAGCATATTAGAAATATTTTTGGGGCCCAGCCCTGATAGATAGTTCACTGTGAGGTAAATTTTATGTGATAATAATATAATAATAATTCATAAGACATTTTATCTTGTTTTATTTCTACAGTGCAGTAAATGAAAACATTAATTTATTTATTTATGGATGATATACGTAGGCCACTAGATAAGTTTCCGCAAAGTCATATAAGGAATTAATGAATTTATTTTTCGGTAGCAGGCTTTGAAAGTCTGACATTTTAGTAGAAAATTGTCGTTGACAGATTTAAAAAATCATTACTCGTTTAATTTTTACACCCGCTGAAAGTTGTTAGGTTTCGTAAAAAGTGGAATTAAGTCGGCGAGATTTCAAAGCCATGATCTTTTACGACTTTAAATTGTCGTTAACTCCGAAGCAATGCATAGAACGGCTTCGAAATGCATTTGAGAATGAAGCACCATCAGAGAGGAAGGTCTATGAGTGGTATGCAGAATTCCGTCGTGGACGCAATTTTCTTGGAGACGATGACCGCGAAGGTCGACCAAAGTCTGCGGTTACCGAGAGGAACATTGATGCTGTGCGCCGAATGCTAGAAGAGGACAGACGAACCACCTATAAGAATATTGAGGCATCCTTAGGGATCTCAGGGACTGCCATCAAAACCATCCTGCATCAACAGTTGGGTGTAAAGAAGCTGTGCGCTCGATGGATTCCGCACACACTAACGGAACCTCAAAAAGTAGCGCGAGTGGATTGGTGCAAGCAAATGATTACCAAATTCGATGACGGTCAATCTAAGCACGTGTTTGACATCGTAACAGGTGATGAAACGTGGATCTACTGTTACGATCCGGAAAGTAAACGACAATCCGCACAGTGGGTCTTTCCAAATGAAGAAAAGCCCACAAAAGTAGAGAGCTCGCAGTGCAGGCAAAAGGATGATCGCCTCATTCTTTGGACGATCTGGTCCAGTGGCCACTATTTCATTAGAAGACTGTCGTACTGTGAATGCTGAGTGGTATACGACCATTTGCTTACTCACAGTTTTCCAACAATTTCGCCAAAGACGACCACGAAGCCGCTTGATCCTACATCAGGACAATGCATCGTCCCACACTGCAGCTCGAACTACAGAGTTTTTGGGTAACTGTAGTGCGGAATTAATGAGTCATCCGCCATACAGTCCGGACCTGGCACCTTGCGACTTCTTCTTGTTCCCGACAATAAAGGATAAAATGCGCGGAATGTATTTTAACATCCCGGAAGCGGCAGTCGAGGCGTACGAAAATTTACTCTCGGAGATACCTTCCGATCGATGGGCGCAGGTCTTCCGCGATTGGTTTAATCGAATGCATAAGTGTATAAGATATAAAGGCGAATATTTTGAAAAACAATAAATCGAAAAACTACTGCTTTTATTTGTTTTGTTTGTGTGTTTGCGGAAATTTATCTAGCAGCCTACGTATATCATTTCTGTTTTTTAGAGGTACTGTATCTCACATTGTTAGTAGGTACAAAGAACTATGAATCCTTGTAATTTAGTAGTATAATTAAGGGAATTTTAGCTCAAATCAATCCACTCTTCCACGTGCCATCCACCTCTTCAGCAGGCCTTGTCAATCTCTTGCAGCGTCCTTTGATATATTCCAAGGTCTTCCCTGAAGATGTGCCACTGGCGGTGGTAATCGTAGTATGTCCCTATTACCGGTATTTCGTGAAAATTCGCAAACTATGCCACAACCACTTGTGCAAATCGTCGCCCTCCTCACGTTCTGGCGTAACTGACAATTAGTAAATTTTTCAGAACAAGAAGAAACCTAATTCGCCTACACTTGTAGGGCTGCATTAAACACAGTAACATAACCTACGGGTTGTCTTTTTCTATGTAGATTGGTGGTGCAGTTACGCCACTTCGTGAGGTGGTGCAGGCACTAGAGATATGCAATATACAACGTAACTCAATTTTCACACAATTGTCAGTTACGCCAGTACGTGAGGAGGGCGACGAAATGGTACAACGTACACCCTTATAGTCACGATTCAAACAACCATGCAACAACCGAACTACGCGTGCCACCTATTGACGGTCCACACACACTTATCACGTAGGCAAGGAAGACACCTGTAACTTTGTCAAGCAATTTTTTTTTCAATCATGTCACCACCACATTCCAGGAGATGTAGTCTCAAGCACCACCATGAGTATCTCGGTTGTTATGCACAAGCACACACACACACACGCACACACACCCATACGGGTTCCGAAATATTTGTGGGGACGTCGGTTTTATACACATTTGTGTGGACGTGGAAGTTACGACAACCACTTTATAGAAAACTTCATTCTCTGTAATACCGCCTGCTCGCAATTGATGTACACTTGCTCATCTTCAAGAAATTTAATAAACCTACTTGTGTGAACAGTCCCCTTAATTATATTAGTGTGTAAAATGTGCGGACGTAAAGCGTATGAGTCCCCCTAATCTCAGTAGTGTATAAAATGTGAGGACGCAAATTGTGTGAGTTCCCACAATTTTGTTGTGTTTAAAATCTGGAAATTTAAAGTGCATGATGAGCAAACTATACGGATAGCCCACAGCAATTTTTTTGATATCACATCATTTGATACGTCATATTCGTTTATTTTGATTATTTGATTCATTTATCATCAATCACCGATAATCAATATAGTCATCCCTTTTTTATTTTATTAAGTAAGTCACAACGAAGATCAGTCAGCTGAAAAGGAAAGCCAAAGTGGAAATAAAGAAACTGCAGGATGCAAACGAAAATGTGACAGAGCATTTTGAACATAGGACGACCAGGTATCAAGAATTTGTTACCAGGACAGGGTTATTATCAAGAAAATAGATTGACAGGAGAAACAATAAGTAATAAGCAATGTGGTGATCATTGAAAAGGTAGAAGTATTCAGAGAATTTCAGGTCAAATCTAATATATAAAAATCTCGTGTCACGGTGTTTGTGGTCGCACTCCTCCGAAACGGCTAGACCGATTTTTATGAAATTTTTTTTGTACAATTGGTAGGTATGAGAATAGGTCGTAAAGTATTTTTAACCCTCCTACCCCCACCCCCCATTGTGTAATCCCGATTTTAGTATTTTTGTATGAACAATATCCAAATAATTGAATTTTTTTGTACATTTGGTAGGTATGAGAATAGGTCGTAAAGTATTTTTCACCCTCCTACCCCCACCCCCCCCATTTTTTAATTGCGATTTTAGTATTTTTGTATGAACAATATCCAAATAATTGAAATTTCTTTTGTACATTTGGTAGGTATGAGAATAGGTCGTAAAGTATTTTTCACCCTCCTACCCCCAACCCCCCATTTAGTATGTTTGTATGAACAATCTATATATATAAAAAACGGCTGGACCGATTTTGATGAAATTTTTTGTGTGTGTTGGAGTGGGTCCCTGGATGGTTTACATTCACAATTGGACCCGGTAGGTGGCGCTGCAATCGGGTTCCAGGAGTTTTTTGAACGGCTGGACCGATTTTGATGAAATCTTTTGTGTTTGTTGGAGTGGGTACCTGGATGGTTTACATTCACAATTGGACCCGGTAGGTGGCGCTGCAATCGGGTGTTACTGAACTCCTAAACGGCTGGACCGATTTTGATTAAATTTTTTGTGTGTGTTGGAGTGGCTCCCTGGATGGTTTACATTCACAGTTGGATCCGGTAGGTGGCGCTGCAATCGGGTTCTAGGAATTTTTTTGGTGAAAATTTTTTTAATGTATGAAATTTTTTGTGTATGTTGGAGTGGGTCCCTGGATGGTTTACATTTACAATTTATTGGACCCGGTAGGTAGCTGTGCAATCGGGTTCTAGGAATTTTTTTGAATGGCAGGACCGATTTTGATGAAATTTTTTGTGTGTGTTTGAGTGGGTCCCTGGATGGTTTACATTCACAATTGGACCCGGTGGACCCGGCAGGTGGCGCTGCAATCGGGTTCCAGGAGTTTTTTTGAACGGCTAGACCGATTTTGATGAAATTTTTTGTTTTTGTTGGAGTGGGTACCTGGATGGTTTACATTCACAATTGGACCCGGTAGGTGGCGCTGCAATCGGGTGTTACTTAACTCCTAAACGGCTGGACCGATTTTGATAAAAAAAAATTGTGTACGTTGGAGTGGGTCCCTGGATGGTTTACATTCACAGTTGGATCCGGTAGGTGGCGCTGCAATCGGGTTCTAGGAATTTTTTTGACGAAAATTTTTTTAATGTCGGGCAGGACAACGTCTGCCGGGCCCGCTAGTATTTCTATATTATTTATACCCGGAGAAAAGTCAGTCAGCCGTGAATGATTAGAGTGAGAGATTACAGTGGAGAGTGATAGTTTTAGGACTTATTATAAGCTTCCATGGACTCTGCAGGTAGAGGCCGTTGTCGCGATTGACATTGAGGTGGCCTGATGATTTCGATCGATTCCCTAAGCTTACTGTCCGGATTAAGATTTTTGCTGCCGATAAATTGATTTGATAATCTAAACTCCATCAGTGCTGAAGCAGCTAAATTATTGAGCACTGGTGCATCGTCCACGTTTAGCCACACGAGTACCGATGCACGGCCTAATCTTACCAAATATACAAGACCACAAGAAGAAGGAATGAGATACACACCTTTCGTATGCAAGGGCCGACAATAGAGAAGATCTGGGATTTTGTTATGAGGAGTCTGTTTTGAAACTATGTTTAAAAAGAAGTTTGTCTGTACGACCAGTTACATTATGAATGTAGGTGAGGAATGAGATAGCTATGGGGGAGAGGGCGTCGCCGGACATTGGCCTTGGAGAAATTAGGTTTCTGGAGATAGTCCGTCTAATGTCAAAGGGCTTGTAATTGTTATTGGTCAAATCTCTGTGGTTATATTAAAGCTCAGAAGATAAGGAGAAATCTTAGGATATGATGATCATACGGTGAACAAGAAAGTTGATGACATTTTTTGAGAAAGATGGTGGTTAGATAAGACACTGAGGTAATGATAAAATGAGTGAGTTAAGAAACTCATAAGAATAGCAAGATTTTCGTTAAGATAACGATTGACCAGAATGTCTAAGAGAAGCATTTCTCCATAAATTTCCAACTCCTTGGTAAAACGAATATTGGAGTGATGGCTGTTGTGGTCATCTAGGAATTGATTTAGGGTGGAAAGACCGCTTGGCCAAATTACGAAAGTGTCATCGATATACTTGAACCAACATTTGCATTTTATATTATAAGAGTAAAAATATTTCGTGTGTGTAACCGACCGTAAGAAAGGATTTTAATGTGAAAACAAGATACTTGGCAATTTTGTGAGAGGTGGGAGGGGCATTAATCGTACTTAAAGTGAACGAAGAAGATTATAGAGTTTATGGATCTCAGGAGACCCTATAGCATAGCCTAATCGAGGAATATGTTTATTTTAAACGTCGAAAGGATGGCCTGATAATTTTATAGGGGAAGTGACAATGGCAAGAAGATTATTCATGGGACTACAAGTTACGGGCAGATGTGAATTTAAAAAAACATGTTTTCTTATAAATTATTATGTCTGAAATATACTTTCGCAGCAATCATGTATGAACCCGAATGTAACTTTCTCCCCCTTTAAACACCCCTTCGTCTCTCCGAGTAAGAAAGGTACCCATTTTTAGTTCACCACCACATGCAATTTTTGATTGTTAAGATTTTCTTGAAAGTACGCGGCATGATTATTTCATTCATTGTTTTATGGTATGTCCCCGGATTGAATTAGAAAGAGGAAAAAATATTATTTTTAACTAACGAAAAATAACTTTTAGAAAACCCTGTTTGTCCCCAAACTCACATAGCACATAACTTTTTATTCAACTCTTACTGGAAATTTGTTATTAATTTTTAAGCCATTTTTAGTAATATTTCCAAACCAAAAAGCATGTTTGTGAATGTTTTCAAATAGAAACAGTAGCATATTCATTAAACCTCTTTTTGTTTCCTTTTTTGAACATGAAAACACTAGATTTCCGTACTGACAAGAACATTATCTTAATTTTCTCAAAAATATTGTAATTACTGGATGGTAGCATTCATCACCAGTACTGAATTAAATAAATTTTTACTCTAGTGTCAATTTGAATGAAAAATGAAAAAAGCATAAAAAATTAATAAAAGAATAAAACAGTTGGGTAAAAGATAATACGTGCGATGGGAATTTATGAACACGTAGAGTTTTTATGAAGATTTTTCATTTTTTCCCCATCTGGGACATACTGTATGATACGTAAAAATTATCTTCACTTGCTTACGGCTTTTTCCACAAATTTGTTGAATTTAGTTAATTTTGAAAACAAAATTTATGTTGCATGGGGTACATTCTATTCATCAAGTCATTAATATTCTAGAATAAAGAACGCTGCTCAACAATATCTGCCCGAGTAGGAATTTGTAAGTGCATGATTATTATAATGTGGATATAAGATATAACTCCAAATAATTAATTTTACTATGCCTAAATAACTACTGGAAAAATCACGCTGCGGGTTTTTCAGAAAATTGTAATATTAAGTGATTTGAAACAACTTCATAAATTAATTTCCAGTAGACACTTCCTGACATCCTACATGCGCCAGTTAATTTTTTATACGAGCAGCACATGTACATAGATCAAGCGCAAGATGCGATTAAAAACCAAAAGAACAAATAATCAAATCTACATTTACATACGACTGGTTAGTTAAACTGCAATTTCATTGTAGAGGGCAGCACATCATAACAATGTGATAAGTCCACACAAATGTAGTTGTCATGCAACACAAGTTTCTTACTAATCTTGTGGGGACATTTCATAAAAAGTTGTTGACGCAGTAAAGAAGTACCCACAAAACGCCTTAAAAACGGATTTAAATTGTGGGGACGGGTGTATGTCCACATAAATTAGGATGTCCCCATAGTTCAGGTTATATTTCAACACAAGTCCTCACAACTTATGGAACACCAACGCCCACGCACACACACACCCACGCACACACATGTACGCTCGCACATTCGATTAAATTTGACTTCTTATGGTGGGTACAGACTTGAGCAAATTTGCGCGCACGAACAGTTTGCGCATATGAATGCTCAAATGTGGACAAATTATTTGTGCGCGCATAACCCGCACGCAATCTGTTGCTTGTCGGTCTCGGTGCCATGCTCAAAGGAAATTGTGTGCGCTGTTTGGACGGCAAAACATCACTCATGTCAGTTCTTGTTTAGTTTTCGATGCAGAAGTATATAATGTGGGTTTATAAGGAATGGAGTGGTCGACAGAAAATGTACTCCAATTGATGCATATGATAAATTTCCAGTTTTATTGTATCCAAAAAATAAGCAGCCCTTCAACTGAAATAAAAAATTCTATGCGGGAGCTATTATACCAGCCATGTTTTCGTGAAATCACACGTACAACTGGATCACGTTGGTGCGCGTAGGCATGTCAAGACAAACATAAACAAATTAAATGTTCGTGCGCGTACACTGTTCGTGCGAGTAAATTTGCTCAAGTCTGTACCCACCTTTAAAAAACTATTCATTTCATTTGTAAATATAATATTTACGTTTGTTTTTGATCGAGGGGTGTGGTTGCAATTCAGTATCTTTTTGCTAAGATATTTCTGTCTGTATAGGAGAATTCATTATAGGTATCTCATTGAATTTAAGTTCAAGGCAAGGTTTCTTTTAGATTCTTGCATTGTATTCAGATTATTTTCATTTCTATAATTTAAATATTGTTCCATTTTTTCTAAATTGTACCTCTTTTATGAAAGATAGCAATGCCTTTGTTTTTAGTATATTTATTTTATTGTATTCAGGTGATATACAATATATATTCAATTTGCTTTTTCGTTCTTCGTTACTTTTAATTTATTTCATTGATTTCTTCTTACATTTGCTTTCTTTCTTTCTTTTTTTGATACGTCCTGTTCCAAGATTATGCTTCTTAATTTAAGATCATTGATATCTGGCTTTGAAAAGTTTGGAGATTATGTGATGGGGTCTGATTTTGATATTCTCCTGATCAGTGAAATTTGGTTTCCTGCCCAGGTAGAGGCGGTTGGTGAGTATTCCTGGATATGTTCTTTAGGAAAAGCACCGTACTAATGAATCCCACAAGGACGAAACCAGTGGTCTACGGTTTTTCATGCACATGCGAAACATGCAATATTGAAGCTTTCAATATCCCAAGAGGCACTTTAACATAGGAATCCTTAGGACACCACCACGTAGTTTATATCTTAAATCTTCGCCGTGTCGGTTAAATGTTGATACTTCTGCTATTAATTTCTTTGAAACTGTATTAACAAACGAGTTTCCCTTTTGAAGAGCTCTCTGTACATGTTTAATATTATTATGTTTTTGTAGGAATCAAAAGGGATTACTGAGAAATTGGACGTTAACAACAGCTCTAATAATTCGCAAGATCTAATAGGTTTCAGTGATTTGACTGTAGACTCCGCAAGTTCAGATGCCGAAGAGTTTGAAAGTAACCATCCTAATATTAAATACAGAAGGAAGATTAGATCTTTTACGTATGTTTTTTTATATTTTCCTTTGTAGGTAAACTGTAATGTGTCCATTTACATCTCAGACTATGTTAGCTTTATCGTAGTTGATGTTTCATATTTCACGGTCTTTAATTACTGAAAGTTACATGTTACCCCGATGTAAATTATACATCATGATTGAGCTAGAAAATTTATAAGTCGGTATTTCACGGTTGTATTTTATAGGTTTTGGTATAGCTTCATACTTAAGAGTAAGAATTGGGCAAGAGCAAACCAGTTAGTTTAGAGTCTGGTTAAGTAGAAAGCTTCCAATCACTTTCTCTTCCAGGGAAATTCCTTACATTAGTACTTCAAATATTGGTTTGATTAAGTATGAGGATATCTGCTGGTATAAAAATATGCGATGTGCCCACGACTTGGGTTACAATATAAAAATTCTGCTTCCCTCAAAACCTATTGTTATTAGCCAATCACCCCAACTCTGGTTTTATCTGAATGTGAATCTTTCTGTTTGAAGCTTTGGGTATAAGTCTCTTTTTAACTGCCTGTAAATATCCAAGACATTAAATTTGCTAATATTTAATTTTCCATGTTTAACTGCCGTACCTCAAATCTGATGGGAGTATGGTATGGCACGTAATCATAAATGTCACTTCCAACGAAAACAACCGCATTCCCGACGTAACCGGTTCGGAAAAAACAAAAATTAAAACAAGATTAAAACTTTAAAAAAAAAAAAAACTGAATTTAATTGCGCTTGTAATAACTGCCAAAATCAATGTGTACGATATAACGACTATTGTGGAACTAAACTTAACACCATTGATAAACTATAGCTACGTATGAAAAAATACAAAACAGCATTTATGTCGCAAGGCCGCGCCAACTTCCTGTTGTCAAAGGGTGCCGCTTCGCTTTTCGCGAACCTATAAACAAAACTTAGCCAAAACAAAACTAGATTATGGCTCTTAACAATAAATGTCATAAATTAAAACTGGAGAGCTGATGCACTCAGTTCCTGACACGTGAAATGTCTGCTGTAGGTTGTTTACCATCGTGTTATAGGGATAACAAGATATGATACCGAAGCAAAAATCACCCCATTTTGCGCATGTCGTAATTTGATGGCCCGCTATTTTTTGAACTTCAATTCCTTTCAAAACAGATATTTTTAAATTCTAATCAAAAACCTCTAATCGAGAAAGTAATTTTCATTCAAAACGGAGATATTTTTACATACTAACAAAAATCTTCTAATCAAGAAAGTGGATTTACAGGCAGACGAAAAAGGGAAAAAAAAATTCTTCCCGAAGTGAAAGATTGAATGATCGACACGAAAGTTTTACGGGTTACCCGCTAATACATTATGTGTTTATAGAGGAACTCCTGATTTTTCTATGTCAAGTAAAACGTCCAGTCACACACCTACAGCTTGGCGTACCCTGTGAAGCCGAATCTTTATCGCATTAATTCCAAGCACCCGATGAATGAAAGTGAAGAGGTTCATCTTATATAATGAAACCCAGTTATAGGAGTATCCTGCTTATGCCCGTTTGCACCGTTTTCATTTTAAACAATACTTTACTAAAAAGTTCTTAATCTTAAGAAGTGCTTAAATGTAATGTCTGCTGCACAGTGCTGCCTACAGTTGATGCTTAACAAAACAGAGTTTAAGGAACTGTTGATCTGGCAGCACCTCAGATTTCTAGGTATTTTTGTTGCGATTCTGTAAAACTTATGGTTTTGGTTGATTTAGGCGCAGTTCGTGCATTTGTTTGTAGTTTTCGTAACATTAATTATTGCACAGAATTTTATTGATTAGTTGATTTGTACTTCATACATCATGTAGGTAATGTATGTATGTAGGTATGGTACCTAACAAAATTTTATAATGGATAAACTAAAATCACGAACAGTGTTTTAAACTGCAGAGAGCATAAGTACAATGTACAATTATAATAATTATTATAAAGAAGTGATCGAAAATGAGAAAACGGGCGGTACTTTTGGGAAAAGGGTAGTTCTAGTGTATTTCAGCCTATAAAAGTTGAAGTAAATAATATCGAAACCCTATCTATAGAAATTTATAGAAATAATAATTATTTCTATAGATTTCTATAGATACAATTGTTATACAAATATTAATTTATTTTAACGACTGGAGATATGAATATACGTAAGTATTGAGTTTTTAACCCTTTCGGGACGGGAAGGGACCGGAGTTGAAAAAAATGTTCTAACCCACCAGACGGGAAACGATTAAAGTTGAAAACTTGGAGAGAAGGTTTAGGACTGTAAACGATCGCAGTTTGATAGTGGGGCGGCATTATGATAACCAATGACATCTATAATTGGCGCTTATTGGCTAATTTAATCTCCCTCCATGTGACGTGCACAAATGGCGCAACGCCACAAATGAGGATCCGGCCGCGACTGAGCTCTAAGCCGAAGATGGGAGTGGGCAATTAAACAGTAAAGGGCGCCAAGAAGTTGATGCCTGATCCTCTTGGAAATAAGACAAAATCCGGCAGCCACAACTTCTAAAAGCTGCTGGTATGTAATAGGGCAAACACAAAAAAAAATTAAACAAATTGTCAAACAGTCATGCCAGCATATAATATTGAAAATGAGAATAATCATACAAAAAAAAAGTCGTAAATTCAATAGCTATTAAAGATTAAAAAAAAATAATGTAGGTGTAATAACCAAACTGCGGAAAATCTAGACGCCCGGTACTAGCGTTGCGCCGAAAAAAAAGGAAAATCCAAATAGGCGCAGATGACACAGTAAATACACTACACGGTAGGAGCTCCGCACGCGCAGCGCACCGACGGGTCAATCGCACGCACTCTACTTACAAACGCAAATAGACGCAAACGGCAGTATCGATTGTTGCAAAATCCCGTTACCCAAAAAAAATATATATATCTAAGTAGGTACTATAAGTCAAAATTAAATATATCTACGGCAAAAAAACCTAAGCAAAATTTCGCAAATCAATCAACTCTTATCTAAATGACTTGAAACTACGTAATAATGAAAAAATAACAAAATTATTAGGAAAATACTGGCAAAATGATCTAAGTATAAATGAAAATTTTAAACAGAACTATACCGGAATTATGACAAATTAAATTGAATACTATAAGTGACAAAATTAGCGATGTCCAAAAATAAACAGGTGACCACAACACACCGTGGCCGGGCAACTACATGAAAACTAGCCGAACAGAGACGATTCTAGAATCGGACTAGCGACGCGTGAACACAAAAAAATACAAATACAAGTTGGTCTCAAAAAGCTGTGCCAGGCGCTACGTAAAAACCAGCCGTTGGACGCGATGATCCAGACGGACAGGCGACGAAATAATCAAAATTGATCTGACCTTACTAGGACGATGAATTGATGTTAAATTCAGAGGAGAGTTTCGCCTAGGTTGCGAGCGGCTCCAATACACGTGTGAATTGCCAGGTGTACGGCTTCCTGGTATTTAGCGGGGTGGTCGGTACACCAAATAATTATATCCCCAAAAAAAAAAACCCTAAAATGCCGAAAAGACAAATTAGAAAAAGAAGGGAAAGTAAAGAAGATGAAATTACAAATTTATAAAGCATTAAACAAATGAAAGAGCAATAAAGAAGAAAAGAAAATTTGCTTACCACGTGGGGGTTTTTTTCCAACAAATCCGGCTGAACTTCTCCGTGAATCAAAAATCCCAATCAAGGGTAGACTTCCAACAAAACCAAAACGCTTCTAACGGAAAATCTCTCTAACAAACAGGGCTCGAAGAAATATCCCAAAAATGGTAGTGCAAAACTTAGCAACTAAATCTTCGAAACACCTATTCACACTCAAAGCCAGCATGGAAGTGAAAATTTTAAAGTGGAAATTGCAAATTTTTGAAAAAAACGCGCAATGAAGAAAGCAACAGGACCTAAAATTTCCAAAATACCCCAGACTTTCAAATCTACCTGAGGCGTCGCAAGATGTGGGAAAATGGATAGAAGAAGGAAGGAAAACAAGACAAAGAAGACTAAAGAAGATGTGCGAATACAAAAGAAATGAAGAAACTGAAGAGAAAACCCTTAAAGCAACCTCACGAGTAGAAATAAAGAAAATAAGAGACGTAAAACATTAAAAGATTAGATAGGGGTACAAAATACATGACTACGCCACTGTTCTAAGAGTGCTATACAACCGGCTCGAACGAACTTCACATATTTTGAACCTAACCTCAAAAATCTGACAGACCGGCCGTCAACAAAAGAAATCGTGGCACTCAAACAAATATACCATAAGATACTGAGAATCATACTAGAATTTTTAGAAGATACACTCAAGAGACGGTAAAATCGAACATGAGCAAAATTAATAACTGACCCAACTGATTTCCTACGATGGAACTAAAGTACGAGAATGAAGGCACAAAACTCGACAAGATCGCAACTCCTACAGGTAAGTGAGATAAACCTACTTCAAACTAACAAACTAATAAGGATCATGCATACCCAGGCTGAATGTACACAACAATATTCATTCTCAACGGCAGAAATAATGATCGAAAGCAAGAACGGAGGACAGACATGAAAACCAACGAAAATGCGAGCGAAAGGGTTTTAAAATATAATCAAATTTAAGTCAGAAACAAGCTGTGAGTACTAATATTACAATAAAGAGTATAAGTATATTTTCTTCTTTTAATTTTAGAGTGACATTTTCTTTGTAAGTTTCACTACAAAATTGAAACGCAACATCCATTTCCTCCCAGCATCCTTGTTCCATCATGCAGTATAGTGTGTTATGCGTTTGGTAGTGCTTCTTCTGCTCACATCTCAGAAAATGGCTTTGCGATCAAGTAATAATAATGAAAACAAAACAAAATTTCACATTTTTTTGAACGAATAATTTGGCGCGCAAGACGGCTAATGACCGGAGTCTGCGCGCTGTCCGCAGCTGTTCAGCCAGCCAGCAATCGTTTTACCGCTGCCGTCTCGAAAGGGTTAATGGCATAGCAGTCAAGAGAATTACACAGGAGGCCCCTCTCTTGAAAAACATGAAGTAGGCGCCGACCGGGATTCGAACCCAGATCTTTCGCTTTCCGGGCGACTGCTCTAACCAATTAAGCTATCTGCACCGCGACACATCAAACGTGAGAGAAAGGCCATATATAGGTAGCGAAGGAAGATGGTAGGAACAATTAAGAATCTCTCAATTCACCAACAACAACCCACTTTTGGGTCTGATGCAGTAGTCGCACTTATTTGAGTGCTTCGTAAAGACAAATGATCCGAGAAGGATAAATTGTCAGTAATGGTTAGAGCAGTCGCCCGGAAATCGAAAGATCTGGGTTCGAATTCCGGTCGGCGCCTACTTCACATTTTTCGTGAGAGGGGCCTGTATAGTTCTCTTGACTGTTATGCCATTAAAAACTCATTACTTATGCATATTCATATCTCCAGTAGTTAAAATAAATTAATATTTGTATAATTACCTAGGCTTGGTTTCTCATTACTGACAATTTATCCTTCTGGGATCAGTTGTCTATACGAAGCACTCAAATAAGTGTGACTACTGCATCAGATCCAAGGGTGAGTTGTTGGTGAATTGAGAGATTCTTAATTGTCACTACCATCTTCCTTCGCTACCTATATATTTATGGCCTTTCTCTCACGTTTGATGTGTCGTGGTGCGGATAGCTCAATTGGTTAGAGCAGTCGCCCGGAAAGCGAAAGATCTTGGTTCGAATCCCGGTCGGCGCCTACTTCACATTTTTCATGAGAGAGGCCTTCTGTGTAGTTCTCTTGACTGCTATGCCATTAAAAACTCATTACTTATGTATATTCATATCTCCAGTCGATAAAATAAATTAATATTTGTATAATTACCTAGGCTTGGTTTCTCATTACTGACAATTTATCCTTCTGGGATCAGTTGTCTTTACGAAGCACTCACATAAGTGAAACTACTGTATCAGATCCAAAAGTGGGTTGTTGTTGGTGAACGAAAATTTGATGCGATGAGTAATAAAAAAATTACTTGACTGTTACATAATTTGTGGGACACACTGTACACTGTTGGCAAATGCGTCTTCTGCCGCTGCTTCCGTACGCACACCTTTATTCTTAATTAAATGATACACCTTTGATAGGACTTATAATTTAACCGGAAACAACTTTATTACACATACACACTTCTTGACAATACAACTTAAATACAAGTAAATACAAACAGCGACTTTTTCTCTGCTGCGCAATACAACCTGCACGGGCAATCCTCGACAGTTCTCTCTCAGGAACATAATACATAGATCGTGGCGGCGCGAAACCTTAGATTAATTACAAGATCCAACATATATTGTCTGTCTGCTTTTAAGAACTGCTTAATCCTTTCGCTACAAAAGCCGTACGTGCACGGTTAAAATGTTTCGGTTCATGTTTACGAAAACCGTGTATTTTCGAATCGACGTTATCCGGAGATCGTGAGCCGTGATCGAACGTTTATTGCCACTAACGCTCTCACAGCGAAATACGGATACGGGCGGTCTATAAGAATATGCTTCCAAAGTACAGTTTTTGAAAAAATGGGACCAAACTACGACATACGTATCTAGACGGCCTATAAGTAGAGTTGAATTTTACTTTCTATTCGAATGTAAGTTTCATTTATGTTGAATAAAGCAAATTTTCAAATGCTGTTCTCTAAGTTTTTACCTCCTCTGTTTATTACTGAAAACGATTTCGCACGGTTTCTTTATACTACGTTTCATTACGATACGCGCGCTTATACGTAACTTCGTTAAGGTTCACTGATACGAAAACCGTATGGGCATGTAAGCGTTGTGGTTTTACTCCGAAGGACGTACGAACACGGCAACCGTAAAATTACGCCGTATAGAGGGAACGCTTATAAAAGCAACGTCCGTAGCGAAAGGGTTAAGCCCCGGTCAGCGAAGGCATAAAATTAAGAACTGCTTTGGCAGGTTAAGCATTACTTAATGGTTGATGCAAATCAAATGTGTATCCTAAGTTATGCTTATTTTTAAGCCATGCTTAAATAGTACGGTGCAAACGGGTATTACAGGAATAAAACCAAAGTCCCAAATCGGTTAGGTTAAGTTCTTCACAAATAACGCATACGAAATCCAACAATGCGTGCGAGAGACACACAAGAAGAGTAAACGGCATGTCGAAAATGTTGATTCAATCATGAAAATAATAAGAAAACTTACTAAACGCCAATAATTTATTATAAATAATTTGTGAAAATTATTTATTGTCTGGACCAGCTTTAATTTAGGGTAAAAGATAAATAAATATAACTTTATTTAGCATAGCTATTTACATTACATATCTGACAAATATTTTCTAATCCTAAAACATTTTCTAATCCTAAAACAATCCCCAAATTAAACATTACCACATCTATTCTTTTAAGTGTAACGCAAGTAATTTTCTAAAAGAATTTAAATTGTCACAGTCACGCAAATTTCTTGGCAATTCATTAAATATACACAAGCCCTTATAAAATAACGATCTACTTGTACGTTTCTTATTGACCTTCTCGATATAGAAGTTATCGGCATTCCTAGTTGGATAACAATGTACAAAATTAACATAAGTAATCCTCTCATGCAGATATGCAGGTAACATTTTCATTTTTATTTTAAATATACACAGCAATGTATTAAACAATATTCGTTTTTCTACAGACATGAAGTTGAGTAGACTTAACATTAGTGATATAGGTGTGTATCTGTTGCATTTAATTATTATTCTCATTGCCCTATTTTGCATCTTTTGCAACTGCTGAATCATATTTTTGTTTAAATTAAATAACACCGCTGAGCAATATTCCAAATGTGGGGCAATTAATGACTTATATATAACCAGTCTAGCATAAAAAGTTAATGACTTACCAATTCTACCAAGGAAGTATATCTTTTTTGACAGCTTGTTCATTATATATACACAATGATTCCCAAAATTTAACTCCTCATCAATCATCACTCCCAGGTACTTCATTTCGTGTACGTTTTGTATCTTTTGATTACTCATTTTTATTTCGGCCAAATTCAAGTCAATTTTCTTCAGATTATACTTGTTGCCCACTACCATATATTTAGATTTTTGAACATTTATACACAATTTATTATTACAAAGCCATTCATATATATTACCCAATATCTCATTCATAGTTTCACACATGTTGTTAAAATTTTTCCCGGTTATATATATCATTGTGTCGTCAGCAAACATATTAATTTGGCATCCATCAGCACACTTCAACATATCATTCACATACAATATGAACAATATAGGTCCAAGTACAGTACCCTGAGGTACACCGTGGGTCGACTCTAATCTACTTGATAAAGAACTCTTATATTTCACTACTTGGGTTCTGTCACTTAAATAAGGTTGAAACCATTTCATAACGTTGCCACAAAAACCTATTTTACCCAGTTTATTTAACAACAGTTGTCTATCAATTGTCTCAAAGGCTCTCTTAAAATCCAAAAATACAACCAAAACCATATTGTCATTATCAATGTCCTTCAACCACCTGTCACTTACATTTAATATCAGAGATTCACACGAATGATTTTTACGAAATCCAGACTGATTTGGCATTATTACACTATTTTTATCACAGTATTCTATTAATTGGTTTTTCACAACAATTTCCAAGACCTTTTCATAGACTGGAGATGTGTTTAGTGGTCTAAAATCTTCGCAACATTTACAATTATTCACCTTAGGAGCTGGAATTATTGTCGAGGTTTTCCATTCTGAAGGGAACTTGCCATTCTGTAGTGAGCAATTAACTATGTCCAACAATCTGTTTCCTATTACCTCACATGCATCCTGCAATACCAATGTGGATATCCCATCTTCACCTGATGTTTTTTTAAGTGATTTTACGATTGATTTCATTTCAGACATTTCCACGTGCTTAAAGGATTCAAAATTACTCTTAGCTTCTACATGTCTCAATACATCACCATCATTGTCAAAAACTCGTATACTATTCAAAATGCTCTCGACACTTTTAACAAAATATGTATTAAATTCGCTTGCTATCACTTGTTCATCAGACAATTCAACACTGCCAAACATTATATTGCCACTTGCTGTTTTCCTCTTATTTGGTAATAATAATTTTAGATTTTTCCACATGTCACTACAATTTTTTTTATTGTTGTCAATTACATTTGTACAGTAGTTTTGTTGTGCCTCTCTTACCATTACTGTTACCCTGTTTCTTAATCTTTTGAAATCTTCCCAAAGCTGATCATTTCCTACATGTCTATTAAAAGTTGCTGCCTTATACTTAATGTCTCTTTCATTCATTGCTTGTATAATTTCACTGGTCATCCACTTATTATTTACATACTGTTCCCTTACACACATCTGCACCATAGGACACATCACATCAAGTACCTCTATAACTGAGTTTATAAAACAATTCGCCATCTGATCCACATTGTTAGATGAGTTACTCCACTCAGTTTTTACCAATTCAAGTTGAATATATTCCTTGCTGTATCTTTTAAAATTGCGTTTATTCAATTTCATGTATTTATTTTGTTTTTCATCATTCACACTCACATCTAAGGATACTATTGAGTGATCGCTAATCCTGGGTGTTAAATGAACTGTATGTTTCAAATTAGTATTATTTGTAATAACATAATCAATCAATGTAGCACTATTCTTTGTTATCCTTGTAGGTTCATTTACAATCTGCTTTAACCCATTTTTGTATATTATTGTCTTACATTTGTTAACATAATATTGATCACTCAACAAGTCCAAATTAAAGTCGCCCACTATAATTATCGATCCTGTATATGTCACATGATCATCCAGTAGATTTTCAGAATATTCCAGAAATGATGCATCATTCACCTGGGGAGGATGATATACAGCTGTTATTGCATAATTTTCTTTCGCTAATTTAATATCTATTGTCAGCACCCATATATATTGCTCTATATTTTCATTCAATTTAATCTTGTATTTATAACCACACTTTATATACATCAATACTCCGCCTGTTCTTCTGTTCGTTGTTAGACACTTTTCTACTTCATAACCAGTTATATTCAGTTCCACATCATCTACATTCTCATCTACATGCGTCTCGGTCATACACAGTATTACAGGTTTCCACATTGCCACCAGCGGAACTATATTATGTTTATTATTCAGGAATCCCTGACAGTTGAAATGCACAATGCCACCAAACGTAACCTCACCTTTCTTCATATCAATTAGTTGCTACATGTTGTAATTTATTTTCTTGCAATTTCTTTCAATCATTTTCTGTAAACAAGGGCAGTTTCTATCAAATGCGTTATGATTTATATCGATATTTATCTTCAATGTATCTTTGGTTTTCAAACAGTTGATACATTTTTCAACATCATTTACACATTGTTCAGATTTATGATTAGATGCACACTTGGCACATGTTACATTATTTTCACAGTCTTTCGCGAAGTGGGAAAGTCTCAAGCACTTGAAACAACGTACTATGTTATGGTACTCATATACTTTACATTGTCTCCACCCTATATTTAGTTTACCCAATTGCTGGAAATGTTTGTATATTTCACTTCCCACTTGAACTATTATATTGCAGCTACTATTATTCTTATTACTTTTGTATTTTCTTATCACTTTTAGTTTATTTTCGACATTTATAATTTCCAATACATTCTGCAGAATTATCGCTTCCACAATATCTTCATCTTCTTCATTCATAGCACTTATCTCAACACCAACAATCACCATTTGAGGATTTTTCAATTTTACATCCTCCACTTTGTACTTAGTACCTAATTGTTCTTGCACTTCAGTTCTGATTTTATCCTTAGATCCTGCATCCTTACATTCAATTACCACACCGCCCTGTTTGATATTCTTAATATTTTCTATACCTACTGCCAGCCTACTTGGATTGATCTTCTCCTTAATATCTTCTTTTGTTGTATTGCTATCCTGTTTTTCATCCAATGGTTTTATTACAATAACTTCCTTATTACCCTTCTTAAGCGCATCAGAGTAAGTCAGCTTATTTCCTATTTGACCGACATTTTCTGGAATTTGCTTCATTGCCAATAAACTCTTTATTTCCTGCATTTCAGCTTTCATTCCCTCCATCATCTCTAATATTTTAGGTAAGGTCCTCATACTACTCGTGCAACTATCACATGTCAGTTTCAGTTTCGTGTTTTTTAAAGACAGGCATCTAACCTCCGATGCTTTTAGTTCATAGCATGCTGTATGCACAATCTCACAACACAAATCACAATCGTAATAATCTTCATTTTCAACCTTTTTCTTACATTTCACGCAACTTTTAACTATGTTATCCATTTTAACCTCAAAATTTCTTCAATTTTCAAATTGAAGTCAAATTTTCACCGGTTCAGCCGGTTTTTTACAATCTACCTTCAATTTAACTACTCTACTTTATAATTTTCACCACTCAACAAATTATTCTGAGTTTCTAACTATGATAAATCAACATATTCCAATGAGCAAAATTTCGCACAACTTAACCTTGCCACATCAATTATCAATCTGTCATGTTTGTCATGTTTGAAATGGCTGAAAATTTCTTTGTTTTGAATTTCACAATAATCATTAATTAAAACTTTTTATTCGGAATTTTTTTCTCTTTCAAAATACATATTATGTAAAAATATACATTTAAAAAAAAACGTTTTAGTAGATAACTTGACCAGACAGTTTATTACAAGATTAGCAGTTGGCAGTTGTCAAGATTCCATGGATATTTTGTTTATTTAGTTTTTCTGTTCTGATATTTCTCTTGAAGGTTTTTTCAATTGAATTTATTGTTTTTTCCAATATGGTTTTCTTTAAATTCATTGTTTTTCCCTTCAATCTACGAGGTATTCGATTTTCCTTTGTGTTTTTCTTATACCCCTTAGGTAAATACTGAAATTCAGTTATCTAGTTATCTTTTTTCATGGATATCATTATTATTTGTATTGTTTTGTCAATTTTAGTTTCCTTGTCAACTGTCATAATAATTTGTTTACAATTCTACATACATTTCTGATGATGAGATCGTTGTAAATCCTGAAACCGGTCAAATAATTAAATAAAACGTTATATGTTGGTAGTTCGCAGAGTAATTATTTGTTTCATCAACTTGATGTTCAATAATTTTTCTGTTTTCACGACCGTAACTCCAAAGATAACAAAGTTACCAATAGTGCCCAGTTAATTTTGAATGTCCTGTATTGTTAAGCATACCAAACTGAACAGCTGCACCAATTTTCAACCATTCTAAAATATTCTCAACGTTAAAATATAAAATTCCTGGGCTTATAATACTTGCTATGCCAATATGATTTTGATGAAGTAATTTTTTTAGAAATAAGAATAATTTTTTTTGTCCTCTCCGGGGACCTACATTATATCTGTGCTTTATACAAATATTCTTATAATATGCCATTATAATTCACAAATTTTATTGATATATCAAACAAAATATACAAGTAAATAAATATTTCTTACTAATTCATATTTTATAAACATAGGCCAGTGGAGATGATCAAGCAACATATTTGGAATAGAAATGTGGAAGTCACCGAAGAAATTATTTACGCCGATGAATATGCTGATTCAAAATCTTCACAGCTTTCATCTCTAAATATTGCCCATAATTTGTTCACTAGCATTCCTGCAGTACTTCCTTGTCTAGCTGTGAATTTGACTCGTTTGAACATGGCATTTAATTTATTGCGATCGATGTCGCATATCACAAGTTTTCCAAGTTCTTTAAAGCAACTGGATTTAAGTCACAACAAAATAAGCTGCTGGCCTAGTTTACCTCAGGTTGAAACTCAAGATATTATGGAAATTGCCCATTTATCTTGTTATTGTAAATCAGGCAAAGAAAAGGAACAGTATGGTAAAATATATCCTTCTCCAATGATATGTATATACATGGTGTTTTTGGATGAAGTAACATAAATTAATGTTACCTGTGTATTTGAAGTACCTCTTTATTCAAAGTTGCACTTTCAATATTTAAAATAAAAAAGTCGTCCAGTTGCCTATTGACCAATTGACAAGTTAAATGTCTAAATTTAAAGCTCAAATCGAAATGCCTTGACAATACAATACAATACAATACAATACACGTAATACAAATGACATGAAAATTTGACTATCACCACAAAGAAAGCAAAGGGCAGATATAATTATATAAGAGAAATATGAGATAGAGTTATGCCAATTGCCATGGAGCTTTGGCAGTGTAAGAAATATTTCTTACAAGTGTACCAATTGCTATAATGCAATTCTTTGGCAAACTTTAGTTCCTTTGCATCTTGCATGTTTAAAACTAAATTATGATTAGCGTATATCAGTTTTCATGAGATTTATCGGCTAATCAAAAAACGTGAAAGCTGCTGTAATTTAAACATATTATGTTTCCATGTATAGTAAAATAATAAACGCACTAAATTGGTTAATGAAATTACAGAGAAAACATGTATAAGTATTGTCGATTGCTGCGCCATTAATACATAAGTGCCTATGCCAAATATAAACATTATGTGTAAGGCCCTCTGGATTTAAATATGAAATTTTCTTATTAACAGGCTGCATGTAACTCTGTAGTGATGTAATTTTGGATAAAAGTACCTACCTATATTTGGTTCCTCCAACTTATTCTGGCCTCTAGAATCTCTGGTCCCGTTCATGCTACTTCGTTCAAAAACACCTTGTATATGCAGACTCACTCAAATTCAAGGGTCACCATTGGGGTCTCGCTTAGTTGAAAAGATAGAGAGTAGGTTTAAATTTGGCACTTTTGCAGTATTTGGTGCTCACTAATCTGGTGTGTCTTGAACAGTACATGAGTTCTAATCAGGAAGATGATACATCATTAGAGCAACTTTTCGTGACGGATCAGCCATGCATTTAGAGGAAACCGTTTCGTGTAGATCAGAACATCATCAACTTTATTTTCTTATGAACGCCATTTTTGTCTTAATCCAACATCCTTAGGGAAACTGAAAGTAGTCTTTACACCCTCGCTTTTCACCGAATAATCATAGTTAGATGTATGGCAGTTGGCGTCACTGCCGGCGTTGACGCTAGCGGTAGAAAACGCAGAGCAAAATATTAATTTAGTTAAATATTTTCACGGCGTTTTGTTTTGGCTAGCATTAGAACAGCTGAGTGTGTGTTCAGTTGCCGTTGGCTTCAGCGGTGAAAACAGTGACAAACTGACCTCGGCGACGTGTGTGTGTGCGCGAGATGGAGCAAGAAAACGTGTATTTTGTACTTACCTTTAAACACTCCTTGCTTAAGGCTTGAAATATTGCTCTGCACGTTTCTGGACTTATTTCTCCTAGAGACTGCGGTGATATTATTGCGGAAAATTTTAAATCTTCAAATGATCTCCCAGTTGCTAAATATCGTAAAGTCACAGTTAATCTTTCTTTAGCAGAAATAGCTGACTGCATTGGAGTGTCTTGCTTTGTAATTAATTTTTCTACCTCACTAAGTCGACACACAAACGCTTCTTCGTCGCTCGTGCTTCAAACATTGCACTCATGTGCGAAAAATGTCTTCTCACACTCGTTTCGTAATTTTTTTTTTTTTTTGTGGCCACTTTTTTATTTATTTATTCACCACATTTACAGAGTACAGATATTATTGCTCAGTTAAAAACTAACAGGAGGTACAACGCACCCGTATGTTAGCGTGGCCCTGCAACAAAAAATACTGAATACAACAAAATAAAAAAAAAAATAAAAACAATAATCGTCCAAAACAACAACCAGACATATGCAATAAAAACCAAACTACATGTTAACAGCGACCCATTTCTTAATCGCATCCCTTACAGTCCTCTTTCCAGCATCCATATTTTTAAGACTATTCGGTAACTTATTAAATATCCTGATTGCCGTGTAATGATAACTCTTTTTACCAACTTCAAGTTTACATAAAGGAAGTTGTAAATTTTTGTTCCTAGTTACATTTGTGCAGGCTTGATATCTGCTTCTCAAATCTTTATAATCGTGCATAACTGCCTCAAGGAAATAACACTGCTCAACAGATAAAACAATTTTATTCTGAATATTAGGTAAGATTATTTTCAAAATTCTTCTCTGGAGGTTGCTTAAATGCACCAGAACACCACCATATGCGCTACCCCATGCAACAATGCCGTATGTTGCAACGCTATTAAACAGAGCATAATAAATTGTCAATAAATTATCAACACTCATCATGGTTTTCAATTTGGAAAAAGTATACAGCAAATATCTAGTTCTTTTAACAACGTATTGAACATGTTCTTCCCATCTAAGGTTGCAATCAATGTAAACACCAAGATACTTAGTACAAGTGTCTCTCTTAATATGAAAACCATCCATCTGGATAGAAAAATCGGCAGGAATAGAGTCCCGATAATTTCCAAAAGTAATAAAAATCGTTTTTAGAGTATTCAGAGTAAGCTTATTCTCAAAAAGCCAGAAATGAACTATCTCCAAACATTCGGATAAATGATTCTGCAGTTCCGGCCAAGTATCAGCACTGCACAGAACAGCAGTATCATCGGCATAAGAAATTATTTTGGGTAAAATGCTGAGAAGACCATTCATATATATTATAAAGAGCAAGGGGCCTAATATAGTTCCTTGTGAAATACCTACGTCGACACAACTAAAACTACTCCTAGTCTGATTTAACTTCACGCACTGCAACCTATTGTTAAGATAATCCCCAATAAGATCGAGGGCTAAACCACGAACACCAACAGAATCAAGTTTTTCAAGCAACTTACCATGATCTACAGTGTCAAAGGCCTTTGCCAGATCCAGAAAAGCAATCGCAGTAGGCTTGCTCTCATCCAAATTTGAACAAACAAAATCGGCAACAGTAGCCAATGCATCCTTGCAACCCAATCTCCTTAAAAATCCAAATTGATTTTTGGAGATGACATCATGAGCAAGCACAAAAGAATACAACCGTTTATATACAATCTTCTCAAAGACCTTAGCAATATTGGAGATCAAAGAAATTGGGCGATAATTACTCAAATCATACTTGTCCCCTTTTTTAAAAATAGGAACAACCTCTGCTTGCTTGAAATGATCAGGGCAGGTACCAGTTTCAATAGAACGATTTATGATGTGAGCAAGAGGAACAGCAACGAAAAGTTTAATATTTTTTAAAAATAAGTTTAATATTTTTTAAAAATAACTATTACAATTTCTTTTACTTTGTGCAAACATATTCTGAAGACGAGATTAATTATTTATTATAGATTTGTAATTGTAATTTGTAATTATTTAAGCATTTTAATTTATATCTAAATAAATCTTGGCAAAGGCCTCAAACGTAGCTGCAACGTTAATAATTACGATAGTGTTTATTTATTATATGCCCGTAATTCACAAAATTATCAATTTATCGTTTTTAGTTCACAACTTAATTAAATGAATTTTCGAGATTTTTGGAATTTTTATGCATTATTTTATACCTCGGACATAACTCGCATAACGTATAAGTTAGATCAGATTTCTGAAACACAAGTTATTCAATAGTCGGCTCCAAATTCTGCAAAAGTGTTCAATATAAATCTGCTGCCGATCATCAAAGATCCCATTGGTGGCCCTCGAATTTGAATCAACTTTTATTTACTGCATATTTGACTAAAAAATTTTTAGTTCTAAGAAGAAATTCGGATAGATCAATTCGAAACATAATTTTACATTCCGTTTGCTCTCATCGTCGTCACTTACGTTTGGATAACTTAAGAAGTCTAGTTTTAGCTAACAATAAATTAATACGAATACAACTTACTACTGATGGTGATGGTAACCATTTCAGAAACAGTGATGAAAATGATGGTGAAAAAAGAGTTGGTGTTTATAGTATTTTTTTATTTCAGTAAGTATTAACTATATTTATTTTAGAATTATCTACTTGCCAAGGAAAAATTAATTTTTCCAAATTTGTCAATGTTGGATGTCAGTAACAATAATTTGAAAGAGATACCAAGTAATATATATGAGCTCAGTGGATTGTCTGTTCTAAATATTAGTGGTAATTCAGGTAAGTCCTTAACATTTTAAATGATATTGTCTGTAGTAATACAATAAGTGGTCTGGAATTGTCGGAAATTTTACTAAAGCTGTTGTTTTTCCTGGTAACCACGAGTGTCAATTTGACAGTTAAAAGATCACGAGCGCCTAAAAATTCCAGACCACGAATTGTATTTAACAAGATTATTTTTTGAATCGAACAACGTAGTTTAAAACGAATTAGCGACAATTTTATTTCATATACAAAAAAGGTGTTGGGAATATTTGACGTTTGACAGGTACTGAAGTAACTAGATTATAAATTATAAATGCACCTACCAATTCGCAACTATGACAATTTATCAACAAGGAAAATTATCGAAAAAATTACCGAAATAATACAAGTCACGGGGACCCAAATGAAATGTTTCAAAAACGAGCCATTCGAGTAATAGTGAAAGTCCATCCACAGACTCATACTAAGCCATGGTTTATACGGTTTGGAATTTTAACTCTGGCAAGTAGTTACATACTGCAGAATTTAATCTACATCAAAAACATTCACACTGTGAAGAACTGTGATGTACACACTTACAATACTAGGCAAAAAGCTGATTTACATCTGCCTATGGCTCGGCTCAAGAAAGGACAGAATGGAACACGGTACTGGGCATACATATATAACATATAATCACCTACCTGGAAAAATACGTGATCTGCCCACCATCATCATAAGGTTCTCAGTCCGAAGACTGGTTGGACGCGTACCTCCATTCTTTTCTATCCTGAGCTAACCTACGCATTTCCCTAAAAGTAGAACATCCTACATCCCTAACTATTTGAGAGCAGTAGTCTAATCTAGGCCTACCCCTACCTCTTTTTATTCCTATCTCTGACTCTAGTATGTCACGAACTATTCCTTCGTGTCTTAGAAGGTGTCCTACCATCCTATCTCTCCTACTCTTTATTGTTTTCCATACCTTTCGCTTTTCCCCAACTCTTTCTAATACTTCCCTATTGCTAACCTTATCTATCCACGGTATCTTCATCATGCGTCTGTAGCACCACATTTCAAACGCTTCTACTCTTTTTCTATCCGCTTCTCCTATTGTCCAAGTTTCGCACCCGTATAATGCCGTACTCCATACATACGACGTTAAGAGTCTCTTCCTAGTCTCTATATTAACCGTTCTCGAGCATAACAGTTGTTTCTTTTTGTTAAACGCAACTCGGCCCTGCCCACCAAGACATTTATAAAAACAATGAAGGGTCGCTTTGTCGAAGCAGACTTCTACTCAATTCACGAATATTTTGAGGAGTCATTTAGTTGAAGCTGGACAGTATACATATGTTATACCTCTTGACGTTGTTATGTTTGTATTCAAATATTTAACAATAAGCATTATTATTATTATTATTAATTGGCCAACTTGATGAAGAAAAAAATAATCAGTAATAACATCACAAGGCAGAATAAATTGAAAATAATTTTAGTTTTTCGAAAAATTTATTGGTGTTATAAAACAAATACAGTACACAAGTCAAACATTTACTGGTAGAGTGAGAACACTTCCAGTTCACATATATCAGAGAAATTATTAATTAAGAATTCCTCAAGGCTTTAGAAAGACTTTTTGATTAAATATGATTTTATCTTAATTTTAAATTAAATTAAACTGAAATTATTTTCATGTGCGACGCGAATACTGACAAGTCAGCTCCGTTCACATCGCAATTTTGAGTGATTACACAAGCCCAAGAAAAGTGAAAAGGGAAATAAAGTGTTAACACTAACGAACAATAGTGTCAAAACAGTTATGAGTGAACAAACCCAAGTGATTGGATAGCAATTTGAGAGAACATTTCATGGGGAAGTTGCCACTTAACTTGTTTAGTATGGGGAACTTTTAAACCGCGATAGTTACAAGGGTGCTCAAATGGGGAAAAATGTTGCTTATTATAATTGTAATTTAGCGGTACCAAGAGAACTTCGGAAACTATTTCTGTTTCTGAGAAAATCGGGAAAAAGTGAAAATGACCGAAATATTGTTTTTGTTCTAGAGCCCTTATTTGTTGATATTTGGATATGAAGTTTTAAAGCAAGTTGTGGTTGAAAATTCTCAATAGGCCGGTGGTATCAATTTTTATACAGGGTGTTTAAGTTAAGCGTACCAGAGGTTAAGTTTGTTTTTTCTTATGGCCGCCATATTGGTACTGGTCATATTCGAGTAGACGGTTTCAAGAGCTCTTCAACCATGTATAATAGCATAAAAACCTTTAGTTAACAATGGAAATCGAAAAATTTTACCCTAAGATGTAACAGCCCATTAAGAATGACACAGCTTCTCTTATCTAGTTCAATAATTGTTCAAAAAGTCCTCCGTCAGCATCTAAACAGTTTCTACATCGAGTTTCCACCGAGTTGGCCGCATTTATCAAAAATTTACGAGGAAGTTCTCTAAGAGCGGTCACTACAACAGCCCAAAGACCATGCTGATTTTCATATTCTTGACTGTATACATGATTTTTATGCAAACCCACAACAAAAAATCTAGAGGTGTTAAGTCCGGGGAGCGAGATGGCCAGTCTATTGATCCTGTATTCCCGGTATATTAAAAATACGTCGGGTGTAACTTATTACTATCATAAATGTGAAACATACTTATCAATTTCTCACCAAATAAATTGTTTAGATACTGACCAACCCTATGTGTATTGTGAGGAGGTACACCATTCTGCTGCAACCAAACGTTCTGAACTACATTTACCTGCGATAATTAAGTTGTCTTATTTAATTGTTGTCATAATAAACATACTGCTTTATTTTTCATAGCTTGCTAGAGAAGAGAAATGTGGCATTCTTAATGGACTGTTAATCTTAAAGGCAAATTTTTCGATTTTCGTTGTTAACTAAAGGTTTTCACGCGGACTATTATACATGGTTGAAAAGCTCTTGAAACCGGCTACTCCAATATGACCAGTACCAATATGGCAGCCATAAGAAAAAACAAACTTAACCTCTGGTATGCCTAAATTAAACACTCTGTATAAAAATTGATACCACCAGCCTATTGAGAATTTTCAAGCATAACTTGCTTTAAAATTTCTTATCAAAATATAAACAAATAAGGGCTCTAGAACAAAAACAATATTTCGGCCATTTTCACTTTTTCCCGATTTTCTCAGAAACAGAAATAGTTTCCGAAGTTCTCTTGGTACTGCTAAATTACAATTATCTTTAAGTATCTTTAAGTATCTTTATTATTATTTTACAATCTTAAATACCGTAATATATACCGGGTGTCAACGAGAGCATGTAACATCCCGCCATTTGTTTACTTTTTGAAATATGTTTTGGCAATCCGCTGTAAGTATTATACTACTAAATCCCCATATTTTTATCATATTTGACATATCTAATTACTTCCGGTTAAACCGGAAGTGACATCAACTTTATTATGTTAAATAGCAATATATCATTTTTTTAAGATAGTTCGATAGGGCTTTTCATTCTCTTGACAACCATGTATCATACATACCCAAAAACTTTATATTTTTGACGTCAGAGGGCGTTAAATGAAAAAGTCACGTTGGCTGTGAATTTGGCGTTATGAGAATAATTTTAAACGTTTTAATGAATTAAACTATTAATTCTAACAGACTGTTTTAATGTCCATGGAAAAATTTACGAATTTGAAGCAGTACATCCTTTATTTTTTTAAAAATAAGGTTAACATAGTCGTTTTAAGTGTTTTGAAAAATAGAATTTAAATTAGTAATTGATCATTGAATTGCACTTTTTATGCACAAATTGTGAGGACAATAAACTGAAGTGCGAAAAACAAGAAAAATGTTAGCACCTTGCTATTTAGAATTTCAGGAAAAACTCGGTTTTAAAAACGAATATTTAAAATTTAAAAATTTCAAATAGTTTTTGAAACCGAGTTTTTCCTGAAATTCTAAATAGCAAGGTGCTAATATTTTTCTTATTTTTCGAACTTCAGTTTATTGTCCTCACAATTAGTGCATAAAAAGTGCAATTCAATGATCAATTACTAACTTAAATTACATTTTTCAAAACCCTTGAAACGACTATGTTAAACTTATTTAAAAAAAATAACGGATGTACTGCTTCAAATTCGAAAAATTTTCCCTGGACATTAAAACAGTCTGTTAGAATTAATAGTTTAATTCATTAAAACTTTTAAAATCAGACACATATCTTTAAATTCACAGCCAACGTGACTTTTTCATTTAACGCCCTCTGACGTCAAAAATATAAAGTTCTTGGGTATGTATGATAGATGGTTGTGAAGAGAATAAAAAGGCCTATCGAACTATCTAATAAAAATGATATATTGCTATTTAACATAATAAAGTTGATGTCACTTCCGGTTTAACCGGAAGTAATTAGATATGTCAAATATGATAAAATTATGAGGTTTTAGGAGTATAATACTTACAGCGGATTGCCAGAGTGTACTTCAAAAAGTAAACAAATGGCAGGATGTTACATGCTCTCGTTGACACCCGGTATATACTGATACGAACTTTTGCCCCGTCAGCGACGCCCCTGGTGGTGACACATTATTTGTTTACGGCGAGCAGGCTTTGATTTATTACGGCGCGACCTTGTCGCTGTTTATGATTCCCGAAAAGAATAGTCTATCTCGAAGATTCTCATTCTGGAACAATGTTTGATCGATAATTTTCGAGAATCTTCTAAGACCATTATAAAATGGGAAGCAAGAAGCCGAGTGGACAGTCTTACAGTTTGAAGTCTGAAGTTTGGAAGCGAATGTTGAATGCGATAAGAACCGGGCATTTAATAGTTTCGTGCGAGTATAAGTCTTGATACGCGTTTAGTGTCGGTACGGTACGCGAGTGCGAATTCTTTGGTGGCGTTTTAAGTGTACCGGGGCGTCTTCGTATGTGATTAACCGTCGGTTGAAGACGAGTGTTTTAGAGAGTTTAAACTGTGGACTTGTGTACTGTGGATTGTTTAGGTTAGGTAATTAATTGTTTAATTTTCACTGCTTGTTTGTTACTTACTGCTTGTATATATTTCGCTGCTTATTGTTCAATTTGTTAATTTTAAGTTCTCAAATCACTGTTAATCATTGTAAATATTTGTACATATACATAAAGTCACTGTAAATAAAAAGCGTAAAATCGAAATACGTTACAATACATATTATTCAATTCATAACACCCACTCATATAAGTGCTCAAGGCACTTGTCCATGAATACAGTGTACTCTAAAATGTTTTAAAATCCTGGCTATCTAAAAACCAAAACAAAAAACTAAAAACTAAATAACTAAAAGCACCTAAAATGAAACTTTTCATAAAGTATCTTACTCAGAGTAGAACGTAAAGTGTTCACCAATACAGAAAGTCCAAGTTTACAGTATACGCACTAAAAGAGTTTTTCTATAATGTCCCTGCTTATCCGTTTGACACTGCATGACACAACTTTTTTTTAGTTTATCTGGATTTTTTATTTGTTGTGTTTCAAATGGTAACATGTTTAAAATTTTTATTCCAATATAAGTGAAGCTGTGTTGTCCCTTCCTAGTATTCCTTTGCGGTAGAATTATTTGCTGTTTATGAATATTTCTTGTGATTACACTAGTCGTTGTGTTTCTACGAAGATGTTTACTGGATTTAAGGCAGCATATTGCACTTCTGCAACAAAACAACTGTCTAATATTCATGGTTTCTGTTCGCGTGTAAACCATATAGGCAACATTTTTCCCCATTTGAGCACCCTTGTAATTACCGCAGTTTAAAAGTTCCCCATACTAAACAAGTTAAGTGGGACACTGTGTATAGGTAGCAAAGGAAGATGGTAGTAACAATTAAGATTCTCACAATTCACTAACAACAACCCACTTTTGAATCTGATGCAGTAGTCGCACTTATTTGAGTGCTTCGTAAAGACAACTGATCCCAGAAGGATAAATTGTCAGTAACGAGAAACCAATCCTAGCTAATTATACAAATATTAATTTATTTTAACGACTGGAGATATGAATATACATAAGTAATGAGTTTTTAACGGCATAGCAGTCAAGAGAACTGCACAGGAGGCCCCTCTCAAGAGGCCTACTTCACATTTTTCTTCACTGCTGTCTCGTTAAAAACTGATTACTTATGTATAATCGTAAATTGTTTAACCTGGCCCGGAAATTTAAACTCGAAAATTCTTTTAAGTATATATGGACTCGAGACGGTGTAACTTTTTTGAGAAAGGAAGAGGGAAGCACTTGCTATAGTATAAAGAGCGAGGAGGATATTGGAAAGATTGAATAACATTAAACAAATGGTAAGTTTTTGTTTCCTGGATACTACTGTTGGTGTTGAATATGATTAGTGACTATATAGAAGAGCTAGAAAATCAACAAATTGTTACCTTAAATGTCTATAGTAATGAGTCTTGTAAAAACTTATTGAGGAACTCCACTTTTACAATTTACCACAGTAATATAAGAAGTATTAGAAAGCATTTTGATGAGCTGCAGACCGTCCTATCGATATACGAAAACAAGTTTGATTTGATAATATTGAGTGAAACGTGGAAATGTAGTTCTCTTGATTTATATACAATAGACGGTTATGAGCGGTATTATAATGATGGTGACATAAATAAGTGTGATGGAGTTATAGTATATGTAAGGGATACTTTAGTACATGAAACTGATACCATCTGTGTAAATGGGGACATTTGTTTTTTGAGAATTGTTTTGAAGGATCTGCGGATAGCAATTAATGCAGTATACAGACCACCTAGCCTAAATGTAATTGAATTTATTGATTCTACAACAAAATATATTGATGGTGTTTGTAATGAATCTACCGAAGTGTTTGTTGGGGACACTAATATAAATTTACTCTCAAATGATGCAATTATTGAAGAGTATCTGAATGCATTGTCGGAGAGAGGTTTCTATTCCTATATAAATGATTATACAAGAATTGAAAATGAGTCGAGGTCCTGTATAGATCATATTTTCATCAATGATTATAGCAAGAGGTTTACTCCAATAATATTGCATAGCAAAATAACTGATCACTGTCCAATAATATTAGGATGCGATCTGGGAGAGACTTCTAAATCCATGGCTCACCAGGTGTCAAAATCGGATAGAAAGGTGATTAATTATGTCAGACTTGTAAATAATTTGGAAAATGAAAACTGGAATAACATGAATAACTGTTCACTTGTGGAAGCTTGTGATAATTTTGTTAATACTATGAGATTGCATTTGGCCTCATCTACTGTTCACCTGAAACCTCAACAGAAAAAACGGAAAACTTGGATCACCACAGGAATTATAAATTGTATAAACACTAGAGATAGGCTATATAGACAGGTACAAGCTGACCCACAGAATGAATATTTGAAGATGCAATATAGATTATATAGAAATAAAATAGTATCGTTAATAAAGGTTGCAAAGCAAAATTTTTATAGAGGTCAAATTAAGAATAAGAATACCAAATCTTTGTGGTCTACAACAAATGAAATTCTGAATAGAAAGCATGATAAGAAAAGTGGTAAAACCATCAATCTCGCCAATAAGAATGGCAGTATTATTTCAAACAGTAAAGAGGTAGCTAACGAATTTAACAATTTTTTCTCATCTATTGGGGAGAAATTAAGTGAAGCAAAATTAATTGAAACGCAGGGAAAGCTACAAAGATTTAACATTAGTGATGCGTCTGGTTCCTTTTACCTTACTCCTGTGACGGAACTCGAGGTTCAGAGGTACATATTGGAACTGCGCTCAGATGCGGCACCGGGGATTGACGAAATACAGGCTACTTCTTTAAAAAAATGTAACGAAACAGTTTCTAAACCTTTGGCAATACTTATTAATAAAATGTTTACAGAGGGAGAATGTCCCTTGCATTTTAAAACAGCCCTTGTAAGACCACTATTTAAAGCCGGAAATAAGACACATCCCACTAACTATAGGCCCATATCTCTGATATCCAATTTGGCAAAAGTGTTTGAAAAATCTTTAAAAACAAGAATGATGTCGTATCTGGACAAATACAAATTGTTATCAGATAATCAGTATGGATTTAGAAGAAAAATGGGTAGGTACAAGTAATGCAATTGCGAGGGTTATAAAAGGGATTTATGAGACAGTTGATGCCTCCAAACCAATCTTGGCTGTGTTTTTGGATCTTGAGAAGGCGTTTGATACTGTGAGTCATGTGCGTTTGGTGGAGAAGCTCGAATGTTTTGGTTTTCGTGGAAATGCATTAAAATTGCTCAAAGATTACTTAACAAACAGAACTTGCTTAGTGAGTGTTAATGATAAAAAGAGTGATTCTCAAATAGTCAAATTTGGTGTACCGCAGGGCTCTGTGCTTGGCCCTATCCTCTTTTTGTTGTACTTGAATGACCTGTTGAAATTGGATTTGGATGCCGACATAGTCTCTTATGCAGATGATACGGTAATTATTATTAAAGATACAACTTGGGAAAACCTAAAAAAGAAAACTTCTATTATTATGGCCAGGGTTATAGAGTGGCTTAATTTAAATTTATTAACTTTAAACACCAGTAAAACAAAATACATGCCCTTCGGCTCATATAGAGATAGCCTGCCGGTTCTGGATCCAATAACTGTACATATGGAAAGTTGTACAAAAATGTTACATGTTGGTTGTAAATGTGATATTAAAATATTACCTGTAACGTCCTATAAATACCTGGGTATAACAATTGATTCAAATTTGAGATGGGAGGATCACGTAAATAACCTATGTAAAAAATTAAGACACCTCATGGGTCATTTTGTTGTACTCAGGGGGATTCTAAGTTATGACAGTTTGAAAATGGTTTATAATGGTCTTGTATTGCCTTTGTTGGTGTATGGTATAGTAGCTTGGGGTGGTTGTGCTAAAACCACTATAAAAAATCTGGAAATTGCTCAAAAGTCTATATTGAAAATAATACTGAAAAAACCACCAACTTATAGCTCTCAATTATTATATGAAAATTCAGATTCTTTAAATGTAAATAAGATTTATGCCTTGGAAATACTCAAATATTATGAGAGATTCAGTAGCAGGAGCGTTGTAGACCATCCCTATGAAACTAGAAGTAAACTAAACCTGAATGTTAAAACTGATAGGATGTCAAAGAAAGTTGGACAACAATGTTTCACTTATAATGCTGCTAGTCTTTACAATATGTTACCAGTTGAAATAAAAAGCTCTGTTTTTCCTCTTTTTAAAAGTAAATTAAAGATGTGGATTAAAAATATTCCTGATACTGCTCTTCGTGTTGTGTTGTATGGAGTGGATTGAAATGTCCTTAAAGTTATTTTTTTGTTCATTTGTTGTGTGCACATTTTTTGTTTTGTTTTTTTTTGCTTTGCTCTGGAAAAATTTTGTAACGTCGCACACAAGTTGTTCAAACTTTTAGCGATGTAGAATTGTTTATTTATTTATTCATGTGAACAAGGGTTGGTGAACGTTTTGATGTTAAATTGGTTTAATTGAAATAAATAAATTTATTAAATTTATTATCTCCAGTCGTTAAAATAAATTAATATTTGTATAATTACCCAGGCTTGGTTTCTCATTACTGACAATTTATCCTTCTGGGATCAGTTGTCTTTAGGAAGCACTCAAATAAGTGCGACTACTGCATCAGATCCATGAGAAGATAGAGGAGGTCGCGGATTTCTGCTATTTAAGAAGTAAAATAACTCGAGATGGTAGGAGCACTAAAGATATAAAACAAAAAATAGCACGGGGTCGAGTTGCGTTTAACAAAAATAAACAACTGTTATGTCGGAAACGATTAATGTAGAAACTCTGAAGAGACTCTTAAAGTCGTATGTATGGAGTACGGCATTATACGGCTGTGAAACTTGGACAATAGGAGAAGCGTTTGAAATGTGGTGCTACAGACGCATGATGAAGATACTGTGGATAGATAGGGTTAGCAATAGGGAAGTATTAGAAAGAGTTGGGGAAAAGCGAAAGGTATGGAAGACAAAAAACTTGGGTGTGTCAGCTCCGACGCACGACTGGAGTTTACTCCTTACAAACGATTATTCTAACTTCAATCACTTGATAAATAATTTTCGAGCAAGTCCATTTCCAGTTTAATTAAAAATTATAAAACGTTTAACTATGCATCTTTACTGATAGAAATCAATCGCCGTTTATTCAAAATAACGATAAAAGTAAAAAAAGAAAACTAACCGCCATTGGATTTGAACCTCCGTATGCCGGATTCAATATGCGTGCGATTGAACTCACTAATTCATTGCGACATGGCTGTCGTCTTCTTTACACTTATATTTAAACGAAGTTGATTCCCACGTGATATATTTTTGGAAATATGTTTCATATTTTTTGTTAAACTTTGAAAAATATTGCACAAAAACGTTCTCTGATGCACATTGTCCTGATACTCGGAATATCCTTAAAACACTTTGGGGGCATAGAAATCGCAATTTTCAAATTTCCCATGTTAAACAGGATGCTTCAGGATTCCCGGGACACACGGTAAACAATTAATCAAACATACATACACTAAATAAAAGATATAGCTGTTCGTATGTACAATTTATATCATTCGTTAACATGAATTATACACTTACCAATTAACCGCATCCACGGGTTTTTCGGATTCTTCTTCATTATCACTGGAATAAGTTTTTTCTATATCTTTCAGTATTTTTTTAACTTCAATCACTTGATAATTTTGTTTATTGTACAGAAATATACGTATCCATAGATACATACATAATTTCAATGTGAAAGGTACTCGAGGTGCGTTGCGCAGAGGAACGTAATGCCTTACTTTTAGTTAAAGCGAAAACGTAACGCTTGATTTTACTACTCATAAAATTTCCATTCTGCGGGCTATATCTGAAAATCTATTCTTAAGGAGTAAACTCCAATAAAGAATAGGAGAGATAGGATGGCAGGACACCTTCCAAGACACGAAGGAATAGTTCGCGACATACTAGAGTCAGAGATAGGAATAAAAAGAGATAGGGGTAGGCCTAGGTTAGATTACTGCTCTCAAATAGTTGGGGATGTAGGATGTTCTACTTTTAGGGAAATGCTTAGGTTAGCTCAGGATAGAAAAGGATGGAGGTACGAGTCCAACCAGTCTTCAGACTGAAAACCTTATGATGATGATATTCATTTTCATATGATTGTAATAACACCCTTGACTTATCAGTTCTACTGAGTTTAAAATTGTCCGAGATTAGCATTAAAGTCTCTCTCATGCGTTTCAGTGCAGGGGTAAACCACGAGATATTATTAACTTTGGAAGCCTTACCCTCTATGGTTCTCTCGGGAAAAGCATAATTAAAAATATTTACAATTAGTTTTATAAAAGTATTGAATAAAACTTCTGGATTTGCTTCTTTGTTATCAACAAATGACCAATCTACTAGTGTTAAATCATTATGTAGTTTATGCTTACCCTTAACAGTTATGGGTCGGTAGACCTTTCGAACAGTCTCATCTCTGCTGCTGGTATCTACTTCAAATTTAGCAGACACTCCCACATGATCAGACATGTAGGTGGTGTCCACAGCCTCCACTGAGCCAACGCAAACATTGGTGAAGATGTTATCCAACATATTTTTGCTTCTGGTAGAAAGTGCGACTACTAGACGCAAACCAAAACCCAACAAAAATCACAAATCCTTGAGGAATCTTTGTCGTACATAATATTGAACTTTACATTAAAATCACCTGAAATCACAATTGAGTATTTACGGTAGTCTATTTTATTGAACATTTGTGCTAATATTTCCATGAAAACATCTAAATTACCTGTTGGGGCTCTATACATTGTTATGTTAATTAAATCTAAAGAGGGTATGCATACACCTGCTATCTCACAATCAACTTCTCTCGATAAGTTGTTCACTGCATCCAGCCACGAATCCATTAGCTTCAGAACACCACCATGGATGAGGTTGCTTCTCGAAAAATGTGCTGCAACCAATAGACCACCGAGCCGCAGCACATCCACTTCACCTGCACACAGCCAATGTTCCGCGAAGCAAGCACACGATATTGAATGGATTATCACTCAAAAGAGCTTCAAGTTCATTAATTTTGTTTCTCAAACACTGTATCTATACACTGCCAGACAAAAAAAAGGACACTCTCAGAATTACTATTTTTAGTGAATAAAAACACAACGGAGGGTTTGAAACTATATTTAACTATGTATATTCTTTTCATCCTAAGAATAAATAAAAAATAAGAAACAAAATGATTCGTCAACAAAAACCTAACAAAAGTATTTTTTAGAAATCAACTGTTACTTAAGAGCTTAAAAAGACAAACAAAAAAAAATATTAACAGGAAAAGCACACTAGTAAAATTAAATTAATAATGGGTGTTATCACCACGAACTCTTATTACTTCCCTTAAACGTTGTGGCATATTCTGAATGTCATCAATAGATTCTTGAGATACGTATTTGTTCCCATTCTTCTTGAAGCGCCATTTAATGTTTCTGGTAGGGGTTGGCGACGTCTAATCCTTTTCCCAAGATGATCCCACAGATGTTCAGTGGGATTCAGGTCTGGACTACTGGATGGCCATGGGAGATGTCCAATACCAACCTCTTCACAGTGCTCGGTAACAATTCTTGCTGTGTGTGGGCGGGCGTTGTCAACCATAAACACATAATTGTCCCCTATAAATGGCATACATGGTGTGACATGGGGTTCCAGGCACTCAACAATGTATCGGTGTGCAGTCATTGTTCATTCTCAATGAAAACCAATTCTGTGTGAGCCCCCAGAGATATTCCGGCCCACACCATATTGCTACCACCATTGAAACTGACCCTGGGAGACATGCAACTTTGACTGTACCGCTCCCCTGGTCTTCGCCACACCTTTTCACGCCCATCTGGTGACCTGACACTAAATCTTGACTCGTCCAAGAAAGGCACGTTCCTCCATTGAGGTTCGTCCTAATTTACGTATTGCCGTGCTAACGCAAGTCGTGCTCTGCGATGTTCTACGGTCAACAGGGGACCAGTAGCCGGGTTTCTTGAAGTCAAACCATATTCATTTAGCCTTCTTCGAACTCTTCTAGCTGAAACTGCCACTCCTCGAGCATCGGCTAACCGTCCAGCAAGAATAGGTGGTGGCAATGCTCGATCGCGCAGCACAGCAACATGGAGAAAACAGTCATACTGGTGGTTCGTAGCCCAGACTTTCCTTACAGACCCATGAGTTTCACGAAATCGCAGGAGTGCATTTTGCACGATGTTACGGGGTATATTCAGCACTTGAGCAATATACAGCACACTTCGGCCATCGTGACTTAAAGCAACAATTTGTGAACAAATTTCAGGGCGCATTGTATGGTAAATGTTAAAAGTTGATGTTTAAAAATGAAATGTCAACACAAAAAACAATAGAAAATACAGAGCAGCCCTATAAGTTAAAAGATTTTGATGTTTCAATAAAGATGCATGAAGAGTCAAAACAAAACATATTGTGAGTCTAATAGAGGAAAGGCGCAAATATAAAAATAGGTTAGATGAAATAGGGAAACAAAGATATAAGGCGATCAAGTGGGAAATTATTCGGAAATGTAGGAAAGCGAAAGAGCAATGGATCGATGATAAGTGCAAAGAAGTGGAAAATAAGTTCGAAATAGGAAAGACTGATGAAGCATATAAAATAATTAGGAGAAATTTTAGAGAAATTGGATCAAGTACCAAAAGCACTAGGAATGAGGCAGGAGATATCCTAATCGAAAGCGGGGAGAAGGCAGATAGGTGGAAAGAATATTTAGGAAACTTATATGCGGGACAGGAAGTGCAAGATATATTAGAAAGTGAAAGCAGTGTAGAAGGGGATAACCTAGGGAGTCCTATAATGAGAGAAGAGTTTGAGCTAGCACTAAAAAGTTTAAGGAATAATAAAGCACCAGGTATAGATGGCTTGCAGGCAGAAATCTTAAAGTGCTCAGGTCAAGAGGTAATAGATCGTTTATTTAAATTAGTTAGTCGCATATACCTGACAGGCGAGATTCCAGAGGATTACAAACTGAACATCATGGTAGCTTTGCCAAAAAGGAAAGGCGCGGATAGATGCGAAAATTTTAGAACTATCAGTTTAACTTCCCATGCGTCAAAAATTTTAACTAGAATTGTGCAAAGAAGGATGGAGAAAAAGGCGGAAGAGATATTAGGAGAAGATCAGTTCGGATTTAGACGAAATAGAGGAACGCGCGAGGCCATTCTAGCTTTACGAGTAATTATAGAAAAAACGATAGAAAAGAGAAAGAGCGTATATATAGGATTTGTAGATTTAGAAAAAGCCTTCGACAACGTAAAATGGGGGAAGATGTTCGAAGTGCTGAGAAAGGTAGGGATGAAATACAGGGACAGAAGAATAATACATAATCTCTACAAAGAGCAAAAGGCAGTTATAGAATGTGAGCAGGAACGAAGGGACGTAGATATCCGGAAGGGAGTGAGACAGGGATGTGCATTGTCACCTCTAGTTTTCAACTTATATATCGAAGATGCGATTAATATTGTTAAGGAAAGAACAGCCTCAGGGATCAATGTACAGGGCCAAACTATTAACATGCTCAGATTTGCGGATGATATAGCAGTGTTAGCATCTAGCAAAGAAGAATTAGGAGCGGCTTTGAATGAAATGGAAGCAGTTTTGAGGCATGAAAATCAATAAAAAGAAAACTAAAATTTTGGTATGTAGATGGAGTGAAAATAGAACTAAAATTGAAATACAAATAGGAAATGAGAAGATAGAGGAGGTCGCGGATTTCTGCTACTTAGGAAGTAAAATAACCCAAGACGGTAGGAGCACTAAAGATATAAAACAAAGAATGGCGCAGGGACGAGTTGCGTTTAACAAAAAGAAACAACTGTTATGTTCGAGAACGGTTAATATAGAGACTAGGAAGAGACTCTTAAAGTCGTATGTATGGAGTACGGCATTATACGGGTGCGAAACTTGGACAATAGGAGAAGCGGATAGAAAAAGAGTAGAAGCGTTTGAACTGTGGTGTTACAGACGCATGATGAAGATACCGTGGATAGATAAGGTTAGCAATAGGGCAGTATTAGAAAGAGTTGGGGAAAGGCGAAAGGTATGGAAAACAATAAAGAGTAGGAGAGATAGGATGGTAGGACACCTTCTAAGACACGAAGGAATAGTTCGCGACATACTAGAGTCAGAGATAGGAATAAAAAGAGGTAGGGGTAGGCCTAGATTAGACTACTGCTCTCAAATAGTTAGGGATGTAGGATGTTCTACTTTTAGGGAAATGCGTAGGTTAGCTCAGGATAGAAAAGAATGGAGGTACGCGTCCAACCAGTCTTCGGACTGAGAACCTTATGATGATGAAGAGTCAAAAATGCTGATTTGGCTGTTTAGGCTTACAAAAGGTGTAATATCCAGCTAAAAGTTTCTTTTTCTTCACTAGTAGGGCAATCTTTAATTATTTGCGTAAGTTAAGTTACATAAAAATATTGTAGGGCCTCAAAATAAAAATAAAAACATGTGTCCCGTTTTTTTTGTCCGACAGTGTATTTACATATAGCAGTTTTAAGCAGCATCCAACTTCTGTTGGTTGGTTCCCTAGAACCCCAATGATTGGGAGTCCCCCGTCCCTTGTTCTAAAAAACTGCATCTTTGTTCTTTTGAATTTAAATCTTGAGATGGCAATGCCACAGAGCCAGAATGAAGGTTCATAGAGTTTATCCCTCAACTGCCGGTTAGCTCCCACCCTGAAGCAATTGTCCTCTGTTTTGTAGTACGTAGGTAAAGCACCCAAGGTGCTTGAGGGGGTATTTCCGATTAGCAACTAGATTGAGAAACAAAACAATAATTATTTTCTACTTTTAGACTCTTGAGTGAAATTTCAGAGGATTTTCTTTGACCCAAACTTTTGATCGAACCACAAAAACTGCGTTTCTGAGAGGTAAATCTTTAATTTTCATACATTTTATCATATTTGCGATAGCCGTTGCTGAATTCTAACCTCCTCGTTTGTGCTTAAATTGCAATTCGTTTGATTCATCAATCCACAAAGAACTGGACCTACTACAAGCCAACTAAACATAGTTTTCTGCAGAATCTGATTATTACGACCCAAATTCTATTGTCCCAGACAAATGACCTTCCAAAAAAGTCCGACCCGATCAAGAAGTCAATTCTTCCCAGTTTGTGGAAATCAGGATCGTCTAACCGAATGTTACGAGGTAAATTTAAATCAGTTTTGCTTATTGGCGTGCTAGGCAGATTCGTTGTTATTTCCAGGATAACAAAACAAGAAATATTCGCGACAAACGAACCATGCCGTGACTGAATTTTAGCAACACGTTTATGTCTTATTTTCAAACTCCAATTTGCTAATCGAGATACGCGACCATCACTAATTTCAACTTATTGCATAAATTGCTCGTGATAAAGTAACTTTGTGATCCGGAGTCGAGCAGTGGACACGCAGTATGTGGATTCCCGTGCCTGCCGACTAGAGATTTGTACAATAGATAGCAAGATGTACTTGTTAGCAGAGTGGCTTGAGAGCGCATTGGATTATTCAAAATGTACCTCTTGAACTACGCCACTGTTGGCTACTGCAGTGCTACTTTCCGTTTCGACTTTCGAATTGTCGTCCACATCCTCTAAAACGACACTGCTTATTAAAATGACCATTGCAAAGACATTTCAAACACAATTACAATCTTTTGCCTTCTTCAATACGTTTTGACACCTGTAAATCGCAAAATTCTGAACACTGTACACAAAATGATCTCTCTTGCAAAAGACAAGCTCTACAGTAGACGCTAACAACCCTCAAGTTCCCGAGTCCTTTTACTTTAACGATGCGTCTTTCATTTTGATTAAATTCCAATGTTTCAAAGAGGTCAGCTCGACCCTTCATAAATTGTTTCAAATGTACTAAAGTGGGGAAATCAGTACAATGGGGTCGTTACACAATTTTTAAAAATCATATTTTCCCGAAGATTCTCGTAAAATATTCGACCCGTATTTTTTTATTTTTCACACAGCGAACGTTTTAAGCATCTACACCACCATCAAAGTTAAGACCCTGGCCCTTTAAGCCTTTTAAATGATGACGTATCTGCGGCAATGCCGAGGAGTGTCGATATTAGCCGGAAAGTACAACCGTTGTTTGTTTATGCTTGCCAGCGCAAACGTCATTTTGTGTCAAGTCAAACGCGTCCAACGTAATAATAAACGATCGCAGTGTTGTTTTTTCCATTTGTCTAGTTCCCAAATAAATGAAGCACCCCACCGTTTCGTTATATTTTTCATTTCAGCACTGAAATAGTCCAAATTGCATAAATAATAATTGTCAACCATATTTCACTACTAACTGTCGATAAATTGTCTGAATCGGCTTTAACGAAACCTTGCTCTATATTCCATACACAAATACACTAACTGACACAATAAGTAGGAATAAAAGCACATAAATAAACGACAGAAAACTATTTATACGCCCAACACAAATAAAAATAACCTCCAAATGTCAGCCGACTGAAACTCCACGTAGCTTTCGCTTTCGGTGTATCAAAACATCAGTTCCGATGACCAATCACAAGCGCTTCTAAGGTAGTGACGTAACGGAGACAGCACGTGTTTCTCTTTAATTCTCCGAAGGCGCGCTTTGTGCTAAAATCACCATTGTTTAAATTTTGGGCTACTGGTGAGTAAATAAATGTAACCCAGAGGGTCATTAAACACCTAGTTACTTATTTCTATCAAAATTATGTCGATTTTCTATTTAGTGCAACGACCCCATTCTCGTTATAATTATTATTCTTAAATTTTTCCATTCCCGCGCGGTTGTCTAGTTTACTAACTATTATAGATTAATATACTTACGAACAGATTAGCAAAGCAAGTGGGACTGTTGGAAACTGCTGTTATAGTAACAAAAAACATATGAGTTGGCGCTAGTAGTTCAAACTTGTATAAATAAAATTGGAAGTTATAAAATAATCCAGGCTCACATCCAAAGCGCGCTGCAAATGAGAACATTTGGCGACCAAGGTTATGTTTTAAAACACTTGCAAAAATTTGGGGTTCGGAGATCTTAAAGGCACAAAAGAATTTGGAGGTTACTTCAAGATTTCGAAACATGCAAATGACAAAACCAAATATACAAAAGGTTGGAAATTACATTCGTCGTCACCTGTACTCCTGCGATCTATATCTGGACGACAGAACTAAAGCTGTTAACATACAGTCACCCTCTGGTGGAGGCGAACGTTTTGCGGCGGCCAATATTTATACATGCTTTGCTAATCTGTTCGTAAGTATATTAATCTTTGCTATTATGTAAATCAAAAGGTGTCCCATTTATCTGTAGGTTGTTTTAACGGAGCCAAGCACAGCAAGATTCCCTTTTTATAGGTTCCAAAGTAAAAAGTGTCTCTCTCTCTCTCTCTCTCTCTCTCTCTCTCTCTCTCTCTCTCTCTCTCTCTTTTCAATTTGTATTTTCGTTTTAGTCTTATTTTCACGCCCCCTACACACCAAAATTTTGGTTTTCTTTTTATTGATCTTCATACCATAGTCCTCCGTCAAAACCGCTTCCATTTCGGTCAGAGCCCTTTCTAATTTTTCTTTGCTGGATACTAATACTGCTATATCATCCTCGAATCTGAGCATATTAATAGTTTGACCCTGTATATCAGCTATTCTGTCTTTAACAATATTAATCGCATCTTCGATATATAAATTGAAAACTAGAGGCGATAACGCACCTCCCAACCTCACTCCCTTTCGGATATCTACTTCTCTATGTTTCTGCTCATATTCTATAACTTATCTCCTGATATTTCTTCCACCCTTTTCTCCATCGTTCTTTGCACAATTCTAGTTAAAGTTTTTGAGGCGTGGGATGTTAAACTGATCGTTCTAAAATTTTTACAGCTATCCGCGCCTTTTCTTTTTGGCGTAGCTACTATGATGTTCCGTTTGTAAACTACTGGAATCTCGCCTATCAGGTATATGTGACTAACTAGTTTAAATAAACGATCTATTACCTCTTGACCTACGCACTTTAAGATTTCTGCCCGCAAGCCATCTTTACCTGGTGCTTTATTATTTCTTAAACTTCTTAGTGCTAGCTCAAACTCTCCTCTCATTATAGGACACCCTAGGTTGTCCCCCTCTACACTGCTTTCCCTTTCTAATATATCTCGTACTTCCTGTCCCTCATATAAGTTTCCCAAATATTCTTTCCATGTATCTGCCTTCTCCCCACTTCTTATTAGAATATCTCCTACCTCATTTCTAATGTTTTTGATATTAGATCCAATATCTCTAAAATTTCTCTTAATTATTTTATATGCTTCATCAGTCTTTCCTACTTCGAACTTTTTTTCCACTTCTTTGCATTTATTATCGATCCATTGCTCTTTCGCTTTCCTACATTTCGGACTAATTTCCCACCTGATCGCCTTATATCTTTGTTTCCCTCTTTCATCTAACTTATTTTTATATTTTCGCCTTTCCTCTACTAGACTCACAATATGTTTTGTTATCCAGGGTTTTCTACTTTCATTCTGTTTATGACCCAAAATATCTAGCTGCAGAATCTAAACTATTTTTAATGCAATTCCATTCTGCCTCTATGTTCCTAACCTCGCCCCAGCCGTATTTTCACCTGTACCCTTTAATACTTCGTTTGTCTTTTTCTCGAACTTATCGCATGTATCATCATCTTTTATCTAGATCTAGACAAAATAAAAGTTTGAGTCTAATTCGGCTAGATAATTTAATGCATATGAGAATACACATAAGTAAACATTTTACAATCAGAAATAGGATATTTAAAACGCCGTCATGGTAGCAAAAGGTAAATAACATAATTATCTGGGGTAACATCATAAATGCATCCAAAATTATTTATAATTCTGCATGAAAGCTTGTTGTTTAGAAATTGCACGAGTTCACTTTGATTGTTGTGAGTTTTATTCAAAATCATATAAATAAATGAGAGCAGTTCCTATAAAGTAGGAAGAAAGAACTTTTCAATATTATTCTTTCAGTGTCACAATTTGCGATTAAAATATATATGACATATAGCAAAACCAGAAAATAAGTCGTTTATCAACAAAAACGAAATACTAAAAAAATTCTCGCTGGGAGAAGTTAAGTAAATTATCCTCACTATAATAATGATTTAATTGGACAGAATTAAACACGTGATCAAAAATACTCTTAATTTATTGAAAAATAGAAACTTCAAAAAATAATCACACTTATTTTTAAATATATAATCTCAACAGTCGGCGTTTCTAGAGGTGAATTATCGATATAATTTTTGACATTTGGAGGTGAATTTTCGCTGTAATTCTGCTGTGATTGAATCCAATCTGTAAAATTCTGCGTCTTTATTGGTCGCTACATTTTGAGGGAAATTGTCGCTGAAATAGTTAGGGCTACTTTTCTCGCTGTCATTCTTACAAAAACACTACTGCTTATGAGATTTTATACATATGAGTTAAATTATCAATCGGGAAACACTCGGGGCCGTCTGACACGAGACTGATTTCAGTACTAAATTCAATAAAATTTTAGCGTGCATAGAGTTTAGTTTCAAATTTAGAGTGACAACAGAATTGCGTATGTCAGATAAATACTAAAATAAGTATGTCAGCATGCACATTGATCCAAATTAAGTTAAATGTTAAATATATTCCGGCATGTTTGTCTTTATAATTCTTGTTTTTGATCGCACAGATCTTATTTTAGTACTTACCTGCCATACACAATTCTGCTGTCCCTCTAAATTTCAAACTAAACTCTGTGCACCCTGAACTTGTACTGAATTTAGTACAATGTCAGCGAGCACAATGTAAATTTGAAATTTAGAGTGACAACAGAATTGTGTATGGCAAGTAAGTACTAAAATAAGTTCTGGGCGATAGAAAACAAGAATTATAAAGACAAATATGGGGGAATATATTTGACATTTAACTTAATTTGATACAATGCACATGCCAACATGCTTATTTTAGTATTTACCTGCTATACACAATCCTGTTGTCACTCTAAATTTCACACCTACTCTGTGCTCGCTGAAATTGTACTGAATTTAGTGCTAAAATCAGTCTCGTGTCAGACGGCCCTTATTCTGTGCAAGAAAGAAAAATTTCCACTGGAACAGTCTGCTTGTATACAAAGCAATAAAGGTCCATGTTTATAAAGGTATCATAATGTACATCCATACAATAAACCAAAATCTTTTAGGTATCAATGAACTGCCACCGCAAATGGGTTTATTATCTAGGCTATGGAGTTTAAATACGAATGGCTGCTCTTTACAAGAACCTTTAAAATCTATGATAGATAGTGGACAATATAAAACTATGGATATAATAGGGTACTTAAAATCAGTGTTGGAGGATGCAAGATTATATGCCCGAATGAAACTTATGATTGTTGGAATAAAAGGTATTGGTAAAACAAGTTTATTGGAAGAGTTACGTCTAGAAGGATCTGTCAAGAAGAGACCTGAGGTAATACAGTCACTAGGTTTTATCTGCTATTATAATAACAAATTTAATGAAAATAGCATTGGGCTAAACGAATAGGTAATAAGAACATTAATATAAAAACATCGAAAGGAGAAAATATGTCAACAGTGGGTGTAGACATTGGTGATTGGATATACGAGAAAAAAATCAGGAACCAATCAACTCATGGTCCAGTTGTTTTTAGAACTTGGGATTTTGGTGGACAAAAAGAGTGAGTTTAAATTTTAATTATAGTTATTAGACATATTGAACTGGTTCTGGGCCAAATCATGTAATTCATTACGGGCATTTCATCTCTGAACTGGTCCAGAACCGGCATATATAGATTTACGAGAGCAAGAGATCCTTGAACTGGTTCAGAATCACCTCTATAGAGAGTAATTCGTGCAAACCGTTGACTATAGATATTTCCCTATAAGATGCAGTGGATATAAACGCCTACGAACTTTTAATGAAAATATTTTTCAAGTCGTGATGCTCCCGGTTATACCGGAAACTGCTTAGAACTTTTATGCTACACTTACCATTCTCGAAATATTAATTGGGTATTTTCTTTTGTGGTTTTTGGGGACGTGAACCACTGGTATAAATAGATAAACATTAAAATACATGACACGGTTAACCTGAGATCAGATACCCTACATTTAAATAATATTTATAGCGGCATACTTCGGAACTACGAAAAGGTATTCCACGAATCAAGGACTCCAGATAGAAGACGTTGACTAGCAGCGAAATATAATGAATTAAAATTAACATCACATTTGCTCTGTACACTGGTATGTATATTTAGTTGTCGGAAGTGACCATATACAAAGTCACATACCATTGAAAAATTCATAAAATAAAAAAACGCTGTGATGGGTACATTTAAAGCTAATATTAAGTTATATACAGGGTGTGATTTTTAAGCGTGGACGGGCTATTAGTCCGTAACAAGAGCAGATACAGAAAAAATATTCAAAGTAACTTGAGTTTATTTTGAAAATTCTATCTCCTAAAAATATTTTCAATTATACGAGGTGCGTCCTAATAGTAGTAATCGTATGCAACTTTCTTTTTTCTTATGGAACGGGTATAATTTTATATTTTTTTCTGATTCCTCATAACATTTTAATGTCACTTTATTGATCATACTTTATGGATATCTTTGCGAGTTTGTAAGAAAAAAACGTTTTTCTTGCAAATTTGACAGATAAGTGGTACATTTAAAAAATTCATAACTCAGGAATGGTAGCGTATGAAGGAATAAAATTTTTATGCAAGATTCCCATATTAGTGTAGTTTACATCGGATTGCTCAAATTATTTGATAGTTATACCGTGTCTGTTCAATAAATAATTTTCTAAAAACGACAAAAATATTGCAAAAAGTCAATTTTTTCAAATGCAATGGTGTATTTTTTCTTACACCAATGCAAAGAGCTCAAAATTCTGAATAGGAATGTAGTTAATATTTTCTGTCTTGACTATTTGGTAGAAATCCATGATGAAATAGAAAATTACTATGCGTACTACCAATAAGTATAAAAATTATTTTATTGACCGGTTTCAAGACTCACAAACGATCTCATCATCAGAAATGGTAAATAAAATTGTAAACAAATTATTATGACAGTTGACAAGGAAACTAAAATTGATAAAACAATACAAAAAATAATGATATCCATGAAACATGTTAACTAGATAACTGAATTTCAGTATTTACGTACGGGGCATAAGAAAACGCAAAGGAAATTCGAATACCTCGTACCTTGAAGGGAAAAAACAATGAATTTAAAGAAAACCAATTCGGGAAAAAACAATAAATTCAATTGAAAAAACCTTCAAGTGAAATATCAGAACAGAAAAAAATAAATCAATCAATATCCAAGAATTCTTGACAACTGCCAACTGCTAAACTTGAAAAAACTGCGAGGTCAAGTCTATGTGGTTCTGTCTTGACAACAGCCAACTGTTAATCTTTTAATAAACTAAAAAAAGAGAAATAAGTCAATAAATGTCATAATGAGAGAAACTGTAATATCGACACCTGAGAATTATAATTTTGATCAAAAGATAATTACAAAAGTTTAAATAAACTAGATTGTATTAAATCGACCTGTTCATTAAGTAAGTTATAATTTGTATCATTTTTATGTTTATAAATTTCTATAGACTCTAATATATTGATATTTCACTTGAAGGTTTTTTCAATTGAATTTATTGTTTTTTCCCGAATTGGTTTTCTTTAAATTCATTGTTTTTTCCCTTCAAGGTACGAGGTATTCGAATTTCCTTTGCGTTTTCTTATGCCCCGTACGTAAATACTGAAATTCAGTTATCTAGTTAACATGTTTCATGGATATCATTATTTTTTGTATTGTTTTATCAATTTTAGTTTCCTTGTCAACTGTCATAATAATTTGTTTACAATTTTATTTACCATTTCTGATGATGAGATCGTTTGTGAATCTTGAAACCGGTCAATAAAATAATTTTTATACTTATTGGTAGTACGCATAGTAATTTTCTATTTCATCATGAATAGGAATGGTTAATAATTTGTAATTATTGCATGACAAAATTTAAAAGATATATCAAATTTTGTACAATTTTGCCCAATACTTAATTGTCATCCTTGAACAATGAAACAATTATTGACATTACGTCTACTGGATGTCTAGTACCCAAAATAGTGTTAAATATTGTTGTTTCGTATCGTTGTCTCATATTATTGAGAGGTATATTGCTTACAAAAATAATGATTAATAATTACCTACAATTATTATTGGGCAAAATTGTAAAAAAAATTAAATTTTGTTATACAACAATTACAAATTATTTTGAGCTCTTCGCCTTAGTGAAAGAAAAAATACACCATTGCATTTGAAAAAATCGACTTTTTGCGATATTTTTGTCGTTTTCAGCAAGTTATTTATTGAACAGACACGGTATAACTATCAAATAATTTGAGCAATCCGATGTAAACTACACTAATATGGGAATCTTGCATAAAAATTTTATTCCTTCATACGCTACCATTCCTGAGTTATGAATTTTTAAAATGTACCACTTATCTGTCAAATTTGCAAGAAAAACGTTTTTTTCTTACAAACTCGCAAAGATGGCTGTGTTAGAATTTGGATTTTTAGATTTTTAGGGCCCATGTAACACTAGAAACTTTTGAGAAAAATGCTGTTTTCCACATTCGAATATATCGAAATTTAGATCTTCAAAAAACTAACATTACCAATGAATTTATTGGGCTTTTCTGCTAAAGGAAGTCGCTTGCGTTTGTTGCTAATTTAAACTTCACCGCATACTTTGATATTATAAAAACTAGACCGCAGGCTTGGCTGGCGCGCGCGGTTAAATTACTCTTAAATTATGAAATATATTCAAAATATTGGTAGGGCTTATAGATATTTTAATCGGATGATTTGTAAGAGTAGAACTACGAAGGTGCCACAAACAAACAGAAGTAGGTGAAATTGACTATCTTCTTTTAGGTATTATGCAACTCATCAATATTTTCTTTCTAAACGAAGCCTTTACTTAGTAGTATGGAAAATTGCCGATGGACTTAAAGGCTTAAACGAAATTTCACAATGGTTGGTAAATATACAAGCTCGTGCACCTAATTCACCAGTTATTATTGTTGGTACACATTTTGATATGATGCAAGAAAAACAGTGTAATAACTCTGAGGAGTACCAGCAAATAATCAGAGAAAGGTTTATAAATGTCATGGATTCTGAAAAATATGGACTTCCACGTGTATTGGATACTATAGAAGTGAGTTGTCGAACAAGGCATAATATAAAATTGCTGTGCAATTTAATATATGATACTGTATTCAGCTTAAAATCTCCAGGTATGTTTATGTGCCTTGAATTATTTTGGAATCAGAGTAACCATGTTATTTTTACAGGCAGTAAGGAACTTCTGTTGGAGCAGAAAGTACCAGCCACATATTTAGCCCTTGAAGATGTTGTAAATTATATAGCTGCAGAAAGAAAGCAAACTGACTTGGATCCTGTTTTAAGCTCAGAACAATATCAAAGCCTTGTTGCGTTTGAAATGCAAAAACGATATGGAAAAAGTTTTAGGGATTTATCAGAGTTACATCAAGCTACTTTATTTCTTCATGATAATGGTAAGAACTGATTACTTATATTATGATTAAAGACCAAATTCGGCAAGACCAAATTCGGCAATTGCCGAATTTGGCCAGAATGCGTTGTTAGTAACTTAAAAGCTGTCAAAATGTCGCATTATTTATAAATATTTTGTAATAGGATTATCTATTTACTGTTTTGGCCAACTGGTTTTATAATAAGTAAATATACTTCGCCAAAGCAGTTACAAGCAAGGGAGTGACTACTGAACAGTCCGGTCGCATGCGCATTACAGAATGTAACCTATATTTGGCATTTTGGAAGTGTAAAAAAAACTAAAGCTGAGAGAACGCTTTTTTAAAATAGACCCTTACTTGCCCTTTCGCACCAGACACGCGCATTTTTTGGCAAAAAGATGATGTAGAAACAAACAAAAAACTGCGAACCCATGCGGGCACAGAACTCGTGTAGCCGTAGGAGCACAAAATGGCAGCTTTATACTATACCCGAACACCCACCGAGATTGTTGGCGATGTCTTACAATAACGAAGTTCTTAAACGTCATTTTACTGATATTGTGTCGACTGTACTAGAACAAAATTTAGAAGTAATATAATATAATATATAATAATAATATGATAATAATATATAACTTTATTTAGCATAGCTATTTACATTACATATCTAAAAAATGTTTTCTAATCCTAAAACATTTTCTAATCCTAAAACAATCCCCAAATTAAACATTACCACATCTATTTTTTTAAGTGTAACGCAAGTAATTTTCTAAAAGAATTTAAATTGTCACAGTCACGCAAATTTCTTGGCAATTCATTAAATATACACAAGCCCTTATAAAATAACGATCTACTTGTACGTTTCTTATTGACCTTCTCGATATAGAAGTTATCGGCATTCCTAGTTGGATAACAATGTACAAAATTAACATAAGTAATCCTCTCATGCAGATATGCAGGTAACATTTTCATTTTTATTTTAAATATATACAGCAATGTATTAAACAATATTCGTTTTTCTACAGACATGAAGTTGAGTAGACTTAACATTAGTGATATAGGTGTGTATCTGTTGCATTTAATTATTATTCTCATTGCCCTATTTTGCATCTTTTGCAACTGCTGAATCATATTTTTGTTTAAATTAAATAACACCGCTGAGCAATATTCCAAATGTGGAGCAATTAATGACTTATATATAACCAGTCTAGCATAAAAAGTTAATGACTTACCAATTCTACCAAGGAAGTATATCTTTTTTGACAGTTTGTTCATTATATATACACAATGATTCCCAAAATTTAACTCCTCATCAATCATCACTCCCAGGTACTTCATTTCGTGTACGTTTTGTATCTTTTGATTACTCATTTTTATTTCGGCCAAATTCAAGTCAATTTTCTTCAGATTATACTTGTTGCCCACTACCATATATTTAGATTTTTGAACATTTATACACAATTTATTATTACAAAGCCATTCATATATATTACCCAATATCTCATTCATAGGCCCGGTTTTTCAAAGAATCCAACACCGGGTTAAGTCTGACACCGGCTTTGTTGCTATGATACAACCAATCAGAAAGCCGGTATCATAGCAACAAAGCCGGTGTCAGACTTAACGCGGTGTTGGATTCTTTGAAAAACCGGGCCATAGTTTCACACATGTTGTTAAAATTTTTCCCAGTTATATACAGGGTGATTCAGAACGGGCGTGCCAAATTAAAATGGGTGCTAGAGGAACTCCAAATAAGACGAAAAGTTTATATGAAAATATGTGCTAAAGTGACTACTAACAAAGATACAGGGTGTAAAATTTTTAATATTTTTTAAATATTTTTTTATTATCTTAGTAACTAGATAAGCTATTGAGTTGAAATTTAAGGTGTAGTTTTCATTTGCCAAGTTCTAATTTTTCAAAAAAATTACTCTGCTAGCCCCACCAGTAGCGTTGCTATGGGGTAGGCCGTTTATTTATTTCCCCAATCCAATGTTACGCCACTGGCAAATGCAGGTGATATTAATGTATTTGAAATCTACGTTCAATTTGGGAAGAAATTGGTATCTTCAAAATTTTTCGTAAAATGCTTAGTTTTTGAATGAAATAGCTTTTTGTGAAATCGCGCACATGCACTGAAATGTTCCATAATGCAATAATGGCTTCAGCGATATGCAAGAAAAGTGAAAATTGAAAAAAGTAGTTTATTAAGAATAACACTAACAAAACTAACAAGAAGAACGAGAAAACACATCAATTATTACATTATGATATTAAAGAAAATATTAAAACTTTTACACCCTGTATCTTTGTTAGTAGTCACTTTAGAACATATGTTCATATAAACTTTTCGTCTTATTTGGAGTTCCTCTAGCACTCATTTTAATTTGGTACGCCCGTTCTGAATCACCCTGTATATCATTGAAACCATTTCATAACTTTGCCACAAAAACCTATTTTACCCAGTTTATTTAACAACAGTTGTCTATCAATTGTCTCAAAGGCTCTCTTAAAATCTAAAAATACAACCAAAACCATATTGTCATTATCAATGTCCTTCAACCACCTGTCACTTACATTTAATATCAGAGATTCACACGAATGATTTTTACGAAACCCAGACTGATTTGGCATTATTACACTATTTTTATCACAGTATTCTATTAATTGGTTTTTCACAACAATTTCCAATACCTTTTCATAGATTGGAGATGTGTTTAGTGGTCTAAAATCTTCGCAACATTTACAATTATTCACCTTAGGAGCTGGAATTATTGTCGATGTTTTCCATTCTGAAGGGAACTTGCCATTCTGTAGTGAGCAATTAACTATGTCCAACAATCTGTTTCCTATTAGGTACCTCACATGCGTCCTGCAATACCAATGTGGATATCCCATCTTCACCTGATGTTTTTTTAAGTGATTTTACGATTGATTTTATTTCAGACATTTCCACGTGCTTAAAGGATTCAAAAGTACTCTTAGCTTCTACATGTCTCAATACATCACCATCATTGTCAAAAACTTGTATACTAGTCACAATGCTCTCGACACTTTTAACAAAATATGTATTAAATTCGCTTGCTATCACTTGTTCATCAGACAATTCAACACTGCCAAACATTATATTGCCACTTGCTGTTTTCCTCTTATTTGGTAATAATAATTTTAGATTTTTCCACATGTCACTACAATTTTTTTTATTGTTGTCAATTACATTTGTACTGTAGTTTTGTTGTGCCTCTCTTACCATTACTGTTACCCTGTTTCTTAATCTTTTGAAATCTTCCCAAAGCCGATCACTTCCCACATGTCTATTAAAAGTTGCTGCCTTATACTTAACACGTTCGTTGCGTACGTCGCATACGTTGCGTTCGGCTCGCTTCTGGAACTATGCGGCCGACGCGCCGCTTGCGCTTGGGCGATATATCTATTGAAGCCTGCGAAATTCAGTCAGCTTGCGAGTAGAGATGCTGAGCGTTGGCTAGCGTAGCTGGAAGGGTTTGGGACTTAAAATTTCGCGTGCAGTTTTTTTTCAACATTAATTGCAGAAGGGCGGGTCCGTCCGGTTTATCACATGTGAAAAAAGCAAAAGTTTCGACGAAGATAGTAAGTTTATGCTTATTTGTTAAAAATACTTGAAATAAAAAGACGACTGCATGTTTTACTGCTCGCAAATGCCAACATTTTTGTGATTTATGTTTTGTAAAGTTGCTATTTAGGTGGGTACATGCAAGTGAGTAACAGTAGTGATTTTTTCACTTCCTCGCCGAATTGGAAAGAATTTTAGAAGAGTCGGACTACGAAAATGAATCTGACCATTCGGACTGTGAAAAAAGTTCCTTATCTAACTAAGAGGATTTAACAAATGATCCTGAAGATAACCTACGTCAACGGCAGAGTTATCACAATCTGTTTCTTGCACTTCAGAAAGCTTTGCTCCTGCTGACAAATGAGGAAATCGCTGCTGTTGATTCAGATCCAGTTCCTGCTGAAGCAATTGCGGAAATTGCTGTTTTTGTTCCTTTTTCGTTGTACATATTTTTATTGTGCGTTGCGTGTTTCTTTTGCAGAATATGTTTTATTAGGTATCAAGGACAAAAGACAAAGAATTTATTTTATTTTGTTTACACCAAATATTGATTTGGGGGGTAAAAATGTGTTTCCTTTTGTTAGAAAGTATAAATAAACTATGTATTTTGTTCCTGAAGGTTACGTATGATTTATTTCATCATTTTATATATATAATATTATATGTAGCATATATATAGTACATATATATAATAATAATAATAATAATGCAATTATTTTTTATTTATTATATCCCATTATTACCTACTAATAATTATAATTTTCAGTCTGCAGTAAAAATTATTCATATATACTTTTGTATATATATATAATTGAATATATATACCCAGCAGCACAATTGGGCAAATATTGGTCTAATGAAGGTCCAATATGGTTACAAGGGACCTGCATTGGACCAATATTGACTCAATAACCTGTGCTACTAGGGACGCATACAGCGCGTTGACAGCACTGCCAACTAAAATTGGTGGGCACAGCTGCCGACGCACCGTATGTTTTTTTCAAAAAATGTGAAAAAACTTTCAAAAGTTACTATTACACACCTAAAGGAATAAATAAATGCAAAAATAAACACAACTAACGCGAAAACACGTTGCAGCTATAGGTTATGTTGCGCGCGAAAGCATGCGCAACGAATGTGTTAATGTCTCTTTCATTCATTGCTTGTATAATTTCATTGGTCATCCACTTATTATTTACATACTGTTCCCTTACACACATCTGAACCATAGGACACATTACATCAAGTACCTCTATAACTGAGTTTATAAAACAATTCGCCATCTGATCCACATTGTTAGATGAGTTACTCCACTCAGTTTTTACCAATTCACTTTGAATATATTCCTTGCTGTACTTTTTAAAATTGCGTTTATTCAATTTTATGTATTTAGTTTGTTTTTCATCATTCACACTCACATCTAAGGATACTATTGAGTGATCGCTAATCCTGGGTGTTAAATGAACTGTATGTTTCAAATTAGTATTATTTGTAATAACATAATCAATCAATGTAGCACTATTCTTTGTTATTCTTGTAGGTTCATTTACAATCTGCTTTAACCCATTTTTGTATATTATTGTCTTACATTTGTTAACATAATATTGATCACTCAACAAGTCCAAATTAAAGTCGCCCACTATAATTATCGTTCCTGTATGTCACATGATCATCCAATAGATTTTCAAAATATTCCAGAAATGATGCATCATTCACCTGGGGAGGATGATATACCGCAGTTATTGCATAATTTTCTTTCGCTAATTTAATATCTATTGTCAGCACCCATATATATATTGCTCTATATTTTCATTCAATTTAATCTTGTATTTATAACCACACTTTATATACATCAATACTCCGCCTGTTCTTCTGTTCGTTGTTAGACACTTCTCTACTTCATAACCAGTTATATTCAGTTCCACATCATCTACATTCTCATCTACATGCGTCTCGGTCATACACAGTATTACAGGTTTCCACATTGCCACCAGCGGAACTATATTATGTTTATTATTCAGGAATCCCTGACAGTTGAAATGCACAATGCCACCAAACGTAACCTCACCTTTCTTCATATCAATTAGTTGCTACATGTTGTAATTTATTTTCTTGCAATTTCTTTCAATCATTTTCTGTAAACAAGGGCAGTTTCTATCAAATGCGTTATGATTTATATCGATATTTATCTTCAATGTATCTTTGGTTTTCAAACAGTTGATACATTTTTCAACATCATTTACACATTGTTCAGATCTATGATTAGATGCACACTTGGCACATGTTGCATTATTTTCACAGTCTTTCGCGAAGTGGGAAAATCTCAAGCACTTGAAACAACGTACTATGTTATGGTACTCATATACTTTACATTGTCTCCACCCTATATTTAGTTTACCCAATTGTTGGAAATGTTTGTATATTTCACTTCCCACTTGAACTATTATATTGCAGCTACTATTATTATTCTTATTACTTTTGTATTTTCTTACCACTTTTAGTTTATTTTCGACATTTATAATTTCCAATACATTCTGCAGAATTATCGCTTCCACAATATCTTCATCTTCTTCATTCATAGCACTTATCTCAACACCAACAATCACCATTTGAGGATTTTTCAATTTTACATCCTCCACTTTGTACTTAGTACCTAATTGTTCTTGCACTTCAGTTCTGATTTTATCCTTAGATCCTGCATCCTTACATTCAATTACCACACCGCCCTGTTTGATATTCTTAATATTTTCTATACCTACTGCTAGCCTTCTTGGATTGATCTTCTCCTTAATATCTTCTTTTGTTGTATTCCTATCCTGTTTTTCATCCAATGGTTTTATTACAAAACTTCCTTATTACCCTTCTTAAGTGCATCAGAGTAAGTCAGCTTATTTCCTATTTGACCGACATTTTCTGGAATTTGCTTCATTGCCAATAAACTCTTTATTTCCTGCATTTCAGCTTTCATTCCCTCCATCATCTCTAATATTTTAGGTAAGGTCCTCATACTACTCGTGCAACTGTCACATGTCAGTTTCAGTTTCCTGTTTTTTAAAGACAGGCATCTAACCTCCGATGCTGTTAGTTCATAGCATGCTGTATGCACAATGTCACAACACAAATCACAATCGTAATAATCTTCATTTTCAACCTTTTTCTTACATTTCACGCAACTTTTAACTATGTTATCCATTTTAACCTCAAAATTTCTTCAATTTTCAAATTGAAGTTGAATTTTCACCGGTTCAGCCGGTTTTTTACAATCTACCTTCAATTTAACTACTCTACTTTATAATCTTCACCACTCAACAAATTATTCTGAGTTTCTAACTATGATAAATCAACATATTCCAACGAGCAGTAGTCACTCCTTACAAACAAAGGCATTTTGTTCTAATAGACACCAAGATCCCAAGTATACGTCATTATGATTATGTACTAGTGCTGTACGGATCCATAAATTTTAACGGATCCTGATCCACTATGAATTCTGAATAAGTTAACCCCGGCGCTCCAAAAGACAGTGACACAGTAATTCAACTCGACACGTGTTTCGCTGACAACGTCGGCATCTTCAGGAGTAGAATATTAATCTGATCCTGATCCGTTTAAAAAAAACAGATCCTGATATATCCGAATCCGGATTTTATTATAAGATCCGGATATCGGATTTCGGGATTAGGATCTTGGATCCGGATCTTGAATCCGGGTCTTGGATTTGGATGTAATATTGCAAATGCCTTAGTTAATATTCAGATTTTCTGCTCCTTACTTAAAGGGTTAGAGTATATACTCAAATAGGATTTTACCAAACAACAATAGAAAACCCACTGAAAATTTCACGGCTATTATTTATGTGATTGATAGAAAAAACCGCCACAAAGCCGATACAGCCACCGACCAAAAAGTCGGCTTTCCTTCGTTCTTTGATGCAGCTTCTAATGCCGACGCTACCCGCTGGAACTCAAATAAGAGAATAATAGTATCAGCGCAGCGAAAAGGATTCCAAATCTAAGATCCGGCTCCAAGATCCGTATCCGAGATCCGGATATCACTTACCTAAATCCGAATCTATCTGGATACGGATTTCGCAGTCTGATATACATATCTGCATCACATCCGGTGTTGCATTGTAAATTGACAATGAGGTGATTAATAAAATCAAGACAGCCTTTACCAACTTTTATTTAGCTAATGCTCTAGTTTCACATTCTTATATCCCTCAGTGTTCTGTTGATTATTGCCTTTAAGTCCATGGTAGGTGATCCCTCCGTAGCCAGCTCGTTCTCTGCGACATTTAATCTGTGTTCTTCTTGATTTTGGTATGATAGGTTTTAGTTGTGGTCTGGAAGCATTTGTAGAGCATTTTTACATATTCAAGTCTAGTTAATAAGTACTTACCTTTCGGTTCTTCCAGTTTTGATTGTGTCTTAACCTAACTTCTGGTTCGATTCAGTATTTGCACCTCTCTAGGTTTTGAAACACTGTAGTTAGGTATGATTGAGCTTACGTATTTTTCTATCCTCTTCTGTCCTCATTTTTAATCGTTTCACCATTTATTCTATTATTTAGTGCACCTTTTCCATTTGTTTACTTGTGTTGTCAAGCTGTCATGCTTTCGTGGGTTTTCCCTCGGTTGACAGCGGTCGTGTCATTGACCTTACGCTCATCTCGGCGCGGAGCAGTGGCTCGTTATTTATATTTCTGTGGGGGCAAGCGATTTTCTCTTCATATCTCCCTTCATATTCCGTTTCATCACTCTATTCTTGTATATTCTGCTACTCCTAGCCTTTTCTTACTACCCCTGACTGTCTCTTCTTGTAATTCGCTCTCTTTATTTATGACTTTTCCAGTCTATTTTTCCCCGCCTCTGGCGTGACCGCGTTTCTGGTGGATTTTGAATTTACCGGCTGCATTCGGTCTTCTTTTTTGGAGTTCCCCTCTCGGGATAGATAAAAAAGGGTCTTCTAGTAACTTCCGTAGAGATCAGACGGGTTTTCTCGAGTGTAATTAGCCTTGTGTTCGGCTCTCTTTAATTGAGGATTTTCTCTCGTGATACCATAGTTTGCGGCGTGCGATTTAGTACCGTGTAGGTTTTGGAAAATCGCCGCCCGTCCACATATTGTGGGATTTTCTTCTGATTTCGGAATTTTCTGGGTTTAAAAAAAACCCTCGCCACGAGGTAGGTCATATCTTTCCTTATTTTCATTATTCTAATGTCGCTTTCGCCTTGCAGGGATTTTTTGTAGGGTTCAGAGCATAGCATAGCTCCCCTTTTGAGAGTCCCGCTAAAATCTTAGGGATAGTTTCTTCTTGGAAGAGTTTTTTTCCTCCGTCTGTGTTCGGTGTACCGACGTTGTGAGTTGTGGCCGCCTTTTTCAACGACGCCGACGTTTACCAGCGAGGTCGATTATAAAACGCTGATGATTGTAAGGTCAGATTATTTAATTTTCGTTTTCTTCGCCATTCTGGAAGCCTGTGACGTGCGAACCTCTGCGTGGTTGGAGATCACCGTGGTCTGTGCATGCGCTTTAGCTTTTTCGTGCAGCTTTCTTTTGCATTTAATTAAATTAACTGTTTATTTTTAGTTGTCTAATTTAATTGCTTATTGTAGTACAGTAGTATAGCTTACCTTATTTAGTTTCATGTTACATTTTTCACTGTATACCACTTTATTTTAATTCTCTATTAGTCATTTGGTTTTTTTTGTTTGGTGTGACGGGTTGCGCTGCATCGTCCGGGTTTGGCTTGTTCGCGCGATTGTTTCGGTGAGCCGTCTTCGCGTCGGGGCCCTGTCGCGTTTTCGGGTTCCGGAAAGGTCAGCGCTTATTTTGTTTAGTGTTCCATTCATTCCCGTTCGGACGAGGCGACGTTGGCCGCGTTTGCCGCACTTGAATTACATCCTTATCATATTCATTTAGTTAGTAGTTGCCTAGCAATTGTTATTGTAGTTTAATCGCGAGTTTGGTTGGCACGAATTGCCGCTTGGTATAGACCACTAAGTAGGTAGGCAGAGCATTCCTATACGCAGTGGTTGTTATTCACTCACTTTATATTATTTCTATTTTCTCATTATTATATCCTTTAATATCTTTATTTTGTTTTTTTTCTAAGAGTACCCCGTTGTACCTCGGCCTCCTTTAGAGGTTGTGGAGGTTCGAGCTATAGATCTGATAGGTAGGTTCTGAGCAACTTCTTGGCGCCCATTTTTCAATTTATTTCTTTTTACCCACTCCCATCTCCCTGGGTCGGTCGGCCAGGTTCTACCTGTTTTCCTTTGTTGCGCGTATTTACGTAACACCGGATCTAATCTGAATGTGCACAGACCGGCTTCGTCCTATTGGAACTTTTCAGTACGGCGCCGCTATGCACAAACACACCCTGCCCAACGATCTCCCCATGAATAACTGCGATAGTCATCCATAAGGGAGAGCCAAATCACACCATCTAGATGTAAATTGTTAAACAGCTGTTGACTAATAGGCCCGCTCAAACAACTACACCTCGAGCAAATACTCTGCCAGGCATTGAATTACAGAATGGACCTACGTCAGATGCACACAAGAGACCTACCCCAGCAAAGCTGGGCTTGAAAGCCTCCATACGTGCCCCACCGTACCATAGTGAACCAGGTTCACTCTTCAAGCTAGAAGCTTGCATGGTGTGAATGTGCACAGCAATCCGCAGACTGGTTTCGTCCTATTGGGACTCTTCAGTACAGAGCCCCTATGCACAAACACCCTGCCCAACGATCTCCCCATGAATAACTGCGATGGTCATCCATAAGGGAGAGCCAAATCACGCCATCTAGACGTAAATTGTTGAACAGCTGTGGACTGTGTGTTTGTGCATAGCGGCGCCGTACTGAAGAGTCCCAATAGGACGAAACCGGTCTGCAGATTACTGTGCACATTCACACCATGCAAGCTTTTACCTTGAATAATTAACCTGGTTCACTGTGGTACGGTGGGGCACGTATGAAGGCTTTCAAGCCCAGCTTTGCTGACGTAGGTCTCTTGTGTGCATCCTAATGTACATTCTGCCAACGTAGGTCCGTTCTGTAAATCAATGCCTGGTGGAGTATTTGCTCGAGGTGTAGTTGTTTGAGCGGGCCTAATAGTCGGCAGCTGTTCAACAATTTACATCTAGATGGTGTGATTTGGCTCTCCCTTATGGATGACTATCGCAGTTATTCATGGGGAGATCGTTGGGCAGGGTGTGTTTGTGCATAGCGGCGCCGTACTGAAGAGTCCCAATAGGACAAAACCGGTCTGCGGATTTCTGTGCACATTCACACCATGCAAGCTTCTAGCTTGAATAGTGAACCTGGTTCACTGTGGTTCGGTGGGGCACGTATGGAGGCTTTCAAGCCCAGCTTTGCTGGAGTAGGTCTCTTGTGTGCATCCTAATGTACATTCTGCAGACGTAGGTCCGATATGTAATTCAATGCCTGACGGAGTATTTGCTCGAGGTGTAGTTGTTTGAGCAGGCCTATTAGTCGACAGCTGTTCAGCAAAAGTAGTATTTATCAAATCGGTCAAGTTCTTCATTTTATTTATCGCTTTGCTTATAATGAAATACAGTAACGCTCTCCAAAGCAAGCTCGGTTAATTGAGTCGATCTGTGATTATGTGCGAAAAAATAAAAAGTACTTTAATTATTTTTCCCACGACCCCCTAGGAAAGCGGCATGTTGCATACAGTATACTAGGTCGGAAACTTGACAAATGCGTTGCCCAAGCGCTAAACTTACAAAACTGTGCTGTAATATTTGAAAATCGCACAGGTTCATTCAAATTTTGTAGGCAGCTTTGAGATTTTGACATTTACTGAATAAATATCCTGTCCTGTCTCTTTTTATATCTAATAATTTTTTATCAGAAAAATTTCTTTCCTATCCTGAGCTAAAACTTACGCATTCCCCTAAAAGTAAAACATCCTACACCCCCAACTATTCGAGAGCAGTAGTCTAATCTGGGCCTACCCCTACCTCTTTTTCTCCCTATCTCCGACTCTAGTATGTCGCGAACTATTCCTTCATGTCTTAAAAGGTGTTCCAACCATCCTATCCCTCCTATTCTTTATTGCCCCCCATACCTTTCGCTTTCACCCAACACTTTCAGTACCTCCCTAATCCTAAACCTTATCTATCCACGGTATCTTCATCATGAGTCTGTAGCACCACATTTCTAACCCTTCTATTCTTTATTGAACCGCTTCTCCTATTGTCGAAGTTTCGCACCCACACAGTGCGTTACTGCATATACATAATACGTCTTTAAGAATCTCTTCCGAGTTTCTGCATTAACCGTTCCCGAGCAGAACAGTTGTTTCTTTTTATTAAACGCAACTCGACCCTGCGCTGTTCTTTGTTTTATATCTCTAGTGCTCTTACCATCGCGAGTTATTAGACTTTCTAAATAGCACAAATCTGCTACTTCCTCTATCTTCTCATTTCCTATTGATATTTTAGTTTTAGTTCAATTTTACAATATAATTTTATTCGTGAAAACTATAATATATTCAGATTTTATGTTATCATTTTCATTTTGTTCATCAATAGATCAATAAATACATTAAACACTTTAAATTTTAGTTTACTAGCGCGACTCAACAATTACTGTCTGTGTATATTTGAAAGTGTCAAGTCATAATGCTAGTTAGAGGTGGCCTACTATATTGATAAATGATGTTCTGTAATAGGCAACCGAACTATCAGTATTTTAACATACATCTACACGTAAATCGTCGGCACTATCATGAAGTGACGTAACTCAAAAATATGAAAAATCGAGATAAGTATCCCAATAATAATACAGGGTGTTAAAAAACTACTGTCGAAAATTTCTACAGTGTGTAGTACTCACCTAAATAAGTTAAACTTCTTGCTTAAAATAAAAAAAAGCTATTGGGCGTCATCCTTGCACCTTCCCCTACATAGAATGCCAATGATTTTACCAACCAAGAATGAACCAGCCCATCTTATTTAGCTTGAAAAACTAAGTGAATACCCAAAATTGTGTCTGTTTAGTCTTTTACCGTTGTTCATCCAATAGAAAAAATTCAATTTTATCTGTACCACTATATGGGGTTGTAACTCACTAGGGCTACGTTTTAGGCCAAATGTTTATACAAAATTTTTATCTTACTTTGATGAGTACTACACTCTACAGAAATTTTCGACAGTAATTTTTTAACGCCCTGTATACTTCTCTACAATTTATTAGAAGGTAGCATTTAACATTTCTGTGCAACGTTCTAAAGATGTAACTTAATTATAAGCGGGTTTATGCTTCCCATACAGCACTGAGCTGTCCTATGTACATAACTGGTACATCCAGTTTTGATCCTAGGTATAACCTGTGTACATCCAAGGGACGTGCAAATGTCACTAAATTGTATATCCCAATTACGTCCTGTGCATATCCTTTTGGATGTATTTCGTACTTAACTATACATCCTTTCTTGATCCTAGGTACAATTTGCACACATCCATGCGACGTACATATGTCTCTAAAATGTATGTCCTCTGTATGTATTCAAAACTCTCATGAAACATATAAAATCTTCTTTTCTGACGTTTTCTGGATATACCAGGATGTATAGCGGACCAGTTATATTTGACTACTACAGAACATTTAATTAATCAGAAAGGCATAATTGCCTAATATTTCAAACATTAGCTGTTGTTTGAAATATTATGCAATATTGGCTTTCTGATTAATTAAATGTTCTGGATTAGTCAGATATAACTGGTTCTCTATACATCCTGGTATACAAGAAAATGTCTTCAAAGATTTTACATACCCCTTACACCCGTGAAATATTCTAAAAATATGTTATTATATTAGGGCACTCATTCTTGTCACTAAATATAGCTAGGGAAACACAGAAATAAATATATAATCTTTATTATTCTGTTTCCATTTCTAATTTTATTATACACTACACATCAGCTTCAGTATTATTCCTTTTATTCTCTCTCTCAGATCTCTCCCTTGCCCGCCTCAGCCAATTGGCAATCTCCAGTTCGATGTCTTTTTGAGTTTCAGTTTTGGTTTTGTTGTTCAAACGAACAGCTTCTAAATTACAATGTGTTAATTACCTGTGTAAACTCCAAAAGTAATAAACAGTACTTACTAACAATAGCTGTGCACAATCGAAGGCTATAAAAAGGCCTCTTCTTCTTTTTTCCGAACCAGCTGTAATTTTCAGCGATAGAATTGCTTACAAGTCGACACATTATTCTCTTTACTACTTCTGGTAATGTTCTCCCTCCCATCATACTAAGCTCCTTGGCCTATTAAAAAAATATGCATGTTACGGAAACCTTCTTTGCAGTTGATATAAAATGGAAGTCTGGCCATAAATAAATCTGTGAATATTGCTTGCTTTATTTAAAATTTATTTAACCATACTCACTAAAATATCCACTATGTGAGCATGTTCCAGGTTATTTTCAACTTGCTGTAGTCCTTCATTAGTAGAAATGGGCAGCAGATTTAGCCATTCTGGCTGAGCATCATTAGTCTCCTCGGAATTGTTTTTAGTTCCTTTGAGAAGTAATTCTAAACATTCAGAATGGTTATTCAGCTTAGTGTTAATCATAGTAAGAGATCGCAGCACTTGCTGGCAAAAATCTGAAAAAATATGCGTAAGTATAGATGAACACCAGAGAATTAAAGAAAACCATTTAAATTAATTAGGTATAATAAAATAAAGCATCTAAAGTTTACAAGCCACGTTTGAGCACAATCTAATTAGCCTACCTAAAAGAAATAATAAAAAAATCTGAGTTTCTGGAAATTTATTAATTTTCTTCCGTTATCTTTATGAATTTGAATTCATTTTTTACTACAGCAGCAATATTAAACTTTTAAGTTTTATTGATTTTCTTACCAGAACTCATATTTTCAATACGCCCTGTAGATGTAGATCGTGGTGTCTCACTGGAGTTTTATTCGTAGTCTTGTTCGTATTGCGGTTGAAGTCAGGAGCAAGGGCAGATGCACCCTTTCTTAAAATAATAGGTTCATCATCTGACTCATTTTCTGTTGGTACTCTTAACAGCTTTGTACCACATGATTTGCGGCCGCTAGATGAAGTCATCCCTGATAATTTTCATGTAAACAAATGCATAATTAAATAAAAACTAGAAAATCTTATTTACCAGAACTCATATTTTCAATACGTCCTACAGGTGTGGATCGTGGTGTCTCTACTGAAGTTTTGTTCGAGGTCTTGTCGATATTTCGGTTGAAGTCAGGAACAAGGGGATATGAATTATTTCTTACAAGCGGTTCATCGTCTGACTCACTTTCTGATGATGGCACTCTTATCCGCTTTGTACCACATGGTTTGCGGCCACTAGACGAAGACATTTCTGATAATTCCCGTGTCATTTCATCTGCGTATGTAGATGCATCTTGTAGGTTATCTGAAAATGTGACGGTTTTATATCTTACATTTGTTATGAAATACTTCAAGTCTGACATGCATAAAAACACACTAAACTCCACTTTATGCTTAACTTTAATAAACTGAAAAAGGACAGACCATTTTGGTGCACGTCTCATATAACTACTTTACGTAAATACACAATAAGAAATGAAGAATTATTTTTTTATAATACAAAAAGATGTAAAAAAAATAATATTTACTGAATACTTACCAAACCTTCCTAAAATTTTAATTTCATACAGTTGCCAGGTGTCAACTGGGAGAGTGCGTTCCTTAACCAACTGACTAACATGATTTCGATTCTTCGTCCGAGGCCAATAACACTGTGAATTACTATTTGATGTTGATATAACCCACTCTGTCAGGACTGGCTCAATTTCATCCGTTGATAAAAAATGTACAACATTAAAATATTTGGTCACCATTATCACAAAAGTCTGTTAAACAAACAATATTCAGAATTAGAAATAATGCAAAAAAATAAATTTATGAAAATAACCTTATAAATGGTATCATAGCAGCTGGATCAAGGCTTTAGCGTAATCCAATAAAGAATTTAATAAGTTAACCCCAAACACCATAAATTAAGTCTAGCTTCATGCTCTTGAAGATGCCGACCTTGTCGGCGAAATACGTATCGGGTTTAATCTGTCACTATTTTGGTGTGTGGGGTGAATATTATCAATTTTTAACTTAAATGGTGAAACGGTAGCACGACATAACCATGTTCATGTGGTAGTTTTACCATTTTTTTGGAAATATCCGCAACAGAAAAGTGAGTGAGAGGTTCAAATCGTTTTTCACAAAAATATATATTAATTTCTGAAGACTCGCATGGAGTTTCAAAGAAGTTTCCAATATTTTTAAATTTTCGGCCAATCAGAACAATTTCATTGCGCATCTTGGAGTATGCAAAGTTTTCTACATTAACTATTTCCTTAGTAGTCAGCATACAGCAGTTGTTAGCTTCTGATAATATATCCAGAGTAAAATTTTTAAAATGGGCTTCATTATACTGAGGTCAAGAACAAGACATAACCACTGGTCCTTGTGCATGCTCTTTTTTAAAATGCGCGCTACCTTGAAATTCAGTTAATTTTTTGTTTCCAATTTTGTTCAGTTCTAGTAACCGCAGAACTATTTGTTGCAGTGGCTTTTCTTCCTTTCTTGTAAGTTTTTTCAAAAACTGCAAATAATTTTCAAACTCAAAGCAACTAAAGTTGTCTAGAACACCAAATTTTTTAACATCATCTGACAGATGTAACAGATTGTGCACATTATGTGACGCAAAGTGCTTGCCGTATAATATTACGGCAGTTTGCACAAAATAAACCAAGAGCTCGTTGGCAAAATCGTTTAGTTGTACATGATATATTTCACTAGTCAGCACTGATATTGCAACATGTAATGAAAGGAAATTGAGGTAGCATTTATGTGATAGTATGTTTTTCAAAACTAGAGGTCCACAGTATAACAAAAATAGTCTAGTTAATATTTTCTGTCTTGACTATTTGGTAGAAATCCATGATGAAATAGAAAATTACTATGCGTACTACCAATAAGTATAATAAATTATTTTATTGACCGGTTTCAAGATTCACAAACGATCTCATCATCAGAAATGGTAAATAAAATTGTAAACAAATTATTATGACAGTTGACAAGGAAACTAAAATTGATAAAACAATACAAAAAATAATGATATCCATGAAACATGTTAACTAGATAACTGAATTTCAGTATTTACTTACGGGGCATAAGAAAACACAAAGGAAATTCGAATACCTCGTACCTTGAAGGGAAAAAACAATGAATTTAAAGAAAACCAATTCGGGAAAAAACAATAAATTCAATAGTCTAAACTCTGTTGCTTTCCATCGCTTCAGTTCTTTTAAAGTCCTCGGTTTACGTGCAAATTCACGTGGAATGTGAGCTCCTAAATTTATTAAATTGGCTGATACAGAGAGAATATCTCTTGCACGCATCTTGTGTGGCGGACTACCAAATACCCATTGCAAAAGAAGTTTTCGTGTTACTCCCAAACATATTAGGTGCATGTAGTCCAGAGGCACATTCGAAACTGGTCCAAAATTTGGTACTTCAGTAAAAATACTAGTACCTGTGTGATGCACAGTACATTCAGCGTTTAAAAATTCTTCATCCGTTAACTTACGAAATGTTACCTTCGGGAAACAAACCCTATTGTTGATGTAAGAACCTTCTTCGTGGCATTTTGTACAAGAAAAATACCCAGAGTGTCCTCTGATGCACAAGGCAAATGATTTGGCTGGTGCATCACACAGCAGCATTTGAAGTTTCAGTTTTAAAAGTCTGTTTTCAAAATAAAATCCATCATTCACCAACACCTTTAATTCATTTACAAAATCTTTCAAAAACACATTTGAATTGCTTGGCTTGTCATATCCATGATAGATACCGACAGTAAAAACTTCTCGGCGCACACTTCGAATGTTTTTAATGCTGCATAAAATTTGATAAAGTTGACTGCTTGAGCTCTTCGACAAAGGCAACCCGTCAATATTGACTGCAATATCTAGAGTTGTAATATCAGTCATGTTAATTTGGGACAGCAGTCTCTCTATCTGATTTTGTAAACCAAAATAAAAAAAAGATCCTGGAGGCATGTCATCAATTTTTAACTTCCTCGGAGTACATAAAAGTGTGCGAGCATCTTTCGGTATACTCAAATCAATTGGGACTTCCTGCAATATATTCAATAAACCGTTGACAGCTGTGTGAGTGATTTTGTGCTGTAATGCCCACATCGCCAATTTTTCTCTGAATGAAAAAACAGAACTAACGCAGTTGACATGAACTTCATCGCTAGACACCTCTTCGTTTTCAAGACCACTTTCACTATTAACCTCACTATCAATTTGAGTGGCACAATCACTGATATTAGTGCTTATTAAATCATAATTATTATTACTGCTTAAAGCTATTGAATTGTTTGGTTCACTTTCATCAAAATTAGCGGTTGTTGTGTCAGCATTTTCTTCACCGTTAACAATTTGTACAATTTCATTTGTACGTTTTTGCACGATTCTATAAAAATGTCGTTTACTTGTCAATTTAACTTTCGGAATTTTTATTTTTTAAACGCCAGGCAATAAGTTAACTTGATTGCGCGCCAAAAAATTTTAGGTTAGATCACCTACTACCGCTAACCGCTAGTTACCAAATTGCTTATGTTTCATACCCACTATTAACTTTGAGAAATATCATGCAGGTCACATTAAAATAAAAATTAATTATGTCATACTGACCTTTTAGTGTTGAAAACGTTTAAAACTTGCACCTGAATTATATATCGCTGGCAGGCCGACACTATTAAACATTAAACAAACTAACAAGCTGACGATCGACGCCGACGACACGATGTAACGACTACGGAGACACAGAATAGTGGCATCCAGAAGTGAATCTCTTCTGTCAGATGCGATCGCGAAACAGTCATTTTGGGAGATTATAATTACATTTTGTAAGTGGCATTCGTATGATATGATTTTTGCTGTTTTAGTTGGGTTTGTACCTACTCATTTGTATTTGACATTTTATTTTTATTGCAACATTTATAACATTCAAAAGCAATCTAGATCTACACATGGGAACCTAACCTCGAAAACGCTTTTATATATTTTCTTTACTATGGGACACAGATGCATCAGCTAAACGATGTAACGACTACGGAGACACAGAATAGTGGCATCCAGAAGTGAATCTCTTCTGTCAGATGCGATCGCGAAACAGTCATTTTGGGAGATTATAATTACATTTTGTAAGTGGCATTCGTATGATATGATTTTTGCTGTTTTAGTTGGGTTTGTACCTACTCATTTGTATTTGACATTTTATTTTTATTGCAACATTTATAACATTCAAAAGCAATCTAGATCTACACATGGGAACCTAACCTCGAAAACGCTTTTATATATTTTCTTTACTATGGGACACAGATGCATCAGCTAAACTTTATTACACATTTTTGTAAAAATGTAGATGATAGGTATGTAGGTACGTGATAGAAAATCATGAGAACTCGGAATTCAAATTAATAATCTTTCAGACTTTGATATATGGCAGCAATATTCAGTACGCTGAGATCAAAAAAGCCAACTGAGAGAGCCACTTCTGGATACTGCCGATTCTGTGGCGGAGACGACAATCTTTGACGTATGCTGTCAAATTAAAAGGGTACCTCAGTGCTTCTAACCGTCGCGTTGCCGTCGTTGAAATTGAGCGTTATTACTGTTTAGTTTCTAGCTAGTTTGACATAATATTAATATGTAAATCATTAAAGCTAATTGATATTAAGATTCTTTTTTACAGGTATCACTAATGTAACAATAAAACACAATACCCGTTTATCTATTATTATTATAGATGTATTTTCGAAATAATTGCAAAAATTGGGTATTGTCAATATTTTTGTCTTTAAATTGGTAGGTACCTACATACTTCTAGGGCAATTCATACTGTGCTAATAATAATAATAATAATACATGAAAGATACAAATAATTGATATAATAATCAAGGTCAATTCCCAAAGCCACAAAATATATAGTGTTATAATACCATAACAGACACCTAAAACATTTGTCAACTTGTTCCCACATCCCACTTTAGGTATCTTGTGAATAATCCACAACCGTTCCATAAGGGACATTCACAGAATGTCCATCTTTTGTACGTGCGGTTGTGGATACCCCATGGATGTTGTATAGGGGATCATCCCACACGGGATATCCCTAGGATGTCGCTTTCGGGATGGGACAGAAACAGGACTTATGGGATAAATATAGGACATCCCAAGTACATCCTGTGCTGTATGGGTTGGTATCAATTATTAGTCATGCCACAATCTTAAAATCATTCTCTTAAAAAATTTGCAAATATGAGATACGTCACTTCGTGATAGTGCTGAGTGTATGTCATGGCGTAGTGGAATTTCACCCACTACATACGTATATCGTATCTTTGATGTGTTTTATCACTGGTTAAGGCATTGTTTAAAGGGAGTGCCTCCGTAGCCGGCGCCGGCCTTGCGTATAGTTGCTGGCGCGCTTCTATTTGGGAACGAAAAAGACTGATACAACGCATTTTAAACAGACCCCTTAACTGCCCTCTCGCACCGGACACAAGCATTTTTTGCAAAAAAGATAATGTAAAAACACGAGAGAAACAACTAACCTATATGGGAGCTGATCCCACCCGGTCAGAGAATACCAAACTACCAGTTCTATGCGATACCTACCTACCTACCGTCGGTGCTGGATGCGTTACAACTAACAAGGTACTTAAACTGCCCTATTATTAATCCGTAGACTGGCACTGCCGTCCGAAGTTATGGAAACCAGTTCCAGCAACAATACACCTATAAAACTGTAGCCGGCGCCGGTTACGGAGGCACTACCTTGTTTAAAAATGTTTAAAATTAATATTTTTGTTATATTTCATACCGATTATACTGATTTTTCTTACTGACCAGTATTGAAATATCGATAGTTTCCCACCTCTATAACTGACAATCAGCACTGACACAAAAGAATAAAATAAGTCAGAATATGTTGACATTTAAACCGCAAAATGTCAAAATGTCAGACGAAAATGAAACCTAGGAAGAGTACACCATCATCTTGCCTTTGCACCATTCTCCTAATAAAACAATATACTATATTTCTATTTTCTCTCCCACTTTTTCTACCTAATTTTGTCATTTTGACATGAAGTCCAAAAGATATTTTACACTAATCTTAATCTTCAACTTCTGAGGATGCTGAAGTTGTCAGCGAAACACGTGTCGAGTTTAATTACTGTGTTAATGTGTGATGGGTATGCTAGGCAATAAACTGCTTGGACCATATTTTTACCATGAAAATTTGAATGGAGAGAGATACCTTCAATTCCTGCAAGAAGATATTCAAAATTTAACTGATGACTTGCCGCTAGCTAAAGAAAGTAAAGTGTATTGTCTCAAAAAATACAGACATCGTCATAATACAATATAAATGATTAAAATCAATTAGAGCAATTTAATGTTCTTGACACATAGTGCCACATGCTACTCAAAATTCACCCAAGGAATAGAAAGCTTGCTCCACAAGAAAACCTCGCACCCTCGTCCTGAATTCCTGGTTAGATAAGCTGTTCCACTCATCAGGAAGGCAGTTTCAGAGACACCCTCGTCCTGAATTCCTGGTTAGATAAGCTGTTCCACTCATCAGGAAGGCAGTTTCAGAGACTTAGCCCAATCACGTGGATGTACGGAAACCTCGATCTACACGCAAGCACATGAAGGCTGTTCCCGTTTCGCACGTTGTGCCTGTGAGCGTCGCTGCGTAGTTTCAGATTTGCTATGTTCTGCCTGGTGTGTCTGACCTGAGCCCAAATATAAGCAGAGTACACAATTATAATACCATGCCTCTTGAAAAGTGGCCTGCAAGATACATACGAAGGAGCATTTTCCAGTGCTCCAACTGCCCTTTTCTGGGTGCCCAAAACCTTCTCAGCGTGAGAAGAGAGACCCCAAACCAAAATCTCATAAGTCATTACAGAGTGGAGAAGAGGATGATATGCAGTTTTTCCTGCACATACACCAACCATTCCATTTATTCTTCGAATAGCATATATTGCTTTCCATAATTTATTACACAGAGAAGTAATGTGCCTTTCCCACGTAAGGAGACTGTCCAGCGTCAGCCCAAGATATTTGGCTTCACCTCCGTGTAGCTGCGATAAACGTCTGCTTGATGTAAAGTTAATAATTACAGACTTCTCTTTGTTGAGAACTAGTTTATTTTCTGCAAACCATTATTCCCCAGAGGTAGTAGTAATTTGCTTCAGCTTGGCTTCAAGATCCTGGTAGTTTTTATGCGATGTTACCAGTACAGTATCATCGGCAAATTGTGTCACGTGATTCGGAACATTTACCGGTAAGTCATTCACAAAAATAACGAAAAACAGGGGACCCAACACACTGCCCTGTGGAATACCACTGGTGATATTACCAACTTCACTTCTATCTAGACCCCAGTCAACAATCTTGCTTCTGGCTTGTAAATATGATCCATTAACTTTAGATGTTAGCCGCTAGTGCCATAATACTCCATACTTCTGAATTATAATATTATGCGGCATGCAATCAAATGCTTTACTCAAATCACAAAATAAAGCACTGCAGTGCTCACGATTCTCAAGTGCAGTGGATATGCAGGAGAGAAAATCCAGAACGGCATTCGTGGTGTTCAGTTCTCTGCGAAATCCAAATTGGTGGGCTGATAAACAATTATTTGCTTCCAGGAATCTTACTATTCGACTTGCTAATAAAGTTTCAAAGATCTTTGAGAAAGCTGGTACCACCAAGATGGGATGATAGTTTGATGAATCTGCTCTATCGCCTTTTTTGAGTATCGGTACTACACGAGCTAGTTTCATTCGATCAGGAAAAATTCCATCACTGATTGAAGTGTTCATCATGTCACATAGTGTACAGAGTATGTATTTCCAGCAGGATGGAGCCCTTGCCCATAGCATGCGTGTTGTTTCGGAATATCTGGTCAACTGGCCTCACAAATAGATTGGGAATCGCGGTCCCGCTGTTAATTGTATTCATGTCATAAGGCAGATACGCGATAATTTATTGTTGCATTGCTTGGCCACCTAGATCCCCGGTTCTCAATACTCTTGACTATTTTCTTTAGGGATACATAGAAAACATATTCCAACTCCGCTAACAATGCCAAAGAACTCTAGCAGCAAATATAAGCAGCCTTCAATAATCTGCACTCCGAAGTTATTGTAAAAGCTGTCGACGATATTGAAAGGAGAGTTCAACTATGCATAAACCAAAATGGTGGCAATTTTGAACATTTATAGGTAGTTAAAAGTTGTTTTTATATACCTTTTCGAATAGTGTTTATTAAAAAGTTCGTTTCTTGTGTTATCACTTAACTTGTTTTGTTTGATATGCAATAACTAGATGACTACCATTGATCATTCTCAAACCTTTATGCAGGAACAATTATAAGCCGACAGTCACTTTACTTTTCAATAACTTCTTTATTTATGGCTCGATTTGAAAAATAAAAACTGTTGTAATTGTAATAATAGCGCTCATATGATGCTGGTACAAAACAATATGGCTGCCATTAGAAAAAATAAAGTTGAAGATGGTTTCAAAGAAAGGAAGCGTCGTATGAGATTTTTATAGTGGAAGATAGATTCAAAATAGTATTTTACACAAGAGACCGAAATTTCAAATCAATTGATAGAAGAGTGGCCGAGTTATTAAACAAAATCGAAAAACTGTATTCTGTTATTTTTTTTAATATCTCAAAATCTGAACATTATTTTTTGACTGTGAAAGTAGGTCTGAGCTGGTCATTGTGAAGGAAGACTTTTGTCTCATTTGACCAGATTTGTATCTCTTGAGTTTGCAATATACCAATGGTGAGAATAGTTAAGTGGGACACCCTGTATAATACCACAAGGGCACAAGCAAGAATTCTAGTGGCGCAAGGTGGTGCAAGTCCTTTAAAATGTATCTGTATAATAATTTTGGAAGAATTGTAAATGGGGGGGGGCTACCATATAGTTGCCCCCCCCCCCCGCGACGGAAAATAGTACAGTTTCTGACCTAAAAAAGGTGCAAGCTAAGAAATAGGCAGCACAAGGTGGCGCAATACCGGGGCAATCAAGTCACCGTAGGCATTTATCAAAATAGTTCATAAGGGGGGGGGGGGCGAAATAATAACTTATTTCTTAACATCAATAAATGCTGCCAAATATCCTTTAGCATATGCACATCTAGAGTCGCATTTAATGGAATGAATCAATTTATTTCAACTCGGTTATGAGTTATACTGGAAAGCAAAATAACTTCCCTACATCATACATCAATTGGATCAAATGTGCACCAACAGATTAGTATTTTTTTAAGAAACATGAAATTCTGACCATTTCAGTTCTTTGATATCCGAGGAAATTGCTCAGAATTAGAAAATCTTGGATTAGCCGATGCTGCTCAATTCCTTGTAAATAATCTTTTTGAATTACAGTCAGACTTATCAAAATGATAACCTTGAAACAATAAATTCTCTTAAGCGGGAGGACCAGTATCGCAAAATCTTAATGAAGAATCCAGATAACAATTATTTCGAAAACCAATTTTCGATATTCAGTAATAAAAAATCTGCTAAGTGCGAGTTTGAACTCTCGCATCGAAAGTTCCGTACTGAACCTGCCTGAAATAATCGACTAATAATTGATTAATTGGTCATTGGAAATGATTTTATTGATTATTTGACTTTGTTATCAATCGTTTACGCCATTTATCAATTATTTGATTGATCAGTTACTTATGATTAATCGATCATTTGCTTATTTGATAAATTAATCATTCGATTAATCGATTGTTTGATTAAACGGTTAATAGATTATTTTCTTAAACAATTAATACGTTGATTAATCAGTTAATCATATGAGTACTTCCTTATGCTGCATCTTCCTATATGGTGTTATTTTCATTATTGCTAATATAACATCAATAATATTCATAATAACTGGGGTGAATATGATCTTGGATTTTTGAAAACAAAGATAATTCAAACTAAAAATTTTTAATCATTTCATACGTCAAATACATACGAGTATGTTGAGTTCAAAATGCATAAAGGAAACTAACATGTTGGTCGGTGAAGTACACTTAGGAGACACGTTATGCATGCTTCAATACCGACTGAAGTAGCTTCTATGACAATCTCGTGGTACACAAAATCTGAATTAAGTTCTATAATTTAATGCCTCCAGCTAGCTGGTATTTAAAAATTCATAACTTGTCTCTACGTACACTACTTCCATGAGCAAGATTGGTTTTATAGGTTATACCAAGTACGTTGCATTTTAAAATTATTACAAAGAACTTCAGGCCACTGGTTTCGTCCTTGTGTAGTGCATTCATTTGCATTCATTTCATATGCCACTAACTGACGTGCAGTTATCTGATATGAGCAAGCGCCAATTGCTTTATTAATTGTTTAGAAGCAATGAGAGATACTGGATCGTTTAAACAACTACTGCTCTAGCAAATACCCTACCAAACATTCAACTGTAAAACTAGAAAATAAAATAATTAGCACTCGCTCATATCTGATCGATGCAGGTCAGGGTGTTTCAGGAGGAATGGTACATACTTCAGTATATTATAGTATCGCTTATCTTGAACATATATGAACGAGTGTCCAATTCTCAACAGTTACTGAGTTACAACCAACTGAATTACTGCATAAATGAATTTATTACTTCCTTAATTCTGTCAACTAATTTTTGATATACAAAATGAAGTATTTGTGAATCCATCTACCGATGAGGGCATTGTCGGTTGTAAACAAATATGGAGGAAAGCGAGTACTCTTGACGTTGATTGATGCGCAAGTGCAGCTAGGTATGGCAATATTTAACTTACCCGAGTGTGATTTTGTACTATATTCTTCATACGATAGCTCACTTTTGAATATTATTGTACCCTTTAACCCTGAATTTGCAAAAGCTTTAATCACCACAATTACCGAAAATTATTTTAAAAATATGATTCATACCTACCTACATTGTGCATGCAGAAGTGACTTCTAAAGAATAATGTAGGTTTATAATTTCAATAAAATTTTTATATGTATGGAAGTTCTTTATTTTAAGCAATAATAACTTTAACAGAACATTTTAAGTTTTGGTTTTGCGATGGAACGACAGTTCGCTTTAGTATGGGTTGTACCAGTACCAAAGATAAATTACTAATGACTTGCTTTTTGATAAATAATCTTCAGCTGCAAAATGTAGAGAATAAACTCGCATGGTATTAGTCACTCTTTTCCCCACCAACAACGCTTTTATCCAGGCTTTCTTTCTGTCTAAACTATCAAAAGTTCCTAATTTATTAACAATCTTAACAGTTCCATTGCCGACTGCATTGTTTTGGGAAACAATGGAAGAGCAGGTCAGGGTTCTTTCCCTTTCTGGAACTGCACCCGTACACACAGCAGTTCGTATCTATTTAACTTCTTCGTCATTGTTATATTATACCTACAATCGTTTTATAGCTGTGCGGTAACACTTTCTTTTGTTCACATTTATCGACATTGTTACATTATACAATCATTTTATAGCTATATGGTAACGCTTTCTTTGGTTCACAATTTACATAAAAGATTTGAATTTCGAATTAAATGATGCAAAAACACCATTTTTAATCTTAAAGGAAACGTCCGACGCTCTGACTTTTGCAAGTAAACAGTCATTGAAATGTAAACAGTACATACTCACTATGTAGGTTACAAATCTGACCTGCAGATGGCGTTCCACATTTTTGGATTCACCAATAGATTTTAGGGAAATCATTCAAAAATCCCACAGCCAAAACTTTGCAGCTCTTCCTGATGCTCCTTTGTTCTTGTAGCACTGGCCATAATACGGGCGATTAATTCATCACATGTGTCTATTTCTCTCTATAAACATTTTTCATCCCTGCCCATAACCCATAATCCAAGGGAGTTAAATCCGGAGACCTAGCTGGCTTATTGATGGGGCCCCCATGGCCGATCTTAATAATGTTAAATGTAAAATGACAATTGTTTTACTACAGCGTACTGAATAATTGCTCTGTAATGCGCTTTACATTAAAATTGGTGTACATATCTCAGTAATCACTGGGAATTGGACACCTGTTCATATGAACTTTTTTGTAGTACTATGTATAATATACTGAAGTATGTACCATTCCTCCTGAAATAACCTGTAAACCTATATAAGTAAGTTAGTTGCATATAAAATACCCACGATACCCGTGGTAGCTCAAACATTTACTTGTCTGGAATGAATTATAGAGGAAGCATGAACTCGTTGGTATATAAGTGATTTAGGGACTTTAATGAACTTCCAGAACCTATCAAACAGACTTGCACTCTGAGGGCATTTAAGAGTAAATGGAAAGGAAAGGAAAAAGGACTTGTGTGGATGTAACTATACAGGATATCCCACGACGACCTTACACGATCTGTATATGGAAAAGGGTGTTTAGTAGAGTTACACAAATTTGCACAAACAGGTAATCGAGGATGCTCAATTTGACTAAAGTATTTTTGACATTCTGCGACTTCCGGTTATACCGGAAATAGACACCAACTACCTTATTTTAAATGGAATGCCCACATTTTTATTACGGATTTAGATTTTTGGTCAAATTTGAAGGTCACCTTATGCAAAACATCATATGTGTAAAGTGCACCCTCTTCGAGATATTAGACGTTAAAAATCGTAATTTTTCAAAGTTCATCTATTATAGCTTGGAAACGGTACGAGATAACGAAAAATGACTTACATGTCCCTATCCTAGTTTTTAATTCTCTATCTATTGAGTGTGGAAAATACTGCCTCCTGATTGGTCAAAAAATGACAAAAAGTTGCCAATCGGGAGCAGTATTTTCCAGACCCATCATCATCACCATAAGGTTCTCAGTCCGAAAACTGGTTGGATGCGTACCTACACTCTTTTCTATCCTGAGCTAACCTGCGCATTTCCCTAAAAGTAGAACATCCTACATCCCTAACTATTTGAGAGCAGTAGTCTAATCTAGGCCTACCCCTACCTCTTTTTATTCCTATCTCTGACTCTAGTATGTCGCGAACTATTCCTTCGTGTCTTAGAAGGTGTCCTACCATCCTATCTTTCCTACTCTTTATTGCCTTCCATACCTTTCGCTTTTCCCCAACTCTTTCTAATACTTCCCTATTGCTAACCTTATCTATCCACGGTATCTTCATCATGCGCCTGTAGCACCACATTTCAAACGCTTCTACTCTTTTTCGATCCGCTTCCCCTATTGTCCAAGTTTCGCACCCGTATAATGCCGTACTCCATACATACGACTTTAAGAGTCTCTTCCTAGTCTCAATATCCCTAACTATTTGAGAGCAGTAGTCTAATCTAGGCCTACCCCTACCTCTTTTTATTCCTATCTCTGACTCTAGTATGTCGCGAACTATTCCTTCGTGTCTTAGAAGGTGTCCTACCATCCTATCTTTCCTACTCTTTATTGTCTTCCATACCTTTCGCTTTTCCCCAACTCTTTCTAATACTTCCCTATTGCTAACCTTATCTATCCACGGTATCTTCATCATGCGCCTGTAGCACCACATTTCAAACGCTTCTACTCTTTTTCGATCCGCTTCCCCTATTGTCCAAGTTTCGCACCCGTATAATGCCGTACTCCATACATACGACTTTAAGAGTCTCTTCCTAGTCTCAATATTAACCGTTCTCGAACATAACAGTTGTTTCTTTCTGTTAAACGCAACTCGGCCCTGCGCTACTCTTTGTTTTATATCTTTAGTGCTCCTACCGTCTTGAGTTATTTTACTTCCTAAATAGCAGAAATCCGTGACCTCCTCTATCTTCTCATTTCCTATTTGTATGTCAACTTTAATTCTATTTTCACATCCCATTAGATAGAGAATTAAAAACTAGGATAGGGACATGTAAATCATTTTTCTTTATCTCGTACCGTTTCCAAGTTATAATTGTTGAAATTTGAAAAATGAAAAATGACTATTTTTAACGTCTAATATCTCCAAGAGGGTGCACTTTGCACATATGATGTTTTGCATAAGGTGACCTTAAAATTCGACCAAAAATATAAATCCGTAATAAAAATGTGGGCATTCCATTTAAAATAAGGAAGTTGGTGTCTATTTCCGGTATAACCGGAAGTCGCAGAAAGTCAAAAATATTTTAGTCGAATTGAGCATCCCCGATTACCTATTTGTACAAATTTGTGTAATTCTACTATATATACTTTTCTATATACAGATCGTGTAAGGTCGTCGTGGGATACCCTGTATTGTAGAGACTTACTTGTTGCATTTTGCTTGAGTATGTTTTTTGTAATTGATTTTTTTTTTCTTGTAATTCGGATTTGTCATGATAATGTAAATTATTATTAGGATTCCTATTTCAAATAAACATTATTATAAAATGAATGCAGAAAGCAATGACGAGTACCACAAGGATGAAACCAGTGGTTGCAGTTTTCTGTAATCATTTTGAACGCAACATATATTACAATGCAACATCTACTACATACACTTTTAAGTAACAAGAGCAGATACTCGTTCCTAATCACCCATTTATACTTCAACAAATAATTCATACTTCAGGCTATATTTTGGTTGTTAATTCTATTAATTTACAGGAGTTCTATTGCACTATGAAGATGCCACATTGAAGGATTTATATTTTCTTGATCCTCAGTGGCTATGCGATATGCTAGCTCATGTTGTTACTATAAGAGAAATCAATCCTTTTGCTCAAAGTGGTATAATGAAACTGGAAGATTTACAGCAAATTTTTAAGGCATGTAATATTCGTTGTATGGATTCAAAAGAGTGCATAGTAAATTTGCTCAATAAATTTGAAGTGGCTTTGACTTGGGATTCTCGAACTCTCTTAATACCATCACTTTTACCTACAGAAGAGGATGTACAAAAATCGCAAGTGCAAGGTGCAAAGGTTAAAGTGCCATTAAGGTCCCGTGGGAGAGATAGTAGAAATCGAAGCATTATGGTTTCGCCTAAATCTTTGTTATATAAAGAATGTGAAGAAAAGTGTACTTCAGATTTTTCATCGTTTAATCAGCAAAGTATGAAAATTTTCTATTAAATATGTATGTAGTTCGGTACACACAGTGGTTGGATCGAGAACTTTGACGTAAATTCACTATGAATTCTTAATAAGTATAACCCCACAGGCCAAAAGACAGTAAGACAGCAATTAAACTTACTGTGTCACTGTCTCTTGGCGTGGGGTTAACTTATTAAGAATTCATAGTAAATACTTTGGGATATTTTTGTTTTTACAAAAAAATCTTTTTCTCAAGATGTTCAATATGAGGTAACCGGTATACTATCCGACACACCAATTACTAGATTCGTATTGATGTCTTACTTTCCATCTGGGTTCTGGTCGAGGTTATTATGTCGAATGCTTGCTGATGATTCTGTTATTGATATAATTCGCTCTTTCTTCACATTACCAAAACAGGTACTTTTCCTATTTTTTAAGTTATGAAATTTTCCAATTATTAGTTCATTTTGTCTTACTAGGTAATTCAGAACCCGCACCTAGTAAAATTGTTAAATATCACGTCTGACTGGGTTCTTTGGCAGACTGGTTTGCAACTTGTTTATGGTGACATAGTTTTATTTAAAATGGGAGAACTACAAAATGTGCCAACTCAATTCAATGCACACAGGTTGTATGAGTTTTCTGACCATAGAACTTTTTTACACAATATTTTTCAGATTACGTTTAAAACAAGAGGGAACATGGTGCAATGTTGATCTTGAGACAACATCTATACTGGAGATATGTTTTCCCATTAAATCAGTTAATATTAAAAATAAGGAAAAAGATGCAGTTAATATTGATTCAGCATTTAGAAATAAAATTATAATGTGTTGTCCAGAATCGACAGCAAAATTATTATCTCTTGCAGTTGACCACATAGATATTTTATTAGAAGATTGGTATCCCACTTTAGGAACTAGATTTGTTCATACATCAGAGGGAAAATTTCTTGTTACAAGATTAGTACCCTGCCCGACATGTTTGCAGATTTGTAGAAGTAAAAATTGCTTAACTCAACAGGACAATAATGAATGTTCGGAAGCTGTAGGATTGGACATTGGTATTAAAAGAATGCCAAAGTCTCGAGACTCATATTCTTCTGAAATTGACAGCGGAATGGAAACAGATTCTACGGAATCTAGCAGAATATCTTCAACAGAGAACCACCCTGGGATTAAACAGAAAGTGTCTGGAGATTTGTGCTTGTATACATGGACAATAGAGGATTGTATTTTAGCAGCTTATAGTGCAAGATGTTTATCATGTCCCAAGCACTATGATATAAATTTAACTCAAATTGCGCCAGATACAGTAAGTACATCTCTTTAAGCTCACAAAGAAATTATGCACTTAAGGATATATGTAAACTTGTGTATGTCTATTCTGTGTTTTGTGTAATTGTTTTACGATATATACAGGGTGTCCCAGAACAACGGGGCAATATTTCTGGAGCATATAGTTTGGGTCAAAATAACACTTAAAGTATATAAAAAAAATTTTCTAGGACCCCTCCCTTCGAAGCTATTCGCCCTTAAAGTCAAGTCCTGAAGAAGGTTTTTTGCTGGTAACTTTCAAACTACTGTATCGAATGTTATAAAATTTGGACTGTAGACATAGTAAGAAAGTATCTGTGATCGAGTGACATGACATCTTCCGTATCTTGTCTAGGAAGCCGGGGGTGGAACACCCCTAATGCTTTTCACCCCGTAACTTTTACGTTGATGCTTTTAGCGAATTTGCAATGACATTTTTAAATTCCTTAAACAATTGTCTCAAAAAAGGTACTCTTTTTTGAAACCGTTAAAATGGCCGGTTTCCGAGAAAAAAAATATACAAAGATATGGTTCATCATTTTTACTATACAAGCCAGGCTATGAAATATGAACTACTACATGAAACATGTGAGAAAATGAAAATGAAATGAAAATGTATGAACAATCGGTTATGAAAACATAATAGCCGAGATAATAGCGGCTACAATAAATTTTCGAAGTGAGCACCTTGTAGACACATACATTTTTGTGTAGTAAAAATGATAAACTATGTCTGCGTATAATTTTTTTTCTCGGAAACGGGCCATTTTAACGGTTTCAAAAAAGAGTACATTTTTTTGAGACAATTGTTTAAGGAATTTAAAAATGTTGTGGCAAATTTGCTAAAAACATCAACGTAAAAGTTAAGGGGTGAAAAACATTAGAGGTGTTTCACCCTCGGCTTCCTAGACAAGATACGGAATATGTCATGTCACTCGATCACAGATACTTTCTTACCATGTCTACAGTCCAAATTTTATAACATTCGATACAGTAGTTCTTCAGGACTTGACCTTTAAGGGCGAATAGCTTCGAAGGGGTGCGACCTAGAAAAATAATTGTATATACTTTAAGTGTTATTTTGACCCAAACAATATGTTCCAGAAATGTTGCCCCGTTGTTCTGGGGCACCCTGTATGTATACTGAACGAAAAGCTAACTTTATCTAAATATTTTGCGTATAGAAGTACAAAAGTGTACTTACTGAAAATTCAGATCACTGGTTTCTTCCTTGTGGGACTTATCAGCGCAGTACATCTGTACAATCACATCTTACATGCAGTGTAACCCATAATGAACGTAAAAGACTTCGGGAAGTGATAGAGTGAGTTTTAACAAGAAAGAAAGTTCATATGAACATAATGTCCTAGACATATTCCCAACAAAGATACAAGTTGTTGAAGTTTCCCAACAGGAAATGATTGCCTCCCAAACTACGAAGCTACGGAATTTAAATTTTGGTTATTCCTTGCGGACCTCTATTATTTTAAGTCTTACCTTTTTACTTGCAAATGGGATCACAAGTACTTTTACAGCAATCAATTGCCCATGAATTTTTTCACTAAAAATTCAGATTTCACAAAATGCTATTGTCTCCGGAAAAATTCAAGAATATCTTTTTCTTCCAACATCATTTAAGGCTAAGGAAAGAGTTTCCAAACTTGTAATTGCCCAACTGGTTGATAGCAGTAAAAAAGATGCTTTTTTATAAAGGTAGAGGTATGCGAGGGATAATCTCATAATTTAAAAATTTTGATTTAAAGGCTTTAGTAATTTCGGAGATGTTAAAAGTACCTAATCCGTTTTTTTTTCTGAGAAACTTCCAACACTTTATATGTGAGTAATTTTAGAACATATTCGTATAAACTTTTTCCTTATTCTGACTTGATATATCGCCTCCGCAAGTGTTTTTTATAATCGTTACCTACGAATCACGCTGTATACACGACAGTCTATTTTTACTGTAGTAAATTTCAGGGAGCGAAAAACCTTAGTTTGCTATACAGTGCAACCTCGATAATCTGGATCAATAAAAACCACGACGATCCGGATTATTAAAAAATCCGGATTACCGAAAAAATTTGTGTCCACACAAATATTGTTTTTTTATTAAACAAAACTGTAAGAAAACACAGAAAAGAAGTTCGTTTCTAATAATTTACAAGTTATCCGTAAAATAGTTTATTTTTGTCTGCTTCACTTTCTTCTGATTTGCAAAGAAACGACATCTCTAGCTTTGAACTAGCCTAAAATCACTGGACGAGCACTTGCATGCTTGCGCGCGTCGCGCGGATAGATATTATGTCAGTTACGGCCGGTAAAAAACTAGATCGAATCAAGTTCGGATTACTGAAGCAGCGCGAATCTGGATTACAACATTCACCATTACAGGTTAAGCACGTCTGAGTTACCGAAGAATCCGGAATACCAAATACCGGATTATCAAGGTTATACTGTATAAAGTAATATCTAAAAGCTAAACAGTTCGACTTTTTGTGTCATTAGATATGAAAACTCTCATTTCTTTAGCTTGATCTGTAAGAGGAATTTGCAAGTAGGGATGCTCCAAATCCATGATTCAAAATAACGTGAATATTGAATTGTGCAATTTCTTATAATTTTCGACCAACTTTAGAACAAAAAGTAAGATCACGTATAAGGTAGAAAATGATGATGAAATAATCCGCCACCATCCATCCGTTTTTCCAAACATTTAAAATTGAACATTCCATTTCTGCTGCAGCATTTTTGCTTTGCAAGTATAATTATTTGACAAAAGCGAGTGAAATAAATTATTGTTTTGGTAGCATTTAGAAAGCTCAATTCTTGTATAACTGTATAAAACTAAGTAACTAATGCAAAGTAGACAATACTAACCTATGCAAAGAAAAGTGCAAGGACTTTATCGGAAAAGATGGTATAATAAAAAACTACAAATATATTTGCGAGAATATTTATTAAAACAAAACTCTTGTTAATTCACAAATTATACAAATATGGGGAAATTAGGAGAATGCGGGAAAACTACGAGAATATGAGAAAATAGTAATTAATGCACTCGCACATTTAATTTGAACGTTTATACCTGTAACTTTATGTATCAGCATAAATCACGCGGGAGCTGGGCTGAAGCTTACAAGAGGTAAATAGGTCCAGGAAAATGGAAAATTCTTCAGCTGGTGGTCGTGATGAGCGATACAAATATAAGCACGGAGTAGCGACTTAACACAGTTCACTGTTTTTATTTAACCAAAAAACTACATTTAACTACCAGCGTTGGAGACCAACTCTTCTAGATTTTAGGCGTGCGCCCAACTGTCTTTTTTCAAAGAAGGGGAGATGGGAGCGGAAGGATAGAACTCCATGCCCAGATTAATGTGAAACAAAATTTAAATCGAACAAAATGCTTTAAAATAAACGAAACTTTGTTGCAATGCCCAAATTCAATGGGTTCATTGCACTAAATAGAAAATCGATATAATTTTGATAAAAATAAGTAATTATTTGTATAATGGCCCTCTGGGATACATTGATAATTGAATTGTACATAAATCCAAGATGGATGCTAGTGAAAATTGCGAGAGTGAAAAATCCGTGATTAACGCGGAGAAAAGTAAAAATCTATGCGGTTATTGCAATAAATCCAGTCTAGATAGCAAGTATTGTGATATAACTGAATTATTTTATCATGCAAGTTGTTATAAAAGGATAAGAGAGAAATTGAAAAGGATTTTGGAAAGCGAGGTTAATGGAAACACCAATGAAGAAGTGTACTCCTTGCGAACTGAAATATATTTGCAGAACAAGATAATTGATGAGTTGGAAGACAAAACTCAGTTCCTTAAGGACAACATAACTCTCCTGAAGGAAAAATTAAATAAATATCAAGACAATGAACATAACCTAAAATCAAAACAAGCCGGCTCCGCCCGCAAGCAAGTTGTGATGCGAGAAACTTCCCATCCTGGGAACACATCTAATGTTACCCGCGATAGAACACAGATCGACAGAAATGTCATAAAACTAGCACAGCTGACAATAGTCGACAAAAACAAGCAAACAAATCTCAAAGAACATGACATTGTACAGAAACAGATACAAAAGGCAAATGAATTAATAAATATCAATGACGACCTAGAACAAAAAGTGGAAAAAGAAGAACAAGAACAAGATCAGTTTAAACTGGTACAAAGAATAAGAAAACACTCGAAGAATAAAACTGTAAGCAACGTTGGAACCGAAGTAGCTACAGAAAATTCAATACAAGGCGCAGAAAGGAAAGTATGGTTATATATCTACAGAGTAAAAAGGAACGCCACAGTTGATATGGTTATGAACTACCTAAACAAGAAAAACATTCCAGAAGCAAACTTCGAAGCAACTGAGCTGCCCACAAACGAGAACCAAAATAAATGTTTTCGCGTAGGAGCGAATTTCGATTTGAAAGACCGACTCTATAATCCAGCGTTCTGGCCAAGAGGTGTCGCTTTCAAGAGATTTGACTTTCGTAGAAACAAGATCTACACCGAGCAGAACCATTTTTTATGAATTGTATAAAATCTAGTAAGAATGTAAACCAATCAAGAAATAGTCTTTTCACTGTTATGCATTTAAACATCCAGTGTATAACAAATAAAGCAGAAGCCATTGGAGCCCTCATAAATGACCAAAATGTCGACGCCATAGGTATAACGGAGCATTGGTTAACAAAAAATAATTACAATCTGTATAATCTGGAAAACTATATCCTAGCAAGCTGTTTCTATCGCACATCCTTTATACATGGTGGTACTTGTATATACGTTAAAAAAACCCATACATTCCAGGAAATTGTCGAAATTAGAAGTCTATCCTTGGAGAGATCATGTGAACTGGTTGCAGTGTACCTGGAAACTCAGAGGATGGTTTTCGTAACTAGCTATAGATCTCCTGACCAGGACATTGATGTCTACATAGCACAAATTGAGAAAGCTCTTCACTACCTACTCCAAAACTACAACAAAGAAACCAAAATTATGGTTGCTGGAGATTTTAATGTGGACCTTGGAATGCAGAGTAGTAACACTCTGAAGCTGGTGAATTGTTTTTCCGGATATGGTTTGCGGCAGACTATTTTTGAGCCTACCAGAAACCAACTAAATACCTCCACTTGTTTGGACAACATCTTCACAGGCATCTCCATTCACAGTGCCTCAACATTCAAGGCACACCTTTCTGACCATGATGGTCAAATAGTGTCATTCTACTCTAAATGTTCAAGTAATAGCAAGTCGAAACGGATGTTTACACCAACAAATAAAACTTATTTTCGATACCTTCTTGAAAATGAAACTTGGCATGATGTGTACATGGAAATAGATACCAACAAGAAATACGAAAATTTCTTTCGAAGATTCAGGGAATATTATAATGAATCCTTCCCCTTCCGCAATACACAACCGCAAAATCCAAATACCTACAAAAACAACAAAACACTGCAAAACATAAAAGAAACGCTGGGCCTAATCTATGATACTTATACACAAACAGAAAATGAAGAATTTAGAAACATCTACCAAAGATACAAGAAATTCTATCACGACTACATGCTAAATCTGAAAAAGAAAGCAAACAAAAAGTTAATAATATCTTCTAAAAATAAGCATAAAACTACCTGGTTCATAATATACAGAGAAACCGGGAAGCACAAAGCATCAAATTCTAACAAACACCCTACAGTCGACGAATTTGGAAGCTACTTTCAGTTGGTTGTACCCCAACTTTTGAATGGCCTCCCACATTCAAACATTTCTGCAGGAACCTACCTATCCAAGGCAAAACAAAATTCAGATTCACTCTTTTTTCACCCTGTATCACATCATGATATACTGAAGCATATTGGTAAGATCAAAGCGAAAACTTCAACTGACATTTTTGATATGGACACCAAAACGATAAAATTTGTAGCTCAAGAAATTTCTGCCCCTTTAGCTGATATAGTGAACTCCTGTTTCGTCACTGGAAACTTCCCAGACTTACTGAAGCAGGCCAAAGTTATCCCCATCCATAAGCAGGGTAGCAAAATAGAAGCCAAGAACTATAGGCCAATATCAATATTACCAGTATTTTCAAAACTCATAGAATCTGTAATGGTTCAGCAAATATCTGATTTCTTGAATAAAAACGACTCTCTCTGTCCGGAGCAATTTGGTTTCAGGGAGGGAAGGAGTGTAGTTGATGCCATCCAGAAGTTGGTCACCTATATCTATGAAGCATTTGATGATTGCGAAGTCTGTCTGGTTGAATTTTGTGACCTGAGCAAAGCTTTTGATAGTATGCCCCACGATATCTTTTTGGAAAAACTAGAATTTTACGGTATCAGAGGAGTGGCAAAAAATCTAATTAAATCATACTTTACAAATAGAACTCAAATAGTATCTCAAGATGGCCTACTCAGCACTCCGCATAACATTACGGCAGGCATAGCACAGGGCTCACTGATAGGGCCCATATTTTTCCTCCTCTTTATAAACGACCTACCCCTTAATATGGACTGCCATACAGTGCTCTTTGCTGATGATACCACATTTGCAGTCCGTGGGAGAGATGGAGTCCAACTGGATCAAAAGTTAGTACTTGCTAAACAAAATGCCCTAAATTGGTTTGCCTCTAATAGTTTAGTGTTAAATGAGAATAAGTCCAAAACAATGAAATTTAGCACAAACCGAAGAAACCCGTCAATCGACAGTTCAAAATTTCTTGGCATACACTTGGATTCTAAACTAACCTACCAACAACATGTTCAAGAAACCAGTAAAAAGCTATCTAGAGCAGTATATGCAATCAGACGCATAAGACGACTGGTAGATGAGGACACAGCAAGAGCAGTGTACTTTGCTCTATTCCAGTCGATTTTGACCTACGGAATACTGATATGGGGCCACACTGCACATTTACATGAGCTCTTCGTAATCCAGAAGAGGGCTATTAGGTCTATTGTGGGAGCACCCTTAGATGCGCACTGCAAACCAATATTTGTGGACCAAAAAATTCTCACTTTATTCTCCCTATATGTACTTACCTATTTGGTTTATGCCCACGAAAACAAACATCAATTTCAAAGTTACATTGATATACATAACCACAATACGAGAAACAAAAGCCACTTTGTAATACCTTACCACAGGGTTAACTGTGCCCAACAGGGAACAAATTATTTATGTATTAAAATGTATAATAAACTTCCACAACATATAAAGGACCTTAATCTGAAGAAATTCAAATCAGTGTTAAAAGACTATCTAGTTGAAAAAGTGTTTTACAGTTTAACTGACTTTTATAACTCGTCTCTGGATGATCTCAAATCTTACAAATCTGATCTACTGTAGATCTAAATTATCACACCTCTGTGTACTTATTTATAAAATCCATCTTTAGATGTTCTGACGTGCCATGTATTTTGATGTTGAATAAATTTGATTTGATTTGATTTGATTTGAATTTGATTTGATTTACTCGCCAATAGCCCAAAATTTAAACAATGGCGATTTTAGCACGAAGCGCGCCTTCGAAGTATTAAACAGAAACACGTGCTGCTCCGGTTGCATCATTAACTTAGAAGCGCTTGTGATTGGTCATCTGAATTGATGTTTTGATACCCGGAAAGCTAACGTTACGTGGAGCTTGAGTCGGTAAAGTAGGGAGCAATAATGTTAGAAGTAATCAGAATTTGACATTTGGAAATTTATTGTTTTTATTTATATTGGGTGTATAAATAGTTCTCTGTCATTTATTTATGTGTTTTTATTCCTATTTATTGTGTCAATTAGTATATTTGTGTACGGAAAATAACGCAAGGTTTCGTTAAAGCCGATTCAGATAATTTACTGGTAGTTAGTAGTGAAGTGATTGACAATTATTATTTATGCAATTTGGACTTTTTCAGTGCCGAAATGGAAAATACGGGTAAATATTAAAACAAAACGGTGAGTGTTTCATTTATTTGGAATTAGACACACTGAAAAACAACACTGGACACTATCTGTCAAACGACTAGACTGCAACTGCCATGAGTGTTTATTAATTCAGTTTACATTTGACGCATTTGACACTATGACGTTTGCACTAGCAGGCATAAACAAACAACGTTTGTACTTTCCGACCCCGTTTCCGACTAATATCGGCAATTCTCGGCATTGCTCCGGATACGTCATCATTTAAAAGGCTTCATCATCATCATTATAAAGTTTTCAGTCCGAAGGCTGGTTGGACACGTACCTCCATCCTTTCCTATCCTGAGCTAACCGCGTTTCCCCAAAAGTTGAACATCCTACATCCCTAACTATTTGAGAGCAGTAGTCTAATCTCTGGGCCTACCCCTACCTCTTTTTACTCTTATCTCTGACTGTAGTATGTTGTGAACTAAGCCTTCGTGTCTTAGAAGGTGTCCTACCAGCCTAAATCTCCTATACCTTATTGTCTTCCATAAATTTCGCTTTTCTCCAACCCTTTCTAATACCTCTCTGTTGCTAACCTTATCTATCCACGGTATCTTCATCATGCGTCTATAGCACCACATTTCAAATGCTTCTATTTTTGTTCTATCCGCTTCTCCTATCGTCCAAGTTTCCCACCCGTACAATGCCATACTCCATACATACATTTTTAAGACCCTCTTCCGAGTTTCTGCATTTGTCATTCCCGAGCATAATAGCATAATGCTAATACTGCTATATCATCCGCGAATTTGAGCATATTAATAGTTTGGCGCTGTATATTAATTCCAGCAGCTATTCTGTCTTTAACAATATATCTTTGATATATAAATTGAAAACTAGAGGCGATAACGCACATACCTGCCTCACTCCCTTTTGGATATCTGCTTCTCTATGTTCCTGCTCAAATTCTATACTTAACTGCCATTTGCTCTTGTATAGATTGTGAATTATTCTTCTATCCCTATACTTCATCCCTACATTTTTGAGCACTTCGAACATCTTCCATTTTACATTGTCGAAGGCTTTTACCAAATCTACAAATTCTGTATAGATACTCTTTCCTATTTCTATTGTTTTTTCTATTATTACTCGCGCGATCCCCTATTTCTTCTAAATCCGAACTAATCTTCTAATATTTCTTCTGCTTTTTCTCCATCTTTCTTTGCACAATTCTAGTTAAAATTTTCGACGTGTGGAAAGTTAAACTGATCGTTCTAAAATTTTCACACCTATCCGCGTCATTCCTTTTTGGCAAATCTACGATAATGTTCCGTTTGTAATCTTCTGGAATCTCCCCTGTCAGGTATAATAGACTAACTAATTTAAATAAATGATCTATTACCTCTTGACATGCGCACTTTAAGATTTCTGCCTGCAAGCCATCTATCTATACCTGGTGCTTTATTGTTTCTTAAACTTCTTAGTGCTAGCTCAAACTCTTCTCTCATTTTAGGACACCCTAGGTTGTCCCCCTCTACACTGATTTCACTTTCTAATATATCTCGTACTTCCTGTCCCACATATAAGTTTCCCAAATATTCTTTCCACCTATCTGCCTTCTCCCCGCTTCCAATTAGGATATCTCCTGCCTCATTTATAATGTTTTTGATACTAGATCCAATTTCTCTCCATTACTTTCCTACATTTCCGAATAATTTTCCACTCGATCGCCTTATATCTTTGTTTCCCTCTTTCATCTAACCTTTTTTTATAATTTCGCCTTTCTTCTATTAGACTCACAAATTTTTTTTGTTATCCAGGACTTTCTACTTTCATTCTATTTATGACCGAAAATATCTCTAGCTGCGGAATCTAAACTATTTTTAGTGCAATTCCATATTCTGCCTCTATATTTATTTTTATTTTTTATTTATTTATTTCAAGAATTGATCACAAAAGAACAATTTACAATGTTAATCCATTGTACTGCAGGAGTACTTGACTGTGTGCAGCTTGAAAATTACACAACACAAGAGAAACAAAAAACAAGAAACACAACATGACATATATGCTATTAATAGATAATTCTATGTTTATAAATTTCGTCTGATGTAGTCTTTCAAAATATGTCGTATTTTATAATTACTGTTGTTTAAAATTTTTAAATTATTATGCAATTTGTTGAAAATTTTCACCCCCATATGTTTGTAGAACTTTCTGCTAACTTCCGGTTTTATCTTTGGTAGTCTTAGGCCCGGTTTTTCAAAGAATCCAACACCGGATTAAGTCTGACACTGCCCTCGTTGCTATGAAGCCAGCCAATCAGAAAGCCGGTATCATAGCAACGAAGCCGGTGTCAGACTTAATCCGGTGTTGAATTCTTATATTTTTGTTTCTAGTTCGACTGTCACGGTTGCTAAAATCATTTCTTAAGTAATTGTAGTTATGAAGCACAGATTCCAAGTAATATGCTTGAGTTATTGACAGTGACATCTCGTCTCCAGTCCCTGTAATAATCTTTAATATTCTACTTTGTAGTTTGACTAGTGGTTATAGTATATTGTTAGGCTATTATTTAAAGTGGCGGTACTATATTACAGTTTTGGTCAGTGTGAAAATACAAATTGTATGTTCAATAACACATTGAGCGGTAAAATATGAGCAGTAAAAAATGTGGAAACAAGGAGTAACATATCTTCAAATGCGTGAAAATCCAATTAGGCAGTAAAATTAATAAATGGGCAGTAACGCATGTGCAGCCATTAAATCAAAATGGGTCCGTTAGAAATAATGGGACAAGTAGTTCTATAAATACTTACGCAGTACAAAATATGATCGGCCTGTTAAATGATACATATAATGTTTATTTAAGTTAGGCAGCGAAATAGAAAATAACAATTAACAATAATGTCAATACTAAGAAAAAATTAAATTTATTGCACCATTAAAATTATTCAGTGCCAACGACTGAGACTTACAACTCTCCGCTTGACCTTAACCTGACTGATTTTTGGACAAAAACTGTCAGTTGTAAGCGTTTATGTTATTCTCTTCAAAGGTGCGCATTTTCAAGTGAATAATATTTGGAGAGAATAATATAAACGCTAACAACTGACGCTTTTTAATCCAAAAGTCTGTCAGGTTAAGGTCAAGCGGAGAGAGCGGAGCGTTGTAAGTCTCAGTCATTAGCATCCAAATGATGCATTATTCGATGCAGCATTACAAAAATGCTTTGTGGTGCAATGCGGTGCAATAGAAGTCGCAAAGGGGCTGAGTTCAGTATTTTAAACATTTCTATGATAAAACGGGTAGGGTTGCATTGAATAATTTGAATGATGCAATGCTAGTGCACTAGATAAAAGCACTTACAACTCAGTGATAAGGGATAGGTAATGAGCGAAACGAGGAAATGACCTAATACTTATAGGCAAATCTCTTCCGATTGACCGTTCACAGTGCGTAAGCTGCGCCCCTTTTAATGGAAGTGTGCCGCTCTTTTCAATGACAATGACGTTAGATTTTACCAAATGCCGAGAACTGGCGAACTATTTATCTAACGGCCCCTTTAAAACATTATACTGCCCATTCAATCATTTTAGAGCTCAAATAATAATTGCAATGGACATTTATTTAATCTATCGCTCGAGTAAGATTTGAAATGCCGCTGTAGGGTTAAATAACAGACCAAATTCTTTTATATTGCTGACCACGTTCTACTGCCACATTAAGTTAATTACCACCAAAGAAGTTTAATACCGCCCGCGTGAATTTTTTAACTGCCGGATGAAACTGCCTGGATGTTAAAACAACCGCCCAAATAATTACTTCCCATATTATTGTAGGCTCCATCCCAGGCTATGATTCCATATGTAGCTACACTGTGAAACAACGTGTGATATACACAAAGATGATATTGTTTATATTTGATGTAAATGGCGCACTATTTGAATACTTAAACATTCATCATCATCATAAGGTTCTCAGTCCGAAGACTGGTTGGACGCGTACCTCCATTCTTTTCTATCCTGAGCTAACCTACGCATTTCCCTAAAAGTAGAACATCCTACATCCCTAACTATTTGAGAGCAGTAGTCTAATCTAGGCCTACCCCTACCTCTTTTTATTCCTATCTCTGACTCTAGTATGTCACGAACTATTCCTTCGTGTCTTAGAAGGTGTCCTACCATCCTATCTCTCCTACTCTTTATTGTTTTCCATACCTTTCGCTTTTCCCCAACTCTTTCTAATACTTCCCTATTGCTAACCTTATCTATCCACGGTATCTTCATCATGCGTCTGTAGCACCACATTTCAAACGCTTCTACTCTTTTTCTATCCGCTTCTCCTATTGTCCAAGTTTCGCACCCGTATAATGCCGTACTCCATACATACGACGTTAAGAGTCTCTTCCTAGTCTCTATATTAACCGTTCTCGAGCATAACAGTTGTTTCTTTTTGTTAAACGCAACTCGGCCCTGCGCCATTCTTTGTTTTATATCTTTAGTGCTCCTACCGTCTTGAGTTATTTTACTTCCTAAGTAGCAGAAATCCGCGACCTCCTCTATCTTCTCATTTCCAATTTGTATTTCCATTTTAGTTCTATTTTCACATCTCCTACATACCAAAATTTTAGTTTTCTTTTTATTGATTTTCATGCCGAAGCCCTGTGTCAAAACTGCTTCCATTTCATTCAAAGCCGCTCCTAATTCTTCTTTGCTAGATGCTAACACTGCTATATCATCCGCAAATCTGAGCATGTTAATAGTTTGGCCCTGTACATTGATCCCTGAGGCTGTTCTTTCCTTAACAATATTAATCGCATCTTCGATATATAAGTTGAAAACTAGAGGTGACAATGCACATCCCTGTCTCACTCCCTTCCGGATATCTACTTCCCTTTGTTCCTGCTCACATTCTATAACTGCCTTTTGCTCTTTGTAGAGATTATGTATTATTCTTCTGTCCCTGTATTTCATCCCTACCTTTCTCAGCACTTCGAACATCTTCCCCCATTTTACGTTGTCGAAGGCTTTTTCTAAATCTACAAATCCTATATAGACGCTCTTTCTCTTTTCTATCGTTTTTTCTATAATTACTCGTAAAGCTAGAATGGCCTCGCGCGTTCCTCTATTTCGTCTAAATCCGAACTGATCTTCTCCTAATATTTCTTCCGCCTTTTTCTCCATCCTTCTTTGCACAATTCTAGTTAAAATTTTTGACGCATGGGAAGTTAAACTGATAGTTCTAAAATTTTCGCATCTATCCGCGCCTTTTCTTTTTGGCAAAGCTACTATGATGTTCCGTTTGTAATCTTCTGGAATCTCGCCTGTCAGGTATATGCGACTAACTAGTTTAAATAAACGATCTATTACCTCTTGACCTGCGCACTTTAAGATTTCTGCCTGCAAGCCATCTATACCTGGTGCTTTATTATTCCTTAAACTTTTTAGTGCTATCTCAAACTCTTCTCTCATTATAGGACTCCCTAGGTTATCCCCCTCTACACTGCTTTCGCTTTCTAATATATCTTGCACTTCCTGTCCCGCATATAAGTTTCCTAAATATTCTTTCCACCTATCTGCCTTCTCCCCACTTCCGATTAGGATATCTCCTGCCTCATTTCTAATGTTTTTGGTACTAGATCCAATTTCTCTAAAATTTCTCCTAATTATTTTATATGCTTCATCAGTCTTTCCTACTTCGAATTTATCTTCCACTTCTTTGCATTTATTATCGATCCATTGCTCTTTCGCTTTCCTACATTCCCGAATAATTTCCCACTTGATCGCCTTATATCTTTGTTTCCCTGTTTCATCTAACCTATTTTTATATTTTCGCCTTTCCTCTATTAGACTCACAATATGTTTTGTTATCCAGGGTTTCCTACTTTCATTCTGTTTATGACCCAAAATATCCCTAGCTGAGGAAACTAAACTATTTTTAATGCAATTCCATTCTGCCTCTATGTCCCTAACAATATTTCCACCCGTGCCCTTTAGTGCTTCGTTTGTCTTTTTCTCGAACTTATTGCGCATATCATCATCTTTTAGTTTCTCTGGGTCAAGATACCTTCTTCCGCTTCTTTTTTTCAAAATCTTAAATTTAAGATTGGCTTTCATAACGACTATGTTGTGATCACTATCTATATCTGCTCCTGGATAACTTCTACAATCCCTAACTTGATTTCTAAATCTTTGCCTAACGAGAATGTAATCTATTTGATATCTCCCTAAGTCTCCTGGCATCTTCCACGTATAGCATCTCCTAACATGATGGTGAAATAGAGTGTTCGCTACCGTTAAGTTATGTTTATCGCAGAACTCTATCAGTCTAACTCCCCTATCGTTCCTATTGCCTAATCCAAAGGGGCCAACTATTCCGCCCTGTCGCCCTGTGCCTACGACTGCATTGAAATCTCCTGTAATTATTAAATTTTCGTGCCCTCTCACAAAATCTAGCACATATTCAATATCACTATAAACTGCCTCTACGGCCTCATCACTGTAGTTAGAAGTGGGCATATATACCTGTATTATTACTGTTTTTACAGGTTTCGAATCTAACCTAACCATAACTACCCTGTCACTTTGCTGTAAGAAATTTTCTACACTCTGTCCTACTTTTTTCCGCATAACAATTCCTACTCCCGAATTTCCTCCTACAGATCCTGTGTGTATTACTCTAAAATCTCCGCTCCAGAAGTCTCCAGCTTCTGGCCATCGCACTTCACTGATACCTACTACGTCTAATGCTAACCTATCCATCTCAATTTTCAAATTCTCTAACTTCCCTACTTGTTTCATGCTTCTAACATTCCACGCTCCGACTCGTGAGATGTTACACTTATCATTTCTGATGACTCCCCCCGAAGCAGTCCCCGCCCGGAGATCCGAATGTGGGACTATTTTACCTCCGGAATATTTTACTCCAGAAGGTGCCATCATCATAAATTAAAGTACGCTGTACTAGGGATAAAATAATGTGGTGGTTTCCCGTTGCCTTCCACATCGCAGTAGTGTGTATCACAGTGCCATACCGACCCTCACGATCTCTGCCACTATGATTACTGAAAGAGCTGCTGCCCCCTTCCAGGGACTTGATTTAGTCTGGCTTCTCAAATAAAAACCCCTCCAATATGGTTAAACCTATGGTTCGGCTCTTTATATCATTGAAGCGCGCAAGCCATCCCACCCGTCCCAGTATTACTAGAACTGCGTCAAGGTACAAGTCCTTTGGGATAGACTTAAACATTCAGCAAAATATTTCTTTCCAATTTAAGAATAATGTAGCTGGAATTACTTAATATTAAAGAGTTTGGAAAAAGTAACGTAAATTTTGCCAGAGTTTGTCTCTAAAATTAGTAATAAAGGTATAATCTAAGAATGCCATGCTACTTGAACAGACTTATAGATGAGTCTCACAAGAACGAAACCATCAGTGATCTGCAGTTTTCTCTAATCATTTCGAACATAACGTATTTGGCATGACAGTATAGATGTTTGACACAAAAATACAATTACGTTCAAACAAAGTTGATCACCTTCCACACTAGAGAGGGAAATGTCTTCTCATCATTGTTAAGTCGTCCAAGGCCTGATCACTCGATCTGAAAATTGAGTATACTACTCCAAATTAAAGAGGACATGTGTGATATATATTTGCACCATCACAAAGCAACACACCAAATACAAAAAAATATCAAATGTCTCTGAATTTAAATTGTACCTATTTGAAATGTCACGTAGACATTATACGGGATTTTCTATACAGAAAGGTTAATTTTGCAAATAACTCATTAATCTGATTCTCAACTATTTTTATATTATTATTTGGGCAGACTTCATTTTGATGGTCTGTATAGCGAGAGGACAGAAGATACTAATTCAGGTAAAGTTAGCTATATGAAGGCGATTGGAATGGTTGATTAGTGTGATTTATAGTTAGAGCAGTTGGCTTATTGTGTTTATAATAATTAAGAAGTTACATGAATTATGTACTTATAATTGTATTATTTTAGGTATTTTTGGACGTAGGTGACAGGAATTTAATAAAACCTGATCAAATAAAACGTGGGAGATTGTTAGGAAGAGGTGCATTTGGATTCGTTTTTAAAGGAAGTTACAAAATTAGAGGTTCAAGTTCATTAGTACATATTGCAATGAAGATGCTGCAACCCGTACCACCAGGCCCTAATACCGGACAGTCAGCCTTAATCGCTTATAAGGCAGCACAGAGTAAATGGGATAGAGATCCGCTGCAGTATGCTTGCAAAGCATATTGTACAGCAAGACAAGAATTAAACATATTACTTTCATTAAAACACCCAAACATAGTTGCTTTGGTAGGCATTTGTATAAGTCCTTTGGCTCTAATCCTGGAGTTAGCACCTCAAGGCGCGCTAGATCTGGTTCTCAAGCATTACAGAAGATCAGGAGCTAAATTAGAACCACTTGTTCTTCAGAATGTAGTTTTACAGGTATAGTTACCTTATATTTTGTTTTTTTAATGACATGAAATGCTGCAATTTTGTTTTGATTAATATGCAAATAAAGCTCTAACTCCAATGGTAACTACCGTGGTGTTTTCTCCTCAAGATTCTCTACTGTATTCGGCTGTTACTAAATATCCAGTTATTACCGAATATCCTGTTATTATCAAATATTTGGTATCATCCCTACTGTACCAACACGGTGTATGGTAATGACTTATTTAAAAAAACAACGTGCCACAGACGTAAGACAGTCGCTGACTCTGCCCCGTCACCCTGAATTAACTCCTAAAGACTTTCAGCTACTTTCAAAAGTCGAATACCAGACAGCAAAATTTCATGCCGTGCATATTCAATTCTTATTGCTTAAAGTATATTGAACTAGCGGGCCTGACAGACGTTGTACTGCCTAAAATTACTTTTCATATTGAACTTTTGATTCATTCACTAAATCATTTATTCAATGTGAAAAGTTTTTCTGATTACGTTTATGTTCAACCAAATATGTCCTTCCTATCGTCAGTTATGATCGCGAGTGCATACAAAAAATTATGATTTTGACAGTTTGTCCGAATTTCCCGACTTACGCCTATCCATATCATACAAAAATCCAATAGAAAAAAGCACTTTCAGTTTTTTCCGAATTTTCCAATTTTCCGGGCAACTTTTCCAATTTTTCGTTCCCTAAAAACCCTATTTTTGAAAAGAATTAGCCAAATCGGTCCAACCGTTGATCACTTTCAGTTTTTACCGAATTTTCACATTTTCCGATGGACTCTCCAAAAATTTTCTTTCATACAAACCTTGTCCTGACAATTACGATCACAACAAAAAAAAATCAGCCAAATCGGTCCAGCCGTTAAGCACTTTTAGTTTTTCCCGAATTTTCAAATTTTCCGTTAGATTTTCCCAAATTATGATTTTTACAGTTTGTCCGAATTTCCCGGCTTACGCATATCCATATCATACAAAAATCCCATAGAAAAAAGCACTTTCAGTTTTTCCAGAATTTTCCAATTTTCCGGGCAACTTTCCCAATTTTTCGTTCCCTAATGCCACGTTCGGCCTCTGTTTTGTCGACGTTCCAAATTATTTTGTGCGTAAGCTCCAAATAAGCGTCGAACTCGACTTTATCCGTTGTTCCGGAGTCATAATGGATCGCGCTTGAGGCTTGAGAAATTCTTATTCGACTTGGCTCCAACCACTGTCTACGCTCTTCGTCAGTCTCATTGACTCGACGATCATGTAGTTGGCTTGCATTGCGCGTACGCCGACCGATATTTCGACGCCTCACTGGTGGAATTTTTTCCAAAGAAACACCAAATACATGATCACCACCGATAACACACTGACAATTCAATTTTTAGAACTGCCAAACTGAACGTCACATTTTTGTTTGTCAAACAGATTTTCATACAAACATACCATCCAAATTTTCGACTTTCCAAAATTTCCAAAATTTTCTTTCATACAAACCTTGTCCTGACTATTACGAACACAACACAAAAGAAATCAGCCAAATCGGTCGAGCCGTTCTCAAGTGATGATCTTACATACATTTATTTTTTATTTATTTATTTATTTACCAGATAAAAAAAATATACAAATGATATGCCCAATAACAAGTGCAAAACAAATGCATCCTGCAGAGATGAAGTCATCTGTGCGCAGGTCTGGTTTATAGCCAAACTTAAAAACTAACACTAAAGTAACTAAAAGAGAAAAAAAATACATCCAAAAACAAAACTGGCAAGAAAAAAAAAAACAGAAAAAAGAAAAATCACGACAACAATCCAAAAATCTAACAAAACTCCCAACAATATTAAAAACATTTCCCTTCAGCAAAGTTATCCATACTCCCAGGATTTCTCCCGTTAGCGCAAAACAAACCAGATCACAAACGACAACCACTGTGCACAATCCAAGCAGCCAACTTTTTCTTGATAGCTTTTCTTCCGAGTGTAAGAGTCTTGAGATCATTAGGCAGTGCATTAAAAAATCTCACTGCAGTTATTTTACTACTCTTATGACTAATGGTTTTATTTATTTTTGGCAATAACAGATTCTTATTTCTTGTAATGCTTTTAGATTTATCAAAGTCATCCTTTAATTCATTATAGTGATACAGAAGAGCCTCCAGTGAAAAAGACTCTTTAAATTTTGAAGGGGGTGTGACATTCTCTGTGTTTTTCATAATTATTTTTAGAATTCTATTTTGCATAGCCTGTAACGAATTTATTACGTTATTGTAAGCACCACCCCACGCTATAATACCATAGTTACATATACTGTGGTACAGAGCATAATAAATCATCATCAAAGATTTCGGTTGCAGTAACTTCGCTAATTTAGAAAAAACAAAAAGTAGGTACCTAGTCTTGTTCTTTATATAATTGACATGCTTATCCCATCTCATATGACAATCAATCTGAATCCCCAGATACTTGCAATACTCAACTCTTTTCAGTGCGTGATCGTTAATTCTTATATTTATACTTGCTGGAACACTATCAGAATATACTCCGAAAGTCATGCACACCGACTTAGATACATTCAAAGACAACCTATTTACGGAAAGCCATGAAGCAACGTTATTTAAATAATCATTCATTAAGTCTTCAGCCAAAATCCAAGCCTTCCCAGTACTCAAGACAACTGTATCATCAGCGTAAGATACTATAGAGTCCCTCGGCAACAGCACCAACAAGTCATTAATGTATAAAACAAAAAGTAATGGCCCAAGTATCGTCCCTTGAGGAACCCCAATAGTTAAAAAACAAGTCTCACTAGTGTGTTCCCCAATTCTAACAGTTTGTGTTCTATCTGTCAGATAACTTTTCAACAGCTCAAGAGCAGCACCTCTAATACCATAGTTATTCAATTTTTCATATAATATTTGATGATCCATAGTATCAAACGCATTGGCCAAGTCCAAAAAAGTTGCAACTGTTGGCCTATTTTTGTCTAAATTGTTATATATATAATTTGTCACAAAAGCCAATGCATCATTAGCACTTCTGTTTTTTACGAAACCAAATTGCATCCCACATACTATTTTACATTCAGTTAAAAAATTATTAAGTCTCAAGTGAAGTATCTTTTCAAATACTTTAGCAATATTTGATACAAGTGAGATGGGCCTGTAATTTGTTAAATTATGTTTTTCACCCGATTTATAAATAGGGACTACTTCAGCACCTTTAAACATGATCGGCCAAATCGATTTTTCAATACACAGATTGAAAATATGCGCCAATGGGCCACTGATAAACAAAATATTTTTTTTAAGGTTTTGACATTTATTCCATCAACTCCTCCAGCCTTCTCTTTCATACCGGAGACAAAACTTTCAACCTCCAAGCTTTATGAATATAGATTTATTGTTTGGTTGTGGTGGTTTAAATTTGGCATTTCTAGGCATCTCTATATTATTAGCTAATTCTGCACCTATATTACAAAAAAAGTCATTGAATTTATTGGCTATTTCATCAGGTTTATCTATTCTTTGATCTTTTACCTTTAAATAATCGATTCCGCCTTTCCCAGCTCTTTCACCCTTATTTAGTTTTTTCTTTATGAACCGCCACAAAGTTCTGTTATCCCTACAGTTTGATTGCACCTCACTCTTTTCATAATTAAATTTGGCACTTCTTATCACTTCATCCAATTTCTTGGCATAGGCTTTGTATTCTAATTTTAATTCATCATTTGTGGGATCCCTTTTCCAAATATTATACAATAATTCTTTGGTTCCACATGAAACAATTATGCCTGTGGTTATCCATTTTTTCCTAGGTACATTTCTCCTGTGATTCTTCCTTTTGATCATTGATTTACTTATGACTCTTTTTATCATTTTCACCAAAATCTCAGTTGCAAGACTGGGATTCTGTACATCCATGATGCCAGCCCAATCTTCATCACACTCACATGTGGCAATTGATTTTTATTTATATAGATATACTATAGATATGCCGATTACATCCACAGGCAATATTCTGCACATGCGTTTGTCCGCTCTTTCCATGCTCATTATACATGAAAAGAATGTACTTACTTGTTTCTTATACACACATATCAGTACATGCTCGTGCTTTATAGAATAATCTTATGATGTGCTTCTTATATTCAACAACCTACTATACATATATACTTGTCAGCCTATTAATTTAGTGTGTAAAAGGGTGTTCCCCAAGGCTTAGTTTCAGGACTACTATTTTTTAATTTATATTAACATCCTATATTTATATTAACGTGCCTAATCCCAGAACTTTTATGTTTGCTGTTGATACTTATAAATAGACGGCAACGTATGATCACCCCAACTAAGGTAGAAGAACTACAATAATTGTAGTGATGTGAAACTTGCTATAATGCCTTTAAAAGTCCTAATATACCTGTTGCAAAAGTAGTAAAAAATTCCTCTTGTAGGTGGCAAAAGCAATTGAGTATTTGCACAGGCAGCGTATCATATATAGGGACTTAAAATCGGAGAATGTATTGGTTTGGGAGATCCCACCACCATATTCCGGTAATTTATTTCATACTGTACATGTGAAACTGGCTGATTATGGTAAATAATATAAAGTAAGTAGAATTTATTGAAATGAAATATTATTATAGGCATTAGTAGATCGACTCTACCATCAGGAGCAAAAGGCTTTGGTGGAACTGAAGGATTTATGGCACCAGAAATTATACAGTATAACGGGGAAGAAGAATACACAGATAAAGTGGATTGTTTTTCATTTGGAATGTTTATTTATGAACTGATGTCTTTACACCAACCATTCGAAGGTCATGAATCTGTGAAAGAATGTATTTTGGAAGGAGGAAGACCCTCTCTCACATATAGGGTAAATATTGAGAGATAAATAGTATGTAATTTTAAACGTATTTGAATATTCTGCATAGTCAACAGTCAGTCTCTTGCACTATTCAAGATATCAGAATTAAATTTCATTCTTAGGTTTAAAACTGTTATATGCCTCGTACAATTATTGATGTTCACTGTTCACTTGGTACGTTCCAATTCAGAGTTCTTTATGTTTAAGTGTGAGGTAATTAAGGTAAAGCAGTTAAACATGAAGAACTAAATAGTGACAGATATTTTAAAGTACAGGAAAGTGTATAACAGTTATTATCGATTGCATCCTAATCTAAAACATATTCCTCTAAATATTTTCTCTTCCTATTAGTTATATGTATGGCTTTACATCCTGTTGATTAATCTGACAAATTAACCATTAAGAATTCTACTTGCAATTCCGGAATCCGGTCTGTTAAAGTAGGTATATGTCGACAGCAGATTGTGATGCCCCGATTAATATTTTCCTCGTTATTTGTGAATATTCCAACCGCATACATCCGTAGCTTATGTATTATTTTATCTCGTGATGAGTGTGCACTGCCTATAGCTCAGTTGGTTAGAGCAGTCGTCCGGCAAGTGAAAGACCTGGGTTCGACTCCCACTCAACACCAGTTCCCATTTTTCGCGAGAGAAAACCCTCTGTTCCATAACAATTATTATTATCGACTGCGTGTCAATCTAAAACCTATTCCTCTAAATATTTTCAGTCTCTTAATAATTCATTTCTTCCTATTAATTATATGTATGGCTTTACATCCTGTTGAATAATCTGACAAATTAATCATTGAGAATTCTGCTCGTACTTATGGAGGCCGATCTGTTAAAATTGCTGTATGTAGACAGCAGATTGCGATACTCTTATTAATGTTTTCCTGGTCATATTAGAACTTTCTCTCACTACGAGGGTTCAGTTGGCTTTACATCCTGTTAGTTAATTTGGCAAATTAATCATTGAGAATTTTACTCGCACTTCCGGAATTCGTCTGTTAAAGTTACTGTATGTCGACTGCAGATTGCTTTCCTCCAATTAGTGTTTTCCTTATTATATTTGAGCATTTCCATCGCATTCATTCGCTGCTTATGTAGAACTTTATCTCGCGACGAGTGTGCTATGCTGATATCTGACTTGGTTAGAGCAGCTGCCCGACAAGTGAAAGACCCAAGTTTAACTCCCAACTGGCACTAGTTAGTAGGGTGGGTCGAAAAAATCATTTTTTCGAGTATCGAATTCTAATAGTGCGCAAAAGTTGCGTATTTGCATGCTAATTAGTGAAAAAATAATTTAAAAAATCGTACGTTGGATCTTCAGTTCGCGCAGAGGGCCTAAAGTTTGGAAAAAATGAGGAAAAACATCAAATTTTACGTTTATGCTGAAAATGTACCGGTAAACTTTTTTGGCTTCTAATAGCATCTAAGAACTTCGTTTTAGTTGTCTGATGACAGAAAAATTTTATTTAAAAACCATGCGCTCCTTTTTGAGTTCGCGCAAAAGGCCTAAAATTAGGCTAAAATTAGGTTTTCTATCATCTTACAAATACAGCCACTGTTTTATTTTTAATTATATATTATTATTTTACTTTGCAGCTTTTCGCCCATTTCACATTTTTGTATGAAATAACCCAGAACTCACCACGAGGAGGTGGCTGCAATTCGAGTTCCACCCACACCCCTCGCAACCATCCAACCAATTAGAGTGTGGTAAATTACGTTGATTTAGCAAACGATGTTACCTTAAAATTCAATTTTTGATCACATTTTGACATTGTCGATGAGAGCAATGTTGTTCTAATGTAGCCATCTCTGTTTTCTTCTCCGCACACTTTTTCTTCAGACTCCGTTACAAGCTTCACCCATCTTTCCACAGCTTGGGTGTGGTATGGAAAATTTATAAAATGAAAATCACACAGCGTTTTCTCTTTTAGAAACGAAGAAATAGTTTCGACTGTTATGCTTTCCAATATTGAAGGTGGCGACAGCTTACATTTGGTCCAGTCTATCAACTCAGTGTAGTCCGTGGCATCAAAATTTATTAAAGGAGTCATAAAAGTTCTAACAGACTTCCCTTTGGGAATTTCAGATTTTGCCTTTAGTCTGGTTTGACATTAAAACATATCAGTCAGTGAAATATGGTCCCAAACATATCTTTAAGCTTGTTCAAACAACGAGACATTTGCCATATGACATTAAAGGAATCATCGATCCTGTAATTCAGAGAAACGCCTTTTTCTGTCACCCAGAGAACATGTTGTTGGCTATGATAGTCGATGAGAGACAGCACATACGAGAGTTTGGCTAGAGGAGAGTACTAAAGGCACAAACTGAAATTCCCAAAGGGAAGTCTGTTAGAACTTTTATGACTCCTTTAATAAATTTTGATGCCACGGACTACACTGAGCTGATAGACTGGACCAAATGTAAGCTGTCGCCACCTCCAATATTAGAAAGCATAACAGCTGAAACTATTTCTTCGTTTCTAAAAGAGAAAACTCTGCGTTATTTTCATTTTATAAATTTTCCATGCCACACCCAAGCGTGGAAAGATGCGTGAAGCTTGTCACGGAGTCTGCAGAAAAAGTTTGCGGAGAAGAAAACAGAGATGGCTACATTAGAACAACATTGCTCTCAAGATCGACAATGCCAAAATTTGATAAAAAATCTGATTTTAAGGTAACGTCATTTGCTAAATCAATCTAATTTACCACACTCTAATTGGTTTTATGGTTGGGAAGGGTGTGGGTGGAACTCGAATTGCAGCCACCTCCTCGTGGCGAGTTCTGGGTCATTTCATACAAAAATGTGAAATAGGCGAAAAGCTGCAAAGTAAAATAATAATATATAATTAAAAATAAAACAGTGGCTGTATTTGTAAGATGATAGAAACCCTAATTTTGGCCTAATTTTAGGCCTTTTGCGCGAACTCAAAAAGGAGCGCATGGTTTTTAAATATAATTTTTCTGTCATCAGACAACTAAAACGAAGTTCTTGGATGCTATTAGAAGCCAAAAAAGTTTACCGGTATATTTTCAGCATAAATGTAAAATTTGATGTTTTTCCTCATTTTTCCAAACTTTAGGCCCTTTGCGCGAACTGAAGATCCAACGTACGATGTTTTAAATTATTTTTTCACTAATTAGCATGCAAATACGCAACTTTTGCGCACTATTAGAATTCGATACTCGAAAAAATGATTTTTTCAACCCACCCTACTGGTTAGCATTTTCCTTGAGAGAAAGCCATGTGTTGCATAACAATTATTATTGACTGCATGCCAATCTAAAACCTATTCCTCTAAATATTTTCAGTCACTTAATTCTCTTCCTATTAGTGTTTTCCTTGTTATATTTGAATATTTCCATCTCATTCATTTGCAGCTTATGTAGGACTTTCGCGACGAGTGTGCACTGCCGATAACTCAGTTGGTTAGAGTAGTCGCCCAGCAAGCAAAAGACTCGGGTTCGACTCCTAATCGGCGCTAGTTCGCAATTTTCGCGTCTCAATCTAAAACCTATTCCTCTAAATATTTTCAGGGCTCGATCAACAAATTACTGTTTCACCTTCACAAATACGCACTTATTAATAAATTAGCTCCAGTGATTTTCGAGATTGGCCTCGAAAGTGTTTATGAAGAAGGCATTCTGTTGCCTCACAAATTATGATTCCCCCTTACAGCACTAACGGCTAGATTTTTCAAGACGGAGATTTTGCCCGATTTAAATATGTTTTGTCGGAGAAGGTGAAATGGTCTTTGGCAAATGCGCTAATATTAAGTCACTTGGATTATGCTTCTGGTATGTACTACCCATGCCTCACAAAATTGTTCAAAAATAAGCTGCAAATACTGCAAAACTGTTGTTTCCGGTATGCATTTATTGTGGATTAATCTGAGCATGTAACTCCTTACTATAGTTCTAGGAACATCTTGAAGGTTAATGAGAGATTTTCTCTATCATTCGGCCTGTTGTTATAAAAGGTTTTCGCATTGCATAATCCTGAATATTTGTGTAATCTGTTAAGTCTTAGATCTGATGTTCACTCACTAAACTTGAGATCTGTGTACACCATTCCGAGACATAAGACTACTAGGTTTTGGTCTTGCTTTTCTTACGCAGGACCAAAAATTCTCAATGAACATGCAGAGTGTTTCAATTTGCCTTCTGTACATCAGTTTAAAACCATGTTAATGACAAAGTTAAGGAAAAACCACGATTGTTAGAGAACTTGCACTCTACTAATAGCTCTACTTTAAGTAATTATTAGGGAAAATTGGAAAATGACGTTGTCAATGTTTTCTCCTTTTTGACCATGTATTATTTTCTGTTTAAATAAATATACAGGGTGTATCCAAATAAGTGCGAAAAAATTTAAGAGGCGATTCCTTGTTGAAAATTAAAGGGAGTGTTTGATATAAACAAATCCTCATATGTCCCTCTCTTAGGAGTTACGCTCCTCCAAAGTGGGAGGTGGAAATTATGTTTTTTTATTTTTTGTCCAAATCTGAAATATGTAGTTAGGGAAATGAAATTTGGTGGAAGGTTTCTAATGTTAAAAAGCCTACTTTCGAAGATTTTCTAGACCGATCCATATTGTTATAAGTGGATGAAACTCGCAACCCCTCTAAGCAACTTGGTGCTGCCTACTACTTTTACTTGGAATTTAATTCTTTCAGTGCATGATGAAGTTAATCTTTTTTTTCCCGAAAACTATTGATTTTACAAAAACAGCAAAAGAGATACGAAAGTTTTTAAATGAATGAAGCTTTCTAAGGCATATTTTTAAACAATCAAATTCTTACACTGTAAAAATGTAAAACGTTAAAAGGGAAAAAATTAAGAGGGGTTGCGAGTTTCATCCACTTATAACAATATGGATAGGTAAAAAAATATTCGAATATAGCCTTTTTAACATTAGAAGCCTTCCACCAAATTTCATTTCATTAACTTTTTCAGATTTTGAGAAAATAAATAAAAACCTAATTTCCACCTCCCACTTTGGAGGAGCGTAACTCCTAAGGGAGAGACATATGAGGATTTGTTTATATCAAACACCCCCTTTAATTTTCAACAAGGAATCGCCTCTTAAATTTTTGCGCACTTATTCGAATACACCCTGTATACATATAATAATTTATATTAACCAACTATACATATTTCACTCAATCGTAATTGTTATTAATTACCAATATTTTAGGAGACATCCTATCCTTGTTATTGTTTAGACTTAATGGCTATGTGTTGGAATCAGTGTCCAAAGGATAGACCTTCAGCTAGTCAGATTGTATCGATAGCGAGTGCACCAGAGTTTACACATTTAAACGATGTTATTTCTGTTACTCGCCAATTAGAAATTAACGCTTCTACCATTGTACCAGTTACACACATAACAGGTAAGCATTAAAAATAGAATAATGTATAGATTAGATGATGTGTTGTTTGATAAAAATACACCCTAACATTATTTACTCTGACATTTTAAATTTAACAAATAACAGGGCTACGCTAAAGTAGGAAAATTATTGTCGTGTTACTGATTCGTTTCAACATTTTATTCTAGTGAGTATGAATATTTAAATTATTTATAGTGATTTGGAAAAATAATTAAACAGTAGGTAATCGAACAAACAGTCTAACAGCTCTCACAACTTAAAACGGACAAATCAAACCTATCGCACTACTTACACTTTGCTCAATAGCCTCTTAAATCACCCTGGTATATATCACTTTATTCTTTCTTTTAACTCTTCCAGGGATTCTATAATGTTCTAAAAACTTTAAAAATGTTATAAGAACTGGAACAACCTAAAAGCTGTAAAAATGTTATAGCGCATAACTGAGTTTTATCACTACCATGCTTTGTACCAATTACAATACAAACTGCATGAAGTCAATCTCTAAAATGCATTTTCCAAAAATTGACTTTGTCTGTTATATGGTAATTATTGGTACAAAGCATAATAGTAATAAAACTTAGTTATGTACATAGACTACCAAGAAAGTACACAGTCTATGAAAAGTTAGCTCACTGGCGCGAATTACGTGACTGAAGATTTGATGTACCTTAAATAAACTTCAATTCCATCTTTAAAACTGGAGCGTTTAAAAACCAGTATTTATTCCAATCAAGGAAGAAATAGGTTACATATATTTAGATTGTGTTACGGTGGAAATTGATGGATTACGTGATTCTTTTATTTTGGTTCGAAATAGCGTTATTTTAGTGTATTTTTCCGCCAGGTTGGTAGGCAACCCTTTTTGCACCTCTGTTTAGAACAGAAATGCCCTCTTGACTTCCTGTAAATATGTATATTAGATTATCCCTTAATAAAATACATTTGTAATAAAAGAAAACATAATTTTGATTTCATTCTGCATAAGTACAGGATATTTATTGTACTGCACAGAAACTTCTCGCAATATTTTTAACAACGTGAACTGTTAAAAGAAATTCTTGCTGAACATTCCGTTTAAATTTTACTGCGCGTGATTTCTGGCAAAAAATAGATTTTTACTGTTATGCAAGGCTTTTAAACTATACAGTTTAAAGACCTTGACTGTTTTGTAGATCTTAGTAGTATTATTCGCTGGTGTATTTTATTTATATTCAGTAAAATAATCCAGAATTCAATAAAAAATGAATGTGTTCATATGAAAGTTTTCAAAAATGACCCTTCAAGAATTTGCAGCGCCACCGGTGGATATTTATTGAACTTGTTAGAAGTAGAACAGAAAATGGCGCGTCGATATTGCTCCTTACCTCTAGTCCTCCTTGATATTCGATTAGTTGTCGTTAAAATAAGCTTCTAATTAAAGTTTTAGCAACGTTTGTTTATAAGCTTTATTGTTTTAATGGTTAAGTTTAGAAATATAGGTGGGATTTAGGGTTTAGTTTTCTTGTGTTTTTCCCCGCCTCTGGTCGTTTATTCTGGAAACCGGAAGTTCACGCAAGAGACCTTCACTTGACATTTTGTTCCTTAATGTTCTTGGTCTAAGCCAGGCCTGTGCAACCTTTTAAGCGAAAGGGCCATTTGCAAGTTTTATGAACTCCTAGCGGGCCGCACTACTGTCTATCAAGGGTTCCCTATGTGTGGTGGGTCCAGAGTATTTTGAATAATTGAAGACAAACGTTAATATTGAGATTTGTAATTTTATAAGTAATAGAAAAAGTTAACAAAAAAAGCACTTTTTTGATAGAAACATTAAACAAAAACGTTATTAACACTTTTACATTTGTATGTGTAAAAAAATATTTACCATCAAAACACAAATTATTGGGAAAAAATTGTAATAAATAAATATCCTAATCTTCAAAACTTATACCTAGGTATTATAATAAAACTTATACAAAAATTCTGATTTATGAGAGGAGTGAATGGATGAACACTATGCGTACAGCGTCTGCGTACTCCCACCGCGAGTAGTGCATATTATGTCGCACCACAGATCAGTGTTGCCAGATTGGGCTACTTGGCCCAATTTGGGCTACTTTGTGGACGTTTCGAATACTACTTTTTTGAGAAAGTAGCAATCCGACTTTTTGGGCTACTTTTCATATAACGTTAGACAACTTTGGGCTATTTTTAGGCGTTCGTTGGTATCATTATAGTTGTTCGGTTATTTCATTCATCTGTAAGTAATCGATATATTCATGTATTGAAAATCAAACTATCGAATTCGAAATTTCATTCTCCCATCCCTAGGTCTATCATGCACAATACACATTCACTTGCCAGCACAAATGACTCCGAAATTGACCGAATCTATATGCCGAAATGTAGCCGAATACATCCTCTTTTAGTCGGCCGCAACTGGACAGTACAAAATGATTTTTAAATTCTTACATGCGTAATTTTATACCATCGTAACCTTATTTTTAATCCCCGTTTGCAATAGAAATGTGCGACGCACACCCAAAAAAATAATGATACCTATAAAAATATGGAGTTGATTGTTCCAAATCTGTATTGTGATCACTGAAACGAATTAAATATGAAATTAACTTCACTTCAGTGGTGGTAAGGGCTGCAGAGAGCGGGAGAGCGGGAGAGAGCGTCTGCTGGGGTAACTACCACATGCCCACGAATATCTTCCCTTAAAAACGCGTTAAAATTGTTTGTAAATTACTTAATTTGAAAAATATTCTTCTCTTCTTTTTGTGCTCCGTTTTTGGGCTACTTTTGGGCGACTTTGTAGGATTGCGTTTTTGGGAGACTTTTTATTCTGTGGCTGCACTTCTTGAAAATTCAATCTGGCAACACTGCCACAGACACCACCATGTCTGTGTGTTCCACCCATCTACCGTGATTCTACAGTTCATGAGAAAAGGTTCATGTTTCGGGAAGCGGAGTGTTTGAAAAAAGAACTGTTTCATGACAGAAACTGGATTCGGACATTCAGTTCATGAAATGTACAATCACGGGATGTGCTGTACATGAAACGGTGTATTTTGTGTTCCTTGTTGAGAGACGTTACATTTTTTACTAGAATTTACTTTGCTTTATTTTTTTAATATTCAGTTCTGTGCCGCGGGCCGCATAAAAATGTCAGAAGGGCCGCATGCGGCCCGCGGGCCGCAGGTTGCACGGGCTTGGTCTAAGCCTATATAAAGGGCATATTCTGCCTCTGGGAATTAATTATCGAATATCAGTGAGACTAGAAATCGTAACTTCGAGTAGTGTGTTGAGTTTTTGGTTCTGATAATAGAATAAAATAGTTTCAAAAATACATAGTTCAGATTTTTTATCGGGACCAAAATAGTTAACTGGTTTTTAGTAGAAGATAGTTTTCGTAGTGAAACTCAGCTCGTTGTAATAGTCTTCAGGAGCCCCCATCACAGGGGTAAGTTGGTCAACTTGGCCTATTGGATTTATTTTATTGGTGACCTTCCTCTCTATCTAGTGTTTTAAGAGGGAATTTTGGGAAGGAGTTTTAGGAGGAAGTTTTGGTTTTGAGAGACAGGTTTCTGGATACAGGATTTAGTAACAGAGGTTAGATCTAGTAATTTACTCCTACCTGGGACGTAGCCCAGTTACGTAGTTATTTTGGATTGGAATCATATGAATTTGACACCGGATTTTTAGAACAGAACTTTGTTGTGAAAACTGAAGAGGACATCCGACAGTGACTTTTGTTGGACGTAACAAGTTGACAGACAAATTTTTTTATTTTTAAGTAATCAGCTTCAGCAAAATTTTTGATTTAAAAGTTTTCAAAGCAGATTTTGTATTGCCTAAAGAATTTAATCCCTCGTTTAATATTTACTCATCGTAAGATCTCGCTTTGCGAATAGTTTCCTACGTTGGCCCTAGCACCATCGTTGGTAAGTACTTAAAGACTGCTAGGTGGCGCCCTAATATTTTCCCGGATTTGACCTCGCTTTCAAGAACCTCGTTCGTCTTTCGTCGTTTGACCCACCACCCTTCTTCGACTGGTGCCTAGCCGAGGCCAGAGAGCTCCAGTGGCTCGTTAATCCTTCAATTGCGGATTCAGTTACATTATTTGTTAGGAATTTAGTTTTAGGCAGCTGGGTCCGCAATAATTAAAATGGTGGTGTGACAAGAATGAAGTTGCGGATCTTTTAAAAAACAATGTGGGCGACAAGGTGTCCATACTGAGGCATAGGATAGCACCAACATCGTAAATGCAATAGGAAAATAAAGAGAAATCACCCTATGAGGTTGTAACACCATCATATGACACTAGATAGAGATGTGTGTCTCAAAAGAAGAAAAAGTTGTCCTGCAAACGTGTCCTAATTTGCTTCGGTTTTAAAACATAGGGTGTTAAAATTTGCCTAAGAAAAATTCACTGCCAGAAGAGCAATTTTTAAGAGTGTATTATTTTGCATGTTGTTAACTATACTCGTACTCCTGGAAGACACTAACATTGTCAGCGAAACAAGTGCCGGGTATAATGCTGTCACTGTTTTGGTGTGTATGGTCAACTTTTAAAAATCCATGTGAAATTACGCCAAAGTTTCCGGTTCACACACGGTGTATAAGAATTATCAGCAAATTCCCATATCTCTGACATTGTTCACATGAAATTTATTTCACACCTTCGGATATTAAGGAAGAAATAGTCAAATATTCTGCCAAAATTTCAGTTTGTTTGAGTACACCATTCATAAGATACAATAAAAGAAATAAAAACGTGGATAAACTTCAACACCCTGTATCTTAAATATGTTTTTATTACTTGATTCTTGATTCCCTTATTTTGAGTCATAGAACATGTCCTATCCTTTATGGCATATATGATAGCGTTTTATACCCTCTACAGCGTTGTAATAATCATTAGCGAATACATTTTGTAAGTACTTGTGCCAATTTTATGTATTTTTTGGAGTTCCGAGTATTTGTCAATTCAATTTCAGCACCTTCAGTACTAAAACAAATTGGTCATATTTAAAACAAGTCACAACAACTGCAAGAAAGATTGACGTAGGTATTTCAAAACAAAACAAACTTCTTCTAAAACCATTGCAATTTTAATAGAGTCTGTTAGTTAGGTTATATTACTCGTTTCGCGCTCTATCCTACTTCAAAATTCTTGTTACGGAGCTCTTATGGGACTTAGATTTTAAACACTGATTATTTAAATTCAGTGCATTTCTTGATAGGGATTCTGCAAGTGATATACAGGGTGATCTATAATGAGTGTAACAAACTTTTAGGGTAGATAGAACACTTAAAAATAATGCGAAAAACCTTAATCAACGTAGGTCCAAAAATACAAGAGATACAAGAGATACAAGGTGTTGAATGAAATTTCTTTAAAAAAAATTATTTTTTTTAATATCTGGAAAACTATCAGAGGTATTTATTTGAAATTTGGGGTATAACAATTCATTGAAGTTATTTACGAATTTATAAATTTTGAGTTTTGTACTCTCACCAGTGGCGTCACTACGAGGTGGGGAGACCACATTTATTACCGAAATTGTGTTATGCTACTGACTTACACAGATATGTTGCAAAATATTTGAATCTTTGTTTTATTTATAAGAAAAAATTAGTCTTTTGTTTTTTGCGTACGAAGCATAGTTTCAGAGAGAAATAATTATGTGTAACATGGTGCATTAGTCCGAGATTTTAAAAACGAAATTGTCAACCATTCTCTGTAACAGTAAAGCGTTGTTAATATCGAATTAGCGTGTAAATACTTGAAAATAGCACAAAACAGCTGAAAATAGTAGGTAACGATACAAGAAAATATTAAATTTTTGTAAGAAATTTCAACACCCTGTATATATTTTTGTAGCCATTTGGGCACATATTCATTAGGGATTTTCACAATATTTTCACAGTATTTACACGCCACTTCAATATTAACAACGCTTTACTGTTACAAAGATGACTGATGATTTCGTTTTTAAAATAGCGGACTATGCACCGTGTTACACAAAATTATTTCTCTCTGAAACTATGCCTCGTACACAAGAAACAAAAGAAAGATTTTTTCTTGTAAATAAAGCAACGATTCAAATATTTTGCAACATATCAGTGTAAGTCAGTAGCGTAACATAGTTTCGGTAATAAATGTGGTCTCCCCACCTCGTAGTGACGCCACTGGTGAGAGTACAAAATTCAAAATTTATAAATTAGTAAATAACTTCAATAAATTATTATGTCCAAAATTTGAAATGAATAGATCCGGTAGTTTTCCAGATATTTAAAAAAATAACATTTCTTAAAGAAATTTCAACACCTTGTATCTCGCTTAGCCGGCATTTTTGGACATACGTTGATTAAGGTTTTTCGCATTATTTTTAAGTATTCTATCTACCCTATAAGTTTGTTACACTCATTATAAATCACCCTGTATAGACTGCTCTTTTTTTAAATTTATCATACAAAATTCAGATTCTACAAAACACAACGTTCTATACAGAATCCCATAAATTTGAACATAAACATATTAACATATCAAAATCTTACAAAGTATGGTCATAACCTCGGTTATAACTCTAAAATATTGCGTAACTGTGTGCTATAAAATGAAATACTTAATACAAAAAATCTATATAAAAACAAAAACTAAAAGTAAATAAACAAACAAAATAACAAGAATTTACACAATTCACAAGCTTTCTCTTACTACTACTGGTATTTACATATTTGGTAAAATAATACTATCAGTTGCATCAGTTCTCGATCAATCTTGTCGTGCGTTGATAATGTGAATGTAGAGTTCTTTCCTGAAGTTACTAGCATCATCAATTATTTTCAGTTTTTGTGGTAGGTTATTATATATTATTGCGGTTTTATGTGTAAAAGTGTGTTTTGTTTTGTTGGTCCGGTGATGTTGTAAGTGTAGCTGTGGTGCTTTTCTCGTATTGTAATTATGAATTTCATTATTCATATTTAAGTGTATGTTTGTTTCAATGTGTTTGTTAACTATTTTGTGTATTAATTTTGCCGATTCTTGCAGAATAATTTCGTGTATAGTAAGATGTCTAGTGGCTTCATTGACATGCATAGTCTTTGTGTCCCATTTCATTTCATACAGTGTTTTTAAAGCTCGATTTTGCACCCTTTGCAACTTATTTAATTCAGTTTTTGAGACTCCTCCCCATATTGTTGCTAAGTAACTTAGATGTGGTTTTACATATGCATTATAAACATTATTTTTTGTATTTTTTTTGACAGTGGTGCTGATCTTCGGAGTCTACCTGTTACTTGTCGAATCTTGCTTATAATACTTGTTATGTGCTCCTTAAACGTTAAGCGGTCATCTAGTATTAATCCCAGATATTTCAGCTGTTACATTTTCAAAAACAACTTAAAATGCAATTTAATTTCAGAAATATTTTAAAACAGCACAGTGCCTATTCGAAAAGAACGTATGTCTTGTGTAGACCAGGCCAGATTATTTTGATGTTTGCTGGACAAGGTTTGAGGTTAAGTTGTTTATTTCTTCGGCTTATTTAGTGTTTAATCTTTATTTAATAGGTGGTTTACGAATTGACTTATATTTAAAAAGTGTATAATGGAAGAGAAAGTGTTAAAAATTAGTATAGTTAACAACTTCTTTATGGACGATTTAAACCATCTACTGTGTCCTTGGTTTAGTATAGTAAACCAAGTACTGTGCCGGTTCTAGCTCAGACACGCTCGTGCCGTAAATTGCAGTAGTTTGCTGAATTTTAGTTTTAAACAAAATGACTGCATAAATAAATGTTTTTATAAGACAAACACCGAAAAAAGCTTCATAGTAATCGCCATAATATATTGATTTAATGTTAAGAAATCAGGATGAAAGGTAAAAATAGAATGTGCAGTGCAAGGTCATCTAAACTCCATTTAAAATGCATTGAAAAATTTTATCCAACTATTCTCTTAGGATACCTAGCTTTTTAAATTGTCTGTTACAATTAGGATGTGCTTGCTGCCATCTACCGATGTTTTGAATGGACCCGTCATGTCAATAGTAACCAAAAAATTACCGAAATAATACAAGTCACCCGAATGAAATATTTCAATTGGCCAATTTCACGATGAAAAGAATAATCCTGAATTATTTTGAATTTGATCTGGGCTGCTAAGGTACTAGCTTCGTGATTGGTTGTATCATAGCAACGAATACAGAATTAAAGTTTTAACTTTAATTCTGAATTCGTTGTTAGAAAATAATGGTATATTGTTTTAGAAGGAGAAAAAGTGTAATTTTTTAGTGGTGAGCTTGCTCGGCCGACAACACAGACGAATCACAAAAAAAAAACACTTTTTCTCTGAATAAAACATGCTATTTTTTCTTCAAACGTTGAAAATAACTTAAGAATTCAAAATAATTAGCTATTCCTATTTTAATGGTAATTTTTCATATCCCGTAGCTTATCAAGGTGTTTAAGTAACTACAAAGCAACGCTGTTGGATTGCTCTGAGATTTAGATCGACGAATGCTAGGTTCGATTGTCGCTCACGACAAGTACGATTTTGTGCTGACCCATTTTTAATTTCTTGTTGCTTAAAATAAACCTTAAAATATCCAGACATCTCTGATTATTTTTTTCATCGTCAAATTGGCCGATTGAAACATTTCATTTGGGTCCCGTGACTTGTATTATTTCGGTAATTTTTTCAATAATTTTCCTTGTTGATAAGTTGCCATAGTTGCAAATTTGTAGGTGCATTTATAATCTAGTTACTTTAGTACCTGCCAAACGTCAAATATTCCCAACACCTTTTTTGTATATGAAATAAAATTGTCGTTAATTTGTTTTAAACTGCGTTGTTCGATTCAAAAAATAATCTTGTTAAATACAATTCGTGGTCTGGAATTTTCAGGTAATTTTACTCAAGCTGTTGCTTTTACTAACCACTCGTGTAAATTTGACAGAAGATTACTCGCGCTAGCGCTCGTGATCTTTTAACTGTCAAATTTACACTCGTGGTTACCAAGCAAAGCAACGCTTTCGTAAAATTTCCGACAATGCCAGACCACTTGTTGTATTACTACAGAAAGCATCATAGGAAATTCGTCAAATGTCGGCATCGCTACTACAATCGGTGCTTAGGGGCGGCCGTGAGTGGCAGTAAAAGTAGCTTTTACTGCTTTGGCAGTAAAGCTGAACTTTAAGTTTATGTATTCTGTCGCAAAATGTCATATTTTTCTGATGTTTGAAGAAAAATATATTTATTGAAGTTTGTTCATCACAGGTAGATATGTAGGTTATCTTGGTATACAAGTTGACAACCATAGATGCTTTAAAGGCACCTAAACGCATTTCGTTTTATAAACTTAATTCCAATAACTACTCTTATTTACAATGATTTTGACAATAATAGACAATAAAAAATTTTACAATTTTTACTAGTTAAACACCACTTACTATTGCAATTCTTTAATCTCTCTCTAGTTAGTATAATTTGTTGACAGTATTTATTTTTATAATCTTATCACTTACAGATGATGGCTTATCAGGATATGAATTGTGGTTGAGTGGTGAAAGTTCAAGAATAGACTTGCTATTGGTAGCTGGTAGTAGCTGGGTTCAGCATTATACGCTCTCTTTGCAATTTTTTCCGACAGCAATTAGTTCTGTTGGAAATATGGTTTGGATTGGAGATCAGAACGGCATTATTCATGCATATATGTAAGTCTAAGTTGTGAAAACAGAGTTTTCTATAAATAGGACTGCTTTTAAGTTTTTGTAATATACCAGAAATCAAGCCCTACCTTGAGCCCTACCAACGCGCAGGGTAGTTCTATCCTTGTCGCACATTATCACGTCAGCTGCGAAGCAGAACTGGATTCGCACCGCTACGTGTGTCTTAATTCTGCAGTATATTAAATGAAATAAAAATAAATTTCTTCACTCAAATTTTATTTTGGTCTCGATTTTATGTTGCCAGAAAGTGGAAGGTGTTCTCCCAGTTCTGTCTTTTGTTATCTTCATATGCCGTAGTTGTAAAAAGTGCGTTTCTTTTATTATGTATTGTACCTACTACCTACTTACCTACAGATCATGTACCGCCAAGGAAATAAGTAGGCAGACAAGTATACGTAGATTAAATTAAGTGAAGTAAGATTTTGGGTCTAGGAAAAATAAAAACTGTTAATTTGGTTCAGTTGAATAATATACCTACCATATCAACTACAAGTGCCAAAAATGTTAATCTGTTTTATAATCTCGTTTGAAATATTTAGAACAAAAATATTACAATTTTAAGTCAAAAAGCATCATTAAAATCTCGTACTTCGAAAGTACATAGGAATTAATTTATTATGCAATCCGTTTTTAAGAAATGAAAATTAGCAAACTTCATGTACGCAGCGTGGCCATATGAAAGCCGGTTTTTACGAAAAAAATTAAAATTTGAAAACAATTACAAGAATGCTCAAATGCCTCTTTACTGTGAATCACACATGGATTTTTTAACTAAAATATTAATTTCGTACAGAATGGGGGATATCAAAAGTAGGTACCTACCTAAAACAACTTTGAAAAAGACTGCAATACCGATCCTCAACAAAATTTCGAAAAATGTTATTGCATGTTATCTATCTTCTATATCTATAAAACACAAAAAAAGTTTCTACCTACCTACCTATGTCCGTTATAGCCTCTGAAACGGCTGGACCCATGTTGATGAAATTTTCAGGTAATCTTCAGCTCAGCCCAGCGGGTGTTCCTGTGAAGTTTGGTAGCGATCGGTGCAACAGAATTTTTTTTCTTGGTTTTGTGAGAAGCCGGGGCTTGATATGACACATATCAACTGTCAGATTTGACAAATAAAATTCAGACCGTCAGACAGTATTAAATAAATTTTATTTGTCAAATCTGACAGTTGATATGTGTCATATCTTGGTTTAGTATAAAACCTGGTTGGCTATTACGCAGCTTTTGGGGGCCACTGGTATGGGACATACTGACGTCAGTATGTGGAACTCTGGGGTGTTTTGTAGCGAACTACTGAATTTTTCTAAAATTGCCGGTTACCGTCAGCCGTCAACGACCCTACGAGCATTATTTGCTCGTAGCAACAGCATATACTTGGGCCGCCCAACAGATGGAGTGATCACCCTGCAAGAACGTGCTCTAGCGGGACCAATATTAATTTACGACGACCGAATTGGAGTGATGCGACTTCGTTGGGTCTAAAGAAAGCGCATCACTTCGGTTCTGTCGTCCTAAATTGATAGTGGTCCCGTCTAGAGCTCATGTTTGCAACGTGATCACTCCGTCTGTTGGGCGGCCCAAGTATAGTAGGAATTTGCTGTCAAACTTTGTGAAAGATCAAAATTTTTGGTTGAATTTGAATGTTGTTTTGCTTCAATGTGAGAATAAATTATGGGAAAATCAAAAGAATAACATACCTGAAATCGTAAATTACAATTTAAATAAAATCTGCAATAGAAATTGAAAATTTGTGACCAGATCATAAACTTTAAAATTGAAACTTCAAGTAATCTGGAAATCCGATCTGGAAATTAGCCGTTTTGCAGTTGACACCTATTTGGGCATTACGTAAAAACCAAAATAGTTCATACAAGAACACTTTCGTGTTCAAACACTTTATATTAACGAAAAACTTGGGAATTAAATCCTGAAATTTATTTAATGACAATCAACTGACGTTGCTAAATTGACATATTGGCAGTGTTACAAATCGAAAAGAATCCGACACTCCTGACTACAGAGGTTCTCAACAAGTTTGTCCACATGCGCAGAAGGCAACGAAAATCGGTTCTCGGAGTGTCGAACCATTATCTATACTAAACCAAGGTGTCATATTAAGCCCCGGCTTCGCACAAAACAAAAAAAAAAATTCTGTTGATCCGATCGCTACCAAACTTCACAGGAACACTCGCTGGGCTAATCTGAAGATTGACTTACAGTAGGTGCCGCGCGTGTCGTACCGGGACCGGGCAGCTAGTAATTTATAAAGTGAAAATTGACAGCAAACGTCAAACGGCATATGTCATTCGCAGTTTATCAAGTTTCAGACGATTTTACCACAATTATTTCTTCAGAGGCAGCAACGCGCCGGGTACCAGCTAGTTATTTATAAAGTTAGTAATAAGAAGTAACAAGCTAGAACTCTTATTTTTCTTATTATATTATTTTAGTCGCATTAAATAAAACGTCATTTATCAAACAGAGAAATGTATAAAATAGAGTTATTCTGCAAGATATACCACTATTAAATCAATTTTTGATACTGCTATCGGGAAGAAATTTATGAATATTTTAAAAACATAAATATTCGATCTCGTATTCGATTTTTGCGAAAATTGGCGTGTATGCATACCATTACAAAAGTAAATTGTAACACAAGTGAGGAAATGGCTTCATTACAAAAATAATGTTAGGTAGGTATACCTAGGTACTATAAATTCCAAAAGTGGTGTTCCACTTTGTAAAAGGAATCGTTTGTGCCAGACGTTGCTATGTTTTCGTCAGTACGCCCCCCCCCCCCAATAGATGATGTGACTTTCCCGTATCTGATCTCGATACTTTGAATTTGTGATGCACTTAAAATAATTAACAATGATAATAATAAGAAATTATTGTAATAAGTACTTAACATTTAAAACTACAAACATTGAGCAAAGTTAACAGTCAGAGAAAAATAATAAATAATAACGTTCTAATGTATTTGAAGTTCTCCCTAAAAGTCAAAAATTTGCCAACTATGTGATTATTTATCTATTTTTTGCTGCCCTTTGTTTACTGTTGCAAGGCTAACATATTTTGTTTCATTCAAATAAAATCGTTTAGATCCGCCTTCAAAACTTTAATTGGCGGACCGCTGCTAAAGTTTTTTACCCCAGAACGTAATTGGATATGGCATTTTAAGCGAAATTGAACCGTAAAGTCGAAGACCAGTTTTGGCACTGATAGTAGGTACAGTTACCTAATAAATAATTACATATTTCAAATCTTAAGTATTTAAGTTGGACATAACTTTTATGTTGTAAATAGCTTAATAGAATATAAAACTGTGTCTACACATGTAATGGCAATTGACAAAAAGTATATATATTAGATAAATTCCTATTATTCACCACTTACCATTCTTAAAATTTATTTTGTCATCTCGTCGACAAGCTACAATTCATTGCTTTGCCATCTTTGGAAACTTGAAGTTAGTACTTTATATACCTTTATATACCTTCGCCTAGTTGGTGATTTATACAACACATTAGGTCCAAATCGAGCCGGATACAGAATAAATCTGGGATTATTAATTAGGAAACCTGAGTTGAAGAAAATTTGAAACGGCGGCCGGCGTTTTGCATATCTTAACACGGAGGTACCAACCTTTTGTCTTGCAGTGGAAATTCCCACGCTTCACTATAACACAACCAGGCATTTTAACTTAATGTTACACAATTTTTTTCATAGCATAAATTGCAAATAATGCTTAAACGAATAATACAAAACACTAACAACAATGCGTCATTGCGTTCGCACAGCACGGAGATATGTTTCCCGCAAATCTCTGCTTCGCACTCTATGCGTCTTGCGCGAGTGGTAACAAAATTGGGCTGCCTATCGAGCATACTATATAATGCTTATACTATGCCAGAAATGAAATTTCTGCTCCCCGTAACTATATGCTTGATTCAAATAGACATTTCATAATATGTTACTAAAGGACCAAGTGTTTTGAGGGATACCCAGCCTCTCTTGTTTCCATTAATTTGCATTGATTTTTTGATCTTTGGTGGCGAGTTTTCGCAATTTGTTATGAGTCTTCTAAGTTTAAGGAGTTGAAGTTTCATCGCGAGATATTGAAAAAAATGCGTGATAAACAAATGCGCCCTCATATACGTTGAAATTCAACATTATAGTTGTTGATCCACTCGCTGTTTGATTTATGCTAGGCTTAAGATTTGGCATTCTTAAAAAAAAGTTATGTAAGGGTCATACCTTTTAGGAACCAATTTACTCGAAATGCCCTTTGTTGCATTACTTAGGTACATGTGACTTCAGTAATACACGTGCACCAGGACTATAATCAGGAGCTGGGCGATGATGCATATCAAAAATACTTCCTCTGCCTTTTTTGCTTCTTTCTAACAGTTTTGCGAGCAGTTTTATACTTTTTCACCCTCTTCTGAAGGTATGGCATTATCATGGGAACAAAATTATCTGTTTAAAGAATAGCTTTTGCATCATGATGAACGTCATCAAAGATCCGAAATTCCCTACCAAAACTGAGATAGGCTGGCATGAATCCAATACTTTGACTAACTACTGAGTTCATGGGGAACCGAATGTTTGCTAAATGTTTATCCCAAGTACTATGATCATTCTCAACTAATATGGGCAATTGGGGGTTTCAAGTCGCGGTTTCTTCTTTCAACCCGATTGGCAGCTAGGTGAAACACAGGATTAAACGATTGTTTCACGTTCAAAATAGCCAGGTAGCTCAGTGATAAGAGAGCTAGCTTCTGATTGTGAAGTCCTGGGTTCGAATCTCCTGATTGGCATTTGGATTTTCAGATAGATTGGTACGCGGTTCGGTCTGCCATACATTGTTGCCATACATGCTGCTTTCAGCTTTCTGGAATTCAGCTGCTAGCAGTAACGAGAATCCTGCACCCGCACTGAAACAGTATATAATTAGGGAGGCAACTGTCGCTCACCATTATGTTGTATTTAAAAAAAAATTATGCGGTTTGCTTAGTAACATCGCACACGAACTGCGTGCCATTGTCACTCCATATTTTCCTTGCAAAGCCAAAGCATAGAAAAATCTCTTCCACGAGAATTCTTGCACATTAAAAAGCCGTTGCTTCCTTAAGCGCAAACAATTCTACCCACTTTGTTGAAGTGTCCTCAATTACGTAGATCCAATGATTACCATTACATTATGGGTCTGAGGCAAAGGACCAAACAAGTCCTTGACAATTACTTCAAATCTTCTGTGGTAAGCAGGTGTCTGCAATAAACCAGGTGGCTTTAAGTTGGTCGGTTTGTATTTTTGACAAACAATGTAATTCTTCACGTATCCTCGAATCATGCCAATCCTCTGTATTGTTTTTTCTGCTCCATAGTGCCCAGCTGTTGGTGAGTCCTCCTGGTACTCGGAGAGTGTGTTTGTGCACTCTTGTACAGGAAAGACGTACTGAGCATCATCAGATTCAGAGTCGGTGTCATAGCGGTACAAGACACCATTTGACGCAATGAAGCCTTTAGAGGTCCAATGTGATACATCATTATCAATGGAACTGGTTTCAAGTTGGTATAATTGCCTAAGCTTAATAAAAGCACTTTGGACTTTACTTTTTACATGCTCATTAAAAGTTAACTGTTCATCCACAAGCAACCACAAGCAGAGTATGGCACAACTGCGCCTTGGACCATATTAAGCACTCCAGGATCCATACAAAGTCTAATGTCGCCAAAGCGGCCATAAAATCGTTAAAACAAACGTCAAATGGCTCAATAGAAATTAAAACAGACAGTCTCATAGCAACTGAAAATCTGCAGAAACTAATTGAACAAGAGGTTGGGGATAAATACGACATCGTTTTGACAAAATTGAGAGCGCCAAGAATTATTCTCGTAGGTTTAAACAAGCGATATGATTCACAAGAACTGAAGGAGGAACTAATTGCGATGAATTATTACGTAGATGAAGAGGATGTTATAGATGTCAAATATACAAAGTTAATGCAACACAACAATAAATGGAAGGCATACGTAGAAACCAGTGGGAGAACATTTGAAAAATTAGTGAACAGAATAGTCAACGTAGGCTGGGACACATGTAAAGTTTTTGAAGACTTAAATATTACCCGATGTTACAATTGTGCTAGGTATGGCCATAAAACCAACAAATGTGTAAACCCCACGGTGTGCATGAAATGTGCTGGTAGCCATTCAACAAACGAATGTACAAATACCCGACAACAATGTGCGAACTGCAATTTTTTGAAAATTGCACACAATGATCAGAGAACTACTGAGCATTGTTCAGATAGTGTTGAATGTCCTGTATATAATAACAAAATAAGAATGAGCAGAGAACAAACAAACTACAGTAATTAAAAACAAACACATACAACAAAGAAGTTATGAATGAATATTTGATAGAGCTTGAGAGTAATGACATTCAAACTAATGTTGTAAATGATATAAAACATTGTTTAGATATTCTACACGTCGATAAAAATAATACAAAATCTTCAATTAATATCTTGCATCAAAATATTAGAAGCATCAATAAAAATTTCGACGAGACGGTTATAATGTTGAGCGAATTCAATGGCTTTTTCGATATAATAGTGTTTACGGAAACGTGGTGCATTCTACATACATCAATATATAATATAGAAGGATATGATCTTATTTATAATAATGGACATATTAACAAAAATGATGGCGTAGTTATGTACGTCAGAAGTTCTTTAAACTACAATCATACTTTACACAACTTAAGCTGTCATATTGCTATAAATCTAGTTTTAACAAAGCATGGTAAGAGGGTCGATATAACAGCAGTTTATAAGCCTCCGTCAACAGACCAGAAATTATTTATTACTGACTTAAGAAGTTACCTCAATAAAAAAGCACGTGCAGATATCAGTGTAATTGTTGGTGATATGAATATTAATATCCTATCCGGTCCGGAAAAAAACGAAGATTATATGAATCTTCTTTCAGAAAATGGATACACATCACTTATAAACGAATGTACTCGGGTTCAAGACAATTCCAAATCTTGTATAGATCACATTTTTGTAAAAACTCAAAACAATTTAGAAAACTCCACTACGTCAATTGTATTTAAAAGCAACATTACAGATCATTTCTCTATTATGACTAGTTTACTTCTGGGTGCAGAGCATATTCAACAAGAGAGTAAACCTAAATTTCTAAAGAGAACAAACTACAAAGAGGTCAGGAAAAAGCTACGGGAAATAGATTTCGGAAATGCATTCAAAGAGATGGGTACAGAAGACGCAACCAATTTTCTTATTAATACACTCCGTACAGTAGTAACACAGGCTACCTACACTGTAACATCTAACAATAAAACACATAAAAGGAAACAATGGATAACAGCTGGACTTATAGAATCATCCCACACTAAACAAAAATTATTTCAAAAGTTGCAAAGAAACCCAACCAACGCGGATGTCAAAACAGAGTACTCAGCATACAGGAATAAACTAAACTCATTAATTAAACTTACGAAAAATAATTATTACAAAGGCAAACTAGCAGAAGAGAAAAGTAGTAAAAACTTATGGAAGACTGTTGACACAATGACCAACTGTAATACAAGCAAAAGATGTCCTATTAAACAGATAGTCCGTAAAACAGACAATTGTCTAATAACAGACAAGTTACAAATTGCGAACGAATTTAATAAACATTTTGTTAATGTAGGTAATGTGTTAGCTAGCCGAATACAATGCAAAAGATGTGAGGAGTACAAAACTAAGCAAAATCCTAAATCAATGTTCATCAGGCCAACGTCCGCAAGTGAAAAAGACAATCATTAAAGAACTTAAAGTAGGTAAAGCACCCGGTCTTGACGAAATAACAACTGAAACCCTAAAAGAGGTAGTAGAAGAAATAACTGAACCTATTGCTTTACTAGTAAATAAAATAATTGAGGCTGGAGAATGTCCGCTGTCTTTCAAAGTTTCAGTTGTAAAACCACTACACAAAAGTGGAAGTAAGGACGATATAGACAACTACAGGCCGATATCATTAATTTCAAACATAGCAAAAATATTTGAGAAAGTAATAAAGAAACAGTTAGTCAGTTTTTTGCAAACTTCAGATATAATAGCAGATAATCAGTTTGGCTTTCGAGAAAATAAATCCACACAAGATGCGATAGCACTGCTAGTACAGGAGATTCAAAAGGGACTTGATAACAGCATGTCTTCGCTATGTGTCTTTATAGACTTGGCCAAGGCGTTTGACACAGTAAACCACAAACAGTTACTACAAACGCTTGAAAGTATAGGCTTACGAGGTAAGGCACTACACATCTTCCAAAATTATTTACGTGACCGCAAACAATGTGTACAAATTGATGATGCATTAAGTCCACAGGAATTGGTCGCGTGTGGTGTGCCTCAAGGCACAGTATTAGGGCCAATATTATTTATTATATACAGTGCCCGTCTAAAGTCCGTTCCCCCCCTACTAATTTTTGAACCATTTGAGGTACATCAATGAAATTCGGCACAAGGTAATCACAGGTCACAATATATTTTTTGATGTAACAATGGCAGCTGTCAGTCTCAAGATGGCGGTCGAGCGCCATTTTGAAACAAAATTTTAAATGGGAGGGAGGGTCATGTGACACCTCGTTTTAAAGGTCTTATCGAGTGCAATATCATACTAAAATATGGCGTCGATGTCTTTTGTTAAATTTTTAAATTTTAACATTTTTCTAACGAAATTTTATTCTAATTTGTAGTGAAATTTCTTAATGAAGTCGACCAATAAGAGGAGAAAAGAGAGTTTATTAAGGAAAAACTACCGTTAGATGGTAATTTCTTCCACCTTCTCCAAAAATCAAAACCCCTTCAAATTTATCGTCTAAGCTACGAGCCATGGTCACACTTTTCCTAAATGAAGGAACTAAACATGCCACATTTGACAAGTAGAAAACAAGATGTTACCGCGACAACGAATTTTGTTTCTCATACAAACGTGATTGAGAGCAACATTCATGGTTATTTAGAAATTTGATTAGCCACCATTTTGTAACGTTTTCAGGTATCGACGCCATATTTTAGTATGATATTGCACTGGATAAGACCTTTAAAACGAGGTGTCACATGACGCCCCTTCCCATTTAAAATATTTTTTCAAAATGGCGCCCGACCGCCATCTTGAGACTGACAGCTGTCATTAATACGTCAAAAAATATCTTGTGACCTGTGACTACCTTGAACCGAATTTCATGGATGTACCTCAAATGGTTCAAAAATTAGTAGGGGGGGAACGGACTTTAGACGGGCACTGTATATAAATGGTTTACTGCAATTACCTAGTTCAGGAAAAATAGTTGCCTTTGCAGATGACACCACTATATATTACAAAGACTCGAATTGGGAAGGGTTAAGAGAAAAGGTTAAGGTGGATATGGTACAGATACACGATTGGTTTGATAATAAACTACTCACGATGAATCATAAGAAAACAAAATATATCTCATTTTCCTGTAACAAACACAACACACCAAATTTTAATAGCATAACTATATCAGATAATGGCACAAACTATGGAAATATTGAAGCCACTGAACATATCAAATACTTGGGCATATGGTTAGACAGGCACCTCAAATGGGACAAACAATCAGAAAACATCACCAGAAAACTTAGAAGTATATTATTCAAGTTTAGGAAGCTCAAAGGAGTGCTGAATGTTCACAACATGAAAACAGTCTACCATGGCCTGGTTGGATCTGTGCTTAGTTATGGAGTAATGGCATGGGGGTCAGCAGCTGATAAATACACAAAACCATACAAGTCTTACAAAACTACTTTATGAAAGCTATATTTAACAAGGAACACTTGTATCCTACTAGTCTGCTTTATAACGATACGAACATATTGAACATACGTCAAATGTTTTTTAACAGCGCAACAATTTTCCAATACAAAAATAGAAGTAATCTCCACAGGATAGACCATCACCATAATACCAGAAGTAAGAGTAAAGGAACATGTAAGATAGACAGAGCAGAAAAGAATGTGGGACGACGATCCATATCCTTCCTAGGACCAAGGTTTTACAACAGTATTCCAACAGAAATGCAACAATTGAAACACTTACAGAAATTCAAATCGTCGCTGAAAAACTGGATCAAAAGAAATGGAGAAATTGTATTACACGAAGTTGAGAAATGTCTGGGTATAAGAAACCAATAGAATACTCATATAGGAATAAGTGCAAACGGTGAAAGTGCAATAAAGCCAAAATTAGAGTTCAAAGAGAAGTTACCAAAACTTAATAGATTTTAAATGATAAAGAACTGTTTTCTACAAATAATTATAAGTTACTATATGCAATAAAGACAAAGACACAGTGCAACGAAAAGTTACCAAAATTATATGATAAAGAACTGTTTCCTAGAACATAAAGTACCTAATATAAAGTTTTATACCTTGTTAAGTTTTAAGTTTCATCTCTTATTGTCTTATAATGATTAATTAGTATTCATAGATTAGGTGCCTAGGTTAAGTTTATAGTTAGTACATACATAATACTTATTAGCTATTTTCTCTCAAATTCAAATTTTATAATTTTTAAACTGGACTTTTTAACTCGTAGAACATAGTAGGAAGTCCTACACACAAGCATCAATGCTTTCGTAGGAAAATCCATCCATAACTTGTTTATTTAAAACTTGTATTATTTGGAAGTTCTTAAATAAACCTTATTCTTATTATTATTATTATTATTTCGTTTTGGTGCAATTACAATTGGATGAACCTAATCAGTAGATTCTGTTACCGACACAATAATTTCTTTCGCCACCATCTCGCCAAGTTTTTCCTTGACCTTACTTTTCAAAGCCAATGGTGTTTTTCTTGGTGAACAAACTTGTGGTACCGCATCACTTTTCAGATTGATCTTGTAGGTTTTCGAAATTTTTCCTATTTCTATAAACACTTGTTTAAAATGATCGACGATGTCATTGACAAAGTTCAAGTTTACAGTAGAAATTTTATTAGAGCCTGGATTACATTTATTACTTTTTAATAAACCCAAATCGTTAGCGGCACTTAGTCCCAAAATAGAACTAGCATGATTTGTGCGCAAAACATAAAAAAGTACGTAACGTATGGAACATAAGTTTTGAGAAAAAGTTTGCCTTGAAATTTCTACTCGATTTTGATGTCTGGTGTCCTTACCATGAAACCAGTAAACAAATTATGTTTTGTTGTTATTGATAAAAGCCAAATTTATTCAATAGGCAAGTTCAAAGTGTGGTACAAACTTGAAATTCGTAAGAGTATCTATCGCCTAATTGGACGGTTGCCCTAAAGTGAAATTGTGAACTTGTTCAGAGATCAAAATGTTAGCCAGGTAACAATTTTTAGGGCAATGCGAAGAGGGTATACCTTACACTAATTTGAGAAAGTTTTAGTCTGGTCCGCGATTTCAGAGGCTGGGGTTTCAACACCCTATATTGGCCGAGTTCGGGGAGAAGCTGTGGATGCTGGGCTTTATACCCAAAGATGTTTGCAGAAAGTACTTAATTTTATGAATATCCATCATCAGAATGACGAGATAATATTTTGGCCTGATCTCGCTTCGTGTCATTATGCCAGGAGGACTCGGGAATGGTTGGAGCAGAATAACGTCAATTTTGTACCGAGAGAAGATAACCCCCAAATGTCCCTCAAGCTCAAGCCCCAAGAACTAATTAGGAAAGAAAATACAACAAAATCGACAGTAAAGGAAAGAAACAAGGTCAAAAAAAAATTATAACAAATGAAATAAGAAAAGAAAGAAAATCGCTTACCACGTGGGGTTTTTTTCAACACTCAAACTGCTCGATTCGAGACTTCAAATCCCCCAAAGGGAAGACGACGTTTTCCCAAAACACACACGACGAAAACGACTTCTAAAGGAAGCGATTGAAGAAAAATCCAAAATACTTGAAGCGAAAACCAAATTTTCACACAACTCTCCAAATCACCACACGTCCCATTCGACGAACAGCATGCAAGTGAAAAATCAAAGCGGATCTTACGAATTTTCAAAAAAAACGCGCACGAGCAAATTTCTGGTTACCGACCGATAGCTAAAATACGCCAAAACCCAGTGGCACACAAGGCACGGACAAACGAATCAAAGATAAGGAAGCTAACAAACACCGAAGAATAGCAAAAGGAAAGAAGATATCAAGGATACAATACTATATGAGTAGAAAGAATCGAAAATAAAAGGAAGAAAAGCGAAGCGAATATTAATTTCCCAAGCGGAAGAGACATACGAGTACACCCTTGTAAAATACAGGTTAGCCAACATCAGAACCTCAACTACATTTATACTTAGAAACTGACAGCAGTCACCCAAACGTCAAGTGAAAACGTAAACAATCCTTTTCATTCACACTGAATATGAAGATAAAAATGAGGAAAACTGGGCGACAGCAACCAGGAAAACGATTCCGAAGATGGAGAATATCATTACCAAACAGCTCCAGAACGGGACTACATAATTCAACTATTCAACCGGCAAATCTAAAGGTGTTATACAAAAATGAAACAGCTGAAACAAACGGACGTACGAAAGGTAATGCATCACTATAATTGCTACCACCAGTAAGCTAACAAGAGTATTAATGCTTTTACACAGCCTCGAAATCAGACGAATGAAAATTGCAAGTAGAGAACGCAATGCTCAAAAACATGACAGCTGACATCAACAAGAGGCAACTCAGACTAAAGGTACCTAAGTAAGCAATAAGTAAAATATACCATCCAGCATCTCTAACATTTCAGGCACTAAACAATAATGTAAAATACATAAAACGAATCAATATACCAAGGCCGTTGCGTAAATCATCGACGGACATCAACCTAATCGAATAGGATGAAACTAACAAAGGGGAGGAAAACTTTGAAAATAAACTATGTCAGAATCTGATTGGTACAAATGTGACTAAGAAACTATAAACCAAATATACGGAAACTTGTAATGAGTCTGAAAAATAAATGCTAAGTTTAGAATGTTGCATAAATGTAAAAATTGAACGTAACAAAGCATGTTGATTTTTTTTTCAAAACTTATGTCTCATACGTTATTTCTCGATACTGTTAAGTTTACACAGTAGATTTATTTGTCCGATTATGTCTATGACGTGACCAGTGTAAGAAGAAAGCCTAGAACATGTTTCGTTTATTAATATCTAGCTTTTCAAAGTATGTAATCACAAGTTAAAATGTTTACTTGACTCCCGGTATCCACTTTAAGTGTCAAAGTACGACCGGAAATGGTAATTGTTTCAAACCATTCAATCATGCTAACCGATGCCACGTCATCGACACCAGACGCCCGTGAATCGGTCATCGCTATCGTCCACACGATATTATTGGAAAAGTCACGTTCCATTTCACCTTCAGACGCAGTTTGGGTTTCAGTTATTTCAAGCACACTTTTGTTTTTGCAGAATTTCCTGTAATGTCCCTTTCTTTTACAGTGAGTACAAAATCTGGACACCTACCTTGAGGATGATCAAGGCCGCAGTTTGTGCATTGGTTACCTGGATTTTGTCCTGTGCTTTCTCTACCGGTATTAGCAGCAGCATATCCAGTGGCAACACTGGCGTGAACATATGATAGCAACGCTCCAACCAATAAGCCGAAATTTCAGCCTTGGTTGAGCAGTTAATTATCAGAAGTGCAGTGTGTGTGAGTGGAAAACCAAAGTGCCCAAGGAAAAAACGAAAGAAAGGGAGAAAACCCTGTTTTTAGCCACGAAAATAGGATAAATTTTCGACGTAAAATCAAGGTCAGACGGGACAACCAGCGTTGCCAATAGTAACGCAAACTGACAGTCGCGTTGCCGCGAGTAAATAAAAGCGCTGTTGCCGGACTGGAAAAATACCAGAAGATTCGCGGAAAAGCCCCGATGAGGAAAAGTTTGCAGGGAAGGAGTAGAACAAATAGTGTATCGACTTTGGAAGAGTTCAGTAAAAGAAAAAGAGTTACAGAAACCCCGGAGGAGTTCGAGAAGTGGGAAACTCAGATTTTAGCCTTCAAGAGAAGTAAAAAAATTGAAAGATCTCCCCAGAGAAAGGGAAAGATAGAGAGTGACACAGAACCAGAAAATATGGAATCGTTAAAGCCGATGCTAGAGGAGATGAAGAGGGAAATAATAGAAGATGTGCGAAAAGGCCAACAAGACGTAAAGAAAGAAGTCCAGAAGGTGCAAGGAGATATGAAAAAGCTGGTAGAGGAATGGGAGAAGAAGGAGAAGCAGTGGGAAGACGAAAAGAGAATATTGAAAGACAGAATGCATACTCTGGAACAAAGATTGGAAAATCAGGACAAACAGCAAAGAAGGAGTAATATAGTGATCAAGGGAGTTAGATTGCAGAAGCAAAATATACGAGAAGAGGTAATAACATTCATAGAAGAAAAACTCCAAATAAAACCAGAAATAAAGGATGTTTTCAAACTAGGAAGAAAAGAAGAGGACAGTGTGGTAATGGTGAAGCTCAGCTCATGGGAAGATAAGAGGGAAGTGATGGAAGAGAAAAGGAAATTAAAGGGCACTAAAGTCAGAATTGAAGATGATCTAACAGTAAAGGAAAGAGAGATCCAAATGAAGATTAAAAAAAGAGCGACAGAAGAAAGAAATAAGGGAAAGAAAGTTAGGGTGAGCTATCAGAAAATGGTTGTAGACATGTAACCCATGTATGGAGCCACAAAGAGGAAAAGTTAAGGGAAATACTCCCAAAAAACTGACAAAATATGCATTAGAGGAAAAATTGGAGACGACTAAGGCAATGGAAAAGGAAAGGAGGCGAGTGGGGTGTGAGAATGGAAGAAAAAAATGGGTGATGGGTACATGGAACACAAGAGGGACAAACTATGAAGGAGCGATGAAGGAATTAGAAAGGGAGGCGATGCGTTATGGTCTGGAACTACTAGCATTGCAAGAAACAAAACAAATGGGAAATTTTGAGATAACACTCGATGAGTACATCTTCTGCAACAGTGGAAATGAAGAACGGATCTTTGGGACGGGTTTTTTGATAGCAAAGAAAATGAAGGATAAAATAAAGAATTTCATACCGATAAATGAAAGATTATGTTGCATTACCATAGAAGTAGGGGGAAGGGATATCAGTATTATAAATGGTCATGCACCAACGGAGGAGAAGGGGGAGGAGGTCAAAGATGAATTTTATGAGAGTTTGGAAAATTTATACGAGCGGTCGAGCACTGACCAAGTAAAGCTAATTATAGGTGACTTCAACGCAAAAATCGGAAAAGAAGAGTTTTTCAGGCCTACTATAGGCCAACATAGCAAGCATGAAGAATTAAATGAAAATGGAAGGAAACTAATAGGTTTTGCAGAGGGGAAGGAATGTAAAATAGTGAGCACATATTTTGAAAGGAAAGATGTTTATAAGGGTACATGGATGGCGCCCATCCGCAGAACGATAAATCAAGTAGATCACGTGGTAATACAGAACAAACATGTGAAATTGGTGAAAGACGTCAAAACACGAAGAGGAGCTGATGTAAATTCGGACCACTATTTGGTAGAGGTTAAAATGGAGGGAACGTATGGCGAACAAGGGAGAAGGCAAATCAATGAGAGAGGGGAAGCTAGATATGATGAAGAAAGGCTAACAGAAAAAGTGTGACAAGAGAGATACGTGGAGAAAATAGAAATAGCGTTAAAAGAAATGGAAAAAGGAGAAGACTTGGAAAAAAAATGGAAGGTAATAGAAGAATGTTTGAAAAGAGCAGCAGACCAAGTTATAAGAAAGAGAAACCAAAGGACGACACCGAGTAAATGGTTTAATGATGACTGTGAAAGAGAGTTACAGAAGAAAATAGCTGCAAGAAAGAAAATGCTGCAGACTGGATCACAGGAAGATATAGAAGAATACACAAAGCAAAGGAGAAGGACAAAAATAATTTATAGAGAAGCTAAAAGAAGTTTTTGGCAAAAGCGAATAGAGCAGACAGAAGAATATTACAGGAACGGGCAAATACGAAATTTTTACCAAGAGATAAAATATACTAGAAGAGCTAGGCAACAAATACCGATATCCTTTAAAAATGAGAACGGAGAAAGAATAAGTAAAGAAGATCAAATAATTGAGGGGTGGAAGAGATACTTTCAGGAGCTTCTACAGGGAGAGAAACCAGAAATGCAAATGCTAAGTGAGGAGGAAAACAGAAATGAAGAACAGGAAAGAACAGAAGGTGAGAGGGAAGATATACATCCCCCAACAAAAGAAGAAATCGCGAACATAATAAAATCCCTCAAAAATAGAAAGGCACCAGGTGGAAATGGAGTAAAGAATGAGTTAATTAAATATGGAGGAGAAGAGTTAATAACGAATGTACACGAGTTGATAGACCAAATCTGGCAACAACAAAGAATGCCAAAAGAGTGGACAGAAGCAATAATAACCCCAATTCACAAGAAAGGCGAAAAATCAGTATTCAACAATTATAGAGGAATCGCACTACTGGACACAACTTATAAAATACTAACTACGATCCTGAGAAACAGAATACAAAAATACACAGAGAAAGTATTGGGAGAATATCAAGCAGGATTTAGGCCAGCGCGCTCTGTCACAGACCAACTGTTTGTCCTAAAAGAAACGCAAGATATGTGTGGAGAATACAATAAGGAGATCCATGTGGCATTCATTGATTTTTTAAAAGCTTACGACTCTTTAAAAAGGGAAGAGATATACAGGGCTATGGAAAACCTAAAGATACCGGGGAAATTGATAAAATTAGTTCAGATGACCTTGAAAGATTCAGTAAATAGAGTTAAATGGAGAGGGAAGATGTCAGAAAGTTTTATAGTGAGAGATGGAGTCAGGCAAGGGGACCCACTGTCGACGTTGTTATTCAATATAACACTTGAGTACGTAATAAGGGAAAGTAAAATAAATAGAACAGGATGCATAGTAAGCGCAGAACACCAATGTATTGCATATGCTGATGACCTGGTGTTAATAGCAAAAAGTAAGCAAGGCCTAGTAAAAGTGTTTGAAAGATTGGAGAAGCATGCACGGAAAGTAGGGTTACAGATTAACAGCCAGAAATCAAAGTATATGGTGATGGCAAGGCAGGCAGACAGAGCGGAAAATGATAACCTAATAATAAAACGACTGGATAAAGAAGAAATAGTAATAGAAAGAGTTAAGCTATTTACATATCTATGAAAGTTGATCTCTTTTGAAAAATTTGAAATGTTTGTATACAAGGTTTTTTACCAGATCACAGTACTTGTCGAATTTTTGCAGAACAACATTGATTTTAATTTTATCTTCTTCCAAATCAAATTCCAATGTGTTATAAATCTGCAGACCTTCGTCGCCCAGGAAATTTAATTAAATTGCTACCTAAACTTCGTCACTTTTACCCGATTTTCTACCGGCAAGTAAATAAAGGTTAAATTTTTGTTTCCATAGCCGCCAATTTGCAGCCACATTTCCTTTAAAGCACATTTCATTTAGCGGTTTCGCAGCATCAGCTATTGTGTTTATTTTTTTATTAGTCGTCCCTACTCAGTAATACAATATGTATATATTTTCGCAAAATTCATCGCACCAACTTTTTCAAAGTTATTTTAATTTGCGTGGTTTTACCGCTGCCACCATGTTACGTATCTCTTTATTAACTAACTTGACTACAAGCATCTTACATAGAGGGCGGTGTTGCCAATACTCAGCTATACATGTTGATCTATGAGTGTAACAATCGAGAGTAGATAGAATACTTAAAAATAATGCGAAAAATCTTAACCAACATATATCCAAAATTGTCGACTAAGTGAGATACATATTATTGAAATTTCTTTAAAAAAATGTGTTATTTTTTAATATCTGGAAAACTACCAAAGCTATTCATTTGAAATTTGGGGTACCTATATTAATTTATTGAAGTTTTATATTAGTTTATAAATTTCGAAATTCCTACTCTTACCATTGGCGTCACTACGAGGTGGGGAGGCCACATTTAATATCGTAACTATGTTACGCTACTGGCTTACACAGATATGTTGCCAAATATTTGAATCTTTGTTTTATTTACAAGAGAAAATTTCTATTTTATTTTTTTTGTACAATGCATAGTTTCAGAGAGAAATAATTTTGTGTAACATGATGCGTAGTTCACGTTTTAAAAAACGAAATGATAATTTTTGTAACAGTAAAGCCTTGTTAATATTGAAGTGGTGTGAAAATACTTAAGAATAGAACAAAACAGTTGAAAATAGTAAGTAACGACAGAAGAAGATATTGCATTTTTTTTGAGAAATTTCAACAAACAGTTTTTCATTTAGTTTCAACTTTTGGAGCTATGTTCATTAGGGGATTTTCTCAATATTTTTAGGTTTTCTATCTACCCTCGAAGTTTATTACACTCATTATAGATCACCCTGTATATAACAGCAAATACAACGCTTCCCAAACACGATAGCCCAACTCTTCAAAAGAACAACTAGATTTTCTTTAAACGTTTTCCTTTTTAAGACTGTAAATTTTGTATGTACAAGTATAATCCTAATATTTTGTGAAGATTTTCTTAAAAGACAATTTAAATTTCTATGTACTATTGGAAAGCAAATATTTAACTACCTTCAATTTCCCAAGTTAATGTGGCATCTATCGGTTACATAGAACTTTTCACTGGTATGCATTAATTAATTAAAAATGTCTGTAATTTGCCAATATGTGTGGACTCGTAATATATATAATACTTTTTTGTTCCGCTGTGAATATAGAAAATGTTCACGTGTTCTGTCTTTATGTAATTTAGGAGTTGCTTATTTTAACATATTTTTTCTAGGGCTGAAGACGGGCATCAAATATTTTCATACGCTTTGGAGAGAGAGTGCAAAAATGCTGTGACGGGTCTAGTTTATGTGTCAGCATTAAAAAGAGTGGCCTGTTCCCTATCAAATAAGAGATTATTTCTTTTAAATTCTGAAATTATGCCTTGCACATCAACAACGGCCGAAGGCACATTTGTAATGACTGAATTATGCTCTCAGTCGGTTTCCTGTTGTCTTTGCGCTGTAATTATAGAATCTGAAAGGTAAGCATTTTTTATAAATTTATGTATTTTTTTATAGTTATCAATAATTTTTCTGTGCTATGACAAATAAATGTGTTACGCCATACAAAAAACTAAAGACAGTAGATTTGGCCAAAACTACTCTTCCATTCTGTCAAAAACAAAATAAGTATGACTATCAACATAAAAGAATCCGTCAAGCATTTCAGAATATACTTGTAGAAAACCGCATCAAACAATGAAACAAATATGCCTCACGTTGTCAACATAAGTTAAGCATGATTTATAATTCGATGTAGGGGAAGCGTAAGAGCACTCTAAAAAGTTCAAGCATATCATTACCATGTTACCAGTCATAGATATGCCAGAGGCTAGACCCAATACGCAAATTCGGATACTACCTGAAATGAACACTCCGAACTCCCACATAGCAACAAATTTACAGATTATACATTTCATATGCAATAGGTATAGAGTAGTGACTATCGAATGTTCATAGGACATGCCATTATGACGCAGTCGATGTTCTACAGACATCTTATGTAGGTACATCTCTGTCAAAATTCGTTTGATTTTCAGTATATTCTTGAAAACTTCCTGTGGATATACAAGTATACTGGGTGACCCATTTCAAAACCGAACATAGGGAAAACCCATTGCTTATAATAAACTACGTTTCATATCCAAAGTGCATGGCCTATCATTACGTAATTATTTTTTTCGGCTTTCCTTAGTAAAATTGGTGCTATGAAGGAAAAGAAGGAGCAAGTTAAGACATAAGGGTAAGTAAGAGTTACGATTTTTTGCCGTTCCGTCGATTAAGTTGAATGAAACTAGTAGAATTTGGATTCACGAAGTAATCAGGACTTTTTACTGTAGAAGGCTGTGATAATAATATCAGGCTCAGTTCAAAATTAATGTAAAATTTAATTTTGGTGCGGTAGTCATGCATTCGCTGCAAGAAAAAATACACGCAGTTAAAAGTTTTATTGTGGTGAAAGCCTGCGTCTGGATGGGACCTATTTTCAGTAAGGTACAACAATACCAGAAAAACAGTTACTTGACGGTATGCCATGCATTCCTCTAATGTTTGGTTTTGAAACGGGATTTATAATGGACAAATCCATTTTCCCTAAATCCGATTTTGAAACGGGTCACCCAGTATAATAAAACATACATGGTATCTGCAGGAGGAAATATTATGTATGTTTATTGGTTGTCCACATATTTAATATGTATATGAAATGAATGTTCCGTATTAAAATTTTTGCTATGTGTAAAACAATATACAGGCTGATCTATAACGAGTGTAACAAACTTTGAGATCAAATAGAATACTTAAAAATACATATTGTGAAAATCCCTAATGAATGTATGTCCAAAAGACAGTGACACAGTAATTACACTCGACACATGTTTAGCTAACAACGTCAGCATCCTCAGGAGTTGAAGATTCATCTAAATCTAATTTTACATTACATTGCTATAAATACTCAACCCCTACTCCTGAAGTGAAAGGGATCGATAAACCTGTAGGGTTTCTTAGAACTATTTTGAACATAAGAGCAATAAAATTGGTTTCTTAAGTCAAAGGGATTGATAAACCTATAGGGTTTTTTAGAACTATAAGAGCAATAAAATTGGTTTCATAGAACTGGAGGGTAAGTATATAATATGGCTAGTCAGAATTATATCTACCTGATAAATCTATCCAGAGTTGAGTTCGGAATCGGACCATAATTACTCTTAAGACAACTACGTTTATTTTTATATATCGTTATACTTTCCAAGGCGTAAATAAAATGTATTATTTTCTGGTTTTATGAGTTTGAGATTATTGATACTGAATTTATGGCCTGTTTCCAGCGCGTGTGATGCCATGCTAGACTTATCAGTAAGACCGTATTTGTAATGGGCTTGATGCTCCTTGAACCGAGTTAAAATAGACCGAGTTGACTGCTCGATTACAGATTGTACGCCTCTAATTCTAACATACTACTTTTACCATAAAGTGATTGAGTTCCATATTCAACCATTTCTCTTTTGCAACTTTTTAACTGCATCATTAATCCTTTTATTATATTACACGATATTTTTACATGAATGAAATTTGGAAATATTCTGTTATGTTTGCAAACTTTGAGAAATTGAATATCGGCACTCAATAATTTAATCTTGGTACTAAGTACTTAATTAATTAATACTAGATAATTACTCAAAGTAGTTGTCACTTGCTGATATCTGTCCAGAGCGCGGCAGCATATATAGCAAGCTAAATTGCATGGTTTGAGTGTGTAGGGGAGAGCACCGTACTGATGAGTCCCAGAAGGACGAAACCAGTTGGTCTGCGGTTTTCCATACACATTCAAAACATGCAATATTTGAACATTGGTACTAAGCTTATGAAACAAATTGAGATCCTGTGACCGGGAAGCCATCTAATACACACAGTGGTTGGATCATGAACTTTGACGTAAATTCACTATGAATTCTTAATAAGTTAACCCCACATGCCAATAATTTTTAAGGTAAACGTAGCATGTATGTTAGAATTAGAGGCTTACAATCTGTAATCGGGCAGTCAACTCGGTCTATTTTAACTCGCTTCAAGGAGCATTAATCCCATTACGATTACGGTTGTACTGATAAGTCTAACATGGCGTCACACGCATTGGAAATGGGCCATAAATTCAATATTAATAATAGCAAACTCTTAAAACCAGGAAATAATACATTTTACTTAAACCCCTTGGGAAGTATAGCGATATACGTAGTTGTCTTAACAGTCATTATGGTCCGATTCTGAACTCAACCCTGTATAGATTTATCAGGTAGATAGAATTAAGACTAGCCATAAATACTTACTCTCCAGTTCTACGAAACCAATTTTATTGCTCTTATGTTCAAAATAGTCCTAAGAAACCCTATAGGTCAGTGAAACACGTGTCGAGTTTGTAACGATGCAAAAGAAAATGCAACAATTATTCAAACAAATGAATAATCATTTTCTCCTGTCGTATGATGCGAGGATGCCCCCTACTAGATTTTGGGAAAATATGGTTGCACCGCGCGCCGAAGCCTCCTTCCAAAATCTCCGGCCGCTGGCCTCTCGATATAGTCCGAACGCGCCGGGACCTCGAGAGCACTTCTCTACGAGTGTTGGCCCGTAGTAGAAATTGTTCAAGGTACACTCCGAAGGCGTAAGCATTTATGAGATTAAATGTTTATTGTCGTACCGCCGATAGAACTGTTAATACTTGATAGTTGCTAACCGAAACCGTCGATAGTGTGTCGTCGTAATACCTAGAGTCTTACAAACCCGATTACTAATTTGGAGGTGGGCCCGAACATACGTGAAGGCACATTTTCCAATAATCCGTAAACGCAGGTAATCGATTAGAGCTAGTCGAAAGGCTTGCCTAATTTATTACAGACCTAAGTTGCAGGCGGTAAAATACCAGCCGCTCTTAGGGGGTAAATACAGTGCAGAGTTTTTTGGCATAGTATATACCTTGCTATTACATAACGCAACACAGACATCATTTACACTGAAGGGAATTGTGCCAATCGAAAGACGGAATAATTCTCTTCTCCGCACATTCATTAGGGAAAGCTTGCGTCCAAAGGCTGCGAGAGTCCCTATCTGTTACATCACACTGAAACAACATTTACACCTCGTGAATAACCACAAGGTAGTACGATTTACATACCTTCGTTGATTTTGGTCTGTGATTTTCCGAATGTGGGTGTCCGATCGGTAACCTACATCGCCAAGAGCGAAATAAGTTATCTATCCGTCGCACGCGTCGTGTATACAGTGATACCGACTTTGACCGCCAGATACCGCTGGTTGTCATTATTCTGATTAAATTTGTAAATAACTTTTTATTGTACATTCGTTATGCTTTTATTTCAATTTTCTGTATATAGTTAAATTAATAGAGTGTGTCTAAGTTTCATCGTGAGTATTATTTTTGTTTTGCAATAGTTCCAGAGAACCCTGTCTCTGACTAGAGTTCAGGGTATATTTATCGACGATCAGAAGTCCACCGACCGACCGACTGAAGCAACACCCCGTATGGTCACAAAAGGTGACGCAACGGGAAAGGTCGTTGTAAGTTCAATTACTGTGCCAGTCTTTTGGTGTGTAGGGGGTTAACTTATTAAAAATTCATAGTGAATTTACGTTAAAGTTCTCGATCCAACTACTGTGTGTCCAAAAAAGGCAACTAAATGAGATACAGAGGGTGTTGAAATTTCAAAAAAAAATTTACATTTTCAACTGTTTTGTTCTATTCTTGAGTACACGCCACTTCGGTATTAACAACGCTTTCCTGTCACAAAGTTCCGCCCTTCAGTGGGGATATAGTAGCGCGCACGACTTGAGACGGCGAGTGTAACACCGTATCGCTGCATGAAATTACTCCAGTAGGTTCCAGTGCTGCTGTAGGGAATGTGCCGCTCTCTTCGTTTTTATGTTCGCAAATTATTGTTCACAACAAATGTGGTCTCCCCACCTCGCAGTGACGGCAATGGTGAGAATAAAATTCAAAATTTATAAGTTCGTAAAAAACTTCAATAAATTATTATACCCCAAATTTCAAATGAATAGCTCCTGTAGTTTTCCAGATATTAAAAAAAAACACCTGTAGGTACCTCGCTTAGTCGGCATTTTTAGACACTCGTTGATTGGGGCTTTTCGCAGTATTTTAAAGTATTCTATCTACTCTCGAAGTTTGTAGATCAGCCTGTATTTTAAATATACAAAGTGTTACGAAAAAGTAGGTCAAGCCGTTAACCACAGATTATTTGACTGAAAATAGTGGGACTTTCCTTATGCCATTTTTCATTTAAATCCATTTCTCACAAGGGACAGAGTGTCTGTTGTTTTCTAAAATATTCCGTTAAAATTTTGCACAGGTTCTTTTCTCATGTCGGCACACTTTCTGTATAATTTTCTGACCCTTTTGACCAAAGAGTTGTAGAGGGGACTTAGCTATTTACATTTACGACTGAAGCAGCAGGAATACTCACAGTCTAAGCGTTTGTGTGTGGAAAAGATGAAACAAAGCAGCTGACCAGTTGTGTAGTAAGCAGGTGCCACCACGGAAACAGAATATCGCGGAACATTCGCCTGGTCCATTGCTTGAATATAATAACAAACAACGCTCCCCGCGACCCGCTGACCTACGACCGTGTAGGCTTCACAACAAAATCAGCTGTTGCATAAGGACGCCAGGTCCATTCTAGAAGTCTTTGCTTTTGACAGATGTTGAACACATGTTTTCAGAAATTTTTGTAAATTAAAATTGATTTTAGGTGGTAAATAGGTATAGTTTCTTGCAGTGAGATAAGTAAAACAGTAAATTGAGATACTTTTAATAAGAAGAAAAGTTATTGTTCAATCTTGGATTTTTCTGTGACTTGTGATGAAGAAGTTAGGTAACTAAAGCTGGGAACACATTTCTCTGATGTGTTGTGTTGTGTTGTGTCGTGTCGTGTCGTGTTGTGTTGTGACTCGCCGTGTGCACATGTTTCTGTCGTGTTGTGACGCAACATTTGATAAACCGGTGCTACCCCATTTCTCAAAAGCTCCAGGGTGTACACACCGAGCGTTTTCGTCCCCGATTAACCGGGAATTTTTTATATAGCTGTTTCTATACTTTTTTCCACACTGTATGTAAGTACAAGTGAAGTAAAAATGGTGTTGCTTTACCTGTAGAATTAATTTCCCTGTCTATCTCCTCCCACGCCTCTTGCCGCATACACTCATTGCGGTAATTCTTCGAATTCACGTTGAATAAACATTCATAATTTCTAACTTTTTCAATTAAGACAGCTTCATCCATATTTTTTAAGCGAAATGACCCGTGCATACTTCTCTGACGCTCTGATGTGTTGTGTCGCGATGCAACGAAAATCTGGAAAGAAGGGATCGCGTTGCGTCACAACACAACACAACACAGGGCGTAGCGTCAGAGGTATGTGCATGCGCCCCGTTTAATTACATGCGATTTATGCTGTATGATCCATACAACGTTGCGTCACAACACAACACAACACGTCAGAGAAATGTGTCCCTAGCTTAACACTCGAAAATTGATAATTGTGGGTGTTGCTTTAGTAGATACTAAAGTGGTGGGAGACAAGTGCATAACCTGCGATAAGTGCAAGCTGTGATGTTTGTTTATTAAAAATGGATGAGAAAAACCAAATGAAAATTTGATAAGAATTGTGAAGAATGTATCAACGGAAGTGAAAGTTAGTATAGCGATGAATATGGAAGGAGGTTTGACTTTATTGAAGGTAAGTTGGTAGAGATGGAAGGGGTCATAAGACGTTTCTGATATGAAACCAGTGTTACTTCAATTATTGGAAGACGATGTAAGGGATAATCGATCTGCAAAGGGTGTGGCGACATAGCGAAACAGATTGTAGTGATGATTATAGTGAAGCCCGAAGGTGGTATGCAGGATACTAAAATTACTGAAGACCTTAAAACAGTAATAAGACCTGCTGATTTCGAGATTGGAATAAGCAGAGTGAAGCAGTTCAGAAATGGTGGATTAGCAGTTGATCGCGAAACGAGTCAAGAAAGTGGTAAGTTACGGGCAGAAATTGAAACAAGGTTAAGTGAGAAATATAGTACACAAATAATGGTGAAGAAGAAACCGAAAATAAAAGTTGTCGGAATAGAAGAATATATGGATAAAGAGGAGATAAAAGCATGTGTTTGGTAAAGCGGAATAGATGTTTAAGCGCAGGAAAAGGTACAGGTTGTTGGGGAATTTCATTTCTTATGTTTGTTCTTTTGTCTTTATTATAAAATAATAGCGATATTAAGTTGGCAGCATTTTGTGTAAAAAAAAACAACATTCAAAAAAAACCTATGTACAATCACCTTTCTCTGTACTGTTCTGATTCTTGTGTAATAATTTGTTTAAATGTGTAAATAATATGTTTGGTGTTAAAATATACGCAATTGTGTCAAGCAAAGTTGAAGTTTGACTGGTCCTTCGAAGATTCCCTTAAAATTGTACATAAAGTGGTCCGTTTGAGTCGGATCAACATAAAGTGGTCAGTTCGAGCCGGATGGATTGATTGGGAAGAAACCGCAACACCTACACGTATACACATCGCAAGCAAGGTCAGAACTTTTCAATATTTTCGCTTTGCTATCAAGAAGAAAGAAATTAAATTCTTGCCGCTCTCTCGCTAGCATTCCCGATAGCCTCTAACTGGATTCTCACTACACTATCCGCAAGGTTGGCTAGCCTCTCTCACTTGAACCAGGGATCTCTCACTGGAACATTGATAGCCTGCTCTCTCGCTAGCATTCCCGCTAGTCTCTCACTGGATTCTGGCTACACTCTCCGCAGGATAATTCATATAAGAATATTGACGTCGCTTCGCTACGCCACGCAGCACGCTACAAGCAGCCAATCACGTCGTAACGCGTGTTTTCACAAAACAACGACTCAGTTCATCAAGTGTCCCGCGCTATTGAAACGTCAAGTTGAGAGCTTATTTATTAGCAAAAATTATTTTGTTTTATGTCAAATATTGATCTTATTGTAACAATGGAAGCTCTTATTAAAAAACGCACTCGGGCAAAATCTGCTATAACTAGAATAAAAACCTTTCTTAATCAAAACAATGATCTTGATGATGCTAATCAATTCATAACTCGCGAATCACATTTAATAAGAGCTTTTGACGACTATACTATTGCACAAGATGCAATCGAAGACCAAGATGCTGACCAGGAAATTGATCGCATTAATGTAGAAGACCAGTATTTTTCTTTACTGTCTAAAATAAAGACAAAAATTCAAAGCTTATCCTTAGCAAATATTAACACTTTGCATATTGGTGCAACATCACCAACATCCCATACCCCTTATAATAGCACCCTTAACTCAAATCTAGGCACTCATGTTAGCCTGCCCCATTTAAATATTCCCACTTTCACAGGCAAATATGACGAATGGAACAGTTTCAAAGATTTGTTTACGGCTTTAATTGATGAGCATCCTCAACTGTCAGAAGTGCAAAAATTTGCGTATTTAAAATCAGCATTAAAAAATGAACCCTCAAATTTAATTAACGAATTGCAACTCACCAATGAAAATTATAAAGCAGCTATGGATATTTTGAAACAGAGATATTAGTAATTATTAATTCTCACATAAAATGTATTTTAGATTCACCTTCGATTACAAAGGGTGATGCAACACACTTACGTAGTTTCTTAACTCAAACCCGCCAGCATTTAAACTCTCTTAAGGCTCTAAAAATGCCCGTAGAACAATGGGATTTGTTGTTGATTTGTATATTTTCAAAAAAATTGGATTTTCAAACACAGCAAGCATTTGAATTAGTAAAACCATCAGACAAACTACCCACTTTGGATGAGTTTTTCGCATTTTTAGAAAAACGATGCACAGCTTTCGAAAACGTTTCGGTTCCTGACTTAAAATCGAAGTTAGTTAGAGTAACTCACTTTTCAAGTAATACTAATACAAGTTCTACTGAAACGTTAAAGAGGTGCATTTACTGTAAAACAAATAATCATTCGATATACAACTGCACAAAGTTCAAAGACGTGGATGATTTGCGAAAACGAGAATTTGTACAATTAAATAAGTTGTGTTTTAATTGTTTGGGCACACGTCATAATGTCTTTCAATGTAAGTCATACGAATGTAGAATTTGCTCAAAGAAACACCACACACTGTTACACAAGCCAAAGGGGGGATTTGTTAGGAATGCAGGAACTTCAAATGTAGTTTCACAAAATACAGCGAGTGTTCAAGATGAACACAAACAAATATCTCACCCCGAAACACTCCCAATCTCTAAAGAACAAATTTCATTTGTTACATGCGATAAAAGTAGTCAAATTTTACTGGCAACGGCAACGGTTAATTTAATAGCCAAAAGTGGAAATAAGGTTGAGGCACGCGCGTTGTTAGACTCAGCATCACAAACGACTTTCATAACGTTAGAATTGTTTAAATGCTTAAATGAAAAGGGGTATCAGCACGATCGACAAATTGTAGGAATTGCTAACAATATGACTAAGATAAATCGCATGGTAAACTTAACTCTTCAATCCCAAATCACACCTAACTTCAAAATTGGTGCTTCTTGTGCTGTCATAGACAAAATTTCTAGTTTATTGGCTCAAATGCAGGTGGATACCAGTAAATTCAATGTACCCTCTCATGTACAATTGGCTGATCCGCTGTATCATTTACCAGGCAAGATAGACATGCTGATTGGTGCTGATTTAATATTCAATTTGATCATGCCAGATTTGATCAATTTAGGTGTAAACATGCCTACCTTGCAAAACAGTCATCTCGGTTGGTTGATTGCTGGACCTCTACCCAATAAATGTTGTTTCGCCAATATCAGTCTATCTTTCTGCGCTCTCGACTTAAACGAAACAATGAGTAAATTTTGGCGACTTGAGGAAGTAGCACATAAACGCAGTTTGTCGCCTGACGACGAGCTTTCCGAAACAATATTTTCTAACACAACTAAAAGGTTAAAAAATGGTTCTTTTCAAGTGGGTATCCTTCTCAGGACACCAAATGAGACATCTAAATTAGGTGATTCCTTCACTTCAGCCAAACAGCGCTTCCTTTCTGTAGAAAGGAGGCTAGTAAGAAATCCATCACTTCTGTATAAAATGGGGACAATGGGTATTTTGGGCCGATGGGGCTAGCTCGTTCGTGGATGATAATAGGGATGAAGTTTTAGGGTTATATATTGTTGTTTGTTAGGTTTGTTTAGGAATAGTATTTTGGAAGATATTTGTAAGATCAGGAAGTTCGTTTAGGTTCATAGTTTGTTTGGTATAGGATGTTTTATTTGGATTATTTTAGGAGTTGTATTTTGGATAGTATTTGTGGTTGGGAAGTTTGTTGTAATTTGTAAATTGTATAGGAAATAATTTTAGGAAGCACTATGGGATGCAGCCTCACACCCCTGGTTTTATGGCTTGGTTATAGTGCAGGTAGGTAGTAGCGATTAACGAAACTTTTATCATTAATGTCGATTTATTTAAAAAACAAGAATTTATATACATATCACAAAAATAGCTTAACAATTAATTTTGACCTAAAGAGGAAATAAAATTTGCTGATTAGTTAGATGTCGACAGTTTGTAATATTAAGTGCTGCATTGAAGATTAAAAGCTTGCATTCTGAAAGAAATAATAAATTGTCGTTTTGTTGAATAAGCTTAAAAAAGTACGTGTGTGTTCGCAACCAGGAAATAGATATTTCACGGCTAGCAGAAAATTAATAATGAACTTCAAGTAGGTCAAATTAGTTTAGGAATTTACAGAAAAAATTAAATAAAGATAATTATGTTTATGGTTAAACATTTTGGCGACTCCAAAGTGGACTAGAATGGTCCTACTGAAGCTCTCTTGCTAGCATCTTGTTGATAGGTTCCAATTTCATGGTGTTTTGTTCTTGAGTATTTAATACTCTTGTGCTGGACTCGTTTCTTGCTGTTGTGGTTACTCTGGTCCTTGTTTATATACATTATAGTTAGCCAATGAAGTCTATTAACCTTGACGCCTTTTAAAGAAGTACTCACATTTCCGCTAGATGGCAGACAAAGCGCGATCTGGAATTGTTTTGAGTTTCAAAAGTATAGATACGCACCTTCTTTGGCAGTTTGAGAAGAGATGTTTTAAATCTATTCATTGCAGATGGCGAACAAGAGTTTCGCATTAGCAGGTAGTCGTCCGTTTTCTTGAACTTCGGTGATCAAAACACGCCGCCAACTAATAAATTATGTACGTAGATGACAGCCGGCAAGCAATGTGATTTAAATGTTCTAGTCATTTTTATTACTTTATAATGGATATTTTATATCTTTCCGAACTTCAAAAACCGGGTGCTGGCAGATATCGGCCTCCTGTTCCATAAATAAATAGGTACATACTTAATTTACAAAATGAACAAAAATGAAAATTAATTAATTTGAGAGGAGCGGCACGGTTTTGGTTGAATGTCGGAGCCGCTCAAATAAATGGCTGGGTTAATTCTTACTTTTACGTTTTACCGTAGACTGAATACGGTCTACGGTTTTACCTATTCGAAAAGCATTTCAAGGGACATTTTTGTTAAAACCAAACAAAAGCAATAAGTGGAAAGTCATGCCCAAAAGGGATCCAGACAAGAATGAGAACATGATTGTTTATTTCCAGGAAAAAAGTAAGTTTAAATAGAGATTTTTGGTTTCTCTTTCTATGAGATAGTGGAACAGATATAACCGTTGGACTATGAGAATTAAGCAGTTTCCTGATGGCAGGAGACCATGTTAACGAAGATGATTTATACCGTTTATACTATGCTATTCCAGCGCGTAAGGGTAGATGGTTGAGTTAGTAAGCATAGAAAAACCCAAGCTAAATCAAGGTTACTATAATAAAGACAGTAAGTACCTAAACCGAAAAAATTAAATTAATCAAAAAAATGTACATTTTAATGGTCTGTAAAAAAGGATTTCCGTACACTAAACAAATTTTAAGAAAGTGCGCAGTGTTCAAACAACGACTTTGTAGTACAAAATAATTAAGACAAATATTTATTCATTGAACATAAGGTGCATGAAGTACAAAATAATTAAAAAATACTTCCAGCGTTAACTCAGGGATTGAACAACCATGCCATACAGACAGGTCCGTAGCCCCCCCTCCCCCTAGAGCGAACAAAAAACGTTGATATAGAAAAATTTAATGACAGTCGAAATAGGAGATTGCAATAATAATTATTCTAGATTTCATATACATGGTGTTCACAATTAACGGGAAACGGGGCACTATTACTAGGTAACTTTGTTATCTTTGGAGCTATACGATTCCGGTTAAATGGACAAACTAGTAGTATTTTTACTCAATTTTTTACGTAGATTCAGGTCGTGAAATCAGAAAAGGAATTGAACTTCGGGTTTTCGCGTTGTCAACAAAAATACCTTTTCTTAATTGAACAACTTGTATATTTTTTTGAAAGCGAAAGAAATTCTTAACAAATAAGCCTTAATAATTATAATAATTTTCGTGAAATGTGGAATAAAGAAGATCTGAGCCATTTAAAACACTACATATACAACGGTGCAATATTTCTGGAGCATATAGTTTGGGTCAAAATAACACTTAAATCATATAAAAAAAGAAATATCTAGGACGCCTCCCTTCGAAGCTATTCGCCCTTAAAGGTCAAGTCCCGAAGAAGGTTTCTTGCTGGTAAGTGGTAACTTTCAAACTACTGCATCGAATATGTTATAAAATTTGGAATTTGGACTGTAGACATAGTAAGCAAGTACCTGTGATCGAGTGACATGACATCTTCCATATCTTGCCTAGGAAGCCGGGGGGTGGAACACCCCTAATGCTTTTCACCCCTTAACTTTTACGTTGATGCTTTTAACGAATTTTCTCCAAAACAGGTACTCTTTCTTGAAACCGTTAAAACGGCACGTTCCCGAGAAAAAAATGATACAAAGACATGATTTATCATTTTTACTACACAAAAACGTATGCGTCTACAAGGTGCTCACTTCAAAAATTTATTGTAGCTGCTATTATATGTTTGCAAAACCGATTGTTGATACATTTTCACTTCATTTTCATTTTTTCACATGTTTCATGAAGCAGTTCATATTTCATAGCCTGGCTTGTATAGTAAAAGTCGGTAAAAATGATAAACCATGTCTTTGTATACATTTTTTTCTCGGAAACGGGCCGTTTTAACGGTTTCAAAAAAGAGTACCTTTTTTGAGAAAATTGTTTGAGGAATTTAAAAATCTCATTGCAAATTCGTTAAAAGCACCAACGTAAAAGTTAAGGGATGAAAAGCATTAGGGGTGTTCCACCCCCGGCTTCCTAGACAAGATACGGAAGATGTCATGTCACTGGATCACAGATACTTGCTTACTATGCCTACAGTCCAAATTTTATAACATTCAATACAGTAGTTTGAAAGTTACCAGCAAAAAACCTTCTTCGGGACTTTAATTTTAAGGGCGAATAGCTTCGAAGGGAGGCGTCCTAGAATTTTTTTTTTTATATGATTTAAGTGTTATTTGGACCCAAACTATATGCTCCAGAAATATTGCCCCGTTGTTCTGGGACACCCTGTATACAGCTATGTAGGTACTTAAGGCCCGTTTGTGCATCCCAAATTAAATATTTTCTCCTCTTCTGTACAAAAATATCTGTTTTGTTCCCTAATTTCCTGTACAATTTTAGGACGCACGTCCGGTTGGGCTATTCTTATCATCATCATAAGGTTCTCCGTCCGAAGACTGGTTGGACGCGTACCTCCACTCTTTTCTATCTTGAGCTAACCTATGCATTTCCCTAAAAGTAGAACATCCTACATCCCTAACTATTTGAGAGCAGTAGTCTAATCTAGGCCTACCCCTACCTCTTTTTATTCCTATCTCTGACTCTAGTATGTCTCGAACTATTATCCTTCGTGTCTTAGAAGGTGTCCTACCATCCTATCTCTCCTACTCTTTATTGTCTTCCATACCTTTCGCTTTTCCCCAACTCTTTCTAATACTTCCCTATACCTTATTGCTAACCTTATCTATCCATGGTATCTTCATCATGCGTCTGTATAGCACCACATTTCAAACGCTTCTATTCTTTTTCGATCCGCTTCTCCTATTGTCCAAGTTTCGCACCCGTATAATGCCGTACTCTATACATACGACTTTAAGAGTCTCTTTCTAGTCTCTATATTAACCGTTCTCGAACATAACAGTTGTTTCTTTTTGATGTAAAACGCAACTCGCCCCTGCGCGCTATTCTTTGTTTTATATCTTTTGTGCTCCTACCGTCTTGAGTTATTTTACTGCCTAAATAGCAGAAATCCGCGACCTCCTCCATCTTCTAATTTCCTATTTGTATGTCAACTTTAGTTCTATTTTCACATCCCCTACATACCAAAATTTTAGTTTTATTTTTATTGACTTTCATGCCGTAGCCCTGTGTCAAAACTGCTTCCATTTCATTCAAAGCCGCTCCTAATTCTTCTTTGCTATAGCTGCTAACACTGCTATATCATCCGCAAATATGAGCAAGTTAATAGTTTGACCTGTACATCCATTCCTGAGGCTGTTCTGTCCTTAACAATATTAATCGCATCTTCGATATATAAGTTGAAAACTAGAGGTGACAATACACATCCCTGTCTCACTTCCTTCCGGATATCTACTTCCCTTCGTTCCTGCTCACATTCTATAACTGCCTTTTGCTCCTTCTAGAGATTATGTATTATTCTTCTGTCCCTATATTTCATCCCTACCTTTCTGAGCACTTCGAACATCTTCCCCCATTTTACGTCGTCGAAGGCTTTTTCTGAATCTACAAATCCTATATAGACGCTCTTTCTCTTTTCTATCGTTTTTTCTATAATTATTCGTAAAGCTAGAATGGCCTCGCGCGTTCCTCTTTCCTCTATTTCGTCTAAATCCGAACTGATCTTCTCCTAATATTTCTTCCGCCTTTTTGTCCATCCTTCTTTGCATCGGCTATTCCCGCCCAAGAAATAATTCGGCGTAGCATGCGATAGATCGAAATTCATTTTTTATAAGCTTACTAAATCACACGTGTCCCAGTTTTCTACAAGAGTAAACGGCATGGTGAAGATGTCGATATAGTCACGAAAATAATACGAAAACTCTCTAAACAGCAATAAGTACCTACTAATAAAAATTTACAAAGAATATTTATTGATTTCGACACTTGCCTTGTTCCTCGGCCTGTTTTGATTTATAGCGTAAAAGATGTATTTATATAGTGTTTTACTTTTAAATGGAGTAAAACGTCTTTATTTTAAATTTTAGGGTAGCCATTAATTAAGACTTTCTGTTAAGAATTTTTCTCTCTCCCAATATATGCAAAAATATATAGAGCGTTCCATTTAAAAAAAGTTATTTTTGCACATAACTCGAAAACCTGATGTTCAATCATTGCTTTTCTGTTTTCGCGACCGTAATCTATTAAGAAATACTACTAGTATTGTCATTTAACAGGAATCGTGGCTCCAAAAATAACAAAGCTGTCAATACTGCCCCGCTAATTGTTAACACCCTATACATACAGGGTGGTCCAGTTTATATCATCAGGATTTCACCAGCTGAAAGTTTATCAAAAAATAAAGGTAGTTTGTCTAATAAAACATGGTCTAATTTTGCTTCTTTTTTGATGTACAGAGTGTTAAAGAAAATAAATTATTTTATATAATTTGCTATAAATCATTAATGAAAAAGGGTAGCCTCCTGAAATTTTGCATAGATCATTTCTTTTGTATTCTCTGTTAAATAGTGGTTGTAATTATTTTATTTAGAACACAGAGGCATGCGTACGGGTTTTCTCAAAAATACTTTATTTAATACAAGGTACGCCACTGGTTTTTTTAGAACCCCAAATACAGAGACGATTTCTCATTCAATTTAGAAACCTTTTTGTATCTTACAATTTTTTGATATCTCAACTCAAAACAAAAAAAAAACATTAAAAAGCATCATGTGACCAATTACTGAATTTATTTACTTAAAGGAAAAACAACATTAAGCTGATTTCATGAGGGTTTTCATGTGCTCACACATGCTGATTGTGGAAGTTAACCATTCCTCTTCGAGTAAAACATGATTCGTCTGTCCATAAAATATTGTTTATGAAATTCTCATCATTTTGAACAGAGTCCAAAAGCCATTGATCACATGGAGGCTGTGATTAGGCTTTGACGTTTTGCACTTTGGCTGAACTTCTCCTGTGCTATAAGTAAATAAATTACGTTTAAGTTATAAAATTAGTGTACGTATGGTTAAAGTATTAAAATATGAAATGCCCTTTCGTTTTTCAAATCAAGAATATGCTGACATGCATTACGTATACGGATTTTGCGATGGAAACTCAGCTGCTGCAGCTCAAGAATATCACTTGCGATTTCCAAATAGACGACAGCCACAACATGATGTATTTGCAAATGTGCACCATCAATTTGTTACTCAAGGATTGAGATTTACACCTAGAAATCCCAATCATCGTATCGCTAACGAGGTAATCAGAAACAATCACATCTTGCTTGAATTTGCCAGAGATCCTAGAACAAGTCAGAGAAGAGTTTCTAGAACAAGAACTCTTAGGGCCGGTTGTTAGAACGTGGATCAAAATGTAACGCGAGGCTACATTTAATTCGACTTTTGTTGCTAAGGTACTGACTTTGTGATTGGTTGTATCATAGCAACGAAAGTAGCCTCGCATTACATTTTGATACGCGTTCTAACAACCGGCCCTTAGAATTCCAAAAACTACTATTTTACGTGTATTAAGATGGGATCATATACGACCTTCTCATCTACAACCAGTTCAGGGCTTGCAGCCAGGGGATGAAGATCACAGAATGAGATTTTGTCAATGCCAATTGTGCAATTGTGCATCCAGCAAAATGGTTCCTACACTAATTCAATTGCGATTCTTGTCTAGTTGATATTTCAGCTAAGCTTAATGTTGTTTTTCTTTTAAGTAAATAAATTCAGTATGTAATTGGTCACATGATGTTTTGTTTTGAGTTGAGTTATCAAAATATTGTAAAATACAACAAGGTTTCTAAATTGAATGAGAAATCGTCTCTGTATTTGGTGTTCTAAGAAAACCAGTGGCGCACGTTGTATTAAATAAAGTATTTTTGATGAAACCCGTACGCACGCCTCTGTGTTCTAAATAAAATAATTACAATCACTATTTAACAGAGAATACAAAAGAAATGATCTACGCAAAATTTCAGAAGGCTACCCTTTTTCATTAATGATTTATAGCAAATTATATAAAATAATTTATTTTCTTTAACACCCTGTACATCAAAACGGAAGCAAAATTAGACCATGTTTTATTAGACAAACTACCTTAATTTTTTGATAAACTTTCGGCTGGTGAAATCCTGATGATATAAACTGGACCACCCTGTATAGTTGTATTTTGTTTCATTGTAAGAAGTGAAGATTTTAGTTTATTGTGAAGTTCTACTGAATAGTTTTTCATTCTTCGTTGTCCATTTTTTTACAAGAATTAGTCATATTTATGTACTGTTTATTGCATCCATATCCTCAAACTAGGTATATACATAGGTATTTATCAATTTATCTAGTTTAGTAAAGTATTATAATTTCCAATTTTTAGAATAATTTTAATCGCATATTCCAAGAGACATCCTACCAAATATTTTGTTTAGGCCCCCTCAAAAAATTCATAAGCCCCCCCTAAGTTTTGACCCTGGCTACGGCGCTGCATACAGATCCTCAAAGTGTTTTCAAAAACGAAAGTTACTGGAAAAAACAAGTGCGTTTTTTGGTTTTTCGAATAATACGTTAAAACGTTAAGACATCTTTTTGGGCTGTCTCTTAATTTTTATTTTTGGGATCTAGGAAGTAAGGCCATTCAAATAATTGGGGCTGGTATATGTGAACAAATTCCGAAAGACAAAATTGGACATAAAAAGTATTGTAAAGGCATAAATTTCATGCAGGTGTTACCCCGACAAGCGACAAAGCGTGCCGCCGCGCTGTGCCCTGCGGGAACATAAAAGCTTATTTGATATCATATTCCGCAACGTCCCGTCTTGCCGGCTGGCGCCGTCTCGCATCACCCCAGAATTAAAATCGCCGTGCCTGCCATCTGTTAAACAATGAAATCAACTAAAGTGCCACGATAGCAGATTGAAAACTGGAAGTTTACTACGCGTATCGAGCCCCATCTAACCAGCTGCGTCCAGAACTAAAATACGTGGCGTCCAAAAACCGGCTTCCAATAAATTGCATTGGATTAGCAGACTAGTATATATGATAGACAAGGCTCTGGTGATTCTCCATTGTTTCCATACCTTGTAGATTAGATACATAATTCCAATCATAGCCACAGTTGTAGAAATGGATATGCTAGTTGGAATTGACCAGTGATGTTTAATTTTCTCCCAGGTAACATCATTTAACGTTTGTTGGATATGTTCTTGTTCGCCTCTTAACTGTGTCAAGTCATCGAATGCCTTGGTGACGGGCTCTTTCTCAAGATTTTCGTATTTGTTTGACAGTCTTATGGTCGTATTGATGTTGACTTCTTTGGAGAAACTTTCCAAGACAGTTATATTATCGTGCCTTGTAGCTGCTATTACGTTTTGTTTTGTTTTAATGGTGCAGTCTTGAGACACTTGGATAATTCCGGTTCCGTTTAGTTTCACATCTTCTCTTGCACCACTACATGTGACTCCAATGAGTGTCGGTTCTTTTGTGATAAATAGCCGAGTGTTGTCCATGTATAATTGTTTCCAGATGATAGATTGTATTTTGTATCGTATGCTGTTGCAATTTGTTATTTCTTTTCTTTCGTAAATTTCGTCTATTATGCAACTTGGACTGTTTTCTATACTTCGGACTGCAGTTGGGGTGCACAAATACTTGTTTTGACCCAGTACGACAGCGTTCTTGAATTCTTCGTCTGATATTTCGAAATATTCTTGGGTGTTGTAATCCACCGCTAATAGGCCATTCGGTATCTCCAGCACCCAGTAGGAACGGTATAGGTGTGACTTTTATTAGGACGAAGTCGTTCACTTCTGCCATTAGAAAGTATCCAAACACATGAAATGAAGATTCACTTTGTTGGATCTTCGTCTTCCACAACGGAACGGGTAGGATGTTGATGTTTGATGGAAATTTCTTTTCGGCAGATTTAATAATTTCTTCTATATGGGCTGGTGTCATAAAGTCGTACAAACTTCCTCGGCCGAACACAATGTTTGTCAGTTTCGAATAATGTTGTATGTTTTCTTGTATGAAGTCAGTTGCTACTTGGTAGGTACTTAAAACGTGAATGCTTAACTTGTTCGCGTCGACCTTTCTGTACCATCTGTTCATGTCGTTAACAGCTTGTAGCCCTTGGTTCAACTTTTCTCTAAAGTGGTTCAATTGTTTGAATATTCTGTCTTCTGTCTCGTTAAATTTGGATAATGCAGTTACCATAAACTTTGTTTGATGGCTTGAGGCTTGTATAAGTTGTTTTTGGTTGTTATCTAGTTGTTGTATGTCTGTATACACTTCATCGTTCACACCAAAAATTGAAGTAAGAAATTTTCCCAGGAGTCCGCGTTTTTGTCTGGGTTGTGCATTTTGTAACCCAGTCACTAACCAATCCATTTGTTTCTTCTGTTCTCCTAAATGATGTACAAGCATATCGCATGGCGTTTCTGATGTAAGTTCTCTGGTTTTGTTGCACAATTGCTCCATTTGAATGACTGTTTCTTTTATTCTTGTTGAATCTCTTGATATTTGTTCTTTATCTATTTTGTATTCGATGCGAAACATGCCTCTTCCTAACTTCGAATGACCAATATGTTCGATATATAGACCTGGCTTCGGATAATGAACGGTGTAGGATGCGTTGATTGCAGATATCATTAACAAGAATGATATTAGGAGCATTGGTATTATCTTGAACTTAGCTTTTTGGAATTTGCTTTCTGAAGATTTGGATTTATGGGTGGATTGTATTGGAGGCGTTTTAGTTTTGGTAGTTTTAGGATTAGTGATATTTATGTGGCATTGAGTTTTTGTAGTAGGAGTAGAAATTGGTTCGTCTGTAGAATCGAAAGGCAATGGAATTAAGGAGTGTATTGATCGTTTTAACATAGTTCCACCTGCTTTTTGAAGTGTCACCACTCGGATTGTTCCATCTTCTGCAGGATGTACTTGTATTATTCGTGCTAGAGGCCATTTGCTCGGATTTATATTATCTTCTTTGATTAGAACCAGTTCTCCAATTTTCAAATTTTGATGTTGTGTTTTCCACTTGTATCGTAATTGAAGTCTGCTTAGGTATTCTGATGACCATGCATTCCAGAAATCTTTTTTCATTTTTTGGATTAGTCTCCATCTGTTAGTTAGGCTAGTATTTATTTCGGTATTTATCGGATCGGGTGGCGATACTAGTTCACGGCCAATTAGAAAATGGCCTGGCGTTAAGGCTATTACGTCATTGATTTCGTTGTCAATTGGGCAGAGTGGTCGGGAATTTAGACTTGCTTCTACTTGATGCATGAACGTGGCGAGTTCCTCGTATGTTAAAGTAGTATCTCCAATGACTCGCTTGAGATGATGTTTCATCGATTTCACCCCTGCTTCCCCAAAATTTGGGGCGGATGGTGGGATGAAGTGCCACTGCGTACCCAAGTTCGCCATGTTTTCTTGGGTATGATTGTCTGACACGATTTTGTAAACTTCTGCTTCAATAATTTTGCTCGCACCAACGAAATTTGTTCCATTATCGCTGTACATGTGGGCACATGGACCTCTTCTAGATATGAATCTTCGATATGCTGCTAAAAATGTATCCGTTGTCATATCGCTCACTACTTCGAGATGAATAGCTTTGGTTGACAGGCAAATAAATATTGCTATGTACCCTTTGTATGATTTGTGACCCCTGCCTTTTGTCGCTCGAATTTGGATGGGCCCTGCATAATCCACACCAGTGTGTGTGAACGGTGGTGAAGGAGTTACTCTAGGAGTAGGTAATTGTCCCATTTGTTGTTCAGCAGCTTGCGCTTTATACCGTATACATTTGGTGCATTTGTGTAGGATTGATCTAACAGCTTTTTTTCCATTAATAATCCAAAATTTTCTCCTCGTATAGGCTAATGTGGCTTGGTTTCCACCATGTAGTGTCTTGTAATGTGCATCTTGAATTATTAGTTTCGTAATATTGTCGTTGTACGGTATTATAATCGGATGTTTTTGGTTGTATCTTAACGATGCATTCTTGAGTCTGCCTCCTACTCTCATTATCCCTTCTCTGTCCAAGAAGGGAGTGAGTGGAGATAGTTTGCTGCCTTTGGTTACAGAAGTATTTGTTTCCAAAGCTTCCTTATCTGCCCTTAATTCGGTTGATTGGATAATTTTTATAATTTTGTTTGTGGTAGCGTTGATTTCGGTATATTTCAGAAAACCTGTTTCCGCTTCTTGTTGTCTGGCTCTCTTGATGAATCTGTCACAGTAGGATAGAACTCTGATCATTTTTGTAAAATTTGAAAATCGGTTGAGCACTTCGTTTTGTGTATGCTTTGTTGTTGTTTGATGGCACATCTTCATTTCTTGTTCAATTTGTTGAATTTCTTGTAACTTTGGCCATTGTCTTTCGTTCTTTAACCATTCAGGGCCTTCCCACCATATTTTATGTTGTTTTAGTTTTATCGGGTCCATCCCTCTCGAAATCACATCAGCGGGATTATCGGTAGTGCTGACATGACTCCATACCTCTGGCGGTGCAATGCGTGTAATTTCGGATACTCTGTTCGCAACAAAAGTCTTCCATCTTAACGGATCTCCCTTGATCCAACCTATTGTAATCCTTGAGTCAGTCCAAGCGTAAATCTTCCTTTTTTCTATTTGTAGTGCCGTGATTGTTCTTTTGAATAATTTGGCTAATAATACAGCCGCGCAGAGTTCGAGACGTGGTAATGTAGTTTTTACTCTTGCGGGTGCTACTTTGGATTTGGCAGCTAGTAGTATGATTTTCGTTTCATTGTTTATCACAGTTCTGCTGTAAATGACAGCTCCATATGCCTTCTCGGAAGCGTCGCAGAATCCATGTAATTCCAATTCTTCGTTATTGTAATTTATCCATCTGGAGAGCTTAATTTCTTCTACAGATTTTAATTGATTTCGAAATGTTAACCATTTGTTTGCCATGTCTTCGTTTAATTGTTCATCCCAATCAAGTTTTTGTATCCAAAGTTCTTGTATAATAATTTTTGCTTTTATTACAATTGGAGCTAGCCAGCCCAACGGGTCAAATAATTTTGCAATTTCAGATAGTACATTTCTTTTTGTTAGGGTTGATTCTTCGGATAATTTCACTCGAAATCTGAATGTGTCATCGAAAGGTAGCCATAGGACGCCTAGTGATTTTTTCACTTCGTCTTGGGGTATTTGTAGAGCTGCTTGTTCATTGAAAGATTCGGGTAAGTCTTGAAGTAATTTTGAACAGTTACTGGACCATTTTCGTAAGTTGAAACCTCCGTTGCGTAGCATTTGTATTAATTCGTGTTGTAGTTTTGTAGCTTCTTTTAAGTCGTGTGCCCCAGATAATACGTCATCCACGTAAAAGTCGTTTTTTGCGACAAAGGATGCGTTCGGGTATTCGTTCTCTTCATCTGTAGCTAGTTTTTGTAATGTTTTTACTGCTAAATATGGAGCCGATGCAGTTCCATACGTCACAGTTGTTAGTTGATATTCTTGAATTGGTTGTGACTCGTTAAAACGCCACACAATTCTTTGATATTGCTGGTCATCACGATGTATTTTTATTTGTCTGTACATTTTCTCGATATCTGCTGTGAATGCTATTCGATGTTTTCTCCATCTCAGCAGAATATCTGGTAAGTCCTGTTGTAATTTTGGTCCTACATGCATCAGTTGATTTAGACTTGTATTACACGAAGTTTTGGATGATGCATCAAAGACGACTCGAAGTTTTGTAGTAATACTGTCTTCTTTGATAACAGCTTGTTGCGGAATATAATATTTTCCTTCGTTATATTTATACCGAGGTACTTCTTCCATGTGCCCCAGAGTTATATATTCTTGTACAAATTCCTTGTATTGTTCGCTTAATTTCGTGTCTTTTTTGAATTTCTTCTCTAACTGTAGTAATCTTGCTATAGCCCTTGATTTTGAGTTTCCCAACTCTGTTTCTACAGTTTTGAATGGAATTCGTACTGTATATGTCCCATCTTGATTTCTTCTAGTTGTTTCATCGTATTGTTTCTCACAAAGTGTATCTTCTTCGTTTAGTTCCATTTTCGGAGAGACCTCTTCAATTTCCCAGAATTTTGTTAATTGTTTGTCTTCTTCGGTACACGCAATCATACTTGTAATTGTTATATTTGAGGGTCTTTCGTTAACGTACCCTGAAAGGATCCATCCCAGTTCTGTGTTTTGACCCAGGATGCCCTTGTTAGATTTATGAATTCCATCTTTCATTATTTTTCCATATTCTTCGGCACCCAATATTAGATCGATTGGCCCAGGTTCGTTGAAAGTGGGGGTCGGCAAGCATTAAATTTTGCCAGGAACTCAGGTTTATATTTTGGATTTTACTTTTAGGCATGGATTGTGTTAATTTCGGTAGGACTAATAATTCTACATCTAAGGAAAAGGTACTCGGGAATCGAGGTTTCAGTTCGGCTTGAATTTTCCAGTGGGATATTTTCGGTTTACTGTCACCTAGACCTGTTATTTCTGCTCGAATTTTCTGTCTTGTTAGTCCTAGGCGTTGTGCTACTTCTTCTGTGACAAATGAAGATTGTGACCCTTGGTCGATTAGCACCCTCAGAAGTTGAGGCATTTTTGTTAGTGTTTTGGTCTCAACTATTGCTGTTGCCAAAAGAATAGTATTTTCTTGTCTTCCAACGTGATTAGATGTTCGGATTATTTCTTGTGGAGTATTTGCCGGTGCCTGATTCGCTTTAATGGTATGGACAGTAGTTTTGAATGGATTCGTTGTTGCCGGTTTTGTTGTCGGCAACTTTCTAAATTGATCGATATGTAGAAACGTATGGTGCTGTTGTCTGCATATATGGCATCGCATGGTACTATTGCACTTTATTTTGTTGTCGTGATTTAAGCAATTGATACATAAGTTTTTGTCTTTAATTGCTTGTAGTTTTTCTTGTGCACTCAGTAACTTGAATTTCGGACAGCCGTAGATGTTGTGGTGTTGTTTGCAAAACCTGCAAATGACATCAGCTGAATTGCCACTTATTGGTTGCCACTTCTGTGCTGGATGATGGATGTTTGATTTGAATCTCATTTCTTCAGTTGCCTCCAGGGATTGAAATCGATTTTCTAAGAAGTTCATGAATGCGTCAAAATTTTGAAGTGCATGAGGTTCTGTCAATGACTGTTCGTATATTTTATTTGTTTCTTTATCCCATTTACGAATTAACATACGGCTTACTAATGGACCCCAAGCAGTAGCGTCTATGCCAAGATTGTTGATTGCTTCTAGACATTCATGCGTCATATCATACAGATGTTTTAACTTGGATGCAGATTCAAATTGTACAGCGGGCAGGTCCAACAATTTGTCCATTAATTTGGATACTAATAGTCTGGTATTTTGGTATCTTTTGCGGAGAAGTCCCCAAGCGGTTTCGTAATTCGTTTCTGTAATTTGTAGGTGTTGTATAATTCGGCCTGGTTCCCCTCGAACACTTGTTTTCAAATATTGCATCTTCTCGGCCTTCGTTATTGTAGGATTGTCATGAATAACTCTTCGGAATAGGTCGTGAAAGGTGGGCCAGTTTTCGTATCCTCCGTCAAACATAGGAATTTTTATTTGAGGAAGATTTGGTTTGGATTGGGCAGGGGTAGTATCAGCTTCGGAAATTTTGTTTTCTAGGATTTCGGATATAGTTTCGTATTTCTCTTCAACGGCTAAGTACATATTTTCCATGAAGTACTCATCTTGAAAATATTCCTCGTGCAACATAATTTCTTCGTTTAATTCGTAAACAGCATCCCATTGTTTGGAAATTTTTCGTAGTAGGGATTCGTATCGGTATTTGGAATTTTCTTCTTGGATTTTTTCTTCAACTTGTTTAATTGTATTTAGTAGTTGGTTTATTCGAATAGATTGTTTCTTGAGTCGTAATTTTTGGCTTTGATCGTCGTTAGTATTTGTTTTTTCGTTTTTGGCTTCGATTTCTTCGGTAATTGGTATTTCTACCTTGCGACCTTGCAGACTTTTTTGGCAATCTGCAAGATGCGCTTGTAATTCGTTATATACTTCTTTCATCTGACTGAAGTAATTGGATTCGAAGTAATTGTGTGGTAAAGCAATTTCGGTCATTGCTTTGTCATTCTTGGTAACTTCATCCCATATTTGAGTAAGTTCGGAACGGCGATTCTTGATGTATTCTTCCGTTTCTCTTCTTGAGGAATCTTTCTTCGTGTTCGATAGGAGTTTCACCAATTGTCTTCCATTTTCTTCTTGTTGTAGGGCTAATTCGTTCAGCTCGCCCATCTTCGAATTTATTGGCGGACTGGAGAACATGGCGATAGTTCAGTTTTTTGCTCAAAGGACCAATGTATAAAATGGGGACAATGGGTATTTTGGGCCGATGGGGCTAGCTCGTTCGTGGATGATAATAGGGATGAAGTTTTAGGGTTATATATTGTTGTTTGTTAGGTTTGTTTAGGAATAGTATTTTGGAAGATATTTGTAAGATCAGGAAGTTCGTTTAGGTTCGTAGTTTGTTTGGTATAGGATGTTTTATTTGGATTATTTTAGGAGTTGTATTTTGGATAGTATTTGTGGTTGGGAAGTTTGTTGTAATTTGTAAATTGTATAGGAAATAATTTTAGGAAGCACTATGGGATGCAGCCTCACACCCCTGGTTTTATGGCTTGGTTATAGTGCAGGTAGGTAGTAGCGATTAACGAAACTTTTATCATTAATGTCGATTTATTTAAAAAACAAGAATTTATATACATATCACAAAAATAGCTTAACAATTAATTTTGACCTAAAGAGGAAATAAAATTTGCTGATTAGTTAGATGTCGACAGTTTGTAATATTAAGTGCTGCACTGAAAATTAAAAGCTTGCATTCTGAAAGAAATAATAAATTGTCGTTTTGTTGAATAAGCTTAAAAAAGTACTTGTGTGTTCGCAACCAGGAAATAGATATTTCACGGCTAGCAGAAAATTAATAATGAACTTCAAGTAGGTCAAATTAGTTTAGGAATTTACAGAAAAAATTAAATAAAGATAATTATGTTTATGGTTAAACACTTCACACTCAGTATAAACAGTTTATTGATGAGTATGTTAAATTAGGTCACGGAAAATATGTAGAATTTGATGAAAATAATTTAAAGCTATTTAAGGATAAACATTTCTTACCCCATCACTGTGTAATTAGGGAGGATAGCACCTCGACACGCTTAAGAGTAGTTTTTGACGCATCAATGAAAACGTCATCAGGAGTTTCATTGAATGATATCACTTTAAAGGGTTTTCGGGTACAACCTGATTTGTTTGACATTCTCTGCCGCTTCAGAAGTTTTATATACGTTTTAACAGCAGATATACAAAAAATGTATCGGATGATATGGATTTCTCCAGAACATCGGTGTTTACAAAATATCATTTGGCGCGATAAAATTGATGAACCGTTGAAATGCATAGAACTGCAAACCGTAACATACGGAACAAAGAGTGCACCGTATTTAGCTACAAGGTGTTTACAAGAATTAGCCTGTCAAAATAGTCTCAAATTTCCTCTCGCATCCAAGGCAATATTGGAGCAATGTTATGTAGACGATGTTCTCTGTGGGTGTAACTCGTACGATGAAATGAAAAATCTTCGTGAACAATTAATTCACATGTTGGAATCCGCTGGGTTCAAACTTCACAAGTGGTGTTCTAACGACAAATCGCTACTAGATGCAGTTTCACACGCGCATACCTATCCCGACGTAGAAATCTCGGATGAGACTAGTTGTTCTAGTAAGGTGTTAGGTATCATTTGGAATACAGTTTCTGATAGCTTCAGAATTTCGCTACCGGTAGCAGATCAATTAACAGTTCACACGAAACGCCAAATTCTCTCACGCATTTCTCAAATTTTGGATCCCTTAGGGTTAGTTGGACCTATCGCAGTAGTAGCAAAGGTTTTAATGCAACAGATCTGGTTAAGAAAACTAGATTGGGATTCAGAACTTCCTGAAGACATACTCCACAGATGGTTAGCATTTTATAACGGCCTGTCAGATTTATCACACTTGTCAATTGACAGATGCCTTTTATCTCGTAAGACACTTTCGGCAATTCAGTTTCATGGATTCTCAGATGCCTCTCTCACGGCTTATGGTGCTTGCATTTATCTAAAAGGAATTTACTCTGATGGAAGCATCTCGTGCAATATACTGTGCTCAAAATCACGCATTGCACCCCTAAAACCCGTTTCTATTCCACGACTAGAATTGTGTGGAGCTCTTCTTTTATCTAGACTTATTCACAGAATTCTAGCTATTTTTCTTCATTTAACTCTTGAGGTTTTCATTTGGACTGATTCGAAAATTGTACTTTGCTGGTTGAAATCTTCTCCTTCTAGGTGGACTACATTCGTGGCCAACAGGGCAGCGGAGGTTCAGGAACTTACCTGTGGTCATAAGTGGTTACACATTAGCTCAGGTCAAAACCCGGCAGACTGTTTGTCCCGTGGAATGTCGTCTTCAGAGATCGTTCAGTCTAAGCTTTGGTGGCATGGTCCCCAAATGTTGTTTGACCCCAATCTTCAACTAAAGGAAGAATTTGTATCTGAAACAGCTATTCAATCTCCACCCGAGCAAAGAAAAATTGTTCAAGTTCACATGACTATCAAAACTAATGATTTGTTTTCTTCATTTTCTAGTTTCTCGCATTTGCAACGCATCTGTGCGTATTGTTTTCGCTTTCTTAATAATGTTAAGTGTGTCTCACAACGACGTACTGGTCCTTTATCAGTCATGGAACTCAAACAAGCTCTTTTAAAGATAGTTTGTTGTATTCAACAAGAAAATTTTGCAGAGGAAATATCTCAATTAAAACAAAACCACGATATTCATAAAGCTTCAATAGCTTCATTGAACCCATTTATTGATTGTGAAGGCCTGTTACGAGTCGGTGGGCGGTTAAAAAATGCCAACATTGGTGATAATCAAAAGTATCCTATTTTATTACCTGCGAAAAATCATGTAGTACGACTAATGTTAAGATATGAACATATCAGGCTTCTTCACGCCGGTGCACAAACCACATTGGCCAATATCCGTCTAAGATACTGGCCCATTCATGGATTAAGAGAAATTAAACCCATAATAAAAAATTGTATTACCTGTCATCGGTTCAAAGCTGCAGCTGCTCAGCAAATGATGGGCGCATTGTCTCATGAAAGAGTGACTATTGCACGACCTTTCTCTAAGACAGGCCTTGATTTTGGTGGCCATCTCCTCATAAAACAGTCTAGATTACGTAACACAAAAATAACAAAATGTTATATAGCTTTATTTGTCTGTATGGTGACAAAGGCAGTTCACTTGGAACTAGTCTCGAGTCTATCTACAGAATCGTTTTTGCTCACTTTAAAAAGGTTCATATCACGACGCGGAAATCCTACCATAATATTTAGCGATAATGCTACCAATTTTCAAGGTGCCCACAACCAACTAAAGGAATTTTCCAAATTTTTTAAGGAAAAGGCGAATTTAACGTCCATTCATAACTTCCTGTCTCAGCAGGAAATTAAATGGAAATTTATTCCACCGAACAGTCCACACTGGGGTGGCCTATGGGAAGCGGCCATAAAAAGCACAAAATATCATATCCGTAGAGTTGTTGGCAACTCAAGTTTTACGTTTGAGGAACTGAGCACAGTTCTCTCACAGATAGAAGCAATACTCAATTCGCGACCCCTTTGCCCCATTTCAAACGACTCCTCGGATTTGGACTGTTTAACTCCCGGTCATTTTTTGATAGGCGAACCGTTAACTTCTTATCCTGAAAAGGATCTTTCCAATATTCCTGAAAATCGATTGAAATTTTGGCAACAATGCACTAAAGCTCAGCAACTGTTTTGGAAACGATGGTCCGTCGAATATCTAAATCAGTTACAGAACCGTCCCAAGTGGCACAAAAATTGCGAAAATCTGAAAGAAAATGCTATTGTATTAATCAAAGAGGATAACGTCCGTCCACTGACATGGCCTCTTGCTCGTATAATTGAGGTAATGCCTGGTTCTGATAATAAAGTTAGGGTAGTCAGAGTAAAAACAGAGCGAGGAATATTTGTGCGGCCGGTCACCAAATTGTGCCCTTTACCTTGTTGAAGCAAACTTCAACGGGGGGAGAATGTTGGGGAATTTCATTTCTTATGTTTGTTCTTTTGTCTTTATTATAACATAATAGCGATATTAAGTTGGCAGCATTTTGTGTAAAAAAAACAACATTCAAAAAAAACCTATGTACAATCACTTTTCTCTGTACTGTTCTGATTCTTGTGTAATAATTTGTTTAAATGTGTAAATAATATGTTTGGTGTTAAAATATACGCAATTGTGTCAAGCAAAGTTGAAGTTTGACTGGTCCTTCGAAGATTCCCTTAAAATTGTACATAAAGTGGTCCGTTTGAGTCGGATCAACACAGGTAGTGAAAAAACTGGGAAGAAATTACATGGCGATTATTGAGACAGACGCCAATAGTTATAAAACCGTAATATCTGAGGATAAATTCAGGTAGGATGGAGTTTGTGTCAAGCTTCTGAACATTTTGGGGTTTTGTGATGTTTTAAATGCCTTGGATTTGGTCAAAAAGCGGACAAATGTACCAAGGCAGAAATTTGTAGAAAGTGTGCGAGAAAAGGGCAAAAAACTGACGAATGTCAGAGTGTTACATGTTTAAACTGTAAATTAGCTAATGAGAAGCTTCATCTTAACTTTAATTGTGAACGTGCCTTATTTGATGCAGAATGTCCGGTATGTAAGAAGCAAGTTGAGAGACTGAAGGAATGGATTGAATATAAAAATATGTAGCAACAAACTAGGGAAGGGTGACGTTGGGGGTATTCATGGGTTAAATGTGCAGAGTTTGGTTGCACACATTGATAAGATACGGGACTATGTGGTTAGCCAAAGGATTCTTATACTTTGCCTTAGTGATACTGATGTCACGGATAAATTGAAGATTTTGAAATATCTGTAGACGGTTACAACATGATCAGGGCCAACTCCGACAGTAGACATACAGGTGGTGTATTGTGCTATATGGAAGAATCTATTTTGTATGATGTGGTTGAGATTATTGTAGTTCAGAAGGCCTATTGATTGTAAAATTTAAGGGTATATGGGAAAGTAGAGTTTTTATATTTTTGTGATTATTGTTCACCGGGTGGATCTAGTATGGAATTTTTGAGGCTTTTTGCAGACTGGTGCGAGGAATTCATGGATCGAAAGAAATGCAAAATCTGGATTGTGGGAGATTTCAATTTTAATTGGAATTCAAATGATTTCTATACTGAGAAGTTAAAGAAAATAATCGAAGAAAATGGTAATAATAGTAATATAACTTTATTTAGCATAGCTAAATGGCAAAAAGTCGAAAATTTCATGAATATTATGGTAAACAGTGGGACGATCATTGATTTGATCATTACCAATGCAGAGGAGACTGTTGTTAATGTTACTGACCTGGTGCCAAAAGATTCTAGTCATAGGGCGCTAACGTTCGACATGGAATGTGATAGAGATGTTCGGTTTAAGTCGGTGAAGTGCAAAATTGATGATCTTGAAGAAGCAATACTTCAATTTTCAGAAATACGATTAGAATATAATATGCGAGACATTAATTTGAAAGCAGATCAATTGATTGAAAGTATACAAAAAGTTTATAATGAGTTGTGTCCTGTAAAGAGAGTTAAAGTGAGAAGAAATTATTCATGGTTTGGTGATTCAGTGAAAGAAGGGGTAGAACTGAAAGATGTGGAATATCAGCGTTATTTGATGACGGGAGAGCAACAGTACTAGCTGAGTTATAGGAGTGCAAGAAATAAAGCAGTAAGCACAATCAGATATGGAAAGAGGTGATATCTAGAAGAAAAGATAGACGCAGTTAAACATGACCATAAGAGGATGTGGAACACACTAAAGGAGTAAATAGCTGATGATAAGTCTGAAGATTGCAAGAAGGTTCAGTTTGAAGGTATGATGATACACGATCCTAGTGAAATAGCTGAATTATTTAATAATTATTTTGTAAATACTATCTGCCAAGTAGCGAGTTCTATTCAGCCATGTGCAATACGTACGCACATTATGAAGTTACGATGCCAACTTTTAAATTGTTAGAGTTGCTCTTAGGAATGTTGTTTTTAGTATGAAGCATAAAAGCAGCCCTGATGATATCAGTATTTCGTTAATAAAAACTTGTTGATGAATTGAGTGATCCACTTTTGCATATTATAAACTCGTCGTTAGAGGTTGGGCTTATGCATGATTCATAGAAAATATCAACTGTGGTTCCCACTAGGAAAGTAGCAAGTTCAGTAAAGTGCGAAGACTATCTGCAAGTAAATATGCTACCAGCTCTTGAGAAAATTATTGAAAGTTGTTTATATGCAAATCCTGCAACACATAGAAGGCAACAGTATTCTTTCAGAGTATCAAACGGGATTTTATGCTGGATATAGCACTGAAACAGCTTTACAATATGTAATAAATGACTGGAAGAAAGATAGAGAAGATGGAAAAATGGTAGTAGCAGTGTTTCTAGATCTTCAGAGAGCCTTTGAAACTGTTGATAGTGAGATTTTGCTAAGTAAACTTTTCTGTTATGGATTCAGGGCAACGGAATGGAGTTGGTTTAAGAGCTACCTTTTGAACAGACGCTAGATGACTAAGATAGAAGAATCAGTTTCTAGGCAAAATGAAGTCTTGTTTGGAGGCCTCAAGGGAGTGTGTTGGAACCTTTGTTGTTTGCTTTGTATTTGAATGATGTCACTTCAGTGTTAAAGAATTGTGACTGTCATATGTTTACAGATGATACTGTTATTTATATTCAAGGATAATATGATCCAGCTGATTTGATGTGGAGTGTTGATGAAGACCTTCTAGCTGTAAGTGCCTGGGTGTCAGTTTTATTCGTCAAATTGCCTGGCAACCAAATTTCGTTCAAAACAGAAATTTATCCGGCAAAATAAAAAGTACTCGTCAAATTACTGTAGATAATTAATTTCCATCATACTTTTGAATTTTCTCATGCTTTCCGTACAACATTTGTTCAACTTGTGTTTATCCGTTTTTTGTTCGTGTATTTGTTATTTTATTTCATCATCATCATAAGGTTCTCAGTCCGAAGACTGGTTGGACGCGTACCTCCATTCTTTTCTATCCTGAGCTAACCTACGCATTTCCCTAAAAGTAGAACATCCTACATCCCTAACTATTTGAGAGCAGTAGTCTAATCTAGGCCTACCCCTACCTCTTTTTATTCCTATCTCTGACTCTAGTATGTCACGAACTATTCCTTCGTGTCTTAGAAGGTGTCCTACCATCCTATCTCTCCTACTCTTTATTGTTTTCCATACCTTTCGCTTTTCCCCAACTCTTTCTAATACTTCCCTATTGCTAACCTTATCTATCCACGGTATCTTCATCATGCGTCTGTAGCACCACATTTCAAACGCTTCTACTCTTTTTCTATCCGCTTCTCCTATTGTCCAAGTTTCGCACCCGTATAATGCCGTACTCCATACATACGACGTTAAGAGTCTCTTCCTAGTCTCTATATTAACCGTTCTCGAGCATAACAGTTGTTTCTTTTTGTTAAACGCAACTCGGCCCTGCGCCATTCTTTGTTTTATATCTTTAGTGCTCCTACCGTCTTGAGTTATTTTACTTCCTAAGTAGCAGAAATCCGCGACCTCCTCTATCTTCTCATTTCCAATTTGTATTTCCATTTTAGTTCTATTTTCACATCCCCTACATACCAAAATTTTAGTTTTCTTTTTATTGATTTTCATGCCGAAGCCCTGTGTCAAAACTGCTTCCATTTCATTCAAAGCCGCTCCTAATTCTTCTTTGCTAGATGCTAACACTGCTATATCATCCGCAAATCTGAGCATGTTAATAGTTTGGCCCTGAGGCTGTTCTTTCCTTAACAATATTAATCGCATCTTCGATATATAAGTTGAAAACTAGAGGTGACAATGCACATCCCTGTCTCACTCCCTTCCGGATATCTACTTCCCTTTGTTCCTGCTCACATTCTATAACTGCCTTTTGCTCTTTGTAGAGATTATGTATTATTCTTCTGTCCCTGTATTTCATCCCTACCTTTCTCAGCACTTCGAACATCTTCCCCCATTTTACGTTGTGGAAGGCTTTTTCTAAATCTACAAATCCTATATAGACGCTCTTTCTCTTTTCTATCGTTTTTTCTATAAGTACTCGTAAAGCTAGAATGGCCTCGCGCGTTCCTCTATTTCGTCTAAATCCGAACTGATCTTCTCCTAATATTTCTTCCGCCTTTTTCTCCATCCTTCTTTGCACAATTCTAGTTAAAATTTTTGACGCATGGGAAGTTAAACTGATAGTTCTAAAATTTTCGCATCTATCCGTTTGTAATCTTCTGGAATCTCGCCTGTCAGGTATATGCGACTAACTAGTTTAAATAAACGATCTATTACCTCTTGACCTGCGCACTTTAAGATTTCTGCCTGCAAGCCATCTATACCTGGTGCTTTATTATTCCTTAAACTTTTTAGTGCTATCTCAAACTCTTCTCTCATTATAGGACTCCCTAGGTTATCCCCCTCTACACTGCTTTCGCTTTCTAATATATCTTGCACTTCCTGTCCCGCATATAAGTTTCCTAAATATTCTTTCCACCTATCTGCCTTCTCCCCACTTCCGATTAGGATATCTCCTGCCTCATTTCTAATGTTTTTTTTACTAGATCCAATTTCTCTAAAATTTCTCCTAATTATTTTATATGCTTCATCAGTCTTTCCTACTTCGAATTTATCTTCCACTTCTTTGCATTTATTATCGATCCATTGCTCTTTCGCTTTCCTACATTCCCGAATAATTTCCCACTTGATCGCCTTATATCTTTGTTTCCCTGTTTCATCTAACCTATTTTTATATTTTCGCCTTTCCTCTATTAGACTCACAATATGTTTTGTTATCCAGGGTTTCCTACTTTCATTCTGTTTATGACCCAAAATATCCCTAGCTGAGGAAACTAAACTATTTTTAATGCAATTCCATTCTGCCTCTATGTCCCTAACAATATTTCCACCCGTGCCCTTTAGTGCTTCGTTTGTCTTTTTCTCGAACTTATTGCGCATATCATCATCTTTTAGTTTCTCTGGGTCAAGATACCTTCTTCCGCTTCTTTTTTTCAAAATCTTAAATTTAAGATTGGCTTTCATAACGACTATGTTGTGATCACTATCTATATCTGCTCCTGGATAACTTCTACAATCCCTAACTTGATTTCTAAATCTTTGCCTAACGAGAATGTAATCTATTTGATATCTCCCTAAGTCTCCTGGCATCTTCCACGTATAGCATCTCCTAACATGATGGTGAAATAGAGTGTTCGCGACCGTTAAGTTATGTTTATCGCAGAACTCTATCAGTCTAACTCCCCTATCGTTCCTATTGCCTAATCCAAAGGGGCCAACTATTCCGCCCTCTCGCCCTGTGCCTACGACTGCATTGAAATCTCCTGTAATTATTAAATTTTCGTGCCCTCTCACAAAATCTAGCACATATTCAATATCACTATAAACTGCCTCTACGGCCTCATCACTGTAGTTAGAAGTGGGCATATATACCTGTATTATTACTGTTTTTACAGGTTTCGAATCTAACCTAACCATAACTACCCTGTCACTTTGCTGTAAGAAATTTTCTACACTCTGTCCTACTTTTTTCCGCATAACAATTCCTACTCCCGAATTTCCTCCTACAGATCCTGTGTGTATTACTCTAAAATCTCCGCTCCAGAAGTCTCCAGCTTCTGGCCATCGCACTTCACTGATACCTACTACGTCTAATGCTAACCTATCCATCTCAATTTTCAAATTCTCTAACTTCCCTACTTGTTTCATGCTTCTAACATTCCACGCTCCGACTCGTGAGATGTTACACTTATCATTTCTGATGACTCCCCCCGAAGCAGTCCCCGCCCGGAGATCCGAATGTGGGACTATTTTACCTCCGGAATATTTTACTCCAGAAGGTGCCATCATCATAAATTAAAGTACGCTGTACTAGGGATAAAATAATGTGGTGGTTTCCCGTTGCCTTCCACATCGCAGTAGTGTGTATCACAGTGCCATACCAACCCTCACGATCTCTGCCACTATGATTACTGAAAGAGCTGCTGCCCCCTTCCAGGGACTTGATTTAGTCTGGCTTCTCAAATAAAAACCCCTCCAATATGGTTAAACCTATGGTTCGGCTCTTTATATCATTGAAGCGCGCAAGCCATCCCACCCGTCCCAGTATTACTAGAACTGCTTCAAGGTACAAGTCCTTTGGGATAGTTTCTCAACGCGAATCGTATTTATATAACAAGCAAATGAAATTGTAAAGAATGACTTTTTCTCGAAAAACTGAAAATAAAAGTTTTTACAAGTATAGTTAAGTCCATCCGTGGACACACTGTATGTTAAAGTTGTCTTTTTGGCCAAATCTAAACAATTGACACTCTGAGCCGAATGCAATGTTTACCCATGCTTTGTGTCATACATCACGGTGCAGTCTCCCCAGCGATTTTCGCTGTTGCAGTCTTTTTGTAAATGCCAAAACTTTTTGTGCTTGAAACACTGTAGGACTCTGATGTGCTCCCGGGTACGTCAAGAGCGCCAGCCAAGGTAAACACAAGACTCGGACAAGAGATATGTTCGAATCGCAGGAGAAGTGAAGAGGGCCAATATTGTAATAAGTTAAGGTGTTACGAGTGAAATAAAGTAAAGTTCTCTTACATGCCCTGGTAGGTTTATGTAAAATATAGAATGAAAGAAGCATACGTATCTTAATTAAATTAGATTTTATGAAAAAAATTTTAAAATTTTACTCATCCTTATTCATTAACATGTATGTGTGTTACTAACTAAGACCAACCCACTAGTAATTTAAACATTTGACGGGAAAAATATAGGAAACATGTAAATTTAAAATGTTGCTTTGGTTTGTGCTTAAATAAACTGTTTAGGTGATAAGCATTTGGGCATTTTCATGACTTACTTGTCGTAACTATAGAATAAGTTTTTTTCTGTTTTTTGCACTAACATACTGTGTGTAACAGGAGTATGGTACACCTCCCTTTTTTTCTTTATTTTTGAAAATAAATTTTTGAAACTTGGCACATCGTATGTACTGAGTAAACGTCAAGTTTTGACACAAACAAGGAAATTTTCACACTTCCGGTTTCAGCAGAAGTGGTGCCAACTTTTGATTTTCATATGGGACAACCTGTATGCTATTGACTTTTTGGACTCTACATAATTTTCTGAATGCAATAGTATCACATAAGCGACAATTCAAGTCTGAGGGCCGGTTGTTAGAAACTTTGATTTGATCCAGATCACGTAATCTCGGATTAAAGCCAACGCGGTGCTACATTTTGATCGGGTTGTTAGAACAAATTGTAACGCGCGATTAGCTGACACGAGTGCTAGCACTCGGATCAACTCCTGTACGTCAGTTTTAGATCAAGTGTTCCGAAATAGGTCAAGCGCACGGTAATTTTTGAAGTTTCTAGCGTTTGTACATAACCCCAATTCAGTGTTTTGTGCATTAGGTGCTCCATAATTACGTATTTCGGCATAATGAATGATAAAAAAATTGAGAAATTTTAATAGTTCTGAAACGGCACTTTTGCCGAGTCTGGTGGAACAGTAATAACAATGAAGTTTCCATATTTTAATGGTGTAGTGTAAGGGGAAAATTATGCTAAATTTGTATATGGTTTGTAGCAGGGCCAGTGTGGCATTTTATAATTTTATTTGCAATAGTTTTGTTTCAAATCATTGAATAAGTTTCTCACCAGCATAAGACTTCAGCTCTGGCTTCTTTTGTAAACATGAGCATTTTCCTTTGCATAAATCTAGATTGAAGCTTCAAAATTGTAGTGTATATTGTCAATATAATTTGTGTGATAGTCTGCAAAGTATTTTCTATAATATCGATATATTTTTTATTCTCTAAAGCAATGTTTTCATTTATGATCACTACATTTAGGTAGGTACCTACTTAATTGGTTCCTTTCTTGCCGCTGTTCCTTTCTCCTCTATCCTTTGTAAAATTCCCGATGAGCGAACTGTGCAATTTATGAATTCATTTTAGAAGAGAAAGTATAGCGAAGCCGTGGAGGAAAATGAAGAGGTGGATTTGGGAGAAGGGTAAAAAAGAAAATTCATAAGGTTAATACAGTGTGACTGATAAAAAGTGTGCAACATTATGGGAAACTTTCTTATACTCCAGTAAAATCTAATTTTTCCGGCTAAAAAGTGGCTTCCCTATATGAATTAAGATGAAAGTTACTGCGTTGGAAATGGCAGCGACTCTTGTACTCGCTCTCGTACAAATCATAAAGTTCTTTATTTACAAACTTAAAAATCAAAATATTTTACTATGTAGAAGATATTTGAACGAGTTTATCATACAAGCGGGGCCACAACCGATAAGGTATTTAGTTCTTGTTTTTTTCAATACAAGAAGAAGGATTTTTAGATCATTGATAAAAACTGTTTGAGAATCCCTGAGCTCAGTCAAGTTGTAGATTATTTATCTCTTATTAGCGAGTCCTTCATACTTGTCTCATATTAGTGGAGAGAGAAGCGGGCTCGACATACGAGACAAGTTTTTCGGCATATTATTGAAATAATTTTGTGCACAACACAGATGAAATCGTATGCGAATTACCAACTCGTACAGCAGTTAAATTAGAATTTACTAGATTGGGTTATCATTTATTTAAAAAAAATATTCTTGATAACATTGGTGAGTGAAAAATTTCCTTGTGGCCATGCCAAATTTCAGGTGTGATGCATAGATAGTACAAAAAAATAAAAATGTCCTATGGCAAAATAAAATTTGAAATTAATATTTTTGACACGAGGAAATTTATTAAAGACCATAAAAATACAAGTAACAAGATTTTGTAAAGGTTTCTTTATGAAATGGATAGCTTCTGACTAAATTGAAACTAAAAATGAACAGAAATTGAAGAAATTATTATAATAATAAAAATAATATAATAAATTCATTTGACCCACAAATAACTGTGCAATATATCCAAAAATATTTTAATTATTAGAAAGAAGGTAAAGGCACTGGTGGTCATCCTTATTCTGTCCAACTCAGTGAGACAGAAGCTAGAGTGCTGGCCCTGATGGATAAGGAAATTGATCCACTTCCAAATCCATATGGAGCAATTTTCTTCCGAAAATATTTTGAAGCTACGAGTAGTATTTTGTTTCGATCATACGATCAAAACCATTCTTCAATACTGCTTTTCAACAGAAGTCTATATATATGAAGCAACAGCACTTCATGAATATGAAAATAAAAAAGGACAATTTCGGCCATTGAAAGAACTTTAGGGAGAATAATAATTTAGTAATAATTATAAACTTCAAAATTAGTTTAGGGTGTACAGTACTTCGAAAGTAAAATATATTAATCATAAAGTCCTCAGTCCGAAGACTGGTTGGACGCGCACCTCCATCCTCTTCTATCCTGAGCTAACCTACGCATTTCTCTAAAAGCAGAACATCCTACATCCCCAACTAATTGAGAGCAGTAGTCTAATCCGGGCCTGCCCCTACTTCTTTTAATTCCTATCTCCGACTCTAGTATGTCGCGAACTATTCCTTCGTGTCTCAGAAGGTGCCCTACCAATCTATTATTGTCTTCCCTAACTTTTTCTAATACCTCCCTATTGCTAACCTTATCTATCCACGTTATCTTCATCATGCATCTGAAGCACTACATTTCAAACGCATTCTATTCTTTTTCAACCCGCTTCTCTTGTTGTCGGACTCCATACATACGTCTTTAAGTATAGGTATCGAGCACTGATAGATTTGGTTCGATGAGCGGTTCGAGCTAATCTCCAAACTGGTGCAAAAGTTTTTCTACCGCACTTTCTTTTGACACCCGATATCTCACCAGCATCAGAGAGGTTTGATACAGAAGGTAAATCAGACATCTGGAATATTGTAATGATGGATTGGAGATGAAAATATTTTAATCGTATTCAATTTTATTTTCATTTCACTCAGCCCATGACTCCGTACGCCAGAGTACATAAAGAGTATCGATACATGCCATTATACCTCGCAATGTTATATCAATGATACGACTGGAGCGAGTGAAGAAGGATCCGGAACCCAACGGATTACTACACCAATGTATTAACGATGCCACCACCGTGGCTCTAGATAAACCGGCCAAGTAGCTGGCTGTTTTTATTATAGATTGTACTTTTAATGTAATGTCATAACGTAGGTAGGTACAACTTGCTAAATAAAGGTTATATTATTATCTTTCTTATAACGGGCTAGACATTATGCTGCAGCGTGTAGGAACGATGTCACCCCTCTTATATCTGTGTTAAAAATTGTTAATAATTTTTGATGAACAAGGAAATCCTTTCCTGAAAAGTATAATGTCTTCAAGAAGTTGTTTGTCTTTTTATGGTAAGAGCGATAAAACTACAATTTATTTGAAAATACCTACTTTTGTGCATCATGCACAAATAAGTTAAGCCACTTTATATTTACATTGCATAAAGAAGCTACTATGTATTCGATCACATGCATATTCTTAATAAATTCACAACAAATTCTTTTTACTTAGGTACCTATGTGCTTGTTTACAAATTCATCATCAAGAATTTTGAATGCGACATTATCATTAATTTATTGTGGATACCTGTGAAAGAATGCAAAATACCTACCTAATTTCTCTAACGTAAGAATATGTGGACCATCGGAAAATAAGCACAATAAGTAATAACAAATACAAATTCCATTGAATAAAAATGTGGTTATGTTCTCTTTTAAATATTTTTGACGTCTAATTCTCTTTTTATATGGGTACACCACCTAATAATACATTTATTTATATTATTCTATAATGAAAATTATTTACTTACCTTAGAAATAAAGTAGATATACAAATTAACTTCAAAAAGAACACAGAAAATTTGCAACTGTCAAAAGTTAATCCGTGCGGGACGACGAATTATTCTGAACCAAGGTTAATCGCGCGTTACTCACTGATTCGCGTTCTAACAACCCATTTTACAGTTTGAACCGAGTTTGAACCGAGGTTAGCACCGGGATCAGAATTAAAATCAATTCGAGCGTACTAACAACGCAATCTTGATTTAAACCGAGATCAAAAAATCTAGCCTCGCGCTACATTTTGATCTGCGTTCTAACAACCGGCCCTAATTCTCTTTTTATATGGGTACACCACCTAATAATACATTTATTTATATTATTCTATAATGAAAATTATTTACTTACCTTAGAAATAAAGTAGATATACAAATTAACTTCAAAAAGAACACAGAAAATTTGCAACTGTCAAAAGTTAATCCGTGCGGGACGACGAATTATTCTGAACCAAGGTTAATCGCGCGTTACTCACTGATTGGCGTTCTAACAACCCATTTTACAGTTTGAACCGGGTTTGAACCGAGGTTAGCACCGGGATCAGAATTAAAATCAATTCTAGCGTACTAACAACGCAATCTTGATTTAAACCGAGATCAAAAAATCTAGCCTCGCGCTACATTTTGATCTGCGTTCTAACAACCGGCCCTGAGACTTTTTAAAATCTAATTTTAGTTTTGTCATTTAAGTGTGCCTTGACTGTTCCAATTTATTCTAATAGACCCAGGTAATGCCATAAAAAACGGAATTGCATTGGAAATCTAAATAATGCGATTCGTGCTTAAACAAAGTTCTCCGAATGTTTTTTTGGGCAAAACTCATTTTTTTCAAATGGAACCATATTGGTACCAAAGTGCTATTCAAGACTACTATTAATAAGGAATCTTCTGATATGACTAGTTTGCATCTAGGATAAGAACAACTGAAATTACAGTCCATCGAAAATTAAAAATAGGTATTTAATTTTGTTTTCATCAAATGCTAAGAACCTGCAAGGGGGCTTTGAAAATTAAAAACAATGCATTTAGAAAATTATGTAGAGTCCAAAAGTTCAATAATATACAGGCTGTCCCATTTGAAAATCAAAAGTTGGCACCACTTCCACTGAAACCGGAAGTGTGAAAATTGCCTTGTTTGTGCCAAGAATTTTACGTTTACTCAGTACATACATACGATGTACCAAGTAGCAAAAATTTATCTTTACATAATTTTCTGAATGCGTTGGTACCATGTTTCATTTGTTTTTAAATTTTCAACGCCCCCTTGCAGGTTCTTAGGATTTGATGAAAACAAAATTAAATATTTATTTTTAATTTTCGATGGACTGTAATTTCAGTTGTTCGTATCCTAGACGCAAACTGGTCATATCAGAAGATTCCTTATTAATAGTAGCCTTGAATAGTACCTTGGTACCAATATGGTTCCATTTGAAAAAAATGAGGTTTGCCCAAAGAATCATTTGGAGAACTTTGTTTAAGCATGAATCACATTATTTAGTATTTCCAATGCAATTCCCTTTTTTATGGCATTATACTTGGGGCGCCCAACAGACGGAGTGATTACCCTACAAGAACGTGCTCTAGCGGGGCCAATATTAATTTATGACGACCGAATTGGAGTAATGCGACTTCGTTGGGTCTAAAGAAAGCGCATCACTGCGGTTCGGTCGTCCTAAATTGATAGTGGTCCCGTCCAGAGCTCATGCTTGCAGGGTGATCACTCCGTCTGTTGGGCGGCCCAAGTATACTTGGGTCTATTAGAATAAATTGAAACAGTCATGGCACACTTAAATGACAAAATTAAAATTAGATTTTAAAAAAGTCTCAGACTTGAATTGTCGCTTATGTAGTAACATTGCATTCAGAAAATTATGTAAAATTATGTAAAAAGTCAATAGCATACAGGCTGTCCCATTTGAAAATCTAAAGTTGGCACCACTTCCGCTAAAACCGGAAGTGTGAAAATTTCCTTGTTTGTGTCAAAACTTGACGTTTACTCAGTACATACGATGTGCCAAGTTTCAAATTTTATCGTCAAAAATAAAGAAAAAAGGCGGGTGTACCATGCTGCTATTACACACGGTATGTAAATATATCTTTATTTTGCCTTACACCGTGTTTCGCCATCTTGTAACTCGTGGTTTGTGTATAATTATTTTTTGTTCAAAAGTTATTAACACTTTTACAAACTTACTTCATGATATACACTGCCGGACAAAAAAAACAGGTCACATGTTTTTATTTTGAGGCCCTACAATATTTTTATGTAACTTAAATAAATAATTAACGACTGCCCTACTAGTGAGGAAAAAGAAACTTTTAACTGAATATTGCACCTTTTGTAAGCCTAAATAGCCGAATCAGCATTTTGAGATTTTGACTTCTTCATGCTTCTTTATTGAAACATCAAAGTCTTTTAGTTTAATGGACTGCTCTGTATTTTCTATTGTTTTATTGGCGACATTTCATTTGCAAATGTCAACTTTTAACATTTTCCATACAATGCGCTCCCAAATTTGCTCACAAATTGTTGCTTTAAGCCACGATGGCCGAAGTGTGAGGTATATTGCTCAAGCGCTGAATATACCCCATAACACAGTGCAAAATGCACTCTTGCGATTTCGTGAAACTCACGGGTTTGCAAGGAAGGTGGTCCACGGACTATGAACCATCAAGATGACCAATTTCTCCATGTTGCTGCTCTGCGAGATCGAGCATTGCCATCATCTATTCTTGCTGAATGGTTGACCGATGTTCGAGGAGTGGCAGTTTGAGCCAGGACAGTTCAAAGAAGGCTAAACGAATATGGTTTGACTTCAAGAAAGCCAGCCACGGGTCCCCTGTTGACCGTAAAACATCGCAGAGCACAACTTGTGTTTGCACGGCAATACGTAAATTGGAACGAACATTAATGGAGGAACGTGCTCTTCTCGGACAAGTCAAGATTTAGTGTCAGGTCACCAGATGGGCGTGAAAAGGTGTGGTGAAGGCCAGGGGAGCGGTACAGTCAATGTTGCATATCTCCCAGGGTCAGTTTCAATTATGGTAGCATTATGGTGCGGGCCGGAATATCTCTGGGGGCTCACACGGAATTAGTTTTCAATGAGAATGGAACAATGACTGCACACCGATACATTCTTAAGTGTCTGGAACCCCATGTCACACCATATATGCCATTTATAGGGGACAATTTTGTGTTTATGGATGACAACGCCCGCCCACCCACAGCAAGAATTGATACCGAATACTGTGAAGAGGTTGGTATTGGACGTCTCCCAAGGCCAGCCAATAGTCCAGACCTGAATCCCATTGAGCATCTCTAGGATCAGCTTGGGAAAAGGATTAGACGTCGCCAACCCCTACCAGAAACATTAAATGGCTTAAAGATGGCGCTTCAAGAAGAATGTGAACAAATACCCCAAAAATCTATTGATAGCCTCATTCAGAGTATGCCACAACGTTTAAGGGAAGTAATAAGAGTTCGTGGTGGTAACACCCATTATTAATTTCGTTCTGCTAGTGTGCTTTTCCTATGTTAATATTTTGTTATGTTTGTCTTTTTAAGTTCTTAAGTAACAGTTGATCTCTAAAAAATTCTTTTGTTAGGTTTTTGTTGACGAATCATTTTGTTTCTTGTTTTTTATTTATTGTTAAGATGAAAAGAATGTAGTTAAATATATTTTAAAACCCTCCGTTGTTTTTTTATTCTCTAAAATAATCATTCTGATAGTGACCCGTTTTTTTGTCCGGCAGTGTAGTAACAACAAATTGTGATAAACCTCCGTCTGATTATATTTAAAGACAATAATTGTTCTTATGTTCATTTCAGTGGTTTATTAGGAAGTCTTGCTTCCTGTATTATTATATTACATAAAAACTTACAACTACTGTGTGATGTGTACAAAATGCTTATTCTACAAAAAGAGAGTACATTGCCTCGGAGCTACGGTGGACGGCTAACGACCTTAACAACGATTATTGCAATTGATTATGAATGGTAATGAAATATTTGAAATGACATAATTTTGGATGCGGCCCATCACACCTCCTGAGGGAGAACGGAAAAAAATAAAAATATTTATTATTATTTTTTTAAACACTGGTAGTATATAACTTAACTCTATTTTTATGAATTTCTATTAATTTATCATCTACCTTAATATTAATATTCGGGTTCCTATCTTCTACTACAGTATATGGACCCTTGAAAATCTGATCGCGCTTATTTCCTGCAATATTTCTTACTAACACTTTATCTCCTATCTTATAGTTAATTCTTTTTGCACCCTTGCCATATTCTAATTTCCTAGCCATTTTTGATGAAATCAAATTTTGTCTCGCGTCATTGCACGTTACTTGCAGACGATATTTCAGCTGCGATGGATATTCATCGAAATTGTAAATTGGACTAATGCTATTCGTTAGATTTGATGGTAGCAGACAGGTTTTTCCAAATACCAATTCAAATGGCGTGTAACGAGTTTCCGTGTGCACGGTATTATTGTATGAAAAACACCAAAAGGGAATCCAAGAACTCCATGTCTCCGGATTCTTAGATGCATATATTCTTAAATAAGCTCCTAAATGCTTATGTGAGTTCTCAAGAGAACCTAAAGTTTCATGATGGTAAGCAGTTGAACTCAATTGACTAATTTGCAGTATTTTGCAAGTTTCCTTGAAAATTGAAGAAATAAATTCTGTTCCTCGGTCAGTTACAATTTCTTCGGGAATTCCATAGCGCAAAATAAAATTTTCTACAAACAATTTTGCAACTGTACTAGCTTCCTTATTTATTAACGGATAGCCTTCTACAAATTTACTGAGTTCACACTGTATCGTTAAAATGTAACGATTATTTTCTTGATCCGGCTCTAAGGGACCTACTAAATCAAGAAAAACTTTCTGAAATGCCGAATTTGCTGTAGTGGTGATTGACATTGGCTGTTTACCTAAATTTGCATGCTTGTACCTTTGACAATCATCACAACGCTTAACAAATTTTTCTACGTCTTTATGGAGGCCTTGCCAAAAATAATAACGTTTTATATTATTGTACATACGATTAACACCTGCATGTCCTCCTGTTGGCAGAATGTGAAAATCATTGAGAATTAACTGCTTGGTTTCCTTGTCTTTAATACTTTGCAATTCTTTAACAACACATATTTTTATTCCTGAATTTTTTACTTCGTTGGGGGCCCTCAACAATTGTTCTATAAAATGCGCATGTTTTTTACTTTTTATGATAAGCAGTTCCGGAATTTTCATTCTGACACATATATCTTTCAGGTCTCTCAACATTGCACCTAATGCTAATGATGATCGAGAATCCTTTATTATATAAATTATATTATGTGTTGTATCAATGCATGTATTTTTAAACTTTTCATAGATGGAATCGCGACTATTCTTAACTATTCTTTCAAGTTCTACCTTTTTTACAAAACTTACTTCGACCGCTTCTACTGGAGGTTTTAAGAGTTCCACAACGCCAGGGTGATCAAGCCTGTCATTTGGTAAATTATTCTTAAAAACTTCCGGAGAACCGTCAGTAACTTCTTTGTTTGAGCTCTAGTCAAAACACACATTCTTGCATCCAGTTTCTCAGACATACTTTTCAATTCACTCCAGCCAATCTCTATCCTAGATAAGGCATCTGCTGTTACATTATCTTTACCTTTAACGTATGATACAGTAAAATTATATTCTTCTAGAGCTAATCTAAACTTTGTCAATCTACTGGATGGATTTGACATTCCGAACAAATAAATTAATGGTCTATGATCTGTAAAAATAGTAAATTCCTTACAAGCTAAATAAGGTCTAAAACGCTTTACTGCCCATACAATTGCAAGCAATTCCTTTTCAATAGTGCAGTAGTTCTTCTCAGCTTTATCTAACGTTCGGCTTGCATAGGCAACCGGCCTATCATCCCCATTAGAGAGAACTGCTCCTAGGGCATAACCTGATGCATCTGTTCTTAGAATAAATTTATTGTTTTCAGATAAGTTAGGATATTGCAAAATTGGAGGTTTTAAAAGCGCTTGCTTGAGAGTTTCGAATGCTAATTGGCATTCTTCAGTCCAACTAAAATTTACACCTTTCTTCGATAAATGATTTAAAGGTGCCGCTATGTTGGCAAAGTCCTTTATAAACTTCCTATAATAATTTGCGAATGCAACAAATCGTTTAATTTCTTTCGAATCTTCTGGTGCTGGGTATTCTTGCATTGTTTTAATTTTTTCTGGGTCCAGTGAAATACCGTCAGCTGATACCGTATGGCCCAAATACAAAATTTCCTTTTTTAAGAAATCACATTTTTTCGGATTTAACTTAAGTTTACTTTTCTCAACCGATGCAAAATTTTTGTTAAATTTTGATTGTGATTTTGTAAATTGTTTCCAAAAATTATAAGATCGTCTAAATAAATAAAACAACTTTCGTAATTTAATCCTGACATAGCAATTGTCATGGCTCTAGAAAATGCACTAGGACTTATTTTTAAACCCATTGGAATTCTAGTCATTTGAAATTGACCTCGATCTGTTGTAAACGCTGTATATGGCCTAGAATCCTTATCTAATTCTACCTGATAATAACCTTGGTAAAGATCTAAATGAGAAAAATAAATTGCTCCAGAGAGAGAGTCTAATATTTCGTCTATACAGGGCAAAGGAAATTTATCATCTTTTATTCGTTTATTTAATTGCCTGTAATCTATTACTATTCTCCACTTTCTATTCCCATCTGTACCTGTCTTTTTAGGAACAATCAGCAATGGTGCTGACTAGGCCTGCGACTTTTTTCGATATATCGATATTGATATCGATATATCGAATAACGATACCGGAATGTCGATATATCGAAATATCGATATTTCGATATATCGATATTTCGATATTTCGATATATCGATATTTCGATATTTAGATATATCGATATTTAGATATATCGATATTTAGATACTCGATATATCGATATGCCGATATTTCGATATATCGATTTAGCGCGATGTCGACGTTTTACAATGATTTTAATAACTTCTGGTACCGGAAACCGTTGAGCCTACGTCGAGTTTTTCCAAGTAAAGTTTGCAACAGTAGAACCTAAAACATAGTTGCAATGTGAAAGTAACTGAAATTACATTAATTTTATGCCGCATGTAGGATACAATTTCAATCCTTTAACTATGCCCTAACTTGAAGCATACTTGAAGAATAGCTGAATAGTTCTTTAGATTAGAAGCGTTGTTTTGAAACTAAATTCAAGAGGTATTAACCTCCAGTATCAGTATTAGTTCATTGTGTCTCTATGTACTATTAACAGCAAAAGTGGTCTTCCACTTTACGGTTCAATTCCGCTTAAAATGCCATAACCAATTACGTTCTGAGGTAAAAAAACCTTAGCAACTGTCCGCCAATTAAAGTTTTGAAGGCGGATCTAAACAATTTTATTTGAATGACAACAAATGTGTTAGCCTTGCACTAGTAAACAAAGGGCATTGATCAAAGTATCGAGATCGGATAACGAAAAATCACATCGTCTATGGGGAGCGGGGCTGACGAAAACATAGCAACGTCCGACACAAACGATTGACATCGCAAACTGGAACTAACACCACTTTTACTGATAATAGTACATACGAATAGCGAACAAGGTTTGTTTAGAATAAATAGATCAGATCAAACATTAGTTTGCTGTAAATGTACAGGACAGCCACCTGGTATGGTACTCGAACTTGCCCGAACATTGTTAGAACTATCCAGTATCATTAGAATCTCATAAATAATTAATGAAGTCGGTATATAAGTATGTTTCGTTCTTAATATATAGAGCTGTACCGCACTGACGAGTCCTAAAAAGGACGAAACCAGTTGTCTTTGGTTACCCTGGTCATTCAGAACGAAACAATGTTTGGTCTTATTTTTGGTTATATGACTACAATAAAAAATCGTAGCCATTTTTCAAACTAAGGGGCCTCCTTTCAAGTATTGCTGGCGGAGTGGGGAGGCCCCAAATTCTAATCACGCCACTGAATTCAATATTGTCTGTGACCTGGAGTTTTCGCTTTGTCTTATTATCCTTCAACATGCAGCCAAGCCTTCAGGTGACAATAAATTACTCCCACCCTAAAATTTGTCTTATTTTGGAGAAGAATTAATGGACTACTTACATCAAAATGGAAAGTGTGACAATTACAGGCAAGAGTAAGACGTTTCATAATGAGCACGGAATATTTCTTTCTGATTGATAGAGGCAGTGGCGGACATATTGGGTGTCCCTACTGGGTAGGGGTAAATACATATTCTAAAACAGAAATGAATAGCTGAATAGCTTCTTCCATAATGCATGCGGTCGTGTGGGAACCTAGCAACTCTGCCTAATTTTTGATATTATTCGTCTTACGTTTAGTAACAAGCACCAACTTTTACGTTGGACAGTTTTCTAAGAAATCAATATAAGAGTTTTCCTCCTGTTGCACACTTTTTTGGACATGCACTGTATAAGTATCTATCAAAATATCGATATTTCGATATGTCGATATAACGATATTTCGATATATCAATATATCGATATTTCGATATATCGATATTTCGATATATCGATATTTCGATATATCGATATTTCGATATATCGATATTTCGATATATCGGTATTTCGATATATCGAAATATATCGATATTTCGATATATCGATATCTTTTTGATATCGATATTCGATATCAAATTTTCAATATCGCGCAGGTCTAGTGCTGACCATTCAGAAGCTGCTGGCTCAATTATACCGTCATTTAACATTTCACCTATTTGTTTGTGTATTTCAAATTTCTGCGCGTGCGGTAAGCGATAAGGTTTAATATAGGACGGCTGTACATCTTTCTGTAATTGAATCTTTTGTTTACAAACATTAGTAACAGAACACGCATCATTTTCCATATAGAAAATATCTGCAAACTTTGCACATATTTTATGAATTGAAGTTTTTTCTTCTCTAGTTAAATGCTCTACTTTAATTAAATCTAACAATTTATCCACACGATTTACGTCTATTGATGCATCTCCGAATTTATAAGAATGAAAATTGGACAATTTTTCTATCCTAGGCTTAAAATTCTTTAATTTAATTTCCCTATCACTAATGTTTAATATTCTAACAGGAATCATACTATTTTCTGGTTTTACTACTAAACCTGCTGTAAAAACACTTTCACAAATTTCATCAGGCAAAACAACACACTCATCTAAACTATCACACAAAAAATAATGAATTACTTCACACCTAGATGGAATTGTAATGAAATTATTATGATTAGATTCTAGAGGTACACTAATTTTCTTGTCATCTTTCCAAAAGGAAAATACATACTTTTCATAATCAATATTTGCTTTATATTTAATAAAGAAATCTGATCCTAAAACTCCTTGTATATCACTTTCTAAATCGTCTAATACAGAAAATTCATGCTTCAGCTCTATATTATGTAGGTTGAACGACATGTGAGTTGAACCCGCAGAATATGCTGAACCAGCTATACCTTTAATTTTTATTCTCTTTGTTTTATCTACTTTATGACTTTTGGCTATATTTGATTTGAAAATAACACTAAGTGAAGCTCCCGTATCCAATAAAAATTTTAACTCATTTACACCATCTCTCACCCTCACAAAATTCAGTCCATTCATATTTATAATTACATTATCGCATTCATTCTGAGGCTCGAAAAAACTTGTCCTCCGACTCTGCATCTACGTTACTACCTTGTATATGATAATTTCTATAATTATTGGCATTATTTCGATTTGCCCCTCCGCGACCTCGAATAAATTTACTTCTGTTTGGATAATTAAAATATTTATGACCTACGTTATGAAATGTATTGGGCTCCCTATAATTTCTGTAACCCATTCGCTTAAAATTTGCCCGTGGCTTCCTATAATTTCCACGGCCACGCATGTGAAACATCTCTTCACCACTTTTTCCCGGTCTGTTTGTTACCTCTTCGTCTTTAGCTCCTACAATAGCGTCTTTCAATTTGGAATAGTTCCTGGCTTTAACGATTGTTCTTAAATTATTATCGCGTAACCCATTTGAAAAGGCATTTAATGCAATTTTTTCATTTGCATTTGCTAAAACTGGCTGCATCATCATTTCCATCCGATTGAGCTAACGTCAAATTTACCATTAATTGTTCTATAGATTTACCAAACTCCTCGATAGACTTAAAATTTTGTTTCGCAGTATTTAACTCAACTGATAGAGCAGCGGCAGATTTTTTAGTTAAAAGATTGTCCCTCAAAGCTTGTATTAATAAATTATTTGAGGCATATTCCTTTTCCAAACGTAATTGCGCTCTGTGTGAGCTTTGTTTTCAAAACATAATTTGTAAGAAGTTTTTTGCCATTATCGTCTAACGAACTATCGTATAATTCGATTGCATCAATAAGTTGTTTTACTGACTCTTCCGTACTATCAATCGTTTTGAGCAGAGATGCTGCTGTTTTTAAATCAAATTTTTCTGTCATTTTGGTGCCTGAACCTAACTCTAAATTTCCTAATTGAATACTTAACCTATCCTGTAAAGTTATTCTAATTTCCTTAATTACTTTCGCACTGGCTTCTACATACAATTTAACTTGTTTTATTATCTCTGGGTCATTAACTTCTTCATTGATTTTTTCCCTTTCAACACTTAATTCCTTTTCAATCCTGTCTAACTTCTGTAACTTCCTATTCGTTATATCTCTATCTAGCCTCCTAATTTGATTATCTTTACTTATATTTCTATTCAACACCCTTAATTCTTCTAAAATATATTTAAATGGTTCTATTCTTTGCATTATACAAATACATCTTAAAACAAATACAAAAATATGCGCGTACCTTTTTCATATTACATTAAACAACTTCCTGGTTTCTTCTTACTTCTTCCAGAATTGTTCTTGTCAACGTTTTCTTGCAATTCCGGTATACAACGTAAATAACGGCCAAGAAAACCAAAACAAATGCGACTACTCCTAATATTTCGGTAACCTTAATTTTTCCTGCTGCAACATCGTTGGAAATACCACCACTGTTACCTGCCTGGGCTATAATTACTTCTTTGGATTCTTTGGATTGATTTTTCCCCATTTTAAAAATTTATTGCTAAAAATTATATAAAAAAATTAACTTCTTGCTTCTTTTCCACCATTTATCAATAGTATCCCAGGACTGGCAGGGTCGCCATGTGATAAACCTCCGTCTGATTATATTTAAAGACAATAATTGTTCTTACACATAATTAAACACTTGTGTTCATTTCAGTGGTTTATTAGGAAGTCTTGCTTCTTGTATTATTATATTACATAAAAACTTACAACTACTGTGTGATGTGTACAAAATGCTTATTCTACAAAAAGAGAGTACATTGCCTCGGAGCTACGGTGGACGGCTAACGACCTTAACAACGATTATTGCAATTGATTATGAATGGTAATGAAATATTTGAAATGACATAATTTTGGATGCGGCCCATCACAAAATACTTTCGCACACTTCAGAGTAATTAATTTTTTGATCATATTTCACGCGAATTTCTGCAATTACTTCTGTCAAGAAATTGTGGGCGCTCGAATCAAATGTAAAAATTGTATAATTGGTTTTGCGCAAAGTAACTCATTGTTACTCTTAATGTTCAATTTATGTTATTTGAATTTTGTCGTTTTTTAGAAAGTATGAGTTGTGGTCTGGACAATCGCTGGGACAAATATCAATTCACATATTCAATGAAAATTCCGTTACCGGCCAAGAATTAATAAACCATCCTCAATCATTAGTTGATGCAGGGGAAGTTACAAATTTAATCGCAACAGGAAACACGGTTTACTCATACGTTAAACCGGGTTGCGTAATATATCAGTGGGATCAAAAGAGCCGTTGTATAATCAACAAACTGGATTGCTCTAAGTTAATTCCCTGTTCAGAAAGTCTAAAATCGATTGCAATAGAAGAACATTTAAGTCCGACAAATTGCCAGGTAAGTCTAATTAAGGGTGCGGAATTTGAGCACTAAAAACGGGACATGTGGGCTCATTTTTATTCCAACACCGAAATTAAAGTAGATAGGGCGTTAAATAAAAAAAGATTTATCAATAAAGGATCAACTTAGAGACTCATCATCATAAGGTTCTCAGTCCGAAGACTGGTTGGATGCGTACCTCCACTCTTTTCTATCCTGAGCTAACCTGCGCATTTCCCTAAAAGTAGAACATCCTACATCCCTAACTATTTGAGAGCAGTAGTCTAATCTAGGCCTACCCCTACCTCTTTTTATTCCTATCTCTGACTCTAGTATGTCGCGAACTATTCCTTCGTGTCTTAGAAGGTTCGCCTTAAATAAATCTCTCAAATTATTGAAAAATCCGTCATAGACTCGACACCTTTTTTACTATTTGTACATATATTTTTCGTAATTACAAAGTAGGGTTGTCTAAATTAATTATTCGTTATTCATTTTCGACCAAGAACGTCTTGATACGTTACTTGGTTGAACCACCGTGTTGGAATAAAAATTATATTGTAATTTCTCCATTTTGTGCATATTTAGATGGCATGCACAGTAAACTGGACATTTATTAGTAGTAGTAGTAGTAGTGTGGCCATTGCAAAGCAGATGGCGCTGGCCCTTCTCTTACTTCTAAATAGAAAATAATAATTCAAGGATAGGACCACCGACTAATCCTCCCAGATTTATTTGGTTGCCGCTAAAGCAAAAAACCTTGAAAATTCCAAACTGTAGGGGTTCCATCTGAAGTGGTTGCAGCTGTGATAGAAACCAATCATAATAGACTGTGACCATATTTTGCATAATCCTAATCACACTTTTGGGCGATAGGTGGCAGCACTTTATAGACTAATTGTGTAATTAAAGGACCAACAAAATGGCTCCTAGAAATCCTTCGTAAGATTTTCTGTTTTTGAGTTATTTTGAAAAAACCTGAATTTTTTATGGATTTTTTAACTATATTTTTTTCTGGCTTTAATATTAAAGTTAGAGCGAAACTGACAAAACTTCTTCGTAGCAACTTTTGATGAAATTAAAGATTTCATTGGCAATTTTTGTATTCTACATTTCGCCTTCGAGCAACCATCATCAACATAATTTTTTTAAATATGGCTTTGATTTTCTAATGTCAAATTTTATGAGCCCTTTTCATTTTGAATTCAACAATGCACCACACGTTATGGGTTAATTAGGTTTCGACCCTTTTTTGACCATCGTCAGAAAATTTCTCATAATTTTGTAAAAATGGGCTTATACAGAATAAGTTGGGCATTTTTAAGTGGACCACAAGAGTTTTACGAATCTGTTAGGTGATACTAGCAATAAGCACCTACCCTACTCTAAGCATATCGCATCTTGCATTTTGGAAAATTTTGTTCGTTTCTGATATCAGAAGAAAGTAGGCGTCGGATAATAATGAGTGCGATAGTGATTTGACCTGACATTTACTTTACCATCGCTTTCTTTAAAAGTTTTTAAAGTTTGCTCCTTAAGAATCGATTTTCAGTTATAGCCCGCGGTACGGAAATTTTATTAGGAGTAAAATGAACTAGTGAGCATTACGTTACCTGTCAAATTGAAATTGTGTACGTATCTATGGATACGGCTGTTTATGTCTGACTGCATAGAGCATGGAAATAGTGAAAATAGAGTGGCATAGAGTAGATTGACAGTTGGTATTGTAAAGTCAGCATTTGCAGTGTTTGTTCGTTCCTAAATTTGTTGAATCTTTTGATTTAATATGGAAAAACCTAATATTAAATACTCCAAATATTGCTTAGTGCCGAAATGTGAATCAACGCCTATTCGAACACCAGGAAAAGTATTTATTTCATTGCCAGTGGGATCGACGTTTAGCAGATTGTCACTTAATTACTGAATTTATAAAATTTAAATTTTGATGTATTTGGACATTTTCTAACATAAACTATGTGATAAATACACATTTGGGTATAAAACTGACATTCGCGTGTACCCTATTATCAAGTGATTGAAATTAAAATAATCGTTCATAAGGAGTAAACTCCAGTCGTGCGTCAGAGCTGACACACACACACACACACACACACACACACACACACACACGTTTTTTGTTACTAGTTTTACATTATTTGCTATAAAATATGGAAGGTGGATTTTCAAATGAAGACAAATTTGATATTTAAGCAAACGAAATTTTTATGTAGCTGAGCACATGTATTTGGACAAGAGTATCCGGAAAGAAGGCAACCAGATAAAAGAACATTCAGTAAGTTAGTAACTTATCTCAAAGATTACGGTGTATTTAAAAAAACCAGTGCTCTCTCTACAAAAGCTCAGCAATGAAGAAAATGTAAACAACGTATTGTTAACTGTTACTGTGAACCCCGGAATATCAACTCGGGAAATTGAAGGAAATGTAAACATAGCGAAGTGAACAGCACATTTAGTTTTACGAAATCAAAAATTTAATCTCTACAAATACAGAATTTGCCATGGACTTAAGCCAGGTGGTACAGAAAGACGTCGATCATTCTGCAAGTGGCACACCAGAAAATGTCAGGAAAACGAACATTTTCCGTACCAAATAATATGGTCTGATGAGAGCATGGTTACTAATAATGGGATTTTCAATAGAAGAAATGTTCATCAGGGTTTAAAAAAATCACGATTAAAATAAAAAAATCAAAAAAATCGATTTATTTGATTTAAATCAGGTTTTTTTGGATTTAAATCAAATATAAGATATTCATTATAAATAAAGAGAAATATTGGCTCCAGCGCCACCTAGTAAATTAAGAAATAGGCTGGGGACGGATAAGGCAGCGAAATTAGTATTCTTATATAAGTATTTCAATGAGTAGTTATAAAATTGTGATTTTTTTAGTTAGTTAATCTATTGGCATTACGTTTATATCATGCTGTGTAATTTTTTAAATGTTTTAACGTTTTAAAATTGTTATTCATTTAAAAAGAAATGTTTATTTAAGTAAAATGTGTTGCTTTTTAATTTTATTATTTTTATTTTTTGCTATAAAAGTATAAAATAAGCGTTTTCACAAATTTTGCAATTTTGATTTAAATCAGTGATTAAAATAAAAAAAAATCAGGTGATTAAAATCGCGATTTAAATAGTGATTTAAATCAAATGATTTAAATCGTTGAAACCCTGGCCCATAAGTATTTGTATCAAAATAATTAAAAAGATGACAAAGAGAGAAGAAAAATGTACATGAAAAAAAATAAAATGTGTATTAAGGAAATATTTTTCAGGAATAAAAAAAAATCGCGCGGAAATATTTTTTTCACCCTCTGGCAAAAAAAGATTTCGCGGAAATTAATTTTTTTCTCTGGGAAAATTTTTGTCGCTGGAAATATTTTTCTTAAGGAAATATTCTTGCGCGCAAGAAAAAAAAATTTCCTTGGATGTGTAGATTTCATGGGCTGGTGAAATATTTTTTTCAGCTTTCGTTTACTCACGCATGATGGCGCTAATGTGAATCAGAAATCGCAATCCAGCAATGTTGCCACATTTGCTGGTACTTACAATGCGATCTACTGTTATAAAATTTAAATGTTCTGTGTTGTAAATAGTTCAAGTGATTCAGATGATTCAAGTACGTCTCATAACTATGTAAGACAAACATACCTACCAAAGTCTGTGTTGATTTTTTTCAGTTACGGTGTATGGACCACATAAGTGGCGCGTCACAAACGTCAGATTTTCATTCCAAACAAAACAAAGCCACTGGCTTTCTGACGTTTTAACCTAACCTCAATATAATTATAGTTGTTTTCAAGTTTTTACACGTAAGGCCAACACACAAATTGAAACACTGCAACACGTCTATAATTATATCGCAAAAACTAGTTTAAGACGTTGTAAATAATATCGATAAACGTCAAATGGCACGTGCTTATGTTTTGTTTGGAATGAAAATCTGACGTATGACGGAGGCACTTATGTCCCCTATTCAGGTTAGTTCGTAAGTACGACATGTGCAACTTAGCTACTAAGGCAACTAGTAAGTTGCTCTATTAATAATGCACCTATCGTGTTTATATCCCAACTAGGTTTTGCCAATGCACAAATTTAAAGCGTTCTGATTGGTCAGCTGCATACATAGAATGATTAAAAAAATGGAATTGAGCTGCGTTAAAAAAGCAATATGTAATACTATTTTTAATCATCATTCTACTTTACTTTACTTTGTCCAAATTCATCACAACAAACTGTAGTGGTAAAATTGGCACTTAGTTCTTAGTAGGTAGGTACCCAATGTAAATCCTCTCTTAACTACTTAAGTAGGTACGTATTATTAATTTATTTTAGCATGTTAAAAATGGGAAATTTATAGTAACAGTATTGAAAGTTCGCACTATGAGGGAATATATTTTTGTTCTTTAATTTAAAAATTTATTTTATTGTGAAAATGTCCTTCAATCAAAATATCAAAATATGGTAGGTAATTTGGTAAAATTATTGCAATATTCTAGAGATTGGCAAAAACCTACCGTCCCTTATCTCATTTTAGAAAAAAAATATACAGAAAATTTGTTCCTAATTAAGAGTTATGCTAAAATTTCAATGAAAAGCATAATCTAAAAAACACAAAATAAGTAATTGTATTATTTTCTCATTAAGCAAATACAAAATATTAAAATTGTGGAGGTGTCAGATATTTTAAAATGTAGTTAATATTTTCTGTCTTGACTATTTGGTAGAAATCCATGATGAAAAAGAAAATTACTATGCGTACTACCAATAAGTATAATAAATTATTTTATTGACCGGTTTCAAGATTCACAAACGATCTCATCATCAGAAATGGTAAATAAAATTGTAACCAAATTATTATGACAGTTGACAAGGAAACTAAAATTGATAAAACAATACAAAAAATAATGATATCCATGTTAACATGTTTCATTGTTTTATCAATTTTTATCAATTTTAGTTAAATAGTTAACAAAGAATGGCGCAGGGCCGAGTTGCGTTTAACAAAAAGAAACAACTGTTATGCTCGAGAACAGTTAATATAGAGACTAGGAAGAGACTCTTAACGTCGTATGTATGGAGTACATCATTATACGGGTGCGAAACTTGGACAATAGGAGAAGCGGATAGAAAAAGAGTAGAAGCGTTTGAAATGTGGTGCTACAGACGCATGATGAAGATACCGTGGATAGATAAGGTTAGCAATAGGGAAGTATTAGAAAGAGTTGGGGAAAAGCGAAAGGTATGGAAAACAATAAAGAGTAGGAGAGATAGGATGGTAGGACACCTTCTAAGACACGAAGGAATAGTTCGTGACATACTAGAGTCAGAGATAGGAATAAAAAGAGGTAGGGGTAGGCCTAGATTAGACTACTGCTCTCAAATAGTTAGGGATGTAGGATGTTCTACTTTTAGGGAAATGCGTAGGTTAGCTCAGGATAGAAAAGAATGGAGGTACGCGTCCAACCAGTCTTCGGACTGAGAACCTTATGATGAAGTTAACATGTTTCATGGATATCATTATTTTTTGTATTGTTTTATCAATTTTAGTTTCCTTGTCAACTGTCATAATAATTTGTTTACAATTTTATTTACCATTTCTGATGATGAGATCGTTTGTGAATCTTGAAACCGGTCAATAAAATAATTTATTATACTTATTGGTAGTACGCATAGTAATTTTCTTTTTCATTATTTTAAAATGAACAAAAATGAATAGAATTAATTACTTACAATACTTTTTATTTGAATTATAGTTGTTGTCAATATAAGTTTGAAGTAAATGGGGACGTTTTCTCTTTGTCTCTCCTTTCTTCTTAAAATATGAATGATCATAGGATTTCTTGAGAGGTCGACCACTCTGCAGACATTTTCTTCCACCGCACTTTATCCTTCTTCGTATCGTAATATGTTATTTTGAATGAAGGACATTTTTACAATAAAATCAATTTTTAAATTAAAGAACAAAAATATATTCCCACGTGGTGTGAACTTTCTACTGTTACTATAAATTTACATTATTATGTTTTCTCATATGTGTTTCCATATGAGTGATTTTCGAGTCAGTTACTGACAGTCCTTTTCCGAAAAAAACGACTATTTCCAAATGTTCTTTTTACTATGTTTTTACTTATGAATAATCTCTTGCGAAAAATCATTCTGTTTGAGTTGCCAAATGCTGACTGGAAAATCGCTCATAAGAAAACACATATGAGAAAACAAAAACATACAATAATGAAACTAAATTTCTAAAAACAAAATGCCATAATCCTTGCATGTGTTCCTAGATTAGGGAGTAAGCGTTTTTTTGCATTGTATTTCAGTTCTGGCGCCACGCCGCTACGTATGCAGATGCACCTGACCAATCAGACCGCTTTAAATTTGTGCATTGGCAAAACTTAGATGAGATACAAATAAACGCGTACCTATCGGCAATCGAACGTGTTCGGTGCTCCATCCCATGCCTTGATCTTGATTGCTTCATTGCTTATATTTTGTGTTCCGTAGTGCTGGTGCATTAAACCTACAGAACAGAGCACTGCGCAACTGCGCTTATGAACTAAACTGGAATACACTATAACTACTAAACAAATCAAACGTAGACGTTGGTATTTCTGTCATACCTAGTTAATGCGATGTACGTGAATTATCTAGTACCACCTAGATTATTTACAACACAGTAAAAATTTTGAATTTTACAGATTACAGTCCCACCCATCAGAAAATAATGGCAACATTGCTGGATGGCGATCCCTGAGTCACGTTAGCGCCATCATACGTAGGTAAACGAAAGCTGAAAAAAATATTTCACCAGCCCATGAAATCTACACAGCCAAGGAAATATTTTTTTCTTGCGCGCAAGAATATTTCCTTAAGAAAAATATTTCCAGCGACAAAAATTTTCCCAGAGAAAAAAATTAATTTCCGCGAAATCTTTTTTGTCAGAGGGTGAAAAAAATATTTTCGCGCGATTTTTTTTTATTCCTGAAAAATATTTCCTTAACCTTTTCGGGACGGCAGCGATATCAACAATTTTTGCTGGCTAGACGGGCGCGGACCGCGCGCAGACTCCGGTCGTTTGCCGTCCATGCGCGTCAAATTATTCCTCCCAAAAAATGTTAAATTTTGCTTTCTTTTCATTTCATTTGCTTGATCACGAGCAATTTTCTGAGATCTAAGCACAAGATGCACACACAAACTCATAACAAAGTATACTGCATGATTTAACACGAATGCTGGGAAGAAATGGAGGGAGATTAAATTAGCCAATAAGCTCCGATTATGGACGTTATTAGTCACCATAATGTTGCCCCACTATCCCTTCTGGCGGACAAAAAAATGTTTTGCAACTCCGGTGGTTTCCCTTCCCGAAAGGGTTAATACACATTTTCTTTTTTTCATGTACATTTTCATTTTTTCTTTGTCGTCCTTTTAGTTATTTTACTACAAATACTTATGGCACAAACGGCGCCTCATATGCTAATGTCAACATTAAAGGAGAAAATTTTAATTTTGTTACAGTAGCATTAAGAGGTTTTTACAAAGGCTAACGTCGCTTTGTTGTTTCGGAATTCTTGAAACCTGTTGAGTAAAGCTTCCCTCATATTTAAAAGTGTTTTGAAATAGCAAATGGCAATATCAGAATTATTTTCTTGGCGATGTTTCAGCAGGCTTGGAAAGTGAATCAAAGTTTCTCTTTCAAAATCTTGAGCAAAAAGGGATAATTGTACTTTTGCCACAGACGTGACGAGCACTGACCACTGCTGACTGACTAACTCACAACACGTGCATGAGTCGCGCATGCCTCCCGCGCGCTGTGTACCCCGCGGCGCACCATGTCGCCCGGCCGACCGACATCCCTCCGCGCATTTTTGATCCGGACATAATAATTATTTATTGAGTCCCCTTGATGCTGTCTTAAACTGCAGAATTCGATTGTTTTCCTAAACTGTTTTGGCGAAAACTGTTTTGTTAACAACTCACACAGGTCCTTGAACTCCTTGTCCTTGGGCAAAACTGGATCACAAAGATCTCTCAACACCTTGTAGGCCTGTGTGCCAATAAGAGTTAACGTTAACAAAACTGGAACTCTACGAACATCAGGTATCATATTTGCAAGAAAATATTGCTCCAATCTTTCGTGATACATATTCCAATCCTCTCCTATGGAGAATTCCCTTAATTTCCCAATATTCCCATATATGAATGGACGGTTACGTCAACTTGTAGCTGCCGAATGTCTTGCATATTTAACAATTAACAAATAACCTCCATGATCCATAAGTTATTTTCGATTTAAAAAAAAAATAACGCCACGTGGCACGTGCTTCGCTTTCGTGCAACAAAAAACGAACGCCGTGTTCTTTCTTCCAAACTTCTGTTATTTACTTCGTCGCCAATATGTAATATCGTGATCCAATAAAATCTAAAATATAAACAATAGTTTATTCCTTTTTTACCACCATAACTCAATACAACAATCAAACAAAGATTTAACCCCAAACATCAACAGAAAGGCGAAACTTCATGGTACATAATTCCACTTGGCAGACTACTACTGGTTGACGCGATGTGTGGCGCGCTAAAGCTACAGCCCGAAGGAAAACATTGATTTGTAAATCATAATATTAAATGCGAACTGGCGCAACACTCTTTACGGGTGGGGATATCAGTCGCTCGGTCTCTTTTCAACTGGCGGAGATCGTATGGGTGAGGTCGTGCACTCGATCAGGTTTTTCTTTAACGCAAATAAGAAAATTGCATCGGCATCATTCCGATGGACCCTTGGATCTGCTCAGCGCTGTTCGCAGAATGGTCTTTTGCCTTATTATAAATTAAACGCAATTAATTATTTAAGAATATTCTATGGGAATATTTTGTGGTGCACCTGGGATGCACCTACGTTTTAAGTATAATTACTACACCGATTCACCACCATGTAAAAGTCGTGGAACGTAGCCCACGGGTTCATCTAGTTTATATTAGTTTACCACCTGTTTTATGTTAGTGGATTATAAGTTCTGTGTCCATGTTTTCATTCGGACGTTTTTCGAGTCTTTACCTGATGAGTTTAGTTTTTCTTGCGTTATGTGTGTTTCACATCACTACTTCCTGAGGAAGGATTTAAATAAATCCGAAAGCTTAAATAAGTGATGAAGGGAGTTTCATTTCCTCAATCCTTTGGCTGCATCCCTGTGTGCTCTTAGTTATTTATCATCTAGAGATCTAGACAGCCGTGTCTATCGTCAACTTTATTTCCAGTTTAATACACGGTATTTAAACAATGTTATAACGTATATAACCTTAATACACGGGTGGCGGAAATTGTCAACTTTCGCACCTATTTAATCGTGTGTCACTTTTTTAGGGGATCATAGGACTGTGAATAAAAAGTGTCAACTAATTATAAAAATGCAACCTGACAAAGTCCATGTCTTATTCTTTGAACAAATATCTTACTGATACCCTGATACTCAGATCAATCTAAAGTGAATTTTACTTTTAAACAAATGTGTCTCATTTTAGGTGACGAGTCTAGCAACAATGAATGACGAATTATACATTGGAACAGCTTGGGGATGTATAATAATTGCACAATGCTCAACACTTCGACCTATAACTGTGTTTAGACCATATGAAGCAGATGTTAAAGCCATCATTCCGTTAATTTTGTTAAAAACGCCACCGTCAGTCGTTACTATAGGAAGAGGTTACCGTAATTTGTTAACCAGATATACAGATATAAATTTGTTTGTTAAAAATACATGTAAAGGGAATAGAAGTTGTTCAAATAATACAAACCCCTTTGCTCTAATTTGGAGAGCAGAGAATTGGAATACTAATTAATATTTCTTGTAAATCACGTAAATAAAGCAGAATAAGTTTAGTTGTATAATATTGATACTGTAACAAGGGTAAATCATGTTAACACCAGAATATTAATCATAATCATTAGTGGGCTATTAATAAACGCACTGAAGGGGTGGGAGACACCGACTGTAACCCTATGCTGTGTTCAGTGTGCACCCTTCCTTTCTGAAACACGGGCTAATACTGGAATGAAGAAGAATGCTGCGAGAAATCTGGGAACGCCACGTACTTCATTTCGAACAATTTTTACTAAACAGTGTTTAGGATAACGTCTTGAAAAATTTTCTTTATCTTTAGTACGGAAGATGGCGGGCGATACGGATGAACTATCTGATCGCTCTGACCAGAATACCAAAAGTAAATGTGAAATTTGCAAAAATAGTGTGAATCGTGGTGGTATTAAATGTGTTAATGATACCTGTGATACCGTCGTGCATGTTAAATGTTTTGATATGGTTGGTAAAGTGTTTAAAGTAGAAAAAGTTAACTGGTGCTGTAAACACTGTCGTGTTGAGAATGAAGATATGCCTGTCCCAGCAACATATCCAGAGGTATGTGCCGAGAATGAACATCTAAAAATAGAAATTAACTTGTTAAAACGACTTATTGACGAACTACAATATAGCAATAAACTACAAGCTGAGAAGATCGAAACGTTCGCTTCAAAAAACCAACATAGTGAAAAAGCAATACATTTACCTTCATATAGCTCAGCAGTAAAGAAAAGCGTCAATAAACAAAACTCACCTGTTCTTTTTATAAAATCTAAAGATAAATCTATCTTAAACAAAAATATATTCTCTGATTTAAGACAGAATGTGAACCCCGGAGTTTCTAACATTTGCATTAACAATATGAAATTAATAAACGAAGGCGTTTGTGTAAACTTAAGAGATACAGAGTCTGTGGCTAAACTCAAAGAAGTACTGAAAAGTGACTTTGGTACCAAATACAGTGTAAGTGAACCTAAACCCTTAAATCCCCGATTAATGATTCACAATGTAGAAAATGAAATGACTGATGAACTTATAATTCACGATATTTTGTCGCGTAATCCGGGTATGAGTGAAATGGATGCGCAAATAAAAATTATTTTTAAGTTGAAGCGTGACTATACGCAGAATATTGTTATAGAAGTATTGCCTGCAATTCGTAAAATTATAATTAATAAGGGTTACTTATTTGTTGGGTGGAAAAAGTGTCGAGTTTCTGACCATATCCGCGTTTTGCGCTGCTTTCTTTGTAATCGTATTGGTCACGTCAAGAAGAACTGCAAAAATGATCTCAGGTGTAGGAACTGTGATGGAAATCAAGAAACGCTAGGGTGTAAATCAGAACAGAAGAAATGCAGTAATTGTACATTTTATAATAGTAGGAAGAAGTCTACAAATGCTATTTCAACGGATCATTCAGCGGCCGACGCACATTGTCCTATTTATCTTCAGCATTTTGACATGTTAAAATCTAGTATTAACTATGATGAATAATAAATTTAAAAATGTTAGAATAGGTCATCTTAATGTTCGTTCGATATTACCTAGTTTGAATGATCTTTCTGTAATGATTGTTGAAAATGATTTTGATAATATTTACTGTAACTGAAACGTGGCTTTCTGAGTCTGTCTCTTCTGATTCTCTGGCTATCCCGGGATATAATTTGTATAGACGTGATCGTATTATAGCCAGAGGTGGCGGTGTTGCGGTGTATGTAAGGTCTAGTATTTATTGCAACAAATTTGAAATAGATACAGCTGGAGTTGCGGACTGTTTGGAACATCTTTGGCTGAAAATTCGGTTAAACAAGGTATATATGTTAGTGGGGGTGGTTTACAGACCGCCTAGTGCTAATTTGACTAATCATATGACTGTTTTTGATGATATATTGTTTTTCATTGTCCCATTATTTGATAACATTGTTATACTGGGTGATGTGAATGTCAATTTGTTAAATACCAGCAATCCCCTTTCAATTTGTTTTGAGGCGTACGGTTTTTCTCAATGCATTACGGATCCTACTCGTGTTACTCAATTTTCAGAAACGCTTATTGACCCAATTTTTATCAGTGATAATAATATGCTTCTTTGCAGTGGCGTAATTAATGCTGACAACATTTCGGATCATCAGCTTGCATACTGTGAATTGGATATTAAAATTAAAATTGCCCCACACACATTTTACACCCACAGAGATTTTAAATATTTTAAATATGACTCGTTCTTGAGAGATTTAGGTGATGTATGTTGGGATGAAATATTTTACATTAATGATTTAGATTTGAAGGTTCAGTTTTTCACTAATAACATAATTTCTTTGTTCGAAAAACATGCGCCTATGCGTACGGTGCGCCTGAGTAAGCCGTATGCTCCTTGGTTGACTGATACAATTAAGTTGTTGATGAAAGAAAGAGATAAAGCACTACAAACATTTAAGCATAATAATTCAGACGATAACTGGAAAAGTTACATTAACCTGCGAAATGATGTAAAATCAGCAATTGGGAAAGAAAAGCGGGCTTTTATTGAGTACGAAGCAAATAGAGCTGATAAATCTTCCTTGTGGCGAAAACTTAAACTTATGCATATTCAGTCTAGGTGTAAAACTGATATCCCTGTTGAATTACAGAACGCAAATGAGATAAATAATCATTTTCTTGGAGCGTTTGCTTCTGATGCTGCTGACCCGGAGTTGCTTGCACGGTATATGTCTCAGACTGCTCTGACGGGCGGGACCTTTTCTTTTCAGCTAGCTACTTTGGAGCAAATAAGTTCTGTGGTTTCCCATATATCATCCAATGCGATGGGTTTTGATAGTTTGTCTATTCGAATGATAAAATTATGCTTCCCCATAATAATGAAACACTTGCTGCACCTGATTAATTGCTCTGTTGAGATAGGCTGCTTTCCTGATGCGTGGAAAATTGCTACCGTGTGCCCAGTCCCAAAGTGTGGCAATTCCAGTAGTTACAATGACCTTCGACCTATAAGTTTGTTGCTGGTTCTAAGTAAAATCCTAGAGAAAATTTTGTGTCTTCAACTGACTGAGTTCATGGAGATGAATGGCATGTTTCCTGCGCAGCAGTCTGGTTTTAGATCTGGGTATAGCGCGAGCGCTGCATTGATGAGTGTCACTGACAACATTGTTAGAAGTCTGGACAATAATTCTGCTTCGATCCTGGTCTTGTTGGATTTGTCGAAAGCGTTCGACACAGTTAATCATGAACTGCTCTGTGCTAAGCTGTATTCGTGCGGGTTGGATAACCGCTCATTAGGTCTCATTAAGTCATATTTAACTGGGCGTCTTCAATATGTTCGGTGTTCATTTGGAATGTCTTCTGTTGGTGATGTTACGTCTGGCGTCCCACAGGGCTCCATATTGGGACCTCTCTTGTTTCTTGTTTATATTTCAGACATTCATGCCAATGTACTGAGTTCTGATATTCACACATATGCGGATGACACCCAGCTTCTGTTTAATTTCGACCCTGGAGGTGATTTGCGTCTTGTGAGTCGGTGGCTGAATGATGACTTAGATCGTCTGCGTTCTTTCTGTGAATCGCATAATCTGAAGCTCAATCAAAATAAAACAAAAGTATTGCTGTTTGCTTCAAAAGCTAAATATAATAATTTGATGGCGAATTTGGATGTACGCTTAGGTGGTGTGACCCTGGAATTTAGCGAAACTGCCAGAAATTTAGGGATAGTATATGACAACTCATTGAGATTTAAGGTTCATGTTGCGTGGCTGCTTCAGGGATCTTTTCACAGACTGAGGACACTTTATGCCCATAGAGAATTCTTAGATAAATCTCTTAGAAAGAAATTGTGTGAAGTACTTGTCCTGCCAATCTTACAGTACGGCATTGGTATGTATTATCCTTGCCTTGACTCAGCATCCAAGTCCCGCCTTCAAAAAGTGCAAAATGCATGTTGTCGCTTCGTCTGTGGTTTGCGCAAATATGATCATGTGTCGGATTCTTTGAGACAGTTGAATTGGCTAACGATAGAAAATATATTTAAATACCATTTATTATCTTTTATCCATCAAGTATTGTTGACCTCGCGTCCCTCTTATTTAATGAAAAAAATTGTTTTTCGTAAGGACATTCGGACCAGAGATGTTCGTCGCAGATCATTGTTGGATATGCCTAAGCACACTTTAACACTCTTTAGTCGTAGTTTCACTTATAATTGTGTTAAATATTATAATTCATTGCCAGATTGTATAAAACATGAGAGTTTGAAAAGTTTCAAAAATCACTTGAAACTCTTACTGCATAGTTCCCAAAATGTAAATGTATGAGTTCTTTTTATATTTGAATTTAAAATTATTTACTTTGTTCCACAGGGTTAAGTGTAAGAATGGCTTTTCTGCCAAACTTCGCCCTTTATATATGTATGAATGTATATATATATAATAAAGACTATTATTATTATTATTATTATATTTTATTATATTAATAGGGACACTTTTCTATAATATTATAGCCACTGAGAAATATTTCGCAGTATCGCTGGATGGAAAAAATTAGTCCAATCTGGCCGTGATAATTATTCATTCGAACCTTACCAATAAAGTCCGCCTCTCCTTCTCGTATAGGATGTAATTTTCTTAAATTTGGGTTAAATGTTGAATATTTCAAGGTGTTCACACGTACATTTTTAATGTAGCTTTCAGTTATTACTATTGTGCCTCTGTTATTTTCGTTTGTTTCCTTCTCGCTGGACAAGTTGGGAGGCCTAAAACTTATGAATTCTGCTGTTAAACTTTCGATTGTAAGTTTTCATTTTCACCGGAAAAAATTCTGTTTTGATAAAAGTTTGTTGCCTAGTAATTTGAGGGCAAAAACTAACAGCCAGCAAAAATACGACATCGTAAGTAGAGCGTTTTTGGGCTCAAATGAAATTGAATTACTCAAGCACACGTCGCTTGGAAACCAATTTTTAACCCCCCACAAAAAAGAGTGGTGTTATAAGTTTGACGTGTCTGTGTGTTTGTGTGTCTGTCTGTGGCATCGTAGCTCGTAAACGAATGGACCGATTTTGATGCAGTTTTTTTGTTTGAAAGCTGACGTGATCGAGATGGTTCTTAGCTATAATTTACTAGCTGGTACCCGGCGCGTTGCTGCCTCAGAAGAAATAATTGTGGTGAAATCGCTTGAAATTTGATAAACTTGCAAATTACATAATATGCCGTTTGACGTTTGCTGTCAATTGTCACTTTATAAATTATACCGACCCGCCCCGGTTTCACATAAACGTGTAAAAAGAATTCTGTGGCACTCATTACCTACTTGTAATGCTAATTTGCTAGCAATTATCGACCTCAATTCTAGTTTATAATATTTTGTAAAGTTTAGTGCTAGTGGTAAGCGAAATATAAAATGATATAATGGTTTTCTTAAAATTGGTTTACATGTTGTTAGTGAACAATTATTTGTAACGTTGATTTGACATAACCTCAAAAATTGAACTAAATTGTCTATCGCTTTGTAGTTCTTTCAATAAACCTAGGTACGTTATGAATCTTTTTTCTTTGTCATTGTATTAGTTTTGGTATACTATGGTTTTATTAATTTGTCATATAAATATATATTTTTCACTGCATAAAATAAAAATTAATACAGCCCAAACGGAAGCCAACGAGGCGTGATTCGGATTGTCTACATCGAGACTTGTCATTGTCATATACATATAGTTGCATATACAGGGTGTCCCAGAACGTTTTACACAGGTTATAGCTCCAAAACTATAACAGATAACGAAATGGAACAAAAACCACGTTGTAGTGTTGATGAAGGGGTACACAACCCCAAGAACGTAACCAACACCGGGGCGGCCATCTCCGACAAACCACCCCACTTATCTTTTTTTCAAATAGCACCCTGTATATTCCATGAAGGAATATGACAAAGAATCACATTCTCTGTCCAAGTTTTTTTGAAATTAAAAATTGGCCCATCAATGGTGGAGAAAACAGATTTTTTATTTATGTTTAAGTCGGCCATGGAATTATTAACATTTATTGGAACTGATAAACAAAAATGACTACCCTGGCTACCGGCGTAAATGTCAAGTTAATTTGAGTTAACTGAAAAGTAGATTTCTCTTTTGATCTGAAATGCCTGCTTTATTTATGCCATATGAGAAGGTATGTGGACAAACGGCATGTAGAAGAAATTTATTGCCCAGGTTAGAAATGTGTGTTGCTGCAGAAGGACTCCAATTTGAGCACTTGATCAACTGGTTACATTATCACATTATTGTTTAAACTTTTTATTTAATAGTTTTAATAATTCCATGGCTAACTTAAAAATAAATCAAAAGTTTGTTTCCTCCACCATTGATGGGCCAATTTTTAATTTAAAAAAATCTTGGATAGAGAATTTGTTTATTTGTTATATTCCTTCACGGAATATACAGGATGCTATTTGAAGAAAATAGATGGGGGTGGTTTGTCGGAGATGGCCGCCCCGGGGGTGGTTACGTTCTTGGGGTTGTGTATTCCTTTATCAACACTACAAAGTGGTTTTTGTTTCATTTCGTTATGTGTTATAGTTTTGGAGCTATAACCTGTGTAAAACGTTCTGGGACACCCGGTATAGTTGAGTATTGGCAACACCGCCCTCTATGTAGGATCATTGTAATCGAGTCAGTTAATAAAAAGTTACGTAACATGGTGGCAGCGGTAAAATCACGCAAATAAAAATAACTTTGAAAAAAGTTGGTGCGGTGTATTTCGTGAAAATATTGTGTATTATTGAGTAAGGACAACTTATAAAAAAAATAAACATAATGGCTGATGCTGCGAAGAAATTATTGTGCCGGTAACAGAACCTACTGATTGGGTTCATCCAATTTATTGTTATTGCACCAAAACAAAATGGCGACATTCGACTTTGTATGGATCCTAGAGCGCTTAATGTGTACATAAAACGCGAATTTTTTCACATTCCAACTCAAGATAGTCTGTTTTCGGAATTAGCTGGTGCTCCATATTTTTCATTGTTGGATGCATCATCAGCATTTCTACAAATTCCTTTAGACTATGAAAGCTCTATGTTATGCACTGTGGCAACGCCATTTGTTCGTTTTCGGTATTTGAGACTACCTTACTTCGCCAGAAGTTTTCCAACGTTTTATGCATGAAACTCTTGATGGCTTACCTGGTGTTGCATATTTTGATGACATCCTGGTTTTCAGTAAAACATTTAGTGAACACAATGAAAATCTTCGCAATGTCCTAGAAACAATTTCAAAAACTGGTCTAACCCTGAATTTAGAAAAATCAAAATTTCGTGTTACTGAAGTCAGATTTTTGGGTCATATAATAAACAAGAACGGGATAGCTTCGGATGAAAAGCAGACCCAGGCTATTAACAAAATGAAGTCCCCACAATGCAAAAAATACCTTCAACGATTTTTGGGCATAAAAGTTTACTTGGCCAAATTTCTCCCAAATTTATCCAAGGAAACCAATATTTTGAGGAAACTTCTGTCCAATAAAGTTGAATGGCAGTGGACTGGAACTGAACAAAGGGTGTTTGATAGGTTAAAGAACTTGCTGACATCTACCCCTGTTCTGCGTTATTTCGACCCTAATAAGGTTGTTGTACTGTCGGTCGATGCTAGTCCATTCGGAATCGGCGCAGTGATTTCCCAAGACAATCATCCAGTGGAATATGCTTCTATATCCCTCACTCCTGCACAACAACGATATAATCATATCGAAAAAGAGTTACTCGCTATTGTATATGGATGTGAACGTTTTCATTATTATGTATTTGGACGAAAAATACTTATCGAAACTGACCATCGTCCTCTCCTTGGTCTTCTCAAGAAACCGTTAGACGAAATGTCTCCACGAATTCAACGTCTTGCTTATCGGCTTCTGAGGTATCAATTCGATTTACAATATGTACCAGGAAGGAATCTACAAGTTCCCGATGCGTTAAGTCGAGAACCAACTGCTGAAACTATTAATACTCATTATTTGGAAAGTAATCTGAAAGTTTATTCGGTGATAGCAACCTCTCCAGAAAATGAAAAACGATTGCAAAATGCCATTGAGCAGGATAGTGTATTACAAAAAATTAAGTACTATGTTCAGCATGGTTGGCCAGCTCACAAAAGTAATATTCCATCGTCAGTTAAAAAATTCTGGTCTCTTAAGAATGATATTTATCAACACAAAAACATTCTGTTTTATAACAAACGTATTATTGTGCCTGACAGTTTAAAACAAGAGTTCTTAGATAATAATAATAATAATAATAATAATAATAATAATAATAATAATAATAATAATAATAATAAAGGTCTTTATTACTGCCGTAGAATAATACAAAATTCAAATACATCAGATAATGTCAGATATAGCAGCAAGGGTGAAGTTCAGCTTTGTGTTAGTCATTCAACTGACACATGCTGTTCCTACACTTAACCCAAGATCTTCATAGATCTCACCAAGGTGTGGTAGCTACAAAACTTTTAGCCAAAGATGCAGTATACTGGACTGGAATAATGGCAGACATAGAAAATACCATCTTAAGTTGTTTAACTTGTCACAAATATTCGAGGTCAAATTCAAAGGAACCTCTTCAACCTCATGAGGTCCCCAGATCTCCCGTGGCAAAAAATTGCAATGGACTGTAAATCTCTCGGTCCTCTAAAAATTTTATTATAATTGTTGATTACTTTAGCAAGTTTATCATAGTCAATAGATTGATAAATAAAACAGCTGAAAGTGTCCTGTCCACTTTGAAGAATGTTTTCGCAATTAATGGTCTTCCACAATAAATTTTCTCAGATAATGGTCCACCATACAACTCTCATGAATTTGCAAACTTTGCAAGAAAATATGACATCAAACTAGGAACCTCTAGTCCACATTATCCTTCTTCAAATGGTATGGTGGAACGAGCAATACAGACTGCTAAGGGTCTACCTGTAAAAAGTTTCCAAGACCGCAGTGATCCATTCCTTGCTGTACTAAATTATAATGTGACTCCGAAAACAAATCTTCCTTCTCCAAGTCAATTGTTAATGGGACGAAGGTTAAAAACAACATTGCCTGTAGCAAGTGATATTCTAAATCCTCAATACTCCGCAGAAAAAATAAAGCAAACATTGAAGTTTAATCAGCTTAAACAAAAAGCTTTTTTTGATCAAGGTTCTAAGAAACTAGATAATCTAAATAAAGATCAGCCTGTCCTGATGCAACATCAGACTAGAATGTGGAAACACGGAACTATTGTAAAAGAATCTGGTGCAAATGATTACCTAGTAAGGATAGACGGTTCCGAGTACAGAAGGAATCGGAGATTTATAAAGCCGTTACGAAGTCCTGAACAGAATTCGGCAGAACGAAGAAATGATTCTAAATCATTGGAGAATACCCAAGCAATGAAAGAACCTGAAGTTGGTGTTGAAAATGGAAACAATGATACTGGTTCGTGTTCTACTGATTCTCAGGTGGTTACAACTAGAAGTGGAAGAATAGTGAAGCCGCCAGATAGACTGAACTTATAAAATGTGCATTATATTTTGTCTATTTTATGTTGTTATTTTAGTTCATCTTTAATCTTTTTTTTAAAAAGGGGCGTGTCATATAGTTGCATATATAGTTGAGTATTGGCAACACCGCACTTTATGTAGGATCATTGTAATCGAGTCAGTTAATAAAAAGATACGTAACAGTCATATGTGCCTACCTGTTATTACCACCCATTTTATAAACAATATAGAAAATGACAATGGTAGTAAGTAGAAGTATCACTACTACACAGCATTCTATCTTTTATATAAAATAATAAAACGTGAAATAAGAATTAGTGCATTTCAATGGCGGTAATAATGGGCTCTGGGGCGCCGCTCTTCCAAACATTTCTACAAGAGAATCGCGTAACGAATTTTCATCTTTTTAATTTTTATCTAATTAAGTATAATAGAATTTAATATTTTTATCTATTAAAACGCCTATGATATTCATAGCACACACCCTTAATCGATTATTCAGCCTGCAGATTAACCCAGCCCTAATGCTGGAATGAGTGGAACGATGCGCGCCTACAGTAGACAATACAAGACCAGTGCGAATCAGCTTGCCGCCCGGGTTGACTGTTTACAATATGGGGTTCATCTTTTTGTTCAGGAAATAGACCTACTTGACAAAGATTTTCACAGAATTTTGTTCAAAAGGGCACACGTGAGAAAATTTTTGTTCATTTTCAAAAGAAGCATATCGAATTACCTCTTCCGATTGAGAAGTGGCGGATCTCCTGCGTCGACATTGGAAACAACGAGCACAAAGAGATACAAAACGGGGACGTAAACTTTTATGAAGATAGATTTTAGGTGTCGCCTACTGTCTCCAAAATCAAGCTCACTCTGCCTCTCATAAATAGCAATAACACTTCTTGGAATTCTCGTTTTGTTGCATTGCCCACCTCTTTAAGTGGATCAATTAATTTTCCACCTGTTCAAGTTGATTGGAATGCGCAAACCAACAAAAAATGCACATCACCTTGTAAATTTACTAGTCCCAAACTCTGAAAGGAAAAAAATTAAATTGTCCTTTACGACTTACGCCTAATAGTATCTATGTCTGTGTCCTTAGCTCTAGTGGCACTTTCACTCTCGCATTTCACTAGGTACGCGACCTGGCCTTCTTCCCAGGTTGAATCAATTAGCTGCTGAGCGTGCAAGCTATATGGGCGGCTTGCTGGTTCACGGGATCTTTGGTGGAATTGAGTTGTCTGCCTCTACTTCCGCCATAATTTCCTGTAAACAGACTTAGGAAGGGGAATGGGTTTCGGGGTATTTATCGATGTAACCTCGAGGAAAGCCCTAACCCACTACTTCCCCTCTATCCATATCCCTATCTGGACCTACTCCTAGTCCTAGGTCTATCTCTAAATCTTCGTCTAAACCCAATCCCTCTCATTCGCTACTTCTAACCTCAAGAGTGATCCCTAACTGAAAGTCTACCTTTTCAGTCGCCAAGCAGGACTTCAATCTGTTAACATGGACTCTCTGGAATTTGTCTCCATGTATCTCTTGTATTCTGGCGATCTCGCCTTTCAACGTAATGATCCGATACGGTTCCTTCCATTGTTTCATATCAACTAGCTGGGTAGAACAGATAGGTTCTCGTCTATATCTTCTCCCAGTATCACTTGCGCTTGAAAGGGACCCTATTCGGAGTTTTCGGTGTTGGTGTACTATCTCATGTGTCTACTCTACGCTTCACTACTTCTGTGGCTCTCAGTGCCTGTCCTTTTACATCGAAAAGTTCCCTATAACGTTATAACACTAATCCTAATGGCTCCCAACCTGCTCCGGGTCTCAAAACACAAAACGGAAAGTGTGCATGGCGCTCTCTCTGGCGCAGTATTTGCTACACTCATCAAGTCCTGCTCGCACTTACCAAATTCAGTTTTGGAGTATTCTTAACTATAATCTGTGGTATTGCGGTTACATTCAGAATACAAATGATCATGTCCTGTCGGAAATTTGGGATGGAACTGCTACAACTGTTTGGGCAATTGGCATGCCTGTAATTAGGAGAAATGGTTCAACAACTATTGTGTTTCCGTCGACGGGCCCTTCGACAGGAACACTCAAATCGCAACTGTGAAAAGCTGGAATCGTTACATTTTTTGGAAGTCTAACTTGGCGAGAAAAATCTCTCCTTTGTTTCTATTATTTGGCTTGGAACTACGTTCGTATTCTCTGGGCTATTGATTATCTCTATATTCTCTATGGTTGGCAGGCTTGCTACCGGCTTTTTGTCGGCGACCTCGAGACCGACAGGCACCTCAGATGCCATCCATTGCCTCCGATTATTGGCTCCTGGTACTGTCCCTAGTACTGTGTTTAATAACAATCCAACCGTATCGAAATTTAATCGATCATTACAGGGGACATACTCATGCCCTACCTGCCTAACGTTATCTGCAAGGATACGAGTGCCAATAGTAGCAATACGTTTCTTATTAATGATGTTCCCTGAAATGTCTACTGACGAGCTTCCCATTGGAATGCGTTGGTAACTGAAATTTATCGACAACTCCCCACTTCACTAACGAAATCGCAGCACCACTGTTCACCAACCATGTAGTGGGTGAGGTACTGATAAAGAGATTAATAAAATGGTACTGGTCAGATTTTATCTTGAGAATTATTCGGGAAGTAGTCTCTTCTAGGAACTGTTTGTTTTCGACGAGAGCTGCGAGTTTAAATGGCACTGTTACCATTCCATCCCCATTTTTCAGCACACAATGCAGAATAGCACCTTCTCTTTCTGGCAGGTTGATCGATAATTCCCTTTTTCCCCCACAGTTTCGGCATCTCCTCCTCATGAATGGGAAGAAATCTAAGAATGTCGAATTCGCATTTCCCCAACCTGGTTGGTATCGTCGTTGGAAGCTATTCTGTGGGAGTCGTGAGTAGTAAGCATTTGGTGGCCGGTAACCCTCTGAGTATCAACCTCGCCTATAGTCTCCCGCTTCATTCCGTGTGAAGAAATCCATTGTTCGGCTTCTTCGGGCTCTTAGTTTAAATTGGTACTTTCAAAATGGAAGAGTATTCGTCATCACGCAGTGTGCGTGAATAGTCGGCACACTTTCTCCTCACAATCCTCTGCAACCTCTAAGACATCATCGAAGTTTCGGTACCACCGCGTTGGCGAGCCTATTCCCTGCTGGAACTCTCTCACCAACATGGAATTGTGCACCATGACGTCTTCGAAGTCCATCTCTTCCGAATACATCCTTCTGGCGATTACTTTTAACCTCTGGGCATACTGAGCTAGTGGTTCTCCTGGCTTTCAGATGCATCTTTGCAGTTCTCTCTCATCTTCTGCCACGGATATCGTTCGACCAAAAGATTCTCTTCAACCACCTTCTCATTTGGTTGACTGTCCTAGGCTTCTCGTTCGTCAGAAGAGCCGTGTAGTACTCTCGAGCACCACCTTTCAACTTTGTTTCCATTGCTCTTAGCATCTCTCTTTCGCTTCATTCGTATGTTGTTCCTGTTGATTCTATCATAACGACAAACATGTCATGGTCTGGTTCTCCTTCATAATTTTCAAGCACCATTAGTGCTTGTGAGCCACCTACACCGACTTTTCTCAAATAATGCGTCAGCTCTTCTATTGGAATGTTGGCAGCGGATTCCTGTCTCGTCGGTGAAGTAGTCGTGACGGATGTTGTTATAATCGGGCTTACGGACATGCTGTCCTGATGAAAAAGCATGCCACCACTTCCAGGCTGATTACGAATATTTTTTCTACTCATTTCTAAAGATTTACTTGACTCTAAATTATTAAAGAGGTGTTGGGCGTTTGTAGGTGACCTATATAAACCCTAAAAGAGGAATGACACGCTACACTGGGCCACTATCTAAATATATACAAAATCACTCACTCGCTAAGACCACTGGAGTTATGGGTATGGGGGAGTTTTAAATTTAATTACATTGTAGAAGAAGCAAGCAGAATGAAGAAATCGACGGTTATACATACTCATCCAACCCAGGTCGAGCAGTCTGTGCGAAATTCACTCCCGGCGTCTCACTCCAAAAATTAATCGCAAACAAGAATTCTGAACTCTTTGAACACGACGCACATCAGCACCATCCAAGCAGGGACCATAAACCACATCACAATAATTGAAGTGCGACAGGACCAAAGACTCCCAGAACAGCCTCTTCAGCTCCACAGTAAGGCAGTGTCTCTGTGAATAAATAAGCTTCAGTGACGTGTAAGCTCTCCTCAGCAATGTTGTAATGTGTTCCTTGAACCTAAGTCTGTAGTCCACGCCGATACCCAGGTTTCTTGAACAATCACTGAATGGAATCAATTCCCCTCCCATACGTACTACCACAGATCGCAGAGCAATTCTCCTAAGATTTTCATTTCCAAACAAAATAGCACAGGATTTGGCAAGATTCAGTCTAAGTAAATGAGACCTGGAAACAGTTAGAAGTTCATTGAGGTCTTGATTTATTATATTATTAGCCATTTTTAAATCATCAATATTGAATGAGAAAAAAACTTGTGTATCATCGGTGTAACGATGATAATTACAAAACTGAAGTGACTCATGAAATCGAACTGTATAGATAGTAAAAAGTAGCGGGCCCAAGACTGATCCCTGTGGAACGCCAGAGGATACCTGAAGAGGCTCAGATAACTCATCATCAATCCTGACTCTCACTATTTTGGAGATACACTTCGATTAAACGGTTTTTCTTCAATAATTACTTAGTTAATTATCTCTTCGAAAAAAGAAGAAATTCGAAAAAAAATTGAAAATACCAACACTGCTTACCTATGTTACTATGTAAAATTTCCTAATAACTCCTATTTTTTATAAACTAACCTAAACCTGTAACCTAAAGTACGATAGGATCCACTGATGAAAAAAAATACATACACAAACAAATTAAAAAACGGTAAAATTTCAGAAGATCCTCTATGATCGAGAACTGAAAAAATGGGTAACACAGATAGGAACGACTATTTAGGAAATGCACAAAAATAAATTAATAATTAGTTCTTGGTTATGGTATTCCTGAAACATTTAAATAAAAATCAAATTCAGGGCATAACACTTTATTTTTACAGTAATACTACTAAAGGTTTAGGACATTAGGACTTGAGTTATTAACTGCTACCCGCTACACCTAAAAGACACTAAACAGGTCTCGTGAAATTATAATGCCCTACTGATGACGCATTTTATTCTTACCACTTTTCTTAGTGGGTCATTGCGTCGAAGAAAAGAGACGGCAAAAGAAATGAGATAAAATTAAATTGCATTAAAAAATAAATAAAAAAATGCAGGAAACGATAATGAATAAAAATGTAAAGGTAAATTACTTATTCCATTCGATTTCTTTCCCCTTTCTTTTCTGATTCCTAAATTATTTATTCTGCTATGTATTTGTTTCTGCCTAATTTTTACTATACTTGGGCCGCCGAACAGGCGGAGTGATCACCCTGCAAGAACGTGCTCTAGCGGGGCCAATATTAATTTATGACGACCGAATTGGAGTGATGCGACTTCGTTGGGTCTAAAGAAAGCGCATCACTGCGGTTCGGTCGTCTTAAATTGATAGTGGTCCTGCCTAGAGCTCATGATTGCAGGGTGATCACTCCGTCTGTTGGGCGGCCCAAGTATAATGCCTACTTAAATTATAACCTAAAATTTATTTTCCTTTTTTATTCTTTCTAACCCTTTTTTGTACACTGAACTAGGTAACTGCAAAAAAATTATTCTAATACTTACTATAGTTTACGAACTCGTTTGATAATGACCTTGCTTGTCTTTTTCTAAAATTTCCATATTGGTCAACCTAGAGGCTATCCTAAAACGAAGTAATTACCTACTTACGCTTCTTTCTTACGTCAAGTTACTAAATACTTGCTCTATTAATCACTCAACAGGACTTGTTTTCCTTCTCTGTACTCAAGCTACCTGTTATTTTCTCACATATTGCTGTTATTATCGTGAAACGAGCTTAAGTCTCGAGGGTCTAGAAACCACAAAACTGACCAAATTTATGTGGCACCCCGAATACCAGAGCCTTCCTGTCTGCATTACTTCCTAGGTTGGCCAAAATATTAAGGAATACCCTGTACAAACACATTCGTATGAGAGCTTAAAAAGATGAAAATAATAATGATGGGATTCGAACCTCAAAGTTTCGTTAGGAGTCAAGCTAATGCCCCTTCGAAGTTAAAGAAAACATTCGTCTTACCTTTCCTCTCCGCGCCAGGTCACCTGGGTCTGTGGTAATCCTTTTTTGGGACAATCATAGAACACAACACACACACACGTGGTCTTATCCGATCGAGCTCTCTCGGTATTTAAGACACCATCGCGATACACTTTGTCCCTATGAAATTTGGGGAAGGTAGCTGGACTTCTGAATAAAAATACACACTTCGATTCCAAAAAGATTTATTTGGAATTAAAAAAAAAGAAAAAAGTTTATTACTTCGTGAATTTATTGCAGGACTTTTAATCTGGTGATTCAAGATTTTTGGTGGTTAAAGAAATGCATCGAATTTTTGACCAATAAGGGTTTCTTCTTGAATCGAGCTGGTAGGGGGTGGGTACTGATGTCGTTGTGCTCTACATATAAAAAGAGCGGTCTCTCTTTCTTTTAGAGTAATGCTGGTTGCATATCCATCAGGCAATTACTATAAGTACTCAAATTAGAATTTTAGGCCATTTTCTGACACTCTAAACTTACATTTATATGGGATTACTATCAAATTGACGACCTGCAAAAATAGAGTAAAATATCCCTCGAAAACATCTCTCGTCCCTAAAACACAAAACACATATTGGAATAGAAAATGACACCAGATTTGACAAGTAATTTAAAATACGAACAACAATTATTATGGAAAATATTTACATAACACATCATGTAGTAATCTTCCTTATTCGCACACATTAAATATAACACAACCTTAGCGTATTCCATCATTTAACCCTGTGGAAAATAGGACTATCGTCTTTGTACATACTTGATTTCACTTTTTTTGGTGCCTGCGCTGGCGACAGTTAGGCACCGGAAGGAGAGTTGTTCTTTGTCCCGTACTTTTATGGGCGCAACGAATTCATTTAAAATATCTCTGGACTTCTAAAGTCAACTGACATCTAAATGTACGATATGGGGGTTCATCTTTTTGTCCAGGAAACAGACCTACTTGACAAAGGTTTTCACAGAATTTTCTTCAAAAGGTCACACATGTGAGAAAGTTTTAGTTCATTTTCAAAAGAAGCATATCGAATTCCCTCTTCCTGTTGAGAAGTGCTGGATCTCCTACGGCGACATTGGAAGCAACTAAAGTTAAAGAGGTACATACGGCGCCGTAAGCTTTTATGGAGATAGATTTTAGGGGTCGCCTATTGTCTCCAAAATCAAGCTCACTCTGCCTCTAATAAATAGCAATAACACTTCTTGGAATTCTCGTTTTGTTACATTTTCGCGTCAACTCTTAGGAATATCCTGTAACGTGAATTTTTCTCGATTGAAACGTTCTCTTTATTTTCAGCATTTTTATTATAGGATTGTACTTACATCGTGCTATTAATAACATACTTGTATTCCTATTTTAGACCTCTCACTTAAATTTAGTTTCTTATTGCTTTAATTAACCCTGTTCTCGCCTTTTCTCTGTTGGTACCTGACATTTGTGAAGGACATTCCCCACAGTTCGTAGGTTCAGTGCCGCGCCTATCAATTTCATTTTCCCTGTCTCATCTTTCGATTCTTTATGAATTTTATCATCTATTCTTCTGCCTCTTGAGACCTCTTTATGACTTTTCTTATTGCTATCTTCTTTTATTATGGGTTTGCAAGTCCTTTTAAGCTTTCTTTTCTTCAGATAACTTCTTCATCACCGGTGACGCCTCTGGAAGATTTGGAAATCTATTGTACTTCTGGGTACATTTGTAGTTTCGGATAGGGCCACCTTGTATTTTAATAGTCGGCGGTTTTTTTTTGGAAATTCCGATTTGCGTTCGGAAACGGTTCTTTTCCTGCTGTACTTCTTGTGAGCGGTTGGTGACTGTGACTACAAGTTTCGTGAAATAGATTTTCTAGCCAGTTTCTGGGATTTTCTTGGGTCCTACCTTTTGAAGACGACGATTTTGTTGCAGTGTGCAAATTTTGGGATCGTCGTCGTCGTCGAAGTCCAGTTGGTTTTATTGGAAAAAACCCCACGTGGCGAGTGTCTTATTTTTCATCCTTTACTTAAATCTTCGTCATCGGTGTTGTTCCCCTTCCTTTTTCTCATTTTCTCTTCTAATTTGTCTTTTCGGCATTTTAGGGTTTTTTCTTTGGGGTGTAAATTTCCATATTGTTGCACTTTCCCCAAGTTATAGAATCGCCGATCACCTGGTGCTGAGCTACAAGAGCATAGTAATGTGCTGTAGCAGCTGACCTGCACAATCTCCTGGAAGGTCAGATATAAATTTTGATTATTGCATCGCCTGTTCGTCTGGAACATCGCGTCCAACGGCTGGTTTTTATGTAGCGCCTGGCAGCATATTCAGATGTAGCGGTTGAGATATCCATTCGACTTCCACCTAATATCGCTTCATATGTGACGTGCACGATAGCACTCAATCGGATATCTAGACTGTTACATAGGTATCAAGCATTTTTGCTGTCGAACATAATATTTTGTTCTTATTCTTTAACATCTGTGTGGATGTTTCGTTTATGCTTGTTGCTAAAATGGATGCAAGTGAATTGATGGAAAGTGTTAGTTTCAATTCAAGATTAATTAAATAATCCTTCTATTGGATAAGTGCAAAGAATAAAGAAGAAATCGAGGTATGTTACAACTTAATAATATATGTTTATTTGATGATCAATTAATACTCTAACCCACGAAAATAAAACATTGTTTTATCAAATTGCTACCGGCAAAGAACCGAAAAAGGCATTATTTTCTCCACTACAGTCACCTGGAACTATAGAGACCTGTTTTACACCAGAATTAATTAGTCCCAATGAAGTGGATCCTTCTACGACAGAACCAGAGCCACTGCAAGAATTTAATGCGGTAAAAAACTTGGCCTCGGATATTGAAGCAGCAAAGTCTGCATGGTTGGAATATAATTTTACAGTATCTTGAAAATGATCCGGAACAATTCTTACCATCTGTCAATCGGCATTTGGATAATTTCAAAAAATATGCTATTTCTGTACCATCTTTATTATCAGGTCTGTACACATCGTATAAGTACAAAGGAGCAAGCAAAATACAATCAAGCAACATTCATCCTAAAATTGTAAGAAGAGGAGTAAAAATTAGCGTTCAGCCAACAGCCGTTTCCAGGCGAAAAACTAAAATCTGTGGCAAAAGAAAACTCGTAAGAAGACCTTCTCTTAGCAGCAAGAAAAGCAGTGTAAGAGCTCCACATTCACTCAATGTATGTGTAGAGAACAATCGTGGTTTGGGATCCAACAAAGCCAAAAAGTACGAGGGTGAATCAAATATGAACCGGACTTTTCTTTTCAACGCCTCATAGGTGAAATGAGGGGCGTGACGTCTTGGTATATGTTGGGTAGGGATATCAAGAGGCGGGGAGTAAACCGGCTTGCCAACCGGAGCAGATTGGCTGTTACTAGCATCATGTTTGATCAAGAGGTGCGCACGTTTGCTGCGCAACGCATCATCATCAAATATTTGTTTCAGGAGGGCGTAAAAAATGCGGAAATTTTGCGTAGAATAACTGCACAGTTCGCTGAAAAAACCCTTTCAAGGATCCAAGTCTACGACTGACACAAACAAATTTTAGGCGGCCGAAAGTCAGTGGAAAGCGCCAGCCATACACGCCGACCCTGGACAAGCATCAGTGAGGGGAATATTCGTGCGAACCGTGAGCTGATTAAAGGTGACCGCCGCATTACAGCATGGGAAATGACTGTACACATCGGGATATCATACGGGAGTGCCCAATAGTTACCGAAAATTGTCGGCAAGGAGGGGTTCCTCGCCTCTTGACGGAAGATTAGGAAGCAAACCATCTACAGTGGGCGAAAGACTTTTGGCGCGATATCGAGCAGAGGGGGGTCCTTAAAAGTGTTTTCCAGCGAACTGTGCAGTTAGTCGACGCAAAATTTCGGCAGGGTTTACGCTCTCCCGCTTGACAAAAACTTTATGATAATGCGTTGCGCAACAGGCGTGCGCACCTCTTGCTCAGACATGATGCTGCTACCAGTCAATCTGCTCAGCCTGGCGAGCCGATATACTCCCCGCTTCTTTACATCCCTACCCAACATATACCAAGACGTCACGTCCCTCATTTCACCTATGGGGCGTTAAAAAGAAAAGTCCGGTTCATATTTGATTCGCCCTAGTAAATCGTTTGTGTTCACTTACATTCATATCTCATATAAATGCATTATTATTACAATTTCTTGTTCTTTAGGTGACTAGAGAAATTACATTACTGTTACCAACAGACATTATTAAAGAAAAAATGAAAGTACCTCATCAGAACCACTACTAACATAGACGACTTCTGGATCTGTTTCGTCTCCGGAATCCCTAATTTCTTGTTTTTCCAGGAATTTCCCTGCAAAATAAAAAGTTATTCAGTAGACAGTGTCATAGAAATTCTTATAGCTCCGCCACTCAGCCATCCCCACCGAGTAACAAGACGGCCCGAAGGACTGAAGACTTTTGCCCCGTCAGCGACGCCCCTGGTGGTGACACATTATTTGTTTGACGGCGAGCAGGCTTTGATTTATTACGGCGCGACCTTGTCGTTGTTTATGATTCCCGAAAAGAATAGTCTATCTCGAAGATTCTCATTCTGGAACAATGTTTCATCGATAATTTTCGAAAATCTTCTAAGACCATTATAAAATGGGAAGCAAGAAGCCGAGTGGACAGTCTTACAGTTTGAAGTCTGAAGTTTGGAAGCTGATGTCGAATGCGATAAGAACCGAGCGTTTAATAGTCCCGTGCGAGTATAAGTCTGGATACGCGTTTAGTGTCGGTACGGTACGCGAGTGCGAATTCTTTGGTGGCATTTTAAGTGTACCGGGGCGTCTTCGTATGTGATTAACCGTCGGTTGAAGACGAGTGTTTTAGAGAGTTTAAACTGTGGACTTGTGTACTGTGGATTGTTTAGGTTAGGTAATTAACTGTTTAATTGTTCGCTAATAATTGTTTAATTTTCACTGCTTGTTGTTATCTACTGCTTGTACATATTTCGCTGCTTATTGTTCAATTTGTTAATTTTAAGTTCTCAAATCACTGTTAATCATTGTAAATATTTGTACATATACATAAAGTCACTGTAAATAAAATAGTGTAAAATCGAAATACGTTGTAACGGGGCCACTTTAAGATTCGATTTCAAAACCTTACGGTCTAGAAATAAATGCAGTATTTATTTCATAAAAGTTACAAGTTGCATAACATTGAGAGATATTGGGGAAAATTCAGGTTTTATTGAAAGCATGACTAATATAAATTTCCACAAACAAGTGGAATCATCTTTGAGTGTGGTAATTAAGCTAAAGTGGATGACCGCACGCGACCAGTAGAGTAAATTAATAAGGGAAGATAAACAGAGCAATAAATAGGGTAATAAATACTAATGAAATGTCATCTGCAAGCGGGTTAGAAGCCGTCCGCTAGGCGCCAAACGTCATATCATTTGGATTAAAAGGGGTTTAGCATGCACCTGGTTGAGCTTTGGACAAACAAACACATAAATTGGGTAAAAATGTCAGAAGGAAATGACGCCAATCCGTTTCCCATGGTAACCAGGGTTAGCGGAGATCAGCCTATCAGGAAAAGCACGCTCGTTCACCATGACGTCAGTGCTAGGCGAGGGTATAAATAGGAGGAGTTGAACATCAGAGGGAAGCAGTCGGACATCAGAAGTCATGTGTAGCAGTCGAGGTAGTTAGGAATTAGCAAGGGCTAAAGACGGGTGGCAGTTGTGTTGAATAATTGGTGATGTAGAGTCAAGTAACTAGTTTGGTTTAAATTAATAAAGTGAAAAGTGGCGCATAAGTTTTCTTACATATGGTAGAAGCAGAATTATTATGGTTATTGGAGTGGGCCGAAATAACTATCAAGTGAGAATAATGGGTGATCAACCGGCGTTGCATTCCTTCATCTTCATTAATTGTAGACTTGGATTATGGTTAACCGTATGGGTGAGCTAAGAGCAATTTGTAACATTTGTGTATTGATCTTGTATTAAATTGGTGTCTATAATTTTGTATGAATAACTGGTGTCGGTAGGCAGGATGTTAAATGTAGGAATTGATGCTTTATGTATTTGATAACACTGGGTACTTATTTATAATTATAATACACACTTGGAGGGGAAGTGCCGAGATATTGTATAGATATAGGAAATAAAGGATAGGGTACAAGGATAACTGGATTTCATTTCATGTAAGGAAAATTACCTCTAGCCCATGTGTAAGATCCGACAAAGGCTGTTATGATACCTGTTACTTAACAGGATATCAAGAACTCATTGAGGTAAGTTAAGATCTCAGTGTGCACAGACGAAATTCACCTGGCTGGTGTCATCCTGACGTTTCATTTAATATATTGTTTATTTTCACATTTTAAATAGGGTTTTGTCAGGTGAGCCCCGTCTGCCGTCACAACGTTACAATAGGTTAAGAAAATCGGCTGTCCCGACTATTTTTGCAGTCGAGCAGTAGATAAGGTCAAAAAATTATGATTATCCGGATCTCGCTTAACCAGAACGCCATGTTATCCGGAATAATCCCAATTTTTAAATCCTTTGTCTTATCCGCAACATATAGTTGTATGCACGAAATTACAAGCAAATTCCAGTTAATTCCGAATAAAATGGTATGAACGTATTTCACATACATACGTACATGCATACTTTCAATTATCCGGAAAATTCGATTTTCCGAAACAGGTCCGGTCCACATTATTTCGGATAATCGAGCTTCTACTGTACTTATAAGAGTGTAAGTGGATACGTAACTTTTTTAAGTGCAATTTATGTGCAGTAAGTGAACTTGGACCTACCTACTTTATAACAGATTGTAGATCGTTCAAATTTTAAATATTAGTTTACATAATTCCAAAAATGTTTGGAGTTCTGTTAGATATTATTTATTTTCATTAATAATCAATTAATAACAGAATACCTTTAACGCTTATTTATTTATAATTGCATTATTTCCAAAGCAAAAATAAAATTCCATTCAACTCCGTGGTGCCCGTAAAATTTTTAAATATGGCCGTTGCTGGTCTTGCCAGCTGCAAAGTTAACAGCGCGTCGCGATCTCCCCACCATCGCGCAAGAAAACTGGCCTCGCATACATCAAAGGAGCCGATCGGAAGTTTCGGAGCTATACTTGATTAGGATGACAGTGTGACAGTATACGGGGGTTCCCAGTAGCGATTTTTGTGTCGCCTGGAAATTTCGCAGTTTTTGCGAATTTTTGCAAGCTCTCTAGGTATGCTAGGTCAGTTTTTAGTATCATTTTGAAGATCTTGTCAAATGCGAACTTTTGGGGGAGGGATAGAAAATGTAAGATTCGAGGGGGCGAAAATACGGGGGTTAAAAGATTTCTTGGATACAGAAGCATTCGGTCTTGTTACATGGCACACTTTGTGAAATATCCAACTTTGATTTTGGGCTAGTTGGAAAGAGGATGAACCAGCCCACATCGTATGAGTTGCTTTTTGGAGTGCGAGATGCTAATAGATCTGTTACGATTATTGTAACAGTCTGGCAACACTGCCGGTAACCGCACTAACCAATGACAGGCTAAAGGTCAAAAGGTCATGCACTTTTGCACCTGCGCATTTTGTCCACCGATGATGTGTAAGCAAGAATGCTTTTCAAGATGTAAAGATGAATTTGAAATTTGATTAAAACACTTTTGGCACTTGCATTTGCACTTTTTCCCCGAGAAAAATAAATTACTGGATTCTTCTTAGAGAGTGACTCAAAAATAAATTACAGGAGACATAAAACAATGGGACAGTGGCAGACAATCAAACATCCCGTACTCACCAGGTTCTGGCACTTTCTAAGGAACATCGCAAGAACCATCTTTACGATCCGTGAATTGTATTTTCAGCTTTGCTGGGACCTTCCAACAAAGTGGCCAGTTGACCGCTTCCAGCTTCACGTGTCCTCCTTCCTTCCATTTATGTTATATTACTTTTTGCGCACTGTTCATATTACATATACAGGAATATTGTAAAATAAACGTATAAATCAAATTCGATATTTTATTAAAAACCTCTTTTCAGTATCTAACTGTCTAACATTTGCGTTCTGCAAACAAATTCTAGTATCATACTATTTCTACTAAGTCGGTAACCTTGGAATGAGATCAACTTTCGTAGATCTGCTCTGATCAGGAACTCTACGTTAAATTTGATTTAATTCCGATGTAGGCTGACTGAGTTATCTGTCTTATAGCCCAATTAGGGGTCTGTTCTTGAAGTACATATTTTAAGTTTACGAATTTGTTGTTTAAACTTCTACTGTCTGGTTCCAGCTTTGTGGGAACAAATAAATATGCGTTTATTAATTTAACTTTTTACATTCAACATCAACAGGTAAAACGGTACCATACAAAAATATTTACATGAAATTGAAATTGAACCTCTTGCGGTAAAATCTAGTCCGTAATATTAATAGTAATCATAATTAATTTTATTAGAAGGTAATAGAAATTTTGCACAAACAGGAACGAAAAAAAATACGTCACTCACCAATAAGGCCCGAGATCTTCCCACCAACAAAATGCCTAAATAAGTAGATAGAAATCTAAAATAAGTCTTCGAATTGTACGTTTATTATTTATTTAATTATACATATAAATGTATTGAAACAAGTTTATTACTCCAGTTTTCGCGCTTCTGTTTTCAGTAACTCCATTTCGATGTTTTTATAAATTTTGCCTCCTTTAAGAAAGCCGATTTACTTTTTATTACTTGTTGGAAAATTTTCTAGAACACGGGCGGCACCGAAATTGGTCTGTAGTTGCTAGAATTATTTTTACTTCCTCTCTTATACAGTGGGATAACTTTTAATATTTTTAAAATCTGGAAATGCGTGTCTGGTAGGAAGTCGGCTAAGGGGTCTGTTTAAAATGCGGTGTGTCAGTAATCACGTGGAAGGATAATGAAAATTATGTAAGTACAACAATGAGTTTTTATGCAACAACGCAAAAATTCTGACGCATGCGCTACAGGTAAATCTCAGTCGGACAGTCCTCAAAATAATAGCACCTAAATTTTATAGTCACTAAAATTTTCAATTTGCACGCCAAGTAGTTCTGGTTGGTATTTCAATCAAATACGCTTGACAATTTACGTTTACTAATGAAATTTTGCATTTTATAATAAATTTTTTTCATTTGCCGTATTTATATTAAAATCAGAGAATATTGAGGTGTAATCAGATCGAAAATTAAAAAAAGTAACGGTAAAGGAAAGCTTAAAAACTAATGTTTCAATTCGTGAAAAACGCAAGGGGTAACCACTAATGAAATCAGTGGAACAGCCATGATGAAATCCATGTGAAATCCTCGTGCAATCTAATGAAATCCACATGCAATCCAGTGAAATCCAAATGCAATCGATGAAATCATTTGAAATCTGATGCAATCCTGTTAAATTTCATGAAGTCCCATGAAATCCGGTGAAATCTTGATGAAATCCAGATGAAATCCGGATGTAATCCTGATGAAATCCCGATGAAATCCGGATTTTACCAGAATTAATGAGAAATTTGTTAATAGTTTATACAATGTTTTATTAATTGTACTAAGCAGGATCTTTGGAACATTTATTTTTTAATCGCAACAAATTAGAAAGATACTGACCTTCGACAGAACCGATCGATGCAAGGATCGGTGCTTTCCCGTATACCAGTTTTGAACCGGCTTCATAAATCTTTTCGTATTTTGTAGACGACAGTATAGGGATCAAACCATGAGGAGCTCGAAAAGACACTTAAAATAATTAAAACTGTTTTCTTATAGAATGATCCCCTAGCCGACCTCCCCCGAACGTTTAAAACCTAACAGATTATTCTCGAGATTATTAGCCGCGAAACCTCGCGCCAAAATCTTTTCCCAAATTCCTTGTGTAAAAACGGAATAAGCGCAAAAACCGCATATTGTGCGGAAACGAGGGTTCAAACCCCCGCTTTTGTGGCTATAAGGCCTTTACGTTAACCACAAAGCTACGGAAGGTACCTAATGAGTGGTTATGTAGAAGTAGTATAAATATAAATATCGGAAGTGCTGGCATAGAGAATTGTGTATATTTGGGCTCTTCGTGGTTTGAACACTAGGCATGTCTACCTTGTACTCGACTTTGTAGGTTAGCAAGTGAGTTACAAACGAGGGTACAAAACTTGCTCAACAAACTGCGATTGATTAAGTGTAAATTCTCGGTAAAATTATTACCTTTGTTCTGCTACTGGGTAAGTACCCACTGCTCAACCTTGGCTCAACCTACTGTGCATAAGTCTCGAATATTATAAACTTCGCAAACATTATAGTATACAATATTATAGTTATGCAAAAATAGATATTCTAGCTCGTATTCTAGTAGAGGTTCTGGCTCCTGGCAGAAGAATAATTCTTCCGCTCGCGGGTAAATTCTCGGGTAAATCGAGGGAAAATTTTTGACAATTATTATTTATACAATAAACCGTCCCAGCAATTTCAGAAAAACACCTAATAAGAAAATGGCTATTATTTAAAGGAGCGGTACTATATTACAGTTTTGGTCAGTGTGAAAATACAAATTGTATGTTTAATAACAGATTGAGCGGTAAAATATGAGCAGTAAAAAATGTGGAAACAAGGAGTAACATATCTTCAAACGAGTAGCTCAATAAATATTTGAATGCGTGAAAATCCAATTAGGCAGTAAAATGAATTAATGGGCAGTAACGCGTGTGCAGCCATTAAATCAAAATGAGTCAGTTAGAAATCATGGGACAAGTAGTTCTATAAATGCTTAGGCAATACAAAATATGATCGGCCTGTTAAATGATACAATGTTTATTTAAGTTAGGCAGCGAAATAAAAAATAACAATTAACAATAATGTAGATACTAAGAAAAAATTAAATTTATTGCACCATTAAAATTATTCAGTGCCAACGACTGAGACTTACAACCTTAACCTGACTGATTTTTGGACAAAAGTGTCAGTTGTTAGCGTTTATAATGTTATTCTCTTCAAAGGTGCGCATTTTCGAGTGAATAATATTTGGAGAGAATAATATAAACGCTAACGACTGACACTTTTTAATCCAAAAGTCTGTCAGGTTAAGGTCAAGCGTTGTAAGTCTCAGTCGTTAGCATCCAAATGATGCATTATTCGATGCAGCATTTACAAAAATGCTTTGTGGTGCAATGCGGTGCAATAGAAGTCGCAAAGGGATGAAGCAAAATTAATAATTTTTCTTACCTGTGAGGGACCGAGTTCAGTATTTTAAACATTTGTATGACAAAACGGGGAGGGTTGAATTTGAATGGTGCAATGCTAGTGCAGTAGATAAAAGTACTCGCAACTCAGTGATAAGGGATAGATTATGAGCGAAACGAGGAAACGACCTAATACTTATAGGCAAATCTCTTCCGATTGACGGTTCACAGCGCGTAAGCTACGCCCCTTTTAATGGAAGTGTGCCGCTCTTTTCAATGAAAATGACGTTTGATTTTACCAAATGCCGAGAACTGGCGAACTATTTATCTAACTGCCCATTAAAACATTATACTGCCCATTCAATAATTTTAGAGCTCAAATAATAATTGCACTGGACATTTATTTAATTTATCGCTCAAGTAAAATTTGAACTGCCGCTGTAGGATTAAATAACAGACCAAATTCTTTTATACTGCTGACCACGTTCTACTGCCACATTAAATTAATTACGACCAAAAAAGTTTAATACCGCCCGCGTGAATTTTTAACTGCCCGATGGAACTGCCTGGATGTTAAAACAACCGCCCAAATAATTACTTCCCTAAGAAAATTATGAATTTTGTGCAGAACCTTATTACCACCACACTGTGTAAATACAAAATAATTAAAATATATAGATATTCCTATAGGTATCAACACTCGGTAGGTATACCTCGAGGTAAACCTGTAACCTCGCCTGTAACTTAAGAAATGTTTTCCCTAGAACTGCTCAAAGCAATGGATCATTTCATCACAAGTCCTACCTCCTCCGACCGATTGAACAGTCGATTAATGCAGAGTTCCATTACTCAAAAAATTTATAATTCAAAGGAAAGGGCAAGGGAAAGGGCGGTTAAAGAATTATTAGGAATGTTTTCCTGTGCCAATGAGAAATAAGGTAAATCCGAATACCTACACGGGACCGTACTCGCGTCCGTATTTGTCGATGTATTTGTTGTCATTAAAAATCGCGTCTCGAGGTGTACCTACTTAGGACTTGAAGGAAATCCTTGAACGAATAATGTCTTTTTCGTAGTCACTTCAAAATGGCTTCAAGTCAAGTGTCAAACTCCCCCGAGAACGATGAAGATCGAGCTGAGAATAGAACATCACCAGAGACCAAAGAAAATATGTTTTGGACCACAATAGAAAATGATTTGGGCATTAACATTCCTTTATATTTAAAAAACATTATACGTTTATGCGGCTACGACTCGGCCATAGCTTTCAAAAATGTTACGGAGCAAACTATCGAAGAGTTTGAAACTTTTGCAAAAGAAGAAATGTCTTTGTTTATTGAAGAAAATGAAGATCAGAGAAACTATTATGACAAATACTACATTCACAAAGACAAGTTTAAAATAGTTAACGGGCATAAGGAACTGATAAGAGAAATTCAAAAATATTTACTTTTGAAAATTTCCGAAAATGACGTAACTTATTTTAGTAATGTAGCGTCCAAATCAACAACTAGTGTTACCAAATTTGGAAATAAGGCACTAAGAAGCGCCAATAGATTTAACAGCAGTTCAAATCAAGTAACAGAAAATCCAGAATTGCGACAACCCTCCACCTCTTCATTAACCGACTCCCGATTAGCTCTAAACAATGAAACTACTCAATTATACACAGCAATAAAACTTTGGATGAAAAAGCAAAGAAATTCAACTGAGGTAATCTGCTTTTGTCTTATACTCAGAGTTATAATTTACTTAGGTACATTGAATTTTTATGTGGATGGTAGAAAATTTTTCGTCTTCTATGGTTCATGTTAAAGTAGAGGAAAATGAAGATGGATCATTTGACTATTCAGCTATAGTTAGCTGTCCGTTATGTTCTGAAAAAGTGAAAGCCTGCAAAGTGGTATATGGCAATCAGGGTAAAAAGAGATGGATAAAGGCAAATTTTGAAAGGCATATAGCGCGAGCGCATATTAATCGAAATACTGTCACACAAAAATTAAGCACGAGTGGAAAAGAAGTTGAAAATCAACCAGATATTCGCAATTTTATTAGTAAAACGCTGAGCAAATCTCTCGAAATTAATTCTAGTGAGACTTCTAGTAATATAATCGAGGCAGTTGATCTTAGTAATACTGCCTCAAATCGAAATGATGAATTTGAAGAAGGTGATGAAGACCAAACAATGTCTCTCAACAGAAAGATATGTTTGAAAAACGTTTCCAGAAACGTCATTACCAGTAGCGAAGAAGATGATGATTTGGAAAGCACAGCTGAAGTTTCCTTTCAATCATTATCAGAGGTGTCGGGGGAATAAGCTCTTGGAGTAGGGCTAGGACCACCTGCTCCAGGAAAAGCAAAACAGTCCACCAATTGAATAAGCGTGTAAAAACCTCGAGCAAGACAATAAAAAAAAGATATGACAAAAGAAGTAGGCAAGATAGAAAATTAAGAAAACTGTACAAATCATTAGAAAGCACCTCAGGAAGAAGCGGAGGATGTATTCAATCTAGGATACCACAATACTTTAGAATTTTAAACGATATAAAGTTGTTGCAAGAAAAACATAAGGACCTACAAGACTGTTTTAAGAACTTTCTAATTTCAACCCAAACCAAAGACGCACCTGATGATTTTACAAATACTGACAAAGGCTTTACTACTGCAGCTAAATCAAATAGCAGTTTAATATTAGACCAATTGATGAATGCAGCACAACAACACTCACGAACTGCAAAACATGGCTTCAGATATGACCAAACAATCAAACTTTTCTCTTTGTGTATTTTTATGCTTGGGGGACGATTGCTGTATGAAACTCTTTATGCAAATTTACCGCTTCCAACCCCCACAGCTATTAGCAGATATATGAAAGATAATGGGCCATTAATTTGTGAAGGTAAATTGAGATGTGCTGAATTAAACGCTTACATTGAAAAAAGAAATTTGCCTAAAAAAGTTTGGTTGTCCGAAGACGCGACACGAATAACAGGCAACATTTAGTACGATCCTTCCACAAATCAACTGGTAGGTTTTGTTCTACCCTTTGATGACCATGGCATGCCAGTACCATTTACGTATCAAGCTAGGTCAGCTAGAGAAATCGAAGCACATTTTAACTGTCAAAATAGTGCATCATTGGTTTATGCCGTTATGGCCCAGCCGTTAAAACAAAATATTCCTCCATTTTGTTTACTATTGTTCGGAACCGATAATAAATTTACTGCACTTGACGTGACGAACAGGTGGCACTATATAATTTCAGAATTGTCCAAATTTAACCCTTTGAAGCATTGTGGTTTCGCTATGAAACCATCCTTTCAAAAATCGCTATCTACTTCCATAGTGGTTTTCCTGCGGAACCACAACGTCTAGACATACGCTATGGGTTCCATCTATCCGCAGAGCCGCAACACTCGACTTATCAGGAAACTGTGTTGTCAGTTTCGAATTATTAACTTGACAGACGCATAGTTTTTACGACGTTTTCGAAATTCGCGTTTATTTTCGTAAAAATCAGCACAACATCACCGTTTTTTTCCACCGACGTGTTGAAAAAGTCCTTCTTGACAGGTACGTGCCTTAGTTACCAATAAACTTCCATTTCTTTTTGCATACCGGATATGGTTTCGCTAAGCGACCACTGTGCATCAAACGTATTTTTTTTGTTTAGGATGAATGAAAAATTCTGTTTGGAAAATATGACATCTGACGATGCGTATGCCCTCTTTGAATCGATTCCAACCGATGGAGAGTCAGATTGCAGCGAAGATGAAGAAGAAATAATAGAAGATCGTACAGGAAATCAATTGGAAAATAATAACGAAGTTGACCCAACAACAATTTTCAGCGATGATGATGCTCAGGAAGAAATCAACGAAATCGAGGCAGATTTTAGCGACGATGAAGACAACTTACCATTGATCAGTTTCACATCTTGGGGTAAAAAACCCTTTACTCCAAACCTAGTTGATTTTGCGCAGCCTACTGGCCCAAGTTTAGAAGTTCCTGACAGTACACGACCTGTAGATTTTTTTCTTCTACTTTTTGGTGATATTATCGAGCTGGCTGTGCAACAAACAAATTTATACGCTGTTCAGAAACGTAGCAATTTCCTTCCGACAACTGTACAGGAAATGAAGATCTTCATTGCGATAAACTTACTAATGGGCATAAAAAAATCCCCGTCGTATCGCGATTACTGGTCTGTGCGTCCAGAATTGCGCGACCCCTTTATTGCTTCAAAAATAGGTGTAAACCGCTTTGGAGCGTTGCTTACTTATCTCCATTTCAATGATAACGAAAAAATGCCCAAGAAGGGTGCGGATAATTTTGACAAACTGTACAAAATTAGACCTTTTCTCACTGTAATAAAGGAAAACTTTCAAAATTATTATCATCCTTCAAAAGAAGTATCAGTCGACGAGAGCATGGTCAAATTTAAAGGCCGAATCGGTTTCAAGCAATATATGCCAATGAAGCCTGTGAAGCGAGGATTCAAAATTTGGGCTTGTGCCGATAAGGAGGGATACCTAAACAATTTCGAAATTTACACAGGCAAGCATAATGGTGAAATTGAAAGTGGCTTAGGTGAACGAGTAGTTACACAAATGACTGAAAGATTTGCGTGGAAAGGACATCAAGCCTATTTTGACAAGTTCTTCACTACGACTGCTTTGATAGTTTCCTTGCAAGAAAAACAGATTTATGCCTGTGGAACAGTACGTTCCAATCGGAAAAATCTTCCAAGAAATCTGAAGAACGACAAAGATCTAAATCGCGGCGACTACGATTGGGAGACTTACAAAGGCAAGATCAGCTGCACCAAATGGAAGGATAAAAGGACCATTCAATTGCTCTCTTCGATCCATTCGCCAACTGATCAGGCAACAGTCAGGAAAAGAGAAAAAGATGGAAGTATGACGGAAGTCAATTGTCCACAAACCGTGATAGATTACCGAAAGTATATGGGGGGAGTTGATAAAGCGGATATGTTAAAATCTTATTATGCCATTGACCGAAAAGCTAAAAAATGGTACCATCGCCTGTTTTGGCACTTTCTTGATACAGCTGTTGTGAATGCATATATAATTTTCAAAAAAAAAAAAAAGTGCGATATGAGTTTGAAAGTATACCGATGCGAGGTAATACTTAGCTTGATTGGGTCATCTGTGGCCAGAGGATCATCAGGAAGAGCTTCTCCTGGAGCACCGATTATTTCCCGATTCAAACCTTATGTGTCACTGGACGTACACAGGGATCAAGCTAAACATCTTCCTCAGCATGGAACTTCGCGACGTTGTGCTCAATGCAGCACTGCCAAAAACCCACATAGAACCACATGGACTTGTACACAGTGCAAAGTGGGATTATGCTTAAACGCACACAAAAATTGTTTCTTAGACTACCATAAGTAGTTTCTAATGTGTTTTATTGCTCAGAGATGTGATATAACTTGTTTTTTTTAGAATTAGTACGAAATGTTGTGTTTTGTTATAAATTTTTCTAAAAATATTATAGACATTTGTCGCACTGTGGTTAGCACAAGTGACCACTTACAAAAATTAAAATAAACTATATTTTGCAAACAATTCCAGCGATATATCATTTTATAACGCATTAATACCCACCATATCAAATTTCATGAAGATTCCAAGAAAATTTGAATTACGTGCTTCAAAGGGTTAAGGTGGATGTTTTGGGCATATCGTCAGATGCAGATCCCAGACTTTTAAAAGGTATGAAGTTAAAATCAAAACTTGGTATCTCCGAAAGCTCAAAAACGCTAAACCAAAATTGTCCGTCAAGCTGGCCATGGTTCAATTCACCATTTAATGATCGTAGTAGTAAACTTTTGTTTGTACAAGATACTATACACATTGGCACGAAACTAAGAAATAAATTGCTAAAACCGTCCATCATACTGCCAATTGGCTCCAAAATAATTTCAGTTTCTCACTTAAAAATCCTGATAGAAACTTTTCAAAAAGATAAACATTTGTTAACACCCTACGACATCGAACCAAAAGACAGAATGAATTATCCGTCAGTGCAAAAAATCAGTCAACCTCGTATTTTTTCTTTGCTGGAACAAATTCCTGACAGTCAAGGTACTTTCACTTACATGAAAATCATCCATTATGTTACAAGCTCTTATCTTGATCCAGAATTGTTACCTCTCCAAAGGGTTTACAAAATTTGATACGCTGTTTTCTTACTACGAATATGGCGAAAGTGGATTCAAGATAAATCTAATACTTATAACCTATCCGACAACTTTTTGACTCCCAGCTGTTACACATGTATTGAAATAAATGCACACAGTATTATTAAGGTTTTGATTACACTACCTGACCTGTTTCTGCCGACATTATACAGTAGTCAAGCATGCGAAAGTCTTTTCCGGCAAATTCGTTCTATGTCCACAACTTATTCCACAATAGCGAATTGCAGTATGCTTGATATAATTCATAGGCTTAAGAGAGTTGAATTGCAAAGTGATATATCAATGTGTAAGCTACCAAATATCGTTTTTCCAAGAATTTCCAATAGAACACGGCAAATTTTAAGTACTAATCTGCCGACTAATGCAGAAATATATGCAGAAATAAACAGGTCTAAGGAGGACGCTTCTGCTGTTGCCATATCTCTTGGTCTTACTGTACCGAAGGATTATGATTACAGATGTTCTATACCAGCTGAGGTATCAGTAACAGCACTAGAAGCAGACGAAACTGAACTGACCATATATTTAGAAGGCGAAGATATTAACGACAATAACTGCGTCATTGATATAGGAGATACCCTCGGAGATACCACTGATGAAGTCAATACCACAGAAAATCTCAATGGAGATACAGATGACAGAAACAGTTTTCACTCAAGTGACGAAAGTTTATTGGAAGATTTGACTGTACTATCTTGTGTTACGGACGAACTTGTGCTGAAAGATTATAAGGAAAGTAATATTAAATTAGACGAAAACAGTCCATTCACAATAGTAACGGACGCTTTAGGCAAAGAGATGGTAGTGAGAAAATCTTCTATATGCTGGTTACTACGAAAGAACATTAACCGTCTAAGCAGTGATCGACTCCAAAGAGTCAGAGAAGTTGAATATAATTACTGTCAGTCAAAGAAGAAACAACCTACAAACACAACACCCACACCAGCATGTAGAGTACGAGAAGAAATTTGTATCGGCGAATGGTGTTTGTTCTTAAACGACCAGCAAACAGCCCTGTTAGGTTTTGTTCTAGGATTTTCTTATTTAGAAGGAAGGACCTTAAAAGAAAGAGAATTTTCTAAACCATTTGCACCTGTTCAATCTACAACATCTCAAGGTGAAATAGGTGTGTTATGCACCTGGTATACATCGGATGAGGATGGAAATGTCTCTGCAGTGCCAGTAAATACTCATGGCTACATAGACATCAAAAGCTATAAATGTAGCATTACCAATCCAACTGCTACAAATACTACTTTGCAAATAAACAAAAATCTTGTAAGAGAACTAAATAGATATTAAAATGAAAAGGGCAAATTATACACGGTAAGCCGGTAAGCCAATCGTACGGGATTCTTCCATATCACATTCATTATTCTTTTTAGAGAAAAATGCTACACGAGAGACCCTCGTTTAGTTTTGATCGAGGTTTTGATGCTCTATTGTCTATTCTATCACACAAAATCTCGCTGTCCCACGTCCTCTGCACGACGCGTAACTTTGTTTTTTTTAAATGGAACTTCCTATGTTTATTGGATTCTTGAATTCCCTAAGCGATTTTACTATGAGGTTGCATAAGATATTTTTTGCCTGAAATGTATATTTTTGATATTACCACCATTTCTTTAAAGATTTTGACAGATGTAGAGGAATCTTGAAAATATCTTTGGATTATACGAAGTTGTAGCAATATCTTGGTGAGAATAACAAACTATCTAGGAGAAACTGCCACCCACAGAATTAAAAAAACAGAAAACAAACAGGGAAGATTGAATATTTCAAAACTCCAAATTTTTCAAGTGGAACCATATTTTTACGTCAATTGTTTTACTTATGTCAAAATCTCGGCCAAAATCCTGAAAAGCTGCCGAGGAATATTCACATTGTTGCAAAATCAAATAAGAAATCCCTAAATGTAATGAAATACAGGGAGTTTCATTTAAAAACAAACTTAAGTGCTCCTCAGAAGAAATGGAACACCTGCATAAGTGAAAATAAAATCTAAAATCAGAGTTGTTTCTCGTATTAACATCTTCATCTAAATTGTATAATAAAGGTGCTATGGAAGAATCCCGACCTATTCACTCACCCTGTTTCTTTTGTAACTAAATAACTATTATCAGCGAGATTATCAGAGTAGCTCGCAGAGTAGTTAAGGGGATATTCGCAGTGTGCTAAAATTTTAGACACTGGACTACAAGCTATAATTAATCTGGCGAACTTGAAATATTCAGGACACAAAGTTTAATCACAAACAAATCGAATGGCGCGAATAGATTTTTAATTTTTGTCTTAGATTTTTAGCAGATACCAAAAAAATGCGAAAATTGAAAGTGGGAAATTCAATTCACGTCATTCTGTTAAGCTAACTTTCTATTGATTTTTTAGTTTGAAATTTTTTAAATATTCACAAATAAGCCATCAGAGTGTACCAAATTTTGTAAATTTCAATTTTAATCGTGGTAACTGACGTAACTGTCTTTCTATTTCACATAATAATTAAATAAAAGTAACCTTAGTTTAACACTGAGTTTATCCAGTCTGCGAATATCCTCTTAACATACAGGATGCATGATTATTTGTTTTTATGTAGTTCCTACTTAATGTAGATACCGCGAGAGGTGTAGTTTATTTTTTGATGTAGAACTTTGTTCTTTATGGTTTCGTATTCTTTTATTTATGTTTAACGTTTGTTGTTTTGTTTCTTTAGTTAAATTTTCGTTCGATTTATTATTTTTGTATTTGAAATGTTAAAATTCAATACATATTTTTAGTTGGTATGAATATTTTTTTAATTCTAGAATTGTGCAAAGAAGGATGGAGAAAAGGGCGGAAGAAATATTAGGAGAAGACCAGTTCGGATTTAGACGAAATAGACGAACGTGCGAGGCCATTCTAGCTTTACGAGTAATTATATGTATAAAAAATAATAGAAAAGGGAAAGAGCGTCTGTATAGGATTTGTAGATTTAGAAAAAACCTTCGACAACGTAAAATGGGTGAAGATGTTCGAAGTGCTCAGAAAGGTAGGGATGAAATTTAGGAACAGAAGAATAATACATAATCTCTACAAAGAGAAGTAGATATCCGGAAGGGAGTGAGACAGGAATGTGCTTTGTCACCTCTAGTTTTCAACTTATATATCGAAGATGCGATTAATACCTATTGTTAAAGGCAGATCATTAAAAAGAAAACCAAAATTTTGGTGTGGGGGCGGGAAAATAGGAATAAAACTAAAATACAAATTGGGAACGAGAAGGTATAGGAAGTCTCAGATTTCTGCTATTTAGGAAGTCAAATAACTCGCGATGGTAGGAGCTCTAGAGATATAAAACAAAGAATAGCGCAGGGTCGAGTTGCGTTTAGCAAAAGGAAACAACTGTTATGCTCGGGAACGGTTAATGTAGAAACTCGGAAGAGACTCTTAAAGTCGTATGTATGGAGTACGGCATTATACGGGTGCGAAACTTGGACTTGGAAATAGTAGATATTAGCGTTTGAAATGTAGTGCTACAGACGCATGATGAAGATACCGTGGATAGATAAGATTAGCAGTAGGGAAGTATTATTAGAAAGAATTGGGGCAAAGCGAAAGGTATGGAAGACAATAAAGAATAGGAGAGATAGGATGGTAGGACACCTTCTGAGGCACGAAGGCTTAGTTCGCAATATACTATAGAGTCAGAGGTAGGAATAAACAGAAGTAGGGGTACGCCCAGACTAGACAACTGCTCTGAAATACATAGTTGGGATGTAGAATGTCCTACTTTTGGGGAAATGTGTAGGATAGCTCAGGATAGGAAAGGATGGAGGTACGCGTCCAACCAGTTTTCGGACTGAGAACTTCATGATGATACCATCTTCTAAGCTTAACGATAATAAACAAATCCAACATGCCTCAGTGGAAGGATAAACATGAATAATTTTTGGTAATAATTATGCTTTATAAATTCATGTGAAATCTTTTGAAATCTGCATAAAATTTTATGAAATCCGCATGAAATCTCATGAAATCCATATGGAGTATCATGAAATCTTTTGCAATCCATGTGAAATCCGGTGAAATCAATTAGCAATTTACGTGAAATTTAATGAAATCTTCTGCAATCCTGTGAAATCCAATGAAATCTGGTGAAATCCATGTGAAATCCAATGTCATACGAAATCCGTGGAACAAATTTTTTTCTAGTGGTTACCCCCCCCGGAAAAACGTATTTTGACGAACCTTGATTTTGCAAATAAATTCATTTACCTACTCTACTTCATTAATATTTAATTTGGATGCTAAATCTCCATGAATGTTCAAACATACTACATATTACATATTAACGCATCACATACCTATACAATATTGCTTACAAATATATGTAAACATAATGTGAAATATAACAAATAATATGATACTCAAACGGAAGAAAAAGATCTGTATAAATGCATATTAGTCATTTATATGAGCGTGCTTCTCAAATTTTCGCAAAAGTTGTTCGTCAGACAAACGTGTCACAAAAACCATAGGAAGTCACTTTACAGGTATGCAAAGTATCATTTTGTTAATGTGGTTTATAGTTTTATGCATTATTCTTACTTTGTTAATTCAAATCTTACGGCGTTCTAAATGGGGAACCTAAGTGCCTCCGTCATACGTCAGATTTTCATTCCAAACAAAACAAAAGCACGTGCCATTTGACGTTTATCGATATTATTTACAACGTCTTAAACTAGTTTTTGCAATATAATTATAGACGTTTTGCAGTGAAAACAGTTTATTTTCAATTTGTGTGTTGGGCTTACGTGTAAAAACTTGAAAACAACTATAATTATATTTCAGAGGTTAGGTTGAAACGTCAGAAAGCACGTGGCTTTGTTTTGTTTGGAATGAAAATCTGACGTTTGTGACGCGCCACTTATCTCCCCCATTATAAGGCCTACTGGGGAAACTATAAAATTTTACAGTTTTGTCTGTATCTGCGTAGGTATTGTGACAGCCTATACAACACAACTAACAGTTACTGCCAACACTTGATGCCCTTTTTTCATTTTTGGAGCGTGTATTCTTTTAAAAATGCAAATATTTTGCCATTTGTCAAACGGCTCCACCATATTGTTTACTTGTTATCATTGCCGAGTTTTGCCACGGAGGGCGCTGGAGTAAAATTCGCTACCCGCCTATTGGAGTAACAAGTACTTAACTGTTTTTGGAATGTTTTGAGAATGTGGGCCTTGATTAAGAAGGACTTAGCCTTGATGAATAGACCTTTTCATTTCATTAGTATTTCGTTAGTGCGCATGTGCATAAGTGTACTGACAATCAGCTGTTCTTAGATTTTCGGACGAATGTCACTGTCACTGTGAGGCCTTGAACGTGTAGGATATTCGTAAGTAAATAGTAGACTACTAAATAAGGAGGGTGTTTGAAAGACGGAAAATTATAAATTTAACAAGTTACCCATGTTCAAATATTGCATGTTTTGAATGTGTATGGAAAACCGCAGACCAACTGGTTTCGTCCTTCTGGGACTCATCAGTACGGTGCTTTCCCCTACACACTCAAACCATGCAATTTAATCTTGCTATATATGTTGCCGCGCTCTGGACAGATATCAGCAAGTGACATCTACTTTGAGTAATTATCTGGAATTAATTAGTAGTACTGGACCACGTACGTACATGGAGACAAATTAGGATTGTTTCAAAGCCATCTTAGATGGGGTAGCAGTCTGAAACGTCTCGTGGTACAAAAAATCTGGATTTAGTTCTATAATTCAATGCCTGGCGGGGTATTTGCCCGAGGAGTAGTTGTTCGAACGGTCCAGTACCACTAATTAATTCCAGATAATTACTCAAAGTAGTTGTCACTTGCTGATATCTGTCCAGAGCGCGGCAGCATATATAGCAAGATTAAATTGCATGGTTTGAGTGTGTAGGGGAAAGCACCGTACTGATGAGTCCCAGAAGGACGAAACCAGTTGGTCTGCGGTTTTCCATACACATTCAAAACATGCAATATTTGAACAAAGACCTGCTTAAAAGCACGTACGTACATGGAGACAAATTAGGATTGTTTCAAAGCCATCTTAGTTGGGGTAGCAGTCTGAAACGTCTCGTAGTACAAGAAATCTGGATTTAGTTCTATAATTCAATGCCTGGCGGGGTATTTGCCCGAGGAGTAGTTGTTCGAACGGTCCAGTACCACTAATTAAGTTACCCATGACTAATTGACATCTGTCTGAAATTGTCATGGTATGATCGCGCAGGCGCCCCAGCATTTTTTTTATAATGAAAAGCCCTATTGTGCTATTGGCGACACTGAAATTGTGCCATTTGGCTGCCAATGGGGAAGACCCGCTTAATCGAATTTATAACTTTTAGTACTTTAATATCAAGCACACATAAAATATGTATCGCGTACCACGTAAAAATTTTGATTATGCGTCGTACTAAAAGAAAACCATGGAACTAGAAAAGCAGCATAACCGGGAGGGCTAAAACGCGCGCTTTCTGTGACGTAGGAGGCCTATCCGTTGCGCCGTGGTATAACGCGTCTCCCTGGATAAAGTGGGGAGGAGTCAAAGAATGAGCGGGGTCTCAGGGTGTTAACGGATCGGTTTGCGCATGTGAAAATCCCTACCTAATCTGTAGGCCCCGTACGTCACAGCGTCATTCAAATATTGTGTGCAATGCACGTTTCGTATTTAATTATGACGAAAATAAGTCTCAAATATAAAAAACGAAAATTACGGAATTTGTTTTGGATAGTAAACTATTCAATAGGATCATTTTCAAAATTTGCAGGTTTTCCCCATTGTGCCACTGCTAGGAAATGGCGGCAATTTTAATCGCAAAAGACCTTTAAATAAAAGGAAATTTTATTTTCTAAAACAAATCTTTTTACAAAACTCAATATTACTTATATCTAATCAGCAAAAGGAACCCAATATCACTTAAATCTGAGTAAGAAATACTAAAATATATCCCAGGAAAGAATAAACGACGGAACATAACGCGTAAACCAAGTCCCTTTTTTGACAGCCAATTTCCCTTTTTCCCACTTTCGGCCAAAATTCCCTCAAAAAGGGGAATTTCCCTCCCATATACCTTCACTGTAACACTCGGGTCGCCATATTGCTCTTTCGGCATCGGGAACATGGGATAACATGGGAAGGTGCTTGAGCATGCGTATTAATGTAGAACTAGTGAGAAGGATAGAAGATCCCATTTGATTGATCCAGTGTGCAAAGAGGTAACTGAAGTACGTCGAGGACAGTCCCGTACATGTTGGCGTGGATCTTAGAGGAGGGAAGAAGAGGAGGAATAACAAAGCAGATGTTTGTGTTACCATTCGGCACCAAAAAAAGGGGCGTCACCTAAGCTTCTTAGTCTCTTTACGCCGACAATTGAACGAAAATTCTTAAAATGATATGGCTAATTGCACTATTTTAAACGCTGCTTTCGTTATGTTTAGTTAAATTACATGAATTCTAAACAGTAACATAGTTTCATCCATTTGTTTGGCACCAAACACGCTCAAATTTTGGTAACACTCACGTGCACGGCAAAGGTCGGGCGTTTTGTATCCATACTCTTCCCTCATCTAAGGTATAAACATGCTAAGGTATAAACATGCTTGGCTAATTTCAGTTCTTTCGCAGCATTGAAAAATTGCTCTTTTGCCGTCAAGAACATAATACACAGGATGATTCGATGATTGTGGCTTAAAAACCATAAAAGGCAAGCCTAGAGTAGAAAGCTGAAAATTACCTCTTTTTCGTTACAGAAAATGTCTTTTTGCGATTTTGTTAAAACTGAATTGGAGTGTGATTGGGGTGAAATAGAGGTGGAAGAGAAATTTATAATGTATGTGAATCGTCACTACGCTTGACCACCAGGCTCGAGTGACGTAATCGCCGCCACTGGGTTCTCTCTGGACCTCCATACACTTGAGTTCTTGAGTAGTTCATTCTTCCACGTTCGTTGATCTTTGTCAAAAGCCCTGTTCTGTAGTCAACAGTGAGCACGTGAGCAGTGACCACGTGACCAGCGGAAGGTTAGTTATTATTAATTGTTTTTATTATTCCAAAGTTAATAGAACTCATTAGTATCCGATATTATGTAATTGTTTTTCTCCTGAACATAATTTCGATTATTTCCTCAAAAAGTAAAAGTTACCTAATTATTTTTATAAACCTGCGTGTGTCTACACAACCGAATGCTTGTTTTCGGCTCTTTAGTAGCTCCGTTTGTTTTTAGTTTACGTATATTAACAATTGCCTTTCAGGTAACCCTGTAGAAACTGAAAAGTCTCGATTCTTTACAGAAAATGTCTTTTTGCGATTCGGTTAAAACTGAATTGGAGAATGATTGGGGGGAAATAGAGATGGAAGAGAAATTTATAATTGATGAAGAAGAGTCCATAAGTGAGTCACTTTTTTGTGCAGAGGATGAAAAGGTAGACTATTTTGAGTGGGGCCCATCTTTGTTGATTTATACATCGTGTTCACCTGGAAGTTTTCTGTCATATCTATACTTGGGCCGCCGAACAGACGGAGTGATCACCCTGCAAGAACGTGCTCTAGCGGGGCCATTATTAATTTATGACGACCGAATTGGAGTGATGCGACTTCGTTGGGTCTAAAGAAAGCGCATCACTGCGGTTCGGTCGTCCTAAATTGATAGTGGTCCTGCCTAGAGCTCATGATTGCAGGGTGATCACTCCGTCTGTTGGGCGGCCCAAGTATATACAGGCTGATTTTTTTGACCGTCTATTAGAAGTATCTGGAGAACTAAAAAAGATAGTGATTTGAAATTTTGGCTGTGGCCGTAATCGGGTCGGATCTATCTAATGAAAATATTTTCAAAATGGTGGCATTTCCGGGAATACCGGAAGTTGACACCAACTTTGTTATCTTAAATGGAATGCTACCATTTTCTATTTTTTTAAGATTCCACGGAAAATTTTAATGTTAATTCAGTAAAGGTTCCCTATGTCTAAAATTAATATTTTTGGAGATATAATTTTTTTCTCAGTACATATTTTGACAGTTGTGGTAGATTATGTAAACATTAATATCTCGATAACGTCTAGCAGTAAGATGTTCGATTTTTTATGGTGGCAAGACGAGGTGTTGGAATTACTAATCAGGCAAACAAATTTTCAAAATCTATTACGTACAATTTTCTAATCAACGACATACGTCATTTTTCTTAAATAGAATGCTACCATTTTCATTTTTTTTAGATTCCATGGAAAATTTTAATGTTAATTCAATAAAGGTTCGCATGTCTAAAATTAATATTTTCGGAGATATAAATTTTTTCCAATACCTACCTATTTTGCCAGTTGTGGTAAGTTATGTAAAAATTAATATCTCGATAACGTCTAGCAGTAAGATGTTCGATTTTTATGGTGGCAAGATGAGGTGTTGGAATTACTAATTTACTAATTACAAATTTTTAAAATGGATAAGGCGTTTGTGTCCATGGATTTGGCCTGCCAGGTCTCCAGATATTACACTGTTGGATTTTTATCTTTGGGGCCGTATGAAGGTTAAAGTATATCGATATCCAGTCAACAACAGGGATGAATTGGTGGCAAGAATTACTACAGCATTTGCTGGCTTAGATCCACATGAAATTGGAAGTGCTACAACACACGCCGTAAATAAGCGAATTATTAAATTAATGTGTAGAAGTTAATGGACTAGATTTTGAACAGTTTCTTTAACATTGTTTTACTATCGCGTACTTTATCTTTTTATTTAGTTAAAATAAGTTCAGTGGTGGTAATTCAGGATATGTTTCATTAAATGTTCTGCATGTCCTGCTAATTATTTTATTGCATTTTCCATGAATGTTGAATAAATTCACAATATCCGAGTTAGAATAATTATCATTTGCCATCTCCTATTCGTTAAACACCAACCGTATTAAATTAATGAAAAATGCGAACTGCTTTTATTAGATATTTGTGAAATTTGTGAATATTTTGTTTTGTCTACAAGCCAAGGTCTACTAGAATTTTGATCGATGAAATAAGAAAACAGCAAATATTTAAAATACTATTCATTTTGGGTAGAGAAACACCACACATTGTTAAATGCGCATTTTTTCCCTTTACTGATTGGTTTCTTTAAATAGGTATCACTCAATTTAAAACAAATGACTTTTTGTCACTTTTGTGTGATCAACATATTATGTCGTTGATTAGAAAATTTTATGTAATAGATTTTGAAAATTTGTTTGCCTGATTAGTAATTCCAACACCTCGTCTTGCCACCATAAAAAATCGAACATCTTACTGCTAGACGTTAACGAGATATTAATGTTTACATAATCTACCACAACTGTCAAAATATTGAGAAAAAAAATTATATCTCCAAAAATATTAACTTTAGACATGGGGAACCTTTACTGAATTAACATTAAAATTTTCCGTGGAATCTTAAAAAAATAGAAAATGGTAGCATTCCATTTAAGATAACAAAGTTGGTGTCAACTTCCGGTATTCCCGGAAATGCCACCATTTTGAAAATATTTTCATTAAATAGATCCGACCCGATTACGCTCACAGCCAAAATTTCAAATCAATATCTTTTTTAGTACTCCAGATACTTCTAATAGACAGTTAAAAAAGATCACCCTGTATAGTAAAAAATATCTAATTATTTAAAATCATTTTCATTCATACCGAGGACATCATCATCATAAGGTTCTCAGTCCGAAGACTGGTTGGACGCGTACCTCCATTCTTTTCTATCCTGAGCTAACCTACGCATTTCCCTAAAAGTAGATCATCCTACATCCCTAACTATTTGAGAGCAGTAGTCTAATCTAGGCCTACTCCTACCTCTTTTTATTCCTATCTCTGACTAGTATGTCGCGAACTATTCCTTCGTGTCTTAGAAGGTGTCCTACCATCCTATCTCTCCTACTCTTTATTGTCTTCCATATCTTTCGCTTTTCCCCAACTCTTTCTAATACCTCCCTATTGCTAACCTTATCTATCCACGGTATCTTCATCATGCATCTGTAGCACCACATTTCAAACGCTTCTACTCTTTTTCGGTCCGCTTCTCCTATTGTCCAAGTTTCGCACCCGTATAATGCCATACTCCATACATACGACTTTAAGAGTCTCTTCCGAGTCTCTATATTAATCGTTCTCGAACATAACAGCTGTTTCTTTTTGTTAAACGCAACTCGACCCTGCCCTATTCTTTGCTTTATATCTTTAGTGCTCCTACCGTCTTGAGTTATTTTACTTCCTAAATAGCAGAAATCCGCGACCTCCTCTATCTTCACATTTCCTATTTGTATTTCAATTTTAGTTCTATTCTCACACCCCCTACATACCAAAATTTTAGTTTTCTTTTTATTGATTTTCATGCCGCAGCCCTGTGTCAAAACTGCTTCCATTCATTTCATTCAAAGCCGCTTCTAATTCTTCTTTGCTAGATGCTAACACTGCTATATCATCCGCAAATCTGAGCATGTTAATAGTTTGGCCCTGTACATTAATCCCTGAGGCTGTTCTTTCCTTAGCAATATTAATCGCATCTTCGATATATAAGTTGAAAACTAGAGGTGACAATGCACATCCCTGTCTCACTCCCTTCCGGATATCTACTTCCCTTCGTTCCTACTCACATTCTATAACTGCCTTTTGCTCTTTGTAGAGATTGTGTATTATTCTTCTGTCCCTATATTTCATACCTACCTTTCTCAGCACTTCGAACATCTTCCCCCATTTTACGTTGTCGAAGGCTTTTTCTAAATCTACAAATCCTATACCGAGTGACAAACTTCCATGTGTACATGGGGAAATAACATGGGTGATAACGTTTTTGGAGATTCCTGCACAATGGTGGTAAAGGTAGCAATCGAAAGATTATTTTTTCTGCATTTGAAGATATCAAAAACTATAACTTTCCAATTTGTTAAAGCATTAAAAGCAAAAATTACATTAATAATTTTCAAACTAAAACGCCAGAAATTTATCAGATTATCCATGACAATTTGACGTCTTTGATTCTTATGGATTTTCTAATTATTCGTCTGAACTTATTTTCTGTAAAATTCAATGACAGTCCTATTCCTTCGGTAACAACAATAAATAATTTAGTGAAGAAATATTTTTGTTCATTTTGAAACCCAAATTTTAAATTGACCATTAATTTGTTGACAGTTCAGACGAATTAGAAAATCCACAAGAATCAAAGACGTCTTTGATTAGAATAAATCAAGTTGTCATGGATAATCTGGATAATCTGCTGTGTTTTAGTTAGAAAATTATTAATGTAATTTTTGCTTTTAATGTTTAATAAATTGGAAAGTTGCAGAGTTTTTGACATCCTCATACGCAGAAAAAAATAATCTTTCGATTGCTACCTTTACCACCATTGTAATTGTAATACATGGGGAGCAGGAATCTCAAAAAACGTAATTACCCATGTTATTTCCCCATGGAAGTTTGTCATACTGTATAGACACTCTTTCTCTTTTCTATCGTTTTTTCTATAATTACTCTTAACGCTAGAATGGCCTTGCGCGTTCCTCTATTTCGTCTAAATCCGAACTGATCTTCTAATATTTCTTCCGCCTTTTTCTCCATCCTTCTTTGCACAATTCTAGTTAAAATCTTTGATGCATGGGAAGTTAAACTGATAGTTCTAAAATTTTCCACCTATCTGCGCCTTTCCTTTTTGGCAAAGCTACTATGATGTTCCGTTTGTAATCTTCTGGAATCTTGCCTGTCAGGTATATGCGACTAACTAATTTAAATAAACGATCTATTATCTCTTGACCTGCGCACTTTAAGATTTCTGCCTGCAAGCCATCTATACCTGGTGCTTTATTATCCCTTAAACTTTTTAGTGCTAGCTTCTCTCATTATAGGACTCCCTAGGTTATCCCCTTCTACACTGCTTTCACTTTCTAATATATCTTGCACTTTCTGTCCCGCATATAAGTTTCCTAAATATTCTTTCCACCTATCTGCCTTCTCCCCACTTCCGATTAGGATATCTCCTGCCTCATTTCTAATGTTTTTGGTAGTAGATCCAATGTCTCTAAAATTTCTCCCAATTATTTTATATGCTTCATCAGTCTTTCCTACTTCGAACTTATCTTCCACTTCTTTGCATTTATTATCGATCCATTGCTCTTTTGCTTTCCCACATTTCCAAATAATTTCCCACTTGATCGCCTTATATTTTTGTTTCCCTATTTCATCTAACCTATTTTTATATTTTCGCCTTTCCTCTATTAGACTCACAATATGTTTTGTTATCCAGGGTTTTCTACTTTCATTCTGTTCATTCTACTAAACTATTTTTAATGCAATTCCATTCTGCCTCTATGTCCCTAACAATATTTCCACCCGCGCCCTTTAGTATTAGGTTTGTCTTTTTCTCGAACTTATCGCACATATCATCATCTTTTAGTTTCTCTGGGTCAAGATACCTTCTTCCGCTTCGTTTCTTCAAAATCTTAAATTTAAGATTGGCCTTCATAACGACTATGTTGTGATCACTTTCTATATCTGCTGATGGATAACTTCTACAATCCCTAACTTGATTTCTAAATCTTTGCCTAACGAGAATGTAATCTATTTGATATCTCCCTAGATCTCCTGGCATCTTCCACGTACAGGGTCTCCTAACATGATGGTGAAATAGAGTATTCGAGACCGTTAAGTTATGTTTATTGCAGAACTCTATCAGTCTAACTCCCCTATCGTTCCTATTGCCTAATCCAAAGGGGCTAACTATTCCGTCCTCTCGCCCTGTGCCTACGACTGCATTGAAATCTCCTACAATTATTAAATTTTCGTGCCCTCTCACAAAATCTAGCACATATTCAATATCACTATAAACTGCCTCTACGGCCTCATCACTGTAGTTAGAAGTGGGCATATACCGTGTGGCAAACTTCCATGTGTACATGGGGAAATAACATGAGCAATTACATTTTTGGGGATTCCTGCTCCCCATGTGTAGTTACACTGGTGGTAAAAGTAACAATCGAAAGATAATTTTTTTCTGCGTATGAGGATATCAAAAACTCCACAACTTTCCAATTTATTAAAGCATTAAAAGCAAAAATTACATTAATAATTTTCTAACTAAAACACAGAAATTTATCAGATTATCCATGACAACTTAATTTATTCCTTGGTTTAGTATAGATAATGGTTCGACACTCCGAGAACCGATTTTCGTCGCCTTCTGCGCATGTGGACAAACTTGTTGAGAACCTCTGTAGTCAGGAGTGTCGGATTCTTTTCGATTTGTAACACTGCCAATACGTCAATTTAGCAACGTCAGTTAATTGTCATTAAATAAATTTCAGGATTTAATTCACAAGTTTTTTGTTAATATAAAGTGTTTGAACACGAAAGTGTTCTTGTATGAACTATTTTGGTTTTTACGTAATGCCCAAATAGGTGTCAACTGCAAAACGGCTAATTTCCAGATCGGATTTCCAGATTTCTTGAAGTTTCAATTTTAAAGTTTATGATCTGGTCACAAATTTTCAATTTCTATTCCAAATACTATTTAAATTGTAATTTACGCTTTCAGGTATGTTATTCTTTTGATTTTCCCATAATTTATTCTCACATTGAAGCAAAACAACATTCAGATTCAACCAAAAATTTTGATTTTCCACAAAGTTTGACAGCAAATTCCTGCTATGCTGTTGCTACGAGCAAATAATGCTCGTAGGGTCGTTGACGGCTGACGGTAACCGGCAATTTTAGAAAAATTCAGTAGTTCGCGACAAAACACCCAAGAGTTCCACATACTGACGTCAGTATGTCCCATACCAGTGGCCCCCAAAAGCTGCGTAATGGCCAACCAGGTTTTATACTAAACCAAGATTTATTCTAATCACGGACGTCTTTGATTTTTATGGATTTTCTGAACTGTCAACATTTAAAAATGAACAAAAATATTTATTCCATTCAAGAAAAGGTTTTCATCGTGAAAATATTTTACGGAGGCAATAGTTTGTGCGTAGTCCGTGCCTTATTTTCTGTAAAGTTCAATAACGGTCCTATTCCTTCGGTATAACAACAAATAACTTAGTAAGAAATTTGAAGGCTGGGAATCTTTCATCGAAAGAAGTTAATTTTTACTAATACATAAACTTGTTTTTTTATTTAGATAATTCTCATTCACATTATTCATTACCTATTAATTATTAATTATTAATTAATTGATTACTGGTGTGGATGTTTTGTTGGTGAATGCTGGTCCATAGTTTAGGGTAAATTGTCGTCTAACCTATTAAAAAGTTTTTGGGAAAATGGTAAAGCAGTAAAGTGAAATAATAAAAATTAAATTACTTAAATTTTACTGCAATTATGAAAAATTTAACAAGCGGCAACATTTGTTTATTTTGCTCTAATGAATTTTGTAATCTGGCAATTTAATACTTATTTATTTCATATCTAGGTAAGGACAAAAACTTATTAATATACAATGAAATTAAAGTAACATAAAAAAAGAAAAAGAACTATAACAAATATTCAAATAAACCCCCATTCTGTATCAGGCAGTATCCCAGCCTATTATAGAAAGAATTTCTCACATTCGCAAGTTGCCGATCGTTTATTAAGTTGCATTCCGCAAAAATAGCATTCCTTAAAGAATCAATATTTGGGTGACGAGTTTTATAAATAATCTTATTTTTTAAATGACCCCACAAGAAAGTCACACGGTGCCAAATCGGGAGATCTAATTGGCCAGTTTATAGCACCACCTCGACCAATCCAGCTCTCTGGAAATATTTCATTTAATAATCCTCTCACTTGTGCTCCAAAATGTGCTGGGCATCCGTCATGATGAAAGGATGAAACCAGACCTCCCGATTCGCATGTCCAACTTCTAATGCAGGGCCAATATGGTTAATTAAAAGATCTAAATAAGCTTCTGAATTTAAATTTCCCTGTATTTCAAATGGTCCTAGAATGCGATTATTAAAAATGCCTGCCCAAATATTGATTTTTTGAGGGTATTGCGTTGTAGTGGCTAGATTTATTCTGGGATTTTCATGGGCCCAATGCCTAACGTTTTGTGAATTTGGCTCTTGACTTAAAGTGAAGGTACACTCATCGGTAAAACAAATTGATGAGAGGAAGCTGCGATCCCGATTAGCCCGTTCTTGCCTTGATTCTTCGTCAAAAGGAAGTAACTCTTGGTGACATTGGAATTTAAAGGGATGATATTTGTTTTTTTTAATATGTTACGGACAGTTTCTCTTGAAACATTACATTCTAGGGCAATAGACCTTAAACTAGATGTTGGACTAGCAGTTATCAGGCCTATTACCATTTCCTCTACCTCAACATTTAGATTTCTTGGAACGACTAAAAAAATTAATGATAAGATTAATTATTTTAGTTTTGTTTCACTCCACGTTACCACTTGTTAAATTTCTCATAATCCCAGTAAAATTTAAGTTAGCGAAAAATAAGGAATTAGCAACTAGGTAATAATAATAAGCGAATCAGAATTATCTAAATAAAAACCAAGTAAATTTATTAGTAAAAATTACCTTCTTTCAATGAAAGATTCCCAGTATCTTCAAATTTCTTAACTAAATTTTTTATTGTTGTTACCGAAGGAATATGATTGTTATTGAATTTTACAGAAAATAAGTCACGGACTACCCGCAGACTACTGCCGCCGTAAAATGTTTTCACAATGAAAACCTTTTCTTCGACTGAATAAATATTTTTGTTCATTTTGAAACCCAAATTTTAAATTGTCGATAAATAATGTTGACAGTTCAGACAAATTAGACATTAGAATCAAGGGAGTCTTTGATTAGAATAAATTAAATTGTCATAGGTAATCTGATGAATATTCATGTTTTAATTTGAAAATTATTAGTGTAATTTTTGCTTTTAATGTTTTAATAAATTGGAAAATTGCAGAGGTTTTGATATCCTCATACGGAGAAAAAAATAGTCTTTCGATTGCTACCTTTACCACCACTGTAACTACACATGGGGAGCAGGAATCCCCAAAAATGTAATTGCCCATGTTATTTCCCCATGTAGACATGGAAGTTTGTCACACGGTATACCTGTATTATTACTGTTTTTACAGGTTTCGAATCTAACCTAACCATAACTACCCTGTCACTTTGCTGTAAGGAATTTTCTACGCTCTGCCCTACCTTTTTCCGCATAACGATTCCTACTCCCGAATTTCCTCCTACAGATCATGTGTGTAAGTGTATTACTCTAAAATCTCCGCTCCAGAAGTCTCCAGCTTCTGGCCATCGCACTTCACTGAGGACAGACTGCAATTATTAAGAACACTTTTTACTATGAATTGTAATAAAAGACGAGGAAGAAAAGCCCTACTAGGTGAACACTTGTATAATTTTTTGTTGCCAGTATTAATATCGGGTCGAATTTTTATTTTGATATTACTTCATTTACAGCTGATGTGCTCCACAGACGAGAAGCCCCACAAATGCGAAACTTGTAACAAAACATTTTGTAAACTCCAAAATTTAAAAGTTCATCGGGTGTGCCACAAAGGGGAGAGGCCTCATAAGTGTGAAATATGTAAAAAGACATTCTATAAGCTCGCACATCTAAAGAACCATGTGGTGTGCCACACAGGCGAGAAGCCCCACAAATGTGAAACATGTAAAAAAACATTTAGTCATGTATCAATTTTAAAGCTCCATCGAATGTGCCACACAGGTGAAAGGCCCCACAAATGTGAAATATGTAAAAGAGCATTCAGTCGCCTCTCAACTCTAAAGGACCATCTGAAGTTCCATACAGGCGAAAAGCCCCACAAATGTGAAATATGCAAAAAAGCATTCAGTCAGAAATCAACTTTAAAGCATCATCGGATGGGCCACACAGGTCAGGTCAAGCCCCACAAATGTGAAATATGTAAAAGAGCATTCATTCGCCTCTCAACTCTAAAGGACCATCTGAAGTCGCACGCAGGCGAAAAGCCCCACAAATGTGAAATATGTAAAAAAGCATTTAGGCAACGCTCACATCTAAACGTCCATCTGAAGTTGCACACAGGCGAAAAGCCCCACAAATGTGAAATATGTAAAAAAGCATTCAGTCAACTCTCAATGCTAAAGACGCATCTGATGTCCCACATAGACGAAAAGCCCCACAAATGTGAAATATGCAAAAAAACATTCGGTCAAATATCAACTTTAAAGCGCCATCGGATGTGTCACACAGGCGAGAAACCCCACAAATGTGAAATATGTCTAAAGGCATTCAGTCAGCTCTGGTCTCTGAGAAGGCATGTAATGTGCCACACAGATTTGAAGCCCCACAAATGCGAAATATGCAAAAAAGCTTTCAGGGAGCTCTCGCATCTAAAGGGGCATCTGAAGTGCCACTCAGGCGAAAAGCCCCACAAATGTGAAATGTGTGAAAAAGCTTTCGGGCATCTCTCGTCTCTGAAGAACCATGTAATGTGGCACACAGATTTGAAACCCTATAAATGTGAAATATGTAAAGAAGCTTTCAGGCAGCTCCCAAATCTGAACGTCCATCTGAAGAGCCACACGGGCAAGAAGCCTCACAAATGTGAAATATGTAAAAAAGCATTCCGTACACCCTCGCATCTAAAGACCCATGTGATGTGCCACACAGGCGAGAAACCCCACAAATGTGAAATATGTAAAAAAGCATTCCGTACACCCTCGCGTCTGAAGACCCATGTGATGTGCCACACGGGCGAGAAACCCCACAAATGTGAAATATGTAAAAGAGCATTCCGTACACCCTCTCAACTAAAGAGCCATGTGGTGTGCCACACAGGCGAGAAGCCACATATGTGAAATGTGTAAAAAAGAGTTTTGTTTTGACTCAAGTCTAAAGCTTCATACGAAGTCCCACAAAAAAATTGGTAAATAATACATGAAAATACCTGTTGGCAAGCGGATCTAGCCTATCATAAATGAAGGGGCACACAGACAAGATGCTTTATAAATGCAAGTTTTGTAGAGGATTCGCTTCCCTAAAAACCCTATTTTCCAACAACTTATAAGAGTCATGTATAGTACATTTTGTTCACTCTTCAGATTATGCAGGTATATTGTAAAATAAAGCGATAAGTACTTATGAAATTGGATATTTTATTGAAAACCATTTTCCAGTATCTGACTAACACTGGCGTCCATCGTGTAGGCAAACATCTATAAACAAATTCGAGTTTCGCATCTATTTCGTTGTGCCAAAGTACCTCGCAACCGCTTGGCTATACAACTGAAGTTTGTTTAATATTGTGAATTTTAAGGTGGCTTATGAAGCGGATAATGTGTAATACCCGCCGCCACTGGCAGTGATCTAGGCAATAGATCATTTCAGAATGTCGTCACACAATTGACAGCTGGAGGGCAAACATTTGTTTTGTTTAAAGCTTAGTGGAGGGAAGAAGAGGAGGAATAACAAAGCAGATGTTTGTGTAACCTAAACTTCTTAGTGGCTTTACGCCGAGAATTGAACGAGAATTCTTAAAATGATATGACTAGTTGCAGTATTGTAAACGTTGCTTTGGTTATTTTGAGTTAAATTACATGAACTCTAAACTGTGACCTGGTTTCACCACATTATTTGACACCAAATCTGCTCAAATTTTGGTAACACTCACGTGCATAGCGTTGTGTATCCATACTCTGCCCTCCAACAGAAAATGGCGGCCTGTCAAAATCAGGCCGTTCTAAAACGGTCTATAATCAAGGAGTAATGAGTAGGTGTAGGCTTGGTTTGGTATAAAACCTGGTTGGCCATTACGCAGCTTTTGGGGGCCACTGGTATGGGACATACTGATGTCAGTATGTGGAACTCTGGGGTGTTTTGTCACGAACTACTGTAGTTTTCTAAAATCGCCCGTTACCATCAGCCGTCAACGACACTACGAGCATTATTTGCTCGCATTTAAATGTAAGCAAAGCTACGGTCCCTGTATTGAGAGCTTAGAGGAGGAAAGAAGAGGAGGAATAACAAAGCAGGTGTTCCTGTTACCATTCGGCACCAAAAAAGGGGCGTAACCTAAACTTCTTAGTCCCTTTACGCCGAGAATTGAACGAAAAATCTTAAAATGATATGACTAATTGCGCTATTTCAAAAGCTGCTTTCGTTATTTTGAGTTAAATTACATGAATTCTAAACAGTAACCTAGTTTCATCAGTTTGTTTGGCACCAAACATGCTCAAATTTTGGTAACACTCACGTGCACGGCAAAGGTCGGGCGTTACGAATCGATACTCTTCCCTCATCTAATTTCAATGAACATTTACAAAATCTACAAGCTGTATTTCAACGACTTCGGCAAATTAAACTACATGTGAATAGACTAAAGTGTACATTTGGATGTCCCGAAGTGAAATATCTGGGTCACCTGATTGTCCCTCAAGGTATCAAACCTAACCCTCAAAAGATATCTGCCATTGTTGAGATGTCACCACCTCGAAATGTTAAATAGTTACTCACCTTCCTACAAACTGGGTCATGGTTCAGGAGATTCGTTCCTAATTATTCTCAAGTTTCTAAGCCCCTTAGTGATTTAACAAAAAAGAATGCTCTCTGGACTTGGGGTTCTGCCCAAGAAGCCGCTTTTAATAATCTGAAGTCTTTACTTACCACAACTCCTATACTCTGTCAAGCTGATGACTCGAAGCCTTATGTTTTGAGGACCGATGCGAGCGCATACGCTTTGGGAGCTGTTTTACTCCAGGGGGAGTATCCGAAGGAAAGACCTGTCGAATATGCGTCAAGATTATTAACCCCTCCAGAACGCAACTATTCTACGTCCGAACGTGAAGCGTTGGCCGTAGTTTGGGCAATCGAAAAGTTTCGAGGCTATTTGGAAGATGCTCCAGTGACAGTTATAACCGATCATCAGCTTCTTCGCTGGTTGATGTCTCTGAAATCACCAAGTGGAAGACTGGCAAGATGGGCCCTTACTTTACAGTCTTTTGATCTACGTATTGAATATACGCCTGGACGGAGTAATGTTGTGGCTGATATGTTGTCACGCCCGCCCTTGTCTCAATCGGAAGAATTAGTTTTATCTACAGTATCTATTGACTTGCCGTCTTACAAGGGTGAGGACATTCGGATGTCTCAACTCGAAGATCCTGATCTTAAGAAAATAATAGATTGTTTTGAATCCAATTCTGCGGATCCCTTAGATCTCAGCCGATGGACGGATCGTGGTTATTTGATGTTAAACGGCATTTTGTATCGTTATTCACCAGACCAGGAGAGTGAGGAAGCTCAGCTGGTCATTCCTAAAAGTAAAATCGCTGACATATTATATGAATATCATGATTCTCCTGTTGCCGGCCATTATGGCATTGAAAAAACTTTACAAAGAATCACTCCTAGATATTATTGGCCAGGGATGAGAAGATCCGTTACAGAACGAGTTAAATCCTGCATTGAATGTCAGAGATTTAAACCTGACAATAAGAAACCTGCTGGACTATTACAGACACCGGTCACTGCGCAGCGTTTTGAGGTCTTGGCGATGGATTTATTTGGTCCTCTCCCAGAGACGCCTGATGGTTACCATTGGACTTTCGTGGTGGAAGACACAGCAACTCAATGGGTCGAGTTGTTCCCGCTAATTACTGCTACAGTTGAATCTTGTGCCAGAGTTCTAATCGATGAATTTATTCTGAGGTATGGAACCCCTCGGAGAGTGATAAGTGACAACGGTGCTCAGTTTGTGAGTGACGTTATGCAAAAGGTTGCATATTGTCTCGATTTTAAACAGCAGTTGATTCCCGTATATCATCCGGAGGCTAACCCTGTTGAACGCAAAAATCGTGATTTAAAGACTCAACTCGCGATTCAGACTAGTGAGTGCCATATCTATTGGAAGGAACACTTACCGTCTATTCGGTTTGCGATGAATTCGGTTAAAAACTTGTCAACCGGTTTTTCTCCCGCGTTTTTATGCTTTGGTCGTGAGATGCGAACGCCTGATGATGTGCGTCGTGATTTACGTGCCGTGGTTGAAGGAGTTAATTTCGTTTCCCAAATTACTCCCTACCTAAATACTTTGGCTACTGTCCTTACAGAAGCCCGTGAGAAGCACGAAAGGCAGCAAGATCGCTCAAAAACTTATGGTGACCAGAAAAGAAGAGATGCCCCACGTTACCAGTGTGGAGACAAAGTTCTCGTCACAGTTCATGCTTTGAGTAAATCTAGTAACTCTTATACTACAAAATTTGCCCCTAGAAGAGATGGCCCTTATACCATCCTAAAGCAAATTTCCCCAACTTCCTACCAAGTTGCCAATTCAGAAAACCCTACTGCCCCTCTTGGAACCTACCATGTGTCTCATTTGTCGCCTTATGTTGCTAGTGAATCCTCTGATCCAGTTCCCATTCGTCCTCTTAGAAAGCGAGGTCGCCCTCGAAAGCATGTTCCCAAATCTAATGCTAATGTTGCAGAAAGCAGCGGTTTAGAAGATGATGGTAATCCTATAGAAGATGATTCTCACCACCACAAAGAAAATGAACCTGATGAGTTGAATCCCCCGCTTATTCGGTCCGCCCGAAAGAGACGTCCTCCTACCTGCCGGACCTGCATCGATCATCCACCTCATGGGAAGGTCATACACGAGGCCATTTGTATGCCCTCCAGGGGGAGTGTGTAACACCCTCCTAATTCCAACCCTGTATTTTCCGACAGCCACGACTTTAGTTTTGTCAGATTCGAGGACTCGGAAAATAACAAGTACGCGCGCCAACGGTTTAACCTCTTAATTACATACATTTCTTTGTTATATTCTTTTCCTATTAAAATAAAGGCTTTAAATTAACTACTTGATGTTATAGTGTATATTAAAAACGTAGTTTAAATAGTGCTCTATAATTTATTTTATCTACTATCAGTACATAAATAAATTTTTATGACATTTATTAGAATGTTCTAACGACATACTTTAACGCTCTTATGCGATAAAGAATAGCTGGGCATACACGGACACGCTTTCCTGATGCCGGATTGGAACGGGCCATTCCAATCCCGCAGGAAAGAGTGTCCGTGTATGGTTAATAGCTGCCCATACACGTAAAGATTAATCGGCCGGTTTGAAAAGCTGCGGTTCAAACGTGCGGATATAACTTTGCGTTAGTGGGCAACGGTCGTGCCACATCCATCCGGCACAGATTTATCTGCGAGTCCACACTGCCAGTTAAAACTGCAGTAGGCCACTAACAGACAGTTTTGTGGACAGTTGTTCGTTTTCGGCATGTCTTCTGAAGGTGACGTTGTTTCAAAAAATATTATGGCATATGGCATATATAGTTCATTTCAGCTATCTTGGCGTGTGTATGCACTAAGCAACGCCTCATGTTTATGATGTTTTCGTTCAAATCACAATGGTTTTTGTATTGAACGTATGTTGATGCAATAAACGCCATACGTATCAATCAAAATATGTATAAATTTTATTACTTTGGCAGCTAACGCACGTGCAATCTTAATTCCTTGGAAACAGAACGCACAAAAATGTTTTTTGGCAATTCATAAGTTGTAACGTCAAGTTTATTTCATTAACTGTCAAATTAGTAATTTCCAATATTTATTTCTAACAATTTTGGTAATGGAATACTAAACTAAAATGCCTGGGTGTACTATAACAAAACATTGCAGGCAATTTGTACTAGATCTTATGGAGTATTTTAAGGCAGAAGCAGAAAATAAAGGACCTTTGATTCCATTTTCTTCTGTGAACGAGAGAGTTTCTGCCGCGTTGAAAATAAGTTTAAGAACCATAGGTCGTATCAAAGCAGAATCTACATCTGGTGATCCTCTTACTACCCCCGGAAAATCGCATAACAGGCGAAAGTTTAAGAGTGACGATGTAAGTGAAGAAATAAAATGCGAAATTCGCAACACGTTTTATATGATGAGAGAAGACAAGAAACACATTACAATTCAAACGCTGAATGAATTAGCAAAGCAAAGGGGTGTCATAGATGTATCTAATACGAGTATGTGGCGTATTTTAAAGAACTTGGGGTTTTGTTTCAAAACGGAGAATAATCGCCGTTTTCTTTGTGAGCAACCTCACATTGCAAGCAAGCACATTGCGTTTTTACGAGAATACATACAAAATATGAAAAGCGAACATTCCAGACAATTTGTGTTTCTCGACGAAACATGGATTTTTGCTAAAGGAGGAAGTAAGCGCACATGGCAAGATGAAAGCGTTAAAAGCTGTAAGAAAGGCCATGCTTCAAATGGGAAGCGATTTGTTGTACTTCATTCAGGAACTAGGCATGGTTTTGTACCGAATGCATCGCTGCTGTTCTCTACAAAATCAAAATCGGCAGACTACCATGATTCAATGGATCAGAATTCGTTCAAAAAGTGGGTTTTAGAAAAACTAATACCAAACCTTGAGGAACCGTCGCTAGTGGTAATGGATAATGCATCATACCATAGCTTCTTAGTAGAGCCAGTTCCCCATGCATCCTGGAATAAATCAAAATTAAAAGATTGGCTTGTAACTAAAAATGTGCCATTTTCGGAAACGGCTTTGAAAATTGAACTTCTAAATTTATGTAAAGAGAATAAACAACAGCCAAGGTACGCTATAGACGAAATGCTCCAAGAGCATGGTCATCAAGTCCTAAGACTGCCACCCTACCACTGTCAGTATAATCCAATAGAGTTGGTGTGGGGTATTTGCAAACAATATTATGACCTGCATATTGGAGAAGTTGGTTTTGGAGACAAACAAGTTTTAGATATGTGGCAAAAAGCTTTAGACCAAGTCACTCCAGATGTTTGTAAAAATTGTATAAATCACACGGAAAAAATTGTGGAGGAAAACTGGGAACGTGAAGTGCGCTTTGATGAAGTTGAACCGCTTATAATAAACTTGAATGATTCATCTGAAGATTCTGAAGATGAAGACGATACATTTTTTGAACTTTTTTAAGATCCTAATATGTAGTTATTACGACAATTAATTAGAATTCTTTTTTATAAATTTTTTCTTTCGTAAATGTTTCAAATTAATTTTCTTTTCAACTTTCTTCAGTTCATTATTTCAGTTAGGTAACATGTATTATTGTATTTTATTTATATTATACTTGTTTACGTATTACCGACCACTTATTTAGCATCACTTTAGTTATTGTCTGCATTAAGTTTTGTTCATTTAGCTAAAATTGAACTTCTGTAATTTATCTGCGTCGCTATATTCCAATGAAACTCCCGAAAATATAGTAATTATTATACTGATTGAATCGTTAAACTACTTTGGGAATTACATACATAGATAAGTGCATGCATTTTCCAGCAATTTATTAATCTATGGTGCCTTCTTTCAAATAATCATAAATTCTACTTGTTGAGAATTGCTGGAATGCAATACATAAATTATGTATTGCATTCCAGCAATTCTCAACAAGTAGAATTTATGATTATTTGACCCATACTGTCATATTGACGTACGAGCCAAAATAACTGAAAACAACTATATCCCAGTGCCTGCGCAGAAATTCCCACCGAATATGTTAAATCCTCATATGATCTTCCTGTCGCTAGAAGACGCAGAGTAGTCATTAAACGTTCTTCCGGAGTAATTGCTTTCTCTCATTATTGTAGCTTGTTTAGAAGAGCGCCTCTTACTAAATTTAATAAATGGTCGTGTGTGTTAATATCCATTCTCAAATAATTACGAAAATCGTTAGGATCATTTTCTCTGAACACTTTCAATATTTCAATAGGGGAATATGACTCAATTGTATTTTCTTAAGTAAATAGCTTTTTATCCATTTAGATCGTTGCTTCGTCAGACTATTTCCTGTCATTATCTGCATCGCAACGATTGCACAGAAAACAGCACGTTTCTTTGTAGTACTAAACATTTATGTTCACCTGACAACCACCCAACTTTACTTAAAAACCGTGCTTTTCAAGTGCAAAACTTTTGCCAAAGCGAAATTCCACGGTTTTGTTTTCGAGCGCGGATTTAACTGCTGTTTGCCACCCACTAGCAAGCAGTTTTGAATGTGACAGATCAGCTGCGCAAGATTGATCGGCGGGCTTCTGAAATGTGTTAGTGGGCGATAACGGTTTGATCTGTGGCGTATAAAACTGACGGACTATCCGTTGCGGTCCAAACTGGCGGATCAACCTCTATGTATATCGGCAGTTATAGGCATCCTCCCCTCTAGTGCTCTAGTTATCCCTATACTTGGGCCGCCGAACAGACGGAGTGATCACCCTACAAGAACGTGCTCTAGCGGGGCCAATATTAATTTATGACGACCGAATTGGAGTGATGCGACTTCGTTGGGTCTAAAGAAAGCGCATCACTGCGGTTCGGTCGTCCTAAATTGATAGTGGTCCTGCCTAGAGCTCATGATTGCAGGGTGATCACTCCGTCTGTTGGGCGGCCCAAGTATAACCACAATCAATTCTTTTCCGTTTGCGTTTTTCGATAATAAAAATATTAGTTAATGAGTTTTTATTTATCAAGAACACAATACTGTACAAATTCGTAGTTTCTTCGATGCACAAAATGTCTGTTTGCGATCCAGCCACAAGTGATTTAAAGAGTGATCAGGATGAAATCAAGTTGGACGAGAAATTTATCGTAGATGAAGGGGAGTCAATAAAAGTGTTTATTGTCGATTCCGATTTCTGTACAGAAGACAAAGAAGTAAGCAGGTGTTGTTTGGCGATCTTCCATCACGAAAATTGTTTATTTAATTGCAGAAAATACCTTTCTGCAATCCACTTAAAATGAAGGCAGAAGAAAATCACCAACGATGACAGAGGATCATTCAAAAATACACAAATGCGAAATATGTAATAAAGTTCTCAGCCAGCTTTCAGCTCTGAAAGTTCACATGACTTGCCACAACGACGAGCGGCCGCATAAATGTGAAATATGTAAAAAAGCGTTTCGTCAATCCTCGCACCTAAAAACTCATACAATGTGCCACATGGACGAGAGGCCCCATAAATGCAAACTATGTAAAAAAGCTTTCCGCCAATCTTCGCACCTAAATACGCACATGATGTACCACGTATTTTGCCACTCGGACGACAGAACCCACGAATGCGAGATATGTAAAAAGACGTTCTCCCGTCTGTCTTATTTAAAAGTCCACGTTAAACGCCACAACGACGAACGAGACTTCAAGTGCGAGGTGTGCATGAAAGAATTCCTCTCGTCTTACGATCTCAAAGTTCACATGAGGTACCATACAGGGGAGAGACCCTACAGTTGAAAGATTTGTAACAAGGCGTTCCAGGTTCGCATACATCTAAAGGGGCATATGATACGCCACTCTGAAAAGAGGCTTCACGTCTGCGAAATATGTAAGAAGTCTTTCCGGCACCTCTCAACTTTAAAGGACCACATGATGTGCCACACGGAAGAGAGCCCCCATAAATGCGAAATTTGTGATAAGTCGTTCCGTCAGCACTCTAATTTAAAGCGCCACATGTTGTGCCATACGGGCGAACAAACCCACAAATGCAAGATAAGTAAGAAGTCGTCAGGGGAACCCCGCAAGAGTGAATTATGCGGGAGAGGCTCGGCGGAACAACCGCCTGATTTAGGACAGGCTGAAATGAACGAGCGAAAGATGAAGACAGAAGAAGGTGGGGCAGGAATATGCTTCTGTTTTTGCTACTGTAGAATGAAATAAACATGTACTTTAGAAGTAATTGGTATTTTATTTTGAAAAACCTATCGAAACTTCAAACTGTAAAATTGTAAAAATAAAAAAACAAAATGGATAAAATCATGTATTTACAAATTTTAAAAATAAAAAATATATTCTTCACATTATAAAATATTTGATGTCCACGAGTGTTCTTCCTTTACGACAGTTTCTTCCAAACTTTCCTCACAAAGTCCATATTTGCATGTTTCTCCATTACCCACCTCAGAATCGCTTCCTCTCTTCACACCATCGAATTGCATTTCCTCAACTTTAATCGCCTCTTCTAATACAGCAGCATCTGGCTCAGATCCGAGCACATCTCTCTTCGTTTCATGACACTGCAGATGCTCCTTGAGTTTCTTATTAGAACGAAGATTCTCCGCGCAAAACTGGCTCTGCTTTGTATTTCCCCCGTGTGCGTCAAAGAATGTCTCTGCAAATTGGACAGACGATTAAATGTCTTCGAACAAACTGAACAAACGTGCCATGTTACCTTTGCCGCCTTCCTTTCGTGTATCTCCATGTGCCTCGACAAATTATGTTCTGAAGAAAGTCTTTTTCCACAAGAACGGCAGTCGAAGATTTTGCGAGTCTGCAACTCATCCGTATGCTGCATCAGGTGTTTCTTTAAAAACGTGGGCCGGCGGAACGCTTTTTCGCACAGCTCGCATTTGAACGGCATCTCTTCCGTGTGACCTAACATGTGATTGCTAAGATGCGGTACCTGACGGAAAGCCTTATTACATACGTCACATTTGTGTGGCTTTTCGCCAGTGTGGCACATCATATGAACCTTTAGATGATATGCCACACGGAAAGACTTTTTACATATCTTGCATTCGTGCAGTTTTACACGGGTGTAGGGTCGACATATGATGAATTAGATGCGCCTGTTCTCTGAAAGTCCTCTCGCATAATTTGCACGGAATCTCGTTGGTGTGGATCATCATGTGATTGTTTAGATTGCGCGCCACATGAAACGTCTTTTTACATATCTTGCACGCATGTGGTTTTTCATCCGCATGTGTTGCCAAATGATGTCTCAGTCCGTCACTGGTGATGTAGGCTTTCGGACAAAGGCGGCACGCGAACTTGCGAGGTCTCTCACTCACGTGCGTTTCAACATGCCTCTTTAGAGATTGGCGTAACCGGAACGCCGTTTTACATATTTTACATACGTGAGGTCTGTCGTCCGTGTGGCTGCCCATGTGACGCTTTAGATTACTGTACAGGCTAAATGTTCTTTTGCATATCTCGCATCTGTGCGCTTTTTCACCTGTGTGTGTCAGAAGGTGGTATTTTAAGGCGAATTTATTAGCGCAGATTTTTGTACAATAGGGGCATTTGAATTTATTTTCTGGCGGTTCATTTCTTTTTACCTGTAAATAAACAACTAGATGATATAGTAGAACTCCCATCGGCCGAACTTCCTTTGGTCGTAGACTGAATAACTCATTTCATAGATGGTGATACGTACAAAAATCATATTTCCTAACTTCAGCTGTGAGAATAAATAAATATTCTTATTTCTCCAGCCGGCATCTGCCATCTGGATATATTTTCCAGTGTTGTTAACCCTACAGATTTATCCGTAGATCTACAGATTTTCACTCTTGTGTACGGATTTTTGGATTGTGCGCTGTGATTGTGCACCGAAAAAATGGATGAGGCCACGGCGAACTCTATTTACCAGGCGAGAATGCAACCCCTACTTCACACGTTCCGTGTGACGTCAGCCGTCCGAGTTTCTTATGGAGCCTTATGGAAATAACGCACGTGTAACAATGCACCGTAATAATGCCTAAAAGCTCTAATGAACTTAGAGTGGCATTTCATAATTGTTCTACGAGACCGCTGCCAGCAAATCAAAAGCGAAAGTATTGCTGAATAAATCCGTATGCGCCTGCACCGAAAAGAGAAATGAATAAGTCCCAGATGCAACAGACGTCACGCGAGAAGAAGGGAATTCCGAATCGATTTTTGCACGCGGAACTAACGTGACGTAGGGAATTCCGGCGCCCACCTTTCCGAAATAATAAGAATCCGAGAGGGACTTTTGCACGCTGAACCAAAGTGACGTAGAAGATTTCGACGTCACTCCGCCGCAGATAGCTCCTCCCCGGGACTATATAAGAGAGGACCGCACCACTGAAGAGGAGACTTCTTCTGCCCGCATCCGAAATACTAGTACCTGATAAACCGTTCTGACGACGCCGTGTGATCCACTGAAAGTAACCGACCCGTAAATATCTGAGTAAGACAATTTTGAATAGTTGCCTGGTGCTTAATGGTTGTTATCAATACTATATCAACAATTAAACATCATCCAGTCATGGCCTGGCTTATCCGAGACCAGTGAGTAGTAAGGTGTCCAAACTCGGGAATTAGGGGTGTCTGCTGGTGAAGGTAGGATCGTTTTGGCAACCTCGTGTGGCACTTGTGCCTGTAACTTGAGGCGACATACCGGCGGAAAACGATCGTGCCCGGGTAATCGGCGGCCGCTGGTGACATGCCGAGGGCGGACTAATTATTATTTACTGGCAGCGTATAGACTAGGGGTATTTCCCCAGAGATATAGTAGCCTGGTGCTGCGACGAGAATCTCGCACCAAGGCCCGCCGAGTCTGTACCTTTTGGTGCTCCCACGTAGACTCCGAGGCCGTAGAAATAATTCAGTATTGGACCATACGTCGATCAAACCGCATTATCAGAGTACACCGCGAAAACAGGGTTTTTATTTCTGTTTCTTTCACTGTAAATATATCTCGTATTTTTGTAAATATTCCGTAGTATAATTTCATTTCAATTTTATTCAATGTAAATAGTTAAAAAGAATAGAGTCAAGTTATATTTTGTTTATGTCTTTTATTCCATCGTCGTTTAGCAATAAGTACTTAATAGAACTCGCCCTTCTGCGACTAAGAGCGTAAGGGTGAACAACGAATAGATCGTCCCCCGACAAGACTGTACAGGCAACGCAGAGCACGTTCATAAGCGAACGTGCAGATCCTCCTGAATATACAGTGTGGCCCAATAAGTGAGACCGAGGGACACAGGTGTATATTTAGGGGCCCGAACCGAGACCGTTGCATACGTGACGTTCCAGCCGAGGAGACAAAGTAATCGTTGCAAAATTGGCGCCCGAGCAGGGACTTTCATTCGTAATTATTGCCCCGAAATTGGTTTGGAGTAAGTGTGTATTTAATTTAATTTAAATTGCCTTAGAGCAGGACCGGAAAGAGACGAAGAAGAAGCAGTGGCAAACCCTCCAATACCCGCGGCCAGAGTGGCGTGGGTGTACCAACTCAATAAGGAGGAGCTTACCAGGGAGCTCCGAAAATTTAATCTAGTACCAGGCGGAAAAATGGAAGCTATGAGAAAGAAATTATCCACCTTCTTAAGGGAAGGCTTTACTGAGGAAAACGTGAGGGGAGTGGCACCGGCTGCATCGGTAGAAGAGAAGAAACCACCCTGTGACACCGTCCGCAAATGGAACCTCAAGTATGATGGAACCACCGATCCGATTACATTCCTGGAACGACTGTCCGAGTTACAGGAATGTTACGGAACCGATCCCAGAGACCTTTTAAAATCGTTACCAGAATTATTGAAAGGTAAATGTTTGCTTTGGTACCGAAATAATAAAGTAAGGTGGGAAACGTGGGATGATTTTCTGACAGAGATCAAGGTTAATTACTATCCACCCCGGTACCTGTCCTGCTTAGAAGAAGAGATCCGCACACGTACGCAGGGAATCCGGGAAACAGCGAAAGAATTTGCCGTGTCCCTAATAACCTTGATGAGACGGCACGATAAACTCTCGGCCGAAAACCAACTGGAAAGATTATATTTAAATTTACGACCAGAATACAAAACATACATAAAAAGGTGCGAGGTCGATAGCATCTCGAGTTTATTAAAGCTAGCGTCAGAATACGAGGGGGTATTGCAAGAGTGTGCAACATACCGTCCGCCGCCGGCTCCCACACAAGCGTATGTACCAGAGACGGCCTGCACTAGCCCGAAACCACTGAAACAGGAGAAAGGACATTTAAATATAGTCTCTGAAAGGAAACTAGACGCCACTCTGTCGAGAAGCGTGCAACAAGAAAGAACGTATCCTGTGAAATCGGTTTGCTGGCGTTGCGGCGAAACAGGGCACTGGAAAGAGAAGTGCCACGGCGCCCGTAAATTATTCTGTTCCAGGTGCGGCAAAAACGACATCCTAACAAGGAATTGCTGCGGCATAAGGCACCAGGGAAACGGAAGTCGTCGCCGGAGGTAAGGGGACCTAACCGGCGACTGAAGCAACCCACCCTCCAGCCAGAGACCGGGAGACTGCGCCCAAAGGACCGGAAAGAGGATACAAATCCGCCTACTGGGGATACCAGAATGTATGTACAATTAAAAATATTTGGGGAATATTTTCAGGCTCTTGTAGACACCGGTGCAAGCTGTTCCTATATAGGAAACCGAGTACGCAGTCACCTGGAGAAGAACGGAGTACGACCGAGGCCAGGTAATAACAAATTTGTCCGGCTGGCCAATAACCAGACAATTCCCATTGCAGCCGGTTATGAATTTCAGTTTTCATGCAACGCGAGACAGGTTAGAGGCGTGTGGGGATACCTGCAGCACCTCACCACCGACGTGGTGATGGGGATGGACCAGCTGCGGGCACTAAATGCGAAAATTGATCTCAATAATAATAAAATGTGGCTAGGAAACCAGGAGATACTCCTGAACCGGGATGAAAGCTCCGAAAACGACATGGCAGGCATCACCCCAATAAACCCGGACCAGCAAACCGAGCTGAATGAATTCTTGGAGAGAGAGATGGCGAGATTCTCTACTCTCACGGGACCGACGGCGCTAGTGGAGCACCGAATCCGTTTAAAACCCGGGGAAGAGCCCCGAAAGCAAAGATACTACCCCAGGAATCCCGCCATGCAGGCGGTAATTAACGAGGAGGTAGAAAGGATGTTGAAAGATGGCATCATTGAACCCTCGGATAGCCCTTGGAGTTCACCGGTGGTCATGGTGAAGAAGCCGTCCGGCAAACACCGTTTTTGTGTAGACCTCCGGGTCGTGAACAAGAAATCCGTGCCAGACGCCTATCCCACCCCGTATATTCAGGCTATCTTGGACAAATTGCGAGGAGCAAAATATATCTCCACGATAGACCTGAAACATGCATATTGGCAGGTACCGCTCGCAGAAGAGAGCAGGCCAATTACCGCATTCACCGTACCAGGAATAGGGCTATTCCAATTTAAAGTGATGCCATATGGGTTACATTCCGCGCCCGCAACATTTCAACGCCTGTTGGACCGGATTATAGGCGCAAAACTGGAACCTAGGGCCTTCGCGTACCTGGACGACATCATCGTCGTGAGCCGTACGTTCGAAGAGCATCTTCAATACCTGGAGGAGGTGTTCAGAAGGCTCAGGTTGGCCGGTCTACAACCGCAACCCGAGAAATGTGTATTCTGTCAACCGGAATTAAAATACCTAGGACACGTAGTGAACCAAGAAGGAATTCTCACGGACCCCGGGAAGGTGGAAGGAATCACCAAAATGGAGCCACCAACGAGCGTGAGAGCACTTCGTCGATTCCTCGGTATGCTGTCCTGGTATAGGAAATTTATTCCGTACTTTTCAGACATCGCAGCACCATTAAATAAACTATTAAAGAAAAATATTAAATTTGTTTGGACTGCGGACCAAAACGACGCCTTTGAGAAGCTAAAAGAAGCACTCATTAGCGCCCCCGTTTTAGCATGCCCCGATTTTAATGAACCTTTTGTGTTACAGACCGACGCCAGCGACGTAGGGCTGGGAGCAGTCCTTAGCCAGGTCCAAGACGGCGTGGAGAGGCCCATAGCCTACATCTCGCATACTCTCACGGAGGCTGAAAGGAAGATATCGACAACGCAGAAGGAATTGTTGGCGATAATCTGGGCCGTGACCAAGTGGAAACCTTATTTAGAGGGGTACAAGTTTACGGTTATTTCCGATCACCGCTGCCTAGAATGGCTGAATAATTTAAAAAACCCGACCGGAAAACTAGCGAGATGGGCACTGGAATTGCAACAATATTCGTTTGAAGTCAAATACCGCAAAGGTGCCCTAAACCAGGTCGCAGACGCGCTGTCCCGAGCACCAGGAGGTGAGGAGAATCTGGCCGCGATAGTCCGAGCAGGGGACTGCAGCTGGTTGCGGAAATTGCGGCGAAAAATTAAAATAAATCCGATACAGTTTGCTGAATATAAAATTCTCCAAGATAAAATTTATAAATGTTTTCCAGACGTTTTTGCCGAGCGAGATGCAGGTAGACGCGCCGACCGATGGGCGTGGTGCGTACCGGAGCAGCAGCGGAAAACAATTCTCGCCGAATGCCACGATGACCCAGCGGCTGGGCACCTCGGAGTTGCTAAGACGTATACGAGGGTAGCGCAACATTATCATTGGCCGGGTATGTACCGGGACGTGAAAAAAATATGTCCAGCAATGCCAGAACTGTCAATGCTACAAGGTGCCACAGCAACAGCCGCTAGGGAAAATGAATTTTTCTCATCCTACTGGCCCATGGGATGCGGTAAGTACGGACTTAATCGGACCGCTACCCCGTTCATCCAAGGGAAATGTATTCTTAGCCGTGTTCCAGGACCGCTTTACAAAGTGGGTGGAGATCCAGGCCTTAAGAAAGGCCACTGCAGCCACGGTCATCCAAGCATTTAAAGAGCGTATAATTTACAGATATGGGACACCGAAAATTCTTGTTTCAGATAACGGGAAGCAGTATGCGAATCGTATCTTTCAGGAGATGGCGACGGCATTCCAAATCAGACACCAGTTCACTCCCCCGTATACGCCGCAAGCTAACCCTGTAGAAAGAGCCAACAAAGTCGTTGGAAAGATGATCGCCCAGTATAGTACAGCGAACCAGAAGAAATGGGATGTTTTTCTGCCCGAGATGACGTTCGCGATAAACAGTGCCAAACATGAATCTACAGGATTCAGCCCCGCTTTCCTGAACTTCGGGAGAGAACCAATACCGCCCGGAGTCCGAAGGAGATTAGATATTCCTGGAGAAAATCAGGACATTTCTCCCGGGAAATACAAGAAATACCTAGAGAAGCTACAGGATATATACCAGGTAGTCCGGGTGAACCTGGCCAAAGCATTTGTCCAGCAGAGTCACCACTACAATCTCCGACGGCGTGAGTACCGGCCCGCCATAGGGGACCGGGTGTATAAACGCACCCATGTCCTCTCCGATGCCGCAAAAGGTTTTGCGGCAAAACTGGCCCCGAAATACGCCGGTCCGTTTGTTGTATGTAAAATTATATCTCCTGTGATCATTGCATTAAAAGACGGAGAAGGAAAAGACGCTGGCCGAGCCCACGTGAAGGACGTGAAGCCAGAAGCGCCTGCAGCTGAGTAAGTACCCTCTCTTCACTAACCCCCGCCCGTTTGCTCTTGTTTTAGCATAAAACTGGCATCACCGGCCGAATACAGCCAGTTCCGAAACCATGAAGGTCGCGAACACAAGTCGAAGAAGTAGAAGGACGATCCGGCCCTGGGTGCCGCCCAGAGTTGCTCCAGCACAAGTGGTTGTACCGAGGTCGCCACCAAAGACACCGTCACCAGGTCCAGTGATGGGGGACCTGGCCCGAAAGTTTGAAAAACTGTTTGGCCCTCCTGGATCGCCGACCCAGCCCGGAGATAGCGAACTCCAGGCACAGTTCGCCCACAGGTGGGCCCAGATCGGATCTCCGATCACCCCTCCACGCGAGATGATCTGTGACACCAGCCCACCACTGCCGAAGACACCTACCACCCCTGAGAGGCTATACTGTCCGGTCCTGAAGAGGTATCGGTACGTTTGTGCGGTACCTAAGGAGCTAACGCCGTCGAGTATCAGCCGTACCCCAGGTCCCGATTTAGTGCCGCTGGCCGGGAACATGCCCCCTCCAAGATCCACAATTGTCCGGAAGAGGCGGGTTAGGAGAAGCCGCATATTCTTCCCCGGGGGAGGATTCATCCGCATACGGCAGGACACAAAGAAATTACTGGGACTGGGACAGTAGGGACTGAGACAGGTAAAACCGAGTGTTGCACCAAATACCAAGTTTCCTCCTTACCCGAAGGAAGGGGGATGTGTAACAATGCACCGTAATAATGCCTAAAAGCTCTAATGAACTTAGAGTGGCATTTCATAATTGTTCTACGAGACCGCTGCCAGCAAATCAAAAGCGAAAGTATTGCTGAATAAATCCGTATGCGCCTGCACCGAAAAGAGAAATGAATAAGTCCCAGATGCAACAGACGTCACGCGAGAAGAAGGGAATTCCGAATCGATTTTTGCACGCGGAACTAACGTGACGTAGGGAATTCCGGCGCCCACCTTTCCGAAATAATAAGAATCCGAGAGGGACTTTTGCACGCTGAACCAAAGTGACGTAGAAGATTTCGACGTCACTCCGCCGCAGATAGCTCCTCCCCGGGACTATATAAGAGAGGACCGCACCACTGAAGAGGAGACTTCTTCTGCCCGCATCCGAAATACTAGTACCTGATAAACCGTTCTGACGACGCCGTGTGATCCACTGAAAGTAACCGACCCGTAAATATCTGAGTAAGACAATTTTGAATAGTTGCCTGGTGCTTAATGGTTGTTATCAATACTATATCAACAATTAAACATCATCCAGTCATGGCCTGGCTTATCCGAGACCAGTGAGTAAGGAGTAAGGTGTCCAAACTCGGGAATTAGGGGTGTCTGCTGGTGAAGGTAGGATCGTTTTGGCAACCTCGTGTGGCACTTGTGCCTGTAACTTGAGGCGACATACCGGCGGAAAACGATCGTGCCCGGGTAATCGGCGGCCGCTGGTGACATGCCGAGGGCGGACTAATTATTATTTACTGGCAGCGTATAGACTAGGGGTATTTCCCCAGAGATATAGTAGCCTGGTGCTGCGACGAGAATCTCGCACCAAGGCCCGCCGAGTCTGTACCTTTTGGTGCTCCCACGTAGACTCCGAGGCCGTAGAAATAATTCAGTATTGGACCATACGTCGATCAAACCGCATTATCAGAGTACACCGCGAAAACAGGGTTTTTATTTCTGTTTCTTTCACTGTAAATATATCTCGTATTTTTGTAAATATTCCGTAGTATAATTTCATTTCAATTTTATTCAATGTAAATAGTTAAAAAGAATAGAGTCAAGTTATATTTTGTTTATGTCTTTTATTCCATCGTCGTTTAGCAATAAGTACTTAATAGAACTCGCCCTTCTGCGACTAAGAGCGTAAGGGTGAACAACGAATAGATCGTCCCCCGACAAGACTGTACAGGCAACGCAGAGCACGTTCATAAGCGAACGTGCAGATCCTCCTGAATATACAGTGTGGCCCAATAAGTGAGACCGAGGGACACAGGTGTATATTTAGGGGCCCGAACCGAGACCGTTGCATACGTGACGTTCCAGCCGAGGAGACAAAGTAATCGTTGCACACGTTTCACCAATTATTTCAAATTTTGAGTTATTTAAAACATTTATGCGATACACCAAGCACAATATTAATTGAAGAAATTATTATTTTCGTCTTTCTTTAAAAGAACGCTGTTATAATGAAACTATATTTTATTCTAATAGATAGATAGATAGATGTTTATTGTCATAAATAACCTTTCACGGTGTACAGACAGCCTTCAGAAATATGGAAATATTTATCTATAATCGTAACATAAAATGAAATAAGAGATACCAACATAATAAAATATAGCTACAAACAAAGCGATAGGTATATAACATTTATTAAAATTATTTATAAATTTGACGTAAATATTAGGTATGTAGTTATAAACATACTGTTCGTCTCGTATTTAGGATAATTATATTTTTGCTGTATGCGGGATTATTAGTCACATCTGTTTATATTTTGTAGCACTTTATCGTAAGTTTTCATATGTATCTGCCCGGGGTGAATGATCCATGTTTTGTCACACCTCTCTCTAAGTGTGGGGTAAGTGAATCTTAATAGCTCTGGTGCCGTATAGACGCCAGATAACTATGCAAAACTGTCGCCCTTACAACTAGGCACTTGAGTCCATGTTAAATTATTATAGCGATAGGTTTAAGGGTAAGATTTTAAATAATTAGGTGCTACAACATTTTATGTGTTTTGGTAAAACCACTTGATTAGACGATCATTCATACTCTCAAAATCCCTCCCAACATTGGATTGGTCATAAGTTAAAGAAGGAGTGGTTTACTTCAAATTTAGGAATAGTTTTTTATTATTAAAGAGAGTTCATCTTCAACCTTTGAGTTAATCAGTACCTACATTGTTCATAAGTTATCTAGTTTGCTCGAGTTGATTTTCACGTTAAGAGATATTGTGCGTTGTTGATTTTTGTAACATATTAATTTAAATTAAATTGTATCTAGTTCAGTGCATCGTTGTTTTATTACATCGACCGGACATGCAATTAATTACACATGGTGTACGTTTACGTATAAGTCATACGTGAACAAGTGAGAAAACGCGACGGGGACGAATAACGAAAGGCGTTTAGTTCCGTCACCGTCATCGAAAGTTTACATGGTCCTTCGACGAGCCGGATATCCGTCTTCCAGGTGTCCAGATCCGCTACCAGCTTCAGAATACTGTTACAAGTCTATCAACGCGTCACATTGGTAAGTCTCCAATCATATTGTATTTCTTTCTGCTTCCTATATCCATATTATTCATGGCTTTGTAACAGAATTATATTTTATGTTATTTGTTTGAATAATAGTTTTAAAATTTCATTTATCGAGCCGCGCAAGCCGATGCTCCGGTGGGTCGAGCGGTTTTTGCTCTGTTCTTTTTTACTTTGGTAAAAACATTTTCTTTTATGTTTGGTATATTTTGAGAAGGCATTTGAACGGCAAAAGCTGAGCGATTTACTGGTTGCTGATAACGTAATTTAATTTATGTTATTTTACCTGTCGCAGGTATGCATTCTCTGTTAATAATTAATATACAGTGTAATTTATTGTACTTATATTGCAGGCTTTTGAATGTTTAAATGAACTAAATAAATACAATTTGGTTATCAAGTTTGATTATCTCTAAAGCTTACAAAAACTCACGAAATCCCGAAGCCGTTTCGGTACAACTTGGCGTCCAACTAGTGGCAAGTTTTAAGATAAATACTCGGTATAATGTCGGTTCGTCGAACACCGGACGAAAAAGAAACATTGCTACCTCGTAATACACCACCTTTTACGAGGGCAAGGAAAAATTTAATAAACCAAGATGTACAGCAGCAGGGTTTCCAGCTCAATCAACTCTCTGATAATAACACCATTCCAATAAACACTATTGAAACTTGGGAAAATACAGGGGCTATTCCAAAACAACCAGCTGAGGTATCTCACTTGTCAGCTGCGGCGTATGGGTTGCCACCATACCCGGTCCCGACCAAAACGACTGGACAAACGGTAGAGCCAGCAAGCAAAACAAGAAACGAAGATCAGTTTAGCAGAGAACAAATCCGGGACTTGAGTGGTCTAATTTCAAGTATGGTGAAAGAGGCCGTTCAGGAAACGCTGTCAGGACATCTGGGGGATATAAATCGCCACCTATTAGGCGGATACGCTACCAACCTCAATATTATAGAAGAACAGCACACTAGTAGCAGTAGGGTAAATAATAACCCATTGGGTACCATAAACACACACGACTCTGACGTCGATGTGTCGCAAATTCAGCCGTTTGATGACGAAGGAAGTATCCACCCGTGCGATTTTGTTAATCAAATTGAGATCCTGTTGCATGATCCAGCTAATATATGTTTCGATAAATTTGCAGTGCTTATTTCACGTAAATTCAAAGGTCGCGCACGGGCATGGGCAGATGCTTTTCTGTCAACGTTTGGTAATTTTTTAGAATTCAAAATTGCATTTCTTGGAAATTTTTGGAGTTCAACAAAGCAAATTAAAGTTAAATTAAATTTAGAATCTGCACGTTATGTAAGAGGGTCATATGTAGAGCATTTTACAAGATATGTGGCGATGGCTCGATATTTGCAACCACCATTTAGTAATGATGTTTTGATTAGTTTGGTGGCTAGACACTATCCACCCCAAATAGCCGCAATCCTTATTGGAGTAACATCCTTTAATGACGCTTTAAGTAGATTACGTCAAGCCGATTACTATGCTAGGGCAGATGATTCTCAACATAAGTTTCAAAATTCTGTAGGTTTTCAATCAAAACATTTGACACCCAATAAAAATTTTCCCAATAAAAACCATAATATATCAGTTGTAGATATCTCTGAAGATGTAATAGATTCGGGAAACGAGATGGGACACGACCAATAGGCCCAAGGGTTGATGTCAAGTGTTATAGGGCCGCAATTATAAATAACAATCCACTGGAGGACCTGTTGGATGAGTGCGATATGGAACACCCCGTATTAGATAAGCGCTCGCCCATTATAAGCATTAAGATTTTTGGTTTTACATTTCCGGCGTTGGTTGACACTGGGTCCGAGGTAACTTGTATGTCTGGTGAAGTTTTTTCGCAGTTGGGAGAATTTCAGAAAAATATTCCCGCTTTTCCATGTACCGGGGTTAGAATTACAGGGGCTTTCAGAACGAAGGAACGACGCATAACACACCAGCTCCTTATCGACTTCCAGGTGAACGATACTTTGTTTTCCCATGAGTTTTTGTTGATTTCAGATCTGATCTTTCCCATTATTTTAGGCACCGATTTCTTGAGGGCTGTGAATGCTGAGATAAAGTTGAGGGATAACCAAATAGTTTTTCACTCAAACGGGGTCGCTATTGTTGTTAACGAATTCAATGCAGTTCACGAATATAAGATACATTCGGAATCCTTAAATATTAGAGTAGTGGCAGTAAATAAATATTCACAGGGGCAGGCCATCAGCGAGGCGAAGGAGGAAAGTGAACGGTTTGATTTTGTACACTCACTTACTACTTTGGATGTAAATCAGCAGAGAGCTCTCAAACAGTCACTTTGGCGTTACAGGGCGGTATTTTCAGATGTGCCAGGTCGCACGACTGCTTACACACACAAAATTAAGTTAACCGACTATACTCCATTTAAAATGAAACAATATCCGATTCCTGTGGCACATCGCGACGCGGTATTTGCCGAAATACGCAGAATGGAGTCTTGGGGTGTCATTGAGAGGGCGGCTACCCCTTATATCAATCCATTGGTGGTGGCTGTCAAAAAGGATAATACGGTACGTGTCTGTTTGGATTGTAGGCGTCTGAATTCGGTAATGCAGTCTGAGCATGATCAGCCACGTCCCATTGACGATATTCTGAAGTCGCTTTCGGGGGCGAAGTACAGAACCTGCTTGGACTTGACTTCGGGATACTGGCAGGTACCTTTGCGAGAAGAGGATAGAGACTTTACTGGGTTCGTTGTTGGTACGAAGAGTTACAGGTTTAGGGTGCTTCCGTTCGGCTTAAAAACAGCTGTTTCGTCATTCACTAGGTGTATCTCAGAAGTATTGGGACCGGAGTTTGATGATTTTGTCATAGCATACGTGGATGACTTGCTTATTGTGTCAGAGACGTTTGAGGACCACATTTTGCATTTGGAAAGGGTTTTGAGTAGGTTGTCTGAGGCGGGTCTTACCCTTCGTCTTAGAAAGTGTAAGTTTGTTCCAGTGGAGATGTTGTTTTTGGGATATTTGTTGACAGATCAAGGCATCAGGCCGGACCCTGGCCGCACCAGCTCCATAGTGAATTATCCCACCCCGGTAAATGTCAAGACATTGCAAGCTTTTCTTGGGCTCTGTAATTATGATCGCGCTTTCTGCAGGCATGCGTCTTCTCGTGCTGAACCTTTGACGCGGTTACTTCGTAAAGGGGCAAAATGGATATGGGGAGCAGACCAACAGAGATCTTTTGCAGACATGAAGCAAGCTTTGCAGGAGGAGGTGACCTTATATCATCCCGACAATATTTTGGATTATTTTGTCCAGGTGGATGCTAGCGAATGTGGCTTGGGGGCGCAACTGTACCAGCGAGTTGGTGGAGAACGACGTGTGACCGCTTATGCCAGTCGGTTGTTATTGGATAGAGAAAGGCGCTACAGTTCGTGTGAGAAGGAAGTACTTGCGGTGATATTTGCTTTGCAGAAGTGGCGTTCCTATTTGTTAGGAAGGCATTTTCACATTTTAACAGACCATAAAGCTTTAATATACATTCAAACTTGCAGGTTGTTATCTCCTAGGATTAGCAGGTGGGCACTGGCGCTACAGGAGTTTGATTTTACTATCACGTATGTAAGGGGCACGGAAAATGTCATCGCTGACGTGCTGTCTCGAAATCCTCAACCGCGCTACCAGGTACCTAGTGATCGATGTTTTAAGCTGATGTCTTTGCTTAAGCTGCCGGGAGATTTCCAGAAGAAGCTGAATAACATATCTTCTATGCAGACACAGGATCCTGTGCTGTCGGACATTTTGATTTCTCTTCAGCGTGGTGAACTCAATGGAAAGTATGTGGTTCATGGTGGTGCTCTTTACGTTAGGCGTGCTGAGGGGGAGAGATGTGTGTTGTGTGTTCCGTCGGACTTAGTTTTAGAATGTATTGCTGCATATCATATAGCGCTGGGCCACTTTGGCGTATATAAGACCTGGATTGCGCTAAGACGTGATTTCTATTGGCGGAATATGTTTAGGGATATAAAACGGTTCATTAAGCATTGCGAGCTCTGTCAAAAGACCAAAGTATGTCCGAAAAACGATCCTCCTTTGACTCCGATTTTGGCGGATGGGGTAAATGACATTCTATCTGTGGACTTGTATGGTCCTTTGCCGCGGTCGAGAGGGGGGGCACAGCACTTGTGCGTGATGATTGATGTTTTCTCTAAATTTGTTGTGTTGTATCCTATCAAGAGGGGAACAACTCGCTCTGTGATGAATCGGCTCACCGTGGACTACATCCCTAAATTCGGAAAACCCAGAAAGGTTCTAACTGACCACGGCAGCCAGTTTACAGCTAAGGCATGGTCGAAGACGCTTACATCTTTGGAAATTCAGGTAGTTTTCAGTTCTATTAGGCATCCACAGTCAAATCCTGTGGAAAGAACAATGAGGGAATTGTCACGCTTATTTAGAACTTATTGTTCTGCCCGACATACGAAGTGGGCTTTGCATGTGCCTGTGTTCCAGGAATTTCTTAATTCGGTTACTCACGAGTCTACCGGGTGTTCACCAAGGGAACTGCATTTGGGCGAGGGGCCGGTATCTTTAGCTCCCGATTGTGTTGTTTATCCGGATGGCGGTGACGTGGCTCCAGATCCAGGAAGGAGACTTATTCTGGCGAGGGAAACTTTGCAGGGTCGTGCTGCGCGGCGTTCGGTTAACCATCCTGGTCGGCCGTATCCCAACTTTCAGACGGGAGATCTTGTTCTACTCCGCGCAAATCCCATGTCGTCTGCGCTCAATTCGGAGACCAAAAAGTTCCTACTTTTATTTGAGGGACCTTTTAAAGTAAAAAAGGCTATTGCACCCGCTACGTATATTCTTTGTGAGCCTGACTCTAATAAAGAACGTGGATCATTTCATGCATCACATATTAAACCTTATCATCCTCCTACATTCCATACCTAATTAAATCAACCCTTCCAACTGTTTAGTTTCTCCGGTTGATTTGGGGGCGGATGTAACAGAATTATATTTTATGTTATTTGTTTGAATAATAGTTTTAAAATTTCATTTATCGAGCCGCGCAAGCCGATGCTCCGGTGGGTCGAGCGGTTTTTGCTCTGTTCTTTTTTACTTTGGTAAAAACATTTTCTTTTATGTTTGGTATATTTTGAGAAGGCATTTGAACGGCAAAAGCTGAGCGATTTACTGGTTGCTGATAACGTAATTTAATTTATGTTATTTTACCTGTCGCAGGTATGCATTCTCTGTTAATAATTAATATACAGTGTAATTTATTGTACAGTCAAATCTCTCTAAGTCGAATTGCCATTTGCCACCTCGAATTGTTCGACTTATAGAGAGTTCAAGATAAAGAGATTTGAAAAAAATGGTGGCGGTAAATACATTATGTAGATTTATTTAACATTCTACACAAATATGTATTGCACAATGTAGTAAACATAAGAAATATGTGCAGATAAAGCGAGAGCGTTAGAAAACAATATTTTTTTAATAGACAAAAAATAAACGTTCTAGTAAATCTAATAAAAATAAACGAAACAACGTTCCCTAGTAGGCAAAACAACGTTCATTTTTGTTTACAAACAGGTATGAAAAAATTTGTAATTTGTGTTTGTTGAGTTTTCCGTGCAATTTTCTTCTCAAAATGCTCTTCCAAACTGAATATTTTTAAAGATATTTTCCGAAACATTCTCGCTTGCCTCTACAGCCCTCCGTAGAACACTTAAAGCTTTATAAACATCGGAACTTTGAGGTGTTTCTACCATTTCCTCTACAACACTTTCATCACTTGATTCTAAGTTTCCTTCACCCCTAGAAACATTGTCTAAAATATCCTGGTCGCTAGGAACACCATTCACGATAACCTCATTGTCTACTTCAAGATAGTCTTCACATGTTGCTTCTCCTAAATCAATTCCCGTTTCTACCAGTTGCTCCCATAACAATTGTACCTCAGCAATCTCTTGAGTTGCAGTTTCCGCCAATCTAGCCAGAGGCAGAAGATCTTCGTCGTCCCACTCAGAATGGTGGCCGAAACCAGCCTTTTTAAAACAGTTTTGAATGGTTTCTTCTTTTACATCAAACCAAGCTTTTGAAGCATACCTTACGCAGTCCAGTAATGATAATTTGGGAAGGCTGCTGTTTTCTTCAAATGACCTAACGGTTTTTAGCAATATGTATTGCCTGTAACGCACTTTCACATTTTGGATAATTCCCATGTCCATTGGTTGAAGTTTCGCTGTCATATTAGGTGGGAAATATTCAATTTTGATAAACTTTAGTTTGTTTTGAATGTCTTTAGGATGACTGGAGCAATTGTCTAAAAACAGCAATATCTTCCGATTTTGGACAGCAAATTTCTGATCCAACTTCACTAACCAAGAAGAAAAAATTTCCCCGGTCATCCATGCGTTTTTATTGCTAAAATAGTGCACATTTAATGATCGGACACCTCTGAAACAGCGCGGGTTCTTGCTCTTTCCAATCATCAGAAGTTTAAGTTTTTCCGTCCCCGTCATATTTGCTCCAAGCAACAAAGTAACTCGCTCCTTACTATTTTTCCCCCCAAAACACTTTTGATTTTTAAATGTAAGTGTTCTGTTTGGAAGGCACTTAAAAAATAAGCCTGTTTCATCTGCATTAAATATATTTTTGGCATGATAACTTTCAATTAATTTAGGCAAAGTTTGAGTGATCCAATCATTGCTGGCTGCTTCACTAACAGACACCCCTTCCCCACTGAGAACTTTGGCCACAATGTTATGTCGCGCTTTAAATTTTTCCAGCCAACCATCACTAGCACTGAACTCGTTATGACCAAGTGCCTCCGCGTAAAATAAAGCCTTTTCCTTAATTATTGGTCCACTGACAGGCAAATTTTTTTCCCTAACTGTGCAAAACCATGAACTTACAGCTTTGTCAACGTCCTCATATGTACACTGGCGAACTCTCCTTGTTTTACCCCCACAATCATTCTTTTCAAAATTTTCTAACACCTTATCTTTATTTTTCCAAATTGTAGAGACGGTACTACGCGCTAGACCATATTTAACCGCAACTTCGCTGTTTTTCGCGCCTTTCGTGAGTTCATCTATTAACGTCTTTTTCTCAAATAATGTGAGCGTTTTTACTGTTCTTTTAGCACTAGCCATTCTCTAAAAATCACTAACACACACCCTCAAATCAAAGTAAATTCGCGTAATCCGCAAATTTGCACTCGTGCTTTTAGTGTCGGCAACGTACAAAAAGTTAAGCATGCTTAGATCGAATTTGATTGTGAACAACCGTCGCTTATTCGCTGCGATCGATCCCAGCCGAGTAAATCCTATCTACACAGTGGTCGTATTGACGGTTTGTTTATGTTGTGCTGGCGGCTGGTGCAGACCACAGAAAATATTTTGTCTTTGACGTTCGTCCACAGCCACCTGCAGTTCGATTTACGGAGAGTGATTTACCCGTATTTTACTCGTAAGTGCTTGAAAATTTGTTCGACTTGTAGAGAGTTCGACTTAAGAAATTCGAGTTACAGAATAAATCTATAGTGTAAACTGCCATCCTTAGGCTACAGCCACGTTAGTAATTCGACTTAAAGAGAAATTCGACTTGAAGAGCTGCCGACTTAGAGAGATTTGACTGTACTTATATTGCAGGCTTTTGAATGTTTAAATGAACTAAATAAATACAATTTGGTTATCGAGTTTGATTATCTCTAAAGCTTACAAAAACTCACGAAATCCCGAAGCCGTTTCGGTACAGCTTTTCTAAATGGGAACGAAGATTTGCAAACTCTCATATCAAAGTGTGGTCAAATAAAATCATCTCTCTCTAGATTTAAAACTCATTTGGATAAAGTTCGATCTCAAGAAGTAATCAATTTATCCAATTTACAGGCACGTTTGGCAGATTACGTGACCAATTTTCATAAATTTGAACAATGTCAGTCATTCATCATCATAAGGTTCTCAGTCCGAAGACTGGTTGGACGCGTACCTCCATTCTTTTCTATCCTGAGCTAACCTACGCATTTCCCTAAAAGTAGAACATCCTACATCCCTAACTATTTGAGAGCAGTAGTCTAATCTAGGCCTACCCCTACCTCTTTTTATTCCTATCTCTGACTCTAGTATGTCGCGAACTATTCCTTCGTGTCTTAGAAGGTGTCCTACCATCCTATCTCTCCTACTCTTTATTGTCTTCCATACCTTTCGCTTTTCCCCAGCTCTTTCTAATACTTCCCTATTGCTAACCTTATCTATCCACGGTATCTTCATCATGCGTCTGAAGCACCACATTTCAAACGCTTCTACTCTTTTTCGATCCGCTTCTCCTATTGTCCAAGTTTCGCACCCGTATAATGCCGTACTCCATACATACGACTTTAAGAGTCTCTTCCTAGTCTCTATATTCACCGTTCTCGAACATAACAGTTGTTTCTTTTTGTTAAACGCAACTCGGCCCTGCGCTATTCTTTGTTTTATATCTTTAGTGCTCCTACCGTCTTGAGTTATTATTGTCAGTCATTAATAGAAATTAAAAGCCCAGCGGAAGCTAATGGCAACGAATTTACTAAATTCGAAGATACTTATTACGAGTTACTCGCGAGAGCTGAAGAGTTAATCGCGACAAATTCTCACTCTTCAGCATCTCAACCTTCAAGTATTAATGGTAGCAATTCAGTGGCTACAAATATTAATTTGAATAGTGATATGACGGCACGTATGCCAGTGATCAATATTCCGTCATTTTCCGGCTTATATAAAGAATGGATTTCATTCCACGATTCTTTCATGTCCTTAATAGATGCTAATAATTCATTATCTGAAGTAACCAAATTACATTACTTAAAATCGAGTTTGCAAGGAGAGGCTTTAGAACTATTGCAAGACCTTCAAACTTGTTCAGAAAATTATGCAATTGCTATGGACTTACCAAAGTCTAATTATCAAAAGGATCGTTTAATAATACAAGATCATGTTCATGCATTACTAGATATTCCGTCAGTTCAAAAGGAAACTGTTACCGGAATTAAAAATTTGATAAATTCAGTGCGCCGTAATTTAAGCAGTTTAAAACATGTAGATCGTCCTGTTGACACTTGGGATGACCTGCTTATTCCTCTTTTAGTAGCTAAATTAGACTTTAAAACGGTTAGAGAATGGGAAAGCACATTATCAAAAAATAGCATGCCAAATATGACTGAGTTTTTAAATTTTTTAAATCATAAACGCAATATCTTAGAGAGCACCCAGGATAAATTAATTTCCAATCGTCCAGTGGCTTCAAAGGCTAACGATAAGCATTTTAATCGTAAAACTACAGCTCATTTAGGCACTAGTGACTTAAAATGCCCTTTGTGTACACAGCCACACGTGCTAAGTAAGTGTAATGCCTTCATAATGTTAAGTGAAGCTCAACGCATCGATAAAGCGAAATCTTTGGGCGTTTGCCTTAATTGTTTATATCCAACCCATTCTACGGAAGAATGTCGGTATGGAAAATATGTAAAAAACGGCACAGTACTCTTCTTCATGTAAGAAATGTTCATGCGATTCAAAATTCAAATTCGTCCGGTAATGAAAGTCAATTAGTTGTTTCGCAGCAAAATATTTCTTCGTCGGCGAATCAGTTAGCAAGTGTAAATAACGTCTGCGCGCATGTAACTAGCGAAAGAGAAGTATTGTTGTCCACCGCGATTGTACACGTGTTTGACCATAAGGGTAATAAGCGCGTATGTCGCGTTCTGTTGGATCAGGGATCCCAATCCCATTTCATAACAAAGGAATTTGCTGAGCTACTGGGATTACCGAAAAAACAAATCCTCGTGAATATTGGTGGGGTAAATATGTCTAATTCTACGGCTCATTATTCTGTAGAAACAACGGTAATATCTAAATTTTCAAATTATAAGTTAAATCTGAAGTGTACCGTACTGGAAAATATAACCAGATCATTGCCTTTAGTTTCCTTTAATGCACGCGGTTTTCATGTACCAAGAAACATACAGTTAGCTGACCCCCAGTTCAATATTTCGCGTAAGATTGACATGCTAATAGGGGCGGAATCGTTTTATCAGCTACTTTGTGTAGGTCAAATTAAAGGGTCTAACCAAGACCAACCATCTTTTCAAAAGACTCATTTTGGTTGGGTTGTTTCTATACCTGTTAAAAAGGGGAGCATTTACATTTCATCTCACCTTTCAATTCAACAATTAACTGAAGTCCGTGACTGGCGACATGTATCGACAGCAGATAATCCTGCTGATATTGTTTCTAGAGGCATAAACCTAGAAACAATAATAAATAACCAGTTAGGGTGGTACGGCCCTAAGTGGTTACTTAAAAATCGTAATCATTGGCCGACCAACACCTTGAATATAAATAATATAGATGTTCCCGAAAAAAGGAAGTCAGTTTGTGCTCATTCGGCAACTCTAAAGAGGGAGATGGATGTGTTTTACAAGTTCTCATCCTCCTCACAGCCCATTATGGGCCACATTCCCCCAGGGAGATTAGAGCCTTCTAGGCCATTTTCAATATGTGGGGTAGATTATTGCGGTCCATTTTTATTAAAAGAAGGTTCCCGCAAAAGTAAACGTATCTCAAAGGCTTACGCCGCTATTTTTGTTTGTTTTGCAACTAAAGCTGTACATGTAGAATTGGTCAGTGATTTGTCAAGCGAAGCTTTCATAGCATCTCTCAAGCGCTTCATTGCAAGACGTGGCATGGTCTCACATATCTATTCCGACAACGCAACAAACTTCGTTGGCGCTAATCGAGAATTAAAGGAGGCATAGCATTTTTGTGTAGTTCCACTTCTATGTCCGCCGTACTAGAGAACATTGCTAACAATAAAATCAACTGGCATTTTATACCAGCTAGAAGCCCACATATCGGGGGTTTGTGGGAAGCTGCAGTGAAATCTTTTAAGTTACACCTGCGGCGTGTTACTGGAAATGCTTCATTAAAATTCGAGCAGCTACCCACGTTATTATGTGAAATAGAAGCCATTTTGAACTCCCGCCCCGTAACCGCAATTTCTAATGATCCTAATGATCTAACCTTCCTTACTCCGGGTCATTTCCTGATTGGAGACGCGCTAACCGCTATAAACGAGACAAATCTGAAGCAGTTGCCAATTAATCGCTTATCGCATTGGCAAAGGGTCAATCAATTGAAGCAACATTTCTGGTCTCGCTGGTCAATGGAATATCTCCATCAAATGCAACAGCGTTCGAAATGGAAGATCGGCCGCGGACCTCAGTTACCCCTGGTCAACTAGTGTTGCTCCGCGACGATAATCTTCCTGCGCTCCAATGGAAAACTGGGCGCATAACAAGTGTGCACCCCGGAAAGGACGGCATAGTGCGGGCCGCCACTATTAAGATTAACACCGGTGAGTTTAAAAGAGCCGCTAATAAGCTCTGCGTTTTACCGGTTGACGTCAGTGGTGTGTAGTGCGGAGTGTAAATATTTATTTTTATGTTTATTTGATTATTCCTATTTTTTATTTTATTTTATTTTTCTTATTTTATTTGATAAGTTGATTCTTTCAATTTGAATTTATTTGTCTTGCCAATATTATATTAGGTATTTTATGGTACCTAATGGAGAATGGAGAAATCTGTTTGTCTTAGCGTTTTTCATCACAATGTACAAGCGATATCGAATTCGAAAATGAGTCTGGAGGTAATACTGGGGGACAATAACTTCCATTTTGTGGCAGTAACGGAACATTGGCAAACTGAAGGAATGACGGCCTTCCAGCTGGAGGGGTATCGTATGACGTAACGTCTTTGAGTGTGGAATATGTTTTCGAGTGCGCAGCTGCCGAGATTCGGTTGAACAATGTTGTATATGTTGTCTGTGTTGTTTATAATCCTTCAGAGGCGAATTGTGATGTATTAATAGCGAAGCTGGAGCAAATAATTGATCTTGTGATAAGTGGAAATCAATCTCCAGTAATTGTTGGAGATTTCAATATACAGGGTGATTCAGAACGGGCGTGCCAAATTAAAATGGGTATTAGAGGAACTCCAAATAAGACGAAAAGTTTATATGAACATATGTTCTAAAGTGACTACTAACAAAGGTACAGGGTGTAAAAGTTTTAATATTTTATTTAATATCGTAATGCAATAATTGATGTGTTTTCTGGTTCTTCTTGTTAGTTTTGTTAGTGTTATTCTTAATAAACTGTTTTTTTCAATTTTCACTTTCCTTGTATATCGGTGAAGCCATTATTGCATTATTGAAAATTTCAGTGCATGTGCACGATTTCACAAAAAACTATTTCATTCAAAAACTAAGCATTTTACGAAAAATTTTGAAGATACCAATTTCTTCCCAAATTGAACGTAGATTTCAAATACATTAATATCACCTGCATTCGCCAGTGGCGTAACATTGGATTGGGGAGATAAATAAACGGCCTACCCCGAAGCAACGCTACTGATGGGTCTAACAGAGCAATTTTTTTTTGAAAAATTACAACTTGGCAAATGAAAACGACACCTTAAATTTCAACTGAATAACTTTCCTAGTTACTAAGATAATGAAGAAATATTTAAAAAATATTAAAAGTTTTACACCCTGTATCTTTGTTAGTAGTCACTTTAGAACATATGTTCATATAAACTTTTAGTCTTGTTTGGAGTTCCTCTAGCACCCATTTTAATTTGGCACGTCCGTTCTGAATCACCCTGTAGATATGTTGAGTTCGGCTAGAAATATTAATAGTAGGAACGCTGTTACTAACCTTCTTGATTCATATAACATGGTATATACAATAAATGAACAAACTAGGGTGACTGAAAATACATCTACTTGTTTAGACAATGTTTATATATCACGGTTCGTCTCATGAATCTAGAGTTTTAAAAACTAATATTTCAGATCATTATGGACAGGTAATTGATGTATTTTCGGATAAACTGATGAACTGTGAGGAATTTCAATATAGGCGAATTTTTAGCGCTGATAATTATGAAAAATTTTATGCTTTTCTTCGGGATGAATCGTGGCTGGAAGTTTATGAGGTAGGGTCGGTGGATGCCAAATATGACCGTTTCATTGTTAGAGTGTCAAATTGTTTTAATTCTGCATTTCCAGTAAAAAGATTTAGAGTTGGTAATGTTGTTAAGAGACCTAAGTGGATAACCCAAAGTGTTCAACAAGCAAAGGATACTTTGAATTTGATGGCGGAATTGCTGCAGCATGGTCTCATAGGCAAAAATGAATTTAATGACTATAAAAATTGCTATAATCAATTGCTTCTCAAAGCAAAGAAACAATATTACAAGGATCAGATTGGTGGTTCCGACAATAAGTCGAGAACCATTTGGGACATTATAAACAGGGAAAATGGTTATGTAAAAGCTGGTTCGAATACGTTTGGTGGGATAAAGCATAATAATAAGGTAGTCATGTCCCCTGAGGAGGCTTCTAATATTTTTAATAACTTCTTTGTTTCAATAGCATCAACCCTGGTAGGTACTGTAGTGGATGCTTCGGGGCGAACAAATATTGCGAGAAATCCGAGTTCAATGTCTTTGACAGACACGACTCAGGATGAGGTTTTGAGTATAATGGATGGGTTGAAAAACAAAGTTTCATCGGGAGATGATTGCATCTCAAGTGTTCTGATTAAAAATATCTCAAATTTCATCTTGGGCCCCTTAACACACATCATTAACGAGTCGTTAATCAGTGGGGTTTTTCCATTAAAATTGAAACATGCTGTTGTGAAACCTATTTTAAAAAAAGGTGACCCGATGGTCATTGAAAATTATAGGCCTATCAGTTTGTTGTCTGGTTTTTCCAAAATTTTTGAAATAGTTATGGCAAAGAAACTGGTTTCTTTCCTGGAGTCGGGTAACATTATTACTCAATATCAGCATGGGTTTCGAAAGAATAAAAGTACAACCACAGCAGTTTTTTCCTTTTTGAGTCACCTTATAGAAATGTTGGATGGTGGAAAAGCGGTGCACGGGGTGTTTTTGGATCTGACAATGGCCTTCGATTGTGTGAATCATGACGTTCTTTTGAGTAAACTGGAAAGCATTGGAGTGAGGGGTATAGCCCATGATTGGTTTAGTTCATATCTATCTAACAGAACCCAATCTGTGTGTATTAGCGATGGTGCTACAAGATACTTTTCTGAGCATGGTCGTTGTACAGTGGGTGTGCCCCAGGGCAGTGTGCTTGGTCCAATCCTATTCTTAGTATATATTAATGACGTTCATTGTATTTTAAATGATCCTTCAATATTTCTTACCAAGTATGCTGATGACACTAGCATCTTAATTTCAGACAAGAACTATGATGACTTGAGGGAGAAGACAAAGCTGATAACTGAAAATATAGCTCAGTGGTTTGGGGAGAATTCGCTACTACTTAATATTAATAAAACTAACTGTTTGCTTTTTAGACATAGCAGAAATACAAATATTTTCTCAGATAAAGTCAGAATAAATAATGTTGATATTGAATATAGTCAGTCAGTGAAGTTTCTAGGTATCTCAATAGATCACCATTTAACCTGGTTTGACCATGTGCAGGTGCTCTGTGGTAGACTGAATAGGGTGTGCTTCAGTTTAAGGGAACTTAAGAAGGTTGTGGACTTCGATACATTGCTTACAGCTTATTATGGGCAGTTCTATTTGGTTCTCTCTTACGGCATAATTTTTTGGGCTGGCACTACCATGGGTGGCGTTTTCGTTGCCCAGAAGCGTATCTTAGCCAATTTGAAAGTTAGGGAATCGTGCAGAACACATTTTAGGGGGAATAACTTGTTGACAGTACCCGGAATTTTTGCTTATGAGAGTATCTGTTTTGTGTACAAAAATAGGCATTTTTTTAGTGATTGCATTATGGAGCATAAGTTTGATACTAGAAATAGGGACAATTTGTGTTATCCACTACATAAAACTACATTATTTGAGAAATGATGTTTTTATCAGTGTTTGAAATTCTTTAGTTTGCTGCCAATCAGCATGAGGGGTATTACATCTTTTAAAAGATTTCAGAGTGTTATTAAAAGGCACCTCATTGCTGCCGAGCCATACACCTTGGGTGACATTACTGAGCATGTGTTTAGATAGTTTAATTTAGATGTGTTCAATGTTTTTTTTTCCTTATATTTATGCCGACGTATCTTTTTGTCCATGTATATTTGACCTGTACTATACAAATATTTGTCCCTGGTATGAATAAATTATCTATCTATCTATCTAATGCTACTACAATAATTTATTTCTCGTGTAGAAATTGCATTTCAATGCCTTCAGCCTTTTTGATGTTTGCTGTTGAAAGGTGATCCTTTCAAGGCGGGCGGCTATGTTCGTCTCGTATTTAGGATAATTATATTTTTGCTGTATGCGGGATTATTAGTCACATCTGTTTATATTTTGTAGCACTTTATCGTAAGTTTTCATATGTACCTGCCCGGGGTGAATGCTCCATGTTTTGTCACACCTCTCTCTAAGTGTGGGGTAAGTGAATCTTAATAGCTCTGGTGCCGTATAGACGCCAGATAACTATGCAAAACTGTCGCCCTTACAACTAGGCACTTGAGTCCATGTTAAATTATTATAGCGATAGGTTTAAGGGTAAGGTTTTAAATAATTAGGTGCTACAACATTTTATGTGTTTTGGTAAAACCACTTGATTGGACGATCATTCATACTCTCAAAATCCCTTCCAACATTGGATTGGTCATAAGTTAAAGAAGGAGTGGTTTACTTCAAATTTAGGAATAGTTTTTTATTATTAAAGAGAGTTCATCTTCAACCTTTGAGTTAATCAGTACCTACATTGTTCATAAGTTATCTAGTTTGCTCGAGTTGATTTTCACGTTAAGAGATATTGTGCGTTGTTGATTGTTGTAACATTAATTAAAATCAAATTAAATTGTATATAGTTCCGTGCATCATTGTTTTTATTACTTACATCGACCCGACGTGCAATTAATACACATGGTGTACAGTTACGTATAAGTTATACGTAATTAAGTGAGAAAACACGACGGGGACGAATAACGAAAGGCGTTTAGTTCCGTCACCGTCATCGAAAGTTTACACATACAACATGGTTTTTAACAAAGAAATACGTATAAGTGTAGTGGGAGAAAATCCTAGTATACGTTATAGGCTATAGGTAAATATAACAGATCTAATTTAAAGTTTTTATCTTTCTTTTGCGGATACATATCAGCATTCATTTTCTGCGCTGACGATCGTTCCTATTTTTTTTATAATTGGGCAATAAGATATTGCACATTATGTTTATAACTTGTTGCACAATATTAAATGAGTGGAAATATTTTACCAGCAATAATTTGAATTTCTTAATGTCCAAAACTGTATCGCCAACATAAATTTTCGGTACGAGATTTTCAGATAGCTCTCGGTAAATGGGTGAATATTTCAAAACTGTCGATTTTCGCGACCGTTTTCGTGAAGGCACAAAAAAGTGACAAATCCTGCCAATTTTGCACTTTTAGGTCTTTTCCAATCATAACCGTAAACATAAACACGAAAAACGGATAATTTTTTTTGTTTGTGTTTTTCCAGAAAATCGAACCCACGGTAATGATTTTCCTTATTTCCTCACTTGTAAATCATAAGACGCCATTGTCGTGGACATATCGTCATTTGCGTGTCCACACAAGAACACGACAATGACGAGCAAGGTAATGACGATTTTGAGGTGATAGTCTCTTCAAATTTTTATTGAAGAATTTAATAGAACTATTGAGTTACCATTTACTTAACAGTCATACTTTGACACACTTTGTGATAATATAATATTTTTTATGTCTGCGTACTTGAAATAATACTTAACCCGACAATGACGGGAGCGACGTAACAAGCAGTGTTCGTTTGCTTTCAGAGCACATAGTTACCCCTACATTGAACAAATGCTACTGACCGTTACACATACATTGTATTTACATATTAGACGCTCAAAAACTGCCGGAATTTGCCGAATGTGCCGGGTATTTAATAGTAAACTGTGCACATTTTGTGGGAGCACGGTAATGACGCTTATGGGCGTAAACAAACTTTGAGGTGATATTAAGGGAAAAATATACTTATTATATCCAATTTTTTGTTTGCATCGCATTATTCGATATTTTCTCCGCCTGTATTAGACAGGATATTTCAAAATTTAATTGTTAAATGATTGTAAAAAAATAAAATATCTGTGTACTTCTGATGTGAACAAGGCACGGTAATGATGATTGCCACACAAAATTCAAAATACTCTTTTGGCTATGCTTGTTTTAATTAAAATAAGTAAGGGACCAAGTGAGAACAGTTAATTGAATTATGCAGCAAGTACTTTTTTTAAAGTGGGATGTTAACTTTTGAAATAACAAACCTGAACAGGCGAATTGACACTTTCGAAGTATTCACCCAAATAACAGTTGCATTGTTTGCTTTTAACTTATATTCTAATTGTAAGTCATTTTCTGTATTATATTTTTTGTTTAATTTTGATGGCAGATCCCTTTTGAAGCAATCACAGTTTAAAATAATATTTTCGGCATTTTAGATTCTTCCAATTGCTTTTTAATACTATTAATCTCGCGCTCCTTTATTTCTGTACTTCGGTAAAAATAATTTCCAGGTTCTTCGAAAAAACAAATCGCACAAAAATATGCGACACCAAGTTAGACACCCCACGGAAAACTTATTTATCAAAATAGGCTCTTTAAAACAATTTATTGCAAAAATTCTACTCGAATACACCTGCAAATCGTATGAATACCAGAGGCGGCTGCGGACGGCTGACATCACGTCTCCCACTACCACACTCTCGCCTGGTAAATAGAGTTCGCCGTGATGAGGCGGTTACGGAAGCAGGACCTTCTTCTAGAAGGGGTGGGTCGTAGGCAGTTAATATTTTTTTTTAATATGTAGCTTTTAATAACTATTTTAGACACATCTACTGTTAATTTATTTTATTGCAATAAAATTCAGGTAACTTGAGGTGGGTAGATTTTGAGTGAATATTACGAATTGGCAACAACGGATTTCTACGGATTTTTTACGTGCATGCCTACGGAATACTGTCAAAATAAAGTTAACAACACTGATATTTGCATGCACATGGCAACTCAACACGGATTTCCCAAAAGAATATATTTTTTAAATCTGTGCAACTCAAACAGCAAGCGCACAGCACCAGCCTCGCACGTCTGGGCATAAGAACTTGCCAGTAATATTACAAACTCAGCCCAACATTTTTAACATTTTTATTCGTTGTAGAATCGCAAATTGAATCATTATTGCGTGCCTTTGAAAGAAAATTTAAAAGCTTGCAACCCTGACTTTGAGGTACAACTTTATCGTACTAAAGACGAAACCTTATTAAAAGTTGTCATAGAGGTAGGTCGCATTTTAGATTATAGAATTCTCCGCTAAAATCTGAAAGCGGTTACAATTTTTTAGATACACGCCGCGTCTGGATTCTAGCAACTGTATTTCTGTTTAACTTACGATGCTTAATACGATATACTACCTATGTATATCTGCCTCTAGCGACATCTCAGAAATGTGTCAAAACTAACATTTAAAATCCAAGCCATCGGTGAGGCATCTTTAGTTATTCAGTCTAAGCTTTGGTACAATTTTTCCGTAAGGAAGTTCGACTTACGAGATCAAATTACGTCGACCACTCGATACCAGCAGTACAACTTACTTGCTGTGACTCAGAAAGCGGTTCTTCCTCTTCCCGTTTATCAGATTTCTTGTCCCCGTGGCAAACCATAATATGATAGCGTAGTTGCGTAACCTTACGAAACGCATTTTCACAAAATTCGCATTTGAATGGCATCTCGTCCGTGTGAATCAATATATGATGGGTTAGATGCGCCTGTTGTCTGAAAGCTTTCTCGCATAATTCGCACTTGTACGGCATCTCGCCGGTGTGGCACATCAAGTGTCTTCTTAGAGAGTGTGCCAGACGAAACGTCTTTTTACATATCTCGCATGCATGTGGTTTCTCGCCCCCATGTACTGACAAATGATTTGTCAACGCGCCCTTGGCGAAGAATGCTTTCGAACAATGGCAGCACTTGAACTTATGAGTTCTTCCCCCCGTGTGCATTTCAAAATGCTTCCTTAGATTTTGGCGAGAGCGGTACCCTTTTTTACATATTTTACATACGTGGGGCTTCTCGCCAGTGTGCAATAACATGTGGTTTTTTAAAGTTTGGAGCAAGCGAAATGCCATTTTACATATTTCACATACGTGCGGTCTCTCCACCTTGTGACTCATCATATGACGACATAGGCCGTGCGGCTGACGAAACGCTCGTTTACATATTCCACATTTATGGGGCTTCTCGCCCGTGTGCACGAACATGTGGGTTTTTAAACCGTTGGGCCAACGGAACGCTTTTTTACATATCTTGCATTCGAACGGCTTCTTGCCCGTATGTATCAACCCGTAATTGGTGGCGAAAACTTTCGGACAATTGGGACATTTGAATTTGTTCACGTTAGTTTCCGTCGGTTCAATTTTTATTTCATCACCTATATCGGATGAAATCTCCGAGCGTCCGGAAAGACCGGCATGTTGGTCACTCTAATAAAATTAAGTGCAATGGGAATTTGAGGGTTTGTTTGTATGAAATCGAACAAATAATCTTTGAAGAGCACTTACCTTTTTGTTTTCTGTACAATCATAAGACTCTTTTATAGATTCTTCTTCAACTATATATTTCTCGTCAATCTCAAATTTAACTTGATCATAAAAAGACATTTTCCGCAATAAGAATCCATTAATTACTCAAAAAATTCATTGGTTTTCTAGAAACCAGTATTGCTTCTGTTGCTGTTTTGACAATCATACAGCGAGCAATGGAACTAATAAATAATAACCTTGAGGTAGGGTTCTGGCAAATGTCAAAAAGCAGTGGCGGACAGCATTATTATTAAATTATTTTTTGACTTGATATGTGTAATATGAATAAATCTTTCCTTAAATCCTCATTAAATTGCTTTTCTAAGACAGTAGACAGATGAAGTTTTGTTGAAGCATAAGGAAAACAACAATGTTGTATTTGATTTTGTTGATATGTAGGTTATTTAATTGGAAGAAATTTTCAGAATAAGGCGTGCATCAGAGATACTGCTTTAAAGTAGTAAAAAGAACATATTTTTCTATGTTGTAGATAGCATTTTGTTTTCAATATTCTTTTCATGATAAGGTCCATATTTAGTCCAAACATTGAAAGTATTTTGCCTTGGGAAAACAGAATCAACTATGTTAAGCCACGTCTATATATGTCTACAATAACACCATTGTTGTTTGTGTTAATGTAATAGGTATATGCTATAATAGGGAACACCCACAAAATTTAAAATCGCTAAAATTAGATTCTCTGTTTGTTATAATGATTATTAATCTCTTTGAAATATGTTGCAGTCGAGAGCAATTAAATTAAATTTAAAACAACGCAATTTTACATGGGCGGTTTTAAGGGTGTGGCGTCAATCTATTTATTTACGTCTGACTGCATAGAGCATGGAAATAATAAAAATAGAGCGGCATAGAGTAGATAATAGAGATATGACAGTTGGCGTTGTAAAGTCAGCATTTGCAGTGTTTGTCTGTTTGTTCGTTCCTAAATTTGTTGAATCTTTTGATTTAATATGGAAAAACCTAATATTAAATACTCCAAATATTGCTTAGTGCCGAAATGTGAATCAATGCCTATTCGAACACCAGGAAAAGTATTTATTTTTTATTTCATTGCCAGTGGGATCGGCGTTTGGTAGATTGTCACTTTGCGCCTTTACGAAAGCGCTCTCAGGCATTGTAATGCATAGAAAACGCTCCACGCTTACTTAAAGCACTGACGTTAAGCTTAAGGTAGACGTCCAAAATGACAGAACAAATTAATAGAATGACGTCCCATTTTCCGTTGGAGGTACTCGAAAGAGCTCGGGAGTTGGTCGGAAAGATTGAAATAATCTCAATTTCAATTATTAATTACTGAATTTATAAACAATTTCTATTTTTATGTAGTTCGACATTTTCGAACATAAACCATCTGATAAATACTCATTTTGGTATAAAACTGACATTCGCGTGTACAGGATGACCCAAATTGGGTGCAAGTATGGTGTATCTTGGTAAATATTAGTGATAGAGAAAAACTGATAAAGCACTTGCGATCTCTTTTTTTACGATCAAGTCAATGGTGCAGAGAAACTTTCGAAATTATTCTTCATTTCCGAGATATGGACGAAAATTAAGTTTTTTGACATTTAGAGGAATGCTTGTATCTCGCTTATTGTAAGAGATGTTGGGATGCAATGTAGACATTCTTAATGCACTTTTTTGAGTAAATTACAGTGGCGTAGTCAACATTCTTATATTATGAAGGGTTTCGGAACTGCGGGTCAAGCTTTGTAATTTCAAATGGCGGCCATATTTGATTTTCATTTCGTTGCATAGAGGAATTTTTTCTGCTTTCAACAATATATAGTTTGACATATCTGACATCAATAATTACGGAGTTATGACGAATTTTCTGTTTTAAACATAAAACATATATTATAATAGGCTTGTTTCACAGTCTTAGCCATCGTATGTTTTCGACAGATATAATAATTATCCACATCGTCACTATTTTTTAAATTGGTATAAATATTTATTTATAACAATCGAATTAAATTATGCATGTAATGAATGAATAAATACCTACATATATCAAATTTTTATCATAAATAGACACACAGAATGATACTATTATTATATTCGAAGCAATAAACGTGCCAACTCAGCTGGCGATTTATATTTTGAATTTTATCTTGAGCGTCGCCTATCTCATCAATAAATATTAAGATGATTTGGGAACGTTTTCATTAATTTTGGACCTTCAAGCAGCAGAGTCTTCTGAATATGGACGGATGAGGTTGATGACGTTCGGGATAGCGTGCAAAATATAAATCGGCAGCTGCGTTGGCATGTTTATTGCTTAGAATATAACACTCATCATATTAGGTATATTACTCCAAATTAGAAAATTCCATTTTGTGTTAATGATCCACAACAATAGCACTAACAATAATTGTTGAAATGTCAAATCATACATAAAAGTCAAATGCTGTGTGTTAGTTTGTTTCATCATAGCCACCTTATGTTTTCGACAGACAGTAATTATCCGCATTAATTAATGAAACAGAAAATTCGATATAGCTGCGTTAATATTAAAGTTAGATATATCAAACTATATATCTCTGAAATCAGAAAAAATCCTCCATTCAACTGTGTGGAAATTAAATATGGCCGCCGTTTAAAATTACACAAGTTTGGCACGCAGTTCATAAACCCTTCATGAGTCATGACATTAAAATCTGACTACGCCACTGAATTTTACTCAAAAAAGTGCATTAAGAATGTCTACATTGCATCCCACCATCTCTTACAATAAGTGAGGCACAAGCATTCCTCGAAATGTCAAAAAACTTAATTTTCGTCCATAGCTTGGAAATGAAAAACAATTTCGAAAGTTTCTCTGCACCATTGACTTGAACATAAAAAAAGAGATCGTAAGTGCTTTATCAGTTTTTCTCTATCACTAATATTTACCAAGATACACCATACTTGCACCCAATTTGGGTCATCCTGTACACCCTATTACAGGGTGTATCCAAATAAGTGCGAAAAAATTTAAGAGGCGATTCCTTGTTGAAAATTAAAGGGGGTGTTTGATATAAACAAATCCTCATATGTCCCTCCCTTAGGAGTTACGCTCCTCCAAAGTGGGAGGTGGAAATTATGTTTTTTATTTTTTTGTCAAAATCTGAAGTTTTTAAATGAATGAAGCTTTCTAAGGCATATTTTTAAACAATCAAATTCTTACACGGTAAAAATGTAAAAAAATAAGAGGGGTTGCGAGTTTCATCCACTTATAACAATATGGATAGGTCAAAAAATATTCGAATGTAGCCTTTTTCACATTAGAAGCCTTCCACCAACATTTCCTTAACTTTTTCAGATTTTGGGAAAATAAATAAAAACCTAATTTCCACCTCCCACTTTGGAGGAGCGTCACTCCTAAGGGAGGAACATATGAGGATTTGTTTATATCAAACACCCCCTTTAATTTTCAACAAGAAATCGCCTCTTAAATTTTTTCGCACTTACACCCTGTATATTAAATCGTCAGGTGGAACATGGTTTATTATTTCGAATGAAAATTTGACATTTGGGACGCGCCACTTTTGTGGTGTTATACACCACAAATACTAGGGTACAAACGAACTACTGTGAAATATACCACCGGCGGGAATCTTAAAATTTCAAAATAATTTAACCAGCGAAAGCATGTAACATCCCGCCATTTGTTTACTTTTTGAAATATATTTTGGCAATCCGCTGTAAGTATTATACTACTAAAACCCCATATTTTTATCATATTTGACATATCTAATTACTTCCGGTTAAACCGGAAGTGACATCAACTTTATTATGTTAAATAGCATTTTTTTAAGATAGTTCGATAGGCCTTTTTATCATACATACCCAAAAACTTTATATTTTTGACGTCAGAGGGCGTTAAATGAAAAAGTCACGTTGGCTGTGAATTTGACGACATGAGCCTAATTTTAAACGTTTTATTGAATTAAACTATTAATTCTAACAGACTGATTTAATGTCCATGGAAAAAATTTCGAATTTGAAGCAGTACATCCTTTATTTTTTTAAAAATAAGGTTAACATAGTCGTTTTAAGTGTTTTGTAAAATAGAATTTAAATTAGTAATTGATCATTGAATTGCACTTTTATGCACAAATTGTGAGGAAAATAAACTGAAGTTCGAAAAACAAGAAAAAATGTTAGCACCTAGCTATTTAGAATTTCAGGAAAAACTCGGTTTTAAAAACGAATATTTAAAATTTCAAATAGTTTTTGAAATCGAGTTTTTCCTGAAGTTCTAAATAGCAAGGTGCTAATATTTTTCTTGTTTTTCGAACTTCAGTTTGTTGTCCTCACAATTAGTGCATAAAAAGAAGGATCTGACGTTTGTGACGCGCCACTTAGGTCCCTAATTGGCACATTGGCAGTGTCACAAATCGAAAAGAATCTGACACTCCTGACTACAGAGGTTCTCAACAAGTTTGTCCACATGCGCAGAAGGCGACGAAAATTGGTTCTCGCAGTGTCAAACCTTTATACTAAACCAAGGGGTGTCCTTTTCACATTACACAGAAAAAGTTCAATGAGAAAAATATGTTATTTACATCATAAAGCTAGTTATGTTATTTTGTGATCCGTTCTTTGTCCCCATCAATTTCTTCTTTGTTTTCCTCTTCAATAAGATGACTGTTTACATCGTTCTAAATCGGGATCAAATTCTTCCTTCACATCGTCAACTAGAATTTCCTCAAACTGAATTTTTTCTTCAAATAATACGTTATCTGACTCAAATTTTATATCGCTCTCAGCCTTATGCTGTTCATTGAGATGACTGTAGAGTTCGTCTTCTCGATAAAAACTCATCACACATAATTGGCACTTGTGCGTGTTCTGGCCATGATTCTCCACCATGTGTAAGTCAAGATCACCGTTTCGGCGGTAAGCAGTTTTGCATATTTCGCATATGTAGAACCTCTGATACTCGTGGGTCATCATGTGACTTTTCAGATGCCCTTGGTGCCTGAATGATTTTCTACATATTTTACACACGTAAGGCTTCTCGCCTGTGTGAAGCGTAACGTGTCTTTTTAGAGATAAGGCTTCGCGAAATCCCTTTTTACATATTCCGCATACGTGGGGCCTCTCATCAGAGTGAGTCGACAGGTGGCTCGTTAGATGCCAACGGTGCTGAAACGCTTTCGTACATATTTCACAAACGTGAGGTCTCTTGCCCGTGTGGCTCACCATATGATTGCTAAGCATTTGCGGCGAACGAAACGCCATTTTACATACCGGGCATACGTAAGGTTGTTCACCTGTATGTATCGTCCAGTGGTGCTTTAATCCTTCGTATCTCTTGAAGACTTTCAGACAATAGCTGCATTCGTATTTGCCTGTGTGGCACACCATATGAAAGCTCAGAATTTGCGGCAGACGGAACGCCTTTTTACATACCGGGCATATACACGGTTTTTCACCTATATGTATCGTCGAGTGTTGCTTTAATCCTTCATATTTAAACGTACTATTCTTTTGACCAATTTGTGTTCGTTCATTTATATCGTCGTTATTTACCTGCGAAAAAAAACAGCCTGTAAATGAAGTTAACTAATTTTGAGCAACCCTGCTTACCCTCTTTTCCTCTATAGAATAATCAGACTCTTTTATTGACTCTGCTCCTTGAACTATACAGTTTTCTTCCGCCTCCAGTTTTAATCTGGATTTAACGGGATCGTTAAACGACATTTATTCTTATTTAAAGAATATTTTTCACACCGCACAAACCACAATGTACGTATGCCAGAACTTTTGACAACTGGACAAGGAACAAACGATAAACGAACTAAAATCTGGATCTAGAAATCAGTGACGGCGAATACAAGCCTAACCTTATATTTTAAGAATTGTTCCAATTTTGGGAAATTCTGGAATTTAAAAATACATATACTTAATAAATACTTGATATTCGACCCCGATTAGAGTCTTGGTCAAGATTAATAATTGAAAAGTATAAAATCTTTAGAATAGGGATGGCAAAAATATATCGATATATTCAAAATATCGATAAATGCAGTCATATATATCGATATATTTATATCGTTTTTAATATTCTAATCTATCGATGTATATATCGATATATCAGTTCGATATATCGAAAAGTTTACTTTCCCTTTTCTGTCAAAGACGTGATATTTTAAAATATACACACATCAGACATTACCTTGTGGCGTCCTCAATGCTCACAAGTTTCAATCGACCTACTAGTAGCGCTTTCACACTGCTCTGCCTCTAGTTGGCAGCGTTGTAGAGAAACAGGATTGTCGACCCTGACTACTGAACACACGGTTGCCGCCAAGTAGTACGTATTCTATGGGGGACTTGTTATCATGAATATCATGTAAGAAATCTTCATTCTGTAACACGTTATTTTGTACTTGTTTATTCAACTGAAATACATGGGTTTTTATTGTTTATATGGAGTGTGCATAAAAATAATTAACCAAACATCCATAAATGGTGACCAGCCGACGTGATGAATGGAGATACCGGTAAAATAACGGGATGCACGTGTTTAACCTCTATCAGTGAACAACCACAATAATTGTCGCGATGGCCGAGCCAAATCAAAACGTCCAGGTAGATCGAGTTTCAATCAAGCCACCACCGTTCTGGAAAACGGACCCTAAAGTTTGGTTTCTTCAACTAGAAGCTCAATTCCAACTAGCAAACGTCACTGCTGACGCAACAAAATTCAATTATGTTGTCAGTGCCATAGACACGGAAATTTTAGCCCAAGTAACGGATATTCTAAGTTCTCCACCAGCCAACGATAAGTATATCGCTATTAAAGAAAGGTTAATAAATATATTCTCGGATTCTAATGAGCAAAGGCTCCGCCGACTACTTTCAGGTCTGGAACTAGGGGACAAGAGACCTTCTCAATTACTCAACGAAATGAACCGCCTAGGTGGAACTGCTGTCTCGGAAGAATTAGTAAAAACCCTATGGATGCAACGCCTACCATCACAAATGCAGTCTGTACTGACTACAAGTTCTGACACTCTCCGCAATTTAGCGAAAATGGCAGATAAAGTAGCTGAAATAGAACAACCGCGAAGTTTCACCGTATCCTCAAGCGAAAACAGTGATTTGGTAGAAACAGTTAAGCAACTCGCGCGGGAAGTTGCAGAACTCAAGACAATACGTCATCGGGACTTCGGAGAATCTCAAAACAGATCATTTCATAACCAACGACCACGATCAAGATCGCGTACACCCGGTAGAAACAGATCTAGAGTGCCTCCAGACAGCGAAGTATGCTGGTACCATTACAATTTTAAAACAAGTGCCAGGAAGTGTTCTGCGCCTTGCAAATTTTTCGGTTCCAATGCTGAGGCTGCAAAAAACGAGATGCCGCATCACTAACAGCGACATGTGATGTGGCAGGCTCCCGTCGCATAGAAGACACAGCGCATGAACCTCAATTTACTGCTAGTTTCCGATTAATTATTTCTGACCCTTCCACAGGTACAAAATTTTTAATCGACTCAGGCTCGGATGTCTCCATCATCCCCAGGACCTCTGTCAACTGTACACCATCAGGATTCAAGCTGTATGCAGCCAACAACTCAGAAATTGATACATATGGCACCAAGAGGCTCACAGTCAGTTTGGGACTGCGCAGATCCTTCAGCTGGTCGTTCATCGTGGCGAATACAAAAAGTGCAATTATTGGAGCCGATTTCCTGCATCACTTCAACCTGCTGATCGACTTAAGGAGAGGTAAATTGATTGACCCTCTTACTAGTGTCACTGCATCCGGAAACAGAGTTGCTAGTTCTGTAAACTCGGTGTTTACAATGGCACCTAACCTAAAATTTTCCGAAATATTGAAAGAGTTTCCAAGCATCACAAATTTCAATAATCCCTTTCAATTGGAGTCAACCTCACATAATACCATGCATTTCATTGAAACCAAGGGCCCCCCAATTTTTGCAAAAGCACGCCGTCTACCGCCAGATAAATTAAAAATAGCGAAACAAGAATTCCAATACATGCTCGATAACGGTATATGCAGGCCTTCCAATAGCCAATGGGCCAGCCCCTTGCACATGGTCAAAAAGAAAAATGGTGAATGGCGCCCTGTAGGTGACTATCGGAAATTAAACTCTGTCACCATTCCTGATCGATACCCAATTCCACATATACACGATTTCTCACACCTTCTAGCTAAAAAATGTATCTTCAGTACCCTAGATCTCACACGTGCCTACCACCAAATACCAATTGAACCATCTTCTATTCCCAAAACCGCAATCATTACCCCCTTTGGACTTTTTGAATTTACAAAAATGCAGTTTGGTCTACGCAATGCTGCGCAATCATTCCAGCGTTTCATTCACGAAGTTTTATTGGGACTAGATTTCTGCTTTCCTTATATTGATGACATTCTCATTGCCTCATCCGATGTTAAGGAGCATGAACAACATCTTCGTTCTGCCTTCGAACGAATAAAAAAACACAATCTCTCTATCAACCCAGACAAATGTGTTTTTGGTGAAAATAGTGTAAAATTTTTAGGATATAAAATATCAGCTGATGGTACCTTGCCTCCTCCTGAAAAAGTCTCTTCCATTAACGAATATCCCAAGCCCAAAACAGTGATAGAATTGCGTCGTTTCCTGGGCATGATCAATTTTTACAGGCATTTCATCCCCAACGCCGCAAAACACCAAGCAATTCTAAACGATTATTTTAAAAACAGTAAGAAAAATGACAAAACTCCAATCAATTGGTCTGTCGAAAGCACTTTGGCATTTGAAAAATGCAAAGCTGATTTGGCTAATGCAACCCTGCTCGTTCACCCATCTTCCAAGTCTCCTGTATCACTCACAGTTGACGCTTCAGATTTTGCCATCGGTGCAGTAACCGAACAGTTTGAATCTGGTAAATGGAAACCACTTGGATTCTTTTCAAAGAAACTCACAGCAGCACAACTCAAATACAGCACCTATGATCGTGAACTTCTAGCAATTTACAAAAGCATAAAGCACTTCCGCCATGTTTTAGAAGGAAAACAATTCTCTGTCTTTACTGACCACAAACCGCTTACTTTTGCTTTTCTGCAAAAAAGTGACAAAGCCTCCCCGCGACAGGCAAGACAGCTAGATTTTATTGGTCAATTTACCACCAACATTATTCATGTTAGTGGCAAAGAAAACGTTGTCGCTGATGCACTTTCTCGACTGGAAAGCATCAACTGTCCAGAACCAATAGACTACAACGCATTTGCTAAGGAGCAAGATAATGATGCTGAGCTGCGACGTATACTCCAAAATCCAGTAAGCACATCACTCACATTATGCCAAATTGTAGCTCCAAATTCAGATGTCCAAATTTACTGCGATGTCAACAGAAACAAAGCAAGACCATTTGTACCCAATAATATGCGCAAGAAGATCTTTGTAAACTATCACAATTTATCACACCCTGGAATCCGGGCTACAACAAGGCTAATATCAACAAGATTTGTTTGGCCATCTATGAACAAGGACCTCCATGAATGGACAAGAGCTTGTTTAGGTTGTCAAAGAGCCAAAATTCACCGTCATACCCTAACCCCCTTCCAGAGCATGAAACTTCCTGATGAACGTTTCCAAATCATAAATCTCGACTTAGTAGGTCCTCTGCCACCTTCAAAAGGTTTCTCTTATTGTCTCACCATGATCGACAGATACACTTGTTGGACCGAAGCCATCCCCATCTCTGATATAAAAGCTGAAACTGTGGCAGAAGCCTTTTATTCTCATTGGATAGCTCGTTTCGGTACCCCAACCCAAATCATCACTGATCAGGGCCGTCAGTTCGAAAGTTCCTTGTACAGTGCATTAGCCACCTTCATGGGCATTAGAAAGACACGTACATCTCCTTACCATCCCCAAGCCAATGGTAAAATTGAAAGATGGCACAGAATTGTCAAAACTGCCATTAAAACCCATAATAATGAAAGGTGGGTTGAAGTTCTCCCAACAATTTTGCTTGGTTTACGCTGTACCATTAGAGAGGATGCAGAGGCATCACCAGCAGAAATGCTGTATGGCTCTGGCATCCGATTACCCGGAGAGTTTTTCGAATCTTGCAACTTACATACAGAACCTGCTTCATTTATCCAGCAACTGAAGGAAAAAATATCAGCATTGAAGCCAGTTCCCGACTCAAATCACTCAAGAAACAAAGTTTTTGTGTCTCCCGCTTTTAGTGAATGTACACATGTGTTTGTGCGTCACGATGCAGTGAAAAGGCCATTACAGCCTCCGTACGATGGCCCATATCGAGTGATTAAGCGTTCTGAAAAATATTTTACCATCGAGGTAAAAGGTGTAGAGACAAATATTTCTTTAGACCGCCTTAAACCTGCATTTTTTGCTAAAGACGATGTTGTTTCACATGATCACTCTTATACTAATGTTTATTGTACTAAAAAAGAACATTGCAAAAGGATTCAATTTAATGTTTAATTTTTCAAGGTAATGCTATTTATGTTTTCTAATCTTTTCTGTGAAATCTGTAAATTTTGTTTGTATCGTGGCTAAACCACTAGGGAGGGAGTAGTGTGGCGTCCTCAATGCTCACAAGTTTCAATCGACTTACTAGTAGCGCTTTCACACTGCTCTGCCTCTAGTTGGCAGCGTTGTAGAGAAACAGGGTTGTCGACCCTGACTACTGAACACACGGTTGCCGCCAAGTAGTACGTATTCTATGGGGGACTTGTTATCATGAATATCATGTAAGAAATCTTCATTCTGTAACACGTTATTTTGTACTTGTTTATTCAACTGAAATACATGAGTTTTTATTGTTTATATGGAGTGTGCATAAAAATAATTAACCAAACATCCATAACCTTGAGAAAAGCACAAACTGAAACTGCATGGTTATAAAGTGATATTAGTGGCAATATGCTATACGCTGCTGCTCTCTGTTGGGCGTTTATTGATATCCCAACTAGGTTTTGCCAAGTAGGCCACTTCCACTCTGTTTAATAGACTGCTTATCTTCATGCTAAACAATGAACGAGCTGGGTTCAGTAGCAAAACGCGCAGGGAGTTTTTGTTCGAATACAAGCGGATCCTTTTTCTTTTTTTTTCTTATAAAGTTTGTTGTAATTTACAGAATTTTGCATTCCATATGTTGTGTCCAGTGTTCCGCCACGAAAGGTATTTCTAAAGAAAATCCGCTATTACTGATGAAAACAAGGGAATACATAATAGCACGCTTTATTCCTGTCTGCTGTACCTAGATTTTGGTAGGCAGGTTTTTGTAATTAAAAAATATATCGATATTTCAAATATATCGATATTTTCTTTGCAATATATCGTACGTATCGATATATCATATGATACAATACATATATCGATATATGAAAATATTTTGCCATCCCTACTTTAGAATAAGTATTTTTTATTGAACAATTATTTAAAACTTTTTGAATAGCACATTTTCTAAACAGTGGGATAGAATGGGCAACTGGACGACTTTTTTCATTTGAAAAATTGAAAATTTGGACGAAAATATTTGACCCCTATTTTTGCGTTTTTCTCTGTGCTACACTTTTAAGGCAGAAAAAAGATAATTAATAGTTATTTAACGAACAAGTGTATTAATCGCTTTTTAACATACGAGTTAGTTACAAAATTTTTTCGTCGACTTTTAACGTAAAATCTTCGTCAACATCCATTTATTAAATTTGGACGAATTACGATTTCAGAAACTATAAACTTGACAGTGACAGATATTGATGGCGCGAGAACTTGATTTGGATATTTAATTTTGTGAACCTATGTTAGCGGTTGCCTAGAGTATTAAAATCGTTTATTAATAGAAATCGTTCATTAATAGGGGTCATTAACAATCTCTTTTGCGTTTGTTAATCATATTATTTATAAATACACTGTCGACGGAAATAATTATTTTGCCATGCCAAAATTACACGTCATGCGTGCTTCCGATATTGTCATATGCAACTTGAAATCATTATTTTCTACTTTTCTAATAAATAGCGATTTATTCATGAAAATGAATAATTGCAAAACACAATGACTGCACCAACTAAAATTATTTCGAGAAAACGGAATACAAGAACTAAAAACGCTAAACGTTTTTGAATTATATGACAACACAGCACACAGCGGTTTATTCGTATTTTATCAGATTAGTAGAGCTCAAGGGTACAAATTTTCACTTTGGTAGGGGGATCGTTGTTACAACCTGCAACTTGTTGCAATCTGAAGTTCATGTCTTGACTATAATATATACAAAAGCTGTCAAAAATCGTAATGTGCAAAAGGGCATTATATCCAAAAACTGAGTTATGCACACTGGCGTACAGAGCGTAAAAATTGCTATCGTTTGGCATCAAGATCATTAAATTATTTGTGGTGTTTCTACCTCTAAAAAACTGCTGAAGAAACAATTTAGTACAGGCCTTTACGGGAGAAAATTTTTTGAAAGCTGAATATCTCCGTTCAAATGCCGAGAAAATTTGCAAGATTTCAACAAATTTTACATTTATATCGCGATAACTTTTAAGTTAACGCCTAAATCGAAAAATTTTGTTCTTTACAAAATCTTGCACGTTTCCTTCGGAGTCTGATGGTTCGACATGCAGATTTTTATCTTCTACGTATATTGAGTTGTGCAATTAAATATAAGAAGATGTAAGAAACGCGACCGGTCGGCTCCCGATACCAGTACCCGTCCCAATCCCGCTGCGCTGGTTTGCATCTCACTTTTCGCCGTAGCTCCGTCTCCGTCTTGCTAATTGATATGAAAATAAAGTTACTTATTACAATAAATTTACAAACTAATTTTCTTCCGCAGTATCGGACTGACTTTCGTCCTTCGGCGGCAAAACTGACAGTTTTGTGGTTTATGTACTTATTCTTGCACAAGTTTTGTGCCATACACTTGCAAGCAGTTACCCAGGTTTGTTTATTTTTCCTGCAAGAACACACTTTGCTTCCACTGTCTGCAATAAATTACGAGATTTACGATTAGGAAGTCAAACAAATTTGATCACTCATAGCTTTCTTACGAAGGCAGATTAAAATGAAATCTACCTAACCAGGAAAGAAAAGAGCTAGACAAAAACAAAATTTTATTTTTCGACATATGAACCTTTAACAGTTACACACTTCGTCCAACGCTTCTCCAATAACGCGATACCCTCCAAAAAGAATTCTTTCGGTAACTCCTCGAAAAACTCGAAAACGACCTCTTTGAGTTCTTCATCTGAAGAAAATCGACGTCCTCGCAAGTGTTTCTTCAGCTTAGGAAAGAGGTAATAGCCCAACGGAGCTAAGCCAGGGCTGTAAGGGGGGTGTCGTAACTCAACAAACCCGCGGAGTTGTTGATTTCTTCCCGAACTTTGTGCGTCGTATGCACTCAGCAATTGTCGTGCAGCAATAAAGTTTTTTGGGAAAAATTACAGGGCCTCTTTTGGCGTATCGTAACTTTTAAATTTTTGTTTCTTTGTAGACATCTGCGTTAATTGTAGACCCCTTCTGCATATATTCAATCCACAGAATGCCCTTATTATCCCAAAAAATTGACGCCATCAGCTTCCCTGCAGATGCTTGCATTTTTGCCTTTTTGGTCGTGGAGATCCTTTGTGCAACCATTGCATTGACTCTTGTTTTGTTGGAGGATCCCAGTGGAACACCCACGTTTCATCGCCCGTTACAACTTTGGAGAAAAAGGTCTTGGCCACGAGCTAACGCCGCCAAGTTTTCTTCGCAATTTTTCTTGCCTACACAACCTTTGTTCAGGAGTCAAGATTCTCGGAATCCAGCGCGCTGACAATTTATCCATCCCCAAATCTTCATGCAAGAGTCAACACAGATGCCTCGCAGAATCCTATTGCATGGGCGATAATCGAGATTTTGATTCGTCGATCCTGTAGCACCATTTCTTCCACTTTCTTGATGTTGCCTTCGCTCCTTGCCTCCACAGGTCGTCCACTTTTAGGGTCATCTCGAATGGATTCTCTGCCCCATTTGAACTGCTTTGACCAGAATTTTATTTGAAAATATGATGGACAATTTTCACCATATACAGCAGTCATACGTTCGTGTATGATTTTTGACGGATTGCCTTCTTTTGTCAAAAACTTTATCACGCTTCTATGCTCTAGTTTTAAATCACTTATTTCCCCGCGTTTGCAGCTTCACACACACCACAAAAATGAATTGATTTATACACAACTTGACAGATACTCGTTAAACAGTTACAGCAACTTGACAGTAAACACTTGCCATGATAGGGCGTTTGTTTCATGGCTAGGTAGATTTCATTTTAATGTTCCCTCGTACATCCACATTTATTTAAAATAAAAGAATCGGTCGGGAAAGGGGGAAGTGTCATTAAAATTGGTTGGATACTGCCGTCATCTTCTAATTTCCATCCGAGCTCTTCCAAACTTGGAAGTTCTTGTAATGTTTTTAACGTTAGGGGGTCACTGGTTTTGGAATGACACCACTATAATCAAGTAGGCTATTTTTTAATGTATAAACAACAATAACGTTACACGACATTAATACACAACAACAACGCTTCAAGTCTCATCATGCACTTTTTCGTTACTTAACTTATTGCAAGGTTGCCAACCTTAAAGTTACTAAAACACTGGCGCGCGTATGCGCATGTACCTACTTAAATACATCACAGTTCTTAAATTGGTTGCAGGGCATTTGTTCAGATTTTAACTTGAAAGTATGCTCTCAAACAGTGTTGTTTAAGAGCATGGTCCCACGCTAAACTTCAAAACTACACCCCGATCATTATGTGTAATTTGAAACAAGATAGAAAGAGGTTTTTTTTAACTGGGACTGAAAAGACCAGTTAACTTCCTCAAGGCAACAGATTTGAGGTCTTTGAATAAAACGGTTGAAACTCACATCCAAAATGCAGTAACAGATATTAAATCTGGAAACCATGAAAAATTAACCTGGCACAAATCATGTTATTTGACGTCACGTACACCAGCGGGACCGCGAATATGAAGAAATGGGCATTGAACCACCACCTCATGTTGGAGTATCCTTGCGCCGAGGAACTTTCAATATTCACAAATGCATAATTTGCCTGAAACGCTTAATAGGAAAACGGCTTTCACAAGTTATGTCTGTCAACATAGAAAACAAAATTAAGAACTTAGCAACTGTGAGTTCAGATGTATTAAAACGGATTGGCTCAAATGATTTGATAGCTATGGAAGTAAAGTATCATGCAGGTTGCATTTTTCGGCAATTGGGAAATTATGACAAAAATACAAGAAATGAATTATTAAGCGTAGTAAAAGAAGCATTTGAAGATGACACAAACAAAGACTTACCAATGGAGAAGACTATGCAAACGGTGCAAGCAGGAATAGAAAGAGGTAAAGCGGTAAAGGGTATACGGTATCTGCTACATATGACAGGTATTGTGCATTAGGCGGAATCAAATCAAGACGGATATTTGTAGAGCACATGAGAAAACACTTTGGCAGTAATGTCGAAGTAATCAAATACATCATCGTTATTCATTCCAACTATTCCCAAATCGGAAATTGTTCATTATTCATGCGTTAACCGGTTGTGATATACAACAAGTCATTTCCCTGGCATTGGAAAGAAAACGTGCTGGAAAATCTATCAGTAGCATTACCATTACTTGGATGGCATAGGGATGTTGTAAATATGTACCAAAACTTCACGTTCTATTTTAGTTTAGGCCATGTAGTGCCATCTATGTTTGTTTATTTGTATCACAGCGTCCTATATTGCTATCTCTTTTCTATCAAGTAGCACAGTTAAATAAATGCACAGATCGCGTCAACACGTGTTTTTTCTCTCCGAGTTTTCCCCAACGTTTTACCCCAAATTAATAAGCTGCTACTTAAATTAATATTATTAACATCAGGTTATGGCCCCAGGTCGCTTAGAACGCAAAATTTCGGGTACTCAGTAGTTCGGGAAGTGAAAGAAAAAACTTTTGTCGTGTCGAGGTCGCGTGTATTCTCACAAGAGAAAAATGGCCGCCAATTACTTGACGAGTGTTTCAAGGCTCTTAGGTCGTGAGAATTATGATGAATGGGCTTTCGCAGTCGAGAACGTATTTGTGCTTGAGGGCTTAAACAAATGCATTTGATGGTAGCGAGACCGATACAACCAACATTGCAAAAGCCAAGGCCAAGCAGGTTTTAACGATCGACCCATCTTTATTTCCGCATGTAAAAGATGCAAAGACTGCTCAAGAAGTATGGACCAATCTAAAAAGGCTATATGATGATAGTGGTTTCATGCGTAAAATTGGACTTTTGTGCGCGCTGATATCGGCTAGGCTTGAAAACCACGATAGCATGGAGTCGTACATCAACCAGATCGTCGAAACCTCCCAGAAATTACGGCGCACCAGTTTCAAGATCGACGAAGAGTGGGTGGGGTCGCTGCTATTAGCAGGTCTCCCTGAAAAGTACGCCCCTATGATCATGGCGGTAGAGCACTCAGGGATTGACATTACCACAGATTCCATAAAAACGAAGTTGCTTGATATGCAGACAGATGGCGGTAGTAGTGGCAACAATGGTGCTTTTGTCGCCAACAAAAATTTCAAACCAAGTTTTCGAAAGTCATTCAGAGATGGCGCTGGCAGGACGAATTTCAAAGGAAAATCAGCTGGTTCTGCTGGAGGTGGTCAATCGAGTTCAAGTTTTGGCAATAAAAAGGACCTTAGTAATATTGTATGTTATAAGTTTAAGAAGAATGGACATTTTATGTCAAAATGCCCCAATAATAATAGATCTGAAGGAGGATTCAGTGCTGTGTTCACCACAGGAGATTTCAAAGAAACTGACTGGTATGTTGATAGTGGAGGAAGTGTGCATTTGACAGCTGGTAAACAATAGTTGAAAAACCAAAGGAATCCTGATTTGCCCGAGATTATAGTGGCCAACAGATCTAAAATTAATGTGGAATGTGCTGGTGATGTTGAAATAAAAACAATCGCAGACAGAGAGCACAGTATATTGCTGAAAGGAGTCCAATATACCGGGTGGGGATTTAGTGTGTAATCGGCCCATATCTCTGGAACTATTTAAGATATCAAAATGAAATTTTGCACGAATGTGGGGATCCACACGGAGCATTTCCCGAAATTATTTAGGTATATACAGGATGTTCACATTCTGAGTACCAGACCAAAGTTCTATTTTTTTAAATGGAAACCCTACGTGTCCTTGCATAAAATGAATTCCCCATAAAATTCCATGAAAATTGATATACTACATGATGTGGTTTTGACTAAGGAATGTTGAGATATTGACATTTTTGTGCTATTATGGACCCAAATTTATGACGCTACTGACGCATACTAACCAAAGCCACCTAAAATTTCTTTGTTGAAATAGGTTCACACACTGCTCTATTTTTGAAATCTATAAATAATTTTATCATAATGCTTGAGATAATACAGGGTGGTTAAGTTATGCAAAACAGAAGTTTTCTCAAAAATTTCAAATGGAACACCATGTATATTATTTGTACAATTGATGGTCATTTTACTAAGCTTTTTATTGATGTGGATATTGCCAAGTCTATCAGTAAAAGTTTCGGCAGAATGTACAATTGAATTATAAAAATGTAGAGTTTCGTCATTATTTTACATTATTTTTGATGATCACCCCTATTTTGTCACCCAAAACTCCAAAAAAGGTCTGTATTTTGTTTCTATAGAATATTTAGCAAATGATGTTTACATTAACACAAGAAATCCCATCCCAAGATTATTTCTTAAAGATAATATTTTCTTTCATGGCACTCCTTGTTTGAAAATTTTACCCGACTTTAAAGACATTATACATTTAAGAATATAACCATCAAGAAACAATTTTACAATAAGATTTATTGTCTTTATATTGATACCAATTTGCAGATACAAAATATAAACATTATTGTGAGTTTTGAGCAACAGAATAGGGGGAATTCGCCAAAAAGAGTATAAACTAATAATGAAATTCAGTAATTTTGATGTTCAATCGTAATATCTGCCGAAACTATCAGTAGTAGACCTGGCAATATCTACATCAATTAAAAGCTTAGTTAACTGACTGTCAGTTGTGCAAATAATATACATGGTGTTCTATTTGAAAGTTTTGAGAAAAATTCCCTTTTGCGTAACTTAACCACCTTGTATAATCCTAAGTATTATGGTGAAAGTATCTATAGATTTTACAAATACAGCAGTGTATAAGCCTCTTTCAATAAAAAATAATTAGGTGGCTTTGGTCAGTAGGCGCCAGTAGTGTCATAAATTTGGCACCATAATGACATAAAAATGTCAATATCTTAACAGTCCTTACTCAAAACCACATCATGTAGTATATCAATTTTCATGAAATTTTATGGGGAATCGAAATCACGCAAATACTTGTGGGGTTTCCATTTAAAGAAATAGAACTTTGGTCTGGTACTCAGAATGTCAACATCCTGTATATACATAAATAATTTTACGAAATGCTCCATGTGGTTCCCCACATTCGTGTAAAATTTCATTTTAATATCTTAAGGATTACCAGAGATATGAACCGATTACACACTAAATCCCCACCCGGTATTCCAGGTTTGACAATAAATCTACTATCTGTTTGTCAATTGATAAGTAATGGAAATAGAGTGTGTTTTCGTGAAAATGGGTGCGACATTTTCAATCCAGAGAATATTTTAGTGGCAACTGCTAGTCTTAACAACAATGTTTACAAACTGGATGTTTGCAAAGACCGATCAGTGTGTTTTCAAGCAGTGAGAAGTGATATTTGGCATCAACGTTTAGACCACATTAATGATAGCTACCTAAATAAGACAGCCAAGCTGGTAGATGGTCTTGTGTATAAGGGTGAGGCTAGGATTGGAAATTGCGAGGTGTGCTGTAAAGGCAAGCAAGCCCGTTTGTCTTTTCCCAAGGAAGGTAGTCGTGCACAGCAACTACTGGAGGTGATACATAGTGACATCTGTGGTCCCATGGAAACAATATCTTTAGGCGGAGCTAAGTATTTCCTGACATTCATAGATGACTACAGTCGAATGTGTTTTGTGTACTTCCTAAAGACGAAGGATGAGGCATTTGGTAAGTTCAAAGATTTCAAAAGTTTAGTTGAAAATCAGCAAAACCTCAAAATTAAATTGCTGAGAAGTGATAATGGAGGCGAATTTTGCAGCAGAGATTTTGACAAGTATTTAAAGAATGCTGGCATCATACATCAGACCTCGAATAGCCATACACCTCAACAAAATGGAATGGCTGAGCGCTTCAATCGCACTCTAGTTGAGAAGGCGAAGTGTCTTTTGTTTGATAAGGGCCTGAGCAAGTCGTTATGGGCCGAAGCTTGTAACACAGCATGTTATCTGAAAAATCGTACAGCATCTTCAAAACTTTCGAAGACTCCCTATGAAATGTGGACTGGTAGGAAGCCAAACGTCAGCCATCTTCGAGTGTATGGGAGCACAGCAATGGTTCATGTTCCAAAGGTCAATAGGAATAAGTGGGACCAGAAATCAGTCAGATATCATTGTTGGCTACGATGAGACTATAAAAGGATATAGATGTTTTAATCCTGCGACAAGAAAAGTGATATTCAGTCGTGATGTGATTATTATGGAAAATGCAAGCATAGCATTACCCCATACTGAGACCAATACTGTTCAAGAAGAAGTCCCAAGAGATGATTTAGATTCAGTGGGAGAAGGAAACGGACAACTTCCTCCAAGCTTAGATGAATCTCTGGTCAATGAGGCTACCAATTCTGACGATGATAGCGATTATGTTCCTGACGAGCCATCCAATGATCCAGAAGTACTAGAAGCTCCAAGAAGATCACAGAGAGGAATCAAAAAGAAGACCTTTGATGAGTATGTGACATACTTCAATGGCGCTAGTAATGGTGACGAAGCACAAAACACTTTGGATCTTCCGAGGACAGTAGCCGAGGCACTTTCGAGGCCAGATGGGCATGAGTGGGAGCAGGCCATGTTAGAAGAAATCAGTTCATTCAATGAGAATGAAACGTGGGAGCTTGTCGATGCACCAGAGGCTGGAACAATTGTGCAGTGTAGGTGGGTGCTAAAAATGAAAAGTGACAGTGACAATAAAAGTAGGTATAGGGCTCGACTGGTGGCAAAAGGTTACACTCAGAAAGAGGGTGTTGATTATGTGGAGACGTTTGCTCCGGTAGTGAGACACTCTACTTTTAGATTGCTGATAGGTTTAGCTGTTAAGTTAGATTTAAGGATTTTACATTTAGATGTCAAGACGGCATTTTTAAGTGGAGTGTTAAAAGAAAATGTTTTTATGCAACAGCCAGAGTGCTTTGTCTCAAAAAATAATGAAAATAAGGTTTATAAGTTGAAAAATGCTGTATATGGGTTAAAGCAATCTAGCCGTGCCTGGAATGAGAAAGTTGATGAAGTTTTGTCAAATATTGGGTATAAAAAGTCTAAGTTCGAGCCTTGCTTATATATAAAGAGAAATGAAGGTAATCTATTAACAATAGTTGCGCTATATGTGGATGATTTTTTCGTTTTTTCGGCCGATTCCAAAGAAATCAGTTTTCTTGGGGATCATTTGAACACTAAATTTAAAATTAAAAATCTTGGAGAGGCTAAACAATGTTTAGGGGTTAGAGCCGATTCACACGGGTCCACATCAGAAGCGAACGCGCGCGATCGCCACCGGCTTCTAGTGCAGCGCCTGAGAGCGACTACAGGGCTACAGTGGTGGCCAGTGGCCGATTGACTGATACGAGTTTAGTTGCTCAAGATGCCAACAAGTGATGTGACATTGCTATTGCTTCTACTTTTGAAAAAGAAAGAACGTCGATGTATTCGACGTATGCATGTGTAGCCCGTGTTACTCGATAGGGCGTCAAAAGAACTGTATCATATATTATATGATCATATAATATATGATACAGTTCTTCGAAGAACTGCGACAGGACGACAAAATATTTTTTAAATATTTTCGTACGGCGAAAACATCATTCGATGAACTTTCAGAAAATGTTAGAAGTGAAATTGTTAAAATAGATACAAAGATGATTCCAGGGATCTCGTTCACACTTTTTCGTGGCATTTTGAATGACTATCTCATGGATACTGGCGGTTTTCTGTATAATATAATAATAGTAGCTTCCAAAAGTGGTCAGTGGCTGTGGCGTCGTGTGTATACCCGAATAACAACCTGTGCATTTATATCGGTGGCCTGTCGCGTGCGATATCCACCGGTGACACGAGTGAGCCACCGACCCGCCACTATCGCCTACTACCGCGACTGCAGTGGCCACGTATGCATGCACTGATTTAATCCTATAGATTTCAACAAGAAGTCAGTAGCAATCGCACGCGTTCGCCACTAAAAGTAGCCTCGTCTGCATCGGCCCTTTAGAATTAAGCGAGACTATGTTAAGAATTATGTAACTATTGATCAAGAACTGTATATAAATGACTTGTTAAAACGTTTTGGTATGGTAGATAGTAAGGTTGTTTGTACTCCACTTGATAGCAGTATCAACTTGAGTAAAGTCGAGGGTGAGACTTGTGATCCGAAGATTCCTTACCAGGAGCTTATCGGAAGTTTGATGTATTTAGCTGTCATGACACGCCCTGACATTTCTCATGCTGTGAATCTGCTAAGTCAATACAATAATTCCTACACCAAGTTACACTGGCAGTGTGCAAAACGTCTGCTTAGATACTTGAAGGGAACCAAAGATTTTTCCATGAAGTTCAGCAAGGAAGGTTTAAATTTGACAGGGTTTGCAGATGCTGATTGGGGTGCAGACAAACAAGATAGAAAGTTTTTCACTGGCTATGTTTTTAAATTTTCCGGGGGTTCGATTTCATGAAAAATTTCTAAACAGCGGACAGTTGCCTTGTCGACAACTGAAGCTGGGTATATGGCCTTAAGTGAAGCAGCTAAGGAGGCCATATATTTGAGAAATCTTTTATTTGAGATTACAAGGAAATTGGATTGCATTGACATATTTAACGACAATCAAAGTGCCCAAAAGCTGGCAAACAATCCAGTGTTCCACGACAGATCAAAGCACATTGACATAAGATACCATTTCTTAAGAGATGCTTTATCTGAAAATAAAATTAATCTAAAATATTTGCCAACTGATGCAATGGTAGCCGATATCCTAACCAAACCATTGCAAAATGTTAAGAATTCCAAGTTCGTAAAATGTTTAGGTTTGAGTTGTGCTTAATGTTTTTGTTTTGTTTACTATGTATTTGTGAAGTTTTGTTAAGTGGGAGTGTTGTAAATATGTACCAAAACTTCACGTTCTATTTTAGTTTAGGCCATGTAGTGACATCTATGTTTGTTTATTTGTATCACAGCGTCCTATATTGCTATCTCTTTTCTATCAAGTAGCACAGTTAAATAAATGCACAGATCGCGTCAACACGTGTTTTTTCTCTCCGGGTTTTCCCCAACGTTTTACCCCAAATTAATAAGCTGTTACTTAAATTATAATGTTTTAATTCCATTACGGAAATTGCGTAATGCAGGTTGGATAATATCTTCCCCTGCGCGGACAAATTATTTAGAATAGATAATAATATTTCCTCCACCAGACGGATTACCTCATCGTCTATGAATTTGCGTACCACGAGAGCTAGAAGCAGCTCTCTGATTGGTGGAAAGAGATCACCCGATACGCTAACCACCCTGGTATAAGCCTGGTATAAGCCCTGGTATAAGCCAGATCGGCTCGCGAAAATTTCAGTAGTAACCCATCTCTTCGTTCGTATTTCGTATACGACGTGTCCTGAAAGGTTTAGTTCGCATTGTAGGCGTCCATTTAAGTGGGATTTTTCCTTCAGACACCTTGCTGGACATTGCTTAATTGGTATTGATTGTGAATTGATAGTGGAAAAAGCAAAGTTCCATACCATTAATTTGGGATTATTCGTACGGACGTTGGAGTTACTATTCGCAGGCAAACATTCTAACCAGGTAGGAAGTCCCTTCTTAATTCTCATCTTTTCTTTGCCCGTGCAGGCATGTGTTTTGTGGAATTCTTTTGATTTCTCTTTCCGTATTCTTTGCTGAGATACAGTGGCGGCTCGTGACTTTAGAACTTGGCAGTGCTCTGGAATGAAATCACCGTTCAGCGGTTGGGGGGGGTCTGGCGGTTTCTCCCCGTATTTTTTTATGACGTGCTTTAGAAGCCATTTTAAAACAAGAAATTTCACTCACCGCAATATTTGACGAAAATCCCAAATCCAAAAGGTTAAACTTTCGCACACAATTTTTACAGCGACCTTTCGAAAAGTATTTGATAATTCGCTCAGACTTAGGACGTCAATTTCGTTTTATTTCAAGTTTTTCGTCTCCACTATACATATATTTAGAAACCATATTCACTTTTAACTGAATGAAGTAAGTATTACAACACAATAATAATATTGAAAAATGCTAAAATCAGGCGACCACTTTGTTAAAGTTCACTCCACAATATTTAAGTGTTCACTTAAATCTGGAACGCAAATTCTGTACTAGCTTGCAAGTGAGCTTTGGACACTTCGTGTTTTCTTATTTTTTCATGCAAATGGTTCAAGTCAGTAACGCCTATACTACTCCAATTCTTATCCATATTTGGAGTAAAAAATAACAGGCATTGAAAACAAAAAAGAGAATTCCTTACCGTACATCCACATATCCATTTGTTTCGTTTGTAAATGTCGCTGGTGAAATGCCTGGTGAAAGACCGACCTTCCTTTTTCTTCGCACAAATTTGATTTAGTTTTAACTTTTAAAACCGGTGTCGGCCTATCTAACCGTTTTATTTCAATTTTTGTGCTCAAGTCCAATAATAAAAAGTTAATTTTAATAATATTGTCAATGGAATTTATGCCGCTATCACTACATAACACGCGCCACCACCACAAACTAAACCACTGGAAATTTCAATATTTAAAAATAATAAACACGATAATACAGCTAATTACTCAAGTTATAAGCAAAGCCAGGAGCTATCTCAAACTTAAATATGGTAAACAAAAGAACAACGCCGCAGAAGTACCAATTTCCGTATTATATTATGCATATGCTTAGCACAACCTCAAGGTTCAACTTCCAAGTGTGTACTGAAAAGGCACACGGATACGAGCTGAACTAAAAGCATATATGACGAATTTTCCCACGTCTTGCCGAGTTTTGCCGATCTCGCTCCCATATCGAATGTACGAGTACCACACCCCACAGTTTCAACACGCCAGACGCTACACTCGAGCGCCAGACGGTTTGGATGTATTTGCACATTTGCACGTGTATTCTCTGCTAGGTATTTTGAAACTGACGACGCGGGATGCTTGGCGCGCATACTATTTATTATCTAAACGCTGGAAAAGTTTTAAACTTTAATTTGAACCTTATCAAAAAAAGGTTAACAGCAGTTTTTTGTAGGCAGTGCGCGCGCACGAGCGCACTTATTGAGGAGCCGCCACTGCTGAGATATCTGTACGATATTTCAGGGTCTTTCGTTACCCCGTTTGTATTGGGTAAACATCTGTACCCGGACGAAATATTGGAAACACAAATACGATACGAGGGCTGCCCGTTATGCTATTAGCCCATGTGCTGAAGAAATAGGACATCCTTTAAGAAGCAATTTGGGAACAAACCAGATAAGCAAAGACGACATCAACTGAGGTCAGAAATTTTATACTTTGTTATCGCGACCCGCCATTTTTGACCGCGAGTTAAGCTATTTAGTAGTGATCTCTTGGTTTCGTATTGCATCGTTTGTGATATTCAGCATGTCAGTAGTAGTATCGCGTTGTTTGTAAAGATCAGAGGTAGTAGTCAAAAGAGTTTTAGTAGTTGTGTAATCGTGGTTCTAGGCCACGGGGTTAGGTTATTGTTTAACAAGTTTATTGGTAATTTTTAACATTGCAGAATCATTGTAATCAGTGATTCGGATATTTTGCGCATTTCTTTAGTCACCATCTTTACTGTACGCGCATGCGTGAACGAAGCTTCCTTCCGTGCGGCATATTACCGGTTTGTTTATAACACCCAGTTTATCTAAAGCGTATTCCGAGTTACCGAGCTTATAGCTCGACCATTTCAGCCTGGTCGATTGTGTATTTTGCACTTATATGTTTTGAAATTCGATATTTAAGACTAAATTTAATCTTTAGCGCAAGTAACCTTTTATTTACATTTCAACCATCATTTTATGAAAGAGTTTATTTTATTTATAATACATTTATTAAATATTTGTGTGTCTTTTGGTTACTCTTTCCCCCTTCTTGTGTACCTAGCGGTTTTTAGGAGCTGTGACCGTTGGATGTTGCTGTTTTCGGAGGATCATCGACAACTCCTTGGCGCCCTTGGTAAAAATACTATTGTTTTAGCCCACCCCCAACTCCGGCTTGATCTAGTCGCGGTGAATCCTCCTGTATTTTGCGGCGTTAGGCATTTTGCCCCGTTGCAAAATCAATATTATTAACATTAATCAGCCTTATGCTGTATCACTTACGTTAAATATAACGTACTGTTATCTTCGCTGTTATGTTATTTTCTCAAAACCGGTATGCTGTATCACAGTTAACGTTACTGCTCGTAACGTGTGACGTCACTACCTTACGTTATTTGTCAACTTAACGTACCAGATTTAACTTCCAGACTTAACACGCAGTTATGAGATAACCTATGCGATTTCGGTTGTTAGGTGCTAATAAAATTTGTTCCTTACGTTCGGAACCATGGAATTCTACAATATTTTGCGTCTTATTGTTGTTGGGGCAACTGGGAAACGTAAACAAAAGATTATTTTTCGCTGATGTGTGATGTGAAAAAATGGGGTTAGGTATGAAACGTTTTATAGAAACCAGGAAAAGAATATTTCATGACGGGGACGGCTACAGCAATCTTTTCCAGAAGAATTTTTCTGTCCCTTTTTATATTTACCTTCAGCCTCTGTAAGAACTGTTATTTACAATTTTTGTTTGGAAGAACTCTTATCATGAATGATTTTATTAAAGTCCTCGGGTTTTATTTTCTCCGTAATGGAAACATGGCTTTATTTTAAAAAAATAATAAAGTCCTCGTACCTATTGTTTCACCGCTTAGTTTTATTTGTGTTGAGCCATTTTGAGCCGACACGAACTATGTACGTACCTACGTGAAACTACCAAAACGAAACAAAAAATATCGTTTTCATTGCAACTAAAATTTACCCAATATGCTAATACGGGGTTTTACAAATAATAATAATAATAGATTTATTGGCACCATTATTGCTAAAACAAAAACAAAAATAATCACAACAATTGCACTGGTGTCAAATGACAAAGTATGTCAGCTGTTTTAACTTTTAAAGTGGGCGCACGCGGGACCGCGGGAGCTTCCTTCGGTTCATTTCTCTCTGACTCATACTAATTTCGTATAGCTTTGTCTCCCTTCACAGAAACTAAACTTCCTTCCCTTTTAACACCTCGGGCATAACGTACTCTGTAACGTATACGTTAAAAGACAGATACAGCATACCGGGTTTTAGACGGTACGTTATCTGTTATGTTATTTCCATACGTTAAATTTAGATAACGTACAAGTGTTAAATATAACGTATGTGATACAGCATAGGGCTGAATATCTCGGTAAGTTGACGAGCACAAATTATGGGAACTACAGCACAAATTTAGCACCAAATGACTGCACCAACCAAACTGGAATATTAGAGATGGGTTAATCAGCGTGAAGTTGGATTGACCCATCGATTTTGGTTAGTATCACGGTAAATTGACGAGCACAAATTGCCAGACTTGCAGCACAAATTAGCACAAATTGAGCACTAAATGACTGCACTAACCAAACTGGAATATTAGAGATTGGTTAATCAGCGTGAAGTGCATCGATTTTAATCAGCGTTGTAGTGGGAGATATTGTCCTTTTCAAGTAAAGGGAAAAGAAAGTCTGTGTTATCTTCGTAAAAACTTTATGTACTCTACTTGTATATAACAAAACATATGAGAATAACGGATAGTTGAAACTTGAAAATAAACGTATGAGAATTGAACGCCTAGTTCAGCAACTGGCAGCTTGCAGCGGCATGTATTTCTAGGAAGTAAGAGTCTCGTGATAATTGTGCCGCGACTAGTTTCTGAGATGTACTAAATGACATTGGAAAAATGTACTGGATTGTACTATTCCTACGATATTGATGTATCGATCGGGGAAATCATATTTTGATGGTAGGAGGTATAAGTACATATATAAATTAAAATAAAATCAGGTCTTATGAAAAGCCATCTTTATGGAATAGTTTGACATAAAAATATTTATTTTACGATATAGGTAATAAAATATATTTTATTTAAAAATAATAATATTTAATATAAACGAATAACCACAGTGTGGTCTATGGAATAACCTTAGAGGAGGGAAGAAGAGGAGGAATAACAAAGCAGATGTTTGTGTTACCATTCGGCACCAAAAAAAGGGGCGTAACCTAAACTTCTTAGTCTCGTTACGCCGAGAATTGAACGAAAATTCTTAAAATGATATGACTAATTGCACTATTTCAAACGCTGCTTTCGTTATTTTTAGTTAAATTACATGAATGCTAAACAGTAACCTGGTTTCATCACTTTGTTTGGCACCAAACAAGCTCAAATTTTGGTAACACTCACGTGCTCGGCAAAGGTCGGGCGTTATGTATCCATACTCTCCCCTCATCTAAGGGAATAACTTACCCAAACACCAAACTAAAGTCCCTAGATTGACTTTACACCAAACTTATCATATGCGACATCTAACGTGAAGTAGCGTAATTTTTACGGTCACGCAAGACCAAGTGACAAAAACTATCATTTCATAGACCGACCTAAAATAGAAACCTGTTGACTTTGGTGTGCATTGGACGATGGGTACGGTTTGAAATATCTATTTGTAATAAAATGCTTAATTTGTTAAGATTGTACTAGATTTGCTCTATTTACATACTAAATGCACTATTGTACTTTGTTGTCTAAAATGTACTAGAAATAGTACAATTGTACTGAAACGGCAGTACTGCAAGGAGCGATAACAATTATCCGTTACTATTCTTTCCAAAAGGAATTTGCTTGGCTATGTGCCGGAGCTGAATGATTACTTTGACCGGGTAAGCTGGCTCATTTGTTGTAGATCCACATGTGTAGCGGCAAGAGCTTGCTAACTTCGACTGAGCGCCGCGCTGTGGTGACTCTTCGTATTACCGGTCGAGGTGGGTTCGAACGCTATGGAGTAGTGATGTATGCAGCCGGCGTAGTACGGTCTAGTGCCGCTAGACGGGGGGAGGAGCGTCGTGTTACAGCGTGAAGTTGGATGGAACCATCGATTTTGGCTAATATCTCGGTAAGTTGACGAGTACAAATTACGGGAACTACAGCACAAATTATCAGAAATTTAGCACTTAATGACTGCACCAACCAAACTGGAATATTAGAGATTGGTTAATCAGCGTGAAGTTGAATTGACCCATCGATTTTGGTTAGTATCTCGGTAAATTGACGAGCACAAATTGCCAGACTTGCATCACAAATTAGCACAAATTGAGCACTAAATGACTTCACTAACCAAACTGGAATATTAGAAATTGGTTAATCAGCGTGAAGTTGGATTGACCCATCGATTTTGGTTAATATCTCGGTAAGTTGACAAGCACAAATTACGGGAATTGCAGCACAAATTAGCACAAATTGAGCACTAAATGCTGCAAATGTGAAAATTTAGCTTTCAGAGATGGGTTAATCCAACTTCACGCACCTCTGTTTCGTGCCGCGGATGAAAGCTTGATCCATGCCTACGTTTTATTTCTAATTTTCGATACATTGTAAAAGTTGTTTTAAATATCCAAGAACTCGGTGCTTTGATGATATATCTAAGGAACTGGGTGTATTTTGTTTATAATAAAAAATAAGGAATAAATAAATAAATAAATAAATCAAACCAAAGCAAACCCATAATTTTGTTATTATACTATTGTTATACTATTATACTAAATATATACTATTATTTTGAAAATACTGCTTCCTGATACGTCACTTTTTGCCATTTTTTGACCAATCAGGAAGTAGCATTTTCCAGCCCCATTAGATAGAGGATTAAAGACTAAGATAGGGACACGTAAGTCATTTTTCTTTATCTCGAACCTTTTAAAAGTTATAAACGGCGAAACTTGAAAAATTACGATTTCTAACATCAAATAACTTTGAAACTGTGGGACTTAGACCCAATGTACGGTTAACAAAGTGGCACTTAAATTCAACAAAGAACTCCAAAATGCGATCAAATACAGAGTGTTCCATTTAAAAAAACCGAGGCACTGCGCAGAAGAAATGGGACAACCTGTATAATTGAAAATCATATTCAGTTGCAGCAAAGATGGAACCTTACAAGTTTTATTAAAAAAAATTTCCCATAAGTTCAACGGGTTAGCGACTATTGACCGACGCGCGCGTAGTGGACTACCCTGTATACAGGTGTCCCAGAACAACGGGGCAATATTTCTGGAGCATTTGGTTTGGGTCAAAATAACACTTAAAGTATGTAGATTTTTTTCTGGGACGCACCCCTTGGAAGCTATTCTCCCTTAAAGGTCAAGTCCTGAAGAAGGTTTTTTGCTGGTAACTTTCAAACTACTGTATCGAATGTTATAAAATTGGGACTGTAGACATAGTAAGAAAGTACCTGTGATCAAGTGACATGACATCTTCCGTATCTTGTCTAGGAAGCCGGGGGTGGAACACCCCTAATGCTTTTCACCCCTTAACTTTTACGTTGATGCTTTTAGCGAATTTGCAATGACATTTTTAAATTCCTTAAACAATTGTCTCGAAAAAAGGTACTCCTTTTTGAAACCGTTAAAATGGCCCGTTTCCGAGAAAAAAAATATCCAAAGATGTGGTTTATCACTTTTACTATACAAGCCAGGCTATGAAATATGAACTGCTACATGAAACATGTGAGAAAATGAAATTGAAATGAAAATGTAGGAACACTTGGTTTTTAAAACATAATAGCCGAGATAATAACGGCTACAATAAATTTTCTTTTTCAGAAACGGGCCATTTTAACGGTTTCAGAAAATAGTACCTTTTTTGAGACAATTGTTTAAGGATTTTAAAAATGTCATTGCAAATTTGGCACCAAAAAAGGGGCGTAACTTAAACTTAGTCGTTTTACGCCGAGAATTGAACGAATATTCTTAAAATGATATAACCGGTTGCACTATTGCAAACGTTGTTGCGTTATTTGGAGTTAAATTACATGAACTCTAAACATCACCACTTTGTTTGGCACCAAATCTGCTCAAATTTTGGTAACACTCACGTGCATACTCTGCCCTCCAACAGAAAATGGCGGCCTGTCAAAATCAGGCCATTCTAAAACAGTTTATAGTATTTTTTGAACTCACCGCTTTCAAAGTAACATTTCGCGAACGCAACAGTCAAACTCAAACATAGTGTTCGCGCACTAGTTGGCGAAAATAAGCAAAAAACACTGGCCCTTTCGGGCTTTCTAAAAATAATTTGACTTGATAATAATAAAGTTTGGTTTACAAAACGCCATTTCTCCAATTTGGATGTTGAAAATTTTGAAATAATAAAAATAAATCGCTATTAATCCGATTGACACTTTGGCAAGCGCCATCTATTCACAATATTGGTAACAATCAATTTTATTAAAAATCTGTCAATGTACCTACTTGATTTTTTTAAATATTGTACAAACTTCGATGTGCGAAGACATATTCGGTACATTCGCGCAAATGAAGCACTCGCTCCTTCGCCGCTCGTGCTTCAAAAAATGCGCTCATGCGCGAAAAATGTCTTCTCGCACTCGGTTCGTAAATATTAAATAACTATTAAACGAATCTTTTCACACGAGTGAGTCAGTTTGGTCGAATGTCGATTGAGTGTGAAAAGATGTTTTCAAGCGTGTTTTTTTACAATATTTTTTCTGTAACTTCAAAAAACAATTTTATAAACAGATATTTATTTAACAAAACAAATTACATTAAAAATTAAAATTCTGTATAAAACTGGAGCAGTTCTGGAGACTTACTCCGGGAACACCATTTGTGTAGCTTTTTCTGAAATTTCGGCAGAATCAACCATTTTAGTAAACATGCTTGAAGACTTCAAAAATGATGTTTATTTTTCAAACAAGTCGGTTACCATGAAACTGAAAGGATTATCCACATCGGACCAGTAGTTTCAAAAAAATTTACATCTAACTGGTGCGATAATTTTTGGGGACAGTGTATTGCTCGAGTATGACAACTGTTACATAAATTTTTCAAAGGTATTTGTTCGAGGAGTAGCTATTCTAACGATCCAGTACCACTTATTACATAACGTCGCTAGGTAACATATTATAATATGGTACTACAAGACCCACACCCATTAGTTTGTCCGAACTATTATATGTTATGAACGGTAAACCCCTCTGTGCAGCTTGTTTCTGCACATAGCATATTCGTAGTTACAGGTTCTTTTCTCGTATCAGATTCCGGATGCCTACTTAACTCATTTTAGAAAGAACATCTCTACTATGGAAGACTTAGATTATCTCTTAAGGTAGGTACAAGATTATAATAGAATTACTTTTTTAATCCACATGAATGTTCCTTTTTAACGTCCACATTTTCTAAATAGTATTCGCCCAGCAATATTGATTTTGATTTTTAAAAGATAAAATGATTTTCTTTTATCTCCTGAAAAAGACCTAAAGAAATGGAAAGCTAAAAATATTATAAAGAGTACCTACCTCTTTGGTGGTTCTAACGCACTGGGCGCATATTTACACATCCTCCCATACGACGCGACGGCACCAGGGTGCTGAAATCTATTAGCCTTTGTGGCATACAATTACGCTACAAAAGCTCACTGATTTAGGCACCTACGCGAATTGTTTAACTTATTTTAACACTTCCAGGTGCAATAAACAGCCACAGCAAACTAATATAAACACATGTTGAAATAATTATTTATCTATTTAAAAAAATATATTACTGGGGTCATGTGGTATATATATGGTGACCATAATTTTTCAAGGAAAAAAAAGGACATAGGAAATAATTAGTAATAATAATAATAATACATAGAGGGCTGCTGCGCCATCACAATGTGAGGTGCACCTAAATCCTGAACTTCGATCCAGCTCAAGGTCACATTTGCTCGTGCGCCTTTCTCTTTGGGAACCAAAAAGACTGACAACGCATTTTAAACAGACCCCTTAGCTGACGGGGCACCAGACACACGCATTTTTTGGGAAAAAAGGTAGTGTAGAAACATAAGAAAAACAAAACAACCTCTACGGGAGTCGACCCCACCCTCCCCGAGAATACCAAACCACAAACTCTATACGATACCTACCTAACCACGAGACGCTGTTGGTTGCGTTTACAACTGACTATTATTAATACGCCGGCGGTCGGGTATCAAAAAATATGCAAATGACAAAATGTGACCTTGATCTGGATCGAAGCTAGGATTTAGGTGCAATTCAAAATGCGGCACTCGTGGCGCCTACTCCTGATTGCTCTGCAAACAAGCGAACGTGCAGTGGCGTGAAAGAGTTACTATTTTTATTATTAGGCTGCATCGGAAAACAAAAAGCGATTACTTAATTTGACTGTCTGATTACTGAATTAAGAAAAGTACATTTTAACGTACTTTACCTGCCATTAAGGACAGTAGGACATCATTTCCAAAGAAAGTACTGTCCTACTAAAATAAGTACATATGGTCACCATAGGTATATATTATGTACTCGTATACATAATATAAATACATACCGAGTGACAAATTTCCATGTGTACATGGGGAAATAACATGGGTAATTACGTTTTCGGGGGTTCCTGCTCCTCTTGTATAGTTGGAATAATGGTAAAGATAGCAATCCAAAGATTATTTTTCTGCGTATGAGAATATCAAAAACTCTACAACTTTCCAATTTATTAAAGCATTAAAAGCAAAAATTACATTAATAATTTTCAAACTAGAGCACAGAAATTTATCAGATTATCCATGTCAACTTAATTTATTCTAATCAAAGACGTCTTTGATTCTTATGGATTTTCTAATTCGTCTGAACTGTCAACATTAATTTATCGACAATTTAAAAATTGGGTTTCAAAATGAGCAAAAATACGTAGTTGAAGAAAAGGTTTTCATTGTGAAACCCAAATTTTAAATTGTCGATAAATTAATGTTGACAGTTCATGCGAATTAGAAAATCCATAAGAATCAATGACGCCTTTGTTTAGAATAAATGAAGTTGTCATGGATAATCTGATATTTTTCTGTTTTAGTTTGAAAATGATTAATGTAATTTTTTCTTTTAATGCTTTAATAAATTAGAAAGTTGTAGAGTTTTTAATATCCTAATACGCAGGAAAAAATAATCTTTCGATTGCTACATTTACCACCATTCTAACTATACATGGGGAGCAGGAATCTCCAAAAACGAAATTATGTACCCATGTTATTTCCCCATCCTACACATGGAAATTTGTCACTCGGTATATATTGTATACACAAACACACAGCAAAACACGAAATCATTTTAAAGTCCTACTAATGGCTTGCACCATGACCTTTAGCGTTGGGCTGATTATGTTTTTGGAAATATTGCGAGATCTTTTTATTCTTTTATTTTTTGTTTTCTCTTTAGAGGGTCTCCCAGACTGAATCCTGCGCGATCCGCAAGTTAGTGTTATCTGGCTATTTCTTCTACTAATGGAAGTTGGCTGTACAAGAAGTATTTTATTTCCACTTGATTTTTTTTATTTTGACAATAGTAAACAAAAGTCAAAAAATGCTGTAGCGGTCACTAATTGATCTATTTTTTTATTAAATATATTTAGCATTTTTCCCATATGTTTGCTGGGATTATTTTTAACCATATTTCACTGAAATAAATTAATTTATTTTAGTGCCATATTTACGAACAACGCCAAATTCTTGTAGGATATGCGCGCGCGCTTGACGGCACACAAACTCAGTGATTTCAGCACTCGGAGTTCTGAGAGGCTTCATGCATAGGTGCCTAAATCAATGAGCTTTTGTAGCATTATTGTAGGCCACAAAGGCTAATAGATTTCAGCACCCTGGTGCCGTCGTATAGGAGGATGTGTAAATATGCGCACGGGGCATGGTTGATGTGCTGACCGCCATATCTTTAATCATCTCATTAAGTAACCCGTAAAAGGGTCGGGGCATCGTTCCCCTCGCGGTCAGTTTTTATTTGGAACGGTCACATCTCCTGCCGGGCAGCATTTAAACATTCCGGTATAGATTGCGGCACCCGTTGCCATATTCGTCCAATAGCAAGTGGAGTGCCGAAATCGCTACCCGAATGTTGGACGGTGCTGAAACGCAGGTCGGAATGTTGCCGAGTTGCATGCTATAGGATAGGTAAACATAACCTCGAATGCATGCCGCGCTTCGCTATGGAGCAATTAATTAAGGTCTCAAATAATGTATACAGAGGTAAATTAACAAACGAAGAAGCAGTGCTGCAATGGTTAGTGCAATATGAGGAAAAATCATCTACAACTTGGCGTATTAAATCCAGTGTTAAAATTGTAGCCGATTTTTGTACAGCTAAGCACTTATGTTAGGTAGGTGCCTACCTTCCTACCAACAGCCTTTTTTATATTTTTATTGCACATGAGTATCTAACAATCTAGGTGCGTGATTCATACAAATAGGTACCTACCTAGTTACCTACCTATACATCTTTACAAAATCAAATGCTAAACACGAACAAAAATTACCAATATCTTCTTGTTTTACTTTTTGGTAGAAGTTCATGATTTAACAAATAAATACTTCGCGAACTACCTTCGAGGTTATTTGGCAATATGGGATTCTTTTTCTTCTTTTTGTTTTATTATTGGTATTATTAGGATTGATTCTTGAATTAATTATTCAACAACAGTCTCTCCATCTTAATCCTTGACTTATTTCTTTTTTGCCATTATGCCGTTTTTTGACTTATTTCTCTCTTTTTTAGTTTATTACAATTCTAGCAGTTGGCAGTTGTCAAGACAGAACACATAGACTTGACCACAGAGTTTATTTCAAGATTAGCAGTTGGCAGTTGTCAAGATTCCATGGATATTTTGTTTGTTTATTTAGTTTTTTCTGTTCTGATATTTCACTTGAAGGTTTTTTCAATTGAATTTATTGTTTTTTCCAACATGGTTTTCTTTAAATTCATTGTTTTTTCCCTTCAAGCTACGAGGTATTCGATTTTCCTTTGTGTTTTTCTTATACCCCGTAGGTAAATACTGAAATTCAGTTATCTAGTTATCTTTTTTCATGGATATCATTATTCTTTGTATTGTTTTGTCAATTTTAGTTTCCTTGTCAACTGTCATAATAATTTGTTTACAATTTTTCGTACATTTCTGATGATGGGATCTTTGTGAATCCTGAAACCGGTAAAATATTTAAATAAAACGTTATATATTGGTAGTTCGCGAAGTATTTATTTGTTAAATCATTAAAAATTACCAACTTCCCTTACCCCAACGCCCCTTCCTTAGACTTGGTTTCCATGCATCGGTAGGTATTTACCTATTATCTGAAGGCAAGAAATCGCAAATTTTTCAGCGCTATACTATAAATGAAAAGTGGGCTTTATAAATGCGCTTTTGGTTATTATTTATTTATATACATATGTTATACACCGAGTCACGCTGATGCTAAATGAAAATAAAATTTTGTAATATACTAGGTAGATAGCAGTTATCTATAAAACATTTCTATATTTCAGAAAGACTTTTGTTTGCCATCATAATGATCAGAAAAGGGTCGCTAAAGAAAAAAACAAAAAAGGAAAATCAAAAAATACAGAATGCCAAGATGAGTTAACGATTACAATAAAATGGACAACGAAGGACACTATATTTTCACATTGGAGTGTCAGTTTAATTTTTGCATACCCTTTCGCGCATGTAGGTATAGTGCCTTTGGCTTGTTGGCATGTGCATTGCCGGCATATTTCGCAACATTCCGACCTGCGTTTCAGCACCGTCCAACATTCGGGTAGCGATTTCGGCACTCCGCTTGCTGTTGGACGAATATGTTTAAATTGACCAATAATATGGCAACGGGTGCCGAAATGTATACCGGAATGTTTAAATGCTGCCGGGCAGATACGACTGAGACTTACAACGCTCCGCTCGCTTTGCTTTGCTCCACTTGACCTTAACCTGATAGATTTTTGAATAAAAATTTACACTTAACAAGTAATAAAAGTTTTTTAATTGCTTAAGTACCACACTAAGCAGGTAAGAAATGATTAGCGCAACTATGCCCCAGTCTTTTAGGGGTTGTGAGGGGAACCATGCCATAATAATAATAATAATAGCCCTTATTAGCAAATATGCTATATTTGCTATATTTAAAGATGATTATTCGGTTGCGCGGGCAACCATGCCGTACCGGTTCTAACTGCATCACAATTTTCATACTAAACATGCGCTGTGGCTTTTCATCATTATAAAAACAGCATTACGCCAAACTGGAAACTCCCATTTGTGTCACACTGCAGTATAATACAAATCTTATTGATCGAAGTTAGAATCGGTCTGTGGTAACCATTGTTGTTATTAGCAATACACGTGTATTGCATGCGCAATGTAATTTAATGTTGACGCATTTCAAGAATTTCGAAATTTATAGTGTATAGTGAAGAAATGATCCAACTACAAATTTTAGAGAATTTGAAATTAATGTATAAAGTTTTCTTTATTTGGGTATGCGTAGATGTAAATGGTATTATTTCTCTCGCCCATTCGAAACCCGGTAAGTCTTTACATAATAATAGTTCCCAATTTTCAAAGTAGCTTTTAGCACTTTGATCTCGACTTCGATACGATAAAAATGATCCAATAGAAAGTTTTGAGCTAAAATAAGTGTAATGATGTAAGCTTTGCGAAATTAGATATTATTTGTGTTTAAGTAGATATGTATATTTATATCCCAAACTTAATGAACTGTTGCTTTGCAATTTACATTTCAATAAATAATGCGCCACTACATCTGAAAATTGCATAAAATTTGTTTTCCTATTTGTGCCAGTTTTTATAAATTAATAATTTGTGAATTATTTACTGGCAATTAATAAATAAATACTCTATTAAGTACATTTCTACGTTTCGGTTCTGTTTAGGGCCTCAAGATTCATTTGTAAAAACAGATAGGTAAAGTATAAAAAAGTGACAAAAAGAGGTATTTGTCTAACAAAATTCAAAAATTATTTATAATTTAACTATGTATGTAAATATGAAAATAGGAAGTAGGTACAATTTAGTACTTTTGATTTTGAATAACAATTGGGTTTTTTAAAATAGAAAGAAGTATTATGTATTTAATTTAACAATAATAATAAGTAAGTAGCAGAGAGCAGGATTTATTTTAATATATTAAGTGGGGCATAAGAAAAACACAAAGGAAATTTGAATACCTCGTACCTTGAAGGGAAAAAAACAATGAATTTAAAGAAAACCATTTAGGGAAGAAAACAATAAATTCAATAGGCCTTTTCATTTCGTTCTGTGTTCGTTAGTGCGCATGTGCTGACAATCAGCTGTTCTTAGATTTTCGGACGAGTGTCACTGTCATCTGTCAGGCGTTATAAACTTCGTGTGGAATATTCGTAAGTATAAATAGTAGAATACCAAATGAGGAGGGTGTTTGAAAGACGAAATTATTACAAATGTTAGTTCCAAGGGATATCCCTCGTAAAATTGTGAGGCTGATTCCCGAAGGCGTGCCTGGCTCCTGGCTCTTGATTGAAATACGGGAATGTTAACCAAGATACTTCAATCATGTAGGTTTTTAATATACTTAGCTCTGAAAATTAATCAATTTTTTAAAAGAAAACTGAGAAAAAGGATCTAGTATAGGTACAGGTGCGTATTTTTCTTAAATGTATGTATGTAACTACAAGTAATTCTTATTTTAAAAACCTAACAAATAATGACATAAAACCTGGAAACGTTCAATACACTTTTCCATTTCGAATCTTGCCTCTTACACATTTTTATCCAAGCAACATCATTTATACAGGTGGAACTAATCCTCACTTCCTCACATGGTCACCAACCTAGTTATTAACTTCGATTTTTCCCAGTATTAGGCAGGGTTTAGGAAATGGATACAATCGTAATCCCAAGCGATAACTTGGTCTTCCCGCACAGCTATCACCTTGGCAGTTACCAAAAGCACAATGCTTGGATGCTCCATAGTGTTTTAGTTCCGAACTATTACTAATTTTGCACGTTTGCAGTAAAATTTTACCAAAGAATTAATAAACACTTTCAAACAAGCAATACCGCCTACCCCTCTAGGGGATATTGATACAAGACTTTGACATTCGTCCGAAATTGTCATGGCGCGTTCGCGCATGCGCCTCAGCATTTTTTTTTATAATGAAAAGTCCTATTGAAAAACCTTCAAGTGAAATATCAGAAAAAACTAAATAGACAATCTTGACAACAGCCCACTGCTAATCTTGTAATGAATTGTGTGGTCAAGTCTACCGTGTGTCCCGGGAATTCTGAAGCATCCTGTTTAACATGGGAAATTTGAAAATTGCGATTTGTATATCCCCAAAGTGTTTTAAGAATATTCCGAGTATCAGGACACAAACAATGTGCACCAGAGAACGTTTTTGTACAATAATTTTCAAAGTTTGACAAAGAATACCAATAATATTTCCAAAATTATAACGCGTGGGAATCGACTTAGTTTAAATACTACTGTAAAGACAATAGCAGCCGCGTTGCAATGGTTGAGTGCGTTTAGTCGCTGCACCTCTGACATTGCATCCAGTGGATGGTGTTTCACATCCAACTGCGCGGCGGTTGCAATTTTTTATTTGTATTGTTACTTTGAATGAACGACGATTGATTTCTATCAGTAAAGATACCTAATTAAACGTTTTATAATTTTTAATTAAACTGGAAATGGACTTATTAAAAAATTATTCACATTATTAAAAGGCTGTAGCATTGGAACGATACCTTGTGTTTGTGCTTTGTGTTCGATTCTTAAAGGAATAATTATTTGCAAATAATGGAGAATTTACGGAGGGAATTTTTACTTGGAAGTACTTACCGACAGCTAGCGAATCAGCGAATGTGCGTCGGGAATATTACAATAGGCTGGGCAAAATGGTGCAAAATGGAGAGCTGTTTGAGCACTTGCAGTGGCGGATACAAGGGGGGGGGGCTATAGGGGCTAAAGCCCCCCCATGCAAGCGCATAAATACAAGAAAAGACGTACGTACCGATACTGGAAGGCATTTATGCCGATCCTACGCGGTATAACATTAGAGCTAATGCAACGTTCCCTGACTGGTGTATTTCTGCCACCCAACAACAGTAAATCAATAGTAAAAGTCAACAAATTTGTGGATGTCTGTCTCGCATAATGGTGGTCCCCTAGCTGTCCTTTTGGACCAGAACCGATTTTTTGGTCAAAAGAAAAAAGATGAAATTGATATAGATGATGTCATAAATACGTTTTGCAGAACGAGACCCCGTCGCATGGAACTGTCAAACTGTCAAACTGGTGAATTTGAATAATTTTTAGTTTTTAATTTAAAATTGTTTATAAGTCATACATTAAATGAATGACTTCTAAAGCACATTATTTTAATGCCCTGTGCCTACCCAAGCCCCCCACTTGACCTACTCCTAGATCCGCCACTGAGCACTTGCAATCCATCCCAATCGGTCCTTTTCAGGACCGCCACAAATATTTATTCGAGGGTTGATTTCAGACACGATGATTGCCTAGTAGCTGTTATCAATGCCCGCAAATAAATGCAGTTATTGTTGCAAATTAAAATGAACAAAGTTTTAAAACCTTTAAGTAAATAAATAAGTAACTAATTTTCTGTTCCAATGTTACAGCCTTTTAATAATATGAATAATTTTCTGATAGGTTAATTTCCAGTTTAATTAAAAATTATAAAACGTTTAATTATGCATCTTTACTGATAGAAATCATTCGCCGTTCATTCAAAACAACAATACAAGTAAATAAAATCGCAACTGCCGCGCAGTTGAATGTGAACCACCTTCCGCTAAATGCAATGCCAGAGATGCAGCGATTAAACGCGCTCAACCATTGCGACGTGGTTGTTGCCGTCTTTACAGTAGTATTTAAACGAAGTTGATTCCCACGCGTTATATTTTTGGAAATATTATTGGTATTCTTTGTCAAACTTTGAAAATTATTGCACAAAAACGTTCTCTGGTGCACATTGTATGTGTCCTGATACTCGGAATATTCTTAAAACACTTTGGGGACATACAAATCGCAATTTTCAAATTTCCCATGTTAAACAGGATGCTTCAGAATTCCCGGGACACACGGTATGTGTTCTGTCTTGACAACTGCCAACTGCTAATATTGTAATAAACTAAAAAAGAGAAATAAGTCAATAAATGTCATAATGGCAATAAGAGAACCTATTATACCGACACCTGAGAATTATTATGATCAAAAGATATTTACAAAAGTTTAAATAAACCAGATTGTATTAAATCGAACTGGTCTTTAAGTAAGTTATAATTTCCATCATTTTTACGTTTATAAATTTCTATAGACTAATATATCTAATTGATAACTACAAAATTAAACAATAATTTAATATTTTCTGGAGGAGGGAATTGATGATTGTTATCAAAGAAATGATTAGCAAATCTTGAATGATCGTTTTTTAAACGAAATGATCTTAAATGTTCATTATACCTAATACGTATAGAAACCAACATAATACAGATATTAATGTTTCATCAAATTAATTTCACCCCTTTTGTCAAAAACTTTCCTCTTATAATTATATGATACACAGCGCCTTTACAGTACCGCTATCTTTGGATAACTTGAATAAAGAACTAAATATAATTAGAACAATTGCAATAAATAACGTATTTAAGATTGAAATCATCAATAGGATCATTAACAATAAAAAACTTAAAATTGCTTGTAACATCATAAATATACCCTAAATTATCTAATGATAAAGGTACCAAATTTTGCAGAATTACTTATTTTGGAAATATTTCTGAAAATATTGCCAGTATTTTAAGAAAAAACAACATACAAGTCACATTTAAACCATCAAATGTATTATCACATATTTTATTTAACAGTAAAGGCGGAAACATACTAGAGCGACGCGACGCGACGCGGCGCTACACCACGCGACGTGACCGAGATCTGATGAAAATCTGTTTCATAAGAAAACGTTGATATTCTCTCCCGCCGTGCACACTTGTCTGATGCAACGTGATGCCATGCCACGCGACGCGATACGACGTTGTCGACATCCCTTTCTCCCAGATTTTTGTACCATCGCGTAGCGTGGCATCGCATTGCATCAGACAAGTGTGAACGCGAAACACGCGGACATAACAGTGGACGAAACTTTATTAATAGAAAACGTCAGGAATTATGAGTGTATACATATATAATTCAAAATCAAAGCACTATAGAAATTAGCAAATGAGGCTTGAAGCGTGGAAAGAAATTAGCAAGGAACTTAACACAACAGGTAAGAATCAAATCAGTGTAACGTAGTAAGTAGCGCATTCTTCAATTTCGTCTTCGAACTCTTCAGAGGACGAGGTTTCCATGATGGCTACACGCACGAACAAACTCAAATGAACCAGCAACAAAAATGATGCACACCGTCACCTCTCGTTGCGTAGAGTAGCGTAGCGTAGCGTCGCGTCGGTTAAATATGAACACCCGCGAAATTTTCACGTCGCGTCGCGTCGCGTCACATCGCGTCGCATAACAGCATAACAGCATATAACGGGTGGTTCAAAAAGCGCGCCGGTTTTGAATCGCTCGCCATTGTGTTGTTTGTTGCTTAGCAACACTGTTTTGTATAAAGTTGACATCTGCCAACCTTCCGATTTCATTCCGTGTGTCATCATTTTGAGTGGGTGGTGTCATAGGCCCTTATTTTTTTGAAAATGAGGCAGAACAAGCTGTAACAGTTAATGGAGACCGATACCGTACGATGGATAAGAGATTTTTTTGTGGCCTCATTTCGATGCAATGGACATTCAGCAGTTATGGTTTCAGCAAGACGGCGCCACGTGTCACACTTCCGGCGATACAATTGCGTTGCTCCATGAGAAATTCCCGGATCGGCTCATCTCGCTTCGTGGTGACCAGCAATGGCCACCAAGGTCGTGTGATTTAACCCCGCGCGATTTTTTTGGGTTTTGTCAAATCATTGGTTTACGTCAACAGACCTCGAAACATCCGCGAGTTAAAGGAAGAAATTCGAGAAGTTATCGGCGAAATCGAATTGCAAGTTTATGAAGCAGTAATCAACAATTTCAGGAAGAGAGTTTTGGCATGCCAGCAAAGTAGAGGGGACCATATGTCCGATGTTATTTTCCATACCTGAATTGGGAAGCTTTGATTAACAGGTTTATGTCCTTTGTAAATGTGTCTTTTAAAAATAAAGGTCCTTTTTTGGTATATTAAAACCGGCGCGCTTTTTGAACCACCCTATATATCGGACAAACTGGCAGATCTATACGTATTAGGTATAAAGAACATTTAAGATCATTTCGTTTAAAAAATGATCATTCAAGTTTTGCTAATTGTTTCTTTGATAACAGTCATCAATTCCCTCCTCCAGAAAATACTAAATTATTGTTTAATTTTGTAAAGAGTTATCAATTAGATATATTAGAGTCTATAGAAATTTATAAACGTAAAAATGATGGAAATTATAACGTACCTAATGACCAGGTCGATTTAATACAATCTAGTTTATTTAAACTTTTGTAAATATCTTTTGATCAAAATAATTCTCAGGTGTCGGTATAACAGGTTCTGTTATTGCCATTATGACATTTATTGACTTATTTCTCTTTTTTAGTTTATTACAAATATTAGCAGTTGGCAGTTGTCAAGACAGAACACATAGACTTGACCACACAGTTCATTACAAGATTAGCAGTGGGCAGTTGTCAAGATTCCATGGTTATTTTGTTTATTTAGTTTTTCCGATATTTCACTTGAAGGTTTTTTCAATTGAATTTATTGTTTTTTTCCTAAATGGTTTTCTTTAAATTCATTGTTTTTTCCCTTCAAGGTACAAGGTATTCAAATTTCCTTTGTAGCCCGGTCAAAGTAGACCAAAATATAGTGGTAAGTTTACAATAATTCGCATAGAGCTAAATATTGGTACAGTTCTTAGGTACACTATTACAAATAAAATATCAAAAATCTCCGCCGATTCTACGTCTGCTAAAAAATTTATTCAAGGTCAAAGGTAAAAAATATCGTTTTTTCTCATTTTTCTCGTAAACGGTAAGTTTTATCATAAAAATAGGTCAGATAAAAATTTGTAGATCATGTAATTATCTACAAAAATTGCTCTTATACTTTTTTTACGAATCACCATTCCTGAGATATCACATTTGTAATATCGAAAATACTAATATGCACGCCTACGCCGCCTATACAGGGTGATTCAGAACGGGCGTGCCAAATTAAAATGGGCCCTAGAGGAACTCCAAATAAGACGAAAAGTTTATATGAACATAATTATGTTCTAAAGTGACTACTAACAGAGATACAGGGTGTAAAAGTTTTAATATTTTTTTAAATATCGCAATGTAATAATTGATGTGTTTTCTCGTTCTTCTTGTTAGTTTTGTTAGTGGTATTCTTAATAAACTATTTTTTTCAATTTTCACTTTCCTTGCATATCGGTGAAGCCATTATTGCATTATGGAAAATTTCAGTGCATTTGCACGATTTCAGAAAAAGCTATTTCATTCAAAAACTAAACATTTTACGAAAAATTTTGAAGATACCAATTTCTTCCCAAATTGAACGTAGATTTCAAATACATTAATATAACCTGCATTTGCCAGTGGCGTAACATTGGATTGGGGAAATAAATAAACGGCTTACCCCGTAGCAACGCTACTGATAAGGCTAGCAGAGCATTTTTTTTTGGAAAATTAGAACTTGGCAAATGAAAACGACACCTTACATTTCAACTCAATAACTTTCCTTGTTACTAAGATAATAAAAAAATAATAAATAAAACTTTTACACCCTGTATCTCTGTTAGTAGTCACTTTAGAACATATGTTCATATAAACTTTTCGTCTTATTTGGAGTTCCCCTAGCACCCATTTTAATTTGGCACGCCCGTTCTGAATCACCCTGTATAGGCGGCGTAGGCGTGTATATTAGTGTATTCGATATTTCAAATGGTGATATCTCAGGAATGGTGAATCGTAAAAAAAGTATAGGAGCAATTTTTGTAGATAATTGCATGATCTACAAATTTTGTCTGACCTATTTTTATGATAACACTTAGCGTTTACGAGAAAAATGAAAAAAAAATATCGATATTTTTGACCTTTGACCTTAAATATTTTTTTTAGGAGGCGTAGGATCGGTGGGGACTTTTGATATTTTATTTGTAATACATATGTAGTTTACATAAGACCTGTACCAATTTAGCTCTATGGGAATTATTGTAAATTAAAATGTCTATATTGACCGGACTATTGTGTTTTTTCTTGTGCACCGTAGGTAAATACTGAAATTCAGTTATCTAGTTATAGTACGAGAGCCAACGACCAAAATATTTGTCTCATAGCATCCTGGCCAAAACCGTATAAAATCTATACATTAGATGACCCTGGACTGAAAAATACAATTTTCAGACATTTTACGCGCAGCGCATTACCTAAGCGCATTTTCAAAAATGTCAACAAATTTGACCACACTGTATCATAGCATCCCGTCTGATTTCCAGAATGTAGTTAGATGAAAGGTCTGGGATGCAGAAAACACGTTTTTCAGAAGCCGATAGCCCAGCGTCTATATAGGAGACCATTTCGAAAAAAAACAATGAGACAAAAAAACAGTATTATAGCATCCCGTCTGAAAATCACTTTAATACGTAAATTTGAGTCATTTGATGCGAAAAAATCAATTTTCAGAAAAAAGTCGCACCGCCTTACATTTTTAGAGCATTTCGAAAATGTTGACGAATTTCGGTCAACGGTATCATAGCATCTCGTCTGAAAACAGTTGAACATGATAAAATGATTTGCCCAGATGTAGAAAAAATTCATATCAGACAAATTGAGTGCAGCATCTAACAAATCAGACAAATATTCGATACTCAACACACACCCCCCTCCCCTGGAACGCACACAATGTGTATATATATTTTTTTCTTACCATGCTCTTGACGTAGATGCACCTTCTTCCAAAAAATTACCGATTTCATTGCTCGAATCCGCTGACGTCGAAATATCAACAACATTTTCCTGACAAACAGTACAATCCTTTGGTACCTACCTTCACGGTCGTAAAATTTTTATAGCATATTGAATGGTACCCTTTGTCCGTATCAATAGTTTTTGGCAAGTCAATTTTTTAATAAATCGATTTTCTCGCAGAATGCTTCTTAACTCCGATTTTCAGCTACTTCGTTGCACTTATTTAATGTTTTTTTTGTAAATATTTTCACTTTTGCATTAGTTTTTCGAGTGCAAAACACACAAGTTAAGTTTGACATTTTACAAAAATTGAAACAACCGACAGTCAGTATACGCGAGCCAGGCACATAGGTACAACTCGTAAGTTATAGGACATGGAAGCGTAACAAGAACTGGGCGACTCCGAAACGTCTTTTTCCTTTTGGGAATTGTAGGCGGTATTGAAAATGTCTGAAAACAGTATTTTGGCAATCTCGGCAGCCATAAAGAACATTTAAAGAAAAAATTAACCGGGATGCTATGATACAGTGTGGTAAAATTTGTTGACATTTTTGAAAATGCGCTCAGGTCAGACGCTGTGCGGAAAATGTCTGAAAACAAAAATTTTAGTAACCAAATAACAAAATCTATGTACATTTTGAATATCAGACGGGATGTGATAATACAGTCAACCAATTTTTTTTGGCATAGCAGAAATGACCCCTCACGAAGCTGCTGGGTTTCTGATCGTTCTGTCCACTTAAGTCGGGTCTAGGGCCATCTAATCTATCTATTTCATATGATTTTAGCCGGGATGCTATGAGACATGGTTTTGGTCGTGGGCTGTCGTACTATTAACTTATTTCATGGATATCATTATTTTTTATTTTTTGTATTGTTTTGTCAATTTTAGTTTCCTTGTCAACTGTTCCCTTAGTGTCATATTCATTTGTTTACAATTTTACTTAAACATTTTCTGATGATGAGATCGTTGTATATCTTGAAACCGGTTAAATAATAAAATAATTTTTTATATTGGTAGTTCGCAAAGTAATTTTCTACAAGAAATAAGTGATTCAATGAACGAATAACGTTTTTAAAAAATCACAAATTTACTTTATTAAATGAAACGAACAGGTTGAATCTTAATGTGCAACTGTTTATTCTAAGCTACATTTGTTCTCATGTCGCTACATACAATTAAACAGAAAAGATAATGAAATATGCAGATAGCAACGCATCCAGATAAAGCACGTACATAACTCCTCCATCCTTAAGAAGGAGTTTTGGTAGGAACGAATAAAACTCCAGTGGATATCGGGGGTTGATCTTCTGATTGATTGGAAATAACTAAATTCGGTTTTTTCTTCCATTTTCTGAATTTATTTGCGGTGAATCCCATGATGCACACGATGACTATGACGTACAAGGGTATAGTCCAAGGGTGATGAGTTGAGTGGTATTGATTTATTCTTAACGGATGAAATTGATTTGCCTTCAGTTGTATTTCATGTAACTTGTCCAGTGAAACGTCGTTGACATGAAGTGTATTTTCGGCTTCGGATTTTTCCTGAATTTTTATTTCTGGCAGCAGAAGAGGTTTTTCTTGATTTTTGCCTCTTTCGTTGGTGTAACTGAACTCTGATGAACGGATGGTACATTCATATGGAACTTCGATTAGAAATGTACCTTGGACCATCACGAAATCGGTTTCTTCGCATTTGACTTCGAGTTTTTCTTGTTTCGGAAATATAGCTATGTAATATGTATCGCTAACCTCTTCAATTAGGGGTTTGTTGACAGCAATAGTCACCATTTGACACATGGGGGTGTCGCCTTTGACTTGAAGAATTGAATAGAGACAATCGTCTCCTTGAACTGCATTGATTAAATAGTTATTTTCGCACAGGTAATACGGGTTCAGGTATTTGCATGGCTCGCCATCATATTGGAACAAATCGTTACTCATTGTAAAATAGGTATTTCTTGGAATAATGGTAGTTGAATTTTGTGTTGGGATGGAATATAGGTGGTAATGGAAAAATATGTCCGGGTGTACAAGAGGGACATGTAGTGCAAATATTAGTCTATTGCTTGAAAAATATGCATCTACTGAAATAATATTATATTGATTGTAAACTTCGTTAATGTTCGAATAGACCAATTGATTTATTGAATGATGTTTTAAAAGTGAGCTTAAAATTGATTTTAAATCGTCTATTGATGCTATGCTATGGTGTAACGTTCCAAGTTTGGCAAATGATAAAGCATTTTCGATGTTCGTTAGTATTGATAATATTGTGTCCAAATTGAATTTTAATTGAGTAAAAGAATCTAATAAGTTGAAATAGTAAAAATTATCACTTCGCAATTCACGAATAGTTTTATTGATGTTTTCCTGATTGAGGATTATTAACGACAAAGTTTCATTATTGTTTTTTAGAATTTCTTGAGTGAGTGATATTTGTTGATTTACAGAAGTAACAATTTCGTTCTGATTATTTTGTAGTTTTTCTATCGCCGCGTCGTATCGATCAGCATCGTCCTGATCTAAGTTACCGGTGATAGCTTTTACAATACTGCCTAAACCATTAATCAAGCCGCGTTTTTGCCTCTTTGAGAAGGGATAAATTGATTGAATTTTATATTTTACAGATTTTAATAGGTAGTCGATATAATTTTCTGCAGTTTGTAGGGAAGAGAAATATTCCGATCCTAGTTTAAGTTTTTCTACGGATAATTTAATGTAATCGTGTTGAGAATTTATAGTTTCAACTTGCTGTATTATTGGGATAAAATCAAAATAATGCAAAAATGTGTGTGTTCCTACTTTCACTTTGGCTTCTCCCAATTTAAAGGGAAGTATACCTGGGTTGTTCTTGAGGTTCGTTATCTGTATTTCTTTCGACTCCAACAGGTGGATCGCAGAGAGGGTCATTCTGTAACAAATTTGGTTTTGAAGCATTTGCTCTAGGTTTTTTGAAAATATTTTTATGATAGGTATTTTTCTGAGTTTTTAGTTTTAGACCTTCGTCGCTTTGTACAATTTGTTTAGAAAACGGTGGTTTGAGTTTGTTTCCGCGTGACTTTACGTTTTTTAAATAGACTTCTTGATTTTCTGCATAACTTACCGGTTCTTCACGATTTTCGTTTCGTTTTTGAATCACATTTTCTTTATTAGTTAGACTGATGTTATGGATATGGTCATATAGAAGTTTCGTTTTTTGTTTATGTTCATGAACATAGTTATTGAGAATTTCAAAGTTTAAATCTATATCAAAGGGATCTTTTATATTTAAGTGACCGTTTATTAGATCTATCGGTTTCTGTTTTGTAACAGAGTGTATTGAATGATTGTAGCCAAAAATCGCGTAGGGCATTAAACTTGTCGCGTCTGACTTAGGATTTTGAATCTTTAGGACCCTTAGATGCTCTAGAAGCGTAGCATGGAATTTTTCTACCGGTGAATTGCTATCGGAATTTCTAGGAGTTGTTAGGTGTAAATCTAATTTGTGAAGTTTCGCAAAATCTGTTAGTACTGAATTTTTAAATTCGGGGCCGCCATCACTCACAATAGAGATGGGAAGGCCGTGAAATGACATAAAGGTAATGAGGTTCTGGACAATTGAGATAGCGTTCGCACCTTCAGGAAGTGGAAATGCCTGAGCATATTTAGAGAATTTGTCAATAATGGTTAGAAATTTTTGATTATTTGCCTGAAATGTGTCAACGTGTATTACTTCAAAAGGTCGTTTAGGTGTCGGGGTTAATTGGTAATGGATTTTTGGGGGGTGCCTGTCGTATTTTGAACGCTGGCATATATCGCAATTATTTATATATGTTCGTACATCGTTAGCATAATTTGGCCAATAATATTTACGTTTAATCTGTTGAATTGTTTCTTGGATGCCACGGTGATTAGTTTTTGTTTCATGGTTGTATTGCAGAATTTGTTTTTGTTTTTCCAAATCGGTCACATTGTCGAGTTTGAGGTTACATTTAATTAAATTGAAAGCTGAATTTTTGAAAGTTTGGGTCATGTGAATGCAAAGATTTTTATAAAGTTCGTCATTTTCGTCGTTCTCAAAATAAAAAGCGTAAGTCTTTTTAGGTTGAGCGAATTCTTGGAAAAATATTGTAATAGGCGTCAAATCGTTATTTACGATATAAATATGATAGACGTATTTTTTATTTGTTTCCCACAAACATTTTCTGTTGGCGGGTCTTGGTAAACTGCAAAAATTTGGTTTTGAAAAAGATTAATAGGTGACTCGCTAGGGTTTATAGTAAGTATGGGATCTTCTGCGTTCGTATGTACAGTTTCGTTATTATCTTCGTTTTTATCTTCGGTTTCTTGAGTTTCGTTTTCAATTATGGTTGTGTTTTCAAAATCTTCGATGTTCGGATCTTCGTCAATATTATTGATTATAGACATAATGTCCTGGTTGTCGAATGTGTCGATAAACTCATCCATATACTGCGATATAGTAGATAATTGAGATTCTTCTGCCGGTATTTTCTTCTTCGATGTACTTGGTACAGGGTCATTTGTAATTTCGGTGACGTTTATCTCGATTCTCGAGAGGGCGTCTGCATTTGTATTTTTGGTACCTTTTTTGTATTGGACCTCGTATTCGAATTCTTCTAATCTCAATCTCCACCTTACGAGTCTTGAGTGGGGTTGTTTCAAAGACATCAGATATTGCAGTGGTTTATGATCGGTTATTATTTTGAATTTGCGACCAAATAAATAAGGCCTAAAGTATTTTGTAGCCCACACTATGGCTAAAAGCTCTTTTTCTATTACACTATAATTTTTCTCGCTGTCGCTCAGAGTTCGGCTGGCATATGAGACAGGTTTTTCGGAATTGATCGGTCCCTGACTGAGAATCGCCCCAAGTGCGAAATTGCTTGCATCGGTGGTAAGGACAAAGGGTTTCTCGAAGTCCGGGTATTGTAAGATGGGGTCGTTGGTTAGTAGTTGCTTACAATATTCGAAAGTTTTTAGAAAATTTTCGTCGTGTTTAATTTCTGCGCCCTTCTTGAGACATAAGGTGAATGGACGTGTAATTTTGGCGAAATCCTTAATGAATTTTCGGTAGTAACCCAGGAGGCCTAAAAATCCTTTAATTTCTTTAGTAGTTCTGGGAATTGGGTACTGTTTTATTGCCTTTATTTTCTCTGGGTTCGGTTTTACGCCTTCCGGAGTCACAATGTGTCCTAGAAAAGCTACCTCTTTCTTCAAGAACTCGGATTTATCGAGTTGAATTTTCAAATTTGTTTCCCTCAGTCTCTGAAAAACCTTCTTTAAATTGACCATGTGTTCTTGTAGTGACGTGGAGTATATGATGATGTCATCCATATACACCAGACATATTTGGTTTTGAAGTCCTCTGAGTACGTTGTCCATTACGCGCTGGAATGTCGCTGGCGCGTTTTTCAGCCCAAATGGCATTCTCACGTACTCGTAGTGCCCATTTTCCACATTGAATGCCGTTTTCTTGGTGTCCTCCGGGGCCATTTCGATCTGGTGAAACCCGCTGGCTAGATCCAGAGTCGAAAAATATTGGCATCTTCCCAACTTGTCTAAGATGTCACTGATGTTCGGTATGGGATATCGGTCATCAATCGTTTTCTCATTGACTTTCCGGTAGTCGACGACTATCCTCCACTTACGTTTTCCGCTCGCGTCTGCTTTCTTCGGTACTACCCAAATTGGGGAGGACCAGGGCGAATTACTGTGCCGAATTATATTTTGGTCTAACATAGAGTTTATCTGTTTTTGAACTTCCTCTTTGTGTACGAAGGGGTATCGATATGATTTGGTGTAAACCGGAATTTCATCTTTAGTTTCGATTTTATGTTTTATTTGGTTCGTGAAACAAACAAAGCTTTTTTAGGTGGTAGTCTTCTTCGGAATTCATATGTTGAGTACGAAGCAATTTACAGATGTCATTATTCACAGGTTCTTGCGGATCAATTTCGGCATGATATAAATCGAAATTGTTAGACTCAAATTTATGTACATTTAAGGGTTGAGTTAGCTTGATTTCATGAGAGTAATAGTCACTATTTTCTATTTCTACCCATGCATAACCGTTTTGCGAATTTGTTAATGTTTCTTTTATAGAACAATGATTGATATTAGTTTTTGGGACAATAATATCACCAGATGTTTGTGATACGGGTATCTTAATTTTTATTCCAGAATTTCCCTCAACTTCTACGAAAAACATTAATTTCTTTTTCGCTTGATAATATTGAATGATATTTTCAGAATGTGGAGTTCTTAAACAAGAAATTGATAGGTCTATTTGTGCGTTTAACTGTTTTAAAATATCTAGTCCTATAAGTCCGTCAAAAAAGTGATGAAATTTAAACAAATGAAATTTTAAATATTCGTTGAGATTTAACTCAGGAAAAGCAGGGATATTTGCACAATGATTTCGTCGAGATTCCTGAAATATAGAACGGATAACAAAAGGTTCTTCAAAAATATTTTCGGAGTAATATTGATCTGCTATTTCAGGATTTAGAAATGATTTTGTGGCTCCAGTATCAATTAACAGCTTTAAAGGCGGATTAGCTATTTGGATATACGGAAGCTCCTTTTTGTCATAAATCGTATTTAATTCAATTACGTCACGTTGGTTGGATTCAAATCCTCGTGAAAATTTTGGGGAGTCTCTTCAGTGTGATCGTATTGATCGTTTGATTGAGTATAGGTTGTGTCAGTTTCGTCATATTCATCGTAAGAATAACCAGAATCGTCATAATTTGGTTCCGTTTGATCAAATTCGACATTATGCAATTCCTCAACTGTGAAATTAGGGGTTTGATTGGGTCTTGGTTGAAAATAGGACCGATTAAAGTTTTTTGGAACATTTTGCGTATTAGTAACGACACTCATTGGCGTTGGTCTTGATGTAGACGGGCCATTTGGTGGATTTCTCCACACATTACGTGGTTTGCCAAATACTTGACTATTTGTAGGAAATCTTTGAGGTGGTAAATTAGTCCTAGGTTGAATTGGGATTGGACGTCTTGGAAATGATTGATTAGTAGAGAAATTTTGGTTGGACTGAAATTGGGGTCTAAAATTGTTGAAATGTTGGTTGTTAAAGTTTTGGGGTTGGAACTGCGTTCTGGGAAAATTAAAATTTGGAATCGGTTGTTGAATTCGTGGTTTTATATTATGCATTTGATTGTTAGGTTTAGGATTGAAAAAACTATTACTAGATTTTTGTAAATACCGGATATTATTATCCTCAATAATGTACTTCTGCGCATCAGCCAAATTACTAGGTTTCATTGACCTGATCATCGAGCTTTGCGGCTCTTTCAAACCAACAAATAAAGTATGTAAGGCATGTGAATTGAAAAGTAACTTTTTACTTTCTTTGACAGCGTCGTTTATTTCATGAATGTTAATATAATTATGAAGTAGATTTAAAGTGGAAACTACTCTGCTGTAAAATTGCAAAGAATTTTCATTTGAATTTTGTCTCAAAGAACTTAAGTCGGAAAGCAAACTGCTTTCATTTCTTTGATCACCAAAATGTGTTATTAATAGATTTTTCACAATTTCCCAGTCATTGGTACCGCTAAGGGAAAATACTTCTTCAGCTGGCCCAGTTAACTTGGAAAGTATACCATTTAAAAGAACTTTATTTTGTACACAATCTACATTTACTCTGTCATAAAAATCATTCAGTAAATCAGTTGCAGTAGAAATAAATCTATAAAGTCTGTTAGGGTTCCCGTCAAATTCAGGAACGATTTGTAAAATTTTAAAATCAAAAGATGCTCTTGCCATTGTTGAATTATTATATTTATTTGAAATGCTAAATAATTTTTCTGTTTCTGAATCAGTATCAGTACTTAAACTTAATGTTTCTAAATATGCACTTAAGTTATCTTCAATATCTGCACTAATATCGTTTATTATTGACATAAAGGAAAGCAAAAGATGGAAAACAATGAGCAACTTACAGGTAGATGAAGATGTTCATTCTTTGGGATGGCCTGTGGTTGTCCTTGATTTCTTTTTCTTCAGATTTCTGTCTTTTGAGGTTCTATTCGATAAAGAATTGATATTCCAGGATATCGATAATCGATGCCTTCGAATAATCCTACCGACTGCGCCAAATAAGTGATTCAATGAACGAATAACGTTTTTAAAAAATCACAAATTTACTTTATTAAATGAAACGAACAGGTTGAATCTTAATGTGCAACTGTTTATTCTAAGCTACATTTGTTCTCATGTCGCTACATACAATTAAACAGAAAAGATAATGAAATATGCAGATAGCAACGCATCCAGATAAAGCACGTACATAACTCAAGGAGCGGCAAAATGACTGGACTAGTTTTGAACTCTAATGATATTTAATAAAATAATTTAATATAATATTTAAACATAACATATTATTCAACATTAATGGGAGATTGTTCAGTGAAATATTGAATGCACTAAGGCCCGGTTTTTCAAAGAATCCAACACCGGGTTAAGTCTGACACCGGCTTCGTTGCTATGATACAACCAATCAGAAAGCCGGTATCATAGCAACAAAGCCGGTGTCAGACTTAACGCGGTGTTGGATTCTTTGAAAAACCGAGCCTTAGTGCATTCAATATTTCACTGAACAATCTCCCATTAATGTTGAATAATATGTTATGTTTAAATATTATATTAAATTATTTTATTAAATATCATTAGAGTTCAAAACTAGTCCAGTCATTTTGCCGCTCCTTGTTTTTCATAATAAATTTTGCGAAACACGCATAAATACTTGAGCAATGATTTAAATATTGTATGTCGAAGCAAGCCACGTTGCAAAAATCATAGGTTGCTTTACACACAGTAGTTAGATCAAGAACTTTGACGTACTTAAATTTGTAACGTTGCAAAAAGAAACACATTAGGTAATCAAGAATTGATTGTGTTTACTTTTAACGTTCTGACGTCACGCCCGGATCCCGAAGAGATGCACGTCACCTGTGTTCGTAGACACAGGTGGGAGACGCAAGCGCGCGCCAGTTGAGACGACCGTCAAGCGAGATGGATGGTAGTTGCGGCCGTTACTAATCTGACGTCCTGCATTTTGCACCCGGCACTACTCTTCCCGCTAGAAACTCGAAGTGACCCGCCGCCGACGACCTCCCGCTCCTCACTTACAAAAGTGGGTGGTCCGCCGAAGAGAATTCAGTATTTGGTCGCCCGGCCATCAGCCGAAACCAATACTCCCAGCGTCCGAGATGATGCTGGCCGCTGACATCCGAACTTAGTACTTGATCGACCGTTCCGACTTCGCCGTGTGATCAAACCGACAGTAATTCTATTATCCCGTAAATATTTGAGTAAGTAACTTTGAGTAAGTACCCTACCTCGTTCGAATCAAATAAATTCAATTTGTTCATGCTGGGGAATTGGGAGTGCTGTCTATGAAGATCGATCGATTTTCCCATCCTGTGGGGGCCCTAGCGCCTGTAATAGGACGACATACCGGTTGAAATCGATCGCATCCGGGTAACGGGCGGCTCCTGGTGAAATCTTAAGGTAGAACGAATTGATTATTTGCGACGGAGGAGCTAGCGGCGTTCCCCCAGGCGATTGCACTCGCGTGCTATAACGAGAATTGCCCGCCGATCCCGTCTCGGAGCTGGCACCGTTCGGTGCTCCCACGAAATCTCCGGGACCCCGTAAATATTCAGTATTGATCACCCGGCGGACCGCAAGCGTTCTATCTGGACACTCCGTAAAAACCGTGTTTGATTTAAATGTAAATATCTCGTATTTTTGTATATATTATGTTTTTATCTATTCAATTCTATTTTATTTATCGTTCCGATTTTTGCAAGTGTATATAGTTAAATTAATAGAGTACCGTTTCATTTTCTTCCTGTTGTGTTATTCGACGTTTAGCAATAGTAACCTAATATTTGGACCCACCCTTCTGCGACTACGAGCAAAAGGGTGACCAACGTATAAGTCTTACCTGGCCGTAAATACAACCCAAGAGAAACTTTCATAAGCGAACGATCCGACCAGCCTAAATATACAGCGAATCCCAATAAGTGATACCGAGGGGTACCGCTGCATATTTAGGGACCGCGCCTAGAACGTCCAGAATTGGCGTACGAAATAAACCCAGACGAAAGTTATCGTTGTATAAGTTACGTCCGAAATCAGGAGAAAGCAATCGTTGTAAATTCACTATGAATTCTTATAAGTTAACCCCACAACAAGCCAAAAGACAGTGACACAGCAGTAATTAAACTCGACACGTGTTTCACTGACAACGTCAGCATCCTGAAGATTAATCTAAATCTAATCTTACATTACATTGCTATAAATACCGAACCCCCACTCCTGATGTGAAAGGGATCGATAAACCTATAGGGTTAGCTGCATTCTAACTTGCATTTTACTTCAGGATCGATAAACCTATAGGGTTAGAAACCCTATAATGTAAGATTTAATTTAGATTAATCTTCAACTCCTGAGGATGCTGACGTTGTCAGCGAGACACGTGTCGAGTTTAATTACTGTGTCACTGTCTTTTGGCGTGTGGGGTTAACTTATTAAGGATTAGGTTGCTTTGGCAAGAAGAGGCTATTCAAACAGGTAATAAATAATTTATTGTAGTAACTAGTTATAACTTTATAACCAGTTTAACGTACCTATGTAACTTGTGGCATTTGACTTGTTTACTTAAGTAGATTACTTTTTTTGCCATAGTAACCTAAGATTTTGGTAAAATGGCTTGCTTAACCGCACAACATTTAAATCACTGCGTAAGTATTTATGCGTTTTTGACAAAAATTATTGCCCAAATCAAAAAAAATATAGTTACAAAAAATATGTAATTTTAACCGATATAATAAATTAAAACACATACCTACCGAACAGGACAAGAAAAATTATAGAGAAAACATGGTAGACATTGTCGATTGCTGCACTCCTTATGAACAAGTTTAGACAATATTAATACATAATATGTGTCATCAATACACTATTGTCTGTACCAAGTATGAACACTGTGTGTTAAAGAATTCTGGATTTATAAATAAAAATGTCACCATTTCCGTAACTTTAATAGGCTGTAACTACGCACAGGTGCAACTTTGGATAAAGGTATGTTTGGTTCAATCGGCCTATTTATTTTGACCTCTAGATTCACTGGTAACATATGCTACTTCGTTCATGAACACCCTGTACAGGGGTCTGGTGATTCAGTTCAGTTGCTGGACAGTAAGAAAAGGGTAAAACAGGATGTGGAGAGCATAAAACTTATTAGTGAGAGCAATAAGGGCGAGTAAGTTCTAATGCATATCCCTTACGGCATACACAGGGTGCCATTTGAAAAAATAAGTGGGGTCGGTTTGTCAGAGATGGCCGCCCCGGGGGGTGGTTACGTTCTTCGAATTATGTGCTGCATCATCAACAGAACAAAGTGGTTTTTGTTACACATTTCGTTATCACTTATAGTTTTGGAGCTATAACGTGTGTAAAACGTTCTAGGACACCCGGTATAGTAACAGAAACATTATTATATTGATACGAACTTTTGCCCCGTCAGCGACGCCCCTGGTAGTGACTCACATTATTTGTTTGACGGCGAGTCGCCTTTGATTTATTACGGCGCGACCTTGTCGCTGTTTATGGCCGAAAAGTTCGAGAAATAAAAGAATTTTCCAATACATACTGGAATTTTTTAGAGATAGAATAATGTTCTATCACCATTATAAAATGGGAAGCAAGAAGCCGAGTGGACAGTCTTACGGTTTGAAGTCTGAAGTTTGGAAGCGGATGTCGAATGCGATAAGAACCGGGCGTTTAATAGTTCCGTGCGAGTATAAGTCTTGATACGCGTTTAGTGTCGGTACGGTACGCGAGTGCGATAATCCTGTGGTGGCGTTTTTAAGTGTACCGGGGCGTCTTCGTTTGTGATTAACCGTCGCGTCGGTTGAAGACGAGTGTTTTAGAGAGTTTGAACTGTGGACTTGTGTACTGTGGATTGTTTAGGTTAGGTAATTAATTGTTTAATTTTCACTGCTTGTTGTTATTTACTGCTTGTACATATTTCGCTGCTTATTGTTCATTTTGTTAATTTTAAGTTCTCAAATCACTGTTAATCATTGTAAATATTTGTACATATACATAAAGTCACTGTTAATAAATAAGTGTAAAATCGAAATACGTTACAATATGTTCCGGGCTGACTATCACGTCGTCTAATAGAAACCGTGAAATACATACCTTCCTACTTATTATTTCCACACTCATCTTTCAAGATGGCGAAAACATGTGGAATGGGGGACATGACATGTACATATTTTCAAGAATGAAAATCGACGTGTCAGCGTTTTTGCGAACTACTTACTACTTAACAAGGATGTGTAAAGTGTTCCCCACTTTATACTCACCTAGTAGAATAAGGGAATAATAGACTTTTACTGTAGGTAACTGCTAACACAGTATTATTTTTTACAGGACTGATTGGGGATCATTGTCTTTCATCAGAAGAATGCACTTTCGATAAATCAGTATGCGATAGAACTTCGATGAAATGTACGTGTCAGGAAGATTACCAAATAACAAACCAATTGGACAAATGTGGAATAGGTAGATAACATTGCACGACTTAACCAGAAATTAGAATGCGCATAAGTAATAAATATTTACGCCCATGTGGATAAGAAATAATTAGATACCCGTTGATGGATTGGTGATCTAGTATAGTGGCAGAGCGGTAGACTACAAATTAATATAGCAGGCGCCGGTTCAATCAACAACACCGAGAATACAAGAACTCGGTGCTCTTGCGTAACGTCACAGCACAGACAGGTAGCGCGTTGAGCCGGCAGCCCATGCTGACCGCATACTTTATCATGAGATTTGCGTTGCTTTAGCATTAGAAAACAGGTATTTTTAAATCCTTTGAAGGGCTTGAAAGAGGGTGCATGTGGTCAACTGAGCCCTTCTTCGCACCCCATTCCATTTTTGGGAAAAGGAAATTTCAAAACAACAGCTATAATTTGGACATGGTCAATGACAGTTTATGAAAGAAAAGAAAATAAATAATGCAATAAAATAATAGTTTACCCAATTTTCGATAACTCAACCAATAATTACAAATCTCTGACATATTCCGGACCAAAAATTAATAAACTAAACCCACTTTTCAAAAAATTCAACTACAAACTAGCTTTGAAAACAAATAATTCCTTAGGAAAAATCATTTAAAACAACAAGACAAAACAGATAACAAATTTAGATCTGGAGTTTACAAGTTAATTTGTGGGTCTTGCCCTAAGAGTTACGTAGGTCAAACAGGACGACCATTTATAAAATAATCACAGAGCATTTAAATAGTTTCAAAAATAGGAAGACAGACTCTACTTATGCAAATCATTTAATATCAGAAAACCACACATTCAATGAAAACTATGAAATTCTACATTTAGAAAATAAAGGAATGAAATTAAACTTATTACAGGCATTAGAAATAAATAAACTTAAAAAATCAAATATTATATTAAATGGTCCAAATAGATTTAAATTTTTCACCATTGTTAAATATCGTTCACAAGTAGTAATAAAATTTCAGCCAAATAAAAACAGGTATAAATAGGAATTTAGCATTGTAAACATTTAGTTCAGTACCAACATCTGAAGAAGCCACTGTGTAGGCCTGTAGGCGAAACAATCCTAATTTGTCTCCATGTACGTACGTGCTTTTTAAGACCTGCTTAAAAGCACGTACGTACATGGAGACAAATTAGGATTGTTTCAAAGCCACCTTAGGTGGGGTAGCAGTCTGAAACGTCTCGTAGTACAAAAATCTGGATTTAGTTCTATAATTCAATGCCTAGCGGGGTATTTGCCCGAGGAGTAGTTGTTCGAACGGTCCAGTACCACTAATTAATACTAGATAATTACTCAAAGTAGTTGTCACTTGCTGATATCTGTCCAGAGCACGGCAGTATATATTATAGCAAGATTAAATTGCATGGTTTGAGTGTGTAGGGGAAGGCACCGTACTGATGAGTCCCAGAAGGACGAAACCAGTTGGTCTGCGGTTTTCCATACACATTCAAAACATGCAATATTTGAATCATTTAAATTAGTTAAATTACTTGCCGGTGAAAATGATGGTGCGACAAAGAGCTACATTGATTCAATGAAAGATATTCTGGAGACAAAGATGGATGCTGGATATCTTAACCTTTCCCGGCCGGAGAATAGAAAATTGCACTAAGATCGGTGTGGGATACAAACGTATCCCCGTTGAGTTTATTGTTTTTCTATTGAATGTGACATTTTATGTAGTATATAATTACTAGAATAAATAAAAAAAGTCGTTTAGCAAGCAAAAAAATAATTATTTAGGATAAACTGAAAAAATTTGTGATTTCTGAACATCATGCAAAATACGTTAGGTACCTACGAGTATAAAAGTAATTTAACTGTTGTGTTCTGTATCCTGACAATTGGTACAAATTATTATTTTTGATATAACGCTATGACGGGAACAGACATATTTGGTGCATTTTTGACAACTGTTTCTTATTCTCTTGTGGGTTACAAGTGTATCCCAAAGATTTACTTATTTTTTTTTGATCACAGTAATAAATACAAATCTAATCTAAATTAGTTTGCCGATGGTAAATGACAAAAGTAACGATTACAAAAAATGATGGCGGCGAAAAAAATTTTTCGAACAAAATATAAGAAAAAGACACTCGGTGGGATACATTTGTATCCCACGTCGGCCCTAATGCCGTCCGGAACGGCCAGGTCCCAGGAGATCTATTAATTATTGGTTTGAAAATTGACAAAATGCTCATAGACAGCAATTTAAGTATGCGCTTAAACTTTGTTATAAGGGATGTAAGAAGTATTCTTTCTAATCTAAGTAGGTACATTACTCGTTCCAGACTTTCTCTTAATTTTAATAAAATAAAAGTTACTTTCGTTTCTAGAATCAACCACCAAATTCGTGTGTCAGAATGGGGAAAGCCCGCAAATTTTGAAAATGATCATATTGAATAGTTTACTACCCAAAACAAATTCCTCAACTTTCGATTTTTACATTTGAGTCTTATTTTCGTCATAATTAAATACAAAACATGTGTCACGCTCGAGACACAATATTTGAATGATGCTGGTGAGTGGTGACGTACTTGACCACTGGGCCCGACAGATTAGGTAGGGATTTTCACATGCGCAAACCGATCCGTTTGCACCCTGAGCGCTCGTTTATTTCTCGACTCCTCCCACTTTTTCCAGGGAGACGCGTAAACACCGCGGCGCAACGGATAGGTCTCCTACTCCACAGAAAGCGCGCGTTTTAGCCATCCCGGCAGTGTGGCCAGATTGGGCGATTTATCGCAATTTGGGCTACTTTTGCCATAATTTTGCGACCAGTTTTTGGCAAAAATCGCAAGTCGCAAATTGGGCGATTTGAAAAATCACTTGGGCGAGATCGTAAGTATGGACCCGACGACTGCAATTTGGCAACAGCGTACAGTGCAGCTGTCAGCAGTTCGCAATCGTATTCGCAGTAGTGTTGGGAATAATCGGAACTTTTGACTAATCGGAATTCCTTTTTTCGGAAATCGGAATGTATTAATATTCGGAATGTTCGTTGGATGCTGCTATCCGGATACTTGCACGTTAAAATAAGATGTATAACTTATAACGGTATACGTTTTCTATTCGGAAACTGCAAATCTCCGTATCTACTAATAGTCCAAGAGCCAGCAACGCTTTCGTTACGTTATTTTTAATCAGACTAGAACTTCAACGACGAATCCCTTGCAACGTAGTAACAAGGGGATCAGAAGTCTGGCAGCCGTCCGAGGGTGGCTTTCGCACCTCTAGCATTTTTAAGGGCGAGAAAAAAATTTAAAATTACACTATTATAATCATTATGGCACTTCGCAATATTAAAGTTAATACTATTTTAAATCAATAAAAAAAATGCCAGACGAGTGAGTGGGTGGAAAGTGGGTGCCAGAGGGGGATAAAAGTGAGAGGTTCTATGCAAGGGCCCAGCGTACGGAATCTAGTCGACCACATTATCATTCCCTGGTCATGGGTCACTATGGAAACGTTATATTATGTGATGACAGTTTGTTTGCGATTTTGGAGATGCACAGTTGTGTTTGAGTGCAATTTGATTCGCCTCTTTAACCCCCTCTGGCGCGCACTTTCCACCCACCCACTCTTCTGGCATTTTTTTTATTGATTTAAAATAGTCTTAACTTTAATATTGCGAAGTGCCATTATGATTATAATAGTGTAATTTTAATTTTTTTTCTCACCCTTAAAAATGCTAGAGGCGCGAAAGTCACCCTCAGACGGTTGCCAGACTTCTGATTCTCTTGTTACTACGTTGCAAGGGACTCGTAGTTGAAGTTCTAGCCTTATTCTCTATGGTGTAACGAAATCCGTTGCTAGCTCTTGGACTATAAATATATCCGAACATCCCTATATTGATAATATAATAATAATAATAATAATATCTCTACTCACTCCAAACTAACCCTAAGGTTAGCCCCAGAAGCATAGCTTGTACGGGACGGAGGAGGCGGCATATTACTATTAGCCGCAGGTGCGTCACAGGAACGACCTACAGTTGTTAGTACTCTACCCACCATTTAGTGCGAGAATGAGGAAAACCTGGAAAACCTCATTAGGTAGAGCTGGATAGGCGATCCAAGGCGCGCCCCAGCCACAGCGCAGAAATGAGTCACCCATCCATAGCCAAACCGCGGGCACTGTTGCTGAGCATTAACGACTACTCACTCGCGCATGCCAGCAAGATCCCACAGCCACGGCTCATTTTTTTTGGCAAAACTTTTAAGCCGACAGCAGATATGTTATGTAGATTTAATTCCAATGTGATGTATAATAATAATAATAATACAACTTCAGTGTTTTCATTAGAAAATTTTGAAGCTTCTAATTCTGAAGACATTGATGAAGTACTAACATTTTGTCAAGATTTTTTGTGTACTTTTGTAATTTTTAAACAATGAATAATTTGAAATAACAAAAATTATTTTTTTTGCGCGCGCCATCTATTTGTGAGGTTATAAACGAAAGTTGCGATTTTGGGCGATAAATGAAGGACTGGTTGGCGACTAAGCTTTGAGAAATCTGGCCACACTGCATCCCGGTCATGCTGCTTTCTAAGTTGCAAATTTTTCGTTCAGCACGGTACATAATCAAAATTTTACGTGGTACGCGATACATATTCTATTTATGCTTGATATTACAGTACTAAAAGTTATAAATTCGATTAAGCGGGTCTTCCCCATTTTTTAAAGTGAACGTTCTTGTTCATATCGTTGGGCTTGGAGCACTCTTGTATCTGTACTATTTAGGACTACCTGTACTACCATTAAGTATTCATGTTTTTCAATATTGCGTGTTTCGAATGTGCATGGAAAAACGGTCCTTCCAGGCACATTCGAAACATGCAATATTGAGAACTCTTTATCATGAATATTTAATGCTTACTAGCACAAAAGTAGGTACGTAGAGATACAAGGGTGCTCCAAGCCCAACGGCTCCGTGATTCAATGCCTGGCCTGGCCTGAGGAGTAGTTGTTCGAACGGTCCAGAACCTGTCATCTCTGACGCATAATTCGGCAAATAATTATCTCTTGCTAAGACCTGCACCAAGTGTATAAGTATACATATATAAAGCAAGTAATATTGCCTGGTTCGAGGGTGTAGGGCAAAGCACAAGGACGAAACCAGCGGTCTACGGTTTTTCCATGCACATTCGAAACCTGCAATATTGAAAAATCCTTAACATGCTAAGATGAAAATGCGCCTGTATCACGAAATTCTTCGCATTTACGAATAATTAAAATAAAATAATTTTGAATAATTTTGAGCGCTTTCCATTACCAGACGAGTTTCATTTTATCAAATGTAAATAATTCAAGTTCTAATTTTCGGGATAGGAAGCCTCCAACAAACTTTATCTTAAAAAAGTAATAAAATCAAAGAACATTCATATATACGATTCAGGAAAAATGGTACACCCTGCGGAATAGAAAATAATTTTAAAGTGTTTAGAAGAAAAATTGTTTTAAATTGTGTCTAAACGGTTTTCTCTAAAATGTGCAATAAATGTATAATTTAAAAATGCCGCACTGCGTGGGCAGCTTGTATATTTATTAATTCGAATGCTAAATTACATCTAAATATATCTACAAAGTATATATATATATATAACTGAAGAAGAAGTAACGGCGACTTCGTTGAATTTCAAAGTTTTGTTCAGGGATTTCAGTATTATTTCTAATAAATAATCCACAATATTCACGGCTGAAAACCCTGAACAAAACTTTGAAATATATATATATATATATATATTTATTTTCAGCTGTTCCAATTAACGAAACTTGTTCGTTTAATGAACAATGTGAAGCATATACACAAGAAACTAAATGTCAAAATGGAATCTGCATTTGTATATTTGAGAAGCAACCGGTTGCCTATGAGGATGGTTCTGTGAAATGTGTTGGTAAGTGAACTATAGTTCATAACATACTTTATAGTCTCATAAGTAGTAAAACAGAAATCCGCTCGATCTAAGAAAGATGTAACCCTCTTCTGCTCGACGAGAACTTCAAATACAGTATAATCGACTTTCCACCGCGGCAGTGTTGGTGCGCACAAGTTCCTATAAGGGTGAGTGGGGGAATTGTGCGCAGCGGGTAATTATGCGCATGTTGATTCTCACACAAATAGTGCCAAGCTTGGAACACAACAAGTGCTGACCTCTGTCGACAAGTGTATTAAACAACCTCCGTCAACAATTTGCGTTGCAGCTCTCTTCTTACGTGAATATGGTCGCCAGACGCCAAAATGCACGAATTGTTATAATTAAAATATATGTTTCATGCATGGCTGTAATTAGCATTGTTTTCTGTGGTATTTCATGTAAGAATCCTCGACAAAGTCGGACTTGTTTATGAGCTGCGATTTTCTTGTATGTTGGATCTGCTTTGGGGTAATTGTGCGCACTATTAGCCCTATGCAGTTGAATACGAATAAGCAAGTGCAGCTGTTTTTGTGCTTTTCGTAGATGCCGCGAACTTATAATCGTGCTGAGTCTGCTAAAAACTATTGTGATTATTGCCAACAGTAAAAATACTTAGTTCTTAATTTCACCAAAGCTCGATATATGTAGTTACCTTTAAGTACTTATCCAAATGGTTGGTTTTCGTTATATTGATTTTAGAGAAGTTTATGTTAATTTTGTTAGATGAATAAAACATTCTGGTAGTTTAGAGCAAATGTTTCTTATGTCAGTTCGTACTGATTTATAGCTTTAAATGTAAAGCGCACAATTCCCCACCTTCTGCGCACAATTACCCTGAGGGTTGGGGAATTGTGCGCTTTTGGGACTTTGGGCATTTTATTTTTTATGTTACCACACCTACCTTTAAATCAAATATACTTCTGCGCAATGAATCTATCATGTTGGGGGCTTACATTCCTATATATTTCAACGTCATAACTGTAATGGCTTGGTCACAGCAGCAGATCTTCCTTAAGAGTCCGGCAAACCTCTGTAATGAACCCGAAAACTGACTTCGTAGTGCTATGCTCATTTCTAAGCGGTAAAAATTGAAGTGTTGAATTTTTGACAGTTTATAAACGAAACTTTATTTTATGTTTCCATTGAAAGAAAATTTAAAAATTTTATCTTAGAAAGTGTCAGTTCACTCATGAAATTGACCAACTTCAAGCGTGCATAGCGCCAAGAGATTTACAGTTTTCGAAAAATTATTTCAATACCTTCTTCTACCATAATCAGGCTTTCGTGTTGCTAAATTTACTAGGATGAAGGTGTAATCATGGTAGAGCGAGAGCGCTGCAAACGCAAAATATGGCTTCGTATATGCTGCCGCCTCGTAGCGACTGAGCGTAAACTCAGAGCGCCGTTGTCTCATTTACTAGGTACCGAACGCGCGGGCTTTGAATGTGCGTTGTTCCTGTGTCCATAAACGTGTTTAGCGCGACGGTGTTGCAACGCAGCTGATAGTTTGCTCCGATTTCTAACGGATTCCTCACCGACCCGATGCCCCGCAGGTGTAACTTTTGATCTGCTTTGCCGGACTCTTAAGTGCACACAATTCCCACACTCTCCAATAGTTTATAGTTTCAATTCTTACGTTCTGTTAATTTCAGTATAACAACTTACTTCACATTTATATTATAATTATTGTTTGTTTATGTTATTTCTAAAATTCAATTCAAAAAGATTGTTAGATACTCAAGCGTGGCGGAAAAGGTGCGCCCGAAAAGCGTCAGTTCCAGAAACACCGTTCAACATTTCGACTATCTTCGTCATACAGATGCCTTAAAAAAATATGAACGAGATACTTAATTAAATGAAAGACGTCGTTCCTACAGCCTGCTTGCCTACAATTTGAAAGAGAAATGATTCGCTGCTTACGGCGGCGGCGGGCGTTTCGTAGATGGACCAGCCCGATTGAAGTTCTCCCCTTCACGTGCATACATTTGGACGAACTTGGGTTGTGCAACCCTCAAAACGCACCAAGAATGCACGTGAAGAGATAAAAAATACCAAGTTTGTCTCGCACCCGGTGTGGTGCGTGGTGTTTCGCTAAATTCTTTGTGCGGTGCGTGGTGCGGAGTGTACGTGAAGCACTTGACTTCGCACTTCGGCAAAGATAGAGAAATACAAATCACAACGAGTGAGAAGCATCAGACGAATTCATCACACACATCTAAAGCCGGCTCCAAACGATATGGTCATTCGTCAAATGTTAGTCAAGCAAAAATGCGTCAAATATTTGTAGACTGTTTGCCGAAAATTTATGGCGCCAAGTCGTTCATACACACGATGTGTTAACGTGGCAATGTGAACACATGACAAATGTGCCTCAAAGTATTCGTTAAGTTATCCACACTATATGCTCACTTGGCAATTTTTGGCTTGTTTACCCGCTTGTTTAAGTTCGCTAAATTTGCAGCGAATATGAGAAGATAATCAATTTCTTCAGGTCATCAATCCGGTAAAATGTAAAAATGAAAGTGAACGAAGCAGTTGCTGTAGTAAGTGCCGCGTAATTGTTTTTGCGAGTGCAAATCTAATCAAACAGAAAAGGAAATCTCGAAAAGGGAGATGGTGGATGCTATCTTTAAATAAAAGTAGACAACTTGTTAGACCATTCCATAATTTTCGAAAACACTAGATCGTATAGTAGGCAGTTCAAAAACCAAAACTTATAAATTAAAATACGTCCTACGAAAAGGCAAACTGTGAATGCATGCACGTGCTCGGGTTCGATGCGCGGAGATTCGTCTGCTTTGATGTGTGCTTATTTACCGCCCTCGGAGCGAACCTTTAACACATCAAGTAAAATACATTCGTCCATGGTCCAAACGACGTGTCGTGTGTATTGCTTTGGCGAATATTTGACGAGTGCACACATCCTCTCGAATGCACATGCATGCATCATCCACACGATGCGGCATTTGTTTGCGCTTGTCAAACATTTGGCGTTTGGACAAATCTACGCACATGACCACATTGGCATACGTCGTATGGTCCACACGATGCTGCATTTGCTTATACATGACGAATATCTGTCGAGTGACCACATCGTTTGGAGCCGGCTTAAAATAAAAATTTATTTATTTATTCCTTCCCGCGCGTCAAAGGTGACTTATCTTCTAATCACGTTGCAAGAGAGATTCTTTTACAGTACCTACTTATGGTGCGAAGAAAAGTGATCGAATAAAATTCTTATTTTTTTTACTTTTACCATTAATTTATAATTGTACCGTTCGTACTTCCACAGGATGTTCATGTAAAAATCGAGAAATTTTTCAACATAATTTTTGACGGAGATTATAGAAAGCATATGAATTTTCCTTGTCTCTTGAAAGTAAAAAGTCCAGAGTATTCCAATAAACACATGAGAAACGTGCACCTTGCAGCATTTTGCAAGCGGTTCTCTCTTTCGTTGTGACACCATGTTAATTTGCGAACTTGTAGCAACTTTATGCCGTGAGGAGTACAAAAGTCAGGCGGTAGTGCGTTATAGGGGCCATACATTAGCGCACAGCAGTGTGCGGATCTAGTCCGACGGACTTGTCCGCACACCGAATGTGCCAATGTATGGCATTGTCCGCTGTAGTCCGCGCACTGCGCATCGGACCAAAAGTCCCCGTGCGCTAGATTGAAACTGCCCGATTTTTCGGACCAAGTCCCGCGGAAATGTGCCAGTGTGTGGTGAACAACAGACGCGGACTTGATTAAACATGGATAAAACCATAAGTACCTATTATTGGTTACGTTATTTGTATTTAAGCCCTATTGCGATTGAGCCTCGGATTGAGCTATTTGTAGATTTTTGACACCGTAGTTCGTAAAATCAAATTACCTTTATAAACTAAAAATAGAGGTCTTCTGATCTCCAAAAACTTTTATTTGATCTATTTACACTTCTACGTCGGCCGTGTTTCACATATTTAGAGCAAATAATTGATGGAAGTACACAGGTACCTACCCATTTTCTTTTGAAGTGAAACTTCTTTTGTCTCGGTAGAGTAAGTTCCTGTGTTGGCAAATGCGAGCGTCACGAAAAGTGAAACGAATGGAGGGAAGCAGTCTGAGAAAACGGGCAGAGGAGAAAAGGAATATCGAACGCCCCACTCTTTAGCCACGCTCTGTCTCATGCTTCGCGCTGTTTCTCTCAGGCAAGCATCAGTAAAGCGAGGACACAACGTTTCAGTTTTCGTGACAACACAAAGCGCTTGGTTAGAAGAATTGGAATTCGATTTATTCTTTCAATATTATTATTTTTCATTCCTCTAATAACGTTGAAGTTTCACTTCTATCGCGTGTGGCGACCACGCACCACGCATCCAGTTTTTTGTTTTTTTATTTTTAGACTCAAGAAGTTAACCGAAAATATAATTCGGAAGAATATATCCGAGGTCTGCTCGAAAATTATCTAGAACTTCCTTGCTTTTGGACGGTAAAATCAAAATGTTATGCCAACTTAAATATGAAGGAAGACGCGTATAAACGAAAGTTACAAAATGAGAATGCTCCATTATTACACACCCCACTGTCTTCCACTTCGTCTGATGACAGAAAAGTGAGCGCCGTGTATGGCAAAATTTTTCCGCTCACAATGTCCGTCGGACTAGATCCGCACACTGCTGTGAGCTAATGTATGGCCCCTATTAAGGAGCTCGACACCAAGTGTGTCGCACTTTGTGCGCCGCACCAAGTTCGTCCAAATGTATACGTACGTGAAGGAGCCGCGTTACTACTTACGAGACTATAAGTTTGGTATGACCTATAGCACATATCTGTGTAGTTATTTTTTGGAGAAATTATTCTGCTTTCAGAGATTCCAGATAGTGGACCAATAACGACATATACTGATCCAACTATGATTATAATTCTGGTCGTTATGTTTTTAATGTTCATAACGATATGTGTGGTACTCAGACTATTTAGTAGGTAAAATTATTCAAAATACCAAGTGCGATACTGAATTAATGCTTTTACATTATTATTAGAGCTCGATGGAGGGAAAATAGGACAATTTTCAATACACCCAATCCAAGGCTAATGAATGCTTCCTTGTTACGGGAAAACAAATTATCAGTTCATGACAGAAGAGGTTCCAAATGTAGCGGCAAAGACTCAAGTCGACAATCAAGTGTGACTTCTCTGAAAATTCAATCACCTGTTCATTCAAATGGTATTTTTATTTTTATTTAGAAGACGCGCGTAACTATGACGCGAACCCAGGTTTCCTACTTTTCGGGAACGCGTTCTGCCCACTAAACTACCGCGGATCGTATGTCATTGCTCGTACAGCAATCCCTCTTAACGGCGTTTCGGCGCTTCACTTTATTTTCGATTTAATAATAATAATAATAATAACGTTTATTTAGCTTCGGCTATACATAAACAAAAATAGAAGAAATTACAATAATAAAACATGATCTTTATCTAACCTTACACTAAAAGTATCCGACATTACCTAAATATGAAACTTATACTAGTATATCTTTCTACCCTAATTGCAGTCTCATCTTATGACTTATATAACATTCAACACGCAATACGTACTAAATAATTAATTTGTACTATTAACAATTACGCTTAACTATTGATTACAACAACAATTTATCCAATTCCATCCTAAACCTATGTACATCTCTAATTGCCTTAACACTATCACCTAGTTTGTTGTATTCTATTGCCCCTCTAAAGAATATTGACACCTGCGATTTCTTTTTATTTTTATGATCTAAGATGAAATTTCCTTTTCCCCTAGTGTTATATTCATGAACATCCGAAAATGGTTTCATAATATCAGATAAATAATCAGGCATTAATCCTAATTGTATCTATGTATAAAAATTAAAACATTTCTTTTTAGCAGAGACTCTATGTTTAACCATTTCAGTTCTTTTAACATATTACTAATTCTGCTGTATTTGTCACATCATAATATCGCACGCATGCCCTTATTTTGTAATTTCTGCAGTCTCTGCACATCTGTTTTTGTTGCTAAGTACAAAATTGTAGAAGCAAACATAAAATGTGGCAGTATAATTGTGTTATACACCAATTTTCTAGATTCTTTCGTTAAGAACTTACTACATCTTTTTAACACCCCCACTTTTTTGGATATCTTATTTCAGGTGTAATCTATATGTTTCTTGAATGATAGACATCTGTCAACCACCACACCCAAGTACTTGTATTCTTCCACCACATCTATTTCTTCCCTTTCTATTTCTATTTTATGGTTCTGCTGCGTATATTCAGAATGTTTATTGTTGGATGATTGCATTTATTTAAGTTCAATTTTAATTTATGTGCCTTCATCCAGTTGCTCACCTTCTCTAACTTATTATTTAAATAATCTATTTGATAATTTATGTCTGTCCCTTCCAAATAAATTACTGCGTCATCGGCAAATAGGTGTATTTTACATACTTTAAAAATATTTGCTAATTGGTTTACATAAATACAAAATAGAACAGGTCCGAGAATACTTCCCTGTGGCACCCCGATATTGATATTTAATTCCTCTGACACTGTGTTACCGCATTTTACCCTCTGTTTTCTTTCTGTCAGATAATTCCGAAACCAATGCTCAACAGTTCCTCCTACCCCCATCTGTTGTAATTTTTGCATCAAGATTTCCCTATCTACCGTCTCAAATGCTCTCTTAAGATCGAGGAATATAACTATTACTGTGGCATCTTTATCTATTGCCATTTTCCATTCGTTTAGTACATATTGGAATGCTGTCTCACAACTGTACTTATGTCTAAATCCTGACTGGAAACGTGATAATATATCTTGTTTATTGACAAAATCAAGTAGTTGCATATATACTATTTTTTCTATTACTTTTTCCACGGTGGGTAACATATTTACCGGCCTAAATTCCTCAACTGTTTTTGTGTTTTTTACTTTTCTTATTGGTACAATAGTGGACACTTTTAACAATTTTGGCACTGTCCCAACTTCTAATGATAGGTTAATTATATTAATTAGCATGTCTGATAATTCATTATAATATTCTTTCAAATATGTTCCATCTAACTCATCGGGACTATTTTTACAACTTATAGAATATACCTATCACCTTTATTAGTTCAGTCTTTTCAATTAGTTTAAAGTCTACAAATAGTCTATCATCTACATTTTTTGTACTTGAACTATATTGCACAAGGTTACCTAATGAAGAAACCAAATCTTCTATACTTTCTTTAAAATACTTATTAAATGCATTAGCTATTTCATATGTGTTAGTTATTCTGCGACCATCCATTTCTATTTCGTTATAATTGTCATTTTTCTTTTTGCCAATAATCTCTTTCAAAGTTTTCCACATTCTTCTAGAATCACTTCTACAATTATCTACATTTTGCTCGAAGTACAGACTCTTTTCGGTTCTAATTAACGTCACTACTTTATTCCTTACGTCTTTATATTTTACCCAGTCTTCTTCGAGTTGTGTTAACATAAACCTTTTATAATAGCTATCTCTCTTTTTTATCTCTTCTAACACTTGTTTATTAAACCATTTGTTCTCATGTGCCCTAACAGAAATTTCTTTTTTTGGTCTATTCTGATCCAAAATTTCTATAAATTTTCCGTAAAATTCCATATATTTTTTATGAAGGTCCCTTTCCCTGAAATTGAAATCTATTTTTTTTAATTTTTCTCTAAATTCTGGATGATTATATTCCACAGGCCGTACTACTATTGTATTATACATTGTATTATTTGAAGGTAACTTTAATTTTATGACATTATGATCAGTAATCATTGGTTCATCTAACACACTACATGTCATATTTCTTAAGCTATTGGTAAAAACTAAGTCTATTATTGTACTGCTATTACTTATATTATGAGTATAATCTGTTACCAATTGTTTCATTCCATTATCATTTATGATTCTCTTTCATTTATGTGTATAACAACAATTATTATTTGCCCAATCCATATTAAAATCTCCGGCAATTATCATTGTTGCATCATTTTCGCTTAACTTATTTTCAAGCCACTCTTCAAAAAAATTTAGGAATTCTGTTTTGGAACCATTTGGTGAACGATAAAGACACACTAACATCATTTCAGAAATTAATTTGAATTCTATACTTACCTACTAACCAATAATTCATTTGAGATGCATGTCTTTCTTTGAATCTATAACTGATGATGTCTTCCCTGATATAAATTAATGCATTTGCGTTCGACTCGTTGTTTGGAATATAAAGGAGCAAATCAAGTTTCAAAAATTTAAATATTCTACGCTAAATATCCAAATATTACCGATATAATCGGTACTAATCGGGATTTGCTTTGCTTAAAGTTAATATTGCAAACTGGACATTTCAGTGGCAACGGAAAACACCAGCTTAATCAAACTTACAACTTTTAGTACTATAATATCAAGCACCAATGTAGTACCTAGGCATCGTAAATAAATACTTTGATAAAGTGTTAGGCTAAGCGAAAAATCGGCAATTGAAAAGTTGATAAAATCGGAAATAAGGCGCGCCTAATGTGGCCGGGTGGCATATACAGTAACAGCACCTGTGCTACAAACTTCGTTCGGCATCGGAAAGTCATTGGCGGACACATACTGCTTGCGAAAAGCATTCTGCTTATACAGGGTGTCTGAAATTCGGTGTGCAACATGGGGATCTCTGTTATCTTAACAGCTAGACCCTAGGTTTAAATTCGGCAAAGTTGCCAAATATTATGCTGACTAATGTCCTCAAAAGAAAATCGAGATATTCTGAATCGTTCTTGTGAAAACTGAAAAAAACTGAAAAATTGCGTTTTCGTTTTTTGGCTATAACTTTTTTGTTCCACCTTGTATCTTCATTCTGTAAAAACTTTTTCATTGGCACTTTTTATTCTCTATTTGATAGCACTGTCACTCATTGGCTACGTCGATTAATTTTTGTTTTTTAAAAGCCAACTTAATTTTTTCTTATGGGCACCATATCTGAGCGACAGGTGAGCTAATCCGCGTTATTTTCCTGAATTCAACGATGTGCTTCATGTTGACTTTCTTCGTATTTTTACAGTTTCTATAAATTTTTGCCGATTTTTATTTCTGCGTTCTAATTATTATCTAAGACAAAATCAGAAATAATGTGAGTTACCATGGAAACAAAGTAACCTAATAGCCAATTTTTGAAATATAATTGCTCATTCTGCCTCAACGAGCAATAGAGTTCAATTATATCTCGTTTTTCTTTGTTAGGGAACATTTTCAGGTAATACAAAAAATTCACAGACCTCGCATCTAAGATGTCCAACAAAAGTGGTCTGTGCCGTTTCAAGTTGGTATATTATTGATACAATAAAATAAATGATTTTTGTGACAAGCACAAGGCACATAGCCAAACTGACGCAATACGTAACAAAATATTAACGCATCCGTTTTGTACAGTTTGGACTTTTATTGCAACGCAATATATATTGTATTTTGAAATTACGCGTAACATGAAGTCATAGTATACTGCGAATGAGAGTACAGTTGCTCTGAATAATGGTACAATATGCCAATACGCGGCCGGGTGTGACGTAAAATTCCGTGAAATTGCCCCGATTGTCCCACTACAGTATCTGCTCGCCTTCCCCTTCAACCGCGTCACCAATAACAATAATAGTCGCTGCCCTGAATGAATACAATGGGGACAGAATCAGCGTGTTTGCGGATGCACAAGTTTCTTTCCAACTTACGTCTCAGCGCTCAGTTAATTTATGTGTTTCGAAGATACAATGCTTCGCATTTAATTTTGGCTAAATTAGGTCTCCAGTCCAAAAATTAAAGTTACGGAATTGGTGTTGAACAGTGAACTAGTGATTAAAAGCATTTTTAAAATTTGCGGGTTTTCCCCACTGATAGAAATATCAGTTTTATGTCAACTTCTGCAAAGGTTGACTATTTTCAATCTTGATAGGGACTTGGCATTAGTCGAGCCACCCTGAGCTCTCTCAAGGTTGACTTTGTTTTGCTATTCACGACGGACTTTTTTATTGATTTGCCAACAAGAACTTGAAAAGTGCCAATTGAAACTGAGCTACTGTTAATTATCTGGTATTATCTGTACAAAATGGCTCCTAGTCGAATCCCGCCGTGCGCGTGCGTGCGGTAGTTGTAAAGTAAATTTGAAAAAGATTGAAGATACAATAAAATGTAATGATTTCTGCAAACTGTGGTACCATAATAATTGTATGAGTGTAACTGCAAAACATCTTAAAGAGTTTTTAGAGTAATACACACAGGGTCGATAGGTGGAAATTCGGAAATAGGAATTGTCATGAAGAAGAAAATTTCTTACCAAAAAGCAACAGGGTAGTTATGGTCAGGTTAAACTTGAAACCTGTAAAGACGATAATAATACAGGTATATATGCCCACATCTAATTATAGTGATGAGGCTGTAGAGGCAGTCTATAGCGATATCGAATATGTGCTAGAGTCTGTGAAGAGGCATGAAAATTTAATAATAATTGTAGGAGACTTTAATGTAGTTGTAGGTGCAGGGAGAGAAGATAGAATAATCGGCCCCTTTGGATTAGGTAATAGGAACGAGAGGGGAGTTAGACTGATAGATTTTTGCGATAAACATAACCTAACCGTCGCGAACACTATTATTTCAACATCACATTAGAAGGCTCTATAGATGGAAAATGCCAGGGGACCTAGGGAGATATTAAATAGGTTACATTCTTGTTAGGCAAAGATTTAGAAATCAAGTAAGGGACTGCAGAAGCTATCCAGGAGCAGGTATAGATAGTGATCACAACATAGTGGTTATGAAGGCTAATCTTAAATTTAAGATTTTGAAAAAACGAAACGATAGGATGAGATACCTTGACCTCGAGAAACTAAAAGACTGTGATTCACGCAATGAGTTCGAGAGCAAAACGAATGAAGTACTAAAGGGCGCGGATGAAAATACTGTTAGGCACGTAGAGGCAGAATGGAATTGCATTAAAAATGGTTTAGGTTCTGTAGCTAGTGATATATTGGGCCACAAACAGAATGAAAGTAGGAAACCCTGGATAACAAAGGATATTGTGACAAATAGACGAGAGAGAAAATATAAAAATAGGTTAGATGAAATAGGGAAACAAAGATATAAAGCGGTTAAGTGGGAAATTATTCGGAAATGTAGGAAAGCGAAAGAACAGTGAGTAATTAGAAAATGACAGCCTCAGATATGAACCCGCTCGGAGCACATAGCGCCATCGAGTTCTCCAGATGTCATCCACTTCTTCGGCAATGACCTTGAAAGACACCAGAGGCTGCTGAAGGAGCCGTTGAGTCATCCGAAGAAGTGTCTTCAGCAGCGGAATCTTCAGCAGCCTCTGGTGTCTTTCAAGGTCATTGCCGAAGAAGTGGTCATGTCTTCAGCAGCGTCTGGTGTCTTTCAAGGTCATTGCTGAAGAAGTGGTGTTTAGCAGCAGTAGCAGCAGCAGCAGCAGCCAGGCACATGCGCCGGGGCTATTCCTCAGATCAGTCCATCGAGTTCTCCATCCACTTCAAGTGGGCGTGTCTGCAGCAGCCTCTGGTCATTGCTGAAGAAGTGGTCTTCAGCGGGCAGCCTCTGGTGTCTTGCCATTGTGTACCCAAGCCGCCATTTTGGCTGTGGGTCAGGCGCCTGCGCCGGGGCTGTCGCGTACAAAGCACATGTTGCTCATTGTTCAGGCCAGTCCATCCAGGTGCCATTCACTTCTTCGGCAATGACCAGAGGCTGCTGAAGGAGTCATGTCTTCAGCAACGGTGTCTTTGGGGGCCTTTGGCCGTGGCTCAGGCGCATGCGCCGGGGTTTTCGCAAACGTTCTGGAAATGACACCGACCGGGAGTCGAACCCGGGTCCCCGCGCACCGGAGCCCTCGCTCCAACCCATTGAGCTAATCGGCGACCCACAAGTCCGTCTTTTAAATAATCCATATATACTTATGATTGTAAACAGAAGTTTCTCGGAAATTCCAATGTTTGCAATTGTTTATACTAAATAAATATTGCTATCAAAGTTTAAGAAAAAAGCACGTTCGCTGCCGATAAGAGATGTTATAATTGTTTTTATTATGGGGAAAAACCTTTCAACTCGCCGACAGGATATGCTTGTTTAGGTTTGCTCCCACGTTCTGTATATGCACTTAATTATGTTGTAGACACTACAAGGTGACCCGTTTGTTTGTTTGTATTATTACAATAAAGTAACATTCTAGAACATTCGTCAGTTTGTTTATTTTGATACGTACTATGTTTTGAAATTACTTGTTATCTTAATGCGTTTCGGACACGCGTGGGAACCATCTAGTGAGTGCTGGAAGTACTAATTGAGTGTCGGTAATATAGAACACATGTAGATTTCTGTTACACTTACTGGAAAGTGCAAATTGAATGTCGGTAATATAGAACGCATTTAGATTAGGGCCCACTGGACACGCCCCCTTGCCCCGCCCACTTAGGTCATGGAGGGTATCAAATTAACCAGCTTGATGAGACAAATAGGAATCTATAGTTATTCTCCTACTTCATAATTCTTATCAGTTGTCTGTCTGTCTGTCTGTCTGTCTGTCTGTCTGTGTCTGTCTGCCTGCCTGCCTGTCTGTGTCTGTCTGTCTGTCTGTCTGTCTGTCTGTCTGTCTGTCTGTCTGTCTGTCTGTCTGTCTGTTTGTCTGTCTGTCTGTCTGTCTGTCTGTCCGTCTGTCCGTCTTTCTGTTTGTCTGTCTGTGTCTGTCTGTCTGTCTGTATTTAAGCAAGCAAATTAACAGTGCTGTCTGTTAGTACTTGTACTTCAACAAGGGAACCGCATTTCAATAATGACACACATAAACGTAGACATGTTTCGTGTTCTGGATGGTGCTGCTGTGGATGAGTCAGCACGCCGTGTCGAGGTGCACGTACATCAGCCGTTCCTGTCAACAACAACATTCAACGCCAATGACGAAATTCGCTTACCAATCCACCAACAAGACGTTTACGTACTGCCGCATCTAAGCTGCATCTACATAGAGGGGTTTTTCCTCTTTCTATTCTGGCTCGTGAGCTCGTGTCATCAGCCATGGTGTTTGCGAATACAGCTGTCTGTGTCAACAGACAGTTGTGTCAACAGCTGTGTCAACAGCTGTCTGGTGTCAACAGACATCTTGTCAAAAAAATCACGCTTCTAGCATACATTTATTGGAAAGCACACAACAAATAATATTCTAACATAATGGTGAGTATTATTATTCAGTAATCAATTCATTAGTTTAGTTAGTTCTCATGGAATACGGTAAATTATATAATATAATTTATTATATTAAAATACATTTTGTCAATTAAAATAATATAATACTGTTCATAATATGATATTAGTATATTAAAATACATTTTATTCATTAAAATAATATAACAGTGTAATCAAAGTCGTGACGCTGCTTATACATCGTTGGCTGCAACAAGAGAAAAATATCATAGTAAACAAACAAACAAACAAACAAACAAACAAACAAACAAACAAACAAACAAACGGATGGACAAAGAAATAACCTCATTCGTTATAAAAACAATTAATTTTCCACTACTAGAATTGTGAATCACAAAATCGGCACTTTTCCAATACTAAACTTGTGAATCACAGAATCGGCACTTTTCGACTACTATCACTGCATATTAAAAAAATCTAAATACTTTACTTACGATTTACAATATTGACCCAAATGACCACAAGTTCACTGCACGATTCCAACAAAATTATCTTGGTTTCTTTCTCCATGAATAGTCCGGAAAATAAAACATTTTCTGTTGCCGTTGCCATGTGCGATACATTTCCGCACATAATCATTTCGGGCTGGTTCTAAAGATAGAAAATAGTTTACAATTATGGAACAGATACGTGAGCTTTTTAACTACTTATAATGAGCGATTTTCGAAAAGGCAAATTAAATTTTAAACCTTTATTAAGGAAGGCAATTTCTGTATCATTGAAATGATACAGAATACAGAAATTGCCTTCCTTAATAAAGGTTTAAAAAATACTTATAATGAAATTATTATAAATGAGTTTTATTATGAATGAGTTTTATTAACAGAATGCTTGAACAATAAAAGAAATGATTACTGTAAATGGACTTACTTTTAAATTTTCCGGTAAATTTTGGAGGATAAAATGGCACAATAAAATATCTCCAACATCATCTTGGCCAATTACAACATCCATATTGGGAAACTAACTTTTTACCGCACCTATTCCGTGGGAACCAACTAAACTATTGAAGTGATTACTGAATAATAATTCTCGCAATTATATTCGTTCTATTTATCTCGCAGCTTTTTCCGAGCTTGCAAAATTTTGGTAACATGTAGGAGTTATCAAAAACAACAATCAATTGAGTGTTTATGTTTCTGGCGGTAGCCTTCAAACTTTTTATGTTCTAGAATGATTTATTATAATAATACAAACAACAGGGTATAAAATAATCTCGATCATCTTGTTGAGTTTGCGACATATTAAGTGCACATGTACTTATTAACATGCAGAACGTGGGCGTAAAACCAAACAAACATTATGTCGGCAAGTTCAAAGGTTTTTCCAGAACTTTCTTAGCTATTAATAATTAATAATAATAAAAACAATTATAACATCCCTTATCGACTTCGGGTCTGTTGTTTCTTTCTCAAACTTTGATAACAATATTTATTTAGTGTAAACAATTGCAAACGTTCGAATTTCCGAGAAAAAACATTAATTCTGTAACATTTGTGTACTATTGCATCAGCATTTCCAGAACATTCTTCCATTGCGCAACAATGAGCAACACGTGCTTTGTACGCGGCAGTCCCGGCGCAGGCGCCTGACCCACAGCCAAAATGGCGGCTTGGGTGCGCAATGGCAAGACACCAGAGGCTGCCCTCTGAAGACCACTTCTTCAGCAATGACCAGAGGCTGCTGCAGACACGCCCACTTGAAGTGGATGGAGAACTCGATGGACTGATCTGAGGAATAGCCCCGGCGCATGCGCCTGGCTGCTGCTGCTACTGCTGCTGAACACCACTTCTTCAGCAATGACCTTGAAAAACACCAGACGCTGCTGAAGACATGACCACTTCTTCAGCAGTGACCTTCAAAGACACCAGAGGTTGCTGAAGATGTCGCTGCTGAAGACACTTCTTCGGATGACTCAACGGCTCCTTCAGCAGCCTCTGGTATCTTTCAAGGCCATTGCCGAAGAAGTGGATGGCATCTGGAGAACTCGATGGCGCTATGTGCTTCGAACGGGTTCATACCTGAGGCTGTCATTTTCTAAGTACTACAGTGGATTGATAACAAATGCAAAGAAGTGGAAGATGAGTTCGAAGTAGGAAAAACTGACGAAGCGTATAAAATAATTAGGAGATTGGAGGCAGAAGTTTTAAAGTGTGCAGGTAAAGGGGTAAGAGAGCGCTTATTTAAACTAGTTAGCCGTATACAGGGTGGGCCAATAGTGTGTAGTCGGTCCATATCTCTGATTCTATTCAAGATATCAACATTAAATTTTACCACGAAACTTCTGTTAAAATTATTTTGATGTATACAGGATGTTCACCTGCTACGTACCAAACCAAAGTTATGTTTTTTTAAATGGAATGCCCCGCATTTGTTTACATATTTGGATCCCCATAAAATTTCATGAAAGTTGATATGCTACTACACTGTGGGGTTTAGAGTAAGCGATGTTAAGAAATTGCCATTTTAGTACCAGTGTGAACCCAAATTTGTGGTGCTACTCACATCTGCTGGTCAAAGCTAACTATGATTTTTTTATTGGACTAGGTTCAGAGGATACTCTATTTGTAAAATCCATTAACACTTTTTTCAAAATAGTTCATATTGTACAAAAATGTTTAATGGAACACCCCGTATATTATTTGCAGGTTTGATAGCCAGTTTATTAAGCTTTTGACTGATGCCCATATTGGCAGGTCTACGACTGATAATTTCAGGCAGCAATAAAGACTGAACCTTCAGAATTGAGATTTTTGCCGTAATTTTGTACCATTTTTGGGGAATTTCCCCCATTTTGCCACCAAAAACTCAGAAAAGGGACGGTTTTCTTCCATGGCACTCCTTGTTTCAATTCATACCTAGGTTTAATAAGTTACCAGTTATTTCAGAATATGACCGTGAAGAAGAAATCTGGCGATGAAATTTTTTGTCTCGATGTGAAGTCAACTTCCAGATACAAAATGGAAATCATATTTTGTGTTTTGGGCGCTAAAATATGGGAGAAACGAATAAACTACCGGTCAAATTACTACATTTTAAAGTTCAATTTTCAATTCTACCAAAACCGTCAGTCGCAGATCTAACAATATCTGCATCAACCAAAAGCTTAGTAAACTGGTTATCAAATATGGACATAATATACGATATACGGGATGTTCCATTTGAAATTTTTAAGGGAAAATGCTTATTGCGTAAGCTGTCCACCCTGTATGATATTAAGTTTTGTGATAAAAGTACTCAAGAATTTTACAAATACAGCAGTCTGTGAACCTAGTCCAATAAAGAAATCCTAAATAGTTTCGACCAGTAGATGTCAGCAGCTCCTCAATGTTGGGTCCGCACTGGCACTAAAATGGTAATATCTTAAAATCGCTCACTTTAAACCCCATCGTGTAGTTCACCATCTTTCATAAAATTTTATTGGGAATTCAAATATGTAAACAAATGTGGGGCGTTTGAACATTCTGTATACACCAAAATAATTTTATAAGATACTTCGTGGGGTTCTCAACATACGTGTAAAATGTTATTTTCATACCTTGAATAGAACCAGAGATATGGGCCGCCTACACACTATTGGCCCACCCTGTATACGATACAAATGAAATTCCAGGATATTACAAGAGGAACATCATATTCGCGCTGCCAAAAAGGAAAGGTGCAGATAATTGCGAAAATTTTAGAAGTATCAAAATATTTAACTAGAATTGTGCAAAGAAGGATGGAGAAAAAGGCGGAAGAAATATTAGGAGAAGATCAGTTCGGATTTAGACGAAATAGTGGAACGTGCTAGCTTTACGACTAATTATAGAAAAAACAATAGAAAAGGGAAAGAGCGTCTATAGGTATAGGATTTGTAGATTTAGAAAAAGGCTTCGACAACGTAAAATGGGGGAAGATGTTCGAAGTGCTCAGAAAGGTAGGGATGAAATATAGAGACAGAAGAATAATACATAATATCTATAAAGAGCAAACGGCAGCTATAGAATTTGATCAGGAACAAAGAAAAGTAGATATCCGGAAGAGAGTAACGCAGGGATTGTCACTTATAGTTTTCAACTTATACAGTGACTGGCAGAAAGTTAGCACCATATGGGAAAAATGTTTATATTTTAATTCAATAAATGTATTTTATAGTGAAAAAGCCCTGCATGTCCTTAAACCAAAATATATCACCCATCGAACTCTAAAACTTTTGAATTACCCATAAAATAAAATAAGGTGTGCACCAAAGAAAATCTTAATTTTGATTTTATTTTTGGACAGGCTCTACCATTTGCTTACCTAACTTTATTTAAGCTATAAATATGTTTTGTTATGTAAAGGAGCCCACAATAAACGTGCTTGGGCATTGGATAATTTCGCTAAACTTGTTATACAGGGGGTGCACCTGCAAAACGGCAAAAACTCTTTTTCCATCCTAAAGAACTGGAATTTTATATTCTGGTGTAACTTTTAAACAGAAACAACTTTTCCTAATAAAATTATTTTCTAAAATGAGAAATAAGTGTATTTTACTCTTGTAGCAATTTGAAATTTTCACCCCTCCTTCGTATACTACAAAAGTGTTACCGAATACGATGGGTGCTGTTTTGGTTTAAGGACATGCAGGACATGCGGACTTTCTGCCAGTTAAATAACACGTCCCGAAAGGTTTAATAAAAAAAGATTTATTTTTAACTTTACAAAACGGTTACTTCACAATTTGGAATTTTGTACAAGTAATACAAACGATATACACTCGAGTATAAACTATGGACAAAAAGCCCACATCAATTGAATACAAAGCTTATATACTAAGATTAATGTTATGTTAGCAATAGATAAAATAGTAGACGCTATTCAGCGGTTCTTGGTTCTTAACATGCCGGTCACTGTATGTCGAAGATGCCATTAATATTGTTAAGGACAGAACAGCTTCAGGGATTGATGTACAGGGTCAAACTATAAACATGCTCAGATTTGCGGATGATATAGCAGTGTTAGCATCTAGCAAAGAAGAATTAGGAAAGGCTTTGAATGAAATGGAAGCAGTGTCGACAGAGGGCTACGGCATGAAAATCAATAAAAAGGAAACCAAAATGTTGGTAAGTAGAGGCCGTGAAAATAGAACTAAAACTGAAATACAAATAGGAAATGAGAATATAGAGGAAGTCGCGGATTTCTTCTGTTTAGGAAGTAAAATAACTCGAGATGGTAGGAGCACTAAAGACAAAACAAAGAATAGCGCAGGGTCGAGTTGCATTTAACGAAAAGAAACAACTGTTATGCTCGGGAACGCTTAATGTAGAAACTCGGAAGAGACTCTTAAAGAGTATGTTTGTTATACGGCATTATACGGGTGCCATACTTGGACAATATGAGAGGCGGATCGAAAAAAAGTAGAAGCGTTTGAAACGTGGTGCTACAGGCGCATGATGAAGATACCGTGGATAGATGAGGTTAGCAATAGGGAGGTATTAGAAAGAGTTGAGGAAAAGCGAAAGGTATGGAAGACAATAAAGAATAGGGGAGGTAGGATGGTAGGACACCTTCTAAGACACGAAGAAATAGTACGCGACATACTAGAGTCAGAGATAGGAATAAAAAGAGGTAGGGGTAGGCATAGATAGTTAGGGATGTAGGATGTTCTACATTTAGGGAAATGCGTAGGTTAGCTCAAGATAGGAAAGGATGGAGGTACGCGTCAAACTAGTCTTCGGACTGAGAACCTAATGATGATGATGGAGACTTCTCAAAGAAATGTTTTTAAAGTAAAAAGGATAATACCAAAGATAATACTCAGTCATCGATATGGTAGAAGAAAAAGTTTGCGGTCGAGAATATTGCGTCAATCGCTTTCGGCCATTGTTTGTGCTCTCGAGAAAATTACAAACAAAATTCTTAAGAGGAAACCCGCCAGTTTCTTTTTAATAAGATGAAATGTATTTGTTATAATACTCGTACGTAGTACATATAACATGCTGGACAAGTAAAATAACAAGATAGATAACAAAATATTAATGCTACATATTTATTTGCTTGTATAACTGGTAAGGATAAAACGCATGCATTAACTGAAAAGATAAATTTTTGTTTTTAAATTACCTACAAACATATTTAAGTAATTATTTTTCTCGAACGTTAAGAGGAATAGGTTCTGTTATCAAAAGAAAAAAAACAAAAAATAAATGATGGTAGGTACCTACCTATTACAGTTACCTACAAAATTTAGGTATCTTCGCTTAAAGAAATAAAAATTCGACCCGAACTTGCTCCAACAACTAATCCCCCAGCAAATACCCCGACAGGCATTGAATTACAGTAAGTCCTTGACGAGAGCGTGTACTGAACGGTGGTAAAACATCAGGAAACTCCGAGGGAAACGCCTTGCTATAAACTAATGCGGGTATTAAGAATCCGACGTGCCCCTGGGCGTACACAAAGCAGTACGAAGCCCAAATACGGCTAGAAAAAGTAACAAAAAGAAAAGAAGTGTTTGGCCCGTTCGCACACAGCAACCGCAGGCATAATAACATCTCTTACAGACCTACAGCAACGGACGAGGGACTTGTAAACAAGTGGGACTTATACAGGGTGGGCCAATAGTGTGTAGTCGGCTCATATCTCTGGTTCTATTCAAGGTATCAAAATAAAACTTTACACGTATATTGAGAACCCCACGAAGCACCCGATAAAATTATTTTGGTGTATACAGGGTGTTCACACGTTGAACACCAAACCAAAGTTATGTTTTTTTAAATGGAACGCCACACATTTGTTTACATATTTGAATTCCCAATAAAATTTTATGAAAGATGGTGTACTACACGATGGGGTTTAGAGTGAACGATTTTAAGATATTACCATTTCAGTGCCAGTGTGGACCCAACTTTGAGGAGCTGCTGACATCTACTGGTCGAAGCTATTTAAGATTTCTTTATTGGACTAGGTTCACAGACTGCTCTATTTGCAAATTCTTGAGTACTTTTGTCACAAAACTTCATATCATACAGGGTGGACAGCTTACGCAATATGCATTTTTTCTTAAAAATTTCAAATGGAACACCCCATATATTATTTCCATATTTGATAGTCAGTTTACTAAGCTTTTGATTGATGTAGATATTGTTAGGTCTGCGATTGACGGTTTCGACAGAATTGAAAATTGAACTTTAAAATGTAGTAATTTTACAGGTAGTTTATTCATTTCTCCCATATTTTAGCGTCCAAGACACAAAATATGATTTCCATTTTGTTTCTGGAAATTGTTTTCACATTGAGACAAAAAATTTCATCGCCAGATTGCTTCTCCATGGTCATATTCTTAAATAAATAGTAACTTATTAAACCTCGGTATAAATTGAAACAAGGAGTGCCATGGAAGAAAACTGTCTTTTCAAGAAGTAATCTTGTAATGAGATTTCTTGTGCCGGTGTAAACTCCGCTCGCTGAATTTGCTGTAAAAATAAAGTGTAAGCATTTTTCTGACTTTTGGGTTGCAAAATGGCGGAAATTCCCGAAAAATTGTACAAAATTACGGCAAAAATCTGTTTTTAAGGTTCAATCTTTATTTCTGTATAAATTACCAGTCGCAGACCTGCCAATATCTGCATCAGTCAAAAGCTTAATAAACGGGATATCAAACCTGCAAATAATATACGGGGTGTTCCATTTAACATTTTTGAGAAAAGCTCCATTTTGCGCAAGTTAGCCACTCTGTAAAATATGAACTATTTTGAAAAATTGTGTTAATGGATTTTACAAATAGAGTGTCTTCTGAACCTAGTCCAATAAAGAAATCATAGTTAGCTTTGACCAGCAAACGTCAGCATCGCCACAAATTTGGGTTCACACTGGTACTAAAATGGCCATATCTTAATATCGCTTACTCTAAACCCCACGAGTAGCATATCAACTTTCATGAAATTTTATGGGGAACCCAAATATGTAAACAAATGTAGGACATTCCATTTAAAAAAAAAACTTTGGTTTGGTACGTAGCACGTGAAAACTCTGTATACATCAAAATAATTTTAACAGAAGCTTCGGTGGGTTCTCCACACACACGTAAAATTTCATGTTGATATCTTGAATAGAATCAGAGATATGGACCGATTACGCACTATTGGCCCACCCTGTATATCAACAGTAAAAGTGAAGATGTCCAGGCGTTGATGGTGATGACCTTTCTGACCTTTTGGACCAGAGAACGATTTTTTGTTCATAAGAAAAAAGCTGAATCACTAGAACAAAACAAACCCACCGCAGCAAGACGCAAACCCCCAGACTCGCACCTTCGTTGTGGACGAATCTCGCACTGAGCCACGAACATGTTGCCAAGCCTCCTTACCTAAATCTTATTTAAGCACTTGCTTTCTTGATATATGCTTTTGTGCTGTAGGTCTATAAGGAATGTTAATATGCCAACCGTAGGTATATCATGTTTCGCTCTTTGTTGGAGCTCATCAGTACTGTGCAGCTGTGTGCAAAAAAACCAGACCAGCATCTAGTCTATAAAGGCGAGCGGCCCACATCAGTAAGCGAGCGCCACTGATCGTCCCCTCTAAGACAAAATTACTGGTCAATGTCGAAGAACGCAATGAAATAAAAATTCCACCAGAACTTGCTCCAACAACTACTCCCCGGGCAAATACCCCGACAGGCATTGAATTACAGAGCAAGTCCTTGACGAGAGCGTGTACTGGATATTGACTAGTAATGTCTTAGAGGGGACGATCAGTGAGCGAGAGCCAACTCTTTGGAGTTGGCGCTCGATTACTTATGTGGCCCGCTCGCCTTTATAGACTAGATGCTGGTTTGGTTTGTATGCACATATCTTCACCCGGTTCGGCTCTCTATTTCTGTTCCTTTACGATTCTTTCTGGCGGTACAACACCGCATGAACGTGCCGATTTTCCCATATCGAGAATATAAGTCACAATAATATATTTATTGAAAAGAATGTACAATCTTCTGGGTGGAAATTTTTAATAATTGACTATTAAAATTGTTTTATTATATTTTTATTTTCTTTTATTCTTACAGACATAAGAAGGGGTTCGCAAACTTCCACCGAAGCAGCACATAATATTCCAAAACAATAAATTTACTTATTCGTGATGGAATTGTTTTCTTCGTGGAGAAATCTGAAAGTGGGTAAAATGTGGTAAAGGCAGAAGTAATTTTATTGAAACGAACTAAATATCTACGCAAACGAAATGTTTGAAAATGTATCCAATTCCTTTTTTCTTCTTACTACTATTATATTTTCACATTTCTTGGTTTTGTGAGCAGTAGAGCAAGGCATTTAGGACCTAAAAAACAAAAAAGGGACTATTTTAGGCTAAAAATTGAAAAATAGGCAAGGAAAATATTTAAGAAATTTAGGCCCCCAAAAACCCCAAAAGCACATTCCAATGAAACGTCAGTTACGTATTGGTGTTGCATAATTCTATATTTCTCATATTCATATAGATATAATATAAAATATAGGTAATAATAGTATATTATACACGAGTTTATAATAAATGCTATTGAAGTGAAACGAGCGAATTTTGTAATCATCCGAGGTAATAATAGCATCATTATAACGAGTTGTATACTATACTTTGTCCACGACTATCAAAACAGATTCCCAGAAAGAATTTACCTTCATTTCCCTTCTCCAGTGTAAGAAAGATTCATACATACGCTCTCAGGTATAATTTTCTTGTTTTTTTGGCAATGAATCTAATGAGGCAAGTTCTGCAGCTACTTTTATTGCTGGTGCTGTTAAAGAAATCTCGTTTTCACTCTCACTACTCATTATATCTTCTTTTTTAGAATATGCATTTCAAATTAAAAGCAAACCATGCTGATTTGACGTTTCAATTTGAACTGACACATCGCGATCGCGGCCTACTAAATAAAAGGAAAAAAGGGTCAAAGCGATGTTCCTATTGGTTTAGTGAATAATATTCATTAATCACTGCAGTGAATAATGTATCTAATTATGATTGAAGAAACTCAAGTATAAAGAGTATGTTGTAAGATAGTCGTGGACAAAATAAAATCTTTTTATTACAATTGCACATATACTTACATGGTGTCCTGGAAGTAACACGAATTTTCTTAGAGCATGATTTTTCAATCAATTCTGCATCCTGTGGTATAAATACTCTTTGCCCACGACTGTCTTATAATATACTCTTTATACTTGTGTTTCTTCAATCATAATTAGATACATTAATCACTGCAGTGATTAATGAATATTATTCACTAAACCAATAGGAACTTATTTGGTTGAATTATAATCTCCCGCATGTACGTTTTGTTCTTTCCGCCTCAAAGCAATAATTTTTAGAAGATTGTTTTTTGCGAGGCTATTGCAATTATTATAGCCATATCGGAATTTCTAGATTTTCATAATAGTAATTACACTATTCGCAAGTATGCTATTACTATTACTACTCCATCGACCACCTTGAAATTTTCAGAACATAAAGTTTAAACCTCAGTTTAAACACAAATCGAACTACGGGGCTAGATTTTTCATTTTCGTTTTAGATTCAGTGACAAAAAACTTGTGTGTGTCAGCTCCGATGCACGACTGGCGTTTACTCCTTACGAACGATTACTTTAACTTCAATCACTTGATAATAGGGTACACGCGAATGTCAGTTTTATACCCAAATGTGTATTTATCAGATAGTTTATGTTCGAAAATGTCCAACTACATCAAAATATAAATTGTTTATAAATTCAGTAATTAAGTGACAATCTGCTAAACGTCGATCCCATTGGCAATGAAATAAATACTTTTCCTGGTGTTCGAATAGGCGTTGATTCACATTTCGGCACTAAGCAATATTTGGAGTATTTAATATTAGGTTTTTCCATATTAAATCAAAAGATTCAACAAATTTAGGAACGAACAAACACTGCAATTGCTGACTTTACAACACCAACTGTCATATCTACTCTATGCCACTCTATTTTCACTATGTCCATGCTCTATGCAGTCAGACATAAACAGCCGTATCCATAGATACATACACAATAAATATAAATTTGACATTTTCGGCGTCACATCAACCTCAATATTTGCAATAATAAGAATTTTTTCATTGGCTACAGCCCATTGAATAATGTATTCATTATTCAATGTATTCATTATCCAATAAAAAAATCTTATTATTGCATATGTTACCGGTAAAACCCGAATTCCGTGAAAACCCGTTTTAACTAGTTAGAACTAGAAATAACAAAGAACCTTTGTGAAAACTAGTTTTAACTAGTCGAAACGCGAACTGACGGAACGTAGTTGTAAAAACCCGAATAAATAATAATGTTTTATGGGCTTCGGGTTCTAACTGTGATTTTTAGTCAAAACTAGTTTTACCTAGTCGTTCACTTGAGGGAACTAGTTTTAACTCATAGAATCAGTAAAAACCCGAAATACTCCATTCCTCGTAAGACAAAATTAAGATTTAACTAGGTATTTGCGTTGTACATGTAAGAAGCGATGCGCATGCAACATGTACAAGTGTAAAAAAGCAATGGTATTATACCGGGTGGGGATTTAGTGTGTAATCGGTTAATATCTCTGGTACTGCTTAAGATATCAAAATGAAATTTTACACGTATGTGGGGAAGGACATGGAGCATTTCGTAAAATTATTTATGTAGATACAGGATGTTCACATTCTGAGTGCCAGACCAAAGTTCTATTTCTTTAAATGGAAACCCCACAAGTATTTGCGTGATTTCGATTCCCCATAAAATTTCATGAAAATTGATATACTACATGATGTGGTTTTGAGTAAGGACTGTTAAGATATTGACATTTTTGTGTCATTATGGTCCCAAATTTATGACGCTACTGGCGTCTACTGACCAAAGCCACCTAATTATTTTTTATTGAAAGGGGTTTACACACTGCTGTATTTGTGAAATCTATAAATACTTTCACCATAATACTTAGGATTATACAAGGTGGTTAAGTTATGCAAAAGGGAATTTTTCTCAAAAATTTCAAATAGAATACCGTGTATATTATTTGCACAACTGACAGTCAGTTAACTAAGCTTTTAATTGATGTAGATATTGCCAGGTCTACTACTGATAGTTTCGGTAGATATTGCGATTGAACATCAAAATTTTTGAATTTTATTATTAGTTTATACTCTTTTTGGCGAATTCCCCCTATTCTGTTGCTCAAAACTCAGAATAATGTTTATATTTTGTATTTGCAAATTGGTATCAATATAAAGACAATAAATCTTACTGTAAAATTGTTTCTCGTTGGTTATATTCTTAAATGTACATCTTTTTAAAGTCGGGTATAATGTTCAAACAAGTAGTGCCATGGAAGAAAATATTATCTTTAAGAAATAATCTTGCAATGGGATTTTTTGTGTTAATATAAACTTCATTTGCTAAATATTTTATAGAAACAATATGCAGACCTTTTTTGGAGTTTTGGGTGACAAAATAGGGGAGATCGTCAAAAATAATGTAAAATACTAACGAAACTCTACATTTTTATAATTCAATTGTACATTATGTCGAAACTTTTACTGGTAGACTTGACAATATCCACATCAATAAAAAGCTTAGTAAAATGACCATAATATACATGACCATAATATACATGGTGTTCCATTTGAAATTTTTGAGAAAAATTCTGTTTTGCATAACTTAACCACCCTGTATTATCTCAAGTATTATGGTAAAATTATTTATAGATTTCAAAAATACAGCAGTGTGTGAACCTATTTCAATAAAGAAATTTTAGGTGGCCTTGGTTAGTATGCGTCAGTAGCGTCATAAATTTGGGTCCATAATGGCACAAAAATGTCAATATCTCAACATTCCTTAATCAAAACCACATCATGTAGAATATCAATTTTCATGGAATTTTATGGGGAATCCATAATATGCAAGGTCACGTAGGGTTTCCATTTAAACAAATAGAACTTTGGTCTGTGCTTAGAATGTGAACATCCTGTATATACCTAAATAATTTTGGGAAATCCTTCATGTTGTTCCCCACATTCGTGCAAAATTTCATTTTGATATCTTAAATAGTTCCAGAGATATGAGCCGATTACACACTAAATCTCCACCCGGTATAGTGTAAAACACGCGTTTGAATTATGACTTATGTTATACCGTGTATCCCGGGAAATCTGAAGCATCCTGTTTAACATATGGAAAATTTGAAAATTGCGATTTCTATGCCCCCCAAAGTATTTTAAGGATATTTCGAGTATCAGAACACATACAATGTACACCACAGACTGTTTTTGCATAATAATTTTCAAAGTTTAAACAAATAACAAAAATATTTCCAAAAATGTATCGCCTGGGAATCAACTCAGTTTAAATACAAGCAGTATAAAGAGCACAACAAATTAAAATGAACAAACAAAGTTTTAATACATTTAAGTAAATAAATAACTAATTTTCTAGGTATTGTTCTAATGTTACTGCCTTTAATAACGTGAATAATTTTCTAATAAATCCATTGCCAGTTTAATTAAAATCATAAAACATTTAATTATGCATCTATACTAATAGAAATCAATCGCTGTTCATTCAAAATAACAATACAAGTAAAAGAAATAACCACCGATGGATTCGAACGTCCAAATGCTAAATGCCATGTCGGACGTTCTGCGATTGAACTCACTAACCCATTATGAATTGAAAAATTACTACGCGTACTACCAATAAAACGATTTATTATTATAACTTGACCGGTTTCAGAATTCACAATGATTCCATCATCAGAAATGTATAAATAAAATTATTGTAAACAAATTATTACGACAGTTGACAAGGAAACTTAAATTGACAGAACAATACAAATAATAATGATATCCATGAAATAAGACAACTAGATAACTGAATTTCAGTATTTACCTACGGGGTATAAGAAAAACACAAAGGAAAATCGAATACCTCGTAGCTTGAAGGGAAAAAACATTGAATTTAAAGAAAACCATAATAGGAAAAAAACAATAAATTCAATTGAAAAAACCTTCAAGTGAAATATCAGAACTAAATAAACAAAATATCCATGGAATCTTGACAACTGCCAACTGCTAATCTTGTAATGAACTGTGTGGTCAAGTCTATGTGTTCTGTCTTGACAACTGCCATCTGCTACTATTCAGCCACAGTCTCTAACATCTTAATCCTTGACTTATTTCCTTTTTTGCCATTATGACATTTATTGACTTATTTCTCTTTTTTAGTTTATTACAATTAATAATAGCAGTTGGCAGTTGTCAAGACAGAACACATAGACTTGACCACACAGTTCATTACAAGATTAGCAGTTGGCAGTTGTCAAGATTCCATTGATATTTTGTTTATTTAGTTCTGATATTTCACTTGAAGGTTTTTTCAATTGAATTTATTGTTTTTTTCCTATTATGGTTTTCTTTAAATTCAATGTTTTTTCCCTTCAAGCTACGAGGTATTCGATTTTCCTTTGTGTTTTTCTTATACCCCGTGGGTAAATACTGAAATTCAGTTATCTAGTTGTCTTATTTCATGGATATCATTATTATTTGTATTGTTCTGTCAATTTTAGTTTCCTTGTCAACTGTCATAATAATTTGTTTACAATAATTTTATTTATACATTTCTGATGATGGAATCATTGTGAATTCTGAAACCGGTCAAGTTATAATAATAAATCGTTATATTGGTAGTACGCGTAGTAATTTTTCAATTCATCATGAATTTCTACCAAATAGTAAAATCAGAAAATATTAACTACATCACTAACCCATTGCTCTTTACACTAAGATGATTCCCTCGCGATACATTTTTGAAAATATTTTGTTAAACTTGGCAAATTATTATGCAAAAACGTTCTTTGGTGCAGATTGTACGTTTTCTGATACTCGAAATATGCTTAAAACACTTTGGGGACATAGAAATCGCAATTTTCAAATTTCACATGTTAAACAGGATGCTTCAGAATTCCCGGGAAACACGGTTATGAATATGTTTTGTGTTTTTAGAGTTTAATAAAACCTAAATTCAACTGAGTTTTTTAATGTTATGCAATAGAATACAAATTTCGGGTTTTTACTGATTCTATGAGTTAAAACCAGTTCCCTCAAACGAACGACTTGGTAAAACTAGTTTTGACTAAAAATCACAGTTAGAACCCGAAGCCCATTAAAAATTATTATTTATTCGGGTTTTTACACATACGTCCCGTCAGTTCGCGTTTTGACTAGTTAAAACTAGTTTTCACAAAGGCCCTTTGTTATTTCTAGTTCTAACTAGTTAAAACGGGTTTTCACGGAATTCGGGTTTTACCGGTAACACATATACTGAGGTTGCTGCGAGCGGAAGACGTCAAAATTATTGAATAATGGATTCATTATTCAGTGTCCATTGATTATAATATATAACACCTCTTTATCGGCAGTATAAATATTCTATAAATTATCATTATTTATTATAAAATCAATATTATTTTACTACTTTGATATTTTAGTTTTTTTTTATTTATAATTACATTCTCTATAGTGAATCAGTTAGGAAACGCACCAGTAATTAACGTATAATTTGATGGTTATAGATAAAACTAATGTTCCTTTAACACTGAGTCATTGAGTCTCCGAATATCTGCTTAAGAAAACTGCATGTTTTAGAGGCGAAATATCTAATATAATTTTTTTCAGATACTCCCAACTATATTTCTATCTTCAGCTTCAGGGTTACTGTATATTATAACTGCTTAAGTAGGTTAACGTTTTTGAAAATGTATAAGAGGTTGGGCCAACTACCAAATTTTTCAAGCAATCTGCTCAAAAATAGGACACCACTTTTTTCGGATGATAAATTTGCTTCTTTGAGTAGATTTGGAAAAATTTAAATATACATTATACAATATTATTATATTTAAGTAGTTTTATGCTTACAATTTACTTATACCAAAATATACATTTTTTAATAATTTACACAATATAAAATTTTACTACCAATTATTGTTTAATGTATTGTTAACCCTTCAAAATTATCAAAGATTTCAAGACGTTCGAAATACTGTATATCATAACAGAATAAAAATAAGCAGAGAACAAACAAACTACAGTAATTAAAAACAAACACATACAACAAAGAAGTTATGAATGAATATTTGATAGCGCTTGACAACAATAACATTCAAACTAATGTTGTAAATGATATAAAACATTGTTTAGATATTCTGCAGGTCGATAAAAATAATACAAAAACCTTCAATTTATATCCTGCACCAAAATATTGGGTCCGTCAAGTTTGCACCCCCACCTGGAACAACCCAGGTTAATCATACTTCATAATTTTGCACACATTATGCACAATTTTGCACACCCCGTCCCGTATTTTGCACATCTCACCCTGGGTAATGACGGGGGAAAATATGTGGGGGGTGCAAACTTGACGCTGGCACCCCCAGTTGCGCCGATAAAAGTATTTTTCCCGCCATTCTAATAGTCGAATTTTGCACAATTTTGCACACCTAATTTCAAGTTCTGCACATCAACAGGTTAGAGTCTAGAGCTTTCTCAAAAATGGCCGTTGGCCCCCCCTACTCACAATTTTTCAATTATTTTCCTCCCTTTGCAATCGTCGAATTTTGCACAATTTTGCACACCCAATTCCAAATTTCGCACACCCACAGGTTAGGGTCCACTAGGTCATCAGTAATTATCTTCAGCCCCCCCCCCCCCATCTCAAATTTCCACTTATTTTCCCACCGTTATAATGGTCGAATTTTGCACAATTTTGCACACCTAATTTTAAATTCTGCACACACCAACTTAAACCCCATATTAAAACATAAATTTAGTCCGTTACATAACACTACTTATAGCACTGATTATGTATTTAAAAAACGGTGTACTTAAACTGCCGTTAACCGGGCGTCTACTAAAATGCCGTTGTAGATATTACGCACACGGCGTATTTTCTACTTATATACTATTTTCGTAAACGATCTTGCCATAACACCTTCATGGCTCAGTGGTCGATGTGTCCTTCCCCCTAGCCGCAATGTTGGGGGTTCGCACCTCGCACTAGCTTTTTTTGTTATGATGATTTCTCTTTCTTCTTTTGAACAAAAAATCGGACAGGTCCAAAAGGACAGCTAGGAGATCGCCATCACGCGAGACAGACATCCATTCATTTGATATTAATTGTTGATTTATAAAGTATCGATTAACGGCATTTTAATACGCGACCGTTTAAAGGCAGTTTAAGTTCAGCGTTTAAAAAACCACATAAAACTAGTAGAATAGCGGATTTTTTTCATATAAAAAGGGAGTGCATTTTTCTTTGGCGTATTTTGGAGAATTCGGATTGATGTCCCTTCTAATCCTCTAGACCTCTCGCTCGCACATTGACTAAAATATAGATCCACGCGTGATCACTGTGAAAAATGGGGCGTACTAACATTACAACACAGTCAGGACATTCGCAAATATTGATCAAGTACCTACGAAGGAAAGAAATAGAGGAGTAGTAGTACTGTACATATTTCCGAAACTAGAGTGCTATTAAAAATTAGGTTTCAAAAAGTGTTTTAATTAATATCTACCAATAAAATAAAACTCTCAATAAGATCAAATAATAATGTTTTTCCATGTGAATATTACATAAATAGAAAAATAAAATGAGTCTCAATTTCAATATGCAGTAATATGTTAACGTTAATTATTCTATAGTAATATCCTAATATCCTATCTAGTAATATACTAGTAATATTTCTAACACAAGCGGCAAGAATTATGCAAACATAAAGATAGGTTATGTTAAAGCAGTTATAAATTTGAATTTAAATGAACTGAAACAAGGACTAAGAGATGGCGCTGGAGACGAAAATCGGGAATGGAAGCTCTCTTAAGCTTGTCGCCCACTGCTACGGCACGGCACGATACGATGCGGCACGGCGCGGCACGGTATATCTATTCCCTCCGCCCATATACACGACGCGCACCGGCGACGAAAGAAGACAAATCATCAGTTGAGAGTATACAGCGATGGAGTTTGTTCTTTCATCATCATCATAAGGTTCTCAGTCCGAAGACTGGTTGGACGCGTACCTCCATTCTTTTCTATCCTGAGCTAACCTACGCATTTCCCTAAAAGTAGAACATCCTACATCCCTAACTATTTGAGAGCAGTAGTCTAATCTAGGCCTACCCCTACCTCTTTTTATTCCTATCTCTGACTCTAGTATGTCACGAACTATTCCTTCGTGTCTTAGAAGGTGTCCTACCATCCTATCTCTCCTACTCTTTATTGTTTTCCATACCTTTCGCTTTTCCCCAACTCTTTCTAATACTTCCCTATTGCTAACCTTATCTATCCACGGTATCTTCATCATGCGTCTGTAGCACCACATTTCAAACGCTTCTACTCTTTTTCTATCCGCTTCTCCTATTGTCCAAGTTTCGCACCCGTATAATGCCGTACTCCATACATACGACGTTAAGAGTCTCTTCCTAGTCTCTATATTAACCGTTCTCGAGCATAACAGTTGTTTCTTTTTGTTAAACGCAACTCGGCCCTGCGCCATTCTTTGTTTTATATCTTTAGTGCTCCTACCGTCTTGAGTTATTTTACTTCCTAAGTAGCAGAAATCCGCGACCTCCTCTATCTTCTCATTTCCAATTTGTATTTCCATTTTAGTTCTATTTTCACATCCCCTACATACCAAAATTTTAGTTTTCTTTTTATTGATTTTCATGCCGAAGCCCTGTGTCAAAACTGCTTCCATTTCATTCAAAGCCGCTCCTAATTCTTCTTTGCTAGATGCTAACACTGCTATATCATCCGCAAATCTGAGCATGTTAATAGTTTGGCCCTGTACATTGATCCCTGAGGCTGTTCTTTCCTTAACAATATTCATCGCATCTTCGATATATAAGTTGAAAACTAGAGGTGACAATGCACATCCCTGTCTCACTCCCTTCCGGATATCTACTTCCCTTTGTTCCTGCTCACATTCTACAACTGCCTTTTGCTCTTTGTAGAGATTATGTATTATTCTTCTGTCCCTGTATTTCATCCCTACCTTTCTCAGCACTTCGGACATCTTCCCCCATTTTACGTTGTCGAAGGCTTTTTCTAAATCTACAAATCCTATATAGACGCTCTTTCTCTTTTCTATCGTTTTTTCTATAATTACTCGTAAAGCTAGAATGGCCTCGCGCGTTCCTCTATTTCGTCTAAATCCGAACTGATCTTCTCCTAATATTTCTTCCGCCTTTTTCTCCATCCTTCTTTGCACAATTCTAGTTAAAATTTTTGACGCATGGGAAGTTAAACTGATAGTTCTAAAATTTTCGCATCTATCCGCGCCTTTTCTTTTTGGCAAAGCTACTATGATGTTCCGTTTGTAATCTTCTGGAATCTCGCCTGTTCTTTAGCAGTTAAAAATTTTGTGTGACGTTCCGTTTGTTTGGCTCTGCAATTGTGAATGAATCTAAAGCAATATGCTATTGTGTGTAATTAGAATATAATTATTATAAATGCTATTTAAGTGAATTGATTCTTTTAAGTTATTGCGTTAGATGCCTACCAGATTTGCCCATTTCTTCTGCTATCTCTTCCCAAATATTAGACCTCCTTTGTTGGTCATGGTAATTCTTACTTGAAACGTCGTAGAGTTCCGGGTAATTTTGAACCAAATTAATAAGTTTCTCTTCCATGTTTCAGCTGTTAACTGCCAGTACTAACATGTGCTAGCGCATGCTACGTTCGTAAAAACACCAAACACGCAAGCGCAATCCACACGGCGCCGGCGCGGCGTCGTGAAATGATGCGCCCATATACACGGCACTGTACGGCACGATACGATTTTTGCCGGTTGGGATCGTGAGCGAAGAATCATGGCAACGTCGTCCAGTGTCGCACCGCACCGTGTCGGCTATATGGGCGCTTCTTCATTCATTTGCATGTATTTAATCCTAAACGGATTTTTCCGTTCCGTACCGCGCCGTGTCGTGCCGTAGCAGTGGGCGACAAGCTTTATAGGAAGCCGCGGGTACTTATTGAAATTTATAACCAGTAGTGCAAAATTGTTTGTCCACGACTATCTTACAACATACTCTTTATACTTGTGTTTCTTCAATTATAATTAAATACATTAATCACCTCGGATGATTACAAAACTCGCTCGCTTCGCTCGCTCGTGTTGTAAACTTCATCCTCGGTAATAATAGCATTCATTATAAACTTTCTATAATGACGAGAAAATAAATGAAATTTTTCGAGTGGGCGGTGCCGGAGGCAATCTCTAAGGAAACTGTGGACGCTGATCAGTAGGTGTGTAAAATTTAAAATTGCATGTGCAAAATTCGATGATTATAACGGTGGGATAAGAATTGAAAATCTGTGAACAGGTAGGAAGCTGGAGTGAATTATTGAACAAGCCGTGGGCTCACTCTGTTGGTGTGCAGAATTTAAAATTAGGTGTGCAAAATTGTGCAAAATTCGACCATTATAACGGTGGGAAAATAAGTGAAAATTTGAGATGGGGGGGGGGGGCTGAAGGTAATTACTGATGACCTAGTGGACCCTAACCTGTGGGTGTGCGAAATTTGGAATTGGGTGTGCAAAATTGTGCAAAATTCGACGATTGCAAAGAGAGGAAAATAATTGAAAAATTGTGAGTAGGGGGGGGGGGGGCAACGGCCATTTTTGAGAAAGCTCTAAACTCTAATCTGTTGATGTGCAGAACTTGAAATTAGGTGTGCAAAATTGTGCAAAATTCGACTATTAGAATGGCGGGAAAAATACTTTTATCGGCGCAACTGGGGGTGCCAGCGTCAAGTTTGCACCCCCCACATATTTTCCCCCGCCATTTCCAATGGTGAGCTGTGCAAAATACGGGACGGGGTGTGCAAAATTGTGCATAATGTGTGCAAAATTATGAAGTATCATTAACCTGGGTTGTTCCAGGTGGGGGTGCAAACTTGACGGACCCCAAAATATTAGAAGCATCAATAAAAATTTCGACGAAACAGTAATAATGTTGAGCGAATTCAATTGCTTTTTCGATATAATAGTATTTACAGAAACGTGGTGCATTCTAATTACATCAATATAATATAGAAGGATATTATCTTATTTATAACAATGGACATATTAACAAAAATGATGGCGTAGTTATGTACGTCAGAAGTTCTTCAAACTACAATTATACTACAATTATACTTTATATTGCTATAATAGAGGGTCGATATAATAGCAGTTTATAAGCCTCCATCAACAGACCAGAACTTATTTATTACTGACTTAAGAAGTTACCTCAATAAAAAAGCAAGTGCAGATACCAGTGTAATTGTTGGTGATATGAATATTGATGTCCTATCACCTATACGGTCTGAAAAAAACGAAGATTATATGAATCTTACTTCAGAAAAAGGATACACATCACTTATAAACGAATGTACTCGGGTTCAAGACAATTTAGTAGAGTCAACGTGAAAGTTTATCTTGATGTTCGCTGTACATTGAAAGGTAAAAATGTATCCAGTACGTTTTCGGATGCTATTTGGGGTGTATAACGACCCCCTAAATTCGTCTGGCGATATCGATGTCCAACACACCCCCAGGGGGAAAAACTGAAAAAACGAGGAATTTAGAATATTTGATTTGCTATCCGGCAGTTAAAAAGTTTTTCTGTTCCGTCAAGTAATAAGGGAGTAATAACTAATTTCCGTCCAAAGTTTAACATTAGACGAACGGAAGAATATTTACTAAAATCGCTTGTAGCTCCATTATTATTCGTGTTTCGATTTCTGACGAAATTGAGAAATGCCTACACCGCGATAACTTTTTAACGACACAAGATATCGCAAAAATTCAAAAAGTAAATGTTGTAGTCTGATGCTTTTGCAAGGCAAGGGTTTTTGAAATTTTGAAATAGACCAATAAATAAGGAAGATATTGCGAATTTACTCCAGGGATGTAAAAACCGCCGCCGCGAAGCGCGCACTCTGTCTCTACTTTCGCCCGTTTCCCATCTCATTCTGACGGACTCCTCCGTGCCCCACCATGGCCCGCAAGCCTCGTAGTATCGTACTCGCCTATACCCGGCGTCTGCATTGCTTGTATTGGGGAATGGTGATTAATTAATTATCAATTAATTTCGTGCTATTTTCATTTTCGTGAATTTGGCATCTTCAAGTGTTACAACAGACGATGAACTATTACATAAATGTAAGCTAAAAACAAAACAATTAAGGCGTGATGATAACAAATGAGCAATATGCAAAAAAGGCGGAAAACTGGAGGAATCTACTCTAAAAACTATGAAAACCATTAAAAGATCGGTGAAAATGAGACTTGATGTGCAAACTTACAATAAAGACCTGAGAGTGCTTAGTGATAAAATAAATAATTCGTGTAAGTTAAGGTGCGGCACAGGAACGGTTACTCCTCGTTTACAAGCCTGAAAAACATTTCCACGGCAATGAAATTAAAAGCACAAAGTAGTCAATGTATAGGAAATAAATATGTAGGTAACCGAATCAACGACAGACAGAAAGCCAATAAATTGCGATTCCACAAGCCGAATTTTAATATTAATTTATGTGTTTCCTGTAAAAAATTGAAGAAGGGTAAATCTTTGAGCCAGGTGTCGACAACGAATTTCAGTAATAAACGTTAATTATAACCTTTTTAAAAAATTAACACATTAGATTTAATTGCTGCTGAAGTCAAATTCCATAGTAATTGTTTCGCGGTAGAGTGGAAAATATATAGTAGCAAATCTGAATCTAAGGTAGCTTCAGTGGATGACTGTGCAAGTCAAAACGATAAAGGGAGTGAAACCTCGAAAAAATTGTTGGGGAAATAAAGGAAGAGGACCTACTTATATAATTCCGCTGCAGTTTACGACCGATATGCGCTAATGCGTTAGCTTGAATCCGCAGTATTTCCTGAGGAAACTGAAAATGATTATGTCGTTTTTGTCAAATCTTATAAAAGTAATGAAGCTACTGGTATCGTAATTTATTGGCTTTCTGTCTGTCATTGTTTCGGTTACCTACCTACATCTTTATTTCCTATACTCTTTGCTTTTAATTTTTCATTGCCGTGGAAATGTTTTTCACGCTTGTAAACGAGGAGTAACAGTTCCTGTGCCGCACCTTAACTTAACGAGTTATTTATTTTATCAGTAAGCACTCTCAGGTCTTTATTGTAAGTTTGCACATCAAGTCTCATTTTCACCGATCTTTTAATGGTTTTCATAGTTTTTAGAGTAGATTCCTCCGGTTTTCCGCCTTTTTTGCATATTGCTCATTTGTTATCATGACGCCTTAATTGTTTTGTTTTTAGCCTAAATTTATGTAATAGTTCATCGTCTGTTGTAACACTTGAAGATGCCAAATTCACGAAAATGAAAATAGCACGAAATTAATTGATAATTAATTAATCACCATTCCCCAATACAAGCAATGCAGACGCCGGGTATGGGCGAGTACGATACTACGAGGCTTGCGGGCCATGGTGGGGCACAGAGGAGTCCGTCAGAATGAGATGGGAAACGGGCGAAAGTGGAGACAGAGAGCGCGCTTCGCGGCGGCGGCTTTTACATCCCTGGAGTAAATTGGCAATATCTTCCTTATTTATTGTTCGATTTCAAAATTTCAAAAACCCTTGCCTTGCAAAAGCATCAGACTACAACATTTACTTTTTGAATTTTTTCGATATCTTGTGTCGTTAAAAAGTAATCGCGGTGTAGGCATTTCTCAATTTTGTCAGAAATCGAAACACGAATAATAATGGAGCTACAAGCGATTTTAGTAAAAATTCTTCCGTTCGTCTAATGTTAAACTTTGGACGGAAATTAGTTATTACTCCCTTATTACTTGACGGAACAGAAAAACTTTTTTATTGCCGGATAGCAAATCAAATATTCTGAATTCCTCGTTTTTTCAGTTTTTACCCCCTGGGGGTGTGTTGAACATCGATATCGCCAGACGAATTTAGGGGGTCGTTATACACCCCAAATAGCATCCGAAAACGTACTCGATACATTTTTACCTTTCAATGTACAGCGAACATGATTTCTAGACGAGTTTTTCAAGCGCGCGAACTCTAATAAATCAGCAAATTTTATTTGCTCTTTAGGTCAAAATTAATTGTTAAGCTATTTTTGTGATATGTATATAAATTCTTGTTTTTAAATAAATCGACATTAATGATAAAAGTTTCGTTAATCGCTACTACCTACCTGCACTATAACCAAGCCATAAAACCAGGGGTGTGAGGCTGCATCCCATAGTGCTTCCTAATATTATTTCCTATACAATTTACAATTTACAAATTACAACAAACTTCCCAACCACAAATACTATCCAAAATACAACTCCTAAAATAATCCAAATAAAATATCCTATACCAAACAAACTACGAACCTAAACGAACTTCCTGATCTTACAAATATCTTCCAAAATACTATTCCTAAACAAACCTACCAAACAATATATATAAATAAAAACTTCATCCTTAATATCATCCACGAACGAGCTATCCCATCGGCCCAAAATACCCATTGTCCCCATTTTATTCACAATCATAAATTATAGAGACTTATTTATGCTCACAATGCTCCGCCATTTTTCGTAATTTTGCGACAAAAACCACCATGTTTTCTCCTTTTTGATTTCGTCCATAAAAGAAAAATCGGTGCACTATTGCGGACGGTTTTGGCGTAAAATATTTGTTCAGCACTGGCACTATTTCTTCAAAGGTCTTTAGAACGCGGATTTTCAGGCGATAAGAGCGATTTCACGATTTTGAAGGTTGCTGTCCCGTACATGGTTAGCAAGACCGCACGTTTTCTGGAATCTTCTACAATTCCGTTCGTCTCCAGGTAGAATCGGCATACACTGGTCATCCTACCGGCTTACTTGTATCTAGGGTTGCCAGATATTTGAATTGGAAAAGCGTGGCACCTGGACGGGGGACAAAGGGGGCGGAGCCCCCCACAAGAAGTGTGTCCGGGAGTGTCTCTCCCGGATTTTTTTAAACGAAGTGCTTTGGAAGTCATTTTAAAGTGTTTTAAAAATATGTTGGATACCTACCTTATGAAGGAATAGAAATAATGTCTTGTAGGTACTTGGAAATAAACTTTTTATTACGAAAAATTACCCAAAATATAAAAGGATCCCTCATGCGTCTAGAGGTGGTAGGCATCCACTTTTTATGGTGGGGCGATGGAGCGGTACGTAAGCATAGCTTCTGTCTCTAAGATGATAAATACCTATGCAATGTTGTCAATTGTATCCTTTTTTGTCTCAGAAAATCGGGAACGAATTTCTTAAATCGGGGCATTTCGTTAGTTCAGCGTGGCGCGGGGCAGCTACTAAGAAATCGGTGCAATTCCGCCCAAATCCGTCTGGCAACCCTACTTGTATCGAACCTCCCACACTTGCTCCGATATTTCCAATCTGAGTCATAGTTATATTACTCTCGTTTTCCGTCATTTCTCACGCTCTAGTTTACCTCGTCGCCAATGTGTCATGTATTAATAATACAGCGGGTTGCGCAGGATTTATTATAATGGTAGGTACATAATGTATACCTACCATTATAATAAATGTATACTATACATAAATACAGTCGCTTGTTACATTATCAATGTACAGTTAATGGAACGCCGAGCATATATGATACGCGCAATGATGTACGTCCCTACTGGATTGGCCCATTGCCGTTTACCCCGTGAAAACTTTTTGAGGCATATCTGTTGTGTATGCAACCCGTACTACTTGCAGATCTCCATCCTTTTCTAACGCGAAGAGCTTAACAGGTGTTTTAGCACAGGTAACAATTTTTTGTGTACCATGGTGATATTTTGGGTTGCTCACGACTATAAAAGCCTTCAGCAGCCAGGTAATAACTTATCAGTGTGCCACTTGATCTAGGAGAGAGTGCACGCTTTTTCGACTCGCATGCTATTATTAATAATAGAGTTTACGATAAATACCATTGAGTCAAGACCGAAGGTCATTGACTGAGGTCAAGGTCAAGGTTGAGTGGTGGGGGTTTGCACCCCCCACCACATCCAGAACTGTCCACTTACATCCCAAGGTCATATTCAACTCAAGGTCAAATCCGCTCCAAGGTCAAGGTCAAATTTGAATTCAAGGTGAAGGATCCCAAGGTCATATTCAACTCAAGGTCAAAACCGTTTCAAGGTCAAGGTAAAATTTGAATTCAAGATGATCAAATTTTGAATTCAAGGTGAAGGATCGTTAAACTTTTCAAGGTCAAAGTCAAGGTTGAACGTACCCCACTTCTTCCTATATTTCAAGGTTATTACTAAAATATATAAGCGGCGTAACTGATCATCTCAACATGAGTTTGTGGTGAAAGGTGTACAACAACATTAACAATGCAAACACAAGTTATGGAAAAAGATCCTGCAATCTACCAAACAATCGTAAACAAGAAAACTTATTATCTGAACAAGTCAAAAACGAAATGGGTAAATATTGGATTATCTCATTCTGTGAATTTTAAACCGGTAATTCAGATTGAAGGTGTTAGTGGTACTGTAACATTTGAAGAAGACCAGTGGTTACAATTTGTAGATCATCAAGGAATTATTGTTAATTATTTCTTCGTGGAAGAAACTAGTTCCTGGCAACCTATAGAAGCGGGAAACTTTTCTATAAACTTTGAAAAAGTAAAGTTAACGAAAGTTATAGTTATACGTGAGAATTACACGAATCATACTGTATACTTGGGTTCAGAATCTCTATTTGAATTATTGGGCTTGTTATCATTAATAAAGTACAGAGTTGATATTGCGCGGAAGCAAGATTTTTACTCTTTCTATACAAGTGCAGTAAAAGGGGCAACTCGCTGCAGCGGAAACTTTATTTCGACGCTTTCTGAAATTATTAAACCAGAAGAGAATAAGAATAGTGAAAATGTAAGCTCCATGATGGAGATGGTATATTTCTATCCAGATATTATAAAATCTGACCAAGGTAAGATAGGTTCTGAATTTACATTCAGAGTAAGCAATTGAAGTTTGACCTTGGTGCGATTTTACCTTGAAATGTGTGGTGGGGGAGGTGCATATACAGGGTGGTCCAGTTTATATCATCAGGATTTCACCAGCTGAAAGTTTATCAAAAAATAAAGGTAGTTTGTCTAATAAAACATGGTCTAATTTTGCTTCTTTTTTGATGTACAGAGTGTTAAAGAAAATAAATTATTTTATATAATTTGTTATAAATCATTAATGAAAAAGGGTAGCCTCCTGAAATTTTGCATAGATCATTTCTTTTGTATTCTCTGTTAAATAGTGGTTGTAATTATTTTATTTAGAACACAGAGGCGTGCGTACGGGTTTTCTCAAAAATACTTTATTTAATACAAGGTACGCCACTGGTTTTTTTAGAACACCAAATACAGAGACGATTTCTCATTCAATTTAGAAACCTTTTTGTATCTTACAATTTTTTGATATCTCAACTCAAAACAAAAAAAACATTAAAAAGCATCATGTGACCAATTACTGAATTTATTTACTTAAAGGAAAAACAACATTAAGCTGATTTCATGAGGGTTTTCATGTGCTCACACATGCTGATTGTGGAAGTTAACCATTCCTCTTCGAGTAAAACATGATTCGTCTGTCCATAAAATATTGTTTATGAAATTCTCATCATTTTGAACAGAGTCCAAAAGCCATTGATCACATGGAGGCTGTGATTAGGCTTTGACGTTTTGCACTTTGGCTGAACTTCTCCTGTGCTATAAGTAAATAAGTTACGTTTAAGTTATAAAATTTGTGTATGTATGGTTAAAGTATTAAAATATGAAATGCCCTTTCGTTTTTGAAATCAAGAATATGCTGACATGCATTACGTATACAGATTTTGCTATGGAAACTCAGCTGCTGCAGCTCGAGAATATCACTTGCGATTTCCAAATAGACGGCAGCCACAAAATAATGTATTTGCAAATGTGCACCATCAATTTGTTACTCAAGGATTGAGATTTACACCTAGAAATCCCAATCATCGTATCGCTAACGAGGTAATCAGAAACAATCGCATCTTGCTTGAATTTGACAGAGATCCTAGAACAAGTCAGAGAAGAGTTTCTAGAACAAGAACTTTTAGGACCGGTTGTTAGAACGTGGATCAAAATGTAACGCGAGGCTACATTTAATTCGACTTTCGTTGCTAAGGTACTGACTTTTTGATTGGTTGTATCATAGCAACGAAAGTTGAATTAAATGTAGCCTCGCATTACATTTTGATCCGCGTTCTAACAACCGGCCCTTAGAATTCCAAAAACTACTATTTTACGTGTATTAAGATGGGATCATATACGACCTACTCATCTACAACCAGTTCAGGGCTTGCAGCCAGGGGATGAAGATCGCAGAATGAGATTTTGTCAATGCCAATTGTGCAATTGTGCATCCAGCAAAATGGTTCCTACACTAATTCAATTGCGATTCTTGTCTAGTTGATATTTCAGCTAAGCTTAATGTTGTTTTTCTTTTAAGTAAATAAATTCAGTATGTAATTGGTCACATGATGTTTTGTTTTGAGTTGAGTTATCAAAAAATTGTAAGATACAACAAGGTTTCTAAATTGAATGAGAAATCGTCTCTGTATTTGGTGTTCTAAGAAAACCAGTGGCGCACGTTGTATTAAATAAAGTATTTTTGATGAAACCCGTACGCACGCCTCTGTGTTCTAAATAAAATAATTACAATCACTATTTAACAGAGAATACAAAAGAAATGATCTATGCAAAATTTCAGAAGGCTACCCTTTTTCATTAATGATTTATAGCAAATTATATAAAATAATTTATTTTCTTTAACACTCTGTACATCAAAACGGAAGCAAAATTAGACCATGTTTTATTAGACAAACTACCTTTATTTTTTGATAAACTTTCGGCTGGTGAAATCCTGATGATATAAACTGGACCACCCTGTATATTCACCTTTTGTGGAAATATTCTTCAGAACGTTCAAGATGTTGTATTGTGCTAATTCGTGACCTGAGGCATATAACTTAAAATCTGCAGTTGCTCGATTGCGAGCCATGTTTAATTACTACGCAACTGAAACATGTTACAGTATCGATGTTTGCGACTGTGAAGAAACAAAAGAAGAATTATTGGGGACCGAAGAAGAGTATAGTTTTGGAATGGAATTGTGTGATCAGTATATAGAAGGCGCTATCACACTAGATTTATTTCTGCAAAAAGTGAACGGAACAACTCTGAAATGGTACTTATACGTCTTAGAACCGTTTTTGCCACCGGAAATGTTAGGACAAGTACCCGAGGAGGAGGAATAAGTGAGAAGCAAAAGTGAAATTGAACATTTGAAATAAATACAACATTTTGCATGTGCACCATAAAATTTATTTGTAAGTTATTAATCAGAAAACCTCATGATCATAATTTTTTTGTTTTGTACATCTTTCACCACAGAAATATATTTTTCATAATAAAAGTTATTACCTTAGTGCAACAATTATTGTTTCTGTGGTGAAAGATGTACAATACAAAAAAATTATGATCATGAGGTTTTCTGATTAATAACTTACAAATAAATTTTATGGTGCACATGCAAAATGTTGTATTTATTTCAAATGTTCAATTTCACTTTTGCTTCTCACTTATTATTGTTTTATCTTTCTCAAATACGTTTGAAGGTCTTTTAGAAACAGGGTGTGAAAGAACAAGAAATCTACTGAAGTAAAATATATTTTTTTATTATAAGAAAAAAATGGAATAAAACAAAATATTTATTGAATATTTTTTTTAGAAATCCAAGAGTTGTGAGATTTATCTAATCCTAACCATTTCACAAAAACTTGATCTCCCTTTCTTCGCAGTACCTTCTCTACCAAATAAACGTCTGGGTATGTAACTTTCTGCAGTTCGTGCATATAAAAACCACCTTTTATATCTTGATTTCGATCATCTTTTAAAAGGTAAGTGGTGGGATTAGTTGACCGAACTCTCGAAATTGTAAATATTTCGTTTGACCAATTAGGTGTATAGCCTTTGGAGAATGCTTCGCGATATTTACTTATGCGAACTCGGTCTCCTACATGATATTTCTTGGACGTCACATCTACCAATTTTGGATGATTATAAGCTTCTTGTAACAATCGCTTTTCGATTTTCTTTGTTACGTCCTTAGGTTTCATTCCAGTTGTGCGGTGCTTCCGCGAGTTATACTCACGAACTAGTTCAGGTAACAATTGTAACCACTTGTAGTTTCCCTGGAGACTAAAACGCCTCCACATGGCTGATTTAAGGGTACGATTGCAACGTTCTACTACACTGGCTTTTAAGTTTGAGTATGTACTGTAGTGATTAATATTATATTTACTCATCAGGCTTTGAAAGTCTTTATTGTAGAATTCTTTCCCCATATCTGTTTGCAGGTTAAGCGGTACACGTTCAGATAGAACTTTTGTCATAGCTATAGAAACATCTTTACCGGTTTTACGTTTGACGGGATAAGCCCATACATACTTTGAAAATACATCAATAACGACTAAGATATATCGCACACCTCTGTTGACGTTAGCATATGGTATCATTTCTACCAAATCAGCTTGAAATAAATCGTTCAATCCTTTTACTATCACACGTCGTCTTTTAAAATGTTTGCGAGCTGGTTTATGTAATTCATCGACAACTGTTTGCATTACTGCAGACCTCATAGTTTACTCTCTGATAGTGGGACATTTTAACATTATTTTCACATTTATATGATCTGGGATGGTTATAGTGGAGGTGTTTAAGTGAATTTGTAGAAAATCGTTTTCTCGTAAATGCAATCCTCGAATGTTTTCTGTATTAAATGTTTTATTGTTAATTTTTATTTCCACGGCTGCTGGGTTTTCTGCAACAATTCCTAAAAAGAAACCATAGATAATTACGCTGTCGATAATTGGAGATTTGTAGGGTATTTGAAAGCGGTTACTTAAGGTTGAGAAAACATAATAGTTGTTCTGATCCCTTCCAGATAGAGGAAACTCAACTTGAACATTGTAATACAACTTGGGTTTGTGAATATGTCTTCCAAATTTGTCAAGAGTCATATTGGGGGGATTGCGGTAAATTTCTATTTTATAAGTTTTGCTTCAGTCAGTTCTTCAAGTATGGAGATGATTTCGTTGTCGTGACCGGTATGTCCAGCTGCTTTCGAAGCAATGAGAATGCGTAAACGATCAACCAACTCATTCGGATCATCACAGTACACAAGCTCGGTAGGCTTTTCATTTACTGTCTTGAAGATACCCCTTCCTTTCTTTTTCCCTTCACGATTTTTAAAGGCTATTATTTAAAGGGGCGGTACTATATTACAGTTTTGGTCAGTGTGAAAATACAAATTGTATGTTCAATAACAGATTGAGTGGTAAAATATGAGCAGTAAAAAAAGTGGAAACGAGAAGTAACATATCTTCAAATGAGTAGCTCAATAAATATTTGAATGCGTGAAAATTCAATTGGGCAGTAAAATGAATAAAGGGGCAGTAACGCGTGTGCAGTCATGAAATCAGAATTGGTCTGTTAAGAAATCGTGGGACAAGTAGTTCTATAAATACTTACGCAGTACAAAATATGATCGGCCTGTTAAATGATACATGTTTATTTAAGTTAGGCAGGGAAATAAAAAATAACAATTAACAATAATGTAGATATTAAGAAAAAAATTAAATTTATTGCACCATTAAAATTATTAAATGCTAACGACTGAGACTTACAACGCTCCGCTTGACCTTAACCCGACAGATTTTTGGACAAAAAGTGTCAGTTGTAAGCGTTTATAATGTTATTCTCTTCAAAGGTGCGCATTTTCATGTGAATAACGACTGATACTTTTTAATATAAAAGTCTCTCAGGTTAAGGTCAAGCGGAGCGAAGCGAGCGGAGCGTTGTAAGTCTCAGTCGTTAGCATTCAAATGATGCATTATTCGATGCAGCATTACAAAAATGCTTTGTGGTGCAATGCGGTGCAATAGAAGACGCAAAGTAATGAAGCAAAATTAATATTTTTTTACCTGTTAGGGGCTGAGTTCAGTTTTTTAAACATTTCTGTGGAAAAACGGGGTGGGGTTGAATAAATTTTATGGTGCAATGCTAGTGTAATAGATCCAAGCACTCGCAACACAGTAATAAGGTAATGAGAGAAACGACCTAATATTTATAGGCAAATCTCTTCCAATTGGCCACCCACGGTGCACTGTCGCGTAAGCTGCGCCCCTTTTAACGGAAGTGTGTCGCTCTTTTCAATGAAAATGACGTTCGATTTTGTCAAACGTCGAGAACTGACGAACTATTTATATAACTGCCCATTAATACATTATACTGCCCATTTAATCATTTTACAGCTCAAATAATAATTGCACTGGACCTTTATTTAATCTGCCGCTCGAGTAAGTTTTGGACTGCCGTTGTAGGATTAAATAACTGACCAAATTCTTTTATATTACTGACCACGTTCTACTGCCACATTAAGTTAATTACCGCCAAAAAAGTTTAATACCGCCCGCGTGAATTTTTAACTGCCCGATAGAACTGCCTGGATGTTAAAACAACCGCCCAAATAATTACTTCCCATTTTTAAATAACTGAGGTCCCATAATCTGAATATATTTTCCAGATTTATTTCCGGCAATTTGATTGTTTGCATTGTAATTCCTTCGAATCGCATTTGTTCGCTTAATTATATATAATTATCCAAATCTTTCGGTTTATAACCGATTGGTTCCTTTTTAAACAGCAATTCATACAGTCCCGGTGTTCCTTCATAACGTAGATTCTGAACTAAAATATCAGGGCCATCAAATGTTAATTCAGAATCCCCTATGGTAAATTTTTCGGTAAGAGAATCGTGCCGCACGCCGTATGTGAAATCGAACGAATCCTCAGTATCTGTAATGAGAAGTTCTATGTACATATATTCGTGGTAGAGGATCGTATTGTTGTAAATAATCAACAAAAACGTCCGATTCTATGAACTCTTGTAGTTGATTTCTTGTATCGTCTAAATACATATCACTAATGTCAAAAGATGTGTCAGCTTCAAACACTTCTTCGTCCTCCAGAAATTGAACGGATGTTTGAGGAGTTTGTGAAGTTTTCGTAGGTGTTGTTTCGCAAAATTCTGATTTCATATCAGGCTTAATAGGACATTCATATTTAGCAGTGTTGATGAAACTTGTAAACAACTCTTGAAGTGGTTTAGTTAGCGGTTTGTATGAGGTTTCTAAATTTAACTGTGATTGATATGTATCCTGTTTAAGACTCTGAAGTTTTTGCTTCACAGCCTTTCTCGTTTTAAGCAATTCTTTAGCTAATTTGTTGTTCATGTTCAAGTAATGACTGATGATGGAAACGATACTCTTGTAAGTTATATAGTTTTCGATATGCTGAGGAAAGAGTCAAAACCTTTTCGATACCTTCCCGAGCCTAAATCACTATCCTTGTCAATAACCAAGAAACCATATTTATCTCTCCAACAATAAAAACACATATCCTTAAACTGGGAGTAATTCATGTCTATTCCTACATGATCGTCATAAATATGTTTCATACTTCTGTTATCTTGTTCGAACAAGATCAACATATTACAATTTCCTCGTATAAGTTGTCTTGGAACTTTAGAGTATGATTGACTCAAATACAGACAGTCAATATTATTGTGTCGCCCATAGCTAAAATATTCCCTCATTGGACTTTGATTACCACAAATCACATCATCAAAAACAAACACCGAATTTGCTTTTACGTCATTCGGGGAAAACATATTCTCCTCATCCGAAATCTCATAATAACCTATTCCTTTAATAGGTTTCAGTACTTCTCGTAAATATTTATACTTTGGTTGTTGTAATGTTTTAGAATATATATACACATTTTCAAATCTCAAACCGTTTGGTTGTAACAGTAAAGATAAGACAAGATTTGTTTTTCCAGAACCGGAACCGCCCACGATTAAAGCTCGCTTGCAACCATTTCTAAACAAAAAACCATGCTTTCGAGTTTCATCAATTGACATAGGTGTATCGTAATTTACGATTGGTAACGTGTACTGCTGTTGTTCTACGCGCATACTGAAGGAAACTAATACTTCTTCCATATTCTGTATACTTAAGTACGGGTTATGTACATGTACTTTAGTTGAGAGTTGATTGTCGTGAGAATACATAATGCCAATTATTTTTAAAAAGAATGCCGCTACCTATAGTGGGAAAGGTGTTGTGAATACATTGATCAATAAACTACCATTTGAGTCACATGTACCTGGATATAAATTTTGTGGGCCGGGAACGAAACTATCCAAAAGACTTGTTAGAGGTGATAAAGGTATAAATCCCCTGGATGATGCTTGTAGAGAACACGATATTGCATACTCTAAAAATGAAAATCTCTCGGATCGTCACGAAGCGGATCGTATTTTAGCACAAAACGCTTCAGCACGCGTTCATTCAAAGAACGCAACTGTAGGTGAAAAGATGGTCGCGCTAGGCGTAGCAAATATAATGAAAGCTAAGAAGAAGTTGGGTATGGGTGTGAAAAGACGCAAAGTTACTGGAAAAGGATTAAACTTTAATGAAGCCGTCAGACAAGTAAGAAAAAGTATTAGTAAAAAACCGAAATCAAGTCTTTATGCTATTATTAAAGTCGCATTGAACGCATTGAAAAATAGAAGGATAGGAACACCGAGAAGCAGAATTATATCCATTCCAAAAACTGGAGGTTTTTTACCTCTGATTCCAATTTTTGCTGCTCTTAGTGCCCTTGGTGCACTAGGTGGAGGTGCAGCTGGTATAGCAAAGGCGGTCAATGATGCTAAAAGTGCTAAACAACAATTAGAAGAAAGTCAGCGTCATAACAAAACCATGGAGGGTATCGCTATGGGAAAGGGTTTGTTCTTGAAACCGTATAAAAGTGGGTTAGGATTATATTTAAACCAGTGAAGCTACCGATCCGACCATTAACCAACGTCGACTTAATAAAATACGCCAAGTTGTTAAGAATACCTAAATTTCGCGGAGTTTACATGCGAAATGCTCTACCTACCAAAGTGCACCCCATAGAATGTGCCATAATAAATTTAGATGATGAAACTGGTCCCGGCACACATTGGATCGGCTATGTTAAAAAACTGCACGCTATTTTTTATTTTGACAGTTATGGTAATTTGCGACCTCCGAAGGAGTTATTGAAGTACTTTCGCAGTGACGGTAGCAAGCCAAAAATATTTTATAACTACAATCGATACCAAAATTTTAATTCTGAAAATTGCGGACATCTAACCCTCGCATTCCTATATGATTACACACTCGCATAATGTCGCCTCATTCATGGTTGAAACTTTAACATGTCGTACACATTCACGCTAAGTGGAAATACATCCATCCTCACTGCACATTTTAATCCTCCAATTTTTTTGGAAAATAATGTCGAATATGTGTTAGGTTTAACCAATTTCGAAGGGTTCAATAGCATACCAAATATTGATGAATCAAACAATAAATTTTATTTCGACGAAGACAAGAAAACTAAAGAAAACAAAATAATAGAAATTCCTGTAGGTTCATACGAAATTAGCGATATAGAGAATTACTTACAAACAGCGTCTTCGGCGAAATGGTTATTTCTCAAGATAACTCCAAATAATAATACATTAAGAACAGATATTAAGTGCACGAAATTAATTAATTTTTTACCAAGTGACTCCATTGGTAAACTATTGGGATTTAAACCTCAAGTGCTCAATCCTGATGTAATACATACGTCTGAATTTCCAGCAGATATTTTATCAGTTAATTCAATATGTATTGCGTGTAATATAATTACAGATTCGTATTCAAATGGTGAACCTAGTCACATCATCCACCAATTCTTTCCGACTGTACCGCCAGGGTACAAAATAATAGAATCTCCAGATCACGTGATTTAGCTACCAATCAACGTTAGCGTAATAGAAAAACTAACGCTTAAAATACTTGATCAAGATGGTAAACTGATCAATTTCAGAGGAGAAACTATCACGGTTAGACTTCATTTAAAGAAGCTCTCTTAATATGGTTACTAGGTATAACTACAATTTAAAAAGAAAAACTGCTGCCCTTTCACGACCTTATAAAACGTCAGCAACGCTACCAAGAAACATTAAGTCAGTTACTATCGATCAGTTAACACCGCAAAATATTTATTTTCTGCAAAGTTTGGGATATCAAGTTAGAAATGGGTATACTCGATGTCAACGAAAAAGTTTTGATTGATAATTCAATTGTGAATTCCGAAATTCATACACACCAACCGTACGCTTCTACAAGTTTCAATAACAACGATGAAATTCGAATACCCATTCAACAACAAGACATGTACACCCTACCATGTTTGAGTTATTTGTACATTGAGGGGAAAATGCTTCTAGCAGATCAAACAATACCGAAGAAAGCACAATTTATTAACAACGGCCTAGCCCATTTGTTCAGCGAAATAAGATATGAACTGAACGGAGTTGTTATCGATTCCGCAAGAAACGTCGGATTATCTTCAACTCTTAAGGGCTACTTGTCCTATAATACTAATGAGAGTGAAAAGTTGCAAAATGCTGGTTGGTTTCCGAAAGGTGGACACATAGATGTTGATGCTAAGGGAAATTTCAGTGCGTGCATTCCATTGAAAATGCTACTCGGTTTTGCAGAAGATTATCGAAAAATTATTTTAAACATTAAATAAGAATTAGTATTGATACGAAGCAATGATGACGTCGATGCTTTTGTAACGTCCGATGTAAATGAAAATGTCAAAATCCACCTCGAGAAAATTTACTGGAAAGTTCCTCACATCTCAGTTAATATTGCTAATCAACTAACATTGACCAAATACATGGATAAAAATATAGAAATGCAGTTACCATTTAGAAGTGGTGAATTGCACGAGTATCCGAAATTACCTGAAACAATACGACACACATGGGCCGTTAAGGCATCACCGCAGCTGGAGACTCTGAGATATATAATTTTAGGATTACAGACTGATCGCAAAAATTCAAAATCGAAAAATATGAGTCACTTTGATTCTTGTGATTTAACAAATGTCAGGGTATACCTAAATTCTGAAAGGTACCCCTACGATAATTTAAATATTAATTATGACAATAATCATTTCGCAACTCTGTATGAAAACTATGCGAACTTTCAAGCTTCCTATTATGGCAAAGAAAGTGAACCGCTGTTCAATCGCAGCGAATTTTTAAAATATGTGTTAGAAACTTTTTAAAATTTGATTACCAATAATTTCTCTGAATCTAATTTTAGCCTTAAAATGTGATTTAGTTTGTGAAATGGTGCATGAGCACTTTGTTGCCAGTCAGCAGTTTCTTGTTAAGAACTTGATGTTAGAAATTCAATACCCAGGGTCAACCGACTGTTTATTATTTTCGTCTACATACGAATGTGTAAACTAAGATTGAAATAAAGGGGGCTTTTCTGTTCGACTTTTGTATGAAGCAGACGTGTTTTATTTTCGTACTACCCTTTAATTTCTTTTAAAAGCAGCGGTGGGATTGCAATTCACACCCCTCCGTTAACGTGAGAACTAATAATGAGAGATGAGAGAAAAGGACCTTAAATAAGGAGTGTGTTTAAATTAGTTCATATACAGAGTGTTAAAATTTAAGTAGGGACGAGTGAACATTCAAACACTAAGTGAATTTGAATTAATTTATATACAGTGTGTTGTTAACATTCTTATAGTGCAATTATGGATGAAAACGAAAGCCACCGTTTCGGGGAAGTTACCCGTTTGCGGACGTACACGCCACCCCTTAGTGAATCGGCGTCGGCAAGTAGTAACACGGAACGTATAACTATTCTAGAGCGATTGGTTCAAGAATTGTCAAGCAAAAATATGGAGCTGGAACGAACCAAACATCAAATTTTATACGCTGGTAGATCCGAGTGCATTCCCGAATTTGAACCCGGAAATCCCAACATGACAACGGCAAATTGGATTCATAAAATAGAACAAATGTCAACTATTAACGGATGGAATGATAATACGATAATTTTTCATATGCAAAATCGCCTCAAAGGTTTGGCTAGAAAGTGGTATAATAACCTGACAAATTACGAATATACGTGGGCTGAATGGAGGGAAAAATTACTTAAAGCTTTCCCAGAACATTCCGATTATGCAAGTGCATTAAAGAAAATGCTGTCCAGAACAAAATTACCTGATGAAACGTGGGGACAGTATTATTTCAGTAAAGTTGAACTTGTTCGTGCGTGTGAGATTAAAGACAGGCATGCGGTCTCATGCATAATCGACGGAATTGAAAATGATGTCATTCAGACAGGAGCAAGAGCTGGAAGATATGACAATCCCGAATCATTATATTCTGAATTTTTATCTGCATTAGCGTCGGACGGAAAGAGGGACAAACAATGGAAGCCCAGCCATACTGGTTCTCGAAATCGTGGGTTGCAATTCGTTAGATCTAGCAAGGGCGGACAGCGATTTTATCCCTACGAACGGGAGATTAAGCGAAAATGTTTCAATTGCCATGAAACTGGACATTTCGCGAAAAACTGTCCAAAACCGAAGAAAGAGTGTCAAAAGTGCAAAAAGTTGGGGCACACATTGTCAAATTGCCCAAAACTAGCCACTATTTCGAATACGTTAGTATGTACCAAAAACCGAAAGACTGCGGAATGTTATTTTGTGAACTGTGAAATTAATGGTTCCGAGTATGCCGCGTATTTAGATACAGGATGTGCGGCGGTCATAATCCGGAATTCTGTAGCTAAACAACAGAAACTAGTGTACAAACCGAGCAAGATTGAGGTGCGCGGTTATAACAACAGTGCCGCCGCAGCCGTCGGGACGGCAATGATTAATCTGAAAGTAGATCTGGCCGAAGGAGAAGTAGAAGTTATAATTGTACCAGACGAGGTACAGGAAATCCCAGTTTTGATCGGTCAGTTGTTTATCAATGACCACAGGCTTCTTTTGGTGAAGAATCAGGAAGTTCGTCTCATGGAAGAAAATCAGCTGTTGCTCCCCGACCTAGATGTCCTACCACCAAAGAAAGTGGTGTTGTGGGCAAAGGATGCCTCCGTGATACCACCCTATCATGTAGGCAACGTAGCCGTTTGCTGTGAGGAATATCAAGGTGATATTTTTGTGGACTCACAGGTAAGATTATTACCACTGCATGAGCATTTTATTGAAAATTGTGTGTTAAGAACGACGAATGGTGCCGTTCGTATTTGTAACATGTCCGAGTTACCTGTTACGTATAAAAAATTACAGATAGTAGCAAGGGGTGTCCCTTGTTATGAAACTAAGCTGACGGAAATTGAGGACATTTCAGTTTTATCTGTTTCAACATTAAATATGTTTACATTAGCTGACATCGAGTCACAGGTGGATGAAAGTGTTGGCGAAAGCGATAAAATGAAATTGTTGCAACTTTTAAATGAGTACCGGGATTGTTTTGCTACTCATACCGGGGAATTAGGAGGGTGCGATAAAACTGAAATGACCATAAGGTTAACAGATGACAAACCTGTAACGTACAGGCCTTATAGACTAGCATTTTCGGAGCGAGAAAAATTACGGGGAATAATAAACGACTTAAAGGAAAATAATATAATCAGAGACTCTGATTCACCATATGCTAGTCCGATATTGTTAGTTCAAAAGAAAAATGGCGAATCGCGTCTTTGCGTTGATTATCGAGCTCTTAACGCAAAAACAGTCAAAGATAGGTATCCCTTGCCGAGAGTAGATGAACATTTAGACCGACTGAAGGGCTATCAATACTTCATTGCTTTAGATCTGGCATCCGGTTACAATCAAATACCTATGTCCCCAGATTCTATTCCAAAGACCGCATTTATCACCCCGGACGGGCATTATGAGTATTTGAAGATGCCGTTTGGGTTGGCAAATGCGCCGGCTGTTTTCACGCGCTTGATAAATCAGGTGTTAGGGAATCTTAGATTTACTATTGCCATTGCTTACATGGATGATATACTTGTGCCAGCTTATGATGTTGAGCATGGTCTCTCTTCTTTGCGGAAAATTTTGGATGTATTGCGTGGGGCCAAATTGACGTTAAGAATGACAAAATGTTTCTTTTTCAAACCAAAACTTGAATATTTAGGTCATGAGATAAGTAAGGACGGTATTTGTCCGGGCAGACAAAAAACTGTTGCAATAGAGAACTTCCCTATTCCCACAAACGTTCGTGAGGTACGACAATTCATAGGATTAACCAGCTATTTCAGAAAATTCATAAAAAATTTTGCCGTTCTGGCGTATCCCTTAACTGCCTTGACTCGTAAGGACACCACGTTTAAGTGGGGCGATGAACAACAAAACGCATTTAATACGTTAAAAATGAAATTAGCTAGCAAACCGGTGCTGGCGATTTATGATCGAAAGGCGCAAACGGAGGTACATACAGACGCTTCAAAAATTGGATTAGGGGGGATACTTTTACAGAAGCAAGAGGAAGGGTGTTTGAAACCTGTCATCTATTTTAGTAGGCAAACGACGAAGGAGGAAAAGAGGTATGACTCTTACGAACTAGAAACGTTGGCAGTCGTAAGCTCGCTAACGCAGTTTAGGGTGTATCTGCTGGATCTCGAGTTCAAAATTGTGACAGATTGCAACGCTTTGCGTACCACATTGACGAAACGCGACTTAATCCCTCGTATTGGTAGGTGGTGGCTATTGACGCAGAATTTAATTATACAGTGGAGTACCGCCCGGGTTCCAAAATGAGCCACGTTGACGCTTTGAGCAGGAATCCAGTTCTTTCTAGCAAGTGTGCCGACGATCTGGAAGTATTCACTATCAATATAAATAGAGAAGATTGGGTTCTGGCGGCTCAGCTTAATGATCAGAGATGTAAATATTTGCATGACGTTTTGAGCGCTACGCCAAAGGATGAGGAAGAGCGAAAAATACACAAAGATTATGAGCTAGTAGACAATAGGATCTACCGCATCACAAAACAAGGCATACGATGGGTAGTCCCAAAATATGCTCGACAACAAATTGTGCGATGTTACCATGACGAGATGGGACATTTTGCAATGGAAAAGACGTTAGAATCCATTTCGCAGCATTATTGGTTTTCAGGTATGCGGCGATATGTTAAAAAATATATCACGAGATGCCTACATTGCTTATATAACAAAGAACCCTCTGGCAGAAAGCCAGGTTTCTTGCACCCTATACCCAAAGCAACTACCCCGATGGACACACTGCATGTCGACCACTTGGGTCCGTTCGTGCAGAGCAGGGGGAAAAATAAATTTTTAATTGTGTTAACTGAAGCTTTCACTAAATTCATTTTCCTACAGCCCGTGCAAAGTACCAAAGTAGGTCCGGTTATAACATTTCTAACTAGAGTTTTTGAAACGTTTGGAATACCTAGACGTATTATCGCAGATAGGGGGAGTGCTTATACTAGCAAAAAATTTACGGATTTTACCAAAGGTTTAAGCATCGTGGTAGTTTTAAATGCCACGGCCACGCCCAGGGCTAACGGACAAGTGGAGAGAATGAATCGAGTTGTTTTAGCATCACTCTCAGCAACTATGACGAATGAGGAAGATAAATGGGATCAAAGTGTAGGTAAAGTACAATTTTCATATAATTGTACAGTAAACAAAACAACCGGTAAGTGTCCATACGAAGTGCTGATGGGGTATAGACCGCGAAATGCTAATGACGCGTTTCTACTTAATCATGTGGACACTAACAGAGAACAGCAAAGCTTAGATGTTATTCGAGAGGCTGCGAGTAAACGCATTGTTGATGAACAAGAGCAACAAAAGAAACGTTTTGATTCCAAACGTTGTGGGGCTCCTAGATACAAAGAAGGACAGCAAGTCTTGATCCTTAAGAAGGTTGGAGCCAATGATGGGAAAAGCAAAAAGTTGCTGCCCAAGTACGACGGCCCCTTTGTTATTAAAAGAATATTGAGACATGACAGATACCTTATCGAGGATTTACCTGGTTCCTATCGAGCTCAAAAGTTCTACAGGGGTGTATGCTCCGTAGATAGGATGAAACCCTTTACGTCAGGGGTAAGTGATGATGACAACGTGTCATCAGATGAAGCGGGAAGTGCTCCCGAAGAGAACACTTAGATGACAAAGTGTCATCAAAAAGCGTGCAGTGTATGCAGGAATGTACATTTCAGTTAATGACAATGTGTCATAAAAAGGCGTGCAAAGTGTATGCAGGATGTACATTTAAGTTGATGACAAAGTGTCATAAAAGGCAGATGAAAGGGCGTGCATGTAAATGTACGCTCTTGGCTAACGACAACGTGTCATAAGGTGCTAATGTGCAAGGCCGTTTAGATGTCGACATAAGAAAATGCAACGTGCATTATGTGACAAAGTGTCAGTAAATGGAATTCCATGTGACCAGGTGTCATTGAGCAAAAAAAATGCATTTAAGAATAGCAAAGTGCAAAAAAAAAACCGCAACGTGCGACTAAGGGTGGAAAAGTGTCCATCATAAACTAAAGGCAAAGTGGCTTACTTTTTTCCAGGTGTATGACCAACATCAGCAAAGCATGAAGCTGAGGGAAGGTGCAGTGGAAAGGTCCGGCTCTACGAGGCCGTAGAGAAGTTGTAGCGTGGCCGAGCTGTTAGAAACTTTTTAAAATTTGATTACCAATAATTTCTCTGAATCTAATTTTAGCCTTAAAATGTGATTTAGTTTGTGAAATGGTGCATGAGCACTTTGTTGCCAGTCAGCAGTTTCTTGTTAAGAACTTGATGTTAGAAATTCAATACCCAGGGTCAACCGACTGTTTATTATTTTCGTCTACATACGAATGTGTAAACTAAGATTGAAATAAAGGGGGCTTTTCTGTTCGACTTTTGTATGAAGCAGACGTGTTTTATTTTCGTACTACCCTTTAATTTCTTTTATATGCACCTATTGTTGTTATTGACTGTTCAAATCAAAAAGACACACTTCAAGCTAGCGCTGTGGAAATTAGAGTTGAATTTGAAACTACTAAGAACGTTCCCCCTAATACATCAGCATATTGTTTTATTCTACACGACAAGTTGTTCAGTTATAACCCCCTCACGAAAATAGTTAAACAATTGTAAATGATGTGGACCCTTCAATTAACTAATAACGAAAGATCTGTTGCGCAAGCGCCAGTAAATTGAAAACTCTCTTAAGAGCTTGCTTGCTTGTTTGCAATTTATTTCTACCAATGAGTATTACACGTAAAGACTTGCGAAGAAGATTAGATAAACATATTGCAAATCTTGCTGAGCGGCGCCGTAGAATCTACCTGCATGAAACATTGAAAAGAAACATCGAAATTCTATCAAAATTAAAGTTATCACATGAAGAGCGTCATTTTAGATGTCCAAGGATTTAAAATATCTTCAAAAAAATTTATACCGAAAGAATTGGCAGCATATGATGGAACACACGTGACGAATTATATTTTTCGACCTCCGTTCCCGTTGCGCTGTCTTTCATCAGAATATCGGAAACAAGCAGAATGGTTGATGGAAAACCACCATTGTATAAAATGGGATGACGGCTTCACACCTTGCTTTCAAGTCAAACATATTATAGAGCGGTTGACAGAACCTTACGACACCATATACGTCAAAGGCTTAGAAAAGGCTCAGTTTGTAAGAATGAACACCAAGAAAGTTGTAGAAGAATTCGATGATAGACCAGCTACGAAAAAATCCGAACCAACCTGTTTTTATCATTCCAAGTCTATTTGTATTTGTGCTCTGTCTAATGTATATCAATATTATAATGACTTTATGATGTAATTTTTTAAATAAAGTTTTAAACTTCATTAGGTATTTTATTGAAACAAAAAACAAGCTAGAAAAATTTTTTTGTTGAAAAATATCAGAATAAAGTATACAATACAAAATTAGATTAATAATTCACTGACAAAACCTCTGATTAGAAAGCAATCTTCTGGAATTTTCTGTAAATATTTTCTCAAACATCGGTTCCAAAAGTTCTATTCTTCTCTTGAATCTGCTGCGATCTCTTCCAATTTCTTCCCAATTTGACCGTCGTGCTTGTCTATAAGCAAAATCCCACGCTATCATATTGTAAACTCTATTCCTCTCTTGAGAGAAAGTAACTTTCTTCTTTTCCTCACATCGATCGTTGTAATTCATATTGCTCAATTATCTCGTCTGGTCAAAATTTTGTTAGCAATCTTAACGAATCCTTACAACCAATAAGCGCAACCTCTTCACAGTAGCAATGTATACAAAATGAATGTTCCAAGTACAATTCGGATAGTAATTGCAGTTTCTGGTATTTTACCATTTTACGTTGCAATTCTTTTACTCTCCGGTGATCAATTTCACAATTATTGAATAATACATACTGTATAATTGTGCAAATGGATTTGCTGATATCATACAAACTTTCAACGGCACTGCGTAAGTCTGTAGGTTTCACCCATAATAGCGACTCAAAATCTTCTGGCATTGTGGAAGTGTTGAAACTGAATGTGTAGTTAGCTTGTTGTATTTATATACCCAAAGGAAATATGGTGGGAGAAGATTACTATCTGATGGAGAGGTTGAACGTTCAAGGTTTTTAGGGTATTCACCCAGGTAAATAATTTTGTAGGACCTTCAGAGGTTGAACATTAACAGATTATTCGCGCAGTATTGAATTAAGTATTGATTTTAAAATTACATACACTGCAGTTTTTCTTCATTGGAGCTGGTCCGTCTATATGGGTTTCTTGGTTGGCTGTATTATAATGTTCTAAACACGGTAACATTCCTTGCAACACTGCATTTGCTTTGTAACTTTCGGGTAAATTCTGCCACACATTCAGTATTTCTCAAGGTTTAGCATTATTTATCAAATAGTTTATAGGAAAGTATAACAACTCCTCTTTTTTATAATTTTCAAGAGTTTTTTGATGTAACATATGAGGCATAATCACTTTATCAATAATATCCTCTCTATTGCACATTATTTCACTGTACTCACGCGATTCCAGCATGCATTAGTATATATAGGGTTTGTTATAGGGTAACAAACAAAAAATAATCAAAGATTTATTCTTAAGCAGCAGAATCGCAAATCATTAGATACATTTCGGTATTTTTTTTGATGTTATATGTCTACAAAGATCACAAAATCCATCATTTGAATTTTTTGTACAATATGTAAGTAATAATAGCTGAAATACTTATGATTAAAAGTAAAAGTGCGCCAATAACCCAACAATATATATCCCAATCGCACTGTTCTGAGTTAACGAGTAACCTGTTCCATGATGTTGTGAAATCAGTTTGATTAATGTAAAAAAATTTAAGTTTATAGTTGATTTCACTTGAAGTGTTCAAGATGTGGTAATCTATTTCGGGACTTTTAAAAGTTAAATAATTCCCATTAATAGTTACGGCTTGCAATCTGCTATAACTTTCAGGCCACCTATCTATTCTAGTGTTGTTTATATCCAAACATATAAATCCATCTTTAACGCCTGACGGGTAATGTACGTAAAGAACATTCCCGATTAAACTTGTTAAAGTAATGAACTTCACGGCTAGGTGGTTCATCGTAGACTATCTGCGTGTTGCTCGCTTTTAAACAATTATACTTAAATTTACAAAATAAGGCTGTTGCAAATACCTCAAACAATTGCATTATTGTACCGACCACTATTGTTGCACTTCATATTTAATTAACATGTCTTCAATTTAATCAATTAGATGGTGACCCCAAGGCAATGTTTTTGTGGTATTTGGTATAACAAAGCGTTTATCATCAGTAGACGACAAAGCCACTTTATTTTTCAACTCTGTATACATATTGTGCAAATGCGATTTAAAAACAACCATTTTACACGTAATACTTTCATTATTTTCGATGACTCGCTTATAATGGTCAAGCTCCAAAATTTTGTCAATCGTTGGTTTTGTTACCCCCTTGGCTTTCTTGATTATTTTTGAATTAACATTTACACAATATGCTTTAGCGCCGGTACCATAAAAACTTTCTATGTGTTCACCGGCATATTCATCCTTCATTTTACCTAAAACTGACTGGTTTCTGGGAATATTGTGAATGTTGTCCAGTTTGTAATTTGATGTGTCAAACTTGTCTAAATTATTTTTCATGTCATCATAAAAATTGTCCGTAAAAATTTCTAAGATCAAGGAGTCTGTGTCGGTGTATAACAGCGACGCGTTATCTTCATACAGAGGTTTGAGAAAATCGTAAAAGAATTCGTAAATTACAGTTTTTGATAAATCCAAAATTGGAAATTGGAAATTGGTTTGTTAAAAATTACCTTCAATTTCTTCATTTGTACAGCTACTAAATTTTCAGAGAAAACTGTTACATTTTGGAAGCTGGGTTTCGCGATCAAAGTTTCTGCACCTGTTTTATTGTTCTCTCTCTCCCAATGACTCACTAACCGCACGTCTACCCTTTTTTCAACATTTTCCATTGTTTTGCCAAATACGCTATTAACCATCAATTTAAAAAAATTTTTCTCGAAATTATTACTTGCCGCATTCCTCCTAAGAGTATTTAGTTCAATGTATGATTTTAGCCAGAATGATTGTTCAAACTTTAAAATTCGGTGACATTTTGATACAATTAAACCGTGTTTTAAACATTGTTTTAGATTTCTATAATGAATAATATACTGACTTTTATTATATAAATTTGGAATCAATTTTGAATATTTTCCATTAGGAGGGGTTATGTTTTCGGGACAAAATGGTAGATATTTATGCAAATTGTGTAAATGTTTCGGATATTCCAGATCAACTTCAAATACATACCCATAGGTACCATCATCTGGAATATCGGAAACATTCTAATTTTCAATTTCTTCCTGGCTTAACCATGTAAAATCACCTTTAGGAAGCAATTGCGACATACTGTAGCCGTACAGATTAGTGGCGTCTAGATAGGTTATGTACGAAGAAGGAATTGAAGGATTATAATCCTCACAAAAATTATTGTTCTCGATTGCTTTCCGTGAAATACACTGACTAACTCCCCCACGAATTCCTTTTTTAAAAAAATGCAACATGTCTATATCCGTCAACAATTCTAATTCTACTTTTGTACTTCTCAGCATCGCATCCCAGCTTAGGCCGGGTGCAGTATAATATCTCGCAGGGTCCAATTTATAAACGGATAAGCATACTTTCTAAAATTTTCGAAAACGTCAGCCAAAAGTAACACGTCTGTTTTTAAATAAATATCGGAATATTCCTCCAATGTTTTACATTTAAACAAATTCCACACATCAACGGCACGGTTGTAATCCTCTTCGGAGATGTTTTCGTTACGTAATGTGTCGAAGAAGTCTTGTTTCGTTGGTAAAGTAGTTTGGTTAAGCTTATCAAAAGATGTCACGTATGAATAGGGAAAAATTCCTTTCCGTCTCATCAAGTCTGCATTGCATCCAAAGTATTTTTTAATTTCTACACATTGATCTAAAGAGAGATTATTTGCTAGATTTTCCAGGGAAGATGCCATAAACTGCAACGAGTCTAAAAATTTTATATTGAAATACACATTTTGTTCCTTACCAAACTTATTTACCCGCTGTTCTACTAAAATCTGTTTACTAAACGAAATATATTTCTCTTTATTTTTAGCTAGCACATCAATTTTTTTCCGATTCATGGCTAAGTTTTTGACGAATAGGTGGCAATCGTATCCTCTTAAATTATGAAAGAATACCGGAATGAAATTTGGTAATTTATAATTTAAATTACATATCGAATGAGCAGCCCCTCGAAATAGACCTGTGACATGACAGTGATCCCTTACTTTCTCATTGATATTATCTATAACATTGTCGCAAATATGACAAACCTGTGAATCCTCATATCGCCGCATTTCTGCGGGTGTTAGAGGTGTCACAGGTTTAGAAGTTTTTAAGCATGTATCGTACAAAATCTTAACGTCCGTTTCCAATTTCTCCATAAAAATCTCCGATACACAACCAATTTTGAAAATGAATCATCAAATGAACACTTTATATAATAGGCGAATGAGTGCGGTTCATGAACATACGTCGAGAGAGTAAAAGATTTTTCTGGGTTAGGCTCAACAGTGTGAATCGGTTTAAGAATACATTCGAAATCTGCGTAAACAACAAAAGGTAATTTCAACTGATTTTGGAAATTCTGAAATTTTAAAATATTGTCTGTTGTGATGTTGCCGTATTTGTCAAGTTTATTTTCAGTTGATGGCATCTTAACGGATAGGTGATTGCAGTCATGTTGGCAGTGAGTCAGCAAATGTTCCGGAGTTCTGAAATATTGCAAACACCCATCACAAATATGTTTAGCTCCGTCATGATTTGAAATTTGGGATGAAACCAGTCGCGATAAATTTTTTATCAAACAGTAGTGGTAGTTACCATCATCGTCGTCAATTACTAATAAATTAATGTGAGCGGCTTGCTTATGTTTTGTGTAATGCAATGGTCCGACAACTTGATATGTCATCGTATTATTCTCAAAAAATTTTTCTAACCCGTACACATTTATAGAAATAGTGTTCATCTCTTCAAATTTTGAAATACCGGTGATTTTGACGGGAAATTCTATACCTTCAAAATTGAAAAGAGGCTGCCAATCAGGATATGATGCGGGACTGCTGACATTATTCGGGGGTGGGAAAAGTGCAGCTGTCACACACCAAGCGAAGCAGAACTCATCTTCATTTTGAATGTTTACAACAGCCTTCTTCATTTCTATACTACGCGGTAATTTTATATAGCTGGTAGCCCTAAGCGGATTAAATTTATTAATATTAACTTCTAAATACAAAATTCGTTCCAGCGCCCAACCTGAAAAGAGAAATCACGCTTAGAACTTGTTTTCGCATTAAAAAAGGAAAAAAAAAGCCTTTACCAGAATCTCTCTCCTGAAACTCTGATGCCTTCTTGTCGATGCTAGCAACAAAATCATCATACAATTCAGTCAGATTAGTAGACCCCGATGCTACTTTATTACTCGTGTTGAACGATTTAATTTCTTCAAGTTCTTTTTGTTCAATAATATATATCGCGAAAAGTTCCCAATTCAATTTCACTACACGATGTTCTATTAAAGCGGCTTTACAAAGTTCGATTACAACATTTTTAATTTCATCCGTAAAATCCCTGAGAATTATGTGATGATTATTGCTCCTAACTCTGTAGTTGGCTATTCTGTTTCTGAAGGCGCTGTTGATAACTTCAACGTTAGGAATGTCTAGGTGTTTGGTCGCTGCCTTGTCCTTGTGTCGCCGATCTCTCAGATGTCCGGGAAATATTTGCCTCGGTACTTCAACGAAACATGTGTGACAATAGACTGTAACAAGAGAGAGTATGTTGTCAGCTGTTGTCAGCAGTACAAGAATACTATTTACATACCATTTTCTAAATTTAGTTTCCGACGCTTATTTTCATTTTCTGGGATTGATGATTGAGTACCGCGACAACTTTCTTTCTGATGGCGTTGCATAGAAGATTTTCGGCTGAACACCTGTCGACAATCCTGACATTCCCACATGATAGACAGTTTTTATGCACAAAGTCTCAACACTCTCGACAAATAAAACGTTACTACAGCACGCACTCACGATACAGTTTTGCCCATAACCGTCACTGTTCAACTGCTACTTCGCGTAGGTTACAGTTGTTTTTTGTACGAACGGCGACAACCACGAGAAGGTAACAACTACTGCCGCCAGGAAACGGATCGGGTAAGTATATTCGTGTGTTAGTGGAGGTGGGGAGTTAGACCGAAAACGTATCTTGGAGCTTCTTCTTTTTTTCTAAGATTTGTCGGAACAAGTTGCATTTCTTGCTCGTATAATTAACCAACCATTTATATTTTTGCAACTGAGCCCTCTGATATAAACTAGGAAAGGTTTTTACATCCTGCTCTTTCCTCAAAACAATAATTTTGAAATTGAACAATTTTTTTTCCCAACCCGAAAGAATTTTATTGATTCGAACGATCTCGCTTGCAAGATACTGCCGCTGACGATTTTCTGCCTCCACATCTACGTTGTTAGCGATTGCAGGAGAATTTATGTCTACAGTTAAATAAGGAACAACGCCACAACGCAGATACATCATAGCATCGTAAATGGTAGAAGGATCATTATCCTCCTCATCCTCATCGCTTGTGAATGATGCCGGATCACCTGTGTTTATAAACAGTTGAACGGCGTCATCAGAAACGATTAGGCTATCTCTATCATTTACAATTTGAAAATCGTCATCAACGTTTGCATGCGCTTGCACCGACTCACCGAAAACTGTAGGAGAAGCTCCTCCGTCATAACCGTCAACTGTGAAAGGTGATCCGTCGTTCGGTGATGCTACCAGTTCACCGTCTTGATCGTCGAACAGATCGGTGCGAAACGTAGGAACCAATGGGAGACTGTCAGACAATTCCCCCCCTTTATCGTTGAATAAATAGTCACCAACTGGTGGAATTGATAGGGGGTAGTCAGATTTCAGAAGACAGTTGTTCATGTAGTCTTCCGCCATTGCGTCCCAAGCAGACACCAAACTGTTAGGTATTTGAGATGCATTAAAATCCATATCAGATCCAATTAACTCTGAAATATCTGGCAAAGATGCTCTAGATATTTGAGATGTATTAAAATCTGACATAGATTTTAATAACTCTGAAATGTCTGGCAAAGATGAGTCTGATTGTTCCGCACCGATCACTCTCTCATCAACAGCTCTTTGTTCTGTGGAGTTGGAATCTAAAAGATTGAAGTATTCGCATATGGCTTTGGAATTCTCCAATCCTGCAGATTCCTGAGAATTTGGAATAATGATATCCGATGCATTGAAATTCTCTCCATTGTCCAAGCTTTCCAACGCATCGGATTTCATTGGGACTTCTTTGGGTAGGTTACATGGGGCTTTCACAAGAACATTGCTGTGAATAATAATTCTTGGTGTTTTCCTACCTTTCTTTTTAAGAGAGAGTAGTTTACGACGATTGATACGAGTAACATCACCCTTTTGCGCACTATACTGCGTAGGTTTCTGTCCATATAGCAAAAACCTACGTAATATATCACCGTTTGGTTTAAGAGGTGCACTATCCGAAATCGAATTATGCACTCCCGAAACCACTAACTCACACTTTTCACAGTTACTACACCCCGAACAATCGAATATTGTATTCATTTTAGCGACGAATGACGGACTGAATTTCTGGCGTTGGGTGTAGCGTTTATATAGCTTGTCCCCACTATTTAGTATTAGTAGAGGGGCAAGAGTGGGGGTCGGAGTGGGGGTCAAGGTCAAAATTTTTCAAGGTTTCGGAAAAAAAAAAGTTGAAAAATTAAAAAAAAAAAAACCCAAAAAAATCAAAAAAACGTAGTTGCCCCCCTGCACCCCCCCAAGAGTGATTTATTGCTGAAGTACATATATATCAACTACACCTCGGTTTGCTTACTCATTTTATTTTCAATAATAACACTTTATTAACTTGTGACCATGCGATGTTTTATTGTTGAAGTTTATAATAAACCTTATATTACAAACATTTATTACTCCATTTTTTCTTTACAGTACCATTAACTCTATTTTATTTTACATAAAACTAATTCTATTTCTATACACACTATATACACTAAATTAATCTTCTGTTTCTGTAAAAGAGGAAGGAAGGTTAGGTGCTTAATCTTCAAATAAGTTTTAAGTAACTTACTACTCCTCCCTGTCGATGTCGATGTTGACGTCGTCATCGTCGGTGAAGGTGAGGGAGATGGTGTCATCTTCGGAATACACTTCCGACTCCATCTCCTCATCGGATGGTGGTTGTGGTGATTCCGGATCCATCATCAACACATCGAGTGGTGAGGGACTCTCAGGAGTGTAACTGTCCCTCACCACAAAATTTGGATCCGTAGACCAAGATAACTCCGGCTCACTACTGATATCACTGTCCTCACCTTCACTCACGAACATTTCACTTTCGACATCGGATGGTACGTCTGCCATTGTTGTTAAGTATTAACAGACTGACGAAAGAGTGAAGTATCAAGAACAAAGTGGGGGTAGTGGTGGGGGAAGAAGTAGGGATAGCCTTGACCTTGAATTCAGATTTGAGCTTGAAACGGTTTTGACCTTGAGTTGAATATGACCTTGGGATCCTTCACCTTGAATTCTAATTTGAACTTGGAACGGATTTGACCTTGAGTTGAATATGACCTTGGGATGTAAGTGGACAGTTCTGGATGTGGTGGGGGGGTGCAAACCCCCACCACTCGACCTTGACCTTGACCTCAGTCAATGACCTTCGGTCCACATCCAGAACTGTCCACTTACATCCCAAGGTCATATTCAACTCAAGGTCAAATCCGTTCCAAGGTCAAGGTCACATTAGAATTCAAGGTGACCTTGACCTCAGTCAATGACCTTCGGTCTTGACCGAGTTCAAGGTCAAGGTCGAGTGGTGGGGGTTTGCACCCCCCACCACATCCAGAACTGTCCACTTTACCCTACTCGCAGTCTTCTGCAGACTATCACTACTTGCTTCTTTGGACGGGTGGCTGCGGGGCTGAACTGAGTAGGTTCCCGGCCATCATGTCGGAAGCAGCTTCCGCCCCTGAGGCTGCGTTCTACAGCGACATAATGCCTCCCAATCAGATAAAGCTTGAGGAACTACTTCAACAAGCCAATATCAGAATTGCGCAGCTAGAACTGCAAGTTGCCACTGTAATCAGTAAAAATGAAGAACTTACACGAGCTTTGTCTCTCAAAACAGCTCAGAGAGACGCTGCTAAGCTGCTTGACGATGAAGGTGAATCGTCCAGCAGTGAATCCTCGACGTCCAAATCTTCCAACAAAAGGATGAAAAGGATGAAAAAGACAGTTGAAAATCAATTTAGCTTACCATTGTCAAATCGATACAACAGTCTTGAGGACAGTCAATCCATAGATGACATGGAAATTGAACAAGACGCAACACCACCGAAAACATCCAACGTAGGTGCCTATCCACGGTCAGTTAAGTCAAAGCTAGTATCCGTTAAAGAAATTCAACCGCAAAAATCCTCCGCAAATGAAACTCTACCGCCAAAATCCGTTAATAAAATTCTACCGCGAGCCTCCGCAAGCGAAGCTACATCAAGGATCCTCCGACCAAAAACAATTCAAGCAAACTCAGAACATTCCCTGCCATTAGCTTCCCAGGGTACCCCATTTTCCCAAAATACTCAGCAAGATAAAGCTGCAAACACTACAGACATTCCAGAAAAAGAAGACGCAGATTTGGAACAACAAACCAAACGAGTGAAAATTCCGCCAATCATCCTCCGGGCAAAAGACAAATGGAACCATGTCAGCACGCTATTTCGCGATAACAGAATAGTCATCCTGAAGGCAAAATCCATGTCCGATGGAATCCGAATGCAGCCAGATACAGTAGATGACTTCAGAGCTGCAACCAAGATACTCAATACACAAAAAATTGAGTACCACACATACCAACTGCCGGAGGAGAAGTTACTCCATGTAGTAATAACAGGTGTTCCGGAACCAATACCAGTTGAAGATGTTAAACAAGATCTGGAAAACCAAGGCTTTCATCCAGTTACTGTGGCTAGGATGAGAAGAATGAAAGACAAGACTCCCCTCGCAATGGTCCTCGTCACTTTGCCGAAATCAGAAAAAGAGATCTACCAAATCAAAGACGTCCTCCGCCTCCTTGTCACGGTCGAATCCCAAAGACATAAGACCGGCTTAGGACAATGTCACCGTTGTCAGAAATGGGGTCACGCTCAAAGTCACTGCACTGCAGAAACTAGATGCGTAAAGTGCGCAGGAAAGCACTCTACAGCGGAATGCAAGAAGACGCCTGATAAAGCACCGCGCTGTGCCAACTGCGGGGGGGAACACACCGCGTCATACAAAGGTTGTGTATCTTGGCCCAAACTACCGGGAGCACCAAAAGCAAATCCAGTAAGACCAGGCGTGTCATATGCCAGCAAAGTTGGAACGAGCACCGCCAGACCGCAAGAAATGTCCCCATCACAATTAATGGAAAAATTCCAGCTCATGCACCAGCAAATGCAAGAGGTTGCACCCCAAATCTGGGCCATGTTCGGTAATAGCTCAAATAAATCAGCGAACTAACACCTCATGACATCACCCCACTCGCCATTACGTATTGCATACTGGAATGCCGATGGTGTCAAAAGTAAGAAACACGAGTTAATGGAATTCCTCTCAGATTATCAGGTTGACATCCTACTGCTGGGCGAAACATGGTTACGAGGAGGGGATACCTTCAAAATACCAAATTATAAAATCTACTGAGATGACAGGACAATTCAGCCAAAGGGAGGGACCGCGATCTGCATAAAAAGCAAAATCAAGCATCACAGACACAAGACCATCACAAGTCAAATAGAAAACACATCAATCATGTTAGAAGGGGCCCACAAAACTCTGATTACGTCAGCATACTGCTCACCAAATAGACAAATTACGAATCAAGACCTAACAGAAATCTTCGAAGATTCCACTCCGAGATTGGTCATGCGAAGAACACAATATGGGGCTGTAATTATACAAACACCTCTGGACGAAATTTGAATAAATTCATGAACGAAAATGATATAGTGGTGCATGCACCATCAGCGCCTGCACACTACGGTGTCGTAGGATATTGCTCTAACGTCGAACCTCCATATTCCAATAACTGTGGATGTCCTCCCTGAATTAAGCTCCGATCATAACCCAATACTGACGGTCCTTGACTACTCTGGTCTGCGCGCAACTGCAAAGTTACTGAGAAGAGTAAACTACGACAAAATGGCAATCCTACAGCGCCGCTCCAGTGGCATAACTCCCCTAAACTCTATAGAGGATCTAGAAAAAGAAGTTAAAATCTTCACGGACGAAGTGCAAGAAGCAATAACAGATAGCACCAAGGAAGTTGAGGTAAAGCAAATTAGTTCCTACACTCTGCCTCAAAACATTATAGAGCTGATAAGAGAAAAGCGGAAAGCGAGGAAGAAAGCCCAACGCACCTTAGATCCAGAGGATGCTGCTGCAGCTACCAGGTTAAATAACACACTGAAACAGATGTTAAAAGACTTCCACAGCGACAGATGGGAAGAATACATGGGCACGTTAAATGGAGATCCACAAGACATCTGGAAACTTAGCAAGTCACTACGAGGAGGTACAGCACCAGAGGTTCCCCCACTCCACAGCGTCAATGGTATGGCCTACAGTGCTCTAGAAAAGGCCGAAGTACTAGCTTCAAGCATTGAAAGGCAATGCACACCAAATGATCTCGAAGCCGAAGCGGTAGAGATCCTGCCAGATAAACGTGACAGTCTCAGAAGGCTCACAGAAGCTCAGAACCAGCGAATCCAAGCGGCAACGTACCAAGAAGTCACCGAAATTGCGAAAAAACTCAAGAAAAAGAAAGCTCCTGGTAAAGACAACATTACCAATCTAGTCTTGAAAAACATACCCAAGAAATCAATGGTGAAACTGCTCAACATAATTAACGCCAGCCTGAGATTTTGCCACTTCCCGACTGTATGGAAAGAAGCTCTTATCATAACAATCCCGAAGCCTGGGAAAGACCACCACCGGCCCGAAAATCATCGTCCCATCAGTCTGCTGTGTGGACCGGCAAAAATACTGGAAAGAGTGATACTCAACAGACTCAATGACGCCATCGAGGAACTGGGCATCCTACCAAACGAACAATTCGGTTTTCGTAGTGGGCACTCAACGGAGCTGCAGGTGCTACGAATCACGGAGATGATCAAATCTGCATTTATGAGGAGAGATACTACAGCAGCGATATTCCTTGACATAGAAAAGGCCTTTGATAAAGTGTGGCATAATGGCCTCCTCCACAAAATGCTCGAATTAGGCATTGACCTGTCGCTCACCAAGATAATCCAATCTTTTCTCTCGGGAAGGTCGTTTGAAGTCAAAATTGAAGGCGCGAGATCTGACCCCAAGCCAGTGCATGCGGGGGTACCCCAAGGATCTGTACTGGGCCCGACTCTGTACAGCATTTATACATCGGACATACCGAAGATTCCAGGAACGGAGATTGCCCTCTTCGCTGACGACACCGCCATATTAGCTCAATCCAGAGACCCGAAATTGGCCATTCGTAACCTCCAGACCTCTAGTACCCAGCTAAGATCATGGTACAACAAATGGCGTATCAAGGTAAATTCACAAAAATGCCGGGCTATACTTTTTACAAAAAGGATACTACGAGACCCAGCTACGATCAACTTCGACGGTGCAGAAATCCCCTGGACCAACATAATCAAGTACCTAGGTGTCGTGTTCGACTCCAAGCTGACGTGGAGCTCTCATACAGACTACGTTCTCAGAAAGGTACCATAGCAATCAAGTTACTCTACCCTCTGTTGAAAAGCTCCAAAATCAAACTAAGGACGAAGAGGCTTCTATACACGTCAGTTATCAGACCAGCTATGACCTACTCCATCTCATGCTGGGGTCACACGGCACATACAAATCTCAACAAGGTCCAGATCATTCAGTCGCGAATCCTAAGAACCCTCACCGACGCACCATGGTTTATGCGTAACCAGCAGCTGCACGCAGACCTTGACCTTCCCACCATCGTAGACTGGGCTAAGCAGAATACAACCAGATCCTTCTCTAGAGCAGAAAAGCACACCAACCCACTAATCAGAGCGGCTGTGGACTACAATTTTGATGACATCGCGCCATCGTGCAAGAGACCTCGCCTCATGGTCCTAAGGGACGATTAATCAACAAACTACATCAGATACCCATAAAACAGTGGCGGCTCGTGACTTTAGAACTTGGCAGTGCTCTAGAATGAAATCACCGTTCAGGGGTTGGGGGGGGGGGTCTGGCGGTTTCTCCCCGTATTTTTTTATGACGTGCTTTAGAAGCCATTTTAAAACAAGAAATTTCACTCACCGCAATATTTGACGAAAATCTCAAGTCCAAAAGGTTAAACTTTCGCACACAATTTTTACCGCGACCTTTCGAAAAGTATTTGATAATTCGCTCAGACTTAGGACGTCAATTTCGTTTTATTTCAAGTTTTTCGTCTCCATTATACATATATTTAGAAACCATATTCACTTTTAACTGAATGAAGTAAGTATTACAACACGATAATATTAAAAAATGGAAAAATCAGGCGACCACTTTGTTAAAGTTCACTCCACAATATTTAAGTGTTCACTTGAATCTGGAACGCAAATTCTGTACTAGCTTGCAAGTGAGCTTTGGACACTTCGTGCTTTCTTATTTTTTCATGCAAATGGTTCAAGTCAGTAACGCCTATACTACTCCAATTCTTATCCATATTTGGAGTAAAAAATAACAGGCATTGAAAACAAAAAAGAAAATTCCTTACCGTACATCCACATATCCATTTGTTTCGTTTGTAAATATCGCTGGTGAAATGCCTGGTGAAAGACCGACCTTCCTTTTTCTTCGCACAAATTTGATTTAGTTTTAACTTTTAAAACCGGTGTCGGCCTACCTAACCGTTTTATTTCAATTTTTGTGCTCAAGTCCAATAATAAAAAGTTAATTTTAATAATATTGTCAATGGAATTTATGCCAATATCACTACATAACACACGCCACCACCACAAACTAAACCACTGGAAATTTCAATATTTAAAAATAATAAACACGATAATACAGCTAATTACTCAAGTTATAAGCAAAGCCAGGAGCTATCTCAAACTTAAATATGGTAAACAAAAGAACAACGCCGCAGAAGTACCAATTTCCGTATTATATTATGCATATGCTTAGCACAACCGCAAGGTTCAACTTCCAAGTGTGTACTGAAAAGGCACACGGATACGAGCTAAACTAAAAGCATATATGACGAATTTTCCCACGTCTTGCCGAGTTTTGCCGATCTCGCTCCCATATCGAATGTACGAGTACCACACCCCACAGTTTCAACACGCCAGACGCTACACTCGAACGCCAGACGGTTTGGATGTATTTGCACATTTGCACGTGTATTCTCTGTTAGCTATTTTGAAACTGACGACGCGGGATGCTTGGCGCGCATACTATTTATTATCTAAACGCTGGAGATTCAAAAAGTTTTAAACTTTAATTTGAACCTTATCAAAAAAAGGTTAACAGCAGTTTTTTGTAGGCAGTGCGCGCGCACGAGCGCACTTATTGAGGAGCCGCCACTGCCATAAAAGGGAAAAAACCACTCATTCATCAGTTCCAAAGGGCAAAAGATGCCATCATCTGCCCAGGAAAAGCCACGACAATAGATAGAATAGATAATAACTTATCGTTTCATGGGTAAGCAACAAATTTGGTTCAGGATTTACATGAAGTGCAACTGATTAAAAAAATAGCTGAAACGTAGTTGAAAATTGGACTTAATAGTTATGTAAAGAAGGTTGCTGAGAAAATACAAGGTGAAAACGCCACTTTGCTCCAGAAACGAAAACTATTTTATTTTGTAATGTATAATTATTACTGTTGTATTTAGTGCTTCTGTTACACTTACAACTTGTTTACCCAATCTAAAAACTTATATTCTCATAAAAATAAAGAATAAATAAATAATAATAGGAGAGAGGCAGGATGGTAGAGCACCTTCTGAGACACCAAGGAATAGTTCGCGGCATACTAGAGACAGACCCAGATTACACTATTGCTCCCAAATAGTTGGGGATGCAGGATGTTCTGCTTTTAGGGAAATGCGTAGGTTAGCTCAGCATAGGAGAGGTTGGAGGGGCGCATCCAACCGGTCTTCGGACTGAGAACTTTATGATGATTCACATTTTAAAATAATAGGTACCTATAAGTATCTATAACAATTGGCACGTTGTAGGAAAGTACTAAATACATAGTAAATAATTGTATTTTGTATTTTTTTATGCTTGACCCTCGGTTTGTTGTAACTTAGCCAATATTTTTAAGTTTCGTACAAAATACAAAACTAAACTGAAATTTACCCAGCGTTTAATATTTTTTTCTGCGTATTTAAAATACATACTACCTAACCAACACCTTAGCTGTTATTTATTAAACACCGCTGAATTTTTTGTTGTTCCTCTGAAATTTAACGGCTGCGATCTTTATATTTACTTCCATGATACAGTGGTATGCTCGTAAGTAGTTGTAAATCAACGTGTAAAATAACATTAGCCGAGTAAATCCGCGGCTCTCGTAGGCCGCGGTAAATCCAGGCCGCTAACTCGCTTATTTCTCGAAAAAAAATTTTTAACGTAGAACCAAATAAAATCTATATGGTTGTGTTCCTTGTATTATTTTCCATATGAATCTTTGGTTTACGACATTTCCGGCCTGTGCAGAACTTTTTTATTTTCGAAAAATGTAAAATTTTGCATATGTATGAGACAGTTGGTTTTTAAAACACAGCACGTCATATCTCAGTAAATATTTGAGATATCGATTTGAATTTTTTTTTAATTAAAGTAGAAACATGAACGCCTCAAACAGTACTAAAATATATAGTAGGAGAGCCCGCTGCAAAATTATGCACCCATCTGTTAACGAAATGGAATGTGCGGCAAAGGCATGTAAAAACATCGTACTCAACGGAACGGCACCCGTGCCGGTCACCATTTGGTGCAAAATGGTAAAAACAATGGCACTTCCGGTACGGAAATTTGCGGAAAATTGCGCGATTTGTTAACGAGATGAAAGTTGTGCCTTCTTGTAGTCTGCGATTAATTGAATTGAAATCGGTACCCGTGCCATCTTTTACCCTAGTACAAATCCCCGGCACGGCGACATTTTTGCAGCCCGTAACTCGGACAAATTCCCGTCATGTGTTAACGGCCTGAAATAAAGCTCAATGGAAAGAGCATTATGTCCCCTTTACGAATATCCAAACGTGCCGCGATTCAAAACAGTCAAAGTAGTTGGCACGGTCCGATTTATAACGCGTTACTCGGAGTCGAAATGTCACTTTTGAATCAATTTCAATGGTCGTGCAACATATCGTCGAATATTAAATGTTTTTTGTGTAATGTACGATTGACATCTGTCACTGTGACACCTGTTAGTGGTAACTAACTAAATCTTGATACAAAGAACTAAGTAACTACAGTCCTTCTTTTTAACTTGATCCTTACATCATCAACGCAAAGTGTAAGTTACTCCACACGGGCAGCTGTAATATAGTGCATGTTGAAAAGAGAGGCACTTTCGAAAAGAATGTCTGGAATGCCGGTATGGCGATTTGCATTGTGCAGAAAAGGACGGTAAATAAAAGTAACGGCTAAATTGCATGCCGGCTTACGTTCTTTTCAGCGTTCGGACTGCTGGACTTAGTGACATTAGGATCAAGTTAAAAAAAGGACTGTATAGGGAGTAAGTAACTAGGTAAACTTTTGCTATTAAATCATGCTGCAAATGCAACGCGTGACATTGTTGCTGAATTTCGGGCCTATACTACGAAAATAAAAACATTTCCAATGTTAAAAATTCGCGCGCACCGCTCCGGCTGCCGAATTCCCCGAAAATGACGCCGCGCAGCGCGTTATAAATCGGGCCGTGCCACCTACTTAGACTGCTTTGAATTGCGGCACGCTTGGATATTCGTAAAAGGGACATAATGCCCTTTCCATTGAACTTTATTTCAACTCGTTAACACATGACGGGAATTTGTCCGAGTTACGGACTTCAAAAATGTCGCCGTGCCGGTGATTTGTACTAGGGTAAACGATGGCACGGGTACCGATTTCAATTCAATTAATCGCAGGCTACAAGATGGCACAACTTTCATCTCGTTAACAAATCGCGCAATTTTCCGCAAATTTCCGTACCGGAAGTGCCATCGTTTTTACCATTTTGCACCAAATGGTGACCGGCACGGGTGTCGTTCCGTTGAGTACGATGTTTTTACATGCCTTTGCCGCACATTCCATTTCGTTAACAGATGGGTGCATAATTTTGCAGCGGGCTCTCGGACTAATATTAAAATATCACAATATTTTTTGCGGAAAATAATTAGAAACTTCATTTTACTTCGCTTGTGCATTATAAATTTCGACATGCGACAAACTTTTTTATTTTTGAAAATATTTCTGTATATGCTGCGAATGAAATTAAGAGAAAGGTTGTAAAAAGTTTTTGGAGAAAGAATTATTGACCTATGAGTCATAGTTTTGAAGTTATGATTTTTTTGTCAGACGCGGCCTAATGAGCGGACGGGTCGTGGCAATGCACTATCAGGGTAACGCGTAGCGGACCCATAGTCGGCTACGGATAACGACGCATAAATGAGTCAAAACATGAAAAGAACTTAGTTTATTTTTATTCCTATTTTATACAAGCAATATTGAGTGTCAGAATCAGCATCTGATTCTTCCTCTTCTAATTTTACTGCAGTATTAACACAATTCTTACACTTCCAGTCTATAGAATATTTTAAACCTTCTTTTGCACAGTTACGTCTATTACTATTACAGTTTTTATCTGAACACAAAAGTGATAAAGGCTATCTCACAGATGAAGGGTATGGGGTCGTGATTACTAAATAAGGGTTCCCAGTTGTCTTTCTGGAATGTCCATCCGTATTTTTCTGGGCTTTCGAAGTCGATGTTGTTAATGTGACTAAAATACCATGTTTTTAATTGGTACATACATCTAAATTGGGAAAAAATCAAATGCGATTATATGTATAACAAGATACGAATTCGAATACAAACCCTTGCAAATGCAATTTAAAAGCATCGTCTGTAGGCGGGATTTCAGACTCTGGCCTATTCGTGTTTTTGGCCAAAAGAATCTTAATTCATTTAATGTTCTGACGTCTTTCTGTTTATTTTTGTATAAATTAATATAAAATTTACGTAACTGCAATCATATGTGCGTTCAAATGGCAGATTTAGTAAGTCCATCATATCCTTAAGGTTGTCGGCGTTTTTAAGCAATACATCAAGAGCGGATTTCTTCCCAATTTTGTAAAACGCACTGGTAGTATCACACCCAGTGAGACAGTGTATTTCCAATAAACATTGCGATACAGTTTTGTCTATTTTGTTTATAATCTTGTACCATTATAGGTAATACGTGTTTTTTTGGTATTGCCTAACTGCATAATAAGCAAAATAAGCACGTCCATATCTACAGATTTCAACAAAATATTTTTACTGTAGGTGCATTCTTACAATGCATATAAAATTATACATACCATTACATTCCCTTTTTAGCAATCAGGACGAGGCAGACAGATGCATAATTTTACATGCATTGTACGAATGTACCTACATTAAAAATATTTTGATCAAATCTGTAGATACGAACGTGCTTATTTTGTTCATACACTACTGTAGTAAGGTACCTGAATTATATAATTGTAATCTCTTTATGCAGTTAGGCCATACCAAAAACACGTATTATAATGGTAAAATATATTATAAAAAAATTGGCAAAACTGTATCGCAATGTTTATTTGGTAATACACTGTCTCACTGGGTGTGATACTACTAGTGCGTTTACAAAATTGGGAAGAAAACCGCTCTTGATGTATTACTTAAACACGCCGACAACCTGAAGAATATGATGGACTTGCCAAATCTGCCATTTGAACGCGCATATGAGATTGCAGTTGCGTATGTTTTATATTTACATAAAAATAAACAAAAAGACGTGAGAACATTACGACTTTTTTTGACTAAAACACGAATCGGCCTGCGTCTGAAATCCCGACTACAGACGATGATTTTAAATTGCATTTGCAAAGGTTTGTATTCGAATTCATATCTTGTTATACATTTAATCGCATTTGATTTTTTCCCAGTTTAGATGTATGTACCAATTAAAAACATGGTATTCTAGTCACATTAACAACATTAACTTCGTAAGCCTAGAAGAATACGGATGGATATTTCAGAAAGACCACTGGAAACCCTTATTTAGTAACCAGGACCCCATACCTCCATCTGTGAGACAACCTTTATCACTTTTGTGTTCAGATAAAAACTGTAATAGTATATAGATGTAACTGTGCAAAAGAAGGTTTAAAATATTCTATAGACTGGAAGTGCAAGAATTCTGTTAATATTGCAGCAAAATTAGAAGAGGAAGAATCAGATGCTGAATCTGACACTCAATATTGATTGTATAAAATAGGAATAAAAATAAACTAAGTTCTTTTCATGTTTTAACTCATTTATGCGTCGTTATCCGTAGCCGACTATGGGTCCGCTACGCGTTACCCTGATAGTGCATTGCCACGACCCGTCCGCTCATTAGGCCGCGTCTGACAAAAAAATCATAACTTCAAAACTATGACTCATAGGTCAATAATTCTTTCTCCAAAAACTTTCTACAACCTTTCTCTTCATTTCATTCGCAGCATATACAGACAAATTGTCAAAAATAAAAAGTTTGTCGCATGTCGAAATTTATAATGCACAAGCGAAGTAAAATGAAGTTTCTAATTATTTTCCGCAAAAAATATTGTGATATTTTAAAATATTTTAGTACTGTTTGAGGCGTTCATGTTTCTACTTTAATTTAAAAAAAAATTCACGTCGATATCTCAAATATTTACTGAGATATGGCGTGTTGTGTTTTAAAAACCAACTGTTTCAAACATATGCAAAATTTTACATTTTTCGAAAATAAAAAAGTTCTGCACAGACCAGAAATGTCGTAAACCAAAGATTCATATGGAAAATAATACAAGGAACACAACCATATAGATTTTACTTGGTTCTACGCCAAAAAAAATTTTCGTCACAATTGAAGGTTGATTTTACTCGACTACATGCTAAATAAATAATGTACTTGAAAATACATTTACGCGAGATGAATTTTATATATATTGTATTGATTCCTTGAATGAAGAGTCCGAAAAAGCAAGTGTAAGTATTAAAATTTAGAAATATCAACTCGCCTGTTACTCGCTTAATCAAGTCAAACGGCTGTTTGTGTGAGAGGGCAAAGAATAGAACGAACTTAAAAAGAGAAGGAGATCCGTAAGTATTGTGGGCTGTCTAAATCTTGAGAGGCTTCACTTTCGATTCCATATAGCCCCCGGTTGGATACGCGTGATAGTGCGCGGTTCGGTTAAGACTGCGGTGGCGCCTGACGCTCAATCATGGCTGCTCGCGCCGAAAACAGCCCCACTCCAACAGATTCAAACACCCTCTATTTACAGTGTCAATATATATATGTATATTTACACGAATTACTTACAAATATTTACAATTATTATTAATAGTGATTAAGAACATCTGATTTACAACTACATATAAAGATACAACACTAACGAACAAATACAATTCTTAACAATAAATTCTTAACAAGATTCTCGAATCTCCTACTTCGAGTCAGCTTTTTGGCTGATTGGCGCACGCGCAGTTAAAATCAAAACATGGTCTTTGGTTTGACCTAATGCGTTTATTTATATCCCAACTGAGTTTTGCCAGGCAGCCCATTTGCACTTTCATGCGCTTTAATCAGTGGCGGCGGTAAGGCACCCGCAGAACCCGCGACGCGGGGGGCCCCGGGACAACTAGGGGCCCCGGCCCATGCAAAGATCAAATACTAAAAAATCCCATTCATCGTTCACCCATTAATTAATTTATTTTTGCAGCTACTCGCTACTGTAAACAACGTAGACTAAATAATAATAACTAGAGCTGAACCCGTGGGCTACGATTTAGCAACTTATTTCTTCGCGGCAGATAACAGGTGCATCTTCAGTAGTCTTCCAGACGTGTTTCTTACATTACCGGTAACATCCGCTAGTGCAGAGAGATCTTTCTCAATACTCAAACTTATTATGTACATATATGTATTCGCCATAATATGTACTTTATTTCTAAAATAAACGACGTGCCTTTTTCTACCTACCTAATTTTGTCGTTTTATTTATTTATTTATTTATTATTTTCTTTTGACAAAAACTCAAAATGTTTCTTGCAGATCATCAGGATCATGGAATATACTATTTATAGCGCCATCTGCATTTTGGGGGACAGAATTGAAATTTCCATTACATTTGTTATATGCAAACGGTTTGCGATAAGGGCATCTATTACCTTTGAATGACTAATCTGATTAGTCATTCAACGCTATTACATTTTACTAGAAAACTATTACGATTTTCTGTAAATTCTGTTTAGGTCGAGAATAACTACACTGGTGACAAGTAAACTACTACGGTTTCCTCTACTCAGGTTGCGCCACTACCTTCCGAAATGCGTGGCAGTAGTTCGCGATTACGCCGCTAGGGTCAAAGGAGGCAAGGTTTTACGTTACACTTTATGGCATTAAACACGATAATTTCTCATTAACTGTTCCTTTGTCAATATTTGAGCGTAATAACGCCACTAAAGACTAAGCCAAAATTAATTTAGAATATTAATAGGGAGTAACTACTGCGCTGGCCGTTGGTCCCCTGAAATTTTGTTCTGATACGGTCGGACGTGATGTCCGTAAAATGACGTTTAAGTATCTCGTTATAATTGGTTAGCAACGCTTAAAGGTGGCTTCAGACGATGCATCTTTTGGTGCGGCAATGTATGCGTAATTGCATGTATTTGCGCATGCCACAGAAGGCAGAAAACGCATGCCCTTTTCTTTAGTATTTAAACTGGAGTTCGTTTCGCTGCGCTAGTTGCAAATATGAATTCCGATCTACTATTTGGAGGTGTGTATGTGCTACCTTTATTATAATAGCAAAGAACAGAAATCGCCAACGAAAATGTTGGACTTGAGGATTTTTAAAAGAAAAGGCCCTTAGAATTGTTTATTAAATAAGGTAGAAAATCTAAAGTATGACAACGATGAGATCTACAATAGTAAACTTAATAACTGATGGACTGATGCCCAGCACTCGCCTGTGATTACATATAAAATCTCGTCGCAAAAAGGGAAGGAATGCCATTTAATTTGTCTTACATTTTGGAAAGTCTTCAAGTGAAGTCATCCTTTCTAGCTTTTGGCTATCTGTCTAGTGAAAAAATAAAAATTAGGCAAACCCAAAATATGTTCCTCGTTCGGCTATGCAACCAAACGTACACTAGTAGATTACATAGATGACGATTCTCTTCATTCCTTGGCAAGTTTTGATTAGGTGTTCCCAAATATTTGATGTAAAATGAGCAGGAGCTCCATCGTCCATGAACCTAAACCAAAAGTTCACTTCAATGGCACTTCTTGAAGTGATGGAAGCAGTATCTTCGTTTGGAAATTAGGAAATTATTATTGTAGCGCACGAATGATGCAAGTAGATTCCCATCAGACTCGGGACATACTTGCGTCACCACCTTGCCTCTCGGTAAAATGTCTGGTGCGCTATAAAGTAACGCATGCAGGCGGGCATGCGCTTGTTTGTGCTACGACGCATGCATCAAGATGCATGAAAAAGCGCATCGTCACGGAACACGTAAAACTCGAGAACGCTAACTACCGTGATAACAATTGGAGTCGTCCTGGCGCCATCTCTGGTTGGTCTTTGTAATTATTGTTAGCACAGACGCAAACCCATTGCTATGGATTTCTTTCGGATTTATTTGTTCATTTGAATTTGTTTATCTGATCATATTAAAAATGACAACCTGAATCATTAAATTTACATTTTATAAAAAAAATGTTAATTCAATGCATTCAGGGCATCATTTTTAATGCGAACAGATAAACAAATTACAAATAAAAATGCTTAAAGGCCTGGTTTATGGAAGTAAAGAAATACATACTTATTCTTCCTAAATATTTCCATATATTTTGCAATATTAAATCAGCAAATGCGTAAATTAGTAATAAATGATTAACTGCAGTCAAATCTTAATAAAAATAAATGATTTTCGACATAGAAAACACTTAAATGTTTTTAAACAAAATTTAACCCCACTCACAAGGAAATACAAATTTTATAAAGATATATGTATACATATTATATACAATCAAGTTTATGTTTAAGATAGATTTTACATAGATGGGTATGAGAATGTACATCAAAAACACTAATGTAAAAATGCTTGAAATCTATACAAGGTGTTGAAAAGAAGTAAATATTTTTAGGGGCATGAACAAAAACAACTTGCAGTTTTTAACAAACATGGTATCACAAATTCTACGTTTTTGAGGGCGATTTTTTTTGTTTCAATAAACAGAATGAATTTATGTATTATTTTGTTCCTTTCACCATCACAATTTAGCAACATTATTTACGGGTAATGCACACCTACGGCAATTTTTTTAGGAAAGCCCAAATTCCTGCAAATATGTTTTACGACTTTAAACTTTAAAAATGAAATAATCTATATAATTCACGTAAGTTATCCGATTGGAAAATCTTGGAAACACTTATGGTCTGCGGACCTATCTGTATGAATAATTTTCGACTTGTACTACATGCCCCAAAGTTACTTAACAAACACTTTTTTAAAATATAATATGCTTAAAACTGACAAATATAAGATGCTCCACGATATTTATTGTATCGTAAACACTGTTGCTCCAAAATGTTTGGATTTTCGATTGCAATCTTGCCACACATTATGTTTGACAATTTTTTACGTAAGTACTTATGCAAATATAATTTTATAAAATAATTGAACAGCTCTTCCATATGAGCGGAATGAGGACAAGTTTTAAATTCAAAATCTATGTGCCGTCTAACAAAAAATTACCAAAAATTTTTTCACATGCAAACATGTCGGTACAACAATATTTCAAATTTGATACAATTTCATCATTTTACTTATTTATAACACTTATTTTCACATCTGTCAGTCGCTCAATTTTAAATTTGTGGCGTTTGTGATTGTTTCAATAAAACAATGAAAATATTTTTGGAAATTCCTGGGGAAAGTAAAACACTGTTCAATAATTTTTGTCAATTAGGTACTGAGGGAAGCATGAATAATTTTGAGAACACTGTCGAAACCAGGACTAGCTTTCCAGAGAGCTAGAGCATCAGCTTTCTCTTCAAAAGTGTACGTTCTGCTTTTTGGTTTTCAAGAAATGTTTTTGAACTGGCTGTGAAAGAATCGTTGGCGGAATGGTTAATTGCGTCGCACATGTTTGGAATTTCTGGGACAGTGTAATTTTTTGTGCAACTTCTAGAAGATACTTATTTATAACATTTTTAGACTGTAGTTTGTTGGCATACTTCCTTATTCTTAAGGCTTCTCTATATAGTTTCCTTTGATAAATGTAAAGGTCGGTTTACTAGAAGGAAACATAAAAATTAACGATCTTATGTAAATAAAATTAATTTACCATTACATTTTGAAGCTGTAGAACTACGTGAAAGTCTACTTCTTAATACTATGCAGGTTCCTCTAAAGATTTTTTTCTGTAAAAATTAAAGAGAAATAAATATAAATGCATTTCACCAATAATGTAATCTCTTACCGAGTCTTTTACGTTTTGAGTTATAATCCAAGACAGAAACACCCAAATCAGAAAACTCTAAGTGCACTTCTTCCTGCAAAGCTGTTTATAAAGGAGAAGTGTGTGCTTCTGCACCTAGCGAGGCACCTAGTTTAAATGCAAGTTTATTGTTCCTTTTACTTCTTATAAAAGAACATGTGCTTACGTTTTGAAACTGACTTATCCCCAATAACTTATTTTACTCGTGGTTTATCATGAGGTACATCTTCTGTTCGTGACGGGCTTGCCTCAAGTAGATCCTTCATAGAAATAATTGCAGGTTTAGATTTATGCACATCTTGTGCCATAGTAAGTGTAGGTATCAGTTTCACACGCAAAATGGATGCTGTAATGTATACATATAGTTAAAATATTGTTTATTTTTATATCTTAATAAGTACAGTAAAGTTGCACTTACATTTTGCAATTGGCTCTTACAGCTATTGATTCCAGTTCCTTACTCTACAAATAATCACTTGATTATGAAATATGTTGAAACCTGAGGTGATTTTTAGATGCTAACAAACAAATAAACACAAATGAATCAAACTGAACTTTTCAACACTCGCGATAGTTGCTTCTTCCATTGTCCAACATTATTAATACTGAAAACCGTTAAAATTGTTTATTTCCAGACACATGAACCTCTGAAGAAATAATCATTTCCAATTATAAATTTACTGAAAATTAAAGTAATGAGTTCAAACACAATAAACAAACAGGAACCACAGAACGCGTAAAAAATATCAGCTCTTTTTTAAACCCTTTGGCCTTTGCGCTCCGCTAACGGCGCCTTACAATATTGCCATCTGGTCACAAGTTGCAAAAAGAAGTATAACTCAATACAGTTATCCTCGTTAGCGATATGTAGACATTGCCATCTCTTGTTGGTACTAGTGAAGTACAAATGTAAATAATAACAGACCCCGTCATAAAGCTTTACGGGCCCTGCGCATCGTCTAAAGCTACCCGAAGCCGAACGATAGTACAAGCCAGAATGTAGCGCGTGGAGCACTGCTGTGACGTCACAGCCGTGGGCGGATCGCTTAATCGGGGAGAGCAAAGTGCTCTAATTCGATAACCTCTTACTACTCAAACACGCACAAAAAAATGAAGCTGATTCTTATGTAAAATGACCTGCCGGATTCGAATTTTGGGGTCGCGAAAATATCGGGAATTGCGAAAATGCCGAAAAATCGAATTTTCCTAAACTTTCCTAAATCAATTTTCGACCATTTTTAATACTTTTCTTGTTGTATTTCAGCAATGAAAAGAGTAAGAGATCTGTTTTTTTCATGGAATATACATTGAAATGTGCTAATCATCACAGTTTATTCACGTTGCCTCTAAAACTTTCCAATGTTATGAAAAAAAATGTTTTCTTGCTAGACCACAAATTTGTGTAATGTATTTTTCACGTACTGGATAAGTAATCTTATTTTTCGGAATTAGCATATGCATATGCGAGACCAAATACGAACAAAGGCTCGAAATAATTTTTGGTGAAGAAACGAAACATTAATGTTGTTACTGAAAAAAGTTACAGCGGGTTAATAAACACATATAAATTGTGCGCGCTAGCCGCACTGAGCCGTGTAGGTGTACAAACAAATTACATTTCCCCTCACTTAACCATATAACCATTATACATTGCACAATATACATGCAATATTTTATTAAATAATGATTCATATGTTACCTACCTCCAATGAAATGTGAGTTAATGAAGCAAAAGAAAAGAAAATTAAAAAATTGCCTAGTAAGTAGTCCTCCCATTTATCTTCTTCCATCAGTAAACATTTTGTTAGCGGGTGTATTTTATTTCGTTAAGACTTGTTTCCGACAATGTTTTCTACTATATTTTTTAGTTTTGTTCTTCATGCGGAATGCGGCTCATTTAATATTATTAAATACATATTGATACGAACTTTTGCCCCGTCAGCGACGCCCCTGGTGGTGACACATTATTTGTTTACGGTGAGCAGGCTTTGATTTATTACGGCGCGACCTTGTCGCTGTTTATGATTCCCGAAAAGAATAGCCTATCTCGAAGATTCTCATTCTGGAACAATGTTCGATCGATAATTTTCGAGAACCTTCTAAGACCATTATAAAAGGGGAAGCAAGAAGCCGAGTGGACAGTCTTACAGTTTTACAGTTTGAAGTCTGAAGATTGGAAGCGAATGTCGAATGCGATAAGAACCGGGCGTTTAATAGTTCCGTGCGAGTATAAGTCTTGTTACGCGTTTAGTGTCGGTACGGTACGCGAGTGAGAATTCTTTGGTGGCGTTTTAAGTGTACCGGGGCGTCTTCGTATGTGATTAACCGTCGGTTGAAGACGAGTGTTTTATAGAGTTTGAACTGTTGATTTGTTTACTGTGGACTGTTTAGGTTAGGTAATTAATTGTTTAATTGTTCGCTTAATTGTTTAATTTTCACTGCTTGTTGTTACTTTCTGCTTGTATATATTTCGCTGCTTATTGTTCAATTTGTTAATTTTAAGTTCTCAAATCACTGTTAATCATTGTAAATATTTGTACATATACATAAAGTCACTGTAAATAAAACGTGTAAAATCGAAATACGTTACAACTGGTGTCAGAAGTCGGATTTGCGGAGCCAAGAAGAGTGAAGAACGTCGTGGAAACCGGTGGAAAATTGAAGAATTTTCTGGAAGTTGGCCGAGCTGAGTGAAAGTTTCGACGTTTTTGGACTCCATAGTGACTGGTAGTGGTTTGAGACTGGTGTTTGTGTTTTAAGAGTTTATGCCAGTAACAAGAAGAGTCGCAGCGATGGAGCAGCAACTTCAAGCTTTAATGGAGTTAATGAAGAATAATCAAGAAGAAATGAAGAACCACCTTGAAGAGACAATGAAGAGTAGTCAAGAAGAAACGAAGAGAAATCTAGAAGAAGCAATGAAGAACAACTTAGAAGAGGCGATGAAGACTAACCAAGAAGTAATGAAGATCAATCTAGAAGAGATGAAGAGCAGTCAAGAAGAAATGAAGAACCACTTCGAAGAAACAGTGAAAAGCAGTCAAGAAGAAATGAAGAACCACCTAGAAGAAATGAAGAACAGCCAAGAAGAAATGAAGTCGGCTATAGAAAGAAGTCAAGAGCAAGTAACTGAAAGAATTACTGAAGTAAGATCCGAATTAGAGACTCGTATCACAGAAGAAACACAAGAAATAAGAAAAGTGATGGATGAAGAGATATCGAAGATAAACGAGAGAATGGCAGAATTAGAGAAGAAGAAGACTTTGAAGATAGAAGATACCGGATTGGACGAAGAAAGAAGAGCTCCTGTTGTTAAGGTGAAGCCGCCTACATTTGATGGGAAGTCCTCGTGGCATACCTACATCAAACAGTTCGAGGCAGCAGCAGCGGCGAACCAGTGGGTTAGTACCGAGAAGGCAGTCAATTTGGTGGTTGCACTCCGAGGTGACGCCTTGAACATCCTGGATACCGTGACAGCCGAACAACAGGCTGATTATAAGGAGATAGTTAAGCGCCTGGAGATGAGGTATGGCCATCAACACCTCCAGCAAGTCCACCAGGCACAGCTAAAGGGTAGGTCTCAGCGCTCCAATGAGACCCTGCAGGAATTTGAGGCCGACATCGCCCGTTTAGTCCGGTTGGCGTACCCAACGGCCCCGGAGGAGTTCTTAGAGAGCCTGGCTGTAGAAAACTTCATTGAGGGGCTGCGTGACAGTGAAACAAAGATGGCGCTGAAGCTAGCAAGACATAAAGCTTTGTCAGACGCTTTGGCCCACGCCTTGGAGTTTGAGGCAGCAAAGCAAACATCCCGAGGATACTCCAAGGTGCGACAGCTGCATACCAATGAAGAGCCAGACGAAGACCTGGTGGAAAAAGTTGCACAAAAAGTTGCACAGAAACTGGACAGACGGACTGAAGACAATAACAATAATGGGACTCGGAGGGGATGGCAAGAAAGGAAGAACTTCTTACGTTGCTGGAATTGCGGTGAGAAAGGCCATCTCCGCAACAGGTGCCGAAATGCAACCAGACGGCACGAGGACGAGGCTGGTACCTCCGGGTACCAGGGAAACTAAAGTCGACCAGTTTTGAGGGGCGAAAGCTGGTCCAATCCTACCAAGCCCCAGTACAAGATGTGAATGTGTCAAGATTGGCTCGAGTTGGGGATAGTTTAATGATTGATGGGATCATTGATGGCAGGAAGACCGAAATTACCATCGATACAGGAGCCAGTGACACCATAGTCAGAAAAGATGTTGTGGCTGAGTGGAGAATTAGGCCGACCAATAAGAATATCCGATTGGTTACTGCTACCGGCGAGACAGCACCTATATATGGAGAGGCAGAAATCGACATAGGGATGGAAGATGTCGTCATTCCACAGAGAGTTCTTGTAGCCGACATAGTGGATGAAGTTATACTGGGCCTGGATTGTATGAAGAAGCACGGGATTGTGCTTGATGTTGGCGCCGGGGTACTTCGAATTGGTGAAGAAGAACTAGTAATGAGTTCTCCTGGGCAGAAGAACTGTGTATACCGAGTGAAGGTCGAAGAAGATGTCGTGTTGCCTGCCAAATCCGAAAACATCGTACGGGTCCGTGTGGATGGTGCTCCAAGCTGCTTGGTGGGATTGGTCGAGCCGATGTACGAAGAGGTGAAGAAAGGATTACTAATTGGGAAGACGTTGGTAAGACCTGGTCAACGTCCAGTATTCGTAAGGATAGCGAACATTGCCGAATTTGACCAGAAGATTTGCAAGGGTACGTTAGTTGGTATGTGTGAGCCAGTATCTAGGATTGCCATGGTAAAGAAGGATGAGAAGAAGGGAGAAGATCAGAAAATGTCCACAACCAGTTTACCGATTCCCCTGGAAAAGATGGTAGAAGAATGTTCCCAACAACTGGATCAGATACAGGGTGAGAAGCTGGCTCAACTCCTGATGAAATACAAAGATGTCTTCTCATTGCAAGATGGTGACCTAGGACGGACGGGAGTAATTCAACACACCATCAACACCGGTGATCATACCCCCATTAAGCAAGATCCTAGAAGAGTACCCTTGGCAAAACAAACCGAAATGGACAACCTGATCAAAGACATGCATAGACAAGGGGTAATTGAGCCTTCGCAGAGCCCGTGGACTTCCCCTGTAATGCTGGTGAGCAAGAAAGATGGCTCCACTCGTTTTTGTGTAGACTACAGGCGGTTGAATGATGTCACTAAGAAGGATAGTTACCCCTTACCCCGGATTGACGATACCCTGGACACAGTGGCGGGTTCCAGATGGTTTTCCACCCTCGATTTGAAGAGTGGCTATTGACAAGTCGAGTTGCATCCCAAAGATAAGGAGAAAACAGCGTTCTCTGCCGGAACTGGTTTGTGGCAATTTACGGTAATGCCGTTTGGGCTCTGCAATGCACCCGCCACCTTTGAGAGACTGATGGAGACAGTACTGCGAGGACTGCATTGGAAGACTTGCCTGGTATACCTCGACGATATCATCGTGATGGGGAAGACTTTCGATCAGCACTTGAAGAATTTGTGCGATGTCTTCGAGAAATTGAGGCAAGCTAACCTGAAGTTAAGTCCGCAGAAGTGCCAGCTATTTAAGAAACAGGTTAAGTTTTTGGGGCACATAATTTCCACCAAAGGAGTTGCGACAGATCCAGAGAAGACAGACGCAGTGAGGAATTGGCCTGTCCCGAAAGATAAACATCAACTTCGAAGCTTTCTGGGATTATGCACCTACTACCGCCGTTTCGTGAAAGGGTTTGCAGACATTGCGAAGCCCCTGCATCGGTTGACCGAAGATGGTAGGCCATATGAGTGGACGAAGGAGTGCCGAGGAGCATTTGAAGAGTTAAAGAGGGCTCTGTGTTCTGCTCCTGTTTTGACGTATCCGAGGCCTGGAAGCAAGTTTGTTGTGGATACCGATGCAAGTAATGTGGGCATAGGCGGTGTATTATCCCAAGAAGAGAATGGGGAAGAAAAGGTTGTGGCCTATTTCAGCAAGGCATTGTCGAAACCTGAACGTAATTACTGCGTCACTAGGAGGGAGCTGTTAGCAATTGTGCGGACCATCGAGCACTTCCATAAATATCTGTGCGGGCAAGATTTTCTTATCAGAACTGACCATGCTTCCTTGAAGTGGTTGCTGCAATTTAAGAACCCAGAAGGTCAGTTAGCCCGTTGGATTGAGAGGCTGCAGCAGTACAACTTCATCATACAACACCGAATTGGAAGAAAACATGGCAATGCTGATGCACTTTCGAGAAGACCTTGCCCGGAAGATTGCAAGTACTGCGTGAGGCAAGAGTTGAAAGAGCATGTACACCCCATCAGATGCCATCAAACCCGGATCCAAGTAGAAGAAGAGCATCTACAATCCTGGAGAGACGCCCAGCAGAAGGATAAGACCTTGGAACCTCTGCTAAGATGGAAAGAAGCTGGTAGAAGACCGGAGTGGATGGAAGTCTTTGACACGAGTGTGGCCCTGAAGTCGTACTGGGCGCAATGGGATTCTCTTGTGATAGAAGACGGTCTTCTGAAGAGAATGTGGGAGAGCACCGACGGAAGAGAGAGAAAGCCCAAGGTCATGGTGCCGAAGGACAAGGTTCCGGAAGTCCTAGCAGAGGTTCACAATGGAGTGAGTGGGGGACACTTAGGTGTCAATAAAACAACGATGAAGGTCAGAGAGAGATATTATTGGCTGGGCTACCGAACAGACATAATGAACTGGTGCCGGAGATGTGATGATTGCGCGTCAAGCAAGGGACCCAAGACAAGGAGCCGTGGCAGAATGCGCCAATATAATGTGGGAGCTCCATTTGAGAGGATTGCAATTGACGTAGCAGGTCCGTTTCCTACATCAACTGATGGAAATAAGTACATCCTGGTTGCGACGGACTACTTCAGCAAATGGCCTGAGGCTTATGCGATACCGAATCAGGAAGCCACTACTGTAGCTGAAGTACTGCTGAACAATTTCTTCAGCCGATTCGGTATACCCATGGAGCTTCATTCTGATCAGGGACGGAACTTTGAGTCTGCGGTGTTCCAAAATGTTTGTAAGTTGTTGGGATTACGGAAGACCAGGACAACTCCATTACATCCCCAGTCAGATGGAATGGTTGAGAGATTCAATAGGACCATAGAAAACCATCTGAGGATAATGGTAAACGAACACCAGACAGACTGGGACCGACATCTTCCACTGTTCCTGATGGCATATCGATCGGCTGTGCACGAGTCAACTGGAAGAACGCCTGCCAGTGTGCTATTCGGAAGGGAATTGAGGCTGCCAATGGATGTGTTGTTTGGGCATCCTGAAGATAGGCCAGTGCCTGTAGATGAGTATTCCCGGGAATTGGCAGAACGACTCGATGCAATTCATGAGGCTGTTCGGGATCGCATGCGCCTAGAGAGTGACCGAATGAAGACGCGGTATGATGCCCGAGCGAATTCTGTGGGTTTCCAAGCTGGCGATCTGGTGTGGCTTTATAATCCAGCCCGGAAGAAAGGACGATCGCCGAAATTACAGAAGAACTGGGAAGGTCCATACCGAGTACTGACCAGGATCAACGACGTTGTTTACCGGATTCAACGTTCTCCACGATCGAAGATGAAGGTAGTCCATCTGGACCGGCTTGCTCCGTACCATGGGAAAGAAGGAGATAATTTCTGATCGGGGCGATCAGTCTTTTAAGGAGGGGGCAGTGATACGAACTTTTGCCCCGTCAGCGAAGCCCCTGGTGGTGACACATTATTTGTTTACGGTGAGCAGGCTTTGATTTATTACGGCGCGACCTTGTCGCTGTTTATGATTCCCGAAAAGAATAGCCTATCTCGAAGATTCTCATTCTGGAACAATGTTCGATCGATAATTTTCGAGAACCTTCTAAGACCATTATAAAAGGGGAAGCAAGAAGCCGAGTGGACAGTCTTACAGTTTTACAGTTTGAAGTCTGAAGATTGGAAGCGAATGTCGAATGCGATAAGAACCGGGCGTTTAATAGTTCCGTGCGAGTATAAGTCTTGTTACGCGTTTAGTGTCGGTACGGTACGCGAGTGCGAATTCTTTGGTGGCGTTTTAAGTGTACCGGGGCGTCTTCGTATGTGATTAACCGTCGGTTGAAGACGAGTGTTTTATAGAGTTTGAACTGTTGATTTGTTTACTGTGGACTGTTTAGGTTAGGTAATTAATTGTTTAATTGTTCGCTTAATTGTTTAATTTTCACTGCTTGTTGTTACTTTCTGCTTGTATATATTTCGCTGCTTATTGTTCAATTTGTTAATTTTAAGTTCTCAAATCACTGTTAATCATTGTAAATATTTGTACATATACATAAAGTCACTGTAAATAAAACGTGTAAAATCGAAATACGTTACAATATTGAGTTTAAGTTCTGTAGGTTTTTAATGTTAAACGGTTGTTCAAAATAGAAAAATATGGTATTATACCGTTCAGGTATCTTTAATTAGATGTTCTCTTAATAAAAATTTCAAAAGTCCAGTTGTTGTTATTGAATATTTTGGTAAACTAGCATTATTTCCACGCCACGAACACCGGCCATTCGTACCAAGCTGGCCACGATTAATACGTCACGGCCGCTACGTTCCGGCTTGAATTATCGTTCGGCTTCGAGCTACCATAACGCTCGAGGTGGGTGTACAAATATGCAACCGTAGAGTGTCTACGGTTGCATATTTTTGTTACCTGCAGTAACATATTTCGATACTATGATGGCATTATAGTTATACCTTATACTCACAGATTTAAAAATATATATAGATATCTTGTTAGCATCAGAAACAGACTTGGGTATACAGGCCGCCATGTTGAGTTCCCTTTTGATTGGTTGCCGCCGACCAATAACAGAGCTACTGCTTTCCGCTTTTATTGGAGGATTAACTTCACGCGCCAACAAAATTGAATGGAATAAAGCCAGGCATATTTCCAAAAAAATTATCAAGTTAAATATTATTATGTAGTATGAAATAATGCAAACAGTTACTGGTAATAATTTTATTAAGTATAATAGCGAAAAAATTATCAGTATTTTTAAACATTTATCTTAGAGTACAGCAATAGCACTAAATTTATTATGTAAATAAGATCATTTGAGATTGAGGCTGAGAATTATTCTGCAAAACAATTTCTCCAGTTTATTCAATACATAATACACCTAGGTACCGAGGTGTCATAGATTAGTCTATGGAGGTGTTGAATTACAGACCAGTAGTTTCACAGGCACTAGTGTGGGCAGCTCAAGTTTTGTTCTTTATGCAAAATGTGTAGTTGTTCATATTAGCTGTTGTTTATGTTTTGATATGTCATTAGTAAGAGATTGTTCTTTTGTGTGAATATTGAAATCAGCTTACGATCACCTATTTTCGGAAGCGGGCATTCATAATACTCAGCTGTAATTAGACAAATTATTTTATCAGATACGTTTCGGTTTTGAACGAAAGTTTGTTGTCAGCCAATAAAAACGCGACGCCGTAGGTGTAGTTTTGAAATAGGTACTGTCGGGCAAGAAAATTAAGTTTGCAAAATGTACAGAACATATTCGTTGATTGATTAAAAATGTCTCTGCGCTTCTGCCAATTAATGTCAACCACTCCTTGCCTAGAGCTTTTTTTGGAATACTAAAAGAAAAGTTTATTTACACTTATCGACCAATGCAATGGCTAGATTCCTAGAAACATTCAGGTATTTACCACCTATATTCATATAGTTATATATGATCTATGGCTACTGATTAGATACTGGCCAAAAACAATTTAGCAATTAGCTTACATATGAAAAGTTATATTTCTCCCTTTGGTATTCTTATGAGCATTTTTCCTACCCAATACAAAACAATGGGCCATGATGAAAAAATAATGAAAATAAACTTTTGAAATGCACCCCGTCAACCACTGCTAATTATGTTTTGTAATAAAATGTATCTGCACAATGAAATTAATAAAATCTATATAATATTAAGCACCAAGTTTAATTTGTTAAAACTATAGAATTGTACACAAACGACGAACGTCAAATCAAAACTGGGTCACAAAAAGGCAATTGACATTATTTGACAAACAGTTACGACACAACAATATTGAGTTTCCCACTAGGCACTAGACAAAAATCACTAAAAAGGAGATCATCATGGCGGACAATATACCCAAACCTAGGGTGACCAGACGTCCCGGTTTTCCGGGATTGTCCCGGTTTTTAGCAAATTGTCCCCCCGTCCCGAGAAAAAACATCGGGACGTTCATTTGTCCCGGTTTTGTATTTTTTTATTTGTATGGGAATTAACTTCTTCCAACACACGTGACCTACGCGTCGGCTACTTCCAAAATTTGTAAAAACACGATTACTCAATTCTTGTTGTTGATTGCTCGACGGTGGTGTTCGGCTGTCGCGAAGGGGAATGCCGCCTGTCGGGTCGGTTCATCAACATTCAACTTCAACAGTCAGTGAGGTTTATTTTACTGTTATTTTTGTGTTTGAGTCGAATTTAATATACATAAATATTTATTTACTTACTTTATTTACTTTACTTAGAACGTTAGGACTTTGGTTGTGATCTCATATGTTTTTGTTTTAGTTGCGAACTTATATGTATGTTATAAACTGAACTGAATATACAGGGTGTTTCAGGATTAACTGGACAAACTTAAAATCTGAATTTAGGACCTCGAAATGAGAGAAAAAGTTCCTATGAGGGTATGTCCGGAAATGCTTCGGTAAAGAGTTGCCCCCCTCCAAAGATATCGGCTAATGTTAGAGGAAAGTCGCCTAATATGACGATAGTTCCTAATATGGGGTACCGCGTTTTTGGCCAATTCCATTTTTGCCACCTGTTGAATTCATTGCTAATTAATATCAACTTTATTTTGCTATTTTCCTATATGACCAACGGTGTTACTACTTTCACCGTTTCTCCACCAGGTGGCTTCAAAAGTTTGTATACATCTGAAATGTTAGTGAGCGCGTTGTTCCTGCGAGTGTACTGAGTCTTAAAAGTAAGTATTCTAAATTAGTTTATTTGCAGCCGACAGTAAATTTTGCGCAGTTTATTGTCATGTATGTGGCATTTTAGAAAACGCAGCAAAATTTCTGCGAAAATGCTATATAACCAAACAATCATTTTTGTTCCTAATTTGGGGTACCCCATATATGAGGAAATTAGTTTTTTATTCGATGGAATAGCAATGTTAGCATTTTTGTTTCTGTGTATAATGGGAAATACATTATTTCCAGATGCCCAATAACCGCAAATCTTGGAATAGAGAGCAAATTTTCAGTAAAACTGCCCAAAACAATTTTTTAAGTTTTGACAACTTATTTGTTTCTCTTTTGTTATTTTGTTTATATATTTTATATTGGAATAAAATGTTTTGTTTATTTTGAGTTGATAATAAAAACGCCTTTTCAAAATATTGTTTTTTGAGTATAAATTCTTAATATTATTTGGGGTACCCCATATTAAGGACATGCATAATCCTAATATGGGGTAGTAAGTGACAATTTATTTATTGCACATCTCCCTCATTTTATTTGTTTTTGGTCTGTTTTATGGCACAATGCTCAAAGACAAACAAATTTAAAGTTTGCTAGTGAAAATTCTCCTAAAAACATAGTTACAACAACTTTGGAGCAATTTGAAAAAAAGTACCCCATATTAGGCAACTTTCCTCTAGGCTTTTATTTTCTTTCTCAAATTTGGTAAAAGATGAAAAAATAAATTTTGATAGAGATTTTCTACCATCGTAAACGCTTGCAAGGGACACTTTTTCAACCATCCCTTATCATTTAAATGGGTGAAAACTGCAACCCCCATTCAATTCTTGTTATTGAACTTTTTTTCAAACCAGAATTTTATCATATAAAAGTGTGACTTGCAAAGCCTGATTCATTTAGAAATTTTTTTGTCTTTTATTTTTTTCACGAGACTAATACGTTAATAATTAAGTATGGTTGCATAAAATAATTTTTCATCAAAAATCAGAGGTGCTTCGAAAATTAATATTAAAATATTAGCCAGTTGCCAGTGGCGCCAGCGGGGGAAGGGGGGGGGGGTCTCGCTTGTGTGTCGGTTTTGTAAACTGGAGATCTGGTCACCCTACCCAAACCATTTTATTATATCCCCACTACCGCATGTTGGATATCCAGATTCTTTTAGGAAATCCGTGCTTATACTTAAGCCGTGGTTTTTAAGACCCCGACGGAATCCGTCGACGCACTGCGCTGTCACAATTTTACTAAATTATAAGTTTGTTGCTAAAAAACTGAAAATTTTCTGCTAGACAGACTTAAAATACAGCAAACGGAATTGCGTCGACGGAAAGTTGTTAAAAACCAGGGCTTTAGGTTTAAGTATTTCGTTAGTCAAACTGCATCCAGTAGCGGTGGTAGGTGGAGAGGTATCGCATAGAATTCGTAATTTGGCATTCTCAGCCCAGGTGGATCGGCTCCCGTAGAGGTTTAGTTTTGAGGTTAGGTTTTTACATTATCTTTTTTGCAAAAAATGCGTGTGTCTGGTGCGAAAGGACAACTAAGGGCTTAGTTTAAAATGCATGTGTCAACTCTGGGGTCTGTTACTCGTGTATTATCCACCAACATGACGTCATGGTACGGAAATGTGTTACTGCAGCACTGCAGGTAGACACTCGTTGCAACCGGCCCTGCCACCAATGAACGCTTAGACTGTGAGTATTCTGCCTGCTGCAGTCGTAAATATAAATAGCTACGTCCCCTCTCCAAGTCTTTGGTACACTGTGCCTAATTGATAATTGCTAATAGACTGTTTTAGAATGGCCTGATTTTGACAGGCCGCCATTTTCTGTTGGAGGGCTGAGCATGTGAGCATGGATAAACATTTCACACGCTAGTGTTACCAAAATTTGAACAGATTTATTGCGAAACCAAGTGGTGATGTTTAGAGTCCATGTAATTTAACCCAAAATAACGAAACAACGTTTTTAATAGTGCAACCAGTCTTATCATTTTAAGAATTTTTAATTCAATTCTGAGCGTAAAGCGACTAAGTTTAAGTTACGCCCCTTTTTTGGTGCCAAATGGTAACACAAACATCTGCTTTGTTATTCATCCTCTTCTTCCCTCCAATAAGCTTTAAAACAAACAAATGTGTGCCCTCCAGCTGTCAATTGTGTGACGTCATTCTAAAATGATCAATTGTAATTTTAGTTGAAAGTTTATTTTGTTTGTTTATGGTTAATTGTCAGACGGACTGCAAGATAACGTTGAAAAATGTAGCAGTTATTCCTATTCTCGTAAAAGGGTAATCACAGACCACGGCTGAGGGCTGATCAGTAATGGAAGATTTTGATGATCATACAGATTTAGAAGAGCAACTTTTTCACAACAGTGTTCGTGAACAAATAGTAAGTTTATTTAGTTTGTAACAGTCCAAGTATTCTACTTTAGTTTCTTAAATTATTTGTATTTAAGTTAATTAGGGTTTGTTATTGTGTTACTGAATGTGAAGTTGCTGGGATTAACAACTTACACGACTCCCAAATTAGGTTTTCTTGCCACTCTCAATGAGCAAATATTAGAAATGAGGAACTGATCTGTTCAAAGTAGTGCATAAAACAAGTTACATTGCAAAGATACTTTTTATATTTTCTTATTCGTACATGGGATGAAGATACCGTGAGTCGATAAGGTTAGCAACAGAGAGGTATTAGAAAGAGTTACAGAAAATCGAAATTTATGGAATACAGTAAGGAAAAGGAATAGGAGAGATAGGATGGTAAGATAGCTTCTGAGGCACGAACGCAAGAAGGCCTAGTTCGCGACATACTAGAGTCACAGATAGGAATAAAAAGAGGTAGGGGTAGGCCTAGATTAGACTACTGCTCTCATATAGTTAGGGATGTAGGACGTTCAATTTTTTGGGAAAATGCGCAGGTTAGCTCAGGATAGGAAAGGATGGAGATACGTGTCCAACTAGTCTTCGGACTGAAAACTTGATGATGATGATGATGATGATGACATGGCACATGGGATCCAGATACTACGCACAAGAGCCAACTTCCTCTTGACTTCACTATCTTCATCTGCGTCTCTACCTCTAGCTACCAACAGTGGGACCACAGACCAGATTTCAGAGATTTGCGGTGCAAAGTTGTCAACAAAAAAGTGCCCAAAAGTGCAATTGAGGAGCTGACATGCAAAACCCGATAAATCCACTTTTGGCCTAAAATGAGTTATACATCACTTTCCGTTAATTTACACCTGCTCTATCGATCTGTGCACTCAGATTCAGTCAAAACCCGATATTTCCCTTGTAAAATCGTGTCTAAACCTAATGCATTCAAACAAAACCCGATTAATCCCTAGTTTCAAGCAAATCCCGATAATTCCCTAGGATATCGCCATCTGCTGAATTCTGATATTACTACATATTACTGAAATGTTTGTAAATTGAGAAGATGAGAAGATAGTTTTCTGTAATATATTGCAAATGAAACTAATGACAGTCAGTGGTGGGAAACATTTGTGCAGTGTGGTTCTTTATGCTCTTTATTCTAGTGGTTGGTTAAGTTTAATAGTTTAGTATTTAGTATAGTAGAGTAATCGTGTGTGAAAACGGGTGTTGGGAACGTGTTAGTCCGTGAAAGTAACAAGGGTAGTAGAAAAAGGCAAAAGGGAGTTACAAAGCGGTAAAAGCAAAAATCTAAAAGGTAACTATATTACACGTGAATGGAGTTGTTTTACTATTTAAACCGAGGGGTAAACCGCTGAGGTATTTTGGTGTACAACCTTTGGGAATTATGGGTATTATGGAGGTATTATAGGTATTTTAGGGGTACAGTGAAACCTCCCATAACGGACATCTCTATTAACCGGATACCTCTGATAAACGGACACTTTTTTGGGAACGAACTGTCGCTTATAGGGCTTTCTCTTTCTCTATTAAACGGACATCTCCGATAAACGGACACAAAATCGGTGACCATTGGTGTCCGCTTAAGAGAGGTTTCACTGTATTACAGGTGTATTACAAAGATATTAATGGTATTTTGTGGGTATTACGGGTATTTCAGGGGTATTATTAGGTATTATGAGGTAATATGAGGTATTATGCAGGTATTATGCAGGTATTGTGAGGTATTATGCAGATATTATGAGGAGCATTATTACATCCCGACCAAAACAACGGCATTTACGCATACATCAATAATCTGTGTGCGCAGTAATAAACGGGCAAGAATTTTTATATTGGTTAATTAGTTTGAAGTTTACGGTTATAGACGGGTGGTATAAAATTGAAAATTTGTTGTATTCATGTAAGTACTCGTGGACAACAAACAACACAGTGAGTATATAACTCAACGGGTTTAGCTATTAAACAATTGTTATCTGTTACCAAACGAGAAAAATTTAAATTTAATATTACACATTAGCAGGATGTTTGGCGTTGTAAAGTGTATTTCGTTGCCACCTTCTGCAAATCATTTACTCTAACATAAACGCATTGTATGTGCGTCCCGAGGTGTGTACCATAAAGTCCTACGTTCGGAAATTTTCTTTATTATCCACCGTCTTACCCACCAAAAGTTATTTTTGATAAAAGTTGATACATAAAAAACTTATTTTGGCAATGGCAAACTTCAGGTGTGATGTGTAGGAGTACAAACAATTCAAAAATAATCTGCTTTGGCAAAATGGAAATTATTTGAAATTAATATTTTTAAAATGGAGAAGTTAAAGAGGATAAAAATGCGGGCGAGAAACCTGTGTTTTCGCGAATTGAAAATCACTCGAAAAATTATTTCAAATCAACATTTAAAAAAAGGGCGAATTAGAAGATAAAATGCAAGCGAAAACCCGAGGAAAAACCTTTATATTTTTGATGGAACGTATTCAGCTTGATTGAAAAAGCAGCGGCAAAGGGAAAACTTCTTTGTTATGCGCATTTTAGAAGAAAAACTCGGAGAAAAATGTATATAGGCAGGAGTTATGTATTTGAAAATTGAAAACATACATTTTTGCCCTTGGCTCTAGTTTTTTCAATGACTGTGTCTGTGTGTAGTTTTTGACTAAACTGAAGGTTAAAACGAAAAAGTGAAAGATCCTCTTTTTAACTTTAATGTTCTCAGTAATTATATCTCACATGAAAAACTTTATGGCTTTTATCTTGTATTTTTATGTTCTTTTATTAACTTGTTTAAAAAACGTTGATTTCAAACAATTTTCATTTTTCCAAAGCGCATTTTTATATTTCCTTGAACTCCCTGTAAATCATACCTGAAGTTTGGCATTGTCAGAAGTAAATTTTTCATGCATCAATTTTTTTTTTTTTTTGAGAAATTATGAATAAAGAAAATTCTATGTAGAACACTTTATGGGACATATTGTAGAATAAAATACCGCAGTTGCTCACAGTTTTAGTATAGTAAGTTAGTTTAAACAGTATTCTGAAAATTTGCTGGGTCGTGGCTAATTGTTGAGAAATCTTCTTTCTTTTTTCTATTTTTTCTTCGTTAGGTTTCTGTTTTCCTCGCTCTTTTCTTATTCAGATTTTTTCCCTTATTTTCTCCTTCTCATGGACGTAATTTCTAAACTCATCCGACTTTGAAACGGAAGTAGAAAAGACTCGATACTGCAATCCGTTTTGCCCGATGAACGGCTGTTTTTGAATACGCTCTTCCAAAACCAGAAAGTGATAAACCATGGAACCTTTGTTGCAAAAAAATTGTTGAGAAAAAAAGTGAACCCGCCGAGAGCGAGCCGTGAACTCGGGCTCAGCGAATTAGTAGCTTGAAGCGTCCACAACGTGCTACGAGGCATCGCTGATCAACATTTTCTTTGACATGCACCTCGACGTGAACTAAAGAAGTTCAAGCTGGTTACCATGGGAATAAATATCCTATATAAACTTGGGGTGGGTTTAGAAATTACGCTCCTCAGGACCCACATGAAAGTCAGCTTTTACCTCGGCTTTTACCTACGTTTTCGTTGTATTATATGAGACACACCCATTGATTTTTGATTCGCTATTATATTAAATTATTTTCAATTATACAGGTTGTCCCGGTTCTTCTGCAAAGCACTTAGCTTTCTTTTTAAATGGAACAACCTGTATTTGATTGAATCTGTGGATTCCTTAATATTGATGTTACTATGTTTTGCCCAAAATGCATATTTTATTAAATAATATACCTAGGTATTATGGGGTGTTACTGAAAATGCACGAGTATTACGCGGTATTACGAGGTATTACGGGGTATTATTCCATAATACCCAGGTATTATTGGTATTATTCAATAATACCTAGGTATTACAAGGTATTATTGAGTAATACCTAGGTATTATCAGGTATTATTTTAAAATACCTAGGTATTATACTGAAAAGGGGTATTAGTGTACAGATAAATGGTCAGCTATTTACCCCTCGATTTAAACTGTTTATTGAATATTGCTTGTGTTTGGAATAAATTTTATGTTTGGTAGAATTTTATTTTTATTTTCTCAATATGGAAGTGCAGAAAAAAGTTCAAAATATCAGAAACCTTGGGTAAGATTTTCAACTTCCAGTCAAAACCCGATACATCCAACAGTTTTTTTTTTTTTAATATAATCTGTTGTGCTATGTAACCCTCATGTTAGGATAATATTCTTCACGACACGAGACATCATTAAAAAAAACGCTGTTGCATATGTCTACGCGATCGTCCGCTACAGGTTTTTCTTGAATATCTCGGAAACGGTAAAAGTGGAATTATCGGATTATGCATGTCAGCTCCTCAACTATGGAAAATCACATGGTGTTATAATTTGAATTGCATCTTGAATGTTGAATCAAAATTGCTTTTCCTTACCTTACCTTACCTTAAATAAAATGACTAAATCAAAGTACTTAATTTGTCAAAATTTATTAAAAACAACAAATGGAAAAATAACGAGCAATCAAACATAGATTAATAGTTGCTTTCCAGTCTCGTTTCCAGTTATACCTATATTATATACCTACGTATAATGAGGGGGCTAAAGTTTGGAATAAAAGTAATAATTTCTTTTTTTGTCCATGTTTGAATGAATTTAGAATTTTGTAAGGAATATTTAAAATATATAGGTAGGGTGTTCCATTTTCATGTACCGCTTTCAATGCCAATTTTCTTAAATGGAACACTACCTATATTTTCATATTTCTAAATATGCCCTTGAAAGACCATATCATAAATGTGGCATTTGTTACCTTTTACTTCCATGGCTATCGAGATATTAACACCTGAATTTCGATATTTGTTAAAATTAGAATATCTGAACATCTACAAAAGCTAGAGTATCCAATTATTTAAAATTAGGTTTACAAGAATGCCCGAAGAATACCATGAAATAACAAACAATGTTGAATGAAAATGTAAACAAGTAATTAACATTAAAAATAATCTAAATTAAATGTTCAGTGTGAGCTCCAAAAACTTGATGAGCTATAGCTAAACGGTACTCGAATTCGTCGAGAACATTTCTAATAACTTCAGGTGTGATTCTCCGAATTTCATTTTCTACTCTCGTTCACAAATCTTCGATGTCATATTTTGGTTGTGTGATGTATACTTTGCTTTTTTTGCTTCTAATTTTGACGAATATCAAGTGAATTCAAGTGTTAATATCTCGAAAACCATGGAAGTGAAAGGTAACAAATGCCACATTTATTTTTCTTTTCTTTTAATAGACTATTCAGAAATATGAAAATATACAGGGTGAATCAGGAATCCTTCTATGTATTGGTATTTTTGTTATTTGAAGAGCTACAAAGTCGGTTAAATGAGAGAAAAGTTGCACTATTTTGGGGCCATCTTAAACCTACTTTAACTTTCAAACTTGCAAAAATTTTCACGGCTTTCTAGATATAAATGTAGGATCCTAATTTTAGCTGCTTTGTTTTATTCGCGAGTGTTGTGCGGCGGCTTAGTTTTGTTTTTAATAACGCGAGGTCAAGTTTCGGCTAGCGAATATTATGGTTTTATGGTTTCGCAGAATGAGTGTGATTGAGTTGTAATATGAAAATGTATTTTCTTTGGGCAGTCTAAGATCGGGCGACTCGAAAGACGGTGCCTCTATTTTTAACCTGTATTAAGTGCGTACCTGTATGTTTTAATTTGCTTTTTCGCTTGTTCAATTCGATTAATAAAGTTTTCTGTTCATTTTTACTGTTTGCAACGATTTGTTTTATTCTTTGTTTCGATAAACCCTACAAATTTTGGGAGCTCAACCGGGATAAACCCTACATACTTAATTAAAAAATTAAAATTTCCGATTTTTTTCTTTTGTTGATAACTCAACTGTGGTTTGTGCAAATGACTTGAAACTTGGAACGCTTACATAAAAGAACGTTGTGCATAGTTTGATGACATTGACAGTGCAGTGCGATCTGCCATTTTTGCAAGGCGACAGTCAACTTTTTTTTTCTTTATGACAGCCATATTCATTTCTGCCGCTGACATTAAGACGGCATTATTATGATTACAACGGTTTTTTTATTTTTTAAATCGAACCTCAAATAAAGAAGTTACGGAGAGAAACATGTCAGCACATGTAATCAAGGTAGCCATGAAACAAAAGAGCTGCGGTAAGTAAAAATCTTTATCAATAAACAATTTACTTTGAGTGGAAGCCCACGTATTCCCACTTTTTCTATTTGAAGAGATTGAGATTCGGTTAAATCAGCAAATACTTGCGCAATTACTGGCAATAAACTGTGGTTCCCGAAGAGTTTAAGAAATCGGCTGTGGTCAAAATATTTATGGAAATTTAAAAAAGGGTCAATTAGTACTTGGATTAAAATAAAATCCCACGTTTCTTTTTTTTTATTAACTATGGAACAATAAAACAAATGAACTAAAACGAATAAACAATTTAACAAAATGCCATAAAACAACAATGTAGGATTTTATTTTAATCCAAGTACTAAATGACACGTTTCAAAATTTCAATAAATATTTTTACCACAGCCGATTTTTTAAATTCTTCGGGAACCACCGTTTATTGCTAGTAGTTGTGCAAGTATTCGCTGATTTAACCGAATCTCAATCTCTTCAAATAGAAAAGGTGGGAATACGTGGGCTTCCACTCAAAGTAAATTGTTTATTGATACTTACCGCAGCTCTTTTGTTGCTTCGCTACCTTGATTACATGTGCTAACATGTTCTTTATTTGAGGTTCGATTTAAAAAATAAAAAAACCATTGTAATCATAATAATGCTGTCTTAATATCAGCGGCAGAAATGAATATGGCTGCCGTAAGGGAAAAAAAGTTACTGTCGCTCTGCAAAAATGACAGATCGCACTGCACTGTCAATGCCACTAAACGATGCACAACGTTCTTTTATGTAAGAGTTCCAAGTTTCAAGTTATTTGCACAAACCACAGTTGAGTTATCAACAAAAGAAAAAAATCGGAAATTTTAATTTTTTAATTATATCTAGAAAGCCGTGAAAATTTTTGCAAGTAGGTTTAAGATGGCCCCATAATAGTGCAACTTTTCTCTCATTTAACCGACTTTGTAGCTCTTCAAATAACAAAAATACCAATACATAGAAGGATTCTTGATTCACCCTGTATGGGGTGTTCCATTTAAGAAAATTGACGTTGACAGCTGTACATGAAAATGGAACAACTTGTATATTTTTCATATTCCTTACAAAATTCTAAATTGAAAATAAGAATTGACTTGTCCGAGCATTTCGTTCAAATATTGATAAAAAATAAATTATTAATTTTATTCCAAACCTCATTCCAAACTGTAGCCCTTCTCTGTATGTACCATGCTAAATTGTTTTTAATTTATATACCTTTGAGCAATCCCTATACAATTTTAAGTCTCAGAACTGGCAACTTTTGAGTGAAATTTAGTTTATCTTTTTAAAAGTTGGGTTTGATGTTTAAAAGATAGCTAAGACCTGGTTGTTCGAAAAAGTAATACATGTTTAAGTCATACACCGGACCATTTGCTATGACAACCAATCAGAAATCAGGTGTTATAAGCAACTGAGCCAGTGTTACTTTTTCTCGAACAAATTTGCTTTGGAGAGTGATAAGTTATTCAGTTTGTATTAGATTAGTTCAATAGCGCCATAAGCTGGGGCAGTGTGCGGTGACTTGCATACTGTCACACGTAAGGGAATAACAGAGAAGATAAAGCTGTGAAAAATAAAAGGGCAAATTCCGTCTTTAAAGATCGGCCACATTGCCATTTGCACTTTTTACAAAAAAATAGGCCCAAGTTAACTTTCAAAATTGCTTTGCGGGAAAGGCCCAGTCTGACCACACTGGCCACCAGGTGGCTAAGGGTGTTCGCAAGCTACAACCTAATATACAACAGAAGCATCTTCAGGCTGCTTGATATTTGGTACTCGTTTGGTACATATGTATTACATTTATGAAATAGCAAAATAGTATATTATACACGAGTTTATAATGAATGCTATTATTACCGAGGATGAAGTTTACAACACGAGCGAGTTTTGTAATCATCCGAGGTAATAATAGCATCATTATAACGAGTTGTATACTATGCTTTGTCCGCGACTATCAAAACAGATTCCCAGAAAGAATTTACCTTCATTTCCCTTCTCCAGTGTAAGAAAGATTCATACATACGCTCTCAGGTATAATTTTCTTGGTTTTTTGGGCAATGAATCTAATGAGGCAAGTTCTGCAGCTTCTTTTATTGCTGGTGCTGTTAGAGAAACCTCGTTTTCACTCTCACTACTCATTATATCTTCTTTTTTAGAATATGCATTTCAAATTAAAAGCAAACCATGCTGATTTGACGTTTCAATTTGAACTGACACATCGCGATCGCGTCCTACTAAATAAATGTAAAAAAGGGTCAAAGCGATGTTCCTATTGGTGTAGTGAATAATAGTCATTAATCACTGCAGTGATTAATGTATCTAATTATGATTGGAGAAACACAAGCATAAAGAGTATATTATAAGATAGTCGTGGACAAAATTAATTATTCATGTTTGAGTGTTTTTTATTTATATCAAAAAATGGCACACTCACTAGACTGTAATGGGTCTGTGCTATGCCTATGTTGATCAAAACCTGACAGATTTCTTGTTCAAAGAGATAAAATCAAAGAGCACAATAGAGAACAATGGCTTGTAATTAACCGATCAGTATTTTAATATAATGAGCGTTGTGCAGAGTATAAAATATAATAGATGCACAGTAAATAATTTTAAACTGCTCAGTATTGTGCTGTAAACTCTTTTTTGAACAAATATTTTCCTCATTTTTATTAAACTGACTTTTCCTGATCTGACCTGACCTTCCCACCCGACATACTCAATTTATTTCAGGTTTTGTATAAAATTACAAACTATTTTACTAAACATTCATTTTTTTATATTGAACGTCCATTATTTTTATGCTGAACGTTTAATTTGTTTCCAAAAACAACCCTCGCAAGTATCAAAGTCAAACCCCATGAATTGCCCAACCAGTGTACTACGCACTAAACCATGGAGGTCTTGTACAGTATTTCCACTGAGCAGGTACTTGGGTACTTAAACACATATACGTATAGAACAGTATTTTATATTAGACCGAGAGCAGGTGCATTGCAAGAATCCACTTCTGCAAATATTGGCTTGATATTCATAACGGTGTTTATCTACATCTATTATACGTAACACAATTAGTGTGTAAGACCTAAGTGATGGTAAACCGTAAAAATAATAAGACTATAAAGAGTTTTGTTCATAAGTTCAATCAGCGGAAAATGAAACCTGCAGAGAGATAGAAAACGATCCTTTTTTTGGGACTGACGAGTACTGTACTTGCATTCAAAGAGACAAACATAGCATGTTTGATAGGTTACATCCATGATGGAATATACCCAGTGACAAACTTCCATGTGTACATGGGGAAATAACATGGGTAGGTAATTACGTTTTTGCGGATTTCTGCTCCCCATGTATAGTTACAATGGTGGTAAAGGTAGCAATTGAAAGATAATTTTTTTCTGCATGTGGAGATATCAAACCACTACAACTTTCCAATTTGTTAAAGCATTAAAAGCAAAAATTACATTAATAATTTTCAAACTAAAACATCAGAAATTTATCAGATTATCCGTGACAATTTAGTTTATTCTAATCGAAGCCGTCTTTGATTTTTGTGGATTTTCTAATTCGTCTGAATTTATTTTCTGTAGTAATACAATAAGTGGTCTGGAATTGTCGGAAATTTTACGAAAGCTGTTGCGTTGCTTGGTAGCCACGAGTGTAAATTTGACAGTTAAAAGATCACGAGCGCTTGCACGAGTGATCTTCTGTCAAATTTACACTAGTGGTTAGTAAAAGCAACAGCTTGAGTAAAATTACCTAAAAAATCCAGACCACGAATTGTGTATTTATCAAGATTATTTTTTGAATTGAAGCAAGGTAGTTCAAAACGAAATTTTATTTCAATTTTCACATACAAAGAAATGTGTGGGGAATATTTGATGTTTGGCAGGTACTAAAGTAACTAGATTATACATTATAAATGCACCTACAAATTCGCAACTATGGCAACTTATCAACAAGCAAAATTATCGAAAAAATTACCGAAATAATACACACTTCTAGACCCAAATGAAATGTTCCTATTGGTCAATTTGACGATGAAAAAAATAATCTGTAGTAATACAATAAGTGGTCTAGAATTGTCGGAAATTTTACGAAAGCTGTCGCGTTGCTTGGTAGCCACGAGTGTAAATTTGACAGTTAAAAGATCACGAGCGCTTGCGCAAGTGATCTTCTGTCAAATTTACACGAGTGGCTAGTAAAAGCCAATGATGTACATCCCTACTGGATAGGCCCATTGCCGTTTACCCCGTGAAAACTTTTTGAGGCATATCTGTTGTGTATGCAACCCGTACTACTTACGGATCTCCATCCTTTTCTAACGCGAATAGCTTAACAGGTGTTTTTGCACAGGTAGCAGTTTTTTGTGTACCATGGTCATATATTGCGCTGCTTACGGCTGTAAAAGCGTTCAGCAGCCAGGTAACAACTTATAGTTTCATGGGTAAATATTACATGCCAATGTGAAATGTGATCCTATTCATTTTTGCCCTCTAATTAAATAATGTGCGTCTAACCTAAAATTTTAGATTCCCGTTTCATATGAATACCTTGTAAATTAAGTTTCTTGAGTTTCAAACTTTTGTTTTATGATTGATAATTCTTTATCATTGACCTAGGTCAATAATGAATTCATCATTAACCTATTACAAGAGGTGGGAAAAATAATTTCACGGCGCAAATGTGGGATTTTCTTACTCAGCTTAGATAGGATTTTATTTAAATATTAAAATGGGTATTTGTGATTTTTATTTTCAAACACTGTTTTGTTTTTAATGAAAATAAAGGAACATTACTATTACCAAAACCAAGTTTAACTATGATGGCCAGTACAATAAACAGTATAGATTATACTGTTAGTTGTTGGCATACCTTCTTGCATATGTGTCCTACATAGAATCTATGCATGAAAAATACTTTTAGGTAGGTAGGTACTTTTAACAAGTCACAAAAAACACAATAAACATAAAAATATTCACATAATTGCTCTGGCGCATTTGTAATTGAGTCCACTTTATTTAATCTCTGAATTTAGGTAGGTAACCTAGGTGAATTACATTTAGGTACTTATTTATTCAACCCCTGATTTGTGAGAATACCTGTTGCAGATATATTATTCCAGGAGATAGGAAATAGGCATTTTGGAGTGAGGTTAAGCGAAATATTGAGCGAGTGATTTGTGTCACAAGTGCGCTTATACAGGGTGGTCCATTACTGCGGCGACGGCCTATATCTCTTGAACGATTCAAGGCATCAAAAGGAAATTTTGCAAGTGCTTAGGAAATCCCATACCGCATCTTGTAAAATTATTTTGGTGTATACAAGGTCTTCACATTTTCCGTAACAAACCATTATTATATTTTTTTTAAATGGAAACCCGCAATTTTTTACATATTTACGTTTCGCACAAAATTTCATGTAAAACGATACACCACATTATGGGGTTTTCAGCATGGGATGTTAAGATATTGCCATTTTTGTCATTGTGAACCCATCTTTGTGGCACTACTGATGCCTACTTACCGAAGGTATGTAAGATTTTTTTATTGAACTAGATTCACAGACTATTCTATTCACAAATTCTGATAATACCTTTGCCACAGTACCTACTTTGTATTATACAAGGTGGTCAACATACACATAATTGATTTTTTTCTCAAGAATTTCAAATGGAACACCCTGTATATTAATTGCTTGCACATGTAATAGCCAGTTTACTAAGCTTTTAATTGATGCCGGAATTACTAGGTCTGCGACTACAGAATTTAAGATTGAAACTTAAAAATTTCCAATTTCACTGTTATTTTTTACAATCTTGTTCGGATTTCCCTTATTTTTTCACCCAAAACAAAAAGAAATGTTTAAATTTGGTTTCTGCGCAAAACTAAGCCAATAGAATTTATACTGACAAAAAATGCAAATTACTTCTTGATGGTAAAATTGGTTTCATTTTTATTAAGTGTATCCGCGATTGCCTAAAACGGGTCGCTTTCAAGATATTCTTACCGAAAATTAGTATTATTGTGACTATTCCACTCATCGAATTTTAAACCAATCCAAACTCGCCATTTCTGAATATATTGATGTATGTATTACAGCGGAAAAAGTACCTGCTAAAAATTTTATCGAGGGTAATAAGCCAATGAACGGTTAGCATTCACCAACCTACATGGTTTTACAGCGGCAAAATTTTAAAGTTTCCTGGACTACCAGGTCGTTGTCTAGCAACCACGAATTTCTGTGCTAGCAAGTCAATTTATTCACATCTAGGGTAGCCAGCATTTGACATCACTATTAAAGTATGGTTAGAATCACACCATTAATGAAATGCATCTATCTCAACTAATAAAGCATAGGTTTGAATTTAGCGGTGTGTTTCGTGAAATAGTCATGATGAATATCATTCGAGCTTAGATTTTACCTGGCAAAATTTGTCAGTTGTACACTCGAGGTTCCCAATTTCTTTCGTGACATTTTCAAAAATTACTCGACACGTCTCGTAATTTTTATGGAAAATGTCACTCAAGAAATTGACAGGCAACCTCTCGTGACAACTGAAAAATTTTGCCGGCAAAATCTAAGCTCTTATGATATTACTTATGATAAAATATATCAAAAAGGATAAAAAGAGCTCGAAATCACAATATCTTCCAGAACCAAGAAAACTTAAATTTGAGCCACTCACTTTCTAAATCAATTTAGTTACGTACTTTTGTTTTGTGTTTTCAATTTCTCCTTCTCAAATTTGGAGTTTTTGCAGAAGTCAGAACAGATAAATATTTTAAAATCAGTAGAAATTATTAATGAGATAAATTTGGCTTTTATCATTAGTGGGAAATGTAGGTAATTTAATACCTAAATTAAAATTAAATAAGAAAGTCCATTAAGCCAGCAGATTCTCAGAATGTCTTCCATGTTTTTCATTACATATACAGTTGATATCACTAATAACAACATTGGATATAACGACATATCGGGTATAGCGACGTAAATTGATAGTCCCGTTTGATTCCCGTATAGTTTTTAATAGTAATGTATTGGTTATTACGACATCTGAAATAACGACATATTGCATTTAGCGACGGCTTTGACGCACATATTATCGCATATAACAACGTGCGCAGTTGGAAATAAATGCGTCGACGATCGGCTTAGGGAATTCCCTGAATTCGTGAGTGGACTCTGGAAATGATTCAGCTCATAGTTCATTAGTGCAGCTTGAAAACAGAATCTATGGTGCGTTTTTTAAAAACAAGTCATTCCGGCAAAGCGCTATTTCAGATTTTTTTCAAGCCCACAGATTTAACTGATTTTTTGTTTATCTTGTGACAATACTTATGTATTATTTATTGTTCCTTTGTTTTGCAATACATGTATTTGTACACATACATATTTTCATTTGTATTAAACCGAGCAACAGTTTGTAATATGTATGTACATATTACACTACACATATTTTTATGTATCTGTTTTTTGTCATTTTATTGCATTTTTGGTAAGTAACCTATTATAGCGACGATCGGTTTTAGTGACGTGTTTTTATTGGTCCCAGCTATGTCGTTATAACCAATATTTACTGTATTTAACTAGCTGGTACCCGGCGCGTTGCTGCCTCAGAAGAAATAATTGTGGTAAAATCGTTTGAAATTTGATAAACTGCGAATGACATATGCCGTTTGACGTTTGCTGTCAATTGTCACTTTATAAATTATAGCGACCCGCCCCGGCTTCACATAAACGTATAAAAAAGATTCCATTGATCTGATCGCTACCAAACTTCACAGGAACACCCGCTGGGCTAATCTGAAGATTTCCTGAAAATTTCATCAACATCGTTCCAGCCGTTTCGGAGTCTATAACGGACATAGGTTGAAACATTTTTTGTGTTTTATAGATATAGATTTGCATGCTGCATTTCTTAGTTTACAACAGTTTGCTGATGCGTGTAACAATTGTGAAATTCTTCTTAGACTAGATAGATAGATAATTTATTCATACCAGGGACACATATTTGTATAGTACAGGTCAAATATACATGGACAAAAAGATACGTCGGCATAAATATAAGGAAAAAAATATTGCACACATCTAAATTAAACTATCTAAACACATGCTCAGTAATGTCACCCAAGGTGTATGGCTCGGCAGCAATGAGGTGCCTTTTAATAACACTCTGAAATCTTTTAAAAGATGTAATACCCCTCATGCTGATTGGCAGCAAACTAAAGAATTTCAAACAATGTAGTTATATGTAGTGGATAACACAAATTGTCCCTATTTCTAGTATCAAACTTATGCTCCATAATGCAATCACTAAAAAATGCCTATTTTTGTACACAAAACAGAAACTCTCATAAGCAAAAATTCCGGGTACTGTCAACAGATAATGCAACAGCAATATCGTATATACTCGTAAATATGGTGGGGAACATACAGTGTAAGGAATTAAACATCATAGCTAGGAACGTATGGGGCTGGTGTGAAGTTAGGAATTTATGGATTTTTGCCAATTATATTAGCTCCTCAGATAAAGCTGAAGCTGACAGACAGTCAAGAATGTTAAGTAGATACTGAATGGCAATTTGCAAATTTTGCTTTTTGGAAAATCACGTACAAGTTTGGGGATTCTGAAATAGATTTATTTGCCAGCAAATCAGTGGCGGCTGCTGTATAAGTGCTGCAGAACTGCCAAATATTTTCTTTAATCTTTAATATGATTATTATAATACCTGCTTGTTAGTTTATTAGTTAAAAATTTAAAGTAGGCGGTAAAATGACAATTTACCGCATTTATTTGCAAAGAATATCCCTGCGCGACGCTTAAAACCATAACAAACGTAGCTAGATACCCTATTTGCATTACCAAGTAAGACCGTTCGATATATCGAAGAGGAACGTCGCTTGATATTGTTAGCTGGCCAACTTAAAGCAGCTCTGCGTTCGGCCACAGCTCTGGCCTTGCGTTTTCGCAAACCCACACACCCACCGCAGCGCCCACCGGCCGCAGCGCCCACTTTTATTTGAATAGAAATATATGCAGTTTATGGACCCATACGAGCTGCACAAAGCACAGATCTTTACTCGTTTCAGTTTACAGTTTCAGTGTACGGAAAATGCGCAATCGCGTGGTTGTGTCATTCATAAATAAGTATAATATAATAAGTATAATCAGTGTACACATATTATAAATTATTGTTTTTCTAAATCATAAAATGGAAGTAATTTACCATTTAAGTGTAAACAGGTTTTACCAACTCACATTCGAGGAAAAACTAAAAGTAAAATCCGAAGGCCGCCCATTGCCGAAAATTTTAATCGAAGTGGCAGGCAGTACCCGCGAAAAAACTTACAAAGACAATTTACTAGAGAAATTTATGCCAAAAATAACTAGATTTGTGGATGTAACCGAAAAAATGTGTTATTTTGTTTTCCGTGTGGTGTTGTTTGGATGCGACAATACTTAGACTGAAGCGGGTGTAAAAGATCTTGTGCATTTGAGTAGTAGAGTCAACGTGAAAGTTTATCTTGATGTTCGCTGTACATTGAAAGGTAAAAATGTATCGAGTACGTTTTCGGATGCTATTTGGGGTGTATAACGACCCCCTAAATTCGTCTGACGATATCGATGTCCAACACACCCCCAGGGGGTAAAAACTGAAAAAACGAGGAATTTAGAATACTTGATTTGCTATCCGGCAGTAAAAAAGTTTTTCTGTTCCGTCAAGTAATAAGGGAGTAATAACTAATTTCCGTCCAAAGTTTAACATTAGACGAACGGAAGAATATTTACTAAAATCGCTTGTAGCTCCATTATTATTCGTGTTTCGATTTCTGACAAAATTGAGAAATGCCTACACCGCGATAACTTTTTAACGACACAAGATATCGAAAAAAATCAAAAAGTAAATGTTGTAGTCTGATGCTTTTGCAAGGCAAGGGTTTTTGAAATTTTGAAATCGAACAATAAATAAGGAAGATATTGCCAATTTACTTCAGGGATGTAAAAGCCACCGCCGCGAAGCGCGCACTCTGTCTCTACTTTCGCCCGTTTCCCATCTCATTCTGACGGACTCCTCCGTGCCCCACCATGACCCGCAAGCCTCGTAGTATCGTACTCGCCCATACCCGGCGTCTGCATTGCTTGTATTGCGGAATGGTGATTAATTAATTATCAATTAATTTCGTGCTATTTTCATTTTCGTGAATTTGGCATCTTCAAGTGTTACAACAGACGATGAACTATTACATAAATTTAAGCTAAAAACAAAACAATTAAGGCGTGATGATAACAAATGAGCAATATGCAAAAAAGGCGGAAAACTGGAGGAATCTACTCTAAAAACTATGAAAACCATTAAAAGATCGGTGAAAATGAGACTTGATGTGCAAACTTACAATAAAGACCTGAGAGTGCTTAGTGATAAAATAAATAATTCGTTAAGTTAAGGTTTGGCACAGGAACTGTTACTTCTCGTTTACAAGCCTGAAAAACATTTCCACGGCAATGAAATTAAAAGCACAAAGTAGTCAATGTATAGGAAATAAAGATGTAGGTAACCGAATCAACGACAGACAGAAAGCCAATAAATTGCGATTCCACAAGCCGAATTTTAATATTAATTTATGTGTTTCCTGTAAAAAATTGAAGAAGGGTAAATCTTTGAGCCAGGTGTCGACAACGAATTTCAGTAATAAACGTTAATTATAACCTTTTTAAAAAATTAACACATTAGATTTAATTGCTGCTGAAGTCAAATTCCATAGTAATTGTTTCGTGGTAGACTGGAAAATATATAGTAGCAAATCTGAATCTAAGGTAGCTTCAGTGGATGACTGTGCAAGTCAAAACGATAAAGGGATTGAGACCTCGCAAAAATTGTTGGGGAAATAAAGGAAGAGGACCTACTTATATAATTCCGCTGCAGTTTACTACCGATATGCACTAATGCGTTAGCTTGAATCCGCAGTATTTCCTGAGGAAACTGAAAATGATTATGTCGTTTTTGTCAAATCTTATAAAAGTAATGAAGCTACTGTACCAAAAATTACAAAATATGTAATATTTATAACGAAGTTGAAATGCTTAAAGAATCAGCGGAATTCTATTATATACTTTTCCTTTGGATATGCCTTGCTTTATTTCCCCAACAGTTTTTTGCCAGGTCTCACGCCCTTTATCGTTTGACTTGCACAGTCATCCATAGAAGCTAATTTAGATTCAGATTTGCTACTATATTTTTCCACTCTACCGCGAAACAATTACTAGATATGGTATTTGACTTCAGCAGCGATTAAATCTAATGTGTTACTTTTTTAAAAAGGCTATAATTAACGGTAGCTATGTCGAGAAGTTTATTACTGAAATTCGTTGTCGACACCTGGCTCACAGATTTACCCTTCTTCAATTTTTGGCAGGAAACACATAAATTGATATTAAAATTCGGCTTGTGGTATCGCAATTTATTGGCTTTCTGTCCGTCATTGTTTCGGTTACCTACTTACATCTTTATTTCCTATACTCTTTGCTTTTAATTTTTCATTGCCGTGGAAATGTTTTTCACGCTTGTAAACGAGGAGTAACAGTTCCTGTGCCGCACCTTAACTTAACGAATTATTTATTTTATCACTAAGCACTCTCAGGTCTTTATTGTAAGTTTGCACATCAAGTCTCATTTTCACCGATCTTGTAATGGTTTTCATAGTTTTTAGAGTAGATTCCTCCAGTTTTCCGCCTTTTTTGCATATTGCTCATTTGTTATCATCACGCCTTAATTGAAATACGAATAGGAAATGAGAAGATAGAGGAGGTCGCGGATTTCTGCTACTTAGGAAGTAAAATAACCCAAGACGGTAGGAGCACTAAAGATATAACACAAAGAATGGCGCAGGGACGAGTTGCGTTTAACAAAAAGAAACAACTGTTATGTTCGAGAACGGTTAATATAGAGACTAGGAAGAGACTCTTAAAGTCGTATGTATGGAGTACGGCATTATACGGGTGCGAAACTTGGACAATAGGAGAAGCGGATAGAAAAAGAGTAGAAGCGTTTGAACTGTGGTGTTACAGACGCATGATGAAGATACCGTGGATAGATAAGGTTAGCAATAGGGAAGTATTAGAAAGAGTTGGGGAAAGGCGAAAGGTATGGAAAACAATAAAGAGTAGGAGAGATAGGATGGTAGGACACCTTCTAAGACACGAAGGAATAGTTCGCGACATACTAGAGTCAGAGATAGGAATAAAAAGAGGTAGGGGTAGGCCTAGATTAGACTACTGCTCTCAAATAGTTAGGGATGTAGGATGTTCTACTTTTAGGGAAATGCGTAGGTTAGCTCAGGATAGAAAAGAATGGAGGTACGCGTCCAACCAGTCTTCGGACTGAGAACCTTATGATGATGACGCCTTAATTGTTTTGTTTTTAGCTTAAATTTATGTAATAGTTCATCGTCTGTTGTAACACTTGAAGATGCCAAATTCACGAAAATGAAAATAGCACGAAATTAATTGATAATTAATTAATCACCATTCCCCAATACAAGCAATGCAGACGCCGGGTATGGTCGAGTACGATACTACGAGGCTTGCGGGCCATGGTGGGGCACGGAGGAGTCCGTCAGAATGAGATGGGAAATGGGCGAGAGTAGAGACAGAGTGCGCGCTTCGCGGCGGCGGCTTTTACATCCCTGGAGTAAATTGGCAATATCTTCCTTATTTATTGTTCGATTTCAAAATTTCAAAAACCCTTGCCTTGCAAAAGCATCAGACTACAACATTTACTTTTTGAATTTTTTCGATATCTTGTGTCGTTAAAAAGTTATCATGGTGTAGGCATTTCTCAATTTTGTCAGAAATCGAAACACGAATAATAATGGAGCTACAAGCGATTTTAGTAAATATTCTTCCGTTCGTCTAATGTTAAACTTTGGACGGAAATTAGTTATTACTCCCTTATTACTTGACGGAACAGAAAAACTTTTTTACTGCCGGATAGCAAATGAAATATTCTAAATTCCTCGTTTTTTCAGTTTTTACCCCCTGGGGGTGTGTTGGACATCGATATCGCCAGACGAATTTAGGGAGTCGTTATACACCCCAAATAGCATCCGAAAACGTACTCGATACATTTTTACCTTTCAATGTACAAGGTGTCCCAAACTGGACGCGTTCTTATGGGAACACCCATTCTTTGAAGAGATAGAAAAAAATTAACCAAGGTGTCCGGAGCTCAAATTTAATGAGAAAACCACTGGCCCAAACAAAACTTTGCTATCTCTTATCGTTTGTCAGCTAGAGGGCGATTCTCAAATTTCGTCGATTTCTTTTATGTCGTATAACTTGTTTATTAATGAAGATAATTAATTTTGGTAAAAACTTTCTTAAAGCACTTTTTTCCGTAAAATCCATTGCAATAGGCAGTTTTTTTACAGGGCGTTTAGATTTTCGTGAACCGCCCCAAACTATTTTTTTTTATATAGACCACCCTATATATTATGAGATTTTTGAAAAGCTCGTAAAATTTCCTAAATTTTGATGTATCACATGTCATGTTTATATTAAAAACCATTAGCAACATTTAAAGAATTATTAATTTAATATAATAACTATGAGTAATCTTATCATGAAACTTTCGATCTGTGGTTTTAATCATAACATGTTAGCATCCTATGTCATTTTATTAATCATGGCAATCTTGATTTCTGTAGGCACAATATTTTACTTTTTAAATTGTAATGTTGTTAATGGTTTTTAATATAAACATGACAAGTGATACATCAAAATTTAGGAAATTTTACGAGCTTTTCAAAAATCTCATAATATATAGGGTGGTCTATATAAAAAAAATGAGTTTGGGGTGGTGCACGAAAATCTAAACGCCCTGTAAAAAAACTGCCTATTGCAATGGATTTTACGGAAAAAAGTGCCTTAAGAAAGTTTTTACCAAAATTAATTATCTTTATTAATAAATAAGTTATAGGACATAAAAGAAATCGACGAAATTTGAGAATCGCCCTCTAGCGGCCAAACGATAAGAGATAGCAAAGTTTTGTTTGCGCCAGTGGTTTTCTCATTAAATTTGAGCTCCGGACACCTTGGTTAATTTTTTTCTATCTCTTCAAATAAGGGGTGTTCCCATAAGAACGCGTCCAGTTTGGGACACCTTGTACAGCGAACATGATTTCTAGACGAGTTTTTCAAGCGCGCGAACTCTACTAGAGTGAAAGATTGAAAAACATGAAAATTCCAAAAATCACTTTTACAATCAAATGGAACTGGCTGTATTTATTCGGAAAAATAAATAGTTGGGCTCAACTGGATTCGGCGTACTGGGTTAATGTACAAAAGCATAATGAGACAGTTACTGAAACTAGATGCGTTTTGTCCAAAGTTATTAATTGTATAAAGTTCTACGGCGCTTTTGAACTGGCTCTAAGAGGTCATGATGAAACAGAAACGTCTCAAAACACGGGCTTAAGTAATTTCCGGCAGAACTAAATAGACTTTAAATCATTTACAAAATTCTACGGTTTTCAAAGGCATGTCTACAGAAATTCAGAATGACTTAGTGGAAAAATAATTGTGTAATACCTAGGTAGGTACTAAAATTTTTATTGGCACACCAGAAATTTCATAATTTTTTTTCTGCAGAACACCCGAACGTTTTAGTCACGAGCCGCCACTGCAGCAAATATAACAAAAAATTCCAGAACGATGTTTCATGGTTAAACGATTGGAAAGCATTTGTTATAGATGCCTTCACTATATCCTGGAAAGGATTTTTTTCGCCTTTTGTCACTTTCTTTAATTTTAAGAGTTCTACAAAAAACAGGCACGTAACTATTACCCCTGTGTCCTTCTCGACAGTAAAATTACAATTATTATACCCTGTGTTTTTTGGGCACACACCAGACATAATGTATCAACAATAAAAGCTATCTGTATTCTGCTTTTTCATAAATGAATTGTTCTTTTAAGGCCACTCCACCTTTGGTAATTATTATGTCTTTGTCGATGTATAATGTGTATGGATTGTGATAAACTGCATTGTCTGCGGCTGCACGACGCTAAAAACAGTTGGTGTCCTTACTTTTTTGATTTGTTGGCGTCAGGCGCCGCAAAGGATTTTTGTATTAACACGTGCATCGGTCGGTTTGGTTTAGCAAAATAGATAAAATGTCAGTATGTTCATGTCTTCGAAATTTGTTATGAGTTACGGGAGCACGAAATTATTGGATTTGGATTGTTAAAAGTGTGAAAATGTGCGCAAAATGTAACTTTTATAAATACATAATTTTTAATTTTAAGACAATTGACTGAAAATTTTAACCTCCCATTCATTCCCACTCACCCACACTCGCACATACAAGTGCACGGGCCCTCCTTGATGTTTAGTGGCCCCTCGGTATGCCCACTCAATTCTGTAGGTCTAGTTACGTGCCTGACAAAAAATTAAAAATGATTGCCCAAGCGGCATTGTACCCAACTGGCCTACTCAGATTTGGTGTCCTCTATTTTACTCATTGTTACTAGAGATACAATACTTTTAGAACCTAATGTTCATTTAGTTCAATCTTCTGACAGGAGTTCACATCCTTTGCACCGAAGAATTTCCTTGGTAGCAACGAAATGTCGTTAAGGGTGTTCCTAGCATCTATAAGGGACTCATCCATCAAGCATTATAATACCGGACCGAAACGTTGGATTGAATATTGTAATCAGTATCATCTAGATATGTTTGATATTCCTATTCCAAAAATTATAGAATTTCTTACTATTCATTTTGAAGGTGGGGCATCATTCTCCACTCTCAACAGTGCTCTTTCCGCATTATCTCTCGTTCGGGATAATAACTTGGGACAGAATCCCCTTATTTAATTGTTCTTCGCAGGGATTCATAACTTAAGGCTAAGTAGACCAATATATGATGTTATTTGGGATCCAGGTTGGTGCTGAGATATCTTTCTTCCCTATACCCTAGTGATAAATTATCTCTAGAACAACTGTTCATGAAACTCGCTACACTGTTAGCGTTGATTTCATATCACAGAATGCAGACCCTTTCTCTCATTCGTATTGAGAATATTAGACGCAGTTCAGACCTTCTAGAAATCCTAGTTTCAGATAGGATAAAAACTTTTCACCATAACAAATTTCACCCCTGCATAAATACCCTGTTTTTCCATGAAAATCCTACTGTTTGTGTTGCAAGAGCACTAAACCATTATATAGAATTAACCTCGGAATTAACTTGTGCATGAAGAGGTCATTCTGACAAATTGTTCAGTACCACAAAGGAACCACTATGAATTCTTAATAAGTTAACCCCACACGCCACAGTCTTTTGGTGTGTGGGGTTAACTTATAGTGAATTCATAGCGAATTTACGTAAAAGTTCTCGATCCAACCACTGTGTGTACAAAAAAAATCACATACCTACACCTGCATCCAGTCAAACTCTTAATCGGTGGGTGAAGAGAATTTTGTTTTTTAGTGCGATAAACACAGAAGAAGTATCAAAAAAGAAATGTAAGTTTTTAGTACCTAATTAAAAGTATGTTTTTAATGGAATGGCATTAAATATAATGTTCATTTATTAGAACACGTTGTGGATTTGTGGCATCTCGAGTTACAAAGGACGTTACTTTTTTACAGGCACATCTTTTTGTTTTACATTGTACTTTGGATTTTTCACAGGAACACTTCTTGAACCCTTGACCTCCGAATAAAGATAATTTTCCTGCAATTTCACGCAAACTAAACTCAATCGGTAGAACGGTTTCGGCAAATGTTGTAGCTATTTGAAGAGCGTTTCTAGGAAGCCAATCTTTTATAATGTCAACAGAAGTATCAATTTGGTATAAATTATTTTTTAAATTTAATACGATCCCCGTAATGTTATTTCCATCTAGTGGACTTCTATCAACCTCAGGCACATCAATTAAAACGGTGGAATCTACAAATACGTCTTTGAATTTCTTCACAGAAGTATTTTTCATTTTTTCAGCTGATATTTTTAGGTATTTTTCTGCACTTCCCCTTTGGTCTTTAATGTTCTCTTCTCTTTTAGATGCCACCATTTTAATTAATTTGCCTAAGGTAGATAGAGGTCCATTAGATGGAAATAACATTACGGGGATCGTATTAAATATAAAAAATAATTTATACCAAATTGGTATGTCTGTCGGGATTATAAAAGATTAGCTTCCTAGAAACACTCTTCAACTAGCTACGACAACATTTGCCGGAACCGTTCCACCGATTGAGCTTAGTTTGCATGAAATTGCAGGAAAATTATCTTTATTCGGAGGTCAAGGGTTCAAGAAGTGTTCCTGTGAAAAATCCAAAGTACAATGTAAAACAAAAAGATGTGCCTGTAAAAAAAGTAATGTCCTTTGTAACTCGAGATGCCACAAATCCACAACGTGTTCTAATAGATGAACATTATATTTAATGCCATTCTATTAAAAACATACTTTTAATTAGGTACCAAAAACTTACATTTCTTTTTTGATACTTCTACTGTCGATTTGTTCGAAATAAATGTTTTCTGACCATTGTCGTATTACTATAGGTATATCTAATAATGTCTGGTTTACTAAATAAATTTGTTTAATATATTAGAGATTTTATTTTTGTTATTTAACTAAAACCGTTCAGAGATTTGATCAAATCACTTGATTTTATTAGGAAAATGATAAAACACAGTTGACATTTTAACATCTCCCGTGACTTGATCATTTCCCTTTGAGATTTCATCAAATCCCCGTTTTTATCATATCCCTGCGACATATATACAGCAAGCAATATTGCATAGTTCAAGTGTGTAGGGCAAAGCACCGTACTGATGAGTTCCAAAAAAGACTAAACCAGTGGTCTATGGTTTTCCATGCACATTCGAAACATGCAATATTGAAAAACTTCTAACATTATATTTTTATGTTTATTGTGCTTTTTGTTAATTGTTAAAAGTACCTAAGAGTATTTTATATACATTATACTACATTAATAATAGATTCTATGGACAACATGTACGTAGGTAGGTATGCTAACAATTAACAGTTTAATCTATACTATTTAATTTATTGTGTTGGCCACCATAGTTCGACTTGGTAATAATAGTAACGTCCCTTTATTTTAATTGAAAATACATTGTTGAAGTTAACAAAACGGTGTGTTAGAAAATAAAAACCATAGGATCAAAACGCAATACTCTTTGCAATCCCTCGCCTGCTTTGCTCTGTTTCTCTCTAGCCTCGCTTGTGATGACAGAAAAACAATGCAAAATTTTTTACAAAAGAGTGGTTACACTAGATAATGTGGTTTGTACAGTCACAGTCGCCTGTTAGTTAACATTCAGTGTGCTCAAAATTTAGGTTTTATATAATTACTAGCGGCCCGGCAGACGTTGTCCTGCCTAAAATTACTTTTCGTATTGAACTTTTGATTCATTAACCAAATCGTTTATTCAATGTGAAACATTTTTCTGATTACGTTTATGTTCAACCAAATATGTCGTTCCTATCGTCAGTTATGATCGCGAGCGCATACAAAAAATTATGATTTTAACAGTTTGTCCGAATTTTCCGATTTACGCCTATCCATATCATACAAAAATCCAATAGAAAAAAGCACTTTCAGTTTTTCCGAATTTTCCAATTTTCCGGGCAACTTTTCCAATTTTTCGTTGCTTAAAAACCTTATTTTTGAAAAGAATTAGCCAAATCGGTTCAACCGTTAAGCACTTTCAGTTTTTCCCGAATTTTCACATTTTCCGGTGGATTCTCCAAAAATTTTCTTTCATACAAACCTTATCCTGACAATTACGATCACAACAAAAAAAATCAGCCAAATCGGTCCAGCCGTTAAAAAGCACTTTTAGTTTTTCCCGAATTTTCAAATTTTCCGATGGATTTTCCAAAATTATGATTTTTACAGTTTGTCCGAATTTCCCGATTTACGCCTATACATATACAAAAATCCAATAGAAAAAAGCATTTTCAGTTGTTTCCGAATTTTCCAATTTTCCGGGCAACTTTTCCAATTTTTCGTTCCCTAAAAACCTTATTTTTGAAAAGAATTAACCAAATCGGTTCAACCGTTAAGCACTTTCAGTTTTTCCCGAATTTTCACATTTTCAGGTGGATTCTCTAAAAATTTTCTTTCATACAAACCTTATCCTGACAATTATGATCACAACAAAAAAAAAATCAGCCAAGTCGGTCCAGCCGTTAAGCACTTTTAGTTTTTCCCGAATTTTCAAATTTTCTGATGGATTTTCCAAAATTATGATTTTTACAGTTTGTCCGAATTTCCCGATTTACGCCTATACATATACAAAAATCCAATAGAAAAAAGCATTTTCAGTTGTTTCCGAATTTTCCAATTTTCCGGGCAACTTTTCCAATTTTTCGTTCCCTAAAAACCTTATTTTTGAAAAGAATTAACCAAATCGGTTCAACCGTTAAGCACTTTCAGTTTTTCCCGAATTTTCACATTTTCAGGTGGATTCTCTAAAAATTTTCTTTCATACAAACCTTATCCTGACAATTACGATCACAACAAAAAAAAAATCAGCCAAGTCGGTCCAGCCGTTAAGCACTTTTAGTTTTTCCCGAATTTTCAAATTTTCTGATGGATTTTCCAAAATTATGATTTTTACAGTTTGTCCGAATTTCCCGATTTACGCCTATACATATACAAAAGTCCAATAGAAAGAAGCATTTCCAGTTGTTTCCGAATTTTCCAATTTTCCGGGCAACTTTTCCAATTTTTCGTTCCCTAAAAACCTTATTTTTGAAAAGAATTAGCCAAATCGGTCCAACCGTTAAGCACTTTCAGTTTTCCCCGAATTTTCACATTTTCCGGTGGATTCTCCAAAAATTTTCTTTCATACAAACCTTGTCCTGACAATTACGATCACAACAAAAAAATCAGCCAAATCGGTTCAGCCGTGTAAGCACTTTTAGTTTTTCCCGAATTTTCAAATTTTCCGTTCGATTTTCCAAAATTATGATTTTTACAGTTTGTTCGAATTTCCCGACTTACGCATATCCATATCATACAAAAATCCCATAGAAAAAAAAAACTTTCAGTTGTTTCCGAATTTTCCAATTTTCCGGGCAACTTTTCCAATTTCTCGTTCCCTAATGCCACGTTCGGCCTCTGTTTTGTCGACGTTCCAAATTATTTTGTGCGTAAGCTCCAACTGAGCGCGTCGAACTCGACTGTATCCGTTGTTCCGGAGTTATAATGGATCGCGCTTGAGGCTTGAGAAATTCTTATTCGACTTGGCTCCAAACGCTGTCTACGCTCTTCGCGTACGCCGACCGATATTTCGACGCCTCACTGGTGGCATTTTTTCCAAAGAACCACCAAATACATGATCACCACCGATAACACACTGACAATTCAATTTTTAGAACTGTCAAACTGAACGTCACATTTTTGTTTGTCAAACAGATTTTCATACAAACTTTTACCTTCCAAATTTTCTACTTTCCGGGTGGATTTTCCAAAATTTTCTTTCATACAAACCTTGTCCTGAAAATTACGAACACAACAAAAAAGAAATCAGCCAAATCGGTCGAGCCGTTCTCAAGTGATGAGCTTACATACATGTGGCAATTGATTTTTATTTATATAGATTCGTGCCAATTTTTTTTCCTTAAGTTTATAATTTTTGTGAATTTTTTGGCAGAATTGAAACTCCTTTTTGTAAAACACCAACGTTTCGCCCCCTTGAGGGGGCTTTATCAAGGTTTTATTCAAAATTGTATAAATAAATAAAATTTTATTAAGAAAAAAATGTCACTTTTTTATACTTTATTTATACAATTTTGAATAAAATCTTGATAAAGCCCCCTAATGGGGGCGAAACGTTGGTGTTTTACAAAAAGGAGTTTCAATTCTGCCAAAAAATTCACAAAAATTATAAACTTAATCAAAATTTAGGATGTTAAATTTATAAAAATTTGGGGTTGCATTTTTGTTTCTGAATAATTCCTTATTTGCAGATATTTCTCATCCTGTTTCTTCTGCTGTATTTGCCAAGTTTTGCTATTCTGAGAAAATTCAAAAGGCATGGACAAGAAGACTATTATAGTACAGATGAAGATGAGGTCATAGTTTATCGCATTAGCACCTGGCTGTGTACTTTTTCATTCTCAGTATCAATTGGTGCTGTTCTGTTACTTCCAATTTCAATAGTCTCCAATGAAATTCTTATACTCTATCCGAATAGTTACTATATAAAGTGGCTTAATAGTTCACTCATTCAAGGTAGGTGTGAGATCAAACTTCTTATTATTTCTGTCTAGTTACAGTGGTTGTGGTAATGGCAATTAGGACTTACCTGTTTAACTTGCTTGTTTTGTATTCTTAATTTACCTTTCGTTACACAGAAAAGTATGAATAAAACGAAGCATTTGCTAAAATACTATACAGGGTGTCCCAGAACGTTTTACACAGGTTATAGCTCCAAAACTATAACAGATAATGAAATGGAACAACAACCACCTTGTAGTGTTGATGAAGGAGTACACAATCCGAAGAACGTAACCACCTCTGAAGCGGCCCTCTCCGACAAAAAGCACCCCGTATATTCCGTAAAGGAATATGACAAAGAATCAAATTCTCTATCGAAAATTTTTTTGCAATAAAAAATTGTCCCATCAGTGGTGGAGAAAACAGATTTTTTATTTATGTTTAAGTCGGCCATGGAATTATTAACATTTATTGGAACTGATAAACAAATGACTACCAACTACCGGCATAAATGTCGAAGTTAATTTGAGTTAACTGAAAAGTAGTTATCTGTTGTGTTCTGAAATGCCTGCTATATTTATGCCATATGAGAAGGTATGTGGACAAACGGCATGTAGAAGAAATTTATTGCCCAAGTTAGAAATGTGTGCTGCTGCAGAAGGACTCTGATTTGAACATTTGATTAACTGATTACATTATGTTTGAACTTTTTATTTAATATATAGTTTTAATAATTTCATGGCCAACTTAAAAATAAATAAAAAGTCTGTTTCCTCCACCATTGATGGGTCAATTTTTAATTTCAAAAAAATCTTGGATAGAGAATTTGATTCTTTGCCATATTCCTTCACCGAATATACGGGTTGCTATTTGAAAAAAAATAAGTGGGGGTGGTTTGTCAGAGATGACCGCCCCGGGGGTGGTTACAATCTTGGGGTTGTGTACTCCTTCATCAACACTTCAAAGTAGTTTAATTTCGTTATCTGTTATAGTTTTGGAGCTATAACCTGTGTAAAACGTTCTGGGAGACCCGGTATATAGTCCATTAGTGAAACGACGATTACTCTGAAGCTTTTTTTCGATGTTTTGTCTTATAAAACATATATTTATGCGGTCATTTTGTTTAAAACTAAAATTCATCAAACTACTGTAATTTACAGCATGAGCGTGTCGGCGCTAGAACCGGCAGACAGTACATGGTTTAAATCGTCCTCAAAAATGTCGTTAACAACCAAAGACGTTCTATTTCTATAGATACCAAAATACACTTTAATATCGCTGATAGCATGCGTGCGACAAGAAAATATTTTCAGTTCTAGTTTGAAGCACAAAAAAATTGATTTTGCATCTATATTCAGACAATAAGTCTAATCTAACATTAACTGGGTAAACTTGATTTCAATTCCGAGTTGTCCGTGTTAGTTGTCAAATTAGATACGAGAAAATTAAATCTTTTAGGATAGTGAGCATCGAGTAGGCAAGTTAAAATATTCTTAGGAATATTTTAAAAGATGAGCGTGTAGTTTCTTTAGTCAAGTAGCTGTTAAAGTAAAAGTAACAGAAATTCCTAGGTACAACTTGAGAAGCGATAATCGATAAGTTCATTTGCATTTGTAAAAATGACAAGGTGATTTGACGTTTAAATTTCATGCAATTTAATCAGCACACTACGCCAAAAAAATCATATTGACTTTTTGTCAAAAGAGACATGACGTTAACACGATAAAATTAGGTAGAAAAAGTTGGGGAGATTTAAAAGACATGTCTTTTACGTTAGAAATAAAGTACATATGCCGAATACATAGTATCTTTGTATCTATTAGTATAGAACGTCGTTAACAACACTAATTTTTAATACTCTCTTCCATTTTACGCTTTCTAAATATAAATAAATTCTTAAACCACCTATTAAATAAAGATTAAACAATAAATAACCCGAAGAAATAAACACAACTTAACCTCAAACCCTGTGCAGCAAACGTCAAATAATCTCCAATGTTAATGGTCTGATCTAAGCAAGACATATGTTCTTTTCTAAAGCCGGCTCCAAACGATATGGTCATTCGTCAAAATGTTAGTCAAGTAAAAATGCGTCAAATATTTGTAGACTGTTTGCCGAAAATTTATAGCGCCAAGTCGTTCATACACACGATGTGTTAATGTGGCAGTGTGAACACATGACAAATATGCCTCGAAGTATTCGTTACGTTATCCACACTATAAGCTCACTTGGCAATTTTTGGCTTGTCTACCCGCTTGTTTAAGTTCGCTAAATTTGCAGCGAATATGAGAAGATAATCAATTTCACCAGGTCATCAATCTGGTAAAATGTAAAAATGAAAGTGATGTAGTAAGTTCCGCGTAATTGTTTTTGCGGGTGCAAATCTAATCAAACAGAAAAGGAAATCTTGAAAAAGGAGATGGTGGATGCTACCTTTAAATAAAAGTAGACAACTTGTTAGACCATTCCATAATTTTCGAAAACACTAGATCATATAGGCAGGAAGTTCAAAAATTAAAACTTATAAATTAAAATACGTCCTACGAAAAGGCAAACTGTGAATGCATGGACGTGCTCGGGTTCGTTGCGCGGAGATTCGTCTGCTTTGATGTGTGCTTATTTACCGCCCTCGGAGCGAACCTTTAACACATCAAGTAAAATACATTCGTCCATGGTCCAAACGATGTGTCGTGTGTATTGCTTTGGCGAATATTTGACGAGTGCACACATCCTCTCGAATGCACATGCATGCATCATCCACACGATGCGGCATTTGTTAGCGCTTGTCAAACATTTGGCGTTTGGACAAATCTACGCACATGACCACATTGGCATACGTCGTATCGTCCACACGATGCTGCATTTGCTTACACATGGCGAATATCTGTCTAGTGACCACATCGTTTGGAGCCGGCTTAATAGGTACTGTGCTCTGTTTTAAAATATTTCTGAAATTAAGCTGTATTTTAAGTTATTTTTGAAAATGTAACAACTAGTTAGAAAGAGCAATCTATATGTCACTTCCAGAACCCCAGTTAAGAAATGCACTGAGTTTAAATAATTGGTGTTTAAAGTTTAAGTCCCATAATAAGAACTCGATGATAAGAATTTCGAAGTAGGATAGAGCGCAAAACAGGTAAAATAACCTAACTAATGGACTCGTTTTCTTCTTCTTTTTCATGTGACGGTATACTTCAAAAGTCAAGAAAGTTATCCATAAGTAACTGAAAGTATATGCACACAAATGATTTGCATGAGTTTCCAACTTTTATACACTCATTTTAAATAGGTAGGGTAGTTTTAGAACTTACAGTAACTGACGAAATCGTAAATGTGACAACATCGTGTAGTAAAATGGCAGGTGGCATTGACACAGTGACAACAACATCATCTGATTGTTGTGTCAAGTTTGGGTCTGTGCTTAATTCTTACACATTTATACAGAGCTAAATGTACCTATAGACCTCACCAATGGATAGTGAACAGAATAGTTCTTTGTGCAGGTTGGTATCACTAAAATATATTAAATTTATTTCAGTGGTCGGTATGTGCAAAAAGAAGGTTATGTTTATGTTTACTTATTGTTTGGTTTTCACGTTTCGCACCTCAGAACTTAGCAAATCCATATTGGTAATGTAAAAATCATTAATCATGTCACTACCATGGGCAAATTATCACTGTCGGCCTTAAAAAAATCCCTTTTCCATTGTTTTTATGAATGACAATCGCGGGACACAAGCGCACTAAAAGTCAATAACCGTGAACATAGATACAAGTTGATACAGAATATATGTACAGTTGCTATGATACCACGCCATGTTGTTTGGGCTATTATTTCATCATGCAGAGAGGGCGTTTTGAATTGCTGATTACTTCAAATATTAATTGCTAATTTATTACAAAATAAAATGCTGAACTGAAGGTGGATTCCAAACTCATATGTATCAAATATTGTATAACACTCATTAGATTTAGAATTTTCAGCTGTAGTGGAATACCCTATTGCCAAGTACATACGCCAGTTATCTGGGACCACCTTAAATCAAGTGTTACGTTGACATCTAGCAAGCGGCAACAGAAGAAAAGAACTTTGGCTTAGACCGCACGACATTGAAAGCAGAGAAGGTTAGAGGTGGTACCCCAATGGGCAATCGGACAATTTTCTTTTATTTCATGTCAAAATATTTTTCACCTAGGGTAATTAACTGAGAAAAATAATTAATAAAAATTGTCCCTTGTATGGCCGACCTAATAAAAGTCGGGATATATCTGTTTAACACACGTGCAGCATGCAGCTGCCGGGGGCGTGACGTCACTTTGGTTACTTGCCGCCGAATAAATTCTGCGGCGAAATGGCAATGTTTAAGTGCTTCCTAAAACGAAGTGTCAAAATTTTAATCATTTTTTCATTTGTGTGGGGTCTTAAATGGGTATAATCTTTGGTTCAAGAGCAAAATTTTCTAAAAATTTGTTACTGCATGTATCACTTAATTTGAGTGGTGACACCATTATTTAAAGTAGAAAGAAGAATAATCGAAATCATCCTTACTTGGTTGAGATTTCACTGGTAGGTGATTAGTTTTTCTTCATGTGGAAATTTGCGCCGTGTGTTTGTGAATTTGTGAGTTTGCGTTTGTGTGGGTGATCTCTCTGACTATGATAAAATTCCGCATTTGTTTGTGTTTTGAGTTTGCCATATAGTGTATAAGCTTACGATACTACATACTTAGCAATTTTATGTCATATTCTTTCTGCATATTGCAGAAGATTTCGTCATAATACGTACTAGGAAGGGTGCGCAAAGGCAAATCGGTGACTTAACAATCAATGAATTGGAAGAAGCTATAAGGGTGATTATATTTGGGTTGTATTTAACCGAACACCAAAGTAATATTGAATTGATCTCTGAATAAATGTCTTTTGTCACTAAAAATTACATTCGAGCATTAAATTTTGAGCACTAAATTATTCATATTTGATCTGAAAAATATAAAGTTTTGTAACCTGTTTATCATTTTCAGCACGAAATATTTGTTTTTGGCACCAGAAATCGTACTTGAGCACCAACATTTGAGCGCTTAAATATGCGAACTTCGCTGTCAAATAAAACAAGATTTGGTAGTATATATAATATATTTAAGCACCAAAACAGAAGCAGCAAAAATAATATATATCGCCCCAAAAATTAAGAAAACTTTCTTGAACTGTTTATTTTTATAACGTCAAAAATAATCATGCCTAGGAGTATAGAGATGTCTAACATCAAAAGTAAAAATAAAAATACATTCTGATTGTAAAAAATACAAAATATTATGCATTATTATATTATTGAACAATGAGAGCTGGCCTGGCTCTTGTTGGCCGTCCCCTCTTTCTTTTTGACCCTATGGGAATGTTTTTTGCTTCAGGAGGAGGCACAGCGTACTTTAGTCGAATGGCCATTCCAAGAATATGCTTGCACATATACTCCTTCATAAACATTGGACAGTTACAGGTACCTTCCAGAAAGTCATATTTTTTTTTCGGCAAAGAAACTTCCCATTCGCTAAAACACTGTGTCTTATAGTCATCGAAGTTTTTCCATGGCTCGTCGAAGGATTGCAATTCTAATGCATCGCCACTCGGAATTCTAAAATGTGTTTTGTCCTCATAATCATGTTCCATGGGTACTCTTTAGGCATTTTAGCCCACTGGTAGGCCTCAGTCCACTGTTTCAAAGTCACGGTTCGTTGCTTTGAAACTGTAAAATTTTGAAGTCGATACTTATTTGACCATTCATTTACCATTTCAGAAGCGATCACTAAAAATCGAGAAAGAGGGTAGCGTTCTCGAAGTGTGTTGCTATCTTTAATAACCCTGTTAAAGGATTCTAATCCATTATTCGTTGACGGTGTTCCAATTGCAACACCTAAATACCAGTTTCGATTCTGAATTAACCACTCTTCGTTAAAGTATTTCAAGAATTGTTTTTCATTTGCCCACTTATCAAGAAATGCTTGTGACGCCTTGTTGAATATTTCAGGAGAAGCTGCCATTTGCAAGGTATCTATATCATGTAACATTGCTTTTTGTGAAGTTTTCTCTACTAACTGTTCGAGTCGGGTTTGAATTTTTTTCTTTGCATGCGCCCAGCACATCCTCACCGTTACGTTAGGTCCAAACACTTCAACGAAAGCATTCTGTATACTTTTAGCAGCATCGCATACTAACACGGTTGGGCGTATGTTGATTTCATAGAGAGAGAATGCACATGTCTTTAGTGCATTAAATAAAAATTTAAAGTCGGATTTCTGTTCCGTTGTAGCAACTGATAAAGCAAATGGATGAAAATGGCGATCCCGATCAGAAGTTCCTATTATGAGAACTGGGAATCCCTGCCAAATAAGCTTATAGGTTGCATCGGCGTGAATAATTTTGGAATCCCGTGCCAGACCAATTAAGTATTTTGTTGAAAACACAAAACGAAAGCCTGTTGTTAACTCATCATTCGCTGTTTCATACGAAATCACAAAAAACGAATGATCATCATCAGGTACTTGGGAATGTGTTTGCAGCCATCCCTCCAATTCACCTAAACTAATTGTAGATGGTCCATATTTTGCACGACGCCGGCCAGAAAGATAGTTATTTAACTGTGTTGAAGATGGAAGCTGAATATCTGGTATTTTAGCTAAATTGTTCATAATCGCTTTTGGTTTTAAAAGAAGATCGAATAGTTTATCAATTTCTTCTCGAACTCGTTTACTGAGACCATATTTTGAACGCGATTCGATAGATTCGTGATTATGAGACGCTTCAGTTCGAAAGAAAAGAACGTTTTCAGAAGCTGCGTCGAAAAGTAAATAGATTGTCGCTGAACACTGAATTCCTCGACGTTTCGCTTCCCTACAACGGTAATATCTTTTGCGCCCTACCTCGGTTAGGTGGGTTTTTAAAATAGACCAGCATTTTTCCTTCTTGATTGCTTCTTCAGCTTCCTCAGTGTTGGTAAAAGTTTTTACGTGAATCCATGTTTTATTCTGTTTCCGTCGTTTTATTGGCGATGATAAGTTTTGATCAGACTCCGATTCTGAATCTGATTCAAGATATGGAACCTCGGCATTATTTCTATTACAGCTGTTGTGTGAGCTACTACTGGCCGCGTCCATGGGTTTTTCCGTCATTCTACTGCCTACTTTTTATGCCCCTAATAATTTCTTTCCGTTGTATAGGTACACTAAAATAAATATAAATAACTCAAGACGGTAGGAGCACTAAAGATATAAAACAAAGAATGGCGCAGGGCCGAGTTGCGTTTAACAAAAAGAAACAACTGTTATGCTCGAGAACGGTTAATATAGAGACTAGGAAGAGACTCTTAACGTCGTATGTATGGAGTACGGCATTATACGGGTGCGAAACTTGGACAATAGGAGAAGCGGATAGAAAAAGAGTAGAAGCGTTTGAAATGTGGTGCTACAGACGCATGATGAAGATACCGTGGATAGATAAGGTTAGCAATAGGGAAGTATTAGAAAGAGTTGGGGAAAAGCGAAAGGTATGGAAAACAATAAAGAGTAGGAGAGATAGGATGGTAGGACACCTTCTAAGACACGAAGGAATAGTTCGTGACATACTAGAGTCAGAGATAGGAATAAAAAGAGGTAGGGGTAGGCCTAGATTAGACTACTGCTCTCAAATAGTTAGGGATGTAGGATGTTCTACTTTTAGGGAAATGCGTAGGTTAGCTCAGGATAGAAAAGAATGGAGGTACGCGTCCAACCAGTCTTCGGACTGAGAACCTTATGATGATGATAATATAAGAAAATTTGGATACCCATTTTTGAGTGGCATTGAACAATAAATCGTCCGTCATCTTTAATTACCACATGCGACGCCGAAATCTCATAAAAAGACTTTAAGCCAGGTCGAATCAGAAACGATAAGAATATCTGCCATATTGGCGCCGCATTCTGGTTCTCAGGCCTTTTCAACGATTGGTAAAAGTGAATGTTTTATGTTTTGAATTGAAAGAAGATTACAATACTGGTATTTTATATACGTTAAATTGAATTCGTTTACATTAGCCAGACAGTCAAGCTTTTTGGAGACACCCTGTATGACGTATGACCTAAAGTACTTTTAAAATAAGAACCCATTTTCCCACTACTTTCGTATTTGAAATTTTCCTTTATGTTTTATAGCTAGAGCCCAACCTCTTCCACATCTTCGATTTTGAGACACCCCGTATAACCACCGAAACTAATTTTAAAATTCAGAGGGCACATTTCCTTACAACTTTTGTACTTAAACTTTTTCTCTAGGTATCTCTTAAAATTTTCTCGCTAGTCAACACACAGAATGTTGGGACACTCTGTATACGTGCCGCTTTTTAAGACATCCTGTATGATCGACTTTTTTTAATGCGAGGGGCCGATTTCCTTACAATTTTTAAATTTGAACTTTAATCTTTTAGTTTTTACTTAGACTCCACATAAACAAAGAATGTTGGGACCCCATGCACATGGAACTATTTTCTTGGGTACCTACCCTAACCCGTGCTGCAACTCCGTAAACCCCCTGATACCGACTTTGAATTGAATTAAATCAGAAATAATAATTTAATTATAATTTGTTTTGTCTTGTTTAAGTATTCATAAATACCATATGTGTAACTATACAGTGCCCGTCTAAAGTCCGTTCCCCCCCTACTAATTTTTGAACCATTTGAGGTACATCAATGAAATTCGGCACAAGGTAATCACAGGTCACAATATATTTTTTGACGTAACAATGGTAGCTGTCAGTCTCAAGATGGCGGTCGAGCGCCATTTTGAAACAAAATTTTAAATGGGAGGGAGGGTCATGTGACACCTCGTTTTAAAGGTCTTATCGAGTGCAATATCATACTAAAATATGGCGTCGATGTCTTTTGTTAAATTTTTAAATTTTAACATTTTTCTAACAAAATTTTATTCTAATTTGTAGTGAAATTTCTTAATGAAGTTGACCAATAAGAGGAGAAAAGAGAGTTTATTAAGGAAAAACTACCGTTAGATGGTAAGTTCTTCCACCTTCTCCAAAAATCAAAATCGCTTCAAATTTATCGTCTAAGCTACGAGCCATGGTCACACTTTTCCTAAATGAAGGAACTAAACATGCCACATTTGACAAGTAGAAAACAAGATGTTACCGCGACAACGAATTTTGTTTCTCATACAAACGTGATTGAGAGCAACATTCATGGTTATTTAGAAATTTGATTAGCCACCATTTTGTAACGTTTTCAGGTATCGACGCCATATTTTAGTATGATATTGCACTGGATAAGACCTTTAAAACGAGGTGTCACATGACGCCCCTTCCCATTTAAAATATTTTTTCAAAATGGCGCCCGACCGCCATCTTGAGACTGACAGCTGTCATTAATACGTCAAAAAATATCTTGTGACCTGTGACTACCTTGAACCGAATTTCATGGATGTACCTCAAATGATTCAAAAATTAGTAGGGGGGGAACGGACTTTAGACGGGCACTGTATATACGTATCTACCTATACCTAACATAATATAAAATGTATCTATATTACTTACCTAGTATTTCCAGAAAACAAATGAATTGATTGACACTATGTATGTATTTTGAAAACTTCTAACCCTCGCTCTAACCTAACAATCGACTGTGTTATTCCTTCTGCTAGCAACCTGGTGGATACATGCAATGCACCACGCCTGCGGTTTATTGGCGGGAATTAAAACCGTCTATAATTTTTCGGCTCATTTATTATGTTTAGTGCTTAGCCAAAATTTTTTAGCTGCAGCTTATTTTTTTTGGGCCTATTAACTATTACTGGATATTAACGATTAACTTTAGAGACCATTAAATGTTTTTGTAACTCATTCATTAGTTTATGTCCTCGCTTACTTTATCTGGTGATTTTCATAACACTTTTTGTGCTCAAATGGTTCATTTCCGGTAGCGGTATTTTGGTGCTCATTTATTAATTTTGGTTCCCAAATATTACTTAGGTGGCAAAGGATAAACATTGAAAGGAAAAATTGGTGCTCAGTAATTATTTTGGTGCTCAAATAAAATATTCCCATTATATTTGTATTACAAGATGGAGCCTTTGAAGAGGAAGAACAAGATCTGCAACACATTAATAACGTTGAATTGAAAAACCTGACTTTTAATGCTAAATCCATTTTTGGATGAAGAGGGATTGATCAGGGAGGGCAGGCGATTAAGCCATTCGAATCTATCTCGTGATCAAAAACATCCCTACATTTTACCAAAGCATCACGCCACTAAACTCATTTTTAAAAAAGAACATCTCCATTGTGGGCACGAACAACTTCTATCAATTGTTAGACAATGTTATTGGCTATTATCTGGGAGAATACTGGCAAAACAAACAGTTAGAAATTGTGTTTAATGCTTTCAGTATAAATCAAGATTTAATTGTCAACAAATTATGGGAGAATTACCAGAACTAAGAATATTAGAACTGACTCGACCATTCATAAAATGTGGAATCGACTACGCGGGTCCAATACAGACTCGCGAAGGAAAAGGCAGGGGAAGAATTCATACTGTTAAAGACTATATAGCAGTGTTCATTTGACTCGCTATTAAGAGGTGGGTATACCGCGAGCGATTTGTCGAGTTTGTCCGTAAGAGGCCCATGTATTCCTTGCGTTGCCGGCTCTTTGCAAGGGTTTACAAAATACAGTTTTGTGTTACCAATTCTTAACCGATTTTAATTTTAAAAAGCTAGCTGGCATCGCAAAACTTCGAGCATGTTGCCTACATCGAGTTTTTTCTCATAAATTTGCAGCAGTAACATGCAGTGGAACGTAAATATGACTGAAATTGCGTTAATTTTGTGCATTTTAAATATTTTTTTCTTGATTTCACAGTGAGAAAATTGAAAAAAGTCGCATGTAGGATTCAATTCCAACCTTTTAATTATGCACTAGAAAATTTTCACATTTCTAACTTCAAGAATGGCATAGTAATCTTTTAGATTAGAAAGGCTGTTTTTCACCTAAAATCGAGCGGTATAACCTCCTCTTAAGGCGATCCATCTGGAACTTGTAAGTTCCCCAAGTACAGAAGTTTTCCTGGTAGCCTTAAAGAGATTTTTGTCCAGAAGGGGCTTACGCACAGATGTACCTATATTCGGACAACGCAAGCAATTTTACGGGTTCTAATAGGGAACTAAGGGCAATTTATGAGTTGCTGTCAAATAATAAGGAAGAATTAATTTCTAAACTAGCGCAACAAAGAATAAACTGACATTTCGTTCCTCCTAGAACTCCACATTTCGGCGGCATATGGGAAGCGGCGGTTAAGTCCACATAGAGACACCTGAAAATAACAAATAATCTAATAGTCACCTTTGAAGAGTGCTATACGCCACTAGCCGGTGTAGAGGATTGTCTAAATTCTCGCCCTTTGACCGCACTTCCCTCAGATCCAAACGATTATCAAGTCTTACTCCTTCACACTTCCTTGCTTATGGAACCCCCTGAACTGGACCTTCAGTCCACGCTAATAAATTGTCTCAAAAGATGGCAACACCTACAAAGAATCCGGCAACATTTTTGGCAACGGTGGAGTCGAGATTACCTACATCAGCTCCAGGCGCGCTCTAAGTGGGGCAAAAAGGGCAACAATGTCGACGTGGACACCCTCGTGGTCATCAAAGAAGATCATCTTCCTCCCTTGAGCTGGCAATTAGCTAGAATAGTGGAAGTGCGATGATGTTGTGCGGGTGGTTTCTGTAAAATCAAATGGTGGGGTATATAAACGCGCGATAAATAGGTTGTGCGTTTTGCCTATTGAGTAGATAATTTTCGTTAAAGAAGCATGATGTTAATTTCATATTATTACCATTGTTTTTTTACTTTCTGAAATTGTATTTATTCATATTTTCATTATGTCATTTGGCTTACCTTATTGTTTATAAGATTTATGTTCTTCTTTTGAAGTACTGCATTATATCAAGGCGGGCGGAATGTTTGATATTTTGATGTTGACTATTATTATAATGTCTCTGGGATAAATGTTTTTGGCATTTTGCTTTAGTGCGTACGCATGTGTAAAATTTCTAAAGAGTACCAGGTAAAAATTCAAGGAAGCGTGTTTGCTAAAAACGTGTGTGGTTTTATTCCAATTTGTACACCAAATAAATTATTAAAATTAACCAACAAGCTTTTATTACAGTTGTTATCCATCCTGATTAAAAGGCCTGCCCATTTTAGATTCTTTTCATCTAATTTCTCTTTTAATGACTTTACATTAAGGTTTTTGAATAATTTATACTCGTTCATATCTTGCAATAGGTTATATATTTTCTTATGTTTCCTTCAACAATTTTGCTTGCTTAGCGGAATATTAGGATACACTATACTCATGCTCAAGTAGTGTGCTATGGTGCTTGTCTTTTTGCAAGTCTGCAGGATACTTAACCTAACATATCTTGTTACTTAGGCAATAACTTGTGTGCCGTTTGACATAGACAAAATTTATCTACGGTACATTATTAACCGGCAACAAATTCTGCAACAGTGCCAAATTGAAATCTAGTGTTTATCTTTTGAAATAAGGCAGCATGAAAATAGTATAATTTGTAAATTGTAATCAAACAGGGTCCATAACATTAAAGAGGGTTAGTCCATGGATATGGTGCTGGGGGGACTCCTTCTTTTGACAAGTTTGGTTTTCTTGAATGATCCATAGACATGGAGCAATAAAGTTCCTTTATGTATGGAATCCACACTTATTTGTTTCGCCTCCTGTATCTAGTTAATATTGTTTAGTAGACCTACCCACTGTGACTCAATGAAATGGAGCACCAAATGTACCAAATTATAATTTGTTGACTTAACTGCAAGAACTGTTATTTTTATTAATTTTTTTTCAGGCTTATGGAATTACGTATTTTTGTTTTCCAATTTGTCACTCTTTATCCTGCTGCCATTTGCGTACCTCTTTACTGAATCGGAAGGTTTCTTTGGACATCACAAACGTTTGATGAGTCGAGTTTATGAAACATTTATAGTTTTGGTTCTTCTTACTATGGTTGTACTCGGCATTATTTTTGTAATAACTGCTCTTTTCGACAAAGACAGGTCTGGATTCGAAACATTGTTAAGTGAGTTCAGTTCAATTTGTTTCTTATGTGATTTGTGCCTCTATTATTTTTGAGAAATTCTGTAATGCACAAATGGTGAAAATTACATTCGGGCTTGTTTTTTATTTTACAGATCTTTGGAGCTATTATCTACCGTTTTTGTATTCTTGTATATCATTCTTAGGTGTTTTATTGTTGTTAGGTAAAATATAAAATTTTTCTGTAGGCCCTTAACATAAGTACTTGTTGTTTTTTGTTTTAGTTTGTACCCCATTGGGATTTGTACGATTATTTGATGTTGTTGGTCAATTCCTTATCAAACCACAATTTCTGCGTGATATAAATGATGAATATTTTGCATGTGCTCTTGAAGAAGAGTGCTTAAGGAGAAGACTTAAGCATGTTCAGAGTACTGGCAAATTATATGCTAGTCCTGTCCCTATGGCGGTTACTGAATGTAGCCCTATATACCATGAATATAGCAAGTTTTCGAGCAACCTTTTGAGACTGAGAAATGGTGAATTGCAGATGGGCCTAGGAGGACAGTTGACAGAAGTAGAAACGCAAAGAATCTTATTAGGTATGTTTTCGTAGTGATTTATTTCAATATCAGTTGCATTTTTAAATAATTTTTTGTATGAAGTATATAGGTAATTACAGTAAGTAGTGTCATAGTATACAGTATATTGTCGGCACTTTGGTCTGCTTTACTCGAATTTGCCATTGAGTGCTACGACTACGTGTGTCTGAGTCAAACTGATCATGATAAACGTGATACATTTAGTGATTGTGAGAACGTTTTACATCCATTGCAAGCCAAAAGAAATTCCTTATTTATATTTGATGAAGTAGCTTGCAACAAACGGGATTTTATTCGAGAGTATTTCAGTAGGGGTAGGCATAAGGATGTAAATTCGTTTTACTTGTGTCTACGGATAATTAGAGGAGAGGATGCAAATCGGCGCTATTCCACGATGCAAATTGGATGGCATCGTTCTTAGCTATGTCAATTTGAAACCGGTAGATGTCATTGAATCACTAACGTCCCGATTTTTCTTAATAGTTAAACGGTGTTTCAGGGAATTTTATTCAATATTTCTGAATATGTATAAGGCAATAAAATTGATCAAAAAATTTCTGTGGGAGCTTAGTTACAAAGGAATGGTATAACATAATTTTTTGTGAGTTTTATTTTTGCTAAAGATTGTATAAGGCATAACTAACCTAAATAACCTATAAAAGTTTTTCCACGTAAACTTTTAAAACTGTAAATAAATGTAAAACAGGTTCCTTGATATGCAAGTACAGTTAAGAACTAAATTAAAAATTAAGCATTGAAGCATTTATGCGCAACAATTAAGAATTATAGAAGTTGACCAATTCTTAACTCATCAAGCTAGTCCGTGCAAATTTGTCATCAATTTTGATCTAAATAACCCAAAAAATTGGGCAAAAATCATATAATTTGTTGAATCTATTCCGCAGGGAAAATACTTCTAATTTAGTGTTGAAATCACAACAATTCAAATAATGTTGAAGGTTATACTCGGATGCCAAATGTTAAATCTTAATTCTTAGTTCAAGTAGCATAAACCTAACACATTTGTTGGATCAAGAACCTTGACGTAAATTCACTATGAATTCTTAATAAGTTAACCCCACACGCCAAAAGACAGTGACACAGTAATTAAACTCGACACGTGTTTCGCTTACAACGTCAGCATCCTCAGGAGTTGAAGATTAATCTAAATCTAAACTTATGCTACATGGCATAAATACATACCCCCACTACTGGGCTACGTTCAAAAATTGCAGATGGGTAACTCTAGCGTGACTCTCGCCAAAACTTCCGTTCAGAAAAGAGTGAAGTCACGCCAACGTTAACTTAACCCTCGTTCATAAACTATTAGAGTTACAACGGCGTGACGCCCTCGTCAACTATCTTTTTTACTTGGGGAATATTCCCTCGTCATGCGCAGTACATAAAGACGCCTTGTTTTGGTTCACAGTATAGTTTGGCTTGAACAACTGCTTATCAGTAAAAATCAAATCTTACTTTTCTTGAATCCTTCAGAATAACCGAGAGAATAGCATTATTAATTATAGGTAATAATGAATTATAATAGCTCACAGGCAGTTCTTAGAATCCGGATATGACCTATAATGTGCTCCAAGTAATATTTTATCTGCAATGAAGCGATCTTCTTTTTCACGTCAGTGTCCTCTTCATATTACAAGTAGAGAGGCAGTGAATTACATGTTGATAATATAATAATTTCTCCGACAAGTTATAAATATGTATATTATTATTTCCTTCCATTTAGAAATAAGGTTAGGGTTTAAATGACATTTTTGAAAGTTCGTATTTTACATCACCCAAAAATGTTCAGAAAAGCATCCATCTGGAGTAACTTTTTTGTGACGTCACATAACACTCACATCACCTGTCACTCTCATATTACCCTTTTATGAACGTACTCCTGAAGTAAAATGGATCGATAAACCTATAGGGTCTCTTAGAACTTTTCGAACATAAGGGCAATAAAATTGGTTTCTTAGAACTGAAGGGTAAGTATTTATGGCTAGTCTTAATTCTATCTACCTGATAAGTCTATACAGGGTTAAGTTTGGAACCGGATCATAATTACTGTTAAGAGAACTACGTTTATTTTTATACAGGGTGGATTATAAAAAACGCCCCAAGCCATAATTCCATCATTTTTAAAGATATGGCAATACTTCTTTGAACAAAGTTGCACAGCTTATTGTCATCTATTTTTTGGGATAGATACCCAATCAATGCCGCTTCCTGTTTAACACGTTCGTTGCGTACGTCGCAAATGTTGCGCTCGGCTCCCTTTGGGAACTATGCGAGCGACGCACCGCTTGCGCTTAGGCGATATACCTGTTGAAGCCTGCCGTATTCAGTCAGCTTGCGAGCGGGGATGTTGAGCGTGGGCTAGCGTAGCTGGAAGGGTTTGGGACTAAAAATTTCGCGTGCAGTTTTAACATTGAATTTTTTCAACATGAGTAGCAGCAAGGCGGGTCAGCCCGGTTTATCGCATGTGAAAAAAGGAAAAGTTTCGACGAAGTCCTGGAAAGATAGTAAGTTTATGCTCATTTATTAAAAATACGTGAAATAAAAAGGCGACTGCATGTTTTACTACTCGCAAATGCAAATATTTTTGTGATTTATGTTTTGTGAAGTAGCTATTTGGGTGGGTACAATGCAAGTGAGTAACAGTAATGATTTTTTTAGGGAGACCACTTTCTCTCGCTGAATTGGAAAGAATTTTAGAGGAGTCGGACTTCAAAAATGAATCTTACCCCTCGGGCAGCGAAAAAAGTTCCTTATCTAACGATTTTATTTTGTTTATACCAAATATTGATTTGGGGGGTAAAAATGTGTGGTCTTTTTGTTAGAAAGTAAAAATAAACTATTTTGTTCATGAAGGTGTCGTATGATTTCTTTCATAATTTTATATATAGGTATATACTGATGCGTGTTAAGTTGTCACCTCCGGCATACGAACGGGGCGTTCAAGCCTCCGGGTCTTATAGTGTAGCTAGATCAAAATGGAATGTATATATAGGGTGAGGGGAAGCTCTAGTTTCCGGATTTCTAGAGAGGGGAAAAGATTTTTGACTTTTAAAAAATCATATATGGAAACCACGGTGTGTATCTGGTGACCTCCGAAATCTGTGTATGAGCAGATACTGGGGTGCCTTTGTCACCTCCGACAGTGTTGCCATATTGCCGGAGGTCACATAGTTATATGTATATTGTATATCCACACTTTTTAAGAATCAGTTTAATCAAAGATGTTTTATTTATTTTCTGTAGCAAGTTGGGTTTCCGAGCCGCGCACGGACATTCGCGCGCCAAATTGAAATACTGTTTCTGGTGGCGCAAACGTGCGAAAAGGGAATTGGAAACTGCCAGAGAATTTGAGCTAATCTTGTGTCGTGGACTTAAGTCGGCCGTATTTAAATCTTCATTCTAGGCAAATTTCAATATAGTGCACAAGTGCCTCCGTCATACATCAGATTTTCATTCTAAACAAAACAAATGCACGTGTCATTTGACGTTTATCATTTTTATTTACAACGACTTAAGCTAATTTTTGCAATACACGGTGTCCCGGTGAAGGTGGGAAATCTCTCGGGTGCGTATAGATTACACAAAAATAACACCCCAAGTTCATATAAAGTTTTCTCCTACGACCTTCCCCTGCCGAGTGAAGAAATTTGCTTGCGATTCTATGCAATATCGGTCGATATTTAGAAAAGTTAATTTAGAGAAGGGTGGAACTGTTGGATTATTCAGCGCTTGTTAATTGATTATTTATTGTTTAATTGTTTATTTCTTGTTGTTTTGTTGCTTAATTATTGTTATTATAAGTTAGGTATACAAATCACTTATAATTGTAAATGTTGGTAAAAAGTCGCTTGTAAATAAAATTGTTAAATACTAATTACGTAACAGTACTTTTGGAGTAACCAGGAACATAACAATTGCTATCTGCTGAAGCCTTAAGGCATGACAGAATTCAATTAAGTAAGTTTCATAAGCAGTACTCATTGCTCTTTTTAAACAACACAGTAGTTCGCATAAGCGTTAAACAATTTATAATATGATCCCAAAGAACTTCTGTGACAACTCCGGCGCCCCCTTTTTAAATTTCATTTTTCTGTTTGGGAATTTACAAATTCCGCATGGAAATTTCCAGTTGATTATTTGGAAATTTTCAGATTGTATTTGGAAATTTCCAGATGGTATTTAGAAATTTCCAAATAGTCAACTGGAAATTTCCGATTCAAATAAAAATTACCTTGGCCGTTCAGGGCTTCCGTAGTTACCACTTCATACACTTATGTATGTACAATTATTGTTTTCATTGTATAGATAAGTATGTTAGGACCAAAGACCGATTTCGGCCAATGGTCGAAAAGAATGACCAGAACGCATTCTGGATATCACCGAATTGCCAAAGTCCGATGTGTCGCGTTGTGGTCGCTTTAAGTAGAACAGAACGCGTTCTGGGATTTCTATTATTGCCAGTACGCGTCGTTCACTGTAACACCAACGCCCAAAAACCGATTTCACGCCTGTATCAAAGCACAGGTCTAAAGCATTCATAATTTTCTAAAGAGCTCTTGTCTAGTATTGAAACAGAAGAGATGTTGGACACAAAATCCAAAAACTATCAAAATTCTAAATAAAATTATAGCAGAAAAAGCCCGAAATGTCGCATTCTAGTTCTGTCGGGACTGGTCAGGTCCAGTCAGATCTCGCAAGTTTGCTATCTACAATCTCTCGTTTAAACGATATTCACGCTTTTATGTAGTTAATATTTTCACTCTTCACTATTTGGTAGAAATCCATGATTAAATAAAAAATTACTTCGCGTACTACCAATAAGTATAACAAAATTATTTTATTTAACCGGTTTCAAGATCTACAAACGATCCCATCATCAGAAATGTTTAAGAAAAATTTTTCTTAAACATTTCTGATGATGGGATCGTTTGTAGATCTTGAAACCGGTTAAATAAAATAATTTTGTTATACTTATTGGTAGTACGCGAAGTAATTTTTTATTTAATAATTCACGCTTTTACCTTATTGCCCAAAACGTGCTCTAGTTAGTATGAAAAAGTAATTTACTCCTGTGATCTGACTTAAGTTCTCAGACATTAACAGGCCCGAAAAAAATTGACCCTAAATTTTGGGTTTTGGTAATTTTCGAACTACGTCTAACATCTACAGTCTTTTCTTTCTACAGATTGAATAATATAAATATAAGACAAGAGTTCTTTAGGAACTGATGAATCCTTTGGACCTATTCTTTGATACAGAATGCATTCTGGTCGTTTTTTCCGGTCATTGGTCGAAATCGGTCTTTGATCCTAACAGATACATACAGACTATCCCCGTAGAGCGGCAATTTTAGATTACATACAGCTTTATATCTTTTAAAGAAAAGTTTTATGACAAACATATTTTCACTTGCACAAGCATCTTCTGCACAATACCCAATTTTGCGTTTTTATGCAAATCATTTAATATCAGAAAACCACACAATCAATGAAAACTATGAAGTTCTACATTTAGAAAATAAAGGAATATTAAATTAAACTTAGAGGCATTAGAAATAAATAAACTTAAAAAATCAAATATTACATTAAATGATCAAATAGATTTAAATTTTTCACCATTGTTAAATATCTTTCACAATTAGTAATAAAATTTCAGCCAGGTAAAAACAGATAAAAACAGGTATAAATATGAGTTTAACATTGTAAACAGTTGTTCAGTACCAACATCTGAAGAAGCCACTGTGTAGGCGAAACAATTGTCATGTTTAATTAATAATAAATTTACGAAAACCTAGACAATCTTGTCTCATTTAAATTAGTGAAAATATATCAATTACACGCAAATACTGTTCCATACCCAGAAGGTCCTTCCTTTGCGAGCATATCGAACAGGTTTCCGCGGGAAAGTGGCAGATCACATATGCGCTACACGCACAGATTAAGATTGCGACGTTGCCATGTTTCGGAGGTGACAACTTAACAGGCGAGTTACGAAGCATGGTTATATATTTCGGAGGCGGTAAGGTTACGTCTTTTTCTTGAGAAATGCGACACCAGCGCCAACGGTATATGCTTGAACTAAACTTCATTTTTATGAGTATGGGGGTATCTTTGTGACCTCCGTCAAAAAATTCGTTTTTGCGCTCAAAACTCCATCTGGCCGAAGAAAACATTGAAAACAAGGCGAAACGTTGTCGCCTCCGAAATCGGAGGTCACAGCGGTATATATGAGGTGGCAAGGTTACCTGCATGATACGCAGCGGAGGTGACAAGATACCTTTCATCAATATATAGTATATGTACCATATATTATATATATAATAGTAATAATAATGCAATTATTTTTTATTTATTATATCCCATTATTACTAATTATAATTTTCAGTCAGCAATAAAACTTATTTATGTATATACAAGGTGTTTCTAAATTGAGTACCATAAATTTAGGAGTTTGTAGAGAAAGTTAAAATAACACTAAAACACTTATATAGTTTTGTACAAAAACGCTTCCCTTCCAAGATACAGGATGTTATAATGCCAACTGGCGTATCAGTTATTTAGCTATATATGTAACTAGAGCAGCCTGAGGAATCTAAATTTTTATGGGCAAGTGCTACTCAAAACTGCAGATAGTCCAGCAATATTTTAAGTGTAATACGATAATTCAGTGGCGTAGGAAAAGGGGTCGTGTAATACCTTTTTGTTAATAAAAAGTTTGAGGTTAGGTTTTTTGAAAATATCGTTTTATTTTTAGATTCTCTAATCAAAATACTGCAAAAAAGATACTCTTTCCAAATATCTCTAGAGTCTTTCGTTTTCGAGATATGCACGATTTTATGTGGCAGTGCTATTAAAATATTGTCTTTGTTTTGCTGTATTCGTGGCTGTATTATCATTAGTTATGTAAAACTTGATAACAAAATCATCTAGAAGTGCTTGCAGGTATAAATTACGAAGGTACCTACAAAAACATGTAGCAATCATATGCGTTTTTCTTTTTCGCAAATCAACCACAAATAGGTAATACCCCAGTTCTCATGAGCACTGCTACATAAAACCACAAATATTTCAAAAACGAACGACTTTAGAGATATTTAAAAAGAGAATCTTTTTTGTAGTATTTTGATTAGAGAATCTAAAAATAAAACGATATTTCCAAAAAACCTAACCTCAAACTTTTTATTAACAAAAAGGTATTACACGACCCCTTTTCCTACGCCACTGAATTGTCGTATTACACTTAAAATATTGCTGGATTATCTGTAGTTTTGAGTAGCACTTGCCCACAAAAATTTAGATTTCTCAGGCTGCTTTAGTTACAGATATATAGCTAAATAACTGATAGGCCAGTCGACATTATAACACTCTGTATTTTGGAAGGGAAGCGTTTTTGTACAAAACTATATAAAGGTTTTAGTGTTATTTTAACTTTCTCTACAATCTCCTAAATTTATGGTACTCAATTTAGAAACACCTTGTGTATATAATTGAATATATACATATTCAGCAGTACAATTGGGCCAATATTGGTCTAATGAGGGTCCAATATGGTTACAAGGGGCCTGCATTGGCCCAATATTGGCTCAATAACCTGTGCTACTTAGGGACGCTTACAGCACGTCACCAGCACTGCCGACCAAAATTGGTCGGCACAGCTGCCGACGCACGGTATGCGTTTTTCAAAAAATATGAAAAAACTTTCAAAAATTACTATTATATACTTAAAGGAATACATAAATACAAGAATAAACACAACTGACGCGAAAACACGTTGCAGCTATAGGTTATGTTGCGCGCGAAAGCATGCGCAGCGAATGTGTTAACCGGAAGTGAGACCAATTTAATTTTTTTAAATGGAACACCCTGTATATGTTATTGTTTTTGGATTCTATGTTTAATTGTCTTTTAAAAAGTTTTGCAGAACCATATGCCTAAAAGCAATACTTAGTGAGATATTCGTCAATTAATGTATTTAATAAAGTAGGCAGTGGAAAACAATAGTATAAAATAATGTTGATAATATTGTCATCAGTTCGCATTTTCGCTTAGAGTTTTTATACTTTTTGGTGTTAATCATGGATTACAATGTGTTAACAGACATGATTCAAGTATATTTGGAATGCAATAGAAATAGTGGGAGAGCACTACGCCTTTGCACCGTGCGGTTTCCGATGAGAGAGTATGTGTGGTGTGGCATTTTAACCCTCAGTTTAGGTAATAGACTGATTGGGCCCTTTTTCATAAACGGAACGCTAAATCAAGAAAGATATAGTCAACTGTTGACTACAGAAGTTGTTAATTTTGTTGACAACTTGCCTCTTGCTGAACGAATTCAATGTATTTTCTACAATAATTAATGATGAATGGTTAAATGTCGAATTTGGTGTATGGTGGATCGGAACAAATGAACCAGTTAGGCGGCCTGCACGATCGCCAGACCTAACACCCCTCAATTTTTGGCTATGGGGATACCTACAAGATCTTGTTTATTTCACACGTCCAGAAAACGAGGAAACTTTGAGGCAGCGAATAATCAACGCTTGTCGCGGAAATACCATCAAACTTTATACAGAATGTCACCAGTGGAATAGCCAGAAGGTATGGTTATTGTGTTCAAGAGAATGGTGAATTGTTTGAGCAATATCTGTAATAAATTAAGTTTAGTCGTTCCCTTGTATTAGATAAAGTGAATAAAAATTTTATATTCTTTCCACAGTATAAGTACTTTATTAAATATTTCACTAAGTATTACTTTTAGGCATATGGTACTACAACACTTTTTAAAAGACAATTTAACAAGGAATCCAAAAATAATAAAATATACATATACATATAAATATACATTTAAAAAACTGAAGTTGATGTCACTTTATATCTCTGTACTTTCCAAGGCATCTAAATCAAATTTATTGTTTCCTGTTTTTAAGAATTTGAGATTATTGATATTGAATTTATGGTCCGTTTCCAAAGCGTATGGCCGTATTTGTAATGAGCTTGATACTCCTTGAAGCAAGTTAAAATAGACCAAGTTGACTGCTCTATATATTTTTTGTCGCAATTTCCTCATGCTATTTCGTAAATTCCCGATTTATGAATAGGTTCCGTTTTATCTTTCGCATTTCCAAGTAGATTTTGTAAATTGTTGCTCGAAGTGTGAACAACTTTGAAGCCTGCTTTCCTGAAAATCCTATTCTGCGGTACATATAGTATTTTTAAAAATCTAGTAATTTTGTTATCCTGTAATGGGACCACTTTAAGTTCGACTTCAAAAACTTATGGTCTAGAAGTAAACGCAATATTTATTTAATAAGTTACAAATAAGTTGTACAAAATTGAGATATATTGGGAAATTCAGAATTTTATTAAAGCACGACTGTTACAAATTTCCCAGAAACAGTTGTCACCTTTGCCTGTGTCTGTCACATAAATGAATCTTTAATAAGCAGAAGTAAGGCAATAAAGTGTGACTAGGAAATTGATTAGGGAAATATAATAGGGCAATAAATACCAATAATTGTCAACCGAAAGTAAATAACCAAGTCTAATTTGGGCTAAATAGGGGCGAACCGGCAATCAGACAGATGCCAAAACCAATTCAGATATTTTGGTAATTAGGAAAGACAGTAAGTTAGAATTTGACATCTATAGGAATGAAACCAGTACAGTTCGGTACATAACTTCAGATTTGAACCACTGCAGTCAGCACAAAGAGGCTAGTTTTGGTTTTTTAGTTAATAGACTGTTGAGTCTACCATTATCCATTTAACCCTTTCGAGACCGCGTCTGGAATCGTCCGTCATGCGCGCCAGACCGCAATGGGAAAAATACCAGTTTTAACGTATTTGTTGCCTATAAACGTGGAAAACCTTGTAATAAAAATAGTGAAATAACTATAATTCAAAAACAATACGAATTTTATCTAGTTTATCACACACTGCATGCTACATACTATTACGTCAATGGGTGGACGGTCATGCCACACTGTGTATGTGACGTACCAGTACTGCAAGTAGCAGTAAAATGAGCAAAATCAGACACGTGCGTGTACGTCTCTAGGCCACCAACAAGACTTCTTTCCTAAATATATCGTACGCCATCAGGCTGGATGCAATATCTCAAACGACGTGAGTACGTCATTGGGACGTTGGGGACATTTCAAAAAAACGTATATGTACGTCATTTGTCACGAACAGGTTAAAGATACCGCAAGGAAGTAAACACAATCAAAGATATAGCGAGATGTAATGGTTTTGATCCAGAAATTGTCAATACATTAATTACGAAAACGAAAATTTAAAATGCTATTGCGAAATTCCACCACTTTAAATGGGGATAACCAAATTACCATATGTACCGCAGATAACTAGAGGTATGAATACGATTTTTGGGAAAGCAGGCTTCAAAGTGGTTCACACTTTGAGCAACAATGTACCGGGTGTCCAAATAAGAAAGGATGCTGGCCATATCTAAGGAACCGTTCATGGTACAGCTATGAGAAAGAAAAAATAATAATAAAAGTGACCAAGAGAAATCGCTGGAAATTATTTTCAAGTTTCCAAGTTTGCTGCTAGAGGGCGTAATAGTCATAGTCGACCAAGACAACATGGTTTTCTCCAAAATATACCCAGATAAAGTAAATAAAAAATACGAATATTGCAATCTTGAATATATTTTGTATAATTTTGGTTTACCACTTCTTGCTCTAGCTTATCAAATAGCAGGGGCGGGGGAAGGGGCGCATCTGGTTGTGGAGATGCTTGTAACTTCGGTTTGATTTAACCGAATTTAGTAAACTTTGTCTCATTGAAAAGAGCCATCTTCCTTTAATCAGATACTTTTATAATTTAAGTCATTTTTGTTCTGTAGTGATCGCTAGAGGGCGTTGTTTGAAAGATCAGCAAACTTTCAGATTTTCTTGAAAATTTTAAATGGAACGGTATAATAATTATAAATTAATTAAAAAGGGGACAAAATAACGAGAGAAACAGTGAAAACCGCATATTGATATTGATATTGAGGATGGGTTAATTACTAACCTTTACTCGAGCCACCGAATATAAAAGACATTTTGAAAATATCATAATCATTAAAATTATATGTTGCTTCTTCGTGGCCGTTTTAAATGTGGAAATTACCATTTTTTAAAGGTATTAAAATATACTCTTGTAAATTACAATATTTATTATGAATTCTTAAGAAAATAACCCCACACGCTAAAAGTCAGCGACACAGTCATTAAACTCGACACATATTTCACTGACAAAGTCAGTGTCCTCAGAGGTGTGGTGTGTAGCTGTCTTTTGGCGTGTGAAGTTAACTTATTAAGAATTCATAGTGAATTTACGCCAAAGTTACTGATCCAACCACTGTGTGCGCAATATAATTATAAAACAAGTTGGCGTTGAAACAAAAAGATTCAGCACAATGTCAAATGTTTGATATCTACAAAAATATCTTAAATTTTCGGAAAATGGGAGACTCTCCAAACTGTAGTAAAAGCTGTTTTATCATATTTGTATAATTTTTATATTGGCATCAAAGCATACACAAGTTTATCACTACTACACAATAATTGCGAATGTTGAACCGGGCGTTACCAACAATTTTTGCCCCAACCTCCAAATCCTAACACTAATTTGTTTGTATTTCCGGTTAGAAAAAAGATATCAATGCGAGGCTTTCACTATTCCTTTAATCATTCTATCCTCTTTTTAACTAGGCTATAATTATTATATCATTCCATTTAAAATTTTCAAGAAATTTTGAAAAGTTTGCTGGCCTTTCAAACAGCGCCTCCTAGCTATCACTACAGAACTAAAAGAACCCAGCTCATAAAAGCATATAATTAACCGAAGAGAGCTCTTTTCAGCGAGACCAAGTTTGCCATATTATGTTGAACCAAACCGAAGTTACAAGCATCTTCACAATCAATTGTTCCCCTTCCCCCTCTGCTGCTATTTGATGAGCTAGAGCAAGAAGTGGTAAACCAAAATTATACAAAATATATTCAAGATTGCAATATTCGTATTTTTGATCTACTTTATCTGGGTATATTTTAGAGAAAACCATGTTTTTTGTTGACTATGACTATTACGCCCTCTAGCAGCAAATTTAGAAACTTGAAAATAATTTCCAGCGATTTCTCTTGGCCACTTTTATTATTAATTTTTCTTTCCCATAGCTGTACCATGAACGGTTCCTTAGATATGGCCGGCATCCTTTCTTATTTGGACACCCGGCACAAAATCTACTTGGTAATGCAAAAGATAAAACGGAACCCATTCACGAAGCGGGAATTTACAAACTAGCGTGTGGAAATTGCGACAAAAAATATATCGGGCAGTCAACTCGGTCTATTTTAACTTGCTTCAAGGAGAATCAACCCCATTACAAATACGGGCCATACAGATAAGTCTAGCATGGCATAGCACGCTTTGGAAAGTGTAGCTTTCTGGGTTTCTTTGTTTTTCTTTTCTTTGAGTTTTGGAGTTTATTTATTTATTTATTTATTTATTTTTATACATTTATTTTTTTTACAGATGTTAATTTGTTTATTTTTTGTGATTCGTTTATTATTATTGTAAATTCAATACCAATAATCTCAAACTCCTAAAAACAGGAAATAATAAATTTGATTTAAACGCCTTGGGAAGTATAGCAATACATACCGCGTGACAAACTTCCATGTGTACATGGGGAAATAACATGGGTAATTACGTTTTTGAGGATTCCTGCCCCCCTTTTATAGTTACAATGGTGGTAAAGGTAGCAATCGAAAGATTATTTTTTTCTGCGTATGAGGATATTAAAAATTCTGCAACTTTCTAATTTGTTAAAGCATTAAAAGCAAGAGTTACATTAATAATTTTCAAACTAAAACACAGAAATTTATCAGATTATCCATGACAACTTAATTTATTCTAATCACAGAAGTATTTGATTTTTATGGATTTTCTAATTCGTATGAACTGTCAACATTTATCGACAATTTAAAATTTGAGTTTCAAAATGAAAACCTTTTCTTCCACTGAATAAATATTTTTGTTCATTTTGAAACCCAAATTTTAAATTGTCGATAAATGTTGACAGTTCTAGACAAATTAGAAAATCCATAAGAATCAGAGACGTCTTTGATTAGAATAAATTTCGGCTATTATTTAAAGGGGCGGTACTATATTACAGTTTTGGTCAGTGTGAAAATACAAATTGAATATTCAATAACAGATGGAGTGGTAAAATATGAGCAGTAAAAAAAGTGGAAACGAGGAGTAACATATCTTCAAATGAGTAGCTCAATAAATATTTGAATGCGTGAAAATACATTTGGGCAATAAAATGAATAAAGGGGCAGTAACGCGTGTGCAGTCATGAAATTAGAATGGGTCTGTTAGAAATCGTGGGACAAGTAGTTCTATAAATACTTACGCAGTACAAAATGTGATCGGCCTGTTAAATGATACACACATATAATGTTTATGTAAGTTAGGCAGCGAAATAAAAAATAACAACTAACAATAATGCAGATATAAAAAAAATTAAATTTATTGCACCATTAAAATTATTCAATGTTAACGACTGAGACTTACAATGCTCCGCTCGCTTCGCTTCGCTCCGCTTGACCTTAACCTGAAACATTTTTGGACAAAAAGTGTCAGTTGTAAGCGTTTATAATGTTATTCTCTTCAAAGGTGCGCATTTTCATGTGAATAATATTTGAAAAGAATAATATAAATGCTAACGATTGACACTTTTTAATACAAAAGTCTGTCGGGTTAAGGTCAAGCGGAGCGAAGCGAGCGGAGTGTTGTAAGTCTGAGTCGTTAGCATCCAAATGATGCATTATTCGATGCAGCATTACAAAAATTCTTTGTGGTGCAATGCGGTACAATAGAAGACGCAAAGGGATGAAGCAAAATTAATCATTTTTTTTACCTGTGAGGGGCTGAGTTCAGTATTTTAAACATTTCTATGGGAAAACGGGGAGGGGTGCGTTGAATAAATTTAATGGTGCACGGAAGTTTGCCGCTCTTTTCAATGAAAATGACGTTCGATTTTGCCAAACGTCGAGAACTGGCAAACTGTTTACCTAACTACCCATTAATACATTATACTGCCCATTCAATCATTTTACAGCTCAAATAATAATTGCACTGGACATTTATTTAATCTGCCGCTCGAGTAAGTTTTGAACTGCCGTTGTAGGATTAAATAACCGACCAAATTCTTTTATATTGCTGGCCACGTTCTACTGCCACATTAAGTTAAGTACCGCCAAAAAAGTTTAATACCGCCCGCGTGAATTTTTAACTGCCCGATGAAACTGCCTGGATGTTAAAACAACCGCCCAAATAATTACTTCCCATAAATTTCCATGGATAATCTGATAAATTTCTGTGTTTTAGTTTCAAAATTATTAATGTAATTTTTGTTTTTAATGCTTTAATAAATTGGAAAGTTGCGGAGTTTTTGATATCCTCATACGCAGAAAAAAATAATCTTTCGATTGTTACCTTTACCAACACTGTAATTACACATGAGGAGCAGGAATCCCCAAAAATGTAATTACCCATGTTATTTCCCCATGTACACATGGAAGTTTGTCACACGGTATATAAAAATAAACTTAGTTGTCTTAACAGTAATAAATTATGGTCCGATTCCAAACTCAACCCTGTATAGATTTATCAGGTAGATAGAATTAAGACTAGCCATAAATACTTACCCTTCAGTTCTTAAAAACCAATTTTATTGCTCTTATGTATCAAAAGTTTTAAGAAACCATAAAGGTAAGTTTATCGATACATTTTACTTCAGTAGTGGGGGTATGTATTTATAGCATGTAGCGTACGTTTAGATTTAGATTAATCTTCAACTTCTGAGGATGCTGACGTTCGTTGTAAGGGAAACACGTGTCGAGTTTAATTACTGTGTCACTGTCTTTTGGCGTGTGGGGTTAAGTTATTAAGGATTCATATTAACATAAACTTGTTTTAAGGCTGAAAGTTAAGTTGAATACAAAACACTTTGAAAATTGAAGTGGTTGGTAATATTATTACAGAATTTATATTAACTTGAACTATGGATATAATAATTTTAGTAATATTTGTGAAATTTATGGCAAATGAAACACTATGTAAAAATATTATCGACGTTTCGCCTCTGGTTAGAGGCTTTATCAAGATTATATATTTTTAAAAGTTTACAAATTGTGACAAAATTTTTTCTTAATAAAAATGTAAATAACAGTAACTAAGAACTTATATTAAAAATAGAAATTATACGTAGCACAAATGATTTTGTAAAAAAAATATGAAGGAGGAAGGAAATGTACATAAATTAGAATCAAGTGGTAGAGAACAGATTTACGTTATTATGTCACTGTAAATTTGACTTAAATTTTGAATGTCAGATCTGTCATTCAAGGAATTTTTATCTTTTTGGATGTGTATCATTTCTAAAACCAGTCTAGCTTTTAAGTTTTTTTCTTGTTCTAAAATAGTAGTATTGTGAAAATCGAAATTGTGTTTAGTATCTTTTATGCGTTTACTGATAGCTGAATTACTATTTTGGTAAGTATGTTGTTTTAACCTAGTTTCAAGGTGATTTTTGGTTTGCCCAATGTATGTTTTATTACAGTTATTACAATTAATTTTGTATACAATATGAGTTTTCATTAATTTTGGAATTGGAGTTTTTAAACGAGAATATAAAAATTGTAAGTTGTTATGCTTTTTATGAGCAATTACAAAATTATGTTTTATTAATAATTTATTGATGTTATGTGATATGTGTTTTATATATGGTAAAGAAATGTAATTTTTAGGTTCTTTTTGGTTTTGATTGTCGTTATTGTTATTATAAAAATGATTTAGTCTATTTTTTATAATTTTGTCAATAAAATTTCTTGGGTAGTTATTTTTTATTAAACAATTTATGGTTTTGTTTAATGCATATTGTCTGAATTGTGGACTGGAGAGTTTGATTGCTCTGTCAGTCAAGCAAATAACGATACTTTTTTTGTGACAAGTGGGTTGTTTGGAATTAAAATGAATATAACGGCCAGACCAAGTGGGTTTTGTGTACCATTCTGTTTCTATTGAATTATTAATTTTGTATAGTGTTAAGTCTAAGAAGTTAATTTGGTTATTTTTTGAAATTTCTATAGTAAATTGTAATTTGGGATGATAATTATTGAATTGATGAAGAATTTCATTTTCTTTGTCGGGAGGAATAGCAGTAAGACAATCATCTACATAACGTACAAAAAAAGGTAGATTAAATGATAATTTAGGAATAACAGTGGTTTCTAAATCTTCTAAAACTAATTGGGCAATAGTGCTTGAAATTGGAGAACCCATAGCACAGCCATCAGTTTGTTTATAAATTTTATCTTTAAATTTGAAATATGTAGTGGTTAAGGTAAGTTCAATTGCTGTAATAAAATTGTTTAAAGTAAGTGACGTGAAAGGTTCAATTTTATTCCAGTTTTTTTTGATTATTGTAATTGCTAGATTTATTGGAATGTTGGTATAGAGAGATACAGCATCAAGTGAAATAAATATATAATTTTCAGGGAAATAAAAATTTTTGCTTTTTTCTTTAAATGACCAAGAATCTTTGATGTAAAATTCATTTTGACCTGTGATGTTAGATAAAATATTAGATAAATATTTTGATAATTTATAAAAAGGACTTTGTATACATGATACTATTGGTCTAAGTGGGATATTAATTTTGTGTAATTTTGGGAGGCCATATATATACGTGGGGGTAGGGAATTTTGTATTTTAAGTTTAGTGCTAAGTGTATTATAAGAGATATTATTTTCATTTAATAATTTAGATATAAAATTATTATTTTTAGTTTGTAAACTAATAGTGGGATCTTTAGGAAGAGGCATATAAATTAATTTGTCGTTTAATAGATTAAACATTTTATTTTCGTAATCAGTGGAATTCATTATTACTGTTTTGTTACTTTTATCGGGTTTTAGGATGATAATTTGTGGGTTGTTTTTAAGGAATGTTTTTGTAATTTTAATGTTAGTCAATAGTTCTTTTTCATTTTTGTTAATTTTTGTATAAGAATTGTTAAATTTTTTAATAATTTGGCAAATTTTATTTCTAATATAATTTTTTTCTTCAGATGGAAGTAAAGTTATACCACTTTCAATAGTGGCAATGATATTATTAATTGGAATTTCAGTATTACGGGTATTTATAGTAAAATTTGGGCCTAATTGTAAAATTTTTTGTACATTAGTTGGAATGTCGGTGGTAGAAATGTTATGTATCCATTCTTTATTAATAGAGAGATTGCAATCATTATTATTAGTATGTTTATTAGTAAGTTTTATTAATTTCCGTTGTTGTTTATTTTTTATGTTAAGAAATTTATAGTAAAATTTTTGGTTTTGTGATTGTTTAAAAAAGTTGTTATATGTTTGTGGTAATATTCTATTAATTTGAATCTCGAGGTATTGAAGGGTTTTAGTAATTTTTTGTATGCTGGTGTAATGATCGGAAATGAGAATGTTTAAACAAGATTTTTGACATTTTAAAATAGTATCATGTATTTTATAAGAATATTTTGAATTTTCAATATGTATATTTTTGGGAGCGAGGTAATTTAAAAAATTTGGGATTAAATCGTGTTCTCTACACTTTAACAAAAATATTCTATTATTTTTAAGTTGTGCAATTTTAATGTTTAAGTTAGAATATTGTTTAAGAATATTTGTGGTGTAATTACCAAATTTGCATGTTACTTCTTCATAAAAATTTAGTTTGTTCATTTTCGAGATATTGTGGAATTTTCAGTGTGTGGATATCTTCTTAAATTAAGGGTTTCTTACTAAACTTCTTTGAGAACTTAATTTTCTTCGAATTTTCTTGTTTATATATTCTTCTAAATTTTGCTTCTTAGATTATTTAATTTTCTTGGAATTTTCTTGTTTTTATATTCTTCTCAAATTATGCTTCTTGAAAATAAAATAATTCACTTATTTCTTCAAGTTGTTTATAAATTGTATAATTATTTGTGCCATTTTTTTTAATAATTTTAGTAATATTTGTGAAATTTATGGCAAATGAAACACTATGTAAAAATATTATCGACGTTTCGCCTCTGGTTAGAGGCTTTATCAAGATTATATATTTTTAAAAGTTTACAAATTGTGACAAAATTTTTTCTTAATAAAAATGTAAATAACAGTAACTAAGAACTTATATTAAAAATAGAAATTATACGTAGCACACATGATTTTGTAAAAAAAAATATGAAGGAGGAAAGAAATGTACATAAATTAGAATCAAGTGGTAGAGAATTTAGAGATTTACGTTATTATGTCACTGTAAATTTGACTTAAATTTTGAATGTCAGATCTGTCATTCAAGGAATTTTTATCTTTTTGGATGTGTATCATTTCTAAAACCAGTCTAGCTTTTAAGTTTTTTTCTTGTTCTAAAATAGTAGTATTGTGAAAATCGAATATATATGGCCTCCCAAAATTACACAAAATTAATATCCCACTTAGACCAATAGTATCATGTATACAAAGTCCTTTTTATAAATTATCAAAATATTTATCAAATATTTTATCTAACATCACAGGTCAAAATGAATTTTACATCAAAGATTCTTGGTCATTTAAAGAAAAAAGCAAAAATTTTTATTTCCCTGAAAATCATATATTTATTTCACTTGATGCTGTATCTCTCTATACCAACATTCCAATAAATCTAGCAATTACAATAATCAAAAAAAACTGGAATAAAATTGAACCTTTCACGTCACTTACTTTAAACAATTTTATTACAGCAATTGAACTTACCTTAACCACTACATATTTCAAATTTAAAGATAAAATTTATAAACAAACTGATGGCTGTGCTATGGGTTCTCCAATTTCAAGCACTATTGCCCAATTAGTTTTAGAAGATTTAGAAACCACTGTTATTCCTAAATTATCATTTAATCTACCTTTTTTTGTACGTTATGTAGATGATTGTCTTACTGCTATTCCTCCCGACAAAGAAAATGAAATTCTTCATCAATTCAATAATTATCATCCCAAATTACAATTTACTATAGAAATTTCAAAAAATAACCAAATTAACTTCTTAGACTTAACACTATACAAAATTAATAATTCAATAGAAACAGAATGGTACACAAAACCCACTTGGTCTGGCCGTTATATTCATTTTAATTCCAAACAACCCACTTGTCACAAAAAAAGTATCGTTATTTGCTTGACTGACAGAGCAATCAAACTCTCCAGTCCACAATTCAGACAATATGCATTAAACAAAACCATAAATTGTTTAATAAAAAATAACTACCCAAGAAATTTTATTGACAAAATTATAAAAAATAGACTAAATCATTTTTATAATAACAATAACGACAATCAAAACCAAAAAGAACCTAAAAATTACATTTCTTTACCATATATAAAACACATATCACATAACATCAATAAATTATTAATAAAACATAATTTTGTAATTGCTCATAAAAAGCATAACAACTTACAATTTTTATATTCTCGTTTAAAAACTCCAATTCCAAAATTAATGAAAACTCATATTGTATACAAAATTAATTGTAATAACTGCAATAAAACATACATTGGGCAAACCAAAAATCACCTTGAAACTAGGTTAAAACAACATACTTACCAAAATAGTAATTCAGCTATCAGTAAACACATAAAAGATACTAAACACAATTTCGATTTTCACAATACTACTATTTTAGAACAAGAAAAAACTTAAAAGCTAGACTGGTTTTAGAAATGATACACATCCAAAAAGATAAAAATTCCTTGAATGACAGATCTGACATTCAAAATTTAAGTCAAATTTACAGTGACATAATAACGTAAATCTGTTCTCTACCACTTGATTCTAATTTATGTACATTTCTTTCCTCCTTCATATTTTTTTTACAAAATCATTTGTGCTACGTATAATTTCTATTTTTAATATAAGTTCTTAGTTACTGTTATTTACATTTTTATTAAGAAAAAATTTTGTCACAATTTGTAAACTTTTAAAAATATATAATCTTGATAAAGCCTCTAACCAGAGGCGAAACGTCGATAATATTTTTACATAGTGTTTCATTTGCCATAAATTTCACAAATATTACTAAAATTATTAAAAAAAATGGCACAAATAATTATACAATTTATGGATATAATGTCTGACAAAATTATCCAAGTGTGTCCGAGTTGTATTTTATGTCTGATGACGATGAGGCACTTCGAATTTTACCATGTTGTGTGTTGGTGGGTGTATCAATTTGATTTGTTTTCTATTTGGTATTAAAATTGGTATAGGTAGGTAATGAGATAAACGAATTTTATAATAATAGTAATATACAGTGTGTTTGATTTGATGTGTCATGGCTGATATCTCGGCTTTTGTAAGAATTTCAAACAAATGTTATATATGAAAGTTGTTAGACATTTTATTTTCAATATTTTATCAAAATCAGAAAAACAATTGAGCATCAAATAATTCAGCAAATACATTCAAAATTTTAAATGTAACTTACCCAGTAATATTACATGTTCTAAATCTGTATGAAATTCCCTTTACAACGATATCGACGGCGTCACGACAAAAAGGCGTAAGCGGCTTTTGTCAAATTTTACAGGAGACCAAAAAATTGATTAAAACCTTAAAAAAGGTTGCCTAAGATGCAAATTTTAATTTATTAATTAGTTATAAAATTAGTAATAGTGTTTATATTTAAAGAATGTGTATTTACCACTTGGTCTCATTTTTATTCGCATTTTTGTCACTTACGCCTTTTTCATTTTGCATTTGGTGATTACGCCTTCTTTTGTGGTGCATAAGCTTCTTGAAGCCATTTTTTTTTGTTTTGAGGAGGCGTTTGAGTCTCGCATACGCCCTCACATTTCTCGTGAAATATTTTGATAATCGGTATATAGGCCCTCTAATAAGTAATAGAAAATTCACAAAATGCAAAATATTTTAAGAAAAATGCTTTATTTAAGAATAATAAAAAACAAGAAACAAACTGAAAATTTTGAAATTTAACTCTCAAAATATTAACTATAAATTTTTATTATACAACATTTAAGGAAACCGACGGAAAATACTATATTTAAAAATAAACGAAAAAGAAAACGAAAATTTTAACCTAAGTAACATTTTTTGGCCAAAGTCAAATTTGGGGAAACCTGTTGAACCTGTAATTAATGTACACTGATATTTAAAAATTAAAGTAGCCTTCTAATCAATTTGTTCAAACATTTTAGCGATCTTGGCATAGGTAATTTTAAAAAACACACTCAAACATTGCATACGTTACGCATGGGGCAATGGCGTTTAAGCCCACCAAAAGTTACTGCATCTAGAAGGCGTAAACAACAAAATCTGTTTTCGAGGATTTTCCCCAATTATTATTAACTCTAAATGCCCAAAACTATGCAATCTAAGCCTTGCCACAATAGTTTTAAGATTAATAATAGTTCAAAACCCATACCTGGTCAGGGCGTCTAATTAATGATGTTCGGCGTAACAGCACGTGCCACTGTGACATCTTGGCGGTTACTACTTTTATAACCTCACTTTATTACAACTGAAATTGTCGCTTACACCACTTGATCTCAAATTTTCACGACTCTCAAATTTTTTGTGGATTCAACGGTAGTATTAGCCGAAAGGCATGTCTCTTACGACTCGTTTGCTAAAATAATCTCATTTTCAGATTTTTGTCGCTTACGCCTTTTTGTCGTAACGCCGTCGATATATCACATGTTATATTTATCTAATCGATTAGAGACATAAATCGATAATTAAGTATCTACCAACTGAACACTTACGCTACTTACAGCTTCATCCGAAAAAGTAGGCGGTGAAAATAATGAAACTCTGATGTCTGTTTCTACATGATACAATGTTACTTAAGACTAGCTTGACAATATAAAACTATTCAACATAAACACGACATAGCAACAACAACAAGAAAGTAACAATAAATTAGTGGGCAAGTTAAGTTTAAAATTTAAGTTAATAAAATTAAAGTTTTTTTCAACGTGACCTCCGTTATGAAAATTAAGAATACGCAGGAATTTACTCAAGTAATTTGACAGTTCACGCGATAGCAATTCTTGTCAAAGCCTACTCTTTCGATCAAAACTCTTAAGTCGTGTAGACTTGCAGTTCTTACTTAATTATCGATTTGTGCCTTTGATTAGATAACTATGACGTGATATATCGTTGTAAAGGAAATTTCATACAGTTTTAGAATACGTAAAAACACTGGGTACGTTCCATTTAAAATTTTGAATGTATTTGCTATATCTGAATTATTTGATGCTCATTTGTTTTTCTGATTTTCATAAGTCATTGAAAACAAAGTATCTCACAACTTTCATATACACAGTGTCCCACTTAACTTGTTTAGTATGGGGAACTTTTAAACCGCGGTAGTTACAAGGATGCTCAAATGGGAAAAAATGTTGCTTATTATAATTGTAATTTAGCAGTACCAAGAGAACTTCGGAAACTATTTCTGTTTCTGAGAAAATCGGGAAAAAGTGAAAAATGGCCGAAATATTGTTTTTGTTCTAGAGCCCTTATTTGTTGATATTTTGATATAAAATTTTAAAGCAAGTTATGGTTGAAAATTCTCAACAGGCCGGTGGTATCAATTTTTATACAGGGTGTTTAATTTAAGCGTACCAGAGGTTAAGTTTGTTTTTCCTTATGGCCGCCATATTGGTACTGGTCATATTCGAGTAGACGGTTTCAAGAGCTTTTCAACCATGTATAATAGTCCGCATAAAAACCTTCAGTTAACAATGAAAATCAAAAAATTTGCCCCTAAGATGTAACAGTCCATTAAGAATGACACATCTTCTCTTATCTAGTTCAATAATTGTTCAAAAAGTCCTCCGTCAGCATCTAAACAGTTTCTGCATCGAGTTTCCACCGAATTGACCGCATTTATCAAAAATTGACGAAAAAGTTCTCTAAAAGCGGTCACTACAGCTGCCCGAAGAGCATGTTGATTTTCATATTCTTGACTGTATTTGTGATTTTTATGTAACCCCACAAGAAAAAATCTAGGGGTGTTAAGTCCGGGGAGCGAGCTGGCCAGTGTATTGATCCTGTATTCCCTGTATATTAAAAATACTTTGGGTGTAACTTATTACTATAATGAATATGAAACATACTAATCCATTTCTCACCAAATAAATTGGTTAGAATTTAGATACTGACGAACCCTATGTGTATTGTGTAGAGTTGTACCATCCTGCATCCTGCTGCAACCAAACGTTCTGAACTACATTTACCTGCGATAATTAAGTTGCCTTAATTAATTGTTGTCATAATAAACATAATGCTTTGTTTTCCATAGCTTGCTAGAGAAGAAAAATGTGGAATTCTTAATGGATTGTTAATCTTAAACGCAAATTTTTCGATTTTCATTGTTAACTAAAGCTTTTTATGCGGACTATTATACATGGTTGAAAAGCTCTTGAAACCTTCTACTCGAATATGACCAGTACCAATATGGCGGCCATAAGAAAAAACGAACTTAACCTCTGGTACGCTTAAATTAAACACCCTGTATAAAAATTGATACCAACGGCCTATTGAGAATTTTCAAGCACAACTTGCATTAAAATTTCGTATCAAAATATCAACAAATAGGGCTCTAGAACAAAAACAATATTTCGGCCATTTTCACTTTTTCCCGATTTTCTCAGAAACAGAAATAATTTCCGAAGTTCTCTTGGTACTGCTAAATTACAATTATAATTAGCAACATTTTTTCCCATTTGAGCACCCTTGTAACTACCGCGGTTTAAAAGTTTCCCATACTAAACAAGTTAAGTGGGACACTGTGTATAACATTTATTTGAAATCCTTTCAACAGCCGAGATATCTGCTGTGACACATAAAATCAAACACACTGTATATGAGGCTTATCTACAAATTAAGTTCCAATTGGTCATAAAAATTACCAAACTTTTTTCTTTCAATTGTTTTATAAATATTTGCTTAAATGTACTTACCTTAAACTGCTTCTCTATATAATTACCGCTTAAATTTAAACATTTATCATCGCGTGGCACAAGCTTTTGTATGCCAGTATCTGTGAAATTTGTGTCCCAACTTTTTCATCCAATCCTGAACCAGTGTTTACTTCTTAATCATTATTGCATCACTGTCCTGTAAAAATTTCTTAAGATGGAGAAAAAGGTGAAAATCACTTGGTGCAAGAGTCAAGAGTGCTCATGTCGAAGCGGCTACATGAGGTCGGGCATTGTCATGCAGCAAAACAATAAATTCCATAACTGAGAAAACCTGGCTTTTTATTCTTTATGGCCCTTCGTAATATTTGTAGAGCAGCACAGGAAGCATCTGCATTTATTTTTGCTCCTTGCTCCATGAATTCCACAAGCAAGATGCCACGCCTGTCCCAAAAGACAGTACACATGACTTTCCAGTTGGATAGGGTCTGTTTGAATTTTTTGGTTTCGGTGATTCACTATGCCACCATTGCATTGATTGCTGCTTACTCTCCGGTGTGACATGAGCAACCCAGGTTTCATCACTTGTCACAATATTGTCCAAAGATTCATCACCATCAGCGTTATAGCGCACCAAAAATGCAATGGGGTCGTTGCACTAAATAGAAAATCGACATAATTTTGATAGAAATAAGTAACTAGGTGTTTAATGGCCCTCTAGGTTACATTCATTTACTCACGAGTAGCCCAAAATTTAAACAATGGCGATTTTAGCACGAAGCGCGCCTTCGGAGAATTAAACAGAAACACGTGCTGTCTCCGTTACGTCATTACCTTAGAAGTGCTTGTGATTGGTCATCTGAACTGATGTTTTGGTATCCAGAAAGCGAATTTTACGTGGAGTTTCAGTCGGCATCGGTAAAGTAGGGAGCGAATAATCAGATTCTGACATTTGGAGGTTATTTTTATTTGTATTGGGCGTATAAATAGTTTTCTATCATTTATTTATGTGTTTTTATTCCTACTTATTGTGTCAGTGTATTTGTGTACGGAATATAGAGCAAAGTTTTATTAAAGCCGATTCAGACAATTTACCGACAGTTAGTAGTGAAATGGTTGACAATTATTATTTATGCAATTTGGACTATTTCAGTGCTGAAATGAAAAATATTATAACGAAACGGTGGGTGCTTCATTTATTTGGGAACTAGACAAACTGAAAAACAACACTGCGATTGTTTATTATTACGTTTGACGCGTTTGACTTGACACAAAATGACGTTTGCGCTAGCAAGCATAAACATAATATCGACAATTCTCGGCATTGCCGCGGATACGTCATCATTTAAGAGGCTTAAAGGGCCAGGGTCTTAACTTTGATGGTGGTTTAGATACCTAAAACGTTCGCTGTGAAAAAAATAAAAAATACGGGTCAAATATTTTACGAGAATCTTCGGGAAAATATGATTTTTAAAAATTGTATAACGACCCCATTGCTGCTGCCATGCTCTTTGTCTTGCCCAAAAATTTCTGCTGGCCGAACTTTTTTTGCATTTAAAATTTTTATCACAGATCGTATTTCACATGACGGATTTTCTATAACTGCACTCATTTTGACACAATGTCGATACGCCTGTCGTCAACGATAAATGAATAATTTGTCTTCCAAGGCCTTCTTATTTAGTACTGACGCTTTCCTGGCCAGATTTGCCTCAATCGCACCATTTGCTTAAAACAAATCCACGATCAGAACTTACTTTGTCGATATGCCTCATATATTTATTAGCTGTAAGCTAAATATATGTATTTATATCTTTAGTGCTCCTACCATCTCGAGTTGACTTTCTAAATAGCAGAAATTCTCATTTCCTACTTGTATTTTAGTTTTCCACGCCATCTGCATACCAAAATTTTCGTTTTCTTTTTATTGATTTTCATGCCATAGCCCCGACTGCTTCCATTTCATTCAGAGCCGTTCCTAATTCTTCTTTGGTGGATATCATCTGTGAATCTGAGCATGTGATTAGTTAGGCCCTGTACATTAATCCCTGAGGCTGTTCTGTACTTAACAAGATTAATCGCATCTTCGATATAAAAGTTGAAAACTGTCTCACTCCCTCCTGGACATATACTTCTCTTCGTTCCTGCTCAAATTCTATAACTGCCGTTTGCTCTTTGTAGATTTCATCCCTACCTTTCTGATCACATCGAACATCTTCCCCCCTTTTACGTTGTCAACGGCTTTTTTCTAAATCTACAAATTCTATATAGGCGCTCTATACCTTAGTAAAGCATAATTATTTTGTTTTCAGATAAACAACGTAAAACGTCTTCATTAAGGAGAAATGTGTTATATCCTGTTGCCATGCTCTTGCTTATCAGTCTCACTGGAATAGCAGTATTATTGGTAATACAAAACACAATATTTTTATTAATTGGCATCAAGGCACTACCAAGTAGCACGAGGGTGAGTTTTATGTGAAATTTAAAAGTTATGTTAATAAGAAGAATTTTTTCAGCAATTTACGTTAGGTGTTAGTTCTCTGTCTAAACTAGGACGATTTGGAGCCGCACTGGAAATTGTTCTAATTCTGTATCTAACAGCAGCTTCATCAGTAGGATTATATACATCTCCAATTATGGCACACATTAGACCTACATCAAGAAATACCCCTTTCAGTTTAATCATTGCAAATTGTTTAGTTGTACTGATTTTAAGTTCAGCATTACCTGTTTTATCAAAAATATTAGGTAAGATTCTAAGGCCTCGTTTTTCAAAGAAACCAACACAGGATTAAGTCTGACACCGTCTTCGATGCTATGATACAGCCAATCAGGAAGTCGGTATCATAGCAATGAAGCCGGTGTCAGACTTAATCTGGTTTTGGCGGTCAATCATGCTCTGTACTTACAGTTGCCTTTCAGAAAATTGATTCGATCCTCAGTCGGTGGTTCTGCTAATATTTTTTTAATTGTCTGTAAAAAAGAGAATCTCATGGCTCCGCTTTTTCAGGTTTAGATCAAGCAAAGCGAGCGGAGTGTTATATGTCACAATCGTGCACCGCGATCTCCTGCGTTCACCGATTTAGCTTTAACGGGGTATGCGTTCAGTACCTACCATAATACTATAGATGTATGTATGTAACCACAAATAATTCATATTTTAAAGACCTAACAAAAAAAATAATGATGTAAAACCTGAAAACCTTCAATACACTTTTCCATTTCGAATCTTGCCTCTTGCACATTTTCATCCACTTAACACAATTTATATAAGTAGGTGGAACAAGTCCTCACATGGTCACCGACCCAGTTATTAACTTCGATTTTCCCCAGTATTAGGGAGGGTTTGGGAAATGGATAAAATCGTAATCGCAAGCAATAACTAGGTCTACACACTGCTATCACCATTGCAACCACTAAAAACAATGTTTGGATGCTCCATACTTTCTTAGTTCCGAACCACTACTCATTTGGCACGTTTGCAATAAAACATTTGTGTATAGACCAAAGAATTTATATAAACACATGCAAACAAAACGTCATGGTCCGAAACTGTCGGTATAACGCTATCCTCGAAGTCCCATATTGGAACTTGAAGGATAGCGTTAATATTTACGTCCAAGTATTTGTCGATCGTTTGTATCTTAGTTCTTAGATGAGGGAAGAATATGGATACAGAACACACGATCTTTGCGTTGCATGTGAGTGTTACCACAATTTGAGCAGATTTAGTGCCAAACAAAGTGGTGAAACCACGTTAGTGTTTAGAATTCATGTAATTTATCTCAAAATAATGAAAGCAGCATTTGTAATAATACAATAAATTAGTCATATCACTTTAAGGATTTTCGTCCAAATTTAGGTTGCGCCCATTTTTTTGGTCCCAAATGGTAACACAAACATCTGTTTTGTTACTCCTTCTTTTCTTCGCTCCTCTAAAGGTGCTTTTACAGCTATGGAGAATGGGAGAATTGGATATTCGGAAATTGCTGTGGTTGGTCAGTTCCCGTCACATAATAAGATTTTAAGATTTATTAACTTAACAGGTTAAACCCAATTACAGAGTTAAGTAAAATATAACAAAAAACAAAAAAAAACAAAAAACAAACAAAATTCCAGCTAAGGGCCTACAGAGAATCTCATAAATAAATAAATCATTTATACTATTTATGAATCCTGCATCAAATATATCTACATCACTATCACAGCAAAATAAATTGTACATTCTACACATCGTGTTAACTGGAGAATTAAACAAGCAGTTTGTTCTTGACACCGAATAATAAAATAACATACACAGCCTTGTATTTCCTGGCACCCTAAAGGTAACCTTACTCAAAACATATTTGTCATCTACTAAATTATTTAGAATCTTAAATAGGTAAGTTAAATGCATTATAATTCTTCTAACTTCTAGCGTTGAACACATAAACATCTGATAGATAAAGTCAATATCATGAAAGACATAGATATTATACAGTCTGTAATATTTGCACTTGAGATATTTTCTTTGAATACTTTCCAGCATCTTGATATATTTTTCATAATGTGGTGACCATACCACTGCAGCATATTCTAATTTTGATCGCACAATAGAACCGTACATCATATCTAACACCTTTGTATTCCTGAATTCCCATGAGTTTCTTACCACACATCCCAACAGGCGACTCGACTCAGCTACCACTGTTGCTACATGATTTGAAAATGTCATCTGACTATCAAAGTGAACACCTAGGTCTCTGATTTCACTCACTTGCTGCAATTCAACATTATTCATCTTGTAGCAGTAATTCACAGGTATCTTCTTCTTTGTATATGTCATTGTTTTACATTTAGCACTGTTAAACTCTAATGAGTTAATCTTAGCCCAGTCAGCAACAGAATTTAATTTCTTCTGGAGTTTAATACAGTCTAATTCACTTTCAATTGCACTGAATATTTTAATATTATCAGCATACAGTAATGTATTGCACTCAGAGACCCACTCAACTATGTCATTAACAAACAGCAAAAACAGGAGAGGTCCTACATTACTACCCTGCGGTATTCCAGGCGTACTCGTATAACATCTTGATTTGTGACCTTTGATGTCAACATGCTGAGTTCTATTGCTTAAATAACTTCCTAGTAATGCAGAAAATTAATCGGAGAACCCCCAGCATACAAGTTTCCTCAAAAGGAATGCATGATTAAGACGATCAAATGCTTTGGTCATGTCCAGATAAATGACGTCTACTTGACTTCTATTATCTATCTCTTCAGACAATGACTGGGTGAAATCAACAAGGTTCGTAACTGTTGATCTTCGAGACACGAAGCCGTGTTGATTTGGTGATATACTGCTAGAGACTTTGTAGTATATCTGACCGTATATAATGCTTTCAAATACTTTTGCTGGAGTCGACAAAACTGAAATAGGCCTATAGTTGTTAATCAGGCTCCTATCTCCCCCCTTGAAGACTGGTTGCACTCTTGCCTTTTTCCAGACTTTTGGGAAAACACCTGCTTTAATAGACAAATTAATAATCTCTGTTAGAGGTACACTTAGATATTCAACACAACCTTTGTAGATGTAAGGCGGTATTTGATCTGGACCTGCAGAGTTGCTCTTCATAGATTTGAGTGCATTCATAACATCTAATCTACCAATAGGATGTAAGCTTATAGTAAAGTTACCATTCATGAAGTCTTTACACTTGTAAAGGTCATCAAATCCAATATTTCCCATATTATTATCAGAGAACACACTTTCAAAGTAGGAGGCAAAAGCGTTAACTATATCTTCTCCTGTACAGAGTTCTTCATCCTTATAACACATATTTGATGGAATTGGAGAGGTTCCGTTTTTTTCATGGACAAATTTCCAGAACTGTGTTGGATCTTTGCTGATATTCCCCTCACATATACTTATATATTCATAATAACGAGTTTGCATGATAATTTTTACTTGTCTTCTTTGTTCAAAAAATAACTCCTTATCTCTTTCACATCTCTTTCTCCTTCTTTGCTATTTCTTTGATAAGACTTCCATTGAACCAACACGGGTATTTGTTACAACTTCTATTTTTAGGAATACATTCGTCAATAATCATAGAATTTCCTATAAAATAAGTACACTGTAGAATTTGGATCACTCACATTTACTGATCAATCACACTGTTTAATCATATTGTATAGCATACCAAAGTTCCCCTTTCTGTAACAGTACTTTTTATTTATACTGAGTGGTAGTTTATGACTCATACTCACATGTAGTGTGATATCTAAGGCAGGATGATATCTATCCTCATTAACTAAGAGAAATTTATCTCTCTCAACCTTGGCTTTCTCAATATTTGTCAACGCAAAGTCTAACAAATTATCATTTTCATTTGAAATAGTATTAATCTGCCTCATATTAAAGAATGACAAAAAGCTGCTAAATTCAGGTGCGTTCGGCATCATACTGTTAAGTTTGTTATCAGTATATAGTGCAGGGAGGTTAAATCACCTATTACTAATATATTGCTATCATATAGCAAATGAACTGTTTCTAAGGCATCAAATATTGAAAAGTATGTGGTTCTTGGGGTATCTGGTGGTATGTAAACTACTACTATACAGAGTTTAAATCCATATTGCGACATCTTCACACCGAATAATTCAATTTGTGGATCCAAGTGATCAACAACTATTTTTTTTACGAGCCAACAGTCCTTTATTGCTAACAGAACTCCTCCTCCAGTAGATTTCCCAGTTAAGTTTACGTCCCTGTCGTTTCTAAATACCATGTAATCATTGGGGAACAATTCTTCACTTCTTATAGTTTCCTTGAGCCACGTTTCTGTTAGAACCACAACGGATGTTCTGGTATTTAACACGTTTAAATAGAACTCGTTCAATTTGGTGTTTAACCCCCTAACATTATGGTAGTATGTAGAAATACAATCTCCTGTAATATCAGATAAACCATCTTTAATATTCGTAGAATTAACTGATTTGCTAATATCCGTTTCACAGCTTCCTGCTGAAAATTAGTAGTTCCTTTCAATGTATACCTTCTTATATTATACCGTCGAAATACTATGCCACTGGGCCAGAAGCTGCAGTCACTCAGTTTCATTAAATTTACTATCATATCCAATCCTGAATGAGCTCGATTGCCCCAAAGTATGCAGCTTTCCCACTTCAAGCAAATTACCTGCCTCTGGAATCTTTTTGCTTATGTATGATTTTAATTGTTGCTCAGTCACAGTTGCAGCAGCTTTGCCAATATACATCCAGTACCTTCTTACCTCACTCTTAAAGTCGTCAGTTTCCACCGCCGACGCTCTATTGATGCTTTGTCTAACATTTTGTCTTCTATGCTTTTTATAGTTCACAGGAATAAATTCTTCATTTTCTCCCAACTGCTGTTCACCAGAAAGTTCATTTGTAGACAAAGCCCCTTGTATTTGCTTGTTCACCACTGGCATAGTCTCTGCCCGCTTGACACCTGAGGTTCTTTGGTTATCTTCATCATCGCGTTTATTTTTACTAATTGTTGCCGGTACACTTGATCTACCAGTTTTCAACACTGATGCTTTTATTGTTCTATCAGCTATAGGTATTGCAGCCACTTTGTTATATGACAATGACGGAGTTTTAATTTCATTTCTTGGATTAGCCGTGTTATTTTGATGTTGCGATATTCTTGCTAGAAGAAGCTCATTATTTTGTTTAAGAATGTTGTTTTTGTCACTTACTTCCTCAAGCAGCTTTTCAAATATGTTATTTCACTTATGACACTTCCCCTCAATCGCCGATTCTCTGTTTCACCAATATGCGATAAGTTGGTTGAACTTGAACTTTTGCCAGGTTATTTCTTGCGGCGTGTGCGCATTGCCATTAATTTATGACGTTTTGGCGGTATAAATTTATAAGCTTTGTAATGATGTAGACCTTAGAGTTAAAGCAAGTCTTTGGGATGGTGATATACTATCTTTACGAAAGGCATCATTTTTCATTACTTATGCTCCAACCATAGCTTACAGCCAATCGTAAAGTTCACAAGGCATTCTCAAGTAATTCACAAATCTATCAGAATCTAAACGCAATTCATTAATGAGCCCAGAAATTTATGTTGTATTTCTTTGCCTTAGAATAGTATGCACCCAATTATATAATAATAATAATCTTTATTCGTGCTAATATGTACAAAAAATACATTCACACCCATCAAGAACAAGAGTATTAACAATAGCAAGAACTAAAGTGTAAATTCAAAGGAAAGAAATTCTTCCCTTGAATAAAAAGCGTTGTTTAACAATATTTTTCTAGCAGATGTACGGTTAGTATTTTTGAGTTTATAAATGCTTGTTTACAGTCCTCATTATATCGAAGGCCAGACATTATTCTAAGACATTTCCTTTGAATGGCAGACACTCTTCTGCTGTGTGCCGAATGACCCCAAGCTAAAATTACGTAACTCAAATGACTCTAAAATAGACCAAATAGGCCGTTCTCAAAACTTCCGTTCAAACCATGGACTTCAATCGACGAATCAAGTATATCAGTGTAGATAGCTTCCTGCATAGTAATGTTACATGAGCTTCCCAAGTCAGGCGAGAGTCCAATATGACTCCGAGGAATTTGATATAAAAGCGATTGCATCATTGTCTGAAACTAACCGTTCTTACACCTCTCTTTTTTTCAGAAACTTCTTTTGCTCGTTTTTCTCCTTTTTAACAAAAACCTACGCCGATCCTCCATATTCACAGTTAACACACTAAATATGTATACTATGCGAAACGTCCATTTCAAATAAACCGCCACTGACTAATACCAAAGTAACCCAAGCATGGGAAGGTTTTCTATTCTGGTTATTTTGATATTCTTTTCCTCCCCACTACAATACATAATTCAAAATCACCAGTTCATGAAATTTCACATTCTCCCTAGTTGTAAAAGCAAATACGAGACGAACAATTACACTTGACTTTTAATTGTTCTTTTGAACCACTTTGTCGCTGAATGGAGAAATAATGAATTCTGCCTAAAGTGGAGAGCAGATCTGCATAAACTTGCCCTATTTATTTCCAATATCAACTGTCTGGCAGACTTATCAGGAATGAATAAAAGCTAATTAAGTATAGGTAAACGTGTAGCGTAACAATATAATAAATTATATTGGATCTACTTAATTCCAATTTTATGGGTAATTCATTTCTTGATTTACAAGTTATTTGGCTATTAAAGGGGGTCTGTCACAAAAATACAACTTGCGATGAAAAAATAGTAAAAAAATATCTAACAATAAAAGTGAAATCCGCATCTAAAAAACTGCAACAGTTTTCGAGATACTCATTTCTGAAGTCGAGCGGTTATTGCGCGTGACGTCATGGCGACACTTGGCGCGCGCTATTAAGCCGCTGCGTACGCTGTGCCGCTCTTCCAGAACGGTTGTTGCTTGCAGTTTCCCTTGTTTGTATTTTCCTGAGACATCCATAAAATTTGCGTAAGGTGGAGTTGTTAAGAGCATAGGTTAAGATGTCTAATTGTTGTGTTTTTGGGTGTAATAACAACCTTAAAAACTCGTCCGAATCTTTACATAGATTTCCTAATAAAAATAAGGAGCCTCAGCGGTTTAAAGTGTGGAAAAATATAATAAATCGCCGTGACTTTTATCTAGGTTTAAGGAATAATTCTGTTTTTCTTTAAGTTCAGTTTTGATTTATTAAGAATAAAACTATTTTGTTAATAAACGTAAAGATTAGGTAGGTACATTATAAATTAATTACAATTTTCAAAGCACACTATTTATGCAGATCTATCGTTATTGTAAGTTTTACTGTTCTTGTCAATCTTCATATTCTTTGAAACCAGTGTATATGCCATTAATTTCAGGAATGCGTTCCCGAATTTGGCTTACTAAGCAAGCTGGAATAACACTTTTATTGAAATGTATAATTGAAGTCCAAGAATTCACCAAAGATGTAAAATTTTTGTAGGAAAGATGACGCCAAAGCCCCTTATTCACTTCCATATACCTCTTCTTTTCGGCGTGGCTTTTGCACTTTAATATTATATTGTGTCTTACAATATTTAAAGTATCTAAATTTAAAACTACATATATTATCAAAACTTTCATGCAAAGTTATGCATATATTTTCGTTCCTAACTTTAGTTATTTCATCATTATTCCAACAGCAAACACTTTCCTTCTTACTAGGCATCGGCACACGGTTTGTGCACTTGCACCACCTTACGTTGTTCAACCGCGCATTATCATTTTTTTCGATTCTTTTAAGATTTTCAGTGTCCATTCGCCTCATTTCCGACTCACTATATTTTGGTTCAAACCCGAAAGCCATGCTCAATAAATTTTTGCAACTGAACTGCGTGAAATAACCTTGCAACACGAGGTACAACACGCCGCAGCTGGTCGACCACAATGCGCGCCCCAGCCTATACGCCGCGCGGTGTCGCCATGACGTCATGAGTGAATGCGACATATCGTTTAGCGCGCATATCTCTGAAACGGCCTGTCGTAAAGAAGTGCGGATTGAAAATTTGTTCTTAGAATTCCTTGTTCTACAATTTTCATTTTTGTGATAGACCCCCTTAAGTTAAATTCCGAACTAAAGTAGGTATTCCAAATTATGTTAAATAACACTAGAACATGGAATAAAAGTAGGCCATTTTTAACGAACCTCTGCCGGAAACACGCGGCAATACTACAAAAGTCTACCAACAGCAAAACTTCGATAGACTGCGATTAACATAAATTGCTCATTGATTTTTAAGATTGGAACTTTATCACTAAGTTTGGCATCATCTTGTTATCGTAATCAAGATATGTGTATTAGTAATCCTTTCTTTTTATTTTCAGGTATCACAAATTTTGACTTACTGGGTGATTTTGGCAGCATCGAATGGTTGGGAAACTTGGTCATTGTTCTAATGTACAATGTGTCCTTTGCTTCAGGTGCTACACTATGCATCATAAATAAGTTTACATACAAAGTTCGACGAGAATTATATGCCCGGTTGGTTGAAAACTATGTGTTTCTAAATAATTTTGTATCATTTCTCAACTAACACGGCTTATTCTGAATTTTCCAGTACCCACTAGTATATTTTTAATTTAAGACTGACAATTTTGCATTCTTAGCTTCGGTTCGGATGCAAGATTCATTTGTGATAGCGTTTTGTAGATTTTTTATACTGATTTTTAACGCAGTCACATGAATACATGATTTCTGCTGGTAATATACACAACAAATATTTTTCTTGATTTTTTGTTCGTAAGTAAATAATAATAATAAATGAACTTTTATTAGGGATTCTCTTCAAGGGCTATCGACCGAACTCCTTCAGCCTGTTTAAAACTCACATAAATGTATACATAAAAGTTGTTGTCTAAATATTGGATATAAACTAAATATGTAACAAAACACAACAGAAAAAAATATGTAATTTAAAATGAAATTATAATTATTTTAAAGTTGATAGTGAAATTATTAACTTTCAGATTTCATCCATCTCCTGGGGCTGGGTGGTGCACTGTTCTTGCATTTAAATCAGTGGCGGCTCGTGACTGACTTGTTAAAGAGGGAGGGCTCCGCTAAGAAACCTGAACAACGTTTAGGTAGAATCTTAACTTAGTCTGAAACAATTTTTCTCCTCGCGGTTTTCTTTCACTTGATCTTCACAAGAAATCAAAATAAGAACCAAGAAAACAATATTTAAAAGTCCAAGCTTCTATTTTTACTTTAGCTAAAACAACGCAAAAATCAAAAATTAATATCTAAAAGAAAAGCCCAATATTTTACTTATTGCTTATTACAGATAGTTCTATTAAATTATTTCTCATAATCTTATAGCATAATTTTTTGGCTGGCATAATATAGTTGACGCTTTCGTGCATAGCGCATTTTATACGAAATAACTTGTTTTCGCTCCCTGGAATTTTTGCTTATCATTCTATTTTGTGTATAGGAACAACATTTTTCGATAATTATAGTATGGAGCATCTGTTTGATTCCATAAATTTGGAGAATGTGTGTCATTCACTTCATAAAACTGCCCTATTTTGAAGAGAATCTTTCTATCAATACTTGATTTCTTTAAATTTCAATCAACGTGAAAAAATTGCGTCTCAAGAGATTTTAAAATTTTTATTTTGAACACCTCATTGCTGTCGAAATAAATGGAATATAACTGAAAAACACAAACCAATCGTTTCACGGATAGAACCCACGCCCACTGATTTATTAAGCCAATAGTCCATTCACCGCGCCACCCTTGGTGCTGTATGAAACGGCTTAACGACACGTATTTATTCTCTTATGCTGTACTTGGCTTATACTACATTCTACATATCTTTCCGGCAGAAACTGGGCCGCCCCAAAGATACTTTGCAGAACGATAAGGCTGTGGATTTACCAGCACTGATATACATAGAGAAGGTTCAGTAAATTCGGGCGGCAAGCTGATTCGCACCGGCTTTTATATTCTAGCGCGCATCGCTCCACTCATTCCAGTGTTAGGGCTGGGTTAATCTGCAGGCTGAATAATCGATTAGGGGTGTGTGCTATGAATATCATTGGCGTTTAGATAAAAATATAAAATTTTTATTATACTTAATTAGATAAAAATTAAAAAAATGAAAATTGGTTACGTGATTATCTTTAATCTTTTTTTCGAAAAAAAGGTTCGACGCGATAACCGTGCAGACGGCTCCGTTAACCCGCGTTAAAGTTTAGTGTTTTTCCGTACTAAAACGAGCGTTTCTGAGTGGAGAAATATAAACAGTAGTGAATGTGAGTGGCGGTTTTTATTTGCGTTAAATAACTGACGGGATTTGAGTGCCTGAGACGTAGTTAAACGAGTTGATAATAAATTGCGATTTTGTAAACAATAATCAGCTGGAGGACAAGTGCGCGCAAACGTCGGGAATTTGAATTTTCGCGTGAGAGTTGGGCGCTGGCAGACCCAGTAGAGATACGAATGAGTGCAAACGACGGTTCGACAGACGGCTACTCGACCGACGAAAGCAAACGTAAAAGAGAAGGCGGGGAAGAGGAAGTGACTTTTAGGAGGAGCAAGAAGATAAACCGAACACCAACTAAAACGAAGACAAAAGAGAGTGCAGAGATGGAAGAGATGAAAGCTATGATGACACAACTGATGAACGTGACACAAGTAATGAATGAAATCAAGAATGAAGTCAGGGAAGTGAGAAAAGAAAATGAGGAATACAGAAATGAGGTACGGGCACTGAGAAAAGAGAATGAAGAACTGAGAATGGAAGTACAATTGTTGAATGAAAAGATGAAGGGTCTGGAGAAGATGGAATGGAGACTTGAAAGAGACGAAAGACAAACAAAGAAGAACAATTTTATTGTATCTGGATTGAGATTGGAAGGCAAGGAAGGTCTGGCGATGAAAGAGAGTGTTGAAGATTTCCTTAGCACTCATCTAGAGATTGAACCAAAATTGATACATGTTAAGAAAATTTCTGAGAGTATGTTGCTGGGAGTGGCCAAGGGATATGATAGAAAGTTAGAACAAATTAAAGGAAATGAGGGTGTTTATTGATGATGATCTTACATACAAGGAAAGGGAGATTCAGAGGAAGATTAGAAAAATAGCGGCGGAAGAGAAGAAGAAGGGTTTGAAAACGAAGGTTGGGTACCAATATCTGATCATTGAGGGTGAGAAATGGAAATGGAAATGGTCTTATGAGTCGCAAAAACTGAAGAAGATGGAAAATGAAAAGATCCTGGAGATGGCAAAAAACTAATAGATGGGGAGGATACGGACGGATTGAAAATGACGGAAAGGCTGGAAAATGGACAACCGGATGATTGGAATATAACATTGACGAAAGGATCTACTGGGAGGAAGAGAGGGATGACGTGTGGGAAAAAGAAAAAGAAACGAGAATTCGAAGCCAATAAAGATAAAAATGTATGGCTCCTGGGAACCTGGAACATACGATCAATAAATGGGAAGGAACAGGAACTCAGTGGTGAATTTACCAAAGCGAATTTAGACATAATAACTATCACAGAGACTAAAAAGAAAGGGCAGGGGGAGGTTATATTGGAGGATGGGCATTTATTAGTATATGGTGGAGTCTCACAGGAAAAGAGAGCAGCGGAAGGTGTTGGTTGTATTATTAATAAAAGGATTGTCAACCAGATAAGAGGATGGAAAAGCCATTCGAACAGGTTGTTGTCAGTGGATATACAAGTTGGAAAGAGTAGTAGGATGACAGTAATAGCTGCATATGGACCAAATGAAAATGAAAGGTCAGAAGAAAAGGATAAATTCTGGGAGGATCTGAATAGAATAACTGAAGGTTGTAAGGGAAGAATATATAATAGCTGGAGATCTCAATGGCAGAGTGGGAAATGATGTACAAAAAACGAATGTAATAGGTAGATATGGCGAAGAAACAATCAATAATAATGGACACAGAATAATAGATTACTGCATACTAAATGATATATGGTTGTCACAAATACTTTTTTCCAGCATAGGGAAATTCATAAATATACATGGCAGCGCAAACAAAACGAAAGGTCAATAATTGACTATATTGTGACGGAAAGAAGTAACAGAAAATATATAATGGATGTGAAAGTCAGAAGAGGGCCCGAAATTTATAGTGATCATTTTATGCTGGTGGCAAAAATAAAGAATAATGATGTTAATAAACCAAGAAGTGAACTGAGTGGAGGAAGAAAGAAGGCAAAAGAATATAGAAGAATCAAGACTTATAAATTGAGGGAATTGGACGTTGCTGATAAATATAAAGAATTGGTTAGCATTAGGGTGAAAGCAGAGAGAATTTATGGCTTAAGAGAAAATGTCGAAAGCTTGTGGCAGAGGTTTAGGAAAATTATAACTGAAGTAGCAGAAGTTACTTGTGGAGTAGTGAGACCTAATAGCGGTAAAAGGCAGACAGTTTGGTGGAATCAAGAAATAAAGAATGAAGTGAAAATAAAGAAACAGAAATGGAAGGAATATTTGATAAAAAAAAAAACAGATGAGAGCTACGAGATATATAAAATCCAGAGACTTAAAGTTAAGAATATGGTCAGAGATGCAAAAGAAATTAGTTGGCAGAAGTTTGGTGAGAAAATGGAGACAAACAGCAAGGAAAATCAGAAACTATTTTATAGAGTTCTTAAAACCATGAGAAAGACTAATGCGACACAAAGTGTGACGATCAAAAGTAAAAAAGGGGAATTACTGACAGAGGAAGATGAAATAATGAACCGATGGAGACAGCACTTTGAGGAAATACTGGGAACTAACAGAGATAATATAGCAAGAAGAGGAGAGCACGGGGAAAGCCTAACAACGGGGTGGGTTGGTAATTATGGAAACAACGTAGAAGACATGGAGATAACTGAAGAAGAACTCAAAGAAGCAATAAGAGAGACAAAGAACGGTAAAGCGCCAGGCCATGACGGTGTGACAACTGAAATGATGAAAAATCTTGGAGAGGAAGGAACTCAGATGTTTTTGGAGATATGCAATAAAACATGGAAGCAGAGAGTGACACCAAGAGACTGGAAGAAAGGAGTGATTTTGCCGATATTTAAAAAAGGCGATGCAAAAAACTGTGATAACTACAGAGGAATAACGCTCTTAAGTACAGCAGTCAAAATTTATGAACGAATTCTAGTGAGAAAGCTAGTGAGAATTATCGAACCAACACTAAAGGAGACACAGAGTGGTTTTAGAAGGGGAAGGAGCATCCAAGATCATATATTTACAATGAAGGATATAATACAAAAAACAGTATTGAGTAAGAACAAAGCTTCCTTCGCTTTTATTGATTTGGAAAAGGCTTTCGATAAAGTAGAGAGACAGAGAGTTTGGGACACCCTACTTAAACGGAATGTAGATGAACAGCTGATACAAGCAATAAAGAGCATATACACAGAAAGTACAAATTATATTGCATATAGAAGTATGAAATCAGAAACTTTTGAGACTTTGGAAGGACTTAGACAAGGTGGGGTGTTGAGCCCCGAATAGGCAGGTTCGGTGATTTTCAAATTTCGTTAAAATTGATAGAGTTTATTATACTGAAGGCAGTTATGTTGTTAATTTTTGTTAAAAAAAAATTCCTTCGCATGTGAAGCCGTTGCAAAGCTTTCCGTCGGTGCGAGGCTAGAAATCGTACCTTGCAGTGAGACTGGGCCGCGTGACGTCGGTTGTTAGACGAGTCCCAGCTTCAGCGTGCAGTCCCGTAAGTATTATAATACATGTGTGTTGTGCGTAGTGCGTATAAGAAAAATGCCGGGTCGTAAGTGGTGTTTTGTACCCAGATGTACTAGTACATCGTACAGCACACCTGACAAAATTTTTATTACTGTTCCGAAGTCCGCAGTAAAACGGAAAAAGTGGTTTGTTGCAGCCAGAAGAAAAATCACGGATGTTTCACCAAAATCAGTCTTGTTTTGTTGCGAAGATCATTTTGATGTAAGTGTATTTATTTATACAGCAGGGTAACAGTAATGTTCTAACTTCTGAATATTGACTTGTATCCGCAGCTCGAAAAAGATATGGAAAATTATATGGAATATAAATTGAGTAATGTAAGATCTCGTATAAGGACTGACGCGATACCTCATAAGTTTGCATGCCAGCTCGATAGACAAAAATCAATAGTAGCACGTCCATTAAGCGAAAAGAGAGCGAGAAAAAAAGAAGTGACAAGTTATTTGCAACCTGAAATACCGCCGGATATGCCCATGATATATCCATCAGAAGAACCGGAACCAGGACCTTCCACATCCGCGGATACTACGATTCATGCATCAGATGTAGCATGTCAAACCAAAGTACGATATTTTAAAAGCAGAGCAGTACAAGTGACACATCAGCTTAAAACGGAACATGCCGCTACATCACCGTTAAAATTTCACACACTTTCAGCACCAAAAACAAAACCATCAAAGAAACGTCTCCGGCTGGACAGCGACACAGTTGAACTTGTTTGTGGAGATACGCCTACCGAAACATCAGATTCTGACATTTTATATCAGCCTAGCCAAAGTAGTCATACCAGTAGTGGCGAAACTAGTCGCCCAGTGGTGGAAAAAGAAGAAAGAGAGCATTTCAGAAGTTTGTTTATTAAAATAATAGAGAAGAATCCAAGAATGTATATTGGTATTCCTAAGGTATATATGGAATTTTTACACATACTAGAAAGACGAACTTGTTTACCTAAACATCATATTTACATCACATTCTACAAAATTAGGACGAATGATTCATTTGCAAAAGTTGGCCATCTCTTTGGATTATCGAAGGCACGTGCCAGTGAAATTTTCAGCCAAGGAGTAGCTATTTTAAAGGAATTTTTGGAGCAACTAATTTTATGGCCTGAAAGAAACGCCATCAAAAGAAATTTACCTATTCAGTTTCGAATGTCATTTTCTGAGGTCCAATCTATTATAGACTGTTTCGAAATAGAAATTCAAAAACCCTCAAATGCACTTCAACAGTCTTTGACGTGGTCTGAGTACAAAAAGTGTAATACCATCAAATATTTGATTTCATCTACCCCAGATGGCCTAATTAATTATATTTCTGGTGGTTACGGTGGACGAGTAAGTGATGCTGCGTTATTTGAGGATTGTGGCTATTTGAACGTCATACCTGACAATACGGTAGTAATGGCGGATAGGGGTTTTAAGCAAATCGAACATTTATTAAATAAAAAGAATTGTACACTAATTAGACCACCTAGTGTCGCTGCTGATGAAAAAATGCCAAAAGAGGATGTGCTACTTACTAAACGAATTGCAAGTGTCAGAATACATATAGAGCGGACAATACGACGTCTTCGAGAATTTCACATTTTAAAACCGCATGCTACTGTTAGTGCAGAAGTAGTTCAAAAACTGGATAATACGTAGGTAGCACCAAAAATTTCTGCAATCACATGAAATTAATGCGTTTTTTGCAAAAATACTTTTATTATTATTTTTCAAAATATTCACCCTTAAACTCAATACATTTACCCATTCGATAAAACCAATTGTCAAAACAGAAATTCCACTCTTCTTGGGTCACTTCAGAAACGAGGTTTTTAAAGTGTTTCACAGCATTTTCCGCGGTTGAAAATCGTAATCCCCGCATTATATCCTTTAACCGCGGAAATAAAAAGAAGTCACGAGGTGCCAGGTCGGAACTGTATGGTGGATGCTCAAACAATTTAACTCCAAAGTCCTCCAAAAATTGCATTGTTTGCCTTGCCTTGTGACTTCAAGCGTTGTCCTGATGCAAGCGTATCTCTCCTTTAGGACGACGTAAACGAGCCATCTGAAAAACTTCTGGCAGGCATACTGTTGTATACCATTCTGCAGTAACTGTGCGTTTGTTCTCTAGCGCTATAGTTGCAACGGGACCAGATTTTGAGGAAAAACAGGCTATCGTCTTTTTTCCCACATTTCGAGACTGCTTAACTTTGACAGGATTAGGGTCAGTAGGAAACACCCATTGTGCCGACTGCCGCTTTGATTCAGGTTCAAATGCATATATCCAGCCTTCATCATCAGTAATGATATTATAAACTGCTTTAGACCTGCCTTCGTTGTATTTTTTTAAAGTTGCTTTGCTCCATTCGATCCGTTGCACCTTTTGCGCTTCTGCTAAATTGTGAGGTATCCAACGACAGCAAATTTTCTTTACACGTAAATGATCGTGCAAGATCTTGTTTACTGCAGTCATGCCAATGCCCAAGATGCTTCTTATAATCCTGTAGGTGATTCGATTATCATCTTCAACCATCCTTCTAACAGCAGCCACATTTTCTTCGATCACTGCAGAAATTAGCCTTCCTTCGCGCAAATCATCACTGAGTGACACTCGATCAAATTTAAATTCATTGGACCAGCTATAAATCGTCCTCTGAGATGGTGCTTCATTACCAAATGCAGCACGAAGCTGATCAACACTCTGCTTTGGAGATAAACCACTTTTGAAGTCATAATAAATCATGGCTCTAAAATTTTCTCTAGTTAAATGCATTTTCACTGTGCACGAGTTACTTTACGGACAGATAAAAAAAATAACTATTGTAGTTATCTGAGCCAAATTTATACTGTCAAACTACAAAACAACAAGCTTTTGTTTCATGGCAGACTCGATTAATTAGATGCATTTGATCTGCCAGTTTGCAGAAATTATCAGTGCTACCTACGTATAATAGTAATAGTTTGTGCAATCATAAATTTACAGCAACCAATAATTAAAAAGTAAATTAAATTAAGGATGTTTAAATAAAAACAACAGAATTCTATGATTGTATATCTTAATTATAACCAGTTGAATATTATGGCTTACAAGCATCTAATAGCAATGGGAAAACATTATTTTTCCAAAAAGTTGTAGCACAATCAATTACGTGCTCGGTGAATTCGGCGTCGTATGTCACGTTCACTTGTGTAAATTTCCCGGATGTTTCAAAATCGTGATGAGCGACACAAAAAATCCCGTTGGTTACATTTTTTGCTAACATTTGCAAATTAATTTGCGCCAAAAACTTTTTGGAAACTTCTCCATTTTCGGTAATATATCTGCTCATAGCTTGTTCTGAAGCTGGACATTTAACTTCTACCACTGAATTATTTGTAACTCCATCCGGTGAAGCTCCGAAAATCCCAAACTTTTCTAAAATTATAAACCCACTGCCTCCAATTGGTACGTTTATTTTTTTTTCTAGTTCTTTTATAACAGCCCTTTCTAAATTAATACCTCTCTCCATGGCTCTTGTGCGGAACTGTTTTGATACACCCAGAATTTGAGTAACCAACGTCCCAGTAGATTTTTTGCAAACCGATGCTTCATATAACTTTGAGGCGGTAATACGGCCATAACGAAGTTCAAACCATAACGAATTTTCACTTTGACTGTGACTTAATCGGTCAGCATTATCGATACTTTCACGAGTTAGTTTATTATTGCAAAACTTTATACAATTATCGGCTGTCTCATTGCAACCACTCTCAATAAAATCGACCATAATGTAATGTATCGATAGTTTTCTGGGACCATTTGGTAACGTGTTATGATTATATATTGGACACAGATACTTATGTTTTTTTGTCATTTCAACGATTTCGTCCAAAAATCCTTCCGTCCTAACAACTTTCCTTTGTGGTTTCCTTACAGATCTACCAATGTCCGCTGCTTTAATAAATTTAATATTTGAACCTACTTGTGATAAAACAGCTTTTCTCCAATAGCAGACTACGGTAGTAGGAGCCGGTTCTTCAGATCTGCGATGCAACCACATTAAGAAAGCAATAGAATGTTTGCAGCCCCCTGCCGAAGCTGCACAATCCAAACATTTAGCTTCAAGAACTAGATTTTCTTTTTCACTAATTTCGCATGTTACTGAATAAGGCTTAGCCCTAACTTTATGTTCAGGACAAATTCTTCCCTGTACCGTACATATGTCCCCATTTCTCTTGACCTGTACGTAACCAACTGCTGAATCGCCGTAACTTTCCCTCCCTTAACTAAAAAAGGAAATTTTATTACCTATTGAATTTTACAATAATGAAATAGGTAGTTCATAACATAGTATTTTGATTCGCGTGAGATGTAGATAATTCAGTTGAATAAATTGCCGATTTTGTTTTACTTACCGGACTGCTTTTACACCGCTGCTTTGAGGTTGATTGAAATTGGTGTTGGATGCAAAAAAATCACACACCATTTCCACATTTACATATGGCAAATTATGTGAATCGGCCTTTTGAAACCCTTGTTGCATCGTTAATGGGTTATATTGTCTTTATTTTATGTTTAATTGACACTTCCCTTTAAATATTCACGCTGGAAATAGTCGCAATAGGTATATTATGAGATAGGATCCATTTCGTGGGCATATAAAGAATAGTGGGAGGAGCGCCGCGCAAACATTTGACGTCAAACTAATCACAAACCGAACCAGCATGTGGGCGTGGTAAGTTAGTTTCTTTGGCTTATTACGTCGAATAAAAATTTTTTTGAATAAAAATTTCGCCGTAAATCTATTTCAATAACAATTTTCTATCATTTTCAAGTCAAAAATAGGTATCTTTTATTTTTTCCCGAACCTCCCTATTGTTCTGTGTCTTTATGGACGAAATTATGCGAGAATGTGAACCAAAAGTAAGAGGAATACGAATAGGCTATAATCGACTTGCCCCAGTAGTAATAAAAGAATGTGCATTTGCGGATGATGTGGTCATTATGGCTGACTCCGAGAAGAATCTACAAAAGAATTTAGAAATATGGAATGAAGTGTTGATAGGTAATGGAATGAGAATCAACACACGGAAGACTAAAGTAATGATGGCTTCCAAGGAACAAGAAGTATTGAACATAAAATTGGGAGTGGAGAGAATAGAACAGGTGAAACAATTTAAATATTTAGGAGTGACAATAGAAAATAGTGGTAATCAGGAAATGGATATAACTGAAAGAATTGAGAAGACTATGAGAACATACTATAGCATGAGAGGTAATTTTATTAGGAAAAGGGAAATATCAAGAGATACGAAGATGACTATATTTAAAACGATCTTTAGACCAATCCTGACATTCGGAAGCGAAACATGGACCCTAACAAGAAAATTAAAAAGCAAGATTCAGGCGACAGAAATGAGGTACTTGAGAGATGTTAAAGGAGTCACAAGATTGGATAGAAGGAGAAACTCAGAAATAAGGGAGGAATTAGAAATAATACCGATATTGGAATTTGTTGAGAGACGACAGTTAAGCTGGTGGGGACACTTAAGGAGGATGGGACCTGATCGACAAGTGAAGAGAGTTTGGGAAGCTAAAATAAAAGTGAGAAGAGGTAGGGGGAGGCCAGCTGAAAGTTGGAGTAGTGTGGTGAATAAAATATTGCAGAATAAAGGAAAAACAATAAGTGAGGCAAGAAATTTAGCGAACGATAGAAAAAAATGGGTTGACTTTGTAAATAATTAGTGAATGGTATGCCCCGACACCGAAAGGTACAGGGGGTTAACGGACTATATATATATTATCTTTAATTTTCTTTTCAAAATCTTTGGGACGGCGGCGCCCCAGAGCCCCTTATTACGAGCCGCCACTGATTTAAATGCTGTAAGATTGTCATCTCCAGGTACTTGTACCTGGACACTGTTTCGTTTCTGGATCGACACATTGGTAATAAACAATCTGCTTCTAGGTAAATTTAAGGAAAAGGTTGTTGAGGCGCTCTTGTATTAGGTTTGAAGTAAAGCATTTGATTTGTGGAGACGATTATTAGGATTTCGGATTTTAGTTATGGTTCTGAGTGCTGTTGTTTCAGCAATTTTAATGTTCCTGTGTGCTGGGTTTCTAATATTTACAAATTTAGTGGATGTCCATATTCGATAATTGCTCTGCAAATGGTCTTGTAATTATGTGTAGCTGTTATTCCCTGGTTCCTGCACTCGGAAGTGCTTGCTTCTGGAAATTGTACTGCCTTTGGATATATGTAGATTATAGATGTATGACGGTTTAGGTTTAGTTTTTGCTCCAGATGCATGCTGTAGTTTGTGGTTTAACAATTTCTCCAAGCATTCGGACGTGTGAAGAGTTGTTGCTTAGTTTGCGGTGGAAAATTATCAGCGGCGAGTTTGAAGGGTTTACTTTAAACCTCCAGGTGTTAAATCATCATTCTACAACATCAATCATCTGCTGCAAATTTTCTATGGTGGAAGTAAGGGACTTGCCGTGTGAGACGAGGGTGGTGTCATCCAGTGTAATACATAACTGGCATGTTGCTCATCTTTGTCAAAGATATCAGAACAGTACAGTACAGTACAGATTGTATAGCAGTGACGACAAGGGAGAACCCTGCAGCACAACCTGCTGTGGTACAAATGATCTAAATGTAATTTCGTTAGATTTAAGGAACTGCTTGACTATGTGGATAAGATATTCGGGCGTTTCAAGTTCTCGAAGTTTGTACAGCAGTTCCTGGTGCCAAACACTATCAAAAGCCTTCTTGATGTCCAAGAACAGTGCAGCCGATTTTAGGTTTTCCAATTTTGCTGTTTGTATATTTGACGTTTAGTGGAGTAAAAACCAAGGCAAAAGTCACTTCCTTCTCGATTTTATTTTTTTTATCTTTGAACAAACTGAGACATGCCTATCTCATTTTATTAGTTAGGTCATTGTTTATGAGAAATCACAAGATGTGACATTTTTTTGGGGTCACGAAATTTTTTATTTCCAAAAAAGTGTGGACACGTACCTTTTTCAAAAACCTTGCTTTTTTATATATCTACTCTAATATTTAGGTAGCTAATTGAGCTATCGACATGATCTTTTTTTTGTTTTACAACACACACTTAGGCGCTTCTTTCTAAGCATAGTACTGGTTGGTGTTTTTTGTTTTAATATGCTCAAAACGTCGATAACCTAGGAAGTTCAGAAATTACGCAGGCAAATTTTGACTAATCGAGAAACTTTTTTGTTTTGGAAATTTTTATATAACATGCTGCGAAGGAAATGCCGCCAAAAGACCAAAAAAGTTTTTGGCAGCATAATTATTGTTATTGTGACTTTTGTAGTTTAGGCGCTATGATTTTTTGTATCGGCTAATAATAAGGAGCGACCGATGACAATATCGACGCGTGCGAGATATAACATGAAAGAAATAAATAGTCTTTTATTTACACGTTAGTTCGTATTGTTAGTGGCGAGTTCTTTAATTTTTAGTGCTTAAAATTATTTAAGATAGATGAGCTAAATATTAAAATGAAGTGCTTATTATGTGGTGAAGCTGTGGAGGAAAAAGATAAACTTGTGCATAAGCCTTGGAAGTGGGATTTAGAGATAACAATTATTGCTGCGGAACTGAGAAAAGATGATTTTGGACAGAAAATTTTAGCAATCAAGAATGATATTTTAAACGGAAAAATTAAAGTAAAGTATCATAAAGACTGCAGAAAGATCTATACCAGCAAGGACAATATTGAGATGGTTTGCTAAATTAGTAATAGCTCGGACGGAGACAGAAACATTTCGCGAGACATTCCAGGTTCTTCAAAAAGTAGGGGTAACATGGAATCATTTAAAATACGTGAAATGTGCCTTATTTGCAATCAAAAAGGGACAAAGAAAAAGCAAAAATTAACATTTATACAAACAAGTTTGCAGATTCTATTAGGTACCTACCCATTTCTTTTTTTTATTTTAGGGGTTTCGTCGGTCAAAAGATAAACAAAAATAAAACTCGAAAAATTCTGATTTAAATTAAATATTAATTTGCATAAAAATATACCACTGATATATCAAATAAAAAAGTTCCAAACGGATCATTTTTTGGGGTAGGCCGAGAGTGAGGTTGTAAGTGCCTACCTCAGAATAAAAAACTATTGAGGTACCTATAGTCTACACTTTTGTTTGCTGATTTATATTTGGATAAAATACACTTAAAATATAAAAATAGAAAACCGGGTAGCGTACAATAAAAAATTATAGAAACTTTTAAGAATATGTACTACAATAGCCAATTTATCTTAATCTCTTGAGGGGACAGGAAAAAGCACTTATGTATAAATAATCAAAGCGGCCAAAAAGAGGGGCGATATTGGAATGGTTGCAACGTTTACCGGTTATGACGATTTGTTTGCGCATGATGCGAAATATCATAGGTCGTATTATAGCCATTACATTTCGAAATATGTATAACATACAAGGATTTTTAAATAAATTGAAAATTAACAAAAAATTAGCCCAAGTCCCAACTTTTTCATCAAACGAGAGAATCAGATTCAAATTCTTCCTTTGTATCTGAAACTGCTAATAATGATGTCTGTAAGGAAGAAGTTTATCAAAATGTATATGAAATTTTGTATCAAACAGCTGGAATTAAAAAAAAACACAATTTCAGTTCTCCACGAAAAAATTTTCATGTTCCTCAAATGATATATTAATCAAAATGAGTTTACAAAGCAAGTACCAAATATGTTGCTAAAATTTATATCTTGGCTTATCGACGATGATAGTTATAACGTTAGAAAAAAATATAAATACAAAAGCTGTTATTCCTTGCAATCTTATTATGGCGTTGTTCATCAAGTTATATAAAAAAACTTTTTAAATTTGGATTAGGCTTATGTGTGCACCATTTACTACGAAGTAGACAATTTTTTGACTTCCTATCTGAAATTGGTATTAGCTGTACTTATAACAATATTAGACAATTATTAACAACCAACATTGCCAAACAAAGAATTAGTAACAAAATTTATGTACCTCCAGGTAAAAGTTGTTGGTAATACAATCAAAAATTACGCACACGCGAGTATAGATAATTTTGATTTAAATGAGGACACAATCCACGGAAAAAATACTACTCATTGCGTGGGTATGATGGTATTTCAGCAACGTTTAGAAAACATTACATTTATAGGTGAAAATACCTAGAAAAGAAAAGCTTAGAAGATCTTGATTTTCCCTTTAGACACATATTTCCCTTTTTTAGGGGTCGTAATTTACACCCGATAATTTAATGAATTTTGCATACTAAAAAATAATAATTGCTCGATATAAAATGATAAATCCTCGATAAAATATAAAAATGCCGAATAAACCAATACAATATGCTTTGTATTTTAAAGAAATTCACCCGATATCTCATTTGCACTATAAGTTCTGGTCGCTACTTTAATCAAATAAGTGCTCTAAAAAAATGTAAATGCTCGATAAGTCGGGTTCACTATTAAATCAAATTTTGCTTGATATAATTGAATTATCCCGATGGGATACTAAATAAACGCTCGGTAATGTTTTGGTTTTTTGGGGGGGGGGAGACTTAAACGCTCTGCTCGCTTCGCTTGCCCAAAGACCGGAAATAGTGGGCCGTGGAACCACTTTCTTGACTGTATTCAGTGACGGGCAGGTATAAAACAAAGCAGTGCGTTTTATATACCGCGAGCATTCATTATAATAATTGAGAGTTTATAATTTTTTATCGAATATTTATTATTATGGGAGGCATTTGCATTTTGAATCAAACTTTCATTACATTTATCGAGCGTCTATCATATACCTTGTAGCCTCATATCCGGCGTGCCTCAGGGTAGTATTCTTGGCCCTATCTTGTATACCATTTATACTTCTTCTTTTCATAAATCCTTTCATAACTGTAATTATCATTTTTATGCTGATGACACTCAACTTTACCATTCTTTTGATGCTGTAGAAGTTCATAATGCATGTTCATTAATAAATAGTGATCTTCAGCTGCTGTCTAACGTTTCTAAACAACATCAGTTGAAAATTAATCCCAAAATAAATAAAGTTATATTATTAATAATATCCAAATAATCGAATTTTTTTTGTACATTTGGTAGGTATGAGAATAGGTCGTAAAGTATTTTTCACCCTCCTACCCCCACCCCCCATTTTTATAAGCGATTTTAGTATTTTTGTATGAACAATATCCAAATGAATCCCTATTTCCCTTGGTCACGCTATAACTAACTTGAGAACGACTTAACCGATTTCATTCATCTTTTTTTATGGTTTCTAATACTTTGTGGAAGGTTCTTACGGAACGGAAAATTAAGAAAATTGCGCAGAAAATTGGAAAATTTGAGAAAACGTAACGACTATTTTAACTGCGCACGTTTGACAGTCTGTACGTGTGTATGTCACCGAATTCCTCCTAAACGGCTAGACCGATTTTGATGAAATTTTTTGTGTATTGGAGTGGGTCCCTGGATGGTTTACCTTCACAATTGGACCCGGTAGGTGGCTCTGCAATCGGGTTCTAGGAAATTTTTTGAACGGCTGGACCGATTTTGATGAAATTTTTTGTGTGTGTTGGAGTGGGTCCCTGAATGGTTTACATTCACAATTGGACCCGGTAGATGGCGATGCAATCGGGTTCCAGGAGTTTTTTTGAACGGCTGGACCGATCTTGATGAATTTTTTTTGTGTTTGTTGGAGTGGGTACCTGGATGGTTTACATTCACAATTGGACCCGGTAGGTGGCGCTGCAATCGGGTGTTACTGAACTCCTCCTAAACGGCTGGATCGATTTTCATTAATAATTTTGCGTGTGTTGGAGTGGGTCCCTGGGTGGTTTACATTCACAGTTGGATCCGGTAGGTGGCGCCGCAATCGGGTTCTAGGAATATTTTTAAAAACGGCTGGACCGATTTTGATTATTTTTTGTGTGTTTGAGTGGGTCCCTGAATGGTTTACATTCAAAATTGGACCCGGTAAGTGGCGCTGCAATCGGGTTCTAGGATTTTTTTTACGGAAATTTTTTTAATGTCGGGCAGGACAACGTCTGCCGGGCCCGCTAGTATACATATAAAATTCTCGTGTCACGGTGTTTGTGGTCGCACTCCTCCGAAACGGCTGGACCGATTTTTATGAAATTTTTTTTGTACATTTGGTAGGTATGAGAATAGGTCGTAAAGTATTTTTCACCATCCTACCCCCACCCCCTATTGTTTAATCGCGATTTTAGTATCTTTGTATGAACAATATCCAAATAATTGAAATTTCTTTTGTACATTTGGTAGGTATGTATGAGAATAGGTCGCAAAGTATTTTTCACCCTCCTTCCCCCACCCCCCATTTTTTAATCGCGATTTTAGTATTTTTGTGTGAACAATATCCAAATAATTGATTTTTTTGTACATTTGGTAGGTATGAGAATAGGTCGTAAAGTATTTTTCACCCTCCTACCCCCACCCCCCCCCCATTTTTTAATCGCGATTTTAGAATTTTTGTATGAAAATATAGAGCAATATATATGGGTGCTGACAATAGATATTAAATTAGCGAAAGAAAATTATGCAATAACAGCTGTATATCATCCTCCCCAGGTGAATGATGCATCATTTCTGGAATATTTTGAAAATCTACTGGATGATCATGTGACATATACAGGATCGATAATTATAGTGGGCGACTTTAATTTGGACTTGTTGAGTGATCAATATTATGTTAACAAATGTAAGACAATAATATACAAAAATGGGTTAAAGCAGATTGTAAATGAACCTACAAGGATAACAAAGAATAGTGCTACATTGATTGATTATGTTATTACAAATAATATTAATTTGAAACATACAGTTCATTTAACACCCAGGATTAGCGATCACTCAATAGTATCCTTAGATGTGAGTGTGAATAATGAAAAACAAAATAAATACATGAAATTGAATAAACACAATTTTAAAAAGTACAGCAAGGAATATATTCAACTTGAATTGGTAAAAACTGAGTGGAGTAACTTATCTAACAATGTGGATCAGATGGCGAATTGTTTTATAAACTCAGTTATAGAGGTACTTGATGTGATGTGTCCTATGGTGCAGATGTGTGTAAGGGAACAGTATGTAAATAATAAGTGGATGACCAATGAAATTATACAAGCAATGAATGAAAGAGACATTAAGTATAAGGCAGCAACTTTTAATAGACATGTAGGAAATGATCAGCTTTGGGAAGATTTCAAAAGATTAAGAAACAGGGTAACAGTAATGGTAAGAGAGGCACAACAAAACTACTGTACAAATGTAATTGACAACAATAAAAAAAATTGTAGTGACATGTGGAAAAATCTAAAATTATTATTACCAAATAAGAGGAAAACAGCAAGTGGCAATATAATGTTTGGCAGTGTTGAATTGTCTGATGAACAAGTGATAGCAAGCGAATTTAATACATATTTTGTTAAAAGTGTCGAGAGCATTGTGACTAGTATACGAGTTTTTGACAATGATGGTGATGTATTGAGACATGTAGAAGCTAAGAGTACTTTTGAATCCTTTAAGCACGTGGAAATGTCTGAAATAAAATCAATCGTAAAATCACTTAAAAAAACATCAGGTGAAGATGGGATATCCACATTGGTATTGCAGGATGCATGTGAGGTAATAGGAAACAGATTGTTGGACATAGTTAATTGCTCACTACAGAATGGCAAGTTCCCTTCAGAATGGAAAACCTCGACAATAATTCCAGCTCCTAAGGTGAATAATTGTAAATGTTGCGAAGATTTTAGACCACTAAAAACATCTCCAGTCTATGAAAAGGTATTGGAAATTGTTGTGAAAAACCAATTAATAGAATACTGTGATAAAAATAGTGTAATAATGCCAAATCAGTCTGGGTTTCGTAAAAATCATTCGTGTGAATCTCTGATATTAAATGTAAGTGACAGGTGGTTGAAGGACATTGATAATGACAATATGGTTTTGGTTGTATTTTTGGATTTTAAGAGAGCCTTTGAGACAATTGATAGACAACTGTTGTTAAATAAACTGGGTAAAATAGGTTTTTGTGGCAACGTTATGAAATGGTTTCAATCTTATTTAAGTGACAGAACCCAAGTAGTGAAATATAAGAGTTCTTTATCAAGTAGATTAGAGTCGACCCACGGTGTACCTCAGGGTACTGTACTTGGACCTATATTGTTCATATTGTATGTGAATGATATGTTGAAGTGTGCTGATGGATGCCAAATTAATATGTTTGCTGACGACACAATGATATATATAACTGGGAAAAATTTTAACAACATGTGTGAAACTATGAATGAGATATTGGGTAATATATATGAATGGCTTTGTAATAATAAATTGTGTATAAATGTTCAAAAATCTAAATATATGGTAGTGGGCAACAAGTATAATCTGAAGAAAATTGACTTGAATTTGGCCGAAATAAAAATGAGTAATCAAAAGATACAAAACGTACACGAAATGAAGTACCTGGGAGTGATGATTGATGAGGAGTTAAATTTTGCGAATCATTGTGTATATATGTATAATGAACAAACTGTCAAAAAAGATATACTTCCTTAGTAGAATTGGTAAGTCATTAACTTTTTATGCTAGACTGGTTATATATAAGTCATTAATTGCCCCACATTTGGAATATTGCTCAGCGGTGTTATTTAATTTAAACAAAAATATGATTCAGCAGTTGCAAAAGATGCAAAATAGGGCAATGAGAATAATAATTAAATGCAACAGATACACACCTATATCACTAATGTTAAGTCTACTCAACTTCATGTCTGTAGAAAAACGAATATTGTTTAATACATTGCTGTGTACATATATTTAAAATAAAAATGAAAATGTTACCTGCATATCTGCATGAGAGGATTACTTATGTTAATTTTGTACATTGTTATCCAACTAGGAATGCCGATAACTTCTATATCGAGAAGGTCAATAAGAAACGTACAAGTAGATCGTTATTTTATAAGGGCTTGTGTATATTTAATGAATTGCCAAGAAATTTGCGTGACTGTGACAATTTAAATTCTTTTAGAAAATTACTTGCATTACACTTAAAAAAATAGATGTGGTAATGTTTAATTTGGGGATTGTTTTAGGATTAGAAAATGTTTTAGGATTAGAAAACATTTTTTAGATATGTAATGTAAATAGCTATGCTAAATAAAGTTATATTATTATTATTATATTATAATATACCAACTTGAAACGGCACAGATCACTTTTGTTGGACATCCTAGAAACCGAGCAGTTGTGTCGGTATTTTCAATACGCCTATGATACTTGCGTAAGATGCGAGGTCTGTGAATTTTTTGATTCGATTTTGTTTTTATGTAAGAAAGGCTTTTTATAAAATTTCGACATTTAATCTAATTTTTAATTTTTTCTACCAAAATGTTCAAGAAAAAATATGAATGTGGTATGTCGTTGTAATCAGGATGATAAGCGCTACAAGATTCTGCCAAAAAATGGGGGGTGCTATTTAAAAAAAACAAACAAAATCGACGTGTCCGAGGATTTTTCCAAATTGCATTGGTTTCAATTTTATTGAATTTGTTCCATACTTTTGCAGCGCATTGTATAAGTTCCCTTGTTTACAAGTCTCTCGCCCGTTGCTATTGTAGGTCTGTAAGGAATGTTATTATGCCTCCCGTACAGGCTGATTTATTTTGCTTGTTTCTACATCATCTTCTAAAAAATGCGTGTGTCTGGTGCGAGGACAACTAAATGGTCTGTTTCAAAAATGCGTTCTCTCAGCTTTAGCTTTTTACACTTCCAAAATGCAAAATGCATTCTGGCATTCTGTAATGCGCATGCCCGGCCGTTTTCGAACAAAATTTTAGGTGACGGTCGGCCGGTGCAGTAGTCACTCCCATTAAATTATTATTATTTTGAAGTATGTTAAATTATTTGGGACGAAAGAGACCACAAAACTCAAACATAAACTTATGTGAGAAAGTTGCAATCGAATGTCACAAGTCAGATGTTGACTTTAAATTAAGGATGCTTATATGAATTGTGTTGCTAAAGGGGAACCTGGTAACCCAGGGAATTTTTTCGCTGTAAAACCATGGGTGGTATGCATAAAAAGTAGTACATGCTAATGCTTGATGAAAAAGTATTTACTTCGTAGTATTTACTTTTATATACAGGGTGGGGCAAACTCCTGGGGATGGACGATAGAGGCCATACAGTTAGTTAGAAAGAAAAACTAATAACAAACCCTATCTCGTTTCAAAAATTCTATTCCATAAAAATATTTTCAATTATACCAGGTGCGTCCAAATAGTTGGAATTAAGTACAACTTTGTTATTTCTTATGGAATGTGTAAAATTTTATATTTTTTCCTGCTTCAAAATGATAATTTAATGTTACTTTGATAACATGATTCTATGTCTATTGTTAATGGTTATTGAGAAATAAATTTTTTCCCGAAAATTTTGACAGATAAATAGTAAATTTCAAAAATTTATATCTCGAAATTGGTAGAAGTTAAAAGGATGAAATTGGTATTGGTATTGGTAAATATCATGTAGTTTTTGACAGATTTGTTGAATATTATTTATACTATACAGGGTGTTTGCAAAAATATGTTTTCTGAAACTGTCAAAAAAACATCAAAAAGTCGAATTTTTCGAATGGAATGTTATATTTTTTCTTGCACTATCTGAAAGAGCTCAAAATTTTGAATGAAAATGGCCAAATAAACTAATGTTACATAATGAAGTTTTTTAGCAAAATCCTGTTTTCTTCAATTTTGTGTAAAAATGAGGGATCATGAAAATATCATTAGCCTTGAACGATTATTGCTTGTCAATCTGAAAATGGGTTTATTGTTATAATCTTGTTCTGTAGTGAATTCATTGTCATTATTATTGGTGCTACAAGTAATTGTTTTTGTTGTTCCCGTTTGTTGTTTTCATTTCTGTCTTTGTGTTTAATCACCAATTTGATTATTTTTTTAAAATGAATTTCCAACAACAAGAACTTGTTGATACGCTGTCCGTATTTATTGAATGCAACAGAAATTCTCTTCTGGCTTCTCGAGTATATGGGCAAAGATATGAACAGCGTCGTCATCCACGCGTGGAAGCTTTCCAGAGATTGGTGGATAGATTTGAAAGAACTGGTTTTGAACGCAATGAAATAACCAAATCCGTATTAACCGATGTGACAAAGAAAAATGTATTGCTGGCAATAGCTGAAAATCCGCTGACAAGTGGCAGAAGAATTGAAACAGAATTGAATATTTCCAGGAGAAGCATACTTAGAGTTTCAAAAGAAAACCGTTACCATGATTATAAACCCCGAACATGCCACTTTTTAAATGAACAAGATCATGTCAACAGAACCTTATTTTGTGATTGGGCTCAGGGGAAACTGACAGAAAATGAAGATTTTTCCAAAAATATTTTGTTCACAGACGAATCAACATTTCAAAATTTAAATAAAGTTAATAGAAGGAATGTCCACTGTTAAATTAAATGCAAATGTTTACCACAATTTTTTGCAAAACAACTTACCTGTACTTATTGATGAAGCCAATGTCATCATCATCATAAGGTTCTCAGTCCGAAGACTGGTTGGACGCGTACCTCCATTCTTTTCTATCCTGAGCTAACCTACGCATTTCCCTAAAAGTAGAACATCCTACATCCCTAACTATTTGAGAGCAGTAGTCTAATCTAGCCAATGAAGAAGTTAATATTGAAAATATGTGGTTTCAGCATGATGGAGCTCCAGCCTACAGCGCAAGATTAGTTCAAAATGTTTTGAATGAAAATTTTGGAGAATAGTGAATAGGGATTGTGAGTCAAAATCCGTGGCCTGCAAGGAGTCCTGATTTAAATAAATTAGACTTTTTCCTTTGGGGTTACGTGAAAGACATTGTGTATAGTATTCCTCCTACCACACCAGAAGACATGCGCCTATACGAATTCAAAATGCATTCTCGGCTATTGCTCCCGAAGTTTTGGATAACGTGGATAGATCCTTTCATCAAAGAATTGCTCTTTGTTCCAATGAAAATGGCCAGATTATTGAGCATTTGTTGTAATCTGCTCATTATTTACAGATTAATTATTTTGATTTGTAACAAAGTTTAATAAAAATTCAACCTGCATAATGTTTGCTTTTGTTTTTAATGTTTTCTTAAACAAATATTTTTTTTATTTATTAAATAAATTTATTAGAGGTACAACAAAATAAAAAAAATAAATTAGTAATAATGATAATCCAAAGGTAGCCATAAATCTAATATTGCTGTGATTTTTAATATGAAAAAAGTTATGAAACTCTCTTCCTTTATGTAACTTTAGTATTTTGTTAACCGTTCTCATGAAGATGAATTATTTTCATAAGCCTTTTGCAGGGTGCAAGAGAATGTAACAATGAATTTAAATTGATGACAAAACTGAAACGAAAACAATAATCGGGAACAACACAAATGAAAAAATAACACCAATAACAATACATTGATAGCAATGACATTAAATTCTTAGCAAAATTATAACAATAACCCATTTTCAGATTGACGAGCAATAATCGTCCAAGGTTAATGATATTTTCACGATCCCTCATTTTTACATAAAATTGAAGAAAACAGGATTTTTCTAAAAAACTTCATTATGTAACATTAGTTTATTATTGGCCACTTTCATTCAAAATTTTGAGCTCTTTCAGGTAGTGCAAGAAAAAATATAACATTCCATTTGAAAAATTCGACTTTTTGATGTTTTTTCGATAGTTTCAGAAAACATTTTTTTGCAAACACCCTGTATAGTATAAATAAAATTCAACAAATCTGTCAAAAACTACATGATATTTACCAATACCAATACCAACTTCATCCTCTTAACTTCTACCAATTTCGAGATATAAATTTTTGAAATGTACTATTTATCTGTCAAAATTTTCGGGAAAAAATTTATTTCTCAATAACCATTAACAATTGACATAGAATCATGTTATCAAAGTAATATTAAATTATCATTTTGAAGCCGGAAAAAATATAAAATTATACACATTCCATAAGAAATAACAAAGTTGTACTTAATTCCAACTATTTGGACGCACCTGGTATAATTGAAAATATTTTTATGGAATAGAATTTTTGAAACGAGATAGAGTTTGTTATTCGTTTTTCTTTCTAACTATAACCGTATGGCCTCTATCGTTCATCCCCAGGAGTTTGCCCCACCTTGTATATAGTATCTACTTCAGTTCCAAAGCATATGCTACACAAACGAAGTTTATACTACAATGCAAAGCATGTACTTCGTGTTACTAAATTTTATTTTACTGAAGTAGGCTGCTACCACGGGTCGGACTTGTCAAATTTATCTTTTCATTTTTCAAAATACCTAACTCAAATTAAACCTATTTTATCTGCCGATTTCAAAAGTTTTTTCTTATATGCATTAAAATGAATTCCGATTCTGAAAGAGAACAAGAATTCAAAGAAGAAATAAATGAATGGGTAGTTCTTTGTCCTTCTTGTAAAATATTATAAAATTTTGTTTCATAAGAGATTCCAAAAGTTAAAAACGAAAAAGAGGAGGCACTAAAAGAGCTAACTGCTTAATTTAATTATAACACGAAAAAGGTACTTGACACAAAAAGTTTTAAAGAAATTTAACAATATGAAAATTAAAATTGAAAAAATTGTTGACATGAAACAAAAAAATATTTTGTCTGAGTGGCAGCAAAAATTCTATAATCTATGGAACGTAGAAAATAATCCAGCGCTGTATAGCGTACCGGGAGGTACGTGCGTCTGGTTTCCGTCAGTTAAGGGGTCTGTTTCAAAAATGCGTTCTCTAAAACAGAAACTAGTGCAATTTGTCGATTTATAAACCACGTACTATATCGCAACTTCGAGAGTCGAGAGCGATCTTGCGCGTTGGATATGAGCTGACTTCATGTTACTTCGTATTTCGATACGGTACGTGAGTAAAGAATAAGCTACCCTGAGCATCTCAGGCTGGTGTTAGGCCGGCCGCACATTGAACATAGCGCTGAGACAACATAAGAACAGCCGAGACAGGGTGAAATCTGTGAAATCCAGGTTTAAACTGATTAACGCATATTGAACACAGCCGAGGTGCAGAAGAGGGAAAGTTTCCTATAGACTCTGTCGAATTGTGGTTTCTTAAAAGTTTTCCGATGTCCTCTGTAAAATCTTTGGAATATACATGGTTGTTTACTTGTTTACTTTTGTCCCAATATGTGTCTGTGAATTGCATCCTTTCTCCGTGATGTCTTGATGAACCTCCTCAAACCGAATTATACTTATCTTCTCTTGGAAAACTTGGTCAGGAATTTCGTTGAATAGGTAAAATTAGTATTTTCCATTAGTGCTTCTTTTAGTTAAATATGCGTGTTTCCAAATTGTTTTGGATTTTTACTCCGGCTCTGGCTTCAGTGAGTTGTATTGTCTTTTTTTCCTCAAGTTTATTCGCCTTTGAATTTGAATGTATGGACTTCTATAAAAACTGATCTGTTGGTTATACCTATGAAAATGCTCTGTATTAATTATATTATTATTATTATTATTGTTGTTGTTGTTGTTTTTTAATTTTTATTATTATTATAATTTTTGAAAGACAAATTTTGCAGTAACTACCTGAATAATTTTCGATATAACTTTTTCAGCAGGTACCTATATTCATAAAAGCGGTCATATTTTTGCAAGAGAAAATTTAGTTGAAGTTTCCCAAACAGCAACTTCGCTGAAACTGACGTAGATACTACTTAAGCAGCGATAATTTGTGGATTTTGCAGTAGATACTACGAGAGGTAGAGTAGGTGCTTCTACGGCGAAGTAGAAACTTCTATGTGCTACTATACATAATAGTATCTACTAAACGAGGGCAGTAAGTACTACGATGGTGTAGTAGGTACTTCACTTGCGAAGTAAATAGGTACTTGAAGTATTAGCATGTACTACTTTTTATGCATACCACCCCATGTAGCTTGTTGAATCGTAACAGCCCGTTGGCTTAGTACTCTCCATAAAATTTTTAACAGGTACTGTTTTCGCTGGAATACACCAATATATTCAGAAATGTCGAGATTTCATTGGTTTAAAATTCGATGAGTGTAATAGTCATTGGAATGCCGTTTTTGTCATGCTGCTACCTTCGACTCCTTAGAAACTAACTGCGACATAGGTAGCCCCACTTAATCTCAGTATCTAGCTTTGCTTATTTTCAGTGGTAACTATTTGTTAAAGTAGGCAGGTACTCAACTTCGAGCCTATATTTTGTAGAAAATAAAAAACTCGTTTGCCTATGTCGAAATCAAAATTTATTACACTGCAATACCGTAAAAATAAAGAAAAGTCAAGTGTATTAACATTTATTCGGTTAACTTGCACCTAACAGAAAAGGCTTCTCGGAGGAAATCTGAAACGTGGAAGTAATTTTGCGGTATTACATAATATTACGGACTGGCTTTATGTCCGACTTCTTTGGTGTGTTGATGATATTCTACATAGGGCAAAAAATATCTATCTGTTTACCTTATTTTAGAGACACGATTGCAATATCGAATAGAATAGCTTAAAAAAAGAAATCAGTTCTGTTTCATAACAAAAGAAAAATGAAAAATATATAGTCGCTGTCACAAGACATTTCGAAACATGTCACTCCTCCGCACTTTATACATCATACGACAGTATCAAACAGCTGAAGAGACCTAGTAATCATATCGTCTTTGAGGCACGATTCCATAAATTCCTCTATAGTAATGACGCCATCTTGGTTCAGATCCAATTTTCGGAAGACTCTGTCAATTTGTTCTCTTGCTTTCTTGTCGTCTTCAACCTGGTGCGTCCTTCGCCCCATTAGCTCATGAATAGCCACTACTATTTCTGATAGTTCACCACGACTTATGCACCCGTCACCATTAATATCGTATAGTTTGAAAGTCCATCTGAGACGCTCGTACACTGAGCCTCGAAGTAGTGTTGATAATGTTATTAACAAATCCTGCAAAAGAAGAATATTATTACAGTTTTATGCAATTTTAGTACATAATTAAAACACAAATAAATATTAATTTGTATATCCATTTCAATAAGTATTTCCCACACTAAGCAAATTTTTAAGAAATTGCACGATTACTACCAAGTGTCATATATTATCCCAGTTCTTCTAGTAGAACGGTGTCACATACCTACATGATACGTACGACATCAGAAGTCCATCAAGATGGAGACCTGCATGTCGAGATTTGTATTTATAAGTATCATGTAATTTTGTTTTCATTTTGTGCCAATTTTTGCTAGAACAATAAAAATGTTGTGCTCAGCCAGTTTTCAACTTACTTCGAAATTATTGGTGAGTCTCCAGTTTGTCATAAGTCATAGATAATAACTACTGCAGTTTTTGTTCACTGGGTATTTTACGGTAATTTGTGACACGACTTTAAAATTTTGTGCTCATCTAGTTGGATAATTACGATGTTACTAGCTAAGACGCACATAATTAATATTACAGTTTTGGTTATGTGGGTAATTCTTCTCATCTTGTGCTGATTTGTGTTCAAGTTTTAAATTTTTTACTCGTTTGATATTCGAATAACTTCGAAATTACTGACTTGGCGCACACAATAAATAAATATTTAATTTTTTATGGTATTCGCATATTGTACTAATTTTGTACTACTTTATGTCGTGGTTTCAAAATGCTCTGCACAGAGCAGGTATCCTAGTTTTTATTTCAAGGGTAATTTGTGCTTATTTTGTTCGAATTTGTGCCTGGGTTTTTCAATTTTTTGCTCGTCTAGTTCTTGTGACAAAAATTAGACGCTCATCAAGGAAGTACATAATATAAAAATAATTTGAAAACTATTCGAGCGGAAAATGTAAAACTGCGACACATAGTGGCACAAAATACCCATCTGATAAAAACTGCAATATTTATTAAAATTTTAACAGGTAGATATTTTGTGCTACTCTGTGCCGCAGTTTTACATTTTCCTCTCGAATAATTTTCTAATTATTTCTGTATTACTACCTTGACGCTGAGAAGCAGATAATGAATATTTTAATTCTTATTGCATTATGTATTATCATTGTGTATTATACTTGGGCCGCCCAACAGACGGAGTGATCACCCTGCAAGCATGAGCTCTAGACGGGACCACTATCAATTTAGGACGACAGAACCGCAGTGATGCGTTTTGTGTAGACCCAACGAAGTCGCATCACTCCAATTCGGTCGTCATAAATTAATATTGGCCCCGCTAGAGCACGTTCTTGCAGGGTGATCACTCCGTCTGTTGGGCGGCCCAAGTATAGTTCGTTCTAGGTAATTTCCAAATTACCTACCCTGAGTCGCATATATACTTGGGCCGCCCAACAGACGGAGTGATCACCTTGCAAAAACGTGCTCTAGCGGTGCCAATAGTAATTTGTGACGACCGAATTGGAGTGATGCGACTTCGTTGGGTCTAAAGAAAGCGCATCACTGTGGTTCGGTCGTCCTAAATTGATAGTGGTCCTGCCTAGAGCTCATGATTGCAGGGTGATCAATCCGTCTGTTGGGCGGCCCAAGTATAATACATATTGCAGTTTTTGACGCTTGGTGGGTATTTTTTGCTCTTCTTGTGCTAATTTGTACTATAATTTTATTAATCTTTTTTCGCGTAGTTTCCTAGTTACTTCATAATTATTATCTAGATACTGAGATGCACATAATAAATGTTCCAAATGTTTTATTATGCGGTTATTTTGTATCAATTTTTGCGAATTTGTGGTGCCCTTTCTAAATTATTTGTCCATGGAGTTTTCGAGATATATGAGAAAAGGAAACCAGAGTAGAGGGTCCTATAATGAGGGAAGAGTTTGGGCTAGCATTAGAAAGTTTAGAAGATAATAAAGCACCAGGAGCAGACGGATTTCAGGCAGAAATTTTAAAGTGTGCAGGTCAAGAGGTAAGAGAGAGTCTATTTAATTAGTTAGCCGCATATACGAGACAAGTGAGATTCCAGAAGATTATAAAAGGAACATCATAGTCGCTTTGCCAAAAAAGAAAGACGCGGATAAGTGTGAAAATTTTAGAACGATTAGTTTAGCTTCTCACGGTTCAAAAATTCTGACTAGAATGGTCCAGAGAAGGATGAAGAAAAGGGCGGAAGAAATATTAGGAGAAGATCAGTTCGGACTTAGACGAAATAGAGGATCGCACGAGGCCATTCTAGCTTTACCACAGTAATTATATAAAAAACAATAGAAAGGGGAAAGAGCGCCTAATATACACTGACGGACAAAAAAGTGGCGCACCTAGATTTTGCCGTAAGTTTGAAGTTTAATAATTTTTGAACGAGTCAATCGATTTTAATCATTCTTTTTTTGCTGTGAAGGGTGAATTTTCCAGATGACTATGACGTATTTTGCTTTTCACTAAAAAATTTTGCTACTTTTATAGTGGCTTTAGAAGCCGAGTAAGTATTTTACGAAAATTTTGACTGACGCTGTGGAGTGAAATTGTACGTTTATTGAAACCTTACATTAGTCACGTGATACTCCATTACCTTTTCCATAATTTTCTTTTTATTTCACCTTCTTAGTCTGTGAAAGGGAAAGTTTTGGCGGCGGTTCGCTAATGGTATGGGGTGGAATTACTAGCGATGCCCGTACAGAATTATTCGTGTTACCACCACAGCGATCTTTAAATGCAGCTGGGTACATCGAAATTTTGGAAGAACACGTTGTCCCATTTGCGCCTTACATTGGCGGAGAGTTCCTTTTGATGCAGGATAACGCGCGACCACATACAGCAGCAATGGTAACTCAATTTTTAAGCATTGTTGGGATTAATCGCTTGCCGTGGCCCGCTAGAAGCCCTCTGATATGAATCCTATCGAAAATTTATGGGATGAATTAGGACGACGTGTTAGCGGCCGAAATCCAGAAAATCTTCAAGAATTGAGGGTCGCTCTTACAGAAGAATGGGAAAATATTCCTCAAATCAACATCACAAATTTGATTAGAAGCATGCCACGACGTATGGAAGCTGTTATTAGAGCCAGAGGAGGAAATACCTACTCGTCATTAGCCAGCTTGTTCTTCAGTTTATTTTTAAGATTATTTTTCATACTGTTGTTATTTGTCGTTTTCTTTAATTAGTTGTTTACGAAATTGTTGCTCTTCTTTCTCAAACACTTCCTCAACGTATTTCATGAAACCGTGCTGTCTTTTGGCTTTTGTAATTCCATGGCCCCCTTGTTAATTACAAGCCAAATTACGCTGCTTCGACTAAAGTGTCGCATTTTCGTTAACACAAGGACTAAAAGGATGAAATAAAAGGAAAGTAATTGAAAAGGAAATGGGGTATCACATGATAATGTAAGAAGTCAATAGACTTACAATTTCACTCCATAGCGTCAATCAAACTTTGCGTAAAAAACATATTCGACTTCTAAAGGCACTATGAAGAAGCAAAAATTTTTGGTGGAAAGCAAAATACATCATAGTCATCTAGAAAAGTCGCCCTTTACAGCAAAAAAAGAATTGTTAAAATTAATTGCCTCGTTCAAAAGTTATTGAACTACAAACATATTGCAAAATCTAGGTGCGCCACTTTTTTTGTCCGTCAGTGTAGTACTTGTAGATTTAGAAAAAGCCTTCGAGAACGTAAAATGGGAGATGTTCGATGTTCTCAGAAACGCGGGGATGAAATATAGGGGACAGAAGAATAATACATAATCTCTATAAAGAGCAAACGGCAGTTATATAATTTGAGCAGGAACGACGAGAAGTACAAAGTACATATCCAGAAGGGATTGAGACAGGGATATGCGTTGTCACCTCTAGTTTTCAACTTATGTATATCGAAGATGCGATTCGCGGATGCTATAGCAGTGTTAGCATCCAGCAAAGAGGAATTAGAAATAGCTCTGAATGAAATAGACGCAGTTTTGATAGAGGGATACCGCATGAAGATCAATAAAAAGAAAACCAAAATGTTGGTATGTAGAGGGCGTGAAAATAGAGCTAAAACTGAAATACAAATGAGAAATGAGAAGATAGAGGAAGCTGCGGATTTCTGCTATTTAGGAAGTCAAATAACTCGCGATGGTAGGAGTACTAAAGACATAAAACAAGGAATAGCGCAGGGACGAGTTGCGATTAACAAAAAGAAACAACTGTTGTGTTCGGGAACGGTTAATGTAGAAACTCGGAGAACCAATAATCTGAGTTCAAAATTGGCCGAACAGTTTATAAACAGAATCTTTATAGAACGGCAAAAAATTTGCCAAAATATTCCGATTCGCATAACATAATCGAATTATTAAAAAAACAACAAAGTAAAAATTCTAAATCCTAAAATTAAAAAGGAAGAAATTATTCACATAAAAGGACTAAAAAAGCCACATTTTCCAGCAGCAGGCATGCTCGAAATTCATGACAACCCAGGGCTCCTCACTAGCCAAAATTTTTGAATTGAAACCTTTAATAAAAGAATTTAAAAAGTTTGTGCACATATCGAGGCAATCGATAAAGCTTTTCAGAATAACTCTCTTTACGGAAGAGAATATTTTAATACCAGAAATCTAATCAACAATCTTAAATTAAGTATTCAAACTCAGTTTATGCAGTTGAACCCAAAATTACAATTAAATTCAAGGAAGAAACGCGGATTAATAAATGAACTAGGGTCAATAGTTGAAGTTATAACCGGAAATATAGACGCATCAGATGCCAAAAAAATACTATCAACAAATTAATAATTTAAAAAAATCACAAGACAAGATAAAAACCATTTTGGATAACCAACATTCTTTACTGAATGCCAGTACATCAGAATTTCACCGATTAATGAACAATGTTTCTCATAAATCATAATCAACTTGTATTCATCATCATAAGGTTTTCAGTCCGAAGACTGGTTGGACGCGTACCTCTATCCTTTTCTATCCTGAGCTAACCTACGCATTTCCCTAAAAGTAGAACATCCTACATCCCTAACTATTTTAGAGCAGTAGTCTAATCTAGGCCTACCCCTACCTCTTTTTATTTCTATCTCTGACTCGAGTATGTCGCGAACTATTCCTTCGTGTCTTAGAATGTGTCCTACCATCCTATCTCCTATCTATTCTTTATTGTCTTCCATACCTTCCGATTTTCCCTAACTCTTTCTAATACTTCCCTATTGCTAACCTTTTCTATCCACGGTATCTTCATCATGCGTCTGTAGCACAACATTTCAAACGTTTCTACTCTTTTTCGATCCGCTTCTCCTATTGTCCAAGTTTCGCACCCGTATAATGCCGTACTCCATACATCCGACTTTAAGAGTCTCTTCCGAGTTTCTACATTAACCGTTCCCGAACATAACAGTTGTTTCTTTTTGTTAAACGCAACTCGACACTGCGCTATTCTTTATTTTATATCTTTAGTGCTCTTACCATCTCGAGTTATTTTACTTCCTAAGTAGCAGAAATCCGCGATCACCTCTATCTTCTCACTTCCTATTTGTATTTCAATTTTAGTTCTATTTTCACTCCCTCTACATACCAAAATTTTAGTTTTCTTTTTATTGATTTTCATGCCGTAGCCCTGTGTCATTCAAAGCCGCTCCTAATTCTTCTTTGCTAGATGCTAACACTGCTACATCATCCGCAAATCTGAGCATGTTAATAGTTTGACCCTGTACATTAATCCCTGAGGCTGTTCTATCCTTAACAATATTAATCGCATCTTCGATATATAAGTTGAAAACTAGAGGTGACAATGCACATCCCTGTCTCACTCCCTTCCGGATATCTACTTCTCTTCGTTCCTGCTCAAATTCTTTAACTGCCCTTTGCTCTTCTATCTATTTCGATCCGCTTCTCCCATTGTCCAAGTTTCGCACTCGTACAGTGCCGTACTCCAGACGTATGCTTTAAGAGTCTCTTTCGACTTTCTACATTAACCGGTCCCGAGCATAGCCCTGCGCTATTTTTTGTTTTATACTTATCTTTAGTGCTCCTACCATTGCGAGTTATTTAACTTCCTAAAGAGCAGAAATCCGCGACTTCCTAAATCTTCTCATTTCATATTTGTATTTTAGTTCTATTTTTACGCCCTCTACATACCAAATTTTGGTTTTCTTTTTATTGATCTTCATGCCGTATCCCTCTATTAAAATTGCTTCCATTTCGTTCAGTTATTTCTAGTTCGTCTTTGCAGGATGCTAACGCTACTATATCATCCGTGAATCTGAGCATGTCGATAGTTTGGTTCTGTATATTAATCCCTGAGGCTGTTCTCTCCTTAAAAATATTAATCGCATCTTCAATATATAAGTTGAAAACTAGAGGTGGCAACGCACATCTCTGTCTCACTCCCTTCCGGGTATTTACTTCTCTTCGTTCCTGCTCAAATTCGATAACTACCGTTTGCTCTTTTTAGAGACTCTGTCCCTAAATTTCATAGAAGCAGATATTATATTTTTTAAGAAATTTCAACACTTTGTATCTGAGTTGATATTTTTGAACATACACTGCCGGACAAAAAAAACGGATGGTTTGAAATGATATTTAACTATACCTATTCTTTTCATCTTAACAATAAATAAAAAACAAGAAACAAAATGATTCGTCAACAAAAACCTAACAAAAGTATTTTTTAGAGATCAACCTGTTACTTAAGAACTTGAAAAGACAAACAAAAAAATATTAAAAGGAAAAGAACACTAGTAGAACCAAATTAATAATGGGTGTTACCACCACGAACTCTTATTACTTCCCTTAAACGTTGTGGCATGCCCTAAATGAGGCTATCAATAGATTCTTGGGGTATTTGTTCACATTCTTCTTGAAGCGCCATTTAATGTTTCTGGTAGGGGTTGGCGACGTCTAATCCTTTTCCCAAGCTGATTCCACAGATGTTCAATGGGATTCAGGTCTGGACTATTGACTGACCATGGGAGACATCCAATACCAACCTCTTCACGGTACTCGGTAACAATTCTTGCTGTGTGTGGGTGGGCGTTGTCATCCATAAACACAAAATTGTCCGCTGTAAATGGCATATATGGTGTGACATGGGGTTCCAGGCACTCAACAATGTATCGGTGTGCAGTCATTGTTCCATTCTAAATGAAAATCAATTCTGTGTGAGCCCTCAGAAATATTCCGGCCCACACCGTAATGCTACCACCATTGAAACTGATCCTGGGAGATATACAACATTGACTGTACCGCTCCCCTGGTCTTCGCCACACCTTTTCACGTCTATCTGGTGACCTGACACTAAATCTTGACTCGTCCGAGAAGAGCATGTTCCTCCATTGATGTTCATCCCAATTTACGTATTGCCGCGCAAATGCAAGTCATGCTCTGCGATGTTCTACGGTCTACAGGGGACCCATAGCTGGCTTTCTTGAAGCCAAACATATTCGTTTAGCTTTTTCCGAACTGTTCTGGCTGAAACTGCCACTCCTCGAACATCGGCTAACCGTCCAGCAAGAATAGGTGATGGCAATGCTCGATCGGCCAGCGCAGCAACATGGAGAAAACGGACATCTTGATGGTTCGCAGTCCGTGGACGACCAGATTCGACCTTCTTTACAAACCCATGAGTTTCACGAAATCGCAAGAGTACATTTTGCACTGTGTTACGGGGTATATTCAGCACTTGAGCAATATACCGCACTCTTCGGCCATCGTGGTTTAAAGCAACAATTTTTATGGAAAATGTTAAAAGCTGACATTTACAAATGAAATTTCACCAAAAAACCAATAGAAAATAGAGAGCAGCCCAATAAGGTAAAAGATTTTGATGTTTCAATAAAGGTGCATGAAGAGTCAAAATGCTGATTTGGCTGTTTAGGCTTAAGCCCGTTATTGCCAGGCGCTTTTTAGGCAGCTGAATCGTTTTAGGCCGTTGAAATGTTTTAATTTTAGGCTGTTGCTGCGCCTAAACCATTTTGTCAGCTGCTTAATTTTTAAATGAGCGTGTTCATTTTTAGGCGGCTGAAAGTAGTATTGCATCATAATCTGACATTGCTGTCAAAAAGACAGTAATCCGTGAATATTAAAATTTAGCTTCATCGTCCACCTCCATCATTGAAACTAACCTATTAATTACTAATTCTTTCTGAACCATGATTATTATTATTTTACGTTCAAAAAAGTAATACAAGATAAAATAACGACGTTCGTCAAAATACTGACACATCAATTTCAGCGGTCCAATTACTTTTCCTGGCAATAACACCCCGCCTAAATGCAAAATTCAGCGGCATAAATTTCAGCGGCCTAAAAAGCGCCTGGCAATAACGGGCTTTACGAAAGGTGCAATATTCAGCTAAAACTTTCTTTTTCCTCACTAGTAGGGCAATCGTTAATTATTTGCGTAAGATAAGTAACATAAAAATATTGTAGGGCCTCAAAACAAAAATAAAAACATGTGTCCGGTTTTTTTTTGTCTGGCAGTGTATGTTCATTAGGGATTTTCACAATATTTTTAATTATTTTAAGTATTCTACTCTCGAAGTTTGTTACACTCGTTATAGATCATCCTGTATATAAGAGAAAATTCTTTGATCTCTCATGCGGTATCTTATTAGGCGTTATTTAGACAAGTTAATTTAGAGACGGTTGAACTGCTAGATACGTAATGTTGGATTGTTTTCAGTGTTTGTTAATTTATTGTAAATTTTATGTACCTACTTATTCAAATCACTTAATATAAATTGTAAATATTTGTAAATAAATGTGAATATAATTGTTAAATGCGAAATACCTTACAACTGATGTCGGAAGTGCGATTTGGGAGACAAGAAGAGTGAAGAATGTTATGCAAGACTGGGACAAAAACGTTCCCCAATGAACTAAAAATTGCAAAAATTACACCAATACATAAAAGGGGCAGCAAAGATAACCCAAATAACTACAGACCAATCTCAGTTCTTACCGTTTTCTCAAAAATCTATGAGAGAGTTTTATGCAATCGACTCACGGAATTTCAAATGAAATCAATTTTATATCGAAAACCCAAAATGGCTTTGTAACAAAGAAAAGTACGGATACAGCAGCTGTTAACTTACTTCATTACATCTATGAACAAGTAGACATGAAACGCAAAATTCGAGGATTAACTCTGGACTTTAAGAAAGCTTTTGATGTTGTTAATCATAAAATTCTTTTAAAAAAAATGAATTTAATTGGAATTTGTGGTCCTTCGTTAGAAATATTCAGACACTATCTCAACAACCGGCAACAATTCACAACAGTAAACAAAATAAATAGTAAAATTCAAACAATAAAGCATGGCGTTCCCCAAGGATCAATATTAGGTCCTATATTGTTCATAATATACATAAATGATATGTCAATGTTAGGTCTCAGAGGGAAATTAACACTATATGCTGACGATGCAATTATCTTTTATAATGGAACCGAAGTAAGCACACTTGAAGATATAAACTATGACATAAAGTTAATTGAAAATTGGTGTGTAGACAACAAAATTATGCTTAATGAAGAAAAATGTGCGTACATAAATATTGGAGATTTTTCTAGTTCAAACGAAAAAGTCAAGATAAATAATAAAGAAATTGGCAAAGAAAACAAAATAAAATATCTGGGATTAATACTAGATGATCGCTTAACGTTTAAGGAGCACATAACAAGTATTATAAGCAAGATTCGACAAGTAACAGGTAGACTCCGAAGATCAGCACCACTGTTAAACAAAAATACAAAAAATATTGTTTATAATGCATATGTAAAACCACATCTAAGTTACTTTGCAACAATATGGGGAGGAGCCTCAAAAACTGAATTAAATAAGTTGCAAAGGGTGCAAAATCGAGCTGTAAAAACACTGTATGAACGGAAATGGGACACAAAGACTATGCATGTCTATGAAGCCACTAGACATCTTACTATACAAGAAATTATTCTGCAAGAATCGGCAAAATTAATACACAAAATAGTTAACAAACACATTGAAACAAACATACACTTAAATATGAATAATGAAATTCATAATTACAATACGAGAAAAGCACCACAGCCATACTTACAACATCACTGGACCAACAAAACAAAAAACACTTTTACACATAAAACCGCAATAATATATAATAACCTACCACAAAAACTGAAAATAATTGATGATGCTAGTAAATTCAGGAAAGAACTCTACATTCACATTATCAACGCACGACAAGACTGATCAAGAACCGACGCAACTGATAGTATTATTTTACCAAATATGTAAATACCAGTAGTAGTAAGAGAAAGCTTGTGAATTGTGTAAATTCTTGTTATTTTCTTTGTTTATTTACTTTTAGTTTTTGTTCTTATATAGATTTGTATTAAGTATTTCATTTTATAGCACACAGTTACGCAATATTTTAGTTAGAGTTATAACCATACTTTGTAAGATTTTGACATGTTAATATGTTTATGTTCAAATTTATGGGATTCTGTATAGAACGTTGTGTTTTGTAGAATCTGAATTTTGTATGATAAATAAATAATAAAAAAAAAAAAATATTGAAGAATTTTCTGGAAGTTAGCCGTATTAAGTGAAAACTTCGACATCACCTATAGCGACTGGTGTTTGTACTTGTCAGTGTTTATGCCGCTAACAAAAAGTACCGCAGCGATTGAGTAACAACTGCATCCCTTTATAGAACTAATTAAGAATAATCTAGATGAAATGAAGAGTAATCAAGAAGAAATGAAGTATAACTTAGAATATGCAATGAAGAATAACCAAGAGGTAATGGAGAATAATTTGGATGCATCAATAAAAAACAATCAAGATATCAGGAAGAACAATCTAGAAGAGGCAATGAAGAAAACTCGAGAAGAAATGAAGAACCATCCAGAAGAAATGAAGAACAACCAATAATAATTAAAATCAGCTATAGAAAGAAGTCAAAAATAGGTAGCTGCTAGAATTAGTGAAATATAAACCAAACTAGAGATTCGAATATCAGAAGAGAATAAGAAAAGTGGTGAATGAAGTGGAGGATGAGATAACCAAAATGAGACAATGTCACAACTGGAAAAGAAGAATACCCTAAAGATAGAAGATACCGAATTAGACGAAGAAAGGAAAACTTCTGTGGTCAAGAGGTGAAGCCACCTACGTTTGATGGGAAGTCCTCGTGGCACACATACATCAAACAGTTTGCGGCTGCAACAACAGCGAATCAATGGGCCAGTGCCGAGAAGGCAGTTAATTTGGTGGTTGCACTTCGAGGAGACTCCTTGAATATCCTCAAAACCGTGACACAACTGAAAACTGGAGATAAACTATTGGCATCAACGTCTACAGAAAGTACACCAGGCTCAGCTTAAGGGAAGATCTCAACGTTCCAAAAAACCCCTGCAAGAGTTCGAGGCTAAGACTGTTTGATTGGCGGGCTGGCATATCCAACAGCCCCGGAGGAATTCTTGGAGAGTTTGGCAGTTGAGAATTTTATTGAGGGGCCGCGGAACAGTGAGACGAAGGTGGCACTTAAACTAGCCAGACCCAAAACTCGGCTCGGGATTGGTTCGAGTTGGGGATAGTCTGATGATCGAGGGAGTTATCGACGGTAGGAAGACGGAGATTACCATCGATATGGGAACAGATAGTTAGAAGAGATGTTAAGAACTAGGTCGGCCAATAAGATGATTCAATAATTGGTTATAGACCAAGAGCCCATAGACCAAAAATTGTGCATAATAGGTTTACTCCAAAAATGCCTGAGATGTTGTGATTTTTGGGTCGTGGAGCACAGAAATGCCCATGCCAGTTTTTGTTTTTGGTACAGCGATGTGTGGCAGACCCGTAAATGTGTAAAAAAAATTGCTTAAAAAAGTATTATAGGTTTAGGACTGGGGTTTGCGGGAAGCGCTAAATAATAAAAAGTAATCCAGGGGACGCTGTTCGCTTGTTGTGAATTCTGGGAGACTGACCCGCTGCAGGGGTCAAACTGTGTAAATAAATCACCCCAAAAAAATCGTAGGTTTACGCATGGGGATTGGAGAGATCTCCTAATTTACCCCCAAAAATGAATGTCGACTCCCATTCATTTTGGTTGGTACAAAGAGGCGCCACTCTCGCGACATTTTGTAAATTCACTCAGGTAAAAAACTCATAAGTTTATGAATGGCGTTCAGTAACTTGTTTAATATAAACATACTGAGTGCGAAAATACATTCGCCATCGTTGAAAAGTGGTACAAAAGTCTTGCCATTCACGATAATTGATTGTGCACTGAATCTTCGTTTCTACTCCGTGTAGATTACTGCAATAAATACGAAATGCAGGAAATTAAAAAAAAATTAAAATGGTTCTATGAAAAGTTTAGCTGCACATACCAGACAGGCGATATTCCAGAAGAATACAAACGGAACATCATAGTAGCTTTGCCAAAAAGGAAAGGCGCGGATACGTGTGGAAATTTTAGAACGATCAGTTTGACTTCCCACGTGTCAAAAATTTTAACTAGAATTGTGCAAAGAAGGATGGAGAAAAGGGCGGAAGAAATATTAGGAGAAGATCAGTTCGGATTTAGAAGAAATGGGGGAGCGCGCGAGACCATTCTAGCTTTACGACTACTAATACAAAAAGCAATAGAAAAGGGAAAGAGACCCTATAAAGGATTTGCAGATTTGGAAAAAGCCTTCGACAATGTGAAATGGAGGAAGATGTTCGAAGTGCTCAAAACGGTAGGGATAGAAGAATAATTTATTCATAATCTACACAAAGAGCAAACGGCTGTTACAGAATTTGAGCAGGAACATAGAGAAGTAAATATCCGAAAGGGAGTGAGGCAGGGACGTACGTTATCGCCTCTAGTTCTCAATTTATATATCGAAGATGCGATGAATATTGTTAAAGACATCAGAATAGCTGCTGGAATTAATATACAGGGTCAAACTATTAATATGCTCAGATTTGCGAATGATACAGCAGTATTAGCATCCAGCGATCCAGCAAAGAAGAATTAGGTAGGACTCTGAACGAAATGGAAGCGGTTTTGACGGAGGGCTATGGTATGAAGATCAATAAAAAGAAAACCGAAATTTTGTTGTGTATTGGGCGTGAAAATAGGGCTAAAACTAAAATACAAATAGGAAACGAGAAGATAGAGGAAGTCTCAGATTTCTGCTATTTAGGAAGTCAAATAACTCTAGATTTAAGACAAAGAATAGCGCAGGGTCGAGTTGCATTTAAAAAAAGAAACAACTATTATGCTCGGAAATGATAAATGTAGAAACTCGGAAGAGACTCTTAAAAACGTAGTGTCCGGGTGGCGTATTGGCATATTGTACCATTATTCAGAGCAGCTGTACTCTCATTCGCAGTATACTATGACTTCATGTTACGCATAATTTCAAAATACAATATATACTGCGATTCAGACCACGAATCTGTTTTAACGGACATAAATACTATTTAGTTAAATCGGTTTTGACGGAGGGCTTGTGACGTCACCACGACGTGATGTCACAAAGGAGGATCCGGCCTCGACTAAAGTGAGGTTAAAAGGTGCTACACGAAAATGAAATTAATAGCTGAAACTAACGGACGTACAAAAGGTAAAGCATCACTATAATTACTACCACTAGTAAACTAACAAGAGTATAAAATGATTTTAGACAGCCTTGCAATCAGACGAAATGAAATTGCAAGAAGAGAACGCAATGCTCAAAACATGACGGCTGACATCAACAAGAGGCAACTCAGACTAAAGGTACCCAAATCAAGCAATAAGCAAAATATACCATCTATCTCTAACATTTCAGGCACTAAACAATAATGTAAAATACATAAAACGAATCAATATACCAAGGCCGTTGCGTAAGTCATCGACGGACATCAACCCAATCGAATAGGATGAAACTAACAAAGGGGAGGAAGAACCAAAGGAAGAATAACTTGAAAATAAACTATCAGAATCGGATCGGTACAAATGTGACTAAGAAACCATAAACCAAATATACGGAAACTTGTAATGAGCCTGAAAAATAGATGCTAAGTTTAGAATGTTGCATAAATGTAAAAATTGAACGTAACAGGCTATGGTATGATGATCAATAAAAAGAAAATCAAAATTTTGGTGTGTAGGGGGCGTGAAAATAGGACTAAAACTAAAATACAAATTGGAAACGAGAAGATAGAGGAAGTCTTAGATTTCTGCTATTTAGGAAGTCAAATAACTGGCGGTGGTAGGAGCTCCAGAGACATAAAACAAAGAATAGCGAAGGGCCGAGTTGCATTCGCCAGTTAATTTAAGAAATCGAACAATATTTTAAAGGTTTTTATTACATTTACCATTAAATTGCGGGTATTATGTATAAAAACCGGTCAATTTGATAAATTTCTGATGAAACAAATAATATTACTTTGCGAACTACCAATAATAACGTTTTTATTTGAATAAATTTACAATTGTAAATTTACAATTTTACATTTTCTGATGATGAGATTGTATAAAAAATCTTGAAACCGGTCAAATATTCAAATAAAAACATTATTATTGGTAGTTCGCAAAGTAATATTATTTGTTTCATCATGAACTTCTACCAAAAAGTAATAACGTTTTTATTTGAATATTTGACCGGTTTCAAGATTGTATAAAAAATCTTGAAACCGGTCAAATATTCAAATAAAAACGTTATTATTGGTAGTTCGCAAAGTAATATTATTTGATGAAAATGAACTTCTACCAAAAAGTAATTGAAGATAATATTAACTACATAAATTTCTGATGAAGATACCGTGGATAGATAAGGTTAGCAATAAGGAGGTATTAGAAACAGTTGGGGAAAAGCCAAAGGTATGGAAGACAATAAACAATAGGAAAGATAGGATGGTAGGGCACCTTCTAAGACGCGAAGGAATAGTTCGCGACATACTTACTAGTCAGAGATAGGAATAAAAAGAGGTAGGGGTAGGCCTAGATTAGACTACTGCTCTAAAATAGTTAGGGATGTAGGGTGTTCAACTTTTGGGGATATGCGTAGGTTAGCTCAGAATAGGAAAGGATGGAGGTACGCGTCCAACCAGTCTTCGGACTGAAAACTTATGATGATGAGTTAAATTCGATCGGCAACACCTTCGTGGCTTATGTGGTTAATGCGTCCTCAACGAAAGTGCAAGTCTAGGGGTTCGTGTCTCGCCGCGTTGGGTTTGTTTTGTTCTAGTGATTCAACTTTTTTCTTATGAACAAAAAATCGGTAAGGTCCAAAAACTCAGGTCAGGTCAGGTCATCGCCATCAACGCCAGAGACATTTTCACTCACCCTTTATTTAAACCCATTATATGTATACTGCATTTCAGACCGTTGAAACAGAATCGTGGTCTGAATCGCAGTATATATTGTATTTTGAAATTACGCATAACATGAAGCCATAGTATACTGCGAATGAGAGTACAACTGCTCTGAATAATGGTACAATATGCCAATACGCGTCCGGGTGCGAAACTTGGACGATAGGAGAAGCGGATAGGAAAAAATTAGAAGCATTTGGAATGTGGCGCTATAGACGCATGACGAAGATACCGTGGGTAGATAAGGTTAGCAACAGAGAGGTATTAGAAAAAGTTGTAGAAAAGCGAAATTTATAGAAGACAGTAAGGAATAGGAGAGATAGGATAGTGGGACACCTTCTGAGGCACGAAGGCTTAGTTCGCAACATACTAGAGTCAGAGGTAGGAATAAAAAGTGGTAAGGGTAGGCCGAGATTGGACTACTGCTCTCAAGTAGTTAGGGATATAGGATGTTCAACTTTTAGGGAAAAGCGTAGGTTAGCTCAGGATAGGAAAGATGGAGGTACGCGTCCAACCAGTCTTCGGACTGAAATCTTTATGATGAAGGGTGAACATTTATAATTGCTTTCTTTCAAGCTTTCTAGCGGGCCCTTGTACCACCGTTCAATGGTAAGGAATGTATTCTTGTACTCAGCAGGTTCATCATAATCAAATTCTTGAATGCCATTCATAAACTTATGATTTTTTTACGTAAGTTTTTTTTTACAAAATGTTGCGTCTCTAGCGCCCCCCTGTACCAATTTTTTTTATCGGCAACGGTGAATACTCGACTTTTGTGATTGAAAGAACTTGTCTCCAAGTTTTGAAGAGTAAACTTATGATTTTTTTTACCTGAGTGAATTTACAAAATGTCGCGAGAGTGGCGCCTCTTTGTACCAACCAAAATGAATGGGAGTTGAGATTCATGATATCTGGGGGTAAATTAGGAGGTCCCTCCAATCCCCATGCGTAAACCTATAATTTTTTTTGGGGTGTTTTATTTACACAATTTGACCCCTGCAGCGGGTCAGTGTCCCAGAATTCACAACAAGCGAACCGCGTCCGCTGGATTACTTTTCATTATTTAGCGCTTCCCACAAACCCCAGTCCTAAACCTTTAATACTTTTTTAAGCAATTTATTTACACATTGACAGGTCTGCCACACATCACTGTACCAAAAACAAAAACTGGCATGGGCATTTCTGTGCTCCACGACCCAAAAATCATAACATCTCAGGCATTTTTGGAGTAAACCTATTATGCACAATTTTTGGTCTATGGGCTCCTGGTCTATTACTGCTAACGGGGAGATAGCACCTGTAGGTATATGGAGAGGCAGAAATGGGCGTGGTGATAGAACGATTGCTACAGTGAAGAATGAGAAGGAAGGAAAAGTCCAGAAGATATCGACTACGAAGTTATCCATTCCCCTGGAAAAGATAGTAGGAGAGTGTTCCAAATTACTAGACCAAATACAGGGTAACAAGCCGACTCAGTCCCTGATGAATTAGGTACCAAAATGTCCTCTCATTGAAAGATGGTGACTATGGTGGACGGGAATATTCGAACACGCCATCAATACCGGTGATCATACTCCTATTAAGCAAGCTCCTAGACGCGCACCTGTTGCAAAACAAAAGGAAATGGACAACCTGATTACAGACTATATTTTCACGGTTAAGGTTACGAAGTACGTATTGTTCAGTTTATGAAGTGAAACTTCATTTGTCACGGTAGAGTAAGTTCCTGTGTTGGCAAATGCGAGCGTTACGAAAAGTAAAATGAAAGGAGCAGAGCTGTCTGAGAAGACGGGCAGAGGAGAAAAGGAATATCGAACGCCCCAATCTTTAGCCACACTCTGTCTCATGCTTCGCGCTGTTACTCTCAGGCAAGCGTCAGTAAGGCGAGGACGCAGCGTTTCAATCCTCGTAACACCACAAAGCGCTTGGTTAGAAGCATTAAAATTCGATTTATTCGATTTGTTCATAATTATTTTTTTTTCATACGGACAATATTATTTATTATCGATTTTTTAGAATAAACGTTTAAAATAGTCTTGCTTAATTTGCGTCAGTTCAAATTTTAATTTTTTAAATTTTCTGAATTTCTGGAATGTAGTAAATAAATAACACTGTATAACTATAATAATATCCACGTATCGTCCTCGTTCGGGGGCTTTGTCAAGATTTATTAAAAACGTAAGAAAATATTTAAAATATTTGATATTTTTTGTTTTTTGTTTTTTTGTTTTTTTTTTGTTTTTTTTGTTTTATTTTTCGTTTTTTTTGTTTTTTTTTTGTTTTCAGAGAAAATCAAACCCTACATAGAACTATCATTTCAGTCTTATTTGTGTATTCGAAGTGCGATTGGTAGTCTATAAATTAATGAGTATATTCCAGTGTTAGGAAAATTAGAATAAACGTTTAAAATAGTCTTGCTTAATTTGTGCCAGTTCAAATTTTAATTTTTTCAATTTTGTGAATTTCTGGCATGTAGTAAATAAATAACTTTATAACTACATATATGATAATATCGACGTTTCGTCCCCGTTCTGGGGCTTTGTCAAGATTTATTAAAAACTTATAAAAAGATATAGAATATTTTACTTTTTTGTTTTTTTTTCTAGTGATGTTTTGTGTGAACGTCAAAAATTTTCTAAGTTACAAATGACAGAATAGACTCGAGGATGATATAGCAGTGTTAGCATCCAGCAAAGAGGAATATAGGAATGGCTCTGAATAAAATGGAAGCAATTTTGACAGAGGGCTACGGCATGAAAATCAATAAAAAGAGAACCAACATTTTGATATGTGAGGGCGTGAAAATAGGACTAAAACAAAAAATAGGAAATGAGAAGATAGAGGAAGTCGCGCGCTTTTGCTATTTAGGAAGTGCAATAATTCGCAATGGCAGGAGCACTACAGATATAAAACAGAATAGCGCAGAGCAGAGTTGTGTTTAACAAAAAGAAGCAACTGTTAAACTGTTATGTGCGCGGGAACGGTTAATGTAGAAACTCGGAAGATACGCTTAAAGACGGCATTTTACCTGTGCGACACTTGGACAATAGGAAAAGCGGATCGAATAAGAATAGAAGCCTGTGAATGGTGCTACAGACGCATGGTGAAGATGCCGTGGATAGAGAAGTTTAGCAATAGGGCGGTATTAGAAAGAGTTGAAGAAAAGTCAAAGGTATGGAAGACAATAAAGAATATGAGAGATATGATGGCAGGACACCTTCTGAGACACAAAGCACGTTCGCGACATACTAGAGCCGGAGATAGGAATAAAAGAAATGGGGTAGGCTCAAATTAGACTACGGTTTTCAGATAGTTAGCTTAGCTCAGCATAGGGAAGGATAGCAACGATGGTGAGATGTTAGTGTTCTTCCCCAGCCTTTTCTGAAATGTGGTGTTACAGACGCATGGTAAAAAATGCCGTGATAAGGTTAGCAATAGCGAGGTATTAGAAAGAGTTGAAGAAAAGCGGAAGGTATGGAAGACAATAAAGAATAGGAGAAGTTAGGTCAGGTGAGGGAAATGTGTAGGTTACCTCAGGATAAAAATTGGTTTTAAATACCTCAGGATATGAAAGGGTAGAGGTACGCGCCCAACAGTCTTCGGACTGAAAAACTTTTCACACCACTATTCGCAACGAATATAGTTCTTTAAACATCTACGTGGCAAATTATGAAATGTCAAGGACTGAACGACAAAATATACCTACTGTGCATTTGATTAACGTTGCATCATAGGAATTTCCTCAGCATAAATTTAATGGTTTTTCCATTGAAAATTTCCACATTATTTTCTAGACGCCCCCATAGTTTTTCAAATGTAAAATGCAATTTTCATCCACTTAACGTAACATAACTTAACGTAAGAACATAATTAGGAAAACTACATTGAAACTTATGCAAGTTTTCAACTTGTGTGTCTGTTAATTCCTCGAATCAGAAATTTGAAAATGGCATAAGAAGCCATAGTATCTGCATATTGCTCTTTTTGATACCAGCTGCCAAATTTTAACGTTGAAAAGCAAGGCAAATATAACTCGAAGTAACGTGTTGGTGATGGGTAGGTACTATGCATTAATTTCATTTGTCCACGACTATCTTACAACATACTCTTTATACTTGTGTTTCTTCAATCATAATTAGATACATTATTCACTGCAGTGATTAATGAATATTATTCACTAAACCAATAGGAACATCGCTTTGACCCTTTTTTACATTTATTTAGTAGGCCGCGATCGCGATGTGTTAGTTCAAATTGAAACGTCAAATCAGCATGGTTTGCTTTTAATTTGAAATGCATATTCTAAAAAAGAAGATATAATGAGTAGTGAGAGTGAAAACGAGATTTCTTTAACAGCAGCAGCAATAAAAGAAGCTGCAGAACTTGCCTCATTAGATTCATTGCCCAAAAAACCAAGAAAATTATACCTGAGAGCATATGTATGAATCTTTCGTACACTGGAGAAGGGAAATGAAGGTAAATTCTTTCCGGGAATCTGTTTTGATAGTCGTGGACAAAGTATAGTATACAACTCGTTATAATGATGCTATTATTACCTCGGATGATTACAAAACTCGCTCGCTTCGCTCGCTCGTGTTGTAAACTTCATCCTCGGTAATAATAGCATTCATTATAAACTCGTGTATAATATACTATTATTTTGCACTGAATGACTGGTTTGGCATCAGTAGCAAGATGAATGCTACAAGTATCTAATCCTTCAAAAACATCTTTGTATTGTTCGTAGATTGACTTTTCGTTTGCTACCTGTAACCTCATTGGTTCTAGCTAGCAAATTAAATTTAACACAATCATCTAAACTCAACAGCGGTCTCGAATTTAATGCACAACTACAAATTTTACTATTTTAGTGAGCAATCTAAAAGTTACAGCTAAGCTAATTTGTCCTACCGGCTTTCGGCTTAACCATATAATTACCGTAACAAACTAGAGTAATTGAATTGGAGATGACTGGAGTTTCCTAGTAACTACATCGGTCAGCTGATGAAAAATTTTCTTTCGTAAAATTCTGCTTTCCGCTCCCGTATTCAACTTGATCCGGACAGCTTGGTTTTAAATTACGATTTCTTTAAACCATGCCTTCCTAGGCATAGGGAGGTTCGGAGAAAAATAAGATATCTATTTTTGGCATGAAAATGACAGAAAATTGTTATTGTAATTGATTTACGGCGAAATTTTTTTTCTAAACAAATTTTTTGCGGCGTAATAAGCGAAAGAAATTAGCTTATCACGTCCACATGCTAGTTCGCTTTGTTATTGGTTTGACGTCAGAGATTCGTAAGGCGCTCCTCCAACTTTTCTTGAAGTGCCCGTGAAGCGGCACCTATCTCATAACATACTTATTGGGACTATTTCGAGCGTGAATTTTTAAAGTAAGGTGTCAAGGAAACATAAAACAAAGACAACATAATCGATATAATGATGCAACAAGGGTATCAAAAGTCTGATTCACATAATTTGCCATATTTATGTAGTAGGTAGGTAAATGTCCCGGTAAATGTGGAAATGGTGTGTGATTCTTGCATCTAACCCCAATTTCATTCAACCTCAAAACAGTAGTGTAAAGGCAGACCGGTGTAAGTAAAACAAAGTCAACAATTTATTAACTGTACATGTGCCTTTTATAATTCAGTATAAGTAGGTATGTAGATTGTAGATACCTGCTTACTTCTGTTTGTAAAATAGGTACCTACCTACCTATATTCTCTAATACAATACAATACATACCTACTCTTTATGTAGGTATGTATACCTAAGTGATTGACAAGTTATCAAGTTAACAGTTTTATAACGGATTGTAATTTTTTTAAAAAAACGGAAACAAATACAACTCACGCGAACTACGCTACGTAGGTACTAGGTACTTGTTTAACAAAAAGAAACAACTGCTATATTCTGGAACGGTTAATGTAGAAACTCGGAAGAGACTCTTAAAGACGCATGTATGGAGTACGAAATTATACCTATGGGTGCGAAACTTGGACAATGGGAGAAGCGGATTGAAAAAGAGTAGAAGCGTTTGAAAAGTGATGCTACAGACGGGTGTTGAAGATATCGTGGATAGACAAGTTAGCAATAAGGAGGAATTAGAATGAGTTGGGGAAAAGAGAAAAGTATGGAAGACAATAAAGAATAGGGGATAGGATCGTAGGATGGTAGGACACCTTCTTAGACACAAAGGAATAGTTCGCGACATACTAGAGTCAGAGATAGGAATAAAAAGGTAGAGGTTGGAGCAGATTAGACAACTGCTCTCAAATAGTTGGGGATGTAGAATGTTCTACTTTTACGGAAATGCGTAGGCTAGCTCAGGGAAAGGATGGAGGTACGCGTCCTACCAGTCTTCAAAAGGGAACTTTATGATGACGTACTATTTAATTATTATTGTAAAATAGTTAATAAAATTTCCTTTTTTAGTTCAGGGAGGGAACGCTACGGCGATTCAGTATTTGGCTCCGTCATGCTCCTAGCATCCTGTTTCAAATTATGCTAACCGTAACACGTTACCAAGTACCAAGGGGTCCCAGAAAACTGTCGATAAATTACATTATATTCGATTTTATTTAGAGTGGCTGCAATGGGGCAGCCGATAATTTTATAAACTTTTGCAATGATAAACTAACTCGCGAAAATATCGATAATGCTGACCGATTTTCCTTCTGGCTCCAACGAACCACTTTTTCCGTTTTATTGGTGTGCTGTACGATGTATTAGTCTGGGCACAAAACAGAAAACACCAGTTAGAACCAGTTAATAATATTTAACAGTTTAACTACACATGCATATGCATAATGCTTATGGGACTGCTGCGCGCTGAAGCTGGGACTTGTATGTTATCAGTGTTGTTCTTGGTGCTCTATGTATTGTAACAGGTTCCCCAACAAAATCGTAATAGAATGAAGAAAACTGTAATAGATTCTCTACTATATACTATTCGCTCACAGATGGCGCCGAGGGGAAATCACTGGGGTATTTTAGTGTACAAGGCAAGGAATTTCAGGGGAATTTCGGGGTATTTCGGATGTCGGGAATTTCGAGGTATTTCGGGGAATTTCGGGGGAATTTTTCTTGAAAGGGGTATTTCAGTGTATAAATTTTGCCAGTGAGTTCCTCCGAGGGGAATTCACTGGGGTATTTTAGTGTACAAGGTAAGGAATTTTAGGGGAATTTCGGGGTATTTTGAATGTCGGGAATTTCGAGGTATTTCGGGGAATTTCGGGGGAATTTTTCTTGAAGGGGGAATTTTAGTGTACAAATTTTTCCAGTGAGTTCCCCCCTGGATGGCGCTGTATAGCCTTAAACCACAAAAGACCATATGGTCTTCTGTGCTTAAACCATTGAATTTTTAAAAATATAAAGCATATATCTATTATATTTATACACACAACTCCCCATTCCTTGCATGTGCAAAAAGCGTGACAGAGAAAAGGCGATAGAAATAGTATATTCTACTTCGTCGTTTATATTTTTTAGATGCATACCAAGCATGCGCAAGTAGGTACGTTCGGTGGACGGTTGCGACTTATGCAGATTTTGTATACATCTGTCTCTTAACATCTGCAACGCTTTCGGAGTGTAATGCAGACCCACTAATATAAAGGTAGTGCCTCCGTTTTTACATTTTTACATTACCTTTTTTGCAAAAAATGCGTGTGTCTGGTTCTAGAGGGCAGTTAAGGGGCCTGTTTAAAATGCGTTGTATCAGTCTTTTTCGTTCCCAAATAGAAGCATAGATTAGAGACTTATGAATAGAAGCGCGCCGGTAACTATACGCAAGGCCGGCGCCGGCTACGGAGGCACTCCCAAATATAAATACCACTACCGTCAGTGTTGCCAGATGGGAGGAAAATTCTCTTCTTCGGGGCGGGAATTTGAGGGTCCACCGAGAAAAACGGGGTGTCTTTTTGTTTTGATTGATGAAAAATATGTCTCAATATCCAAATTGTGTTGTTTTTATTAACATTAGCAAATACCTCTAATTTGTTTTTCCCACTTGAGGAAAAAAGTAATAGATTTTGAAAGAATGTACTAGCGTAATAGAAAATATTAGAAAGTAATAGATCTATTACAATTGTAATAGGTGGAACAACACTGTATGTTATACTAAGTTCTGACGTCACGCGGCTACTCTCGCTGCAAGGTACGATTTCTAGCCTCGCACCGACGGAAAACTTTGCAACGGCTTCACAGGCGAAGGATTTTTTTTAACAAAAATTAACAACATAACTGCCTTCAGTATAATAAACTCTATCAATTTTAATGAAATTTGAAAATTACCGAACCTGCCTATTATGGGACAAACGTTAATAAAAAGTTCATTGATACCGCCCTCTACTTCTTCTATTGTATTATTGGAGTCGTCCGAGCAGTTGTTTGGATTCGGCGTCTCTTCCTCGAGTTGATCAATTTTTCTTCTTGATTCTTGGTTTTTGTTTGATACTTTTTTCTTGCGCGCTTTAGCAAAATGATTTAGTCCTTGGTACGCTGTACTTGTTTTATTGTATGCAGGGCACTGCCCATATAAACATCTTGAGCACAGGATTAAGTTGCAATCTTCTTTCTCCGCAAAACTAATACACTCTTCAGGATATAAAATTTTTAATTCAGTGATTTTTTCACAGTTATGTCGGATTCTCATATTAATCTCTGTTCAACATTTTTGTCAAACATGTTTAGTAACAATCTATCCCTGATCATGCGTTTCGAATAACTCATTTCACTTGCCGCATTTTGACACTACTTAAAATCACAAATTTGTGACTGACTTTCTTAAGTCTCAATAAAAAGTTTCTATCAACTGACCTTCATTCTGAATAATATTATTGAATTTAAAAGTTTCCATTGTACCATTTTTTCGGTAACACGAACTCGTCAAATTCTTTGAGAACCTCAATTAAGATTCCTTTTCTTGAATTATCCATGTTATTGAAGATGGTTAGTCCCCCATCGCCTATTGCGTTTAGAAACAAAGCGATTTTAGTTTCCTTATCCTCTTTTTGAAGCCTTCATGCCTTCGGGCTAGACGACTCATATAATTGCGATTATGTATTGTATCATTATTAATTTTATGTTGAAAATTCCCTTTTAAAGAAATACTTCATACTACCTATGAGTAATTCTCTTAGGTCCGGTTTTTCAAAGAATCCAACACCGGATTAAGTCTGACACCGGCTTCGTTGCTATGATACCGGCTTTCTGATTGGTTGTATCATAGCAACGAAGCCGGTGTCAGACTTAATCCGGTGTTGGATTCTTTGCAAAACCGGGCCTTAGTTAGGTACATTAATATTTCTTTTTGTTTCTGCTATAAACTTTTTACGGATGGGTACGACTGAACGATACTACATTATGTAATTACGTTTCACATATTGAGGAAGACAAGCGAAGAAAAATACTTTTAAATTGTTTCAACCATGCTTGTATGATTCTTTTTAAATATCCAGTGGTTTGAAAACCTACAGAACATTTCTTAGGTCGGATCACTTTGTATACAAATATTCCAACTTACCCTGAAACTAATTGCTCCGTTACAGTTGACATCAAAGGCCTTGAACACGTAATGTGCGTATAAACTAGAATCTGTAACAATAATAAATAGTTTTACTGTCTTCATTATAACTTGTAATCTGGTTGTTTGTTGGTCATGAAGAATTGTATAAAACTCGTATAAACTCTGCATGTATTGTAAGGAAAATTTGAATAGGTAGTCGGTGAAAAGTGAAGTGTTAAATTTTGGACAGTTTATAAACGAAACTTTATTTTATGTTTCTATAGAAAGAAAAGTTAAAAATTTTATCTTAGAAAGTGTCAGTTCACTCATGAAAGTGACCAACTTCACGCGTGCATAGCGCAAAGAGATTTACAGTTTTCGAAAAATTGTTTCAATAGAGACATAAAATATACCTTCTTCTACCACAATCAGGCTTTCGTGTTGCTAAATTTACTAGGATGAAGGTTTAATCGTGGTACAGCGAGAGCACTGCAAACGCAAAATATGCCTTGGTATGTGCTGCCGCCGCGTAGTGAGTGAGCGTAAACTCAGAGCGGCGCGGCGTTGTCACATTTTCTAGGTACCGAAAGCGCGGGCTTTGAATATGCGTTGTTCTTGTGTCCATAAATGTGTTTAGAGTGACGGTGTTGCAACACAGCTGATAGTTTGCTCCGGTTTCTAACGGATACCTTACCGACCCGATGCCCCGCAGGTGTAACTCTTGACCTGCTTTGCCGGACTCTTAATAATACCACGGGATACTGTGTAGCAACTCTGGATTAGTGTGTCTTTCAGAAATTAAAATTTTGGTGTCGGCACTGTTTACAAGCCTCCTGGTTTCGATAGCACTGTCTTCTTTGCCGAACTGTAGGATACCTTTGCTTTATCCTTCTGTAAACAATCTGGGTGACTTCAATGTCAATATTCTAAATTTTGAAAATAGCATTGTCGGTAATTTTAACCTATTGCTAGACTCATTTAATTTACAAAATAATTAATAATCCAACGAGAGCGACCGATACATATATTTTCTACGCTCATTGATTTAATTATTGTCTCTTCTGAGCAAAGAGTTGTACAGAAAGAATTCTTATCTGAAGATATATCGGGCCACTTTATCGTTTTTTGTGTTTCAATTATGCATAAAAATACCTTCAATGTCCTGAATAACTTTACCGCGACAGGATAATTTTCTGACTGATTTACATAACTTACCTCTTAATAACATTCGTTATTTTACCGACATAAATATTAAATTACAATTTCAGAATGAATGCTTATTAAGTTTGTGTGATCTACATTTTCCTTTTGTCAAGAGGACTGTGTCGAAACGTTAGAGTTCATGGATGACGGACACTATTTCAATATTATGAAATGCAAATAAAGATGAGATGTGGTAGCTTTTAAAGCAAAATGATATCTATAATAAACGTTCATCCACACCCCTTCCTTGTAATTTAAACAATGCCACTATGCTTAATGATTATTTTGTAAATTCTATTCAATCCGTTTCGCCCACTCCTTTAATTCTACAGCATTATTATTCTGTAAATCCACCTACTAATAAATTCCAGCTAGTTCCTGTTGAAGATAGTGATATTATTAATATTTTGAGTAAGATCACATCCAATGGCATTAGTTTAAAGTTTCCTCTTTTGTGTTGCCCTTATTATTTCCTACTTGGCACACATGATAAATACATGTCTCCTGGGGGAAGTGTTTCCACAGATTTTGTTACAGTTAAAAATTAAATTAGACGTTTATTCGTTAGAAAATTTATTTAAAATACAAACAAAGCTTACAGTTTTTCTTTTTATCAACTAATTTGTTTTATTTACTTCATATTTTGATTTTATAGGGCCACTTATTTCTTGTAAACTCACTATCGGAGTAGGTACCTATTTCTTGTTCTTTTGGCGTTGTAACAATGCATAATTGGAATGCTGGTTACATCCAACAAACTTGGATTAGCATTCATAATTGTTCTCTCTATTGCAACCGCGTCACGGAGCGAGAGCCGTGGCATATCCAGATGAAGAGAGAAACGCAAGCCGCTACGTCACGATTGTAAATAAACAAGAGCACGAGAAGAGTGGTGGTGGCACGTCACGCGTTTTGATGGTAGGAAGGCGAGCCTGACCGCCGACCGCCGAACCTATTCGGGTGGCTATAAAAGGAGCCACACAGCAGAGGTCAAAAAAGAATCTTCTTCACCGGGTTGCGAAGAAGAATTCTCTCCACCCGCGTCCGATAAATATTAACCGACAGTCCGCTTGAATGAGTTTAATTCACGGTGTGTGATTTTCTGTTCATTCCCGTATCCGATTTATTCTCGACGATTAAATACCCAAGTCTTCATCGCTAGTACTTAATTATCGAAGCCGAAGGGCTACCAATAATTAAGTTAACAAGACCGGAGTTACTTGACTTGTAGCGGAAGCGTAGCTGACTTAATTAGGTAGGTCCATTTACCAGTACAGGTGCAGGAAAGTAAGAACCGACATAGTTTGCATTCATTGCGGCGGATTACACAGCCTTATCGATGTGCAGCGGATGGTTCTTACAATAATCTGCATATGTCCTGGGGTGGTCCCGTCAGTTATAAAGCTTGTGCACGTCAAATAATAAACCAGTCTCGCACGGGATTACACCCTTGGTGTTTTAACGTACATCCCCGACTTGAAAGCCCGACCGGTCGCACTATAGGTGCTATTACGAAACCGCAAGTATCCGGAACAGTTAATCATACGACGAGACTACCCGTATTCAAGTGAAAGCTGATCCCGAGGGAATAGTCCACGAGCTAGGCCTCTAGCCCAGATCTCGTGCGCTACTCACTCGAGAAACCGGTTACAGTACCGTCCTGATTTTAATACTAGAATTTCTCATTTATTTTTCATGTATATACTATATTCCTGTAAATATCCGTTTCATATTCCGTTTAAAATGTAAATAGTTATATTAATAGAAACCATTTTAATTTGTTTATATTTTATAATTCACCGTTTAGTAAGCAACAACGAACCCTCCCTTCTTCGACTATTGAGCAAAGGGTATTATCGACGATCCTGACCTGACCAGATGCAACCCCGTTATATCGTTACAAAGATAACGATCCGATTAGTCTAGATATACAGAGCGTACCAGATACCGATACCGAAACCGAAAGAGCGCGCTGTATATCTGGCTCCAGAGCGTCACTAGGAAGTGTCGTTGTATACTTTCACCGAAACCGATCCGACATCGTTGCATAATTGACGTCCGACCAGAAAACATCGTTGTTTTTCTGATTTGTTATTTCTGCTCTAATTCTTGTTAACCTATTTGATTCCTGAATAAATTTGAGATTGTTTTATTTGAGGCGGTTATGTTTTCAAAACTTACCTTGGTTTTGTAGATTCTCGGCCCACATTTATTATTTTCCTGGGTTAGTTATTAGCACTGCATTATGTCTTCAATTATTTTCCATGCTTGACTCTCTTTCCTGTTTAATCTAATAAATCCATTTTATTTGTACAGCGTTACAGCTGTTCGGTACCTACTTTCTCAATTTTCTTGGTAGGTTTTGAGCAAGCTCGACTTTCCGTCGTTTAGGTCGTATTGAAGTTGTAAATCATGAACGTGTGCCTCCGAGTTTATTTTTCATTTCACTTTTCTTCTATATTTTCTCTTCTATATTCCATTATTGTGTATTTTCCATACTCTATCTGTTTGGGAGGACTCTTTTATACATATATGTGGTTACCTCCGATCTTTTCGTGGTTTTCTTGATCGCTTGTGGTTTACCTTTGCTCTTCCGACGACACGGCACTGCTCTAAGTTAGTTCTTAAATTTTACCTTTGACGTACCTAAGGACGAGTCCTGCGTCATCTTTTGAACTTCCGGGTTAGCACTTTTCTCGTGATTTTTCGCAGCGGTCATTTGTTGAATTTTATGTTGAATTCCGACCTTCTGGAGTTTCCAGGATTTCTCGAAATAGTGTCAAATTGTTCCTTTTTTTGGATTTTGAAAAGTTTTTGGAAAATGTAGTTTATGTTTTCTTGAGTTACTTCTTGGTGCTAATTCATGTCGAATTAAATTCTTCGCGTACTATCAATGGAATAATTTATTAAGAGTATTATTTATTAGAGTATTGATTGCAGTGCAAGTGTAGATGATGTTGTTTCTGCTTTTTATACAAAACTGTATGGTGTGTTGGATGAATGCGTTCCGAAAATGAAAAAATGTAATAGGTACCCCATGTGGTATACTAGTGAAGTGATTCGTGCTATTGGAAAGAAGAAACATTACAGTAGGATGTACAAGAAATATGGCGGTGAGAGACGCAAACGGCTGTTTTGTGAGTGGCGTTCAACCACAAAGAATGAAATTCGAATGACATATAACAGATATGTTCGTAGTTGTGAATGTGATGTGTACAATGATCCGAAACGGTTTTGGCAATTTATTAATTCTAAGAGAAAGTTATCCAACTTACCCTCTCGTATGAATTATTGCGGCAGGGAGATAAGTAATGGTTTTGATATTTGTAGTGCTTTTGCCGAAAGTTTTCAGTCAGTGTATGAACTTAATGTACAGCCTGATTTTGTGAATTTTGATCATTTTTACAAAGACTATGAAGCGTTGTGTAATAATCTTAATACTGTGAGTTTATCGTCTGTAACTCCTGATGATGTAGCGTTAGCAGTAAAAAGTATTGGAAGTAATTCAATAGGACCTGATGGTGTTCCGGGCTACATCTACAGGGGTTGTATAGACATTTTGTCTACGCCTCTAGCTAAAATTTTTAACTTGAGCTTTAAACGATCTGAATTTCCATCAGCTTGGAAAAAGGGTAGAATTCGCCCAGTTTTTAAAAATGGTGATCAATGTGATGTACTAAGTTATAGGCCAATTTGTATTTTGTCCTTTCCGGCGAAAGCCATAGAGCGTGTTATTTATAACTTCATTTTTTGTAGAATTAGTTCTATTATCTCTCCTGCCCAACATGGTTTTGTACCTAAAAGATCCGTTAATTCTAATTTGTGTAATATTACTCAGTATATATCAGAAAATATTGACGATCGGGTGCAAGTTGATGTTATATATACGGACATGAGTAAGGCATTTGATAAATTACCTCACTCACTATTGTGCAGGAAACTGTTTATGTGGGGCTTTACATCTGATCTTGTAAAGTACATCGCTTCTTATTTGTCAAATAGACGTAATTATGTATCTATTAACAATTATTGTTCTGAGGAGTATGACGTATTGTCAGGAGTGCCTCAGGGAAGAAACTTGGGTCCACTATTGTTTATACTTTTCATTGATGATATTTCTTATTTCGTAAAGAAGTCTGAAATTTTAATGTATGCCGATGATATCAAATTATACTTGGCTATCAAGACTCTAGATGATTGTAGAAGACTGCAAATTGACATTGATTCCCTATGTCTGTGGTCATTGACAAATTGTATGAATTTCAATGTCACTAAGTGTTCATCTATGTCGTATTCACGTAGTAGTAATCCAATTGTTCATGATTATGAAATGTTCAACCAAGTCCTTCAGCGAGTGAATCTAATCAAAGACTTAGGTGTAACGTTTGACGAGGAATTAAGTTTTTCTCGCCACATTACAGTCATGTGCAAAAGTGCTCAACGTATTCTAGGTTTTATTGTACGGAATACTAAAGATTTTAGATCACCCCGAGTGTTAATGAAACTTTATGAAGGTTTAGTGAGAAGCAAACTTGAATATTGCTCTATTGTTCGGGCACCAATTTACTTTAAGTATGTGAACATGATTGAAAAGTTACAAAGACGTTTCCTTAGATGTTTATTTTTTAGGGAACATCACGTATACGTGTTTGGTGATGTAAGTGAATTGTATGTAACATATGGTGTTAACAGTTTGCAAAATAGAAGAAATGTAGCATCATTGATATTTTTGTTCAAATTGTTGAATGGTTTTTTTGACAATGTTAGCCTTCTAAGCAAGATCAATTTTGTTGTGTCTCAGACGAGAAGCAATTTTCTTTTTTATTATAATAAACCTAACACAAACATAGGTAAAAATGCGCCATTGTATCGATTATGTGAATTATATAATAAGCATTCGGCGAATTTAGATATATTTAATGTATCAGTGTACTGTTTTAAGAAGGATGCCGAAAGGATTTTTGTTTAGCAGTGCTGCTTTGCTTCTGCGGTTACTCTTTTTTGGATATTTGTGTCTGTTGAGTAATAAAGTTTAATGTTATTATTATTATTATTATTATTATTATTGACCGATTTGAAAAGTCTCATCATCAGAATTATATTTACCTACATAAAGTAAAATTGTAATATCATATGAGCGTGAAATATTATGCACGAGGCATAGCCGAGTGCAGAAATCACGCGAGTTTATAGGAAATACACTTTCCATCGAGTTATGTACACTATTTTTCCCACGACTCCTTATAAGAAGATAAATTTAGTCATATAACAGAAACTTTATTTTTAAGGGTTTGTTGTCTATGTTAACAGATGTCAAAATTTCTAAGTAGCTTACTAACTTACTATGAGCATAATATTCTAATAATTCCGACCGGCTCATGAATGACAAGTTGATTTGTTCTCTTGCCCCCCTATTCATAAATGACCAGTTCGTACTTACAATATTGAGGTCTTCCACGGAGTAGCCATTAAAATGTTCAACTGCCGTACCTTTTAAGAGATTTTTCTGATAAAAAAACTAGTTGTCAACGCATTGACAGAACAGCTTCCTAGCCACAGCCGCACTGCACAGTGCGCGCGCATGCACTCAGTTCCAGAAGGTGTTGGGGACAGATTCTCGCCGGTCTCACATATGTACCACAAACATTTTATTACGCTACCTACCTTTCCCAATTTTTTTCTCAATTTTTTCCTTATACAACCTATTACGATTTTCGCACATCGTGTAGCGAAAAATACCCTTTATCCGATGCAATACAAAAATATATATGGTCTCATTGAAAAAAATGTTCGATGACATATCTCGGCCATTATCCTGCAAAAGTGCCAACAGACAAACACACGCACGCACGCACGCACATACATACGGACGGAAATGTGCCCCCTTGTCAAAAAGTCTTGGAATGACCGGAAACGTCCACATTTGATGAAAAAACACCATGGTCAAAAAACGACTATCAATAGCTACCTAGCTCAGCTAGGAAGCTAATTATTAGATTTAAAAAGAGACGCGACAGGATACTTATTCGGTATACGTCAAGATCTCAAAGCTGCCCACAATATTTGATGAACCTGTGCGATTTTGAAATATTACAGCACAGTTTGGAGTTTAGCGCACGGGCAACGCAATTGTCAAGTTTCCGGCCTACTATGCTGTACTATGCTTTCCTAGGGGGTCGTGGAAAAATAAATTAATATGACTCTACGGTAACAGTTGACAGGGAAGCTTAAAATTGACAAAACAATACAAATAATTAAAATAGTAATATCCATGAGATCTTCACAATAAAAGATAAGCAAACTAGATAACTGAATTTCAATATTTATCTACGATGCATTAGAAAAACTAAAAATAGAAAGGACATTTTTTGGGAAGCTTATTCCGAAAAGGCTCCTTTTATGGGATTTTTGTCTTCGACCACGAGGTGTTTTTTGGGGGTTCCATCGTATCTCTTTCGAGGTAGGCTCAGGGGTGATCGGGGCTTCTTATTATTTCTTTTTAGGGTTCTACCGTGGGGCATATTTAATCCAAACTTCCCCACAAGAGTATTATCCAGCGATCTATTGAAACGACAGTGTTTTAAGGTTATTTTTATTTTGTCCGAGTGGTATATCATCTCATCCGTCGGCAGAAGTTTTCATGTATAGCCTGGCAGCCACCAAAACGTTTTTTGTATTAAGCTTATTCTTAAACAAGTATTATTTGCCTAAGTTCTAAGTAGTGCCTCGTAGCGGCTTATTGCTATTAGTTAGCGCTAATTTATAATTTTCACTTGTAGTAATTTTGCAGTTTATTGTAGTCAAGTAGTTATAGTGGTTTGCTTATTTTTTTGTATACCTATTCACTTCTAGTTTTTGCTTTTACCAGATCTTTTGGTAGTGTCAGTGCTTTGCGTATTGTAAGTTTTGTCATTGTTTAAAGATGTTATAGTTAGTCAGTGATATGCTCTTATTGGGAAACCGATTTAACGGACTCGCTAGATGGCAGCAGACGCGCTATTTCCCATTTATTTAAAAGTTAATGTAGTACGGATACGCACCTTTTACAGTGTTCAAATTGAAAATGTTGTTTCTATTCATTGTAGATGGCACAACAGTCGGTCGCGGCCTATCAACAAAGATCAAAGATAGATTTTACTTTGTGAAACATAAATCAATATCCGAGCATAATACAGTGCGGTGTCTTTGAAATATTTTAGATGCGTTTGGAGAACTCCAACCGTAACTGATTTACGATCCCGGTGTTTATCAATCGGTTTCACACATCAGGGTAGTATTATAAAATTTGAAGAGGCTCCACAATAAATTCTTTATGTTACTTGCAAAGTACAATACAGTAAAAGCTTCGAGTAGGAAGAAATTCCATTCAAAATTAATCCGCAGAAAAAGACTGGGCACGTCCAATTTATATTTTAGTTTTAGTTAGTACCTTTGCTATAATGGTATAAATGACTTTACCGTTTCTTGATTAACTGCAGTAAAAAATAGGTGGGTTTCTGAATTTAATTAAATCTTTCATTAACAAGATAGTGCAAAATACTTAAAGTAATTTTGAGAATGTTTCTATCGTAGCAACGAAGCCGGTGTCAGACTTATGTAGGTCTGTGTTACTTTTTTGAACAACCAGGCCTTAATGTTTTATACTCTCTGTACTTGCTGTATAGGTATCTATGAAATAATTGTACATTTTGAGTTTTTAACTTAATTTTGGTTTAAAAAAGTGTTAGTTATATCGTTCTCAATCCGACGCATGATGAAGATACCGTTGATAGACAAGGTTAGCAAATGGGAGGAAGTAAAAATAGTTGGAAAAAAGAAAGATATGTGGAAGACGATAATTAGTTAGTTCGCAACCTACTAGTGGCAGAGATAAGGATAAAATATAAAAATAGGCAAAGGTATGCCCAGATTAGAGAATTAGACTACTGTTCGCAAATAGGATGTTCTACGTTTGGGAAAATACGTCCAATCAATCTTCGGACTAAGAATTTTGTGGTGAGAAACTACTCTTATATCAAGATAAAATAACAACTGACTGCCAGTAACATTCTTATTATTTGTATTCCCTTTGAAATTTATTAACTATTTCAAGCCTAAATTGGACACATCCACAAACCTAAATACATCATGTATTATGTATACAATGAAATCAATTAAATGCAGGCATATATCATCATTTGAAGTTATTTCTATGCGTATGATGTAAATACAACAATAACGCAGTAAATAATAAATATAGTTAGGCGACATAGGCACATTACAAAAATAAAACTGGGAGCAAAATGTTCCCTAATACTCGCCTGGTATTAACTCGGGGACGGACGAAAAAGAACACGCCGCCGCCGCCTAGCCTGAGAATTTCCATGTTACGTTTTTTACCCAACTAAGTACCTACCGTGTTTCGCAAATTTGCTTTTCGGTGGCTGGGTTTGAGCGTTGATTGAGAAGTCTTTCAAACCTGTAATAATATATGGTAGGTACTTCGTCTTATCGCTTTATCATTCACCCAGTACCTGTCATTTCCAACCTGTCACTCTATAAAGCCTTGGTTTTTAAGTCTGTCGCCGTTCGAACGGCAGAAAATTTTCAGTTTTTTGTTTGGTGTAACTTAGCAACAAACAAATTGGTCGAAAGACATTTTCCAGCGCAGTGTGTCGACGGAGTCCGTCGGCGGAAAGTTCTTAAAAACCAAGGCGTCTGAACGGCGCCACACCAATTTATGCAAACTTACTTATCCAAAATTTCCACTGTAAGAACATTTTATATGTATGTGGAGAACCCGTCGAAGCACCTGAGAAAATTATTTTGGTGTATACGAAATACGAGTACAGGTGTTCATACTCTCGAGTACCAAACAAAGGTTTTGTTTTGTTTTGTTTTGGAATGCCCCATATCTGTTTACATATTTGAGTTCATAATAAAATTTTATGAAAGTTAATACTACACGATGGGGTTTAGAGTGAGGGACTTTTAAGGTTGATAATATTACCATTTTAATGCCAGTGTGGACCCAACTTTGAGAGCTACCTAACTGACGTCGTTTACTGGTCGTAGATATTTAAGAATTCTTTATTAAGCTTAGCGCACATTATTTGTCGGCATCCGACGGACGGCACGCAACGGAAAAACATTTCTAACATACATTTAAATTAGTCAACGGGTCAACGCACGCTTGTGCGGACCGCATTCAACGGATTTTTAAAGTCCGGCAAGTATTCTGCAATGAGAATCAAAATATGCGTCCGGCGCTTGCCGTCCGTCCGTTGTGTGCTAAGCTTTAGACTACTTTCAAACCATGGGTAGGTACTTTTGTCACAATAGATACTTCATATCAAAGGATGGACAACTTACGTAACCTAATATATGGAGTTTTGCTGAAAAATTTCAAATTGAATACCAGGTATATTATTTCCATATTCGATATAGTCAGTTTACTAAGCTTTTGATTGATGTATTTGCTAGGTCTGCGACTGACGGTTTCGATAGAATTCAAAATGGAACCTTTTAAAACGTAGCAATTTGGTGGACAGTTTATTGGGTTCTCCTATATTTTAGCACCCAAAACGCAAAATACGGCTTCCATTTTGTATCTGGAAGTCGAGTTCCCATCTAGACAAAAAATTGCTAAAAATTGCTTCTTCATGGTCATATTCTTAAAATACGTGATACTGATAACTCATTAAACCTAGGTATAATTTGAAACATGGAGTGCCATGGAAAAAAACAATCCTTTCAAGAAGTAATCTTGCAATGGGATTTCTTGTGCCGATCGCCGATGTAAACTTTGTTCGTTAAATTTTCTGCAAAAACAAAGTGTAAGCATTTTTCTAAGTTTTGGGTGGCAAAATAGCAGGGGATATTCCCCGCAAAAATGGTATAAAATTACGGCAAGAATTTCAACTTTTAAGGTTCAGTCTTTACTTCTGTCTAAATTATCAGTCAATTATCAGTCAAGACCTGCCAATATCAACATCAAACTTAAAACTTAAAAACTACCAAGCATCCTCCCTTTTCCAAACATACCACCAATCAGCTCTAAACATTCCATTATCACACATACACAATTATCCAACCATATCCATTCATTTATCTGCAAACACTCTTACTCATCTCTCAATCTCGTCATCTGATATACCCAAGCTTTATTGCCTCATAATTTTTGTATCCACTCTATACCTGTCATGTTCAACCTGTCACACTTAGAACTTAACGGCCGTCTGAGTGACGTCATACCAATTTACACACACACTTCTTATCGTCAAACTCACACCCATAAAACAAAAATTAAAATACTTTAACACCTGTAGGTACATATAATATTTTCGTTTTTTAATCAGTTTACCATATATATTATTTTCCTGTCGTCAAGATATCGCTGCTCCAACTTTGTTCAATCGGAGATATTTAATTTTTAAAATCCCTCTAGGTATACCTATCTGACAAAATATTCAAAGTAATGCCGGTAACGTAAAAAGTATATGCATATTGGGGGAAAATATCTTATACAACCTCACAGTAGATCAATTATTAAGGAATCCAAAAATGCAATCAATTACAAATTGTTCCATTAAAAAAACAAAGTTTGTTGCTGTACAGAAGGAACGGTGCGAAATGTATAAATGGAAATACATAATTTTAAAGTATGGAGAACTAAAAATAAGGACGAGTCCCTCATATAACTTTTCTCTCTGAAATGCATAATAAAGGCTCAAAACCCCGCCGCTGCACTGTTTGGACAGTCTGTATATTCACAAAACAAATATAGGTATATAAGATCATGGCAGTTATAATAATAAATAATAATTTATAGTTATACAACTTATACAATTTATAGTTATACAACTATAAATTTTAAAATAAAAATCTTCATTTGCTTTGTGTGTAAATATAATAATGATGTACCTATATAGGTACGGAATGTACCGTACCTATCCTTCATTTTTGGATAAGGAAAATAATTAATTCCTGAAGTGTCAAGAAACCACCGGCTGCGGCGGCAAAACATGCCTTTGAGCAAGAGAACTGCCGCGCCGACAAAGTACCGCGAAAACGTCTGCGGCGTCTATTGTATTTTTACTGAAGGGATTATATATCATTTTATAACTGGCTCAAAATACTAAGGCACTCGAGCGCCCTCAAACGGGTAATAGCGTAACTTCAACTCGGCCACCGCTTACCGACTTTATAGTTCGAAGACTCCAAGAAATATTACAAAAGTTTATCTTAAAGAGCGCCATCTAACCTCTGCCTCACAAAGTAGAATTTTCTGCCTCCCAAAAGGTGTTTCTAATTTTACACACGGTATTGTCTAACTATAACATCTTTAAACAATGGTTTTGTTGTGCGGATTGCCTCGTTGGTGTGCCCGCGCGAACGAAGCTTCGGTCGTAGATAGTCGCTCGTGTCATCCGGGCGTACTTACATATTTTTTGGACGAAACGTTTGCCCCGCGATGTTAAATTTCCGGTTAGGTTATTTTGTTAATTTTGTAGTTTCTGGTCAGTTATTTTTGTTTCTTTTGGGCCATCTGTCCAGCAAAGTGTAATCCTAATCGCATATCAAGTTACCCGAAATACATGGATGTTTTGGACACCACCGGTATTAACGACCCAATTAAATTTACGGACATTTCAAGGTTTGAAAGACAAAACAACATATCAATCAACGTATTTGGATTAGACCAAAAGTGTAATGTAATTGGGCCATTGTATTACACCGATGAACCTCGAGAAATACATGTCAATTTATTGCATTTTGCAAAAGAAAATAATAATAATATTATAACGTGGGGCATTTTGTATGGATAAAAAATATGTCTAGGCTTTCCTCATCACAGTTTTCAAAACATAATGGCCAGATTCACTTGTGATTTAGTTAGTTTTTACTCTCCGGAAAAATATCGTAGACATATGTCGGACTGTGCTGCGTAGAAAAATCATGTCAAAATAAAGCTACCAACAGAAGGGCAAGATAATATTCTTCAATTTCAAAATTATTGTTTTATTATCGTAGCCGATTTTGAAGCATTAACTCTACCTATGTACAGTTGCAAAAATAATCCTGATGTGTCAGGGGCGAGGGCATACCAAAAACATGAACCATATAGCCTAGCTTTTCATTTAATATGTAATTATGACAGTAACCTCTCAAAGTTTGAACTTTAAAGATTGTGCCGCCTGGTTTGTTTCTAAACTTTGAGAAATGGCTGAATTTATAGAACCAATAGTAACCGGAGACGTGGGCATGGAGTCTTTGAATATCGTTCAATTGCTTGAATTTTATACTTCCAACACTTGCCACATATGCGAAAAGCCGTTTGGATTGTTTTAAGAGCGTGTTAAAGACCACAACCATATTACAGGGCAGTATCGAGGCCCTGCACATGTACAATGCAATTTACGCTACCAAACTTGCACATAAGGACCTGTATTATTTCATAATTTAAGAGGCTACGACGAACACCTGATGATTAAGGAATTAGCTTATGATGAAGAACCGATAGATTTACTGCCGATAACCATGGAAAATTACATTTCATTTTCGAAAAAAATGGAAAACAAAATGCGCTTTTTAGACTCATATAGTTTCCTACCATCATCTTTAGAGAAACTGGCGGAAAATCTAAGTCCCATTGAATACTCTATTAGTAGAAAGTATTTTCCCGATTCTGAAACATTCGAACTGATAAGCAGAAAAAGTGTGCTTCCGTATGACTACATAAACTCTTGAGAAAGGCTAGAAGAAACAGAGTTACCTCCCAAGGTTACATTTTACAGTAGGCTCGCCGAAAGTGAGATTACGGACGAAAATGATCAACATGCGCAGAAAGTTTGGCGTACATTTGGTTGTAAGACTCTAGCCGATTACGCTGACATCTACCTGAAACTCGATACATTAATTTTGGCTGATGTATTGCAAAATTTCTTTCACTATGTTTGAAGACATACGCACTGGATCCATTCCATTGTTCTACTTCAGCGGGTTATATCTTCCAAGCAATGCTTAAAGTCACAAAGTTCAAACTTGAACTTCCGACTGATGTAGAAATGATAAATTTTTTCGAGCGTTCGCTGAGAGGAGTTGTTATGGAGAACAAAAAATTCTCCAAATCTAATAACAAATACATGAAAAACTTTGATCCTACAAAATCTTCAAAATTTTTATTCTGCATCGATGCAAACAATCTGTACGGTTACAGTTTGTCACAACCACTACCGTACGGAGAGTTTACATGGTTAGAGGACACGGAGAAATGTACTATTGAGCAACGTCTGAATCAATGCGCCATATTTGAGGAAAAGGACGACCAGGAGTTCGGGTATGTCCTCGAGATAGATTTGGAGAACCCGGAAAGAATGCATTACCATCATTCAGACTTTCCATTATATCCAGAATATCGGGAATCAGAGAATTCAAATCAATCAAAACTAATGTTAACACTTTACAACAAATCTCGTTATGTCACGCACTACAAAAATTTACAACAATGTTTAAACTATGGTTTGGTGCTGAAAAGAATCCATTGAATATTACGATTTAAGTAATCTCCATGGCTCAAACCATACATCGATTTAAATTCAAAATTGCATGCAGATTCGAAAGATGAATTTGAAAAGGATCAGTATAGATGTTTGAAAAATGCGGTGTACGGGAAAAAGATCGAGAACGTCAGAGAACGCTGTGAAATCAAATTGGTAACACGTTGGGGTGGTAAAGGTGGTGCTTCGTCTCTTATAGCGAAACCAAGTTTTAAAAATAGTGTCAGGTATATTTTCTGAAAACTCAGTGACAATCGAACTGAAGAAGACCGAGATATTATTCAATAAACCTAGGATTTTGCGTTTTGGAGCTAGCAAAAGAGTTCATGTACAGATTTCACTATGAATATGTAAAATGTAACCAAAACTTAAATGCATCTCTTTGTTATACGGATACTGACAGTTTTATTTATGAGGGTGTTACTGAGGATTTGTATGATACAATCAGGAGAGACGCTCAAAATTATTTTGATACTTCTGATTGTCCCCCGGGTAATCCATACCGGTAAACAAAAAAGTCATTGGAAAGTTTAAACATGAATTGCAGGGGAAAATTATTTCAGAGTTGGTAGCTTTAAAGCCGAAAATGTATTCTATCTTATGTGAGGACGATCGAATTGAAATTAAGAAATATAAAGGTATCGGGCGAACGGCAGTTAGAAAACTAAAGCAAGACGATTCTAAAAGTTTTATTTTGCAACTTGAAACTTTAGGCCACCTTTAATTCGATTCGATCGAGCTCTATTCGTACGAGATTACCAAGAAAAGTTTGTGTGCCGAAGACGACAAACGTCACACGCTCGATGATGGTGTAAACACACTACCTTTCGGACATTATAGTCTTATGGATCACAATAGTTTGCAAATAAAGTAAACGCATTGTATTTGGTAAATGATATATATTTCCAATAATGTGTCCTATGTAAACGACACTTGTTTACTTGATACTCTTATCGATCCATGAATTGTGCGAATCATCAAAACCTAACCACTCACAAACATGCGATCGCCCCTTATTCGCAATATATTTTCTACCAGGTATATGTCGGGGAATTGGTCTTCAGCAGTTCTTGTTCGTAGAAATATCTCTGGATCGGTTACCCTCGGTAATCTTCGAGATGGTACGTGGTTGGGTTCGTATGCTTCACCTTGACAACGGTGAACACCTCGCTGGTGTAGTTTGGAGTGTATCCCTTGCTGAAAAGTGCTCCCAACTTAAACTTTGTCCGGGCCCTGACCGCTGCCGCCGCTCCACGCCGACCAAAATTCAGTTTCGTGTCATTTGTGATGTCAGCGGGGCGCATGTCCGTCACAGAATGCACATCGACAAGTTGAGGCAGAATGTGGAGCCACCCGTAGTTGCCCTGTAAACTGAACACTCCACATTTTCTCCTTGATAGTTCTGTTCCAGCGTTCCACGCAACTCGCCTTCTTCTCCGTGAACGTGGAGTAATGATTGATGCCGAGCTCGGTCACCAGAGCCTTGAAGCGTGTGTTAAAGAACTCCTTGCCGTGGCCGGTCTGCAAGTTTCTCGGTGATCGCTGCCGTTGCAGCAGAGAGGCGAACGCTTGCGCCACGTCCGAAGCCGTCTTTGTCTTTAGCGGCACCGTCCACCCGTACTTGGAGTACGTGTCGACGATCATGAGGATGTACTTGTAGTTGCGATTCGCCTTAACATACGGAATCATCTCCACTAGATCCGCTTGCCAGAGGTCGTCGAAACCGCGGATTATCACCTTGCGCTGGGGGAAATTTCGTCGTGCGGGTTTATGTAATCGTCAATCAGGCCCTTCTTCTCATTCATTCTTCACTAGATATTTGACGTTTTGCAATTGCGCCACATCCAATTCGAGCGCGTGCAGTCTATCACTGTGTTCGCGAAGCAGAAACGCTACACTTTTCCAGGTCTTGCTTGACTATTTCAAGTCTCCGGCCGAGGGGATCCACTGCTCCTGCACGCACCGCGTGATAAATTGACAGTCCCAGTGCGGCAAATAAACTGTCCACGTAAGCTTATTGGCAGTGTCCGGGTCTTCGATTGCGTTAGCGGTCATTAGTCAGACGCTTGTTGTCTATGTTATAGTCCCCGGACTCGTCAGCAGGAAACCAACTCCAGGAGGTCCACGCAAAACAGACGCCTCCGAAGATGCTTTCTTGGACCGTCCACCCAGCTGTCGTCCGAATTTGTTCACAGACATGATTGGAATAAGGGGCTCGCGCTGCTGCTGCCGCCCCCTTCTTATACTATAACCCCCTCCTCCCTCAGCTCTTCTACAATTGACGCAATCTCGTTGTCGTGTGAGGTGTTGCCGGCCGCTCTGGAGGCGTGCAGCAAGTACAAACGTTGCACCAGTAAGTTTATGTCGTACCAGTACACGTATTCGCTGTTTTTGTCGGTGACGCGCATCCATAGCCCACCGCCCTCCTTTGTAAACAGTTTGATGTTCTTGTACTTGGCACTGTTGGTGCCTCGAGTACGAGCTTTATCCCTGTAGCCCACCTTGTGAGCATTCGCGGCCAGTATGTTCTTATACGCGTTCAAATCACGCTTGGTGTAATTGTGCGGGTCCTTGTGGAAGAGCAACTCGTACAGATCGCTGGTGCCCGGGTACCGTTTGACTTGCACGTAGACATGTTATCGAAAAACTGAATGGCCGAGTTTCCAATCGTTAAAAACCTCGGTAGCCCCACCACCACCATATAGTACACTCACGACTGGGGTCAGAGCTTCAACTCGACCATCTGTGGACACCTGTGCTTAAAGTTTTTGTACAACAACAGCAACGGATAATGACGTCTCTGACGGTGTCGTTGCCGGGAAACAGTTTAGTCTTGAGCAGCAATTTTTTCCCACCTATCGAATTGGACGACGGCAACTATATACGTGCTGGGGCTTGTATTGTTCCAAACCTTCAACTCGGTGCCGAACGTGGACGAATGAAATAATTAGTTCTATTATGGTAACGGTGACTCGGAACTCATACCCACTGCTTCATATGAGATCGAAGACCTTAACGAGTACCCTCAGGTGATACCAGCTTCATTCTGCGCGCCAACAACAGCATCTTGAAATGTGAAATTAAATTCGGGAAACAAAAAAAACTTTGACAGAGACAACCGTTTAGGTTCTCTGCTTGGTTTCAACAGACGTATACTTGCACCGAATAGATGGCACGAGTCGGGCTCGCCCGTCAGCTTACTGAAAGTGAATGTGATGCGCGTAGAGTGCAACGTCATCACCGGATCGTACGTAAACGATCACTTAGTTCACACCGTACACGAATTTTTCCCGCTCGTGCCGCCCGGTTACAAGATTGTGAAGGCACCCAGCAACGTAATATACCTACCCATCACTCTCAACAGTATAGACAATGTGACGGTGCGCATTGTCGATCAAAACGACACATTGGTGAATTTTCGCGGTCGCGCTTGCATTAAAACGAGTATTATGGGTATAGCCTTTCGAAACAGGCATATAAGTGGTCACGTTGTTGGAACGGGTATCACTTGCGCTTCAGAGCAGCAGACAAGCAACACTACGCGAACACAACTCATCAACAAATCTACCAGGCTAGCACTAAAAGCAAGGCAATATTGACATCTATGGGATATCGACTGAAACAAAGGAGCAGGGGGACTTGAGGAGCAAGAAGAGTTTGTTGTGGACTTGGTTGAGGGTTTTTACTTCTCACTGTCTTACGTCATCGGTCTGTCACGTGAACTTTGTTGAAGATGACAAACTGGTGTTAGTAATTGGTGTGTGCCGAAGTACACTACAATCAATCATATGGACATTAATGATAAGTTTCGTTAATCGCTACTACCTACCGCACTATAAACCAAGCTATAAAACCAGGGGTGTGAGGCTGCATCGAAGCCACCGTAATATAGAAAGCCTAGCACATCGCTCCACTCCTCCAATGCTAAGTCACAAGTGGTGGTGGTTCTCCGGACACTAAGCGGCATGCGGCACTCCCCGTTGTGACTATTCGCGTGTTTTTTGTCAGTTTTTGTTTTGCTGCATAAGAACTTGATAACAATTATTGCAAATCTAACATTTTACTTATTTATTATAACTGAATACGTAACTAATTTTGTTTATATAATTTTAGATGCCGAAATACTGTTGCGTTTTTATGGCACAGGTGAGAATGTGTCCGTGATTCGATTTCCCAAAGACAAAGCTAGATTAGAATTGTGGTTACGTCGCATTCATCGCAGACTTCCAGCCGAAGAAATTTTCAGTAGCATGTGCAAAACATTTCGAAATAAATACAGACCAGTAGTATATATCTGGGGATTCTAGACCAAATTTCCTCCACCCTGTATATGCCTGCCGCGTCCGTTCTCTGCTCTGCGGGGTCAAAGGTCAGAGGGGGCCGGGGCGCGTGCTGGGGCCTGGCTGGGGGCCTGGCGGGGGCCCGGCGGGGCCAGGGCAGTGGCCGGGGGTCGGGGGAGGATGGTGGGGGGCGGGAAGACTGAAAAAGAAAAAATGGTACTGAACAGAAACAAGAATGGTTGTGTGATGATGATGATGATTGAGAAGAAATGAAACAAAACATTTCAGTAAAATTCTTTTATTGAACAGACTATTTACAAAGTATCCGTGTATTTGTAGCACATACGAAACAATTAATTAATTAATGTTCATCGAGTACGTCTGCTTGAGTTTCGAAACGTCTATGTAGATGGGTGTGTAGATAGCCCGAGGCATAACATCAATTTCACCATTGCTCAGGATTTTCTGCAGTCCAACTTCCCGATACTCGAAGCAAGAAATTGTAAGGGTATGTTCCACATAGAAAGCTTCGTAGGTGCAGCGAATCGGTAACACTACACCCCCAGCGTATTCGAGTCTGAAATGTCTGTAAAAAGGTTGATCGCTTTCAATGATACCTGCAATTTCCATTTCTTTCCTGATCAAATTCTGTCGGAAGTCTTCGATAGCTTCTTCGACCGACAGCAAAGATAGAGACGAGGATGTGTCTTCATCTTCTTCTTCTTCTTTTTTTTCGTTTCCGGCTGCTCTCCTGAGTGCTGCGGGCTGCAAAATCTCTTCTTCTGTTACCGTAGTATTAGACGTAGGCGTCGCCGTCGTTACTCTTTCGTCGGACGGCTCGGTTGACTTTGTTTCGGTTGCTACTGCAGTTGAGTTGATTGTGGTTTTGTTAAGCGCGAGATTTTCAGGCACCGTGGAATTATAGAGGGGCAGGACTTGACTAGCGGTTAGCAATTTGAATGCTAAATTCACCTGGACAATCTCGTGCGTAGGTAAACGAACTTCGAATTTCATACGCGCAATTTTGTTTTCATCAAGGTAAACCGCTTGCGTAATTGGAGCCGATAGCACCCCGCAATTCGGAATGTAGGCGAGGCAGATCACAATTATTAAAACACTGAACCCGATTTTAATGAACATCGCGAATGACTAGATTTTTGACCTCACTTTAAAAAATAATAATTCAGACTGGAGATGCGTGCTTATCCGTTCTCTATTATAAAGTCTGACCTTTTCACCTACGAGCGATAAGTGGAATTAGAATAACAAGCGTGGTATGTGCGTGAATTAGCAATGCAAAATTAGATTTTTTTCTTGTCACGCTGCTTAAGAATGTCTTTTTTATCAATCCACGAGTTGTGTGCGTCAGAGAAACCGAGCCACTTGACAAATAACCGGTTTCCCTTTTTCTTTAAAACTTTTTGAACGAGATAATAATTGTTATTTTTAGCTTTTAACAATTCGTGTTCATAGAAGCTTCCCAGAATTATTTTACCTTGATAATCTTTAAGAATATAGGTGACTGGATTGGTAATCTGAACTTTATGAATCGTAAAAATTTCAGTAGTCCAGTTTGGGGTATAACCTTTTTCGAAAATGTGTTTGAACTTACTTATTCGAACCCTATTACCAGCCTGAAATTTCGGCAGCGGAAACGTTTTAATTTTATTGTACACGGTTGTTAAAAATTTCTTTTCGTGGGCAATAGTTACGTCACGAGGACGCATTTTAATAGTTCGGTGAACGGTGGCATTATACTTGTTAACTAATTGTTGAACATTATCTATCCATTTATACGATCCGTTCAGACTGAATTGTTTCCACATCTGCTCTTTTAAAGTTCTGTTAAATCGCTCTACAATGGACGCTTTTAAAACACTGTACGTGGAGTAATGGTTGACGTTATATTTTTTCATGAGATTCTGAAAATGAACGTTATAGAATTCTTTTCCGTGATCTGTTTGCAAGTTTGCAGGGGCTTGCTTGACTAAAATTTGTTCCATTGCTTTAGCAACCTCGGAACCCGATTTGGTTTTAACCGGAATAGCCCAGGCAAATTTTGAAAATGCGTCAATAACTGTTAACAAGTAGCGAAATCCCTTATTATCGGACGAATAAGTTCCCATCTCAACCAAATCGGCTTGGAAAAGGTCCCTAATACCCTTTAAAATCACCGTGCGACGTTTAAAATTGCGTCTTGCAGGTTTATGCAATTCCTCCACCAGTTGTTGTTTGCTCATCGCAGAGCTTAAGAAATACGCCTGTGTTTGTTAGGCGGTTGTGGTGGTGGTGATGTGAGTGAATCAATTACAGAATTTATAGATGTCGACAGAGCAGAAGTGGGTGCGTTAATTATTGTATTTGTTGGTGTGGGATATGATGGTTCTCGCGGTACAGTGACGGGAACACTGTTGTCTACCTTGTCTAGCAGATCTACGACTTGGGTTAGTTCAGTAATTTTCTGTTGTAATGCAGCTACAGTGCTACTTATTTGGAAAATCTTTGGTCTGAATTCATTTTTAACTGCTAGTATTTTCTCATCTACATACCGTTTATTAGAGGCGTCATTAGAATCGACAGGTTTAGACAAGTTACAAATACGTTTGTTTTGAACGTCAATGTCACCCTTTTTAGATAAAACGTAGCCGAATGTGAGGGGTGCAACAGCGGCGCGAGTAGACTTGTTATGTTCCAGAGAAACAGAACGTCCGAATTTATCGATGCCCATGATAAGAATGAAGTAAGGTCCAGAAAGTGTGTAACTTTATTCTATAATATCAGCTTCCCTCAATTCCTCTAATATGGAAATAATTTCGTTGTTATGGTTGGTATGACCTGCTTGTTGAGATGCGTGTAAAAGTTTGAGCCTGTCTACCAATTCATTAGGATTATCCCAATAAATGTAATCTAATTTATTTTGAGAATATTTCATCAATCCAGATCCTTCGCGTGCCTTTTGGTGACTCCCCAAAAGGTCTTTGATAAACTTATACTTGAAACTTCTATTTCCGGCGTACTGCTGAGATTGATCGAAACCGCGGCGTAATAAATTACTGGATTTCACAATTTCTAAATACGATAAAATATCATTTTCGGTACATGCTTCCAGTGAAGGCTGATTTAAAAAGAGCAAGTTTTGTAAACCACTTGTTAGCTTGTAGATTTTATCGTTCACGAAAAAATTCAAATTTGATATCGAAAAAGGTGAACTGCCGATTGCCCACTTTTTCTCGACAGAGTCGAAACGAGGGCCGTATTTATAATCAAAATCTTCTTGTTTGATTTTTAAAGAATTCATGAAAGCGTCTGTCGGACGCAAGAAACGAAATGGTTCTGTGAGATCCTCATCATCATCAGTGCGTTCAACAGTTGTTGATGTTGTTGGTGTTGGGGCCTGACTTGATTCTGTAGGAATCGTTTGGATATCATCTGAGGATGAGGGTAAACTTGTGTAATCATCATAATCATCATCATCATCATCATAATCTTTGAAGGTATCAGATTTCGGTTCGTCCTTGTCTTTTTTCATGAAATTGAATTTGTCTGTTGAGGTATCCGGTAGTGTCTTTTTCGTAAGAGATATATCTGTCAAGTTCTTTAGCGGAGCGGTGATAGGTTGAAAAATACGTTCTAGAGTAGCTGCGTCTTCCACTTTGCCCGTTTTTAGGGCTTCAAATTTTTTACGAATTACATTTCGCGTTTTTATTAAATTTTTAACCACATCTTCGTTCATCTCTACCAGCAAACAAACAGCTCTTGAACAGCTCTAGAACAGGTTTGGAACAGCTCTGGAACAGCTCTGGAACAGCTCTGCTGAACAACACAAACAGCAGCTGTTGGAACAGCTCTGATAACAACCCTGTTAATGATGGTAAACGATGCGTTACATCACTATTTATAGAATTATAAAGGTGTCGAATCCTTTCCGGTACCGACCCTGTTCTATTGAACAGTCTTTGTTAATGACCAAGAAGTCATAGTCGAGTTTCCAACATTCGGAACACATTTGTTTAAATTTATCGAAACTCATGTCCGTATTAACGTGGTCTTCGTAAATGTGCTTCAAATTCAAACCGTCCTGTTTAAAGGCTATTAAAAAATTGCAATTGTCGCGTATTAAGTGTTTCGGAATGTGGGTGTAAGTTTGACACAAATAGAAACTATCAGCGGCTTTATGACGCCCCATGGAAAAAAATTCTCTTATGTGATTTTGTTTTTCGCAGGCCACGTCGTCAAATACAAAGATAGAGTTCCTTTTCACTTCGCTGAGCGGCAGCACCGTATTATTTTCCGAAAAGGTGTAGTATCCTATCCCCTTTATGCCAGTCAACAATGCTTTGAGGTATTCGTATTTCGGTTGGTACAAAGATTTTGAGTACACATAAACGTTTTCAAATTTCAAGCCGTTGGGATGTTCGAGCAAAGTTATAAGTACGTTGGTTTTCCCGCAATTGGATGGTCCCACGATTAGCGCACGTATAGAATTCGGTAATAATTTACTGTGTTTAACGACGGTCGGACCCCCGGCATTTTCCTGTAAATCGACATTCTTGACTGGTAGTAACGCATCATGCTGCCTAATCAAACGCATCTGGGTAACTGCTTAATTAAATATAACATGAATTCCATTTAAATAAAATTAGTATAGTATGTACGCATGTGTGGTAAACAACGCTACCTGATTGATCTATAAGATGCTTCTCTATCCAAGATCCGAGATTAATTATCGTTTTGCTGTTCGAGGTAAAGGGTTGCTCAACACTCTAATCAATAAATTACCGTTTGAGTTGCACCTACCTGGTTATCAGTACTGCGGTCCTGGAACGAAATTGAAGGAAAGATTAGCTAGAGGAGATCCGGGTGTAAATCCGTTAGATAGCGCGTGTAAAGAACACGATATCGCTTACTCGAATTCAAAAGATACGGGCAGCAGAAATCGAGCTGATCTTGAGCTTGCCGAAAGGGCTTGGCAGAGAGTAATAGCGAGAGATTCTAAATTTGGCGAACGGCTAAACGCCTGGCTTGTAACAAACACCATGAAAACTAAGGCGAAACTGGGAATGGGTGTGAAGAGAGGGAAATGCAAAGCTAAGAGTAGTTGTCAAAAGAGAAGGCAGAAAGTAGTAAAGAACGTTTTACGTCACGTGATGGCTAAAGTTAAATCGGACGTGAAACTGAAGAAACCGGACAACATACGGAGCGCCATCAGAATGGCTTTAATGGAAGCGAGAAAGAATGTAACGGACAAGCGAACGAAACTTCCGTTGACGAGGGTGATTCCTGTCCCGAAAACAGGTGGTGTACTTCCTTTCTTGATACCGCTGTTTGCTGGTTTGTCTGCACTCGGGGCCTTAGGAGGGGGAGCTGCGGGTGTAGCCAAAGCGATTAATGACGTGCAACAGGGGCGAAAGCAACTGTCTGAAAGCGAACGACACAATAAAACGATGGAGGCGATTGCTATCGGAAAAGGATTTTACCTAAAACCGTACAAGAAAGGATTGGGTCTTTACTTGAAACCAAAAAACTTTTAAGCGTGCTACCTGGGAGGGCCCTCGACGAACTCGACTTATTCAAATTTGCCAGAAATATTCCAAACTTTAGAGGTGTTTTTATGTTGGATAAATTACCGATAAGACCGCGTCTATCGGAAAGCGGAATCGTAAATTTAGATAACTCGAGGGGTCCCGGTACACACTGGGTAGCATATTATAAACAAGGCAATGACATTGAATATTTTGATAGCTACGGTAACCTTGGACCTCCGCGAGAAATCGTAAACTATTTGGGTTCAAACATACATTATAATTACGTTAGATATCAAAAAGATGATTCTGTAATTTGCGGACACTTGTGTTTGCAGTTCTTATACGAATGTTTATATAATAAAGAAGTTAAGCCGTTGCGGTTCAGTTGACTTGGAGTCATTAACATGTCGATAATACTGAATTTTTCTGGAAAAGAGTCCACCTTATTCGCGGACTATTTTCCACCTATAGAGTTACCTACCGCTTACGAGTGTGGACTAGTTAGTTTATACACGTATCACTCGATACCAAACATTGACAAAGATAACAACTTGTTCCACGTGGGCGATGAAATTATCGAATTACCTGAAGGTTCGTACGAACTGGACGATATAGCCAATTACATACAGAGTTATTTAAGAGAGCATAACAGTGTGGTGAAAATTGTTATACGAGCAAACAGTAATACGCTCAGGGTTGAAATCAAGTCTTCGCATACCGTCTATTTTAACAGGGATCGTTCTGTTGGAGAGCTATTGGGTTTTAGCAGCCGCGAAATAGGTCCGAATGCGAGAGTGGAATCTGACTTGGCTGTCAGCATAAACAAAGTCAATTCTATTCGTGTGGAATGTAATATAATTACAGGATCCTATTTGAACGGCAAACTCGTTCACACCGTCCACGAATTTTCGCCAGACGTCTTGCCTGGGTATAAAATAAACGAAGTTCCAAAAAGTATAATCTACATGCCCGTCAACGTTAATACCATAAGCTCAGTTTTCGTTAAATTGGTAGATCAAGACGGAAATGTGATTAATTTTCGTAATGAGAAAATTACAATAAGGTTACATTTACGACCGTGTTATGATCTGTAGGTGATTGGGAATAGAACAAGGATGATTAACAACATATAAAGAACGTGTGAAGGAGAATAATCTTCAGTAAGGTACTTGTGATCCAAAGGGATAATATATATATAAGGACGTTTAGCATAAACAAGTATCAATAAATAGAGATGTTAATTTTTAACGAAAAAAAGAACAATAATAATAATAATAACAGTTTAAATAAATATTCGCATTCGTCGATAAGAAGAGTTAGTTCTGGTTCAGGGTTGAAACGATTAACATCGAAACCCAAACGAGCTGTTTTCCTGACAGGAGCAAACAAACAATTTTTAAAGTCTTTGGGATTGAAGGTTCGTAGCGATGAGTGACTTGCTAAACATTTCTCAATCACCTCGTGTAGATGAATCGATAGTGAGGAAGTCATATCACACTTACTCACCGTTCATAGAATCGTACAATCCGAGTGATACGATTCGAATATGCGTTCAACATCAAGATTTGATTCTACTTCCATCTGAAAGCTTCTTATACATCGAAGGAACCTTACTGAACGAGAACGCTGAAGCTGTCAATACCCTATTTCTCATCAACAACTGTACCTCATTCATGTTTGACGAAGTTCGTTATGAATTAAATGGTATCGAAATTGATCATTCTCGAAACCTAGGAATCACCACGTCTTTGAAAAACTACGTTTCGTTACATCCGAGCGAAAGTGCTTTGCTCATTAACGCAGGGTGGTCTATAAATGATAATAGGCTAGTGAAAACTTCGCCAGGAGGACGTTTCAATTTTTGCGTACCCTTACACAGATTGTTGGGATTCGCCGAAGATTACAAGAAGATAATTCCAAACGCCAAACACGAATTAGTGTTGGTAAGAGCGAAAACAAACGATAACGTGGTTAAAACAGAACTTGCAAAGTATCAGTTCAATATCAGAAAAATTACGTGGAAAGTACCGCACATCACCTTGAGTGATGTCGAACGTCTTAAATTATATCAGACAATTCAAAGTTCGAGGCCTGTACAAATGAGCTTTCGCAGTTGGGATCTATACGAATATCCCAATGTGTCAAAATCTACTCATAACATCTGGCGCGTAAAAACTGCCACCCAACTGGAAAAGCCCAGAGTAATAATTTTTGGATTGCAAACGAATAAAATGAACAATCTCAAGGAGAATCCCAGCGAATTTAACACTTGTAATCTAATCAATTTCAAAGTTCATTTGAACTCCGAAGTGTTTCCCTACGATAATCTAAATATTTCTTATACCGAAAACCGTTATGCTCTGCTGTACTACATGTACGCTAAATTTCAAGAGGTGTATTACGGAAACAACCCTCATCCGCTGCTGAACCCCGCGGAATTCAAAAATGTGGCTCCGCTTGTAGTCGTAGATTGTTCCCATCAAAATGAGTCGATCAAAGGGGGGCCGGTTGACGTCAAAATAGAATTTGAGACGGAGAATGTCGGGGGCATTGCTGATAGCACATCGGCCTATTGCTTATTATTACACGACAGAATTATCGAATATTCGCCGTTGAGCGGGGATGTCAAGAAACTCATATAAAAAAGAGCTTCACACACGCTTACAGCCAGTTCTCTCCTACACATCTTCTTCGATCGCAAACAGTATGAACCGTTCACGCCGTGTTATTATCGACGTCCAAGGCTTTAAAGACTATACAAACAATTTCATCTTGAAGGAAATTGCAATTTTGTACGATACACGAGAATTTCAAGTGTTCATTGTAAAACCGCCATACGATGAGACCAATCTAACGTCCAGTGAACGAAGCCAAGCAAGATGGTTGCAGAGGAACCATCACGGGCTTTCTTGGAACGATGGCTCGACTACTTACAGCAGCGTCAAGAGGTTTCTTATTGAGAACATACAATCTGGCACGACCGTTTACTTGAAGGGGTTGGAGAAAATAAAATGGGTAAATAATTTATTAGACAACCAATTTGCAATAATTAATGTAGAGGACTGGGATGAGCACCCAGAGAACAACGCATGTAGTAATTTTAAACAATTACATGAAACTTATGGTAGCAGCTGTAACTTACCTAGATGTACATCTCATAGTGGAACCTGTGCTCTAGAGCACGTATTTCTTTTGCAGTGTTTTCTGGATAATAATAGTTAAGTGTACCTATGTACTTATATGTGTATACATAATGTATTTAAGTATAGTTGATGTATATGATGGTATGCAATAAAAACAACATTGAAAAAATTAAACTTTTTTTATTTTTAAGTTAAAAATGCTTTTTATTATCACATACATTCCTCTTCTTAGTTCCAATATTTCGTCTTCTTTCAGTTTATTATATTCTTTAGCCAGATATAACTTCAGGTGGTGTTGTAGGGTTAACAACACCCTTTCGCCATAAGGAGTTTTATGCCTTCTAGCGTCCGTTATCAAGTACTCTCTCCCCAGCACCATATCATCTAAGGAAATATACCGAAATAAATCTATTTTGTTAAATTTATTTACCAGTGTTCTTGAAGCAAGCGGTGAGGCTGCAGATGATGCTCTTTGTTTCGTAGATGATGATCTTGGTTTCGTGGATGATTTTTGGTGTGTAGATGTTCTTTGTTTCGTTGGTGCCATTTTTATTTATTTAGTTGTTGAAGTTACAGCAGCACTGAAGAACTTGTAAATAATCTTGGTTTAAAGCCTGCTGTTTAAATAGTTTCAAGAAACCCCACTTTTTGAATAATAATCAGCAAAAATAACGCGCTTTAAATAGTTTAACGAACCTCAAATTTTGCGAGGTCAGCTAGTTCCAGTATTTGAGATAAGAAGTGCTATAAAGTCGTATGGGCTCTTGTATCCGGTATCAAAAATGTCTGAAAGTTCGAAGAAAGCGGTCCCGGTGAGCGTACCAGATAGGTCTGAAAATTTGAAGGAAGCGGTAAGAAGAATACCGGGTAAGCACTGGGTTGTGGTAGAACAGATTTACCGCGAACAGCCTTATTATGATCAAGATACAACAGACTGGGAACGTGAAAATCAGAGGCTAGAGGAAGAGCTTCGCAAAAGCAAGGATATTAGGGAAATCTGCGAAACTTATTTGAGCGGAAAGGTGCACTTCCAAAATTTTCTTTCAGATATAACTAGGAAAGGATATACGTCTTTATTGAAAGACGCGGTTTTGTACATGACTGGAGCTGAGATCCTAACGTTTCATTTACTGCAATTGTTGCAGGAGAAGATAGAAGAAGTAAGCAAACGTTGAATTTGACCGTTTACACAGGTGACATTTGAATCAGCATGATTAATGAACTGGAAATAATAATAAAGACAGTTTTAATCACGAGACATTTTTTATTTAATTCATTCCAACTATAATACATATCTTATACTACCAATGTATTTATGTTAGTAGTTACCTACGTATCGAATATTTTACATGCGCGAGTAGTTGGCCGTATAAAAATTCAAAGGCGACGGAGGACTGTTTGTTACGAATCGCTGTCCGAACTGCTGGGAATCATCCTCTTCGTATCCCTCGTCGAGAACGTTATTCTTAAGGGCGTTGTTGTTATCGTTACCTTGCGACGGTTCCGTCAGTGGTGCTGGTGGTGGTGGTTGCGGTGTTGGTGATTCTGGAGATTCCGCAAGAGGTAACACGTCATTCTTCTTAACCAATTGCAAATTGTACATCCTCCCCTCCTTACCTCGATTTACCAAGCAAAAATTTCCGCATCCCAGTTCGTGTAATTGGCGTTCTGTAAATGCGTTGTACCTCTCGGGTAAGTAAATTCTAAAAGTTTCGTCCAATTCAGCTAATACCCTTTCTCCATATTTTGAACCGCCTTTCTGCATGTTGGTTACAATATAGGGTCTATCTTTAACCATACCCTCTAGGTTTAGCCACTTATAAGCTCCAAGTGCGTTAAACTTGTCCATAGCGTTATGATGTTTACTAACCTTGTTGCTGTTGATGTTCTTCCTCGCAACAGAAGGACCAGCAGCGGAACTGCTCTTCGCTTTATGCTGGTTTTGTTTGTTTTCCATTTTGTTATGCTTCAACTAGTAGTAGTAGTTGTGAAGGTGTAGACTGTTTGTGTGTGAGTTCCTTCGTTCTAGTCGGGCTTTAAATATGTTTTTCGACAACCCCTCTTCTTCTTCCGAATAATCCAGTGTCTGTTTGCTATATATACGATGGCCGAAATTGGACACGGACATTAGTAGCGCACCGAAACGTAACGTGTTACGCGTGTAAGTATACGGAATCTTTTAAGATATTTGCAAAGTCATGTTTTGCGACCTGTGTGGAGCGATTTTTTCACAAAACCGCGAATTAAACCGTCATTTAAGAACGGTACATAACAATTTCAACTATGTTTCTTGCACCGTTTGTGGCCAGACGGTTCACAAAGCTCTTTTGCAAACTCACATGCAAAAACACCGTGCAGAAGGGCAACAACCGTTGACGGAAGATGAAACAAATTTCATCTGCGAGATTTGCGGTTTGAGTTTTGCATTAGGGAGCGTCTTTAGAAAACATCACAGGGATCACTTTAAAGCATCATCATCATTGGCATCGGGTAAGACAGTTTGTTTTAACTTTTTCTCAGTATACTTCTTATTTCCTCATGTTCTAGCGAACGCAAAAGATCCGCAACAAAGACACCAACAACAGTCAACTAGCAAACCAGTTCTCACGAAAATGTGCGAGTGCTGTTTGGAGGAAGTTCCAGTTACACACTGGTCTGCTCATATGCGTTCTACAAACCATAAAATGAAAGCAGCGTCACCTTGCGACAAAGGATTTAAAGTAAGGTGCTTCTATTTTTTCTATTCTATATGCAAACCTACATTTATTTATTTATTAACAGGTTATTAAGAGCAGTTTTTCAGGCCGAATAGAAACTTTGATCATGGAAAACAAGGACGCCAATAATTTAGATGCCATGAAGTTTCTGAAATTGGTCGAAGAAACAGCTGTACCAGAACTGATTGAACAACTCCAACAACACAAAGCTTTCAAGTGTAATATAGAACTCTTTGCGACGTACGTAAAGATGACGGAAACGGATGAAGAACTTTCTATCAAGTCCTTCCAGACTAAAATGGTAACAGTTAACGATGAGTCTCAGGTGCGTTCGGTGTATCCACACATGTGTGGCCAGATTCTAGCGAAAATGGACGAGTTCCAAGAGAGAAACAGCGGCTGGGCGCTGATAGAAATAATTCACTTAGAAATAAATATCAACGAGTACAGACCCATTCGCGGTTCAAATTTCATTCCTCTACCCAAAAGCATCCAGGCCAAGAAAGCCTGTGTAAACATTAACTCCCCAGGTTCCTATTGTTTCAAGTGGGCTCTTATCGCAGCCTTATCGCCTGTAAAATCTCATTCCAATAGAGCTACGTCTTATATGATAGAAAATATTACCGCCAGCACCATCCACTTACCCAAGAATATAACACTCCATTTTGGTGATTTAACCTTTCCTTTGAAAGTAAGTGACGTTTCAATTTTCGAAGAGTTAAATAATGATATCAGCGTTAACGTATTCGGATTAGAGAAAGAAAAAATTGTTGGTCCCTATTACTGTACAAAATCGGAGAAGCCAAGACACATTTCTCTTTTATTACTGCAAGACAGAGATAAATCCCACTATGTTTGGATAAAAAATATTTCTAAATTAATCCGAAATCAAATAAGAAGTCACCGCAGCCAAATCTATATGTGTAATGTTTGCTTAATACATTTTCACACGCAACAACAGCTGACCGTACATCGCAGTGAATGCAGTCGAATAGTCACTCACATGCCGAATTCAGATAATTGTGAACTAAAGTTTAAGCAGCATCACAGGTCTATTGAAGTACCATTTACTATCTATGCAGACTTTGAGTGTATTTTACAAGACGTAGATACCTGTTTACCTCAACCGACAGGGTCTTCAACCACCAACATTCAGCTACACGTGCCTTGCGCTTTTGCGTATTACATATTCTGTTCGTTCGACAACAGTTTGAATAAACTTAGAGTTTATAAAGGAAACGATTCGCCCCAACAGTTTGTTCTCTCTCTCGTTCGCGATATTACATCCCTTTATAACAATGTCATTAAGAACTCTAAACCGATGGAACCTTTGAGTGATGCAGAATGGGACGTTCACGTCAACTCTACTGTTTGTCATATTTGCAAGGGGGAGCTGGGAACTGACAGAGTGGTTGATCACTGTCACTTTACCGGCAAGTACAGGGGTGCCGCTCACAACACTTGTAACCTGTTATTTCGCAGACCGAAATTCTTTCCCATCTTGTTTCACAATTTTTCCGGTTACGATTGCCACCTGTTTGTTAAGGTCTTAAACGAAATAGAAGGACGCATTTCCATACTTCCTTTAAATAAAGAATTGTACATTTCCCTGTCAAAGTGGATCTCTGTTACCGAGGAAGAGACTGTAGAATTACGCTTTCTAGACTCTGTTCGATTCATGTCATCTAGCTTGGAAAGTTTAGCTCAAAATTTGTCTGCATCAGATTTTCACTGTGTACGTTCCGTCTTTACCGACAAGGTTCAATTTGAATTGGTTACGAGAAAAGGTGTACTTCCCTACGAGTACATTAATTCTTGGAATCGTTTGGATGAGACCGAGTTGCCCGACCGAAATAAATTCTTTAGCAAATTAACGAACAAAGCCTGCTCTGATGAAGACTACGAACATGCGCGACAAGTTTGGAAAACATTTAACTGTTCCAATTTATGGGACTACTTACAAATTTATTTAATAACCGATGTTTTGCTGTTGACAGACATTTTTCAAAATTTTCGTAACCTATGCTATAGGATATATTCGCTTGATCCTGCTCATTATTATACAGCTCCGGGCTTGGCGTGGGACGCCATGTTAAAATATACTGGAGTGAAACTCGACCTCTTAACAGACATCAACATGTATTCATTTATAAAAAGAGGTATACGAGGGGGTATAGTTCAATGCATAAATCGCCACTCAGTAGCAAATAATCTGTATATGGATGAGTATGATAGTTCTAAACCCTCGAAATTTCTTATGTATCTAGATGTGAATAACCTGTACGGCTGGGCTATGTCAGAAATTTTACCTCATAGCGGTTTCCAATGGGTAGATAGTGTGCAGGATCTCGATATTATGGCTATTCCGGAAACTTCTGATATAGGATACATCTTTGAAGTTGACCTGGAATATCCAAAGACCTTGCACGATTCTCACAATGATCTACCTTTTTGCGCAGAAAACAAGTGTAGTCCCATTTCTACATTCCCCAAATTAATATCAGATTTTTGCTTCAAAACAAAATACATCATTCATTATCGAAATCTTCAGCAGTGTCTCCGTTACGGTTTGAAATTAGTTAAAGTGCATCGAGCCTTGAAGTTTAATCAATCTTGCTGGTTGAAAAAATATATCGACTTAAACACATATCATCGCACGCGAGCTGAAAACGAATTCGAAAAGAATTACTTTAAATTAATGAATAATGCAGTGTACGGTAAAACAATGGAGAACGTAGACAAAAGGCGAGATGTCAGAATTGTCACGCAATGGGATAATTCTGGGCGTCATCTGGGTGCTCGATCGCTCATCGCGAAACCAAATTTTCACAGCGCAACTCAGTTCACACCGGACATGGTCGCTATTCAGTTAAATCGCACGAATACCTTCTACAACAAACCTATTTACCTAGGTTTTGTAGTTTTAGAGTTATCTAAATGGTTGATGTACAATTTCCATTATGAGTACATGAAACCGAAATTTCAGAACAACTTGCTCTTAAATTATATGGATACCGACTCCTTCATCTATACCATACACACTGACGATTTCTATAATGATATAAAAGATGACGTTCACAGCCGCTTTGACACGTCAGCCTACAGTCCCTCTAACCCGTACAATTTACCTCTTGTCAATAAGAAACAGGTCGGACTAATGAAAGACGAAAACAACGGTCTGATTATGAAAGAATTTATTGGTTTGAGATCGAAAATGTATTCTATAGATGTAACAGACAGTAAGGTGGTGAAAAAAGCTAAAGGTGTGAAGAAAACGGTCGTCGATAAATTAAGTTTGGATAATTACAGAGATTGTTTGTACAAAAAGAAACTGTTTCATAACAGCATGCTAATGTTTAGATCGAAAATACATACTATTTATACTCAGTACGTAAACAAAATTTCGTTAAGTTATTTGGACGATAAGAGGTTCATACGAGATGACGGCGTATCAACATACGCTTGGGGTCATTATCACATTGAGCAAAATAATAATTAGTTTACTTTGTTATATATAGGACCACGCAAAAACACAACCTATTTTCCCATGAATAAATTACACCTTCACACAAGACAGCGCTCAGTATAAACGGAATGGCGCTTCTCAGCACAAGTCTGCTCATTTTTGCCGTAGTCATACGGAACACATTTATTCTGCACCATGGACTTATCGTCTCTGACAGTTTCGTTTGTTTCGACGAACGAAACGATACTTTTCCCGAAAACTGGTTACGACTCAATCCATCCGTCCAAGACAGAATACCAGTTTTGACAGTGTCCGGTATTCCCGCAACGCCCACTCAAATTTTGAAATATAAATTGCGTCTAATCTTTTCTAATAAAAGTTTCGGGGAAAGCCAGTGGAAAGACGTCTTGAACGAAACCTCTCTTACTTTCAATCCATCCGTCTCAAACACGAACGCTCTACGAAATAATTCATCATCATCATCAGGTCCATGCAGCATTTCTGTTCAATTTGATACATTAAGCACGTTTTGTATTTTATTACTTGCCTCTGTAATCTTATCTGTAGCGTACTTTGTAAAACACAAGTTTGTTCATTAAATTAATACTTATCAACTCGATAGACATTAATTAATGAAATTGTTTCGTATATTCTATAAATACACGGATACTCTGTACATACAGTCTGTTCAATAAAAGAATGTTACTTCCATGTTTTGTTTCCTTTCCTTCTTTTTCAGTCTTCCCGCCCCCCACCATCCTCCCCCGACCCCCGGCCACTGCCCTGGCCCCGCCGGGCCCCCGCCAGGCCCCCAGCCAGGCCCCAGCACGCGCCCCGGCCCCCTCTGACCTTTGACCCCGCAGAGCAGAGAACGGACGCGGCAGGCATATACAGGGTGGAGGAAATTTGGTCTAGAATCCCCAGATATATACTACTCAGACCGATACTTTTCTTTTATATAAAGTTAAGTTAAATGCAGAAATGCCATTTTTAGCGTTTCCTATAAAAATTATCTTGGATTTGCCCTTAGTTATAACTTATAACAATTATTGTTTGGGAAGATTGCTATTTACCTTCAATTTACTTGTGTTTAATAAAACGATGCAATATAATTAGTAAACCCTACATTCATTGACTTTGGGAATACTATTACACGTAAATAAGAACAAACAAATAAATTGGTGACCTACTTCTACTCTGTTACCAAAGCTGATGACTCTTTCAGTGCCGTTTTGTCTTTAATTCTAACATCAATTCAATAATAGATTATTTTACCTATAGATAAATGCTTATTTTGACCATTTCCATAACGCATTGGTACTACTTTAATAACGAAAACTACAATTAGTTGCATAAACGATACTGTTTCACAATATTAAGCCGAATAACTCTAGCCGCCGTATAACGTATGTCTCAAAAGTTTTGGCACAAATTGCTTTATTAAATTTTAATACACAAATATAATTGTTAGCTCCTAAGAAAATGTAACGTGTTGATGTAGGGAGCCATGGTATGATGTAGGAGGCCATGATATATGTTATATGTCAAAAATGGAAGAATGGCGCCCACTATTCTTTGTTGATGTTATGTTGTTTGTATATTACACTGGCGAGCATAAAATTAGGGTCACTTCAAAAATTCAACTTTTCTGGTTATTTATTGTATCTTATTATTGTAAATGGATTTCGTTGTATACATATCTCTAAACAGGAATGTTTTAAAAAGAAAACGTTTCATTTTCTAATGTTTTTGTTGAAAATTCGTAAAGAAGCAAATTTTAACAAAATTGTCTTAAAAATGTGTAGTGAGAAAAATGTTGGAATAAAACAAGGAACTGTTAAAATTTTGACCCCTAATAACGAGTGTTTCCTCCCCGTGCATTTATGACAGCCTCGAGGCGACGTGGCATGCTCTCAATTAAATTACGGATCACATTTTGGGGGATGTTATTCCACTCCTGTAGTAGGAGCTCCCTAAGATCCTGTGCGTTGGTGGGAGACGGCGTATGACTTCGTACACGTTGTCCTAGCTCATCCCACACATGCTCTATAGGGTTCAAGTCGGGACTCCGTGCTGGCCAATCAAATCGCGTAATTTGAACCTCATCCAAATAACCGCTAACAATCCTTGCCACGTGGGGTCGAGCGTTATCATGCATAAAAGCTGCATTTTCTCCCAGAACCGTCATAAAAGGCATGACATGATTTTCTACAACTTCCGTTACGTACCTGCGCAGTTAGGGATCCATTGCCGATAAGCACTAATTCGGTACGTGCGTCTGAAGAAATTCCTCCCCACACCATAACTGAGCCTCCACCAAATGTAAGTCGCTCATCAATACAAGCCTGGGCATACCTTTCTCCGGGTCTTCGCCATACCCGCCGACGCCCATCCGACCCATTTAAACAGAAATGTGACTCGTCTGAGAATAATACCCTCCCCCAATCGTCATTTGTCCATCCCAAGTGATCTCGAGCAAAGTTCAGTCTTGCAATTCTATGGCGACGGAGAAGTGGAGGACCCGTAGCCATTCTCCGAGAAGATATTCCAGCAGAACGAAGTCGCCTTCTAGCTGCCCATTCGCTAATGTTAACATTTCTGACTTCTTGGAGAAGATTTCGAAGCGAAACTGCCGTAGCAGTCCGATTCCGTAAAGCCATGGACACAAGAAAACGGTCATCCCTTGGGGTGGTGGTTCTTTTCCGCCCTGATCCTGGTCTTCTCGTCAGCCTACCAGTTTCCTGAAATCGTTGGGATACCCGCTGAACTGTAAAAAGACTTACACCAACCGTTCTTGCCGTTACACGTTGCCCCCGACCATCTTGCAACAGCGCTATAATTCTGGCCGCCGTGACAGGATTTAAAGCCATTATAAGAAAATAAACGAAGACTACACTTTTCGACCGTCAAGTTATACACAGGAAAGTTAGTGAATAAATGAAGGAAATTGAAAAATAGACCCCGAGAAATAAGCTTCCAAGTAGCGCACCTGCAAGCATTTACTAGAAATCGGAAATATTGAATCTTTGTTGTGCAAAAGAAACCACAAAAAACTTATAACAGTTCTCAGAAATGCAAGTGTTATTGCCTTCAAGAATTAATTAAATTTAATATTTTGAATTCTTGGAAAAATTGGCAATTTTCAAAGTGACCCTAATTTTATGCTCGCCAGTGTATTAAACTCAGTTTTAAACATCGAGACGTTTATTTGAGCCCTAGAGATCAGAGAACTAACAAATTCAGAAGTTGGATCGAACATTTGCGTTAATAGAGAAGAAAATGGCGAATAATGAAAGTGCTGATGAATTCGAAGAATTCCAAAGGAACCATAATAATTTTACGACAAATACAAACAATGTGCAGAGTAGATCAAGAAACGAATCTTTTGGGAGAGGTGATCATGGGAATGGTCAGGAAAGTGTGATGTCAGGGATGTCGAGAGATGAAAATCCAGTTCGAGAGAGTGTGGTGGACACAAATACATTAGTTGCAATGATGTTACAGGAAAACCGCCGTCGAGATGAGATTATGGAACGGATGTTTGCAAGGTTAGTTACACCGCAGAGTGCATCTCCCACAAATTCAACTAATGCCTATCACATTATGCCGGATCTGTCCAAGAGCATATCAACATGTCGAGCGTTTGCGGCGAGTGTAATTCAAAAATAACAAATCAGAGAAAGTCTGTAAAATGCATCGAGAAGTCATGTACCAGAGTATGTCATCAAGAGTGCTTGGAATCGTCCGTGTTACCTGAAAATTACCGATGCACGCGGTGCGCCGATCAGCCTTCGCCGCTAGACATTATGAAGGAAATAAAAAATGGTCACGTCGAGCTGGGTAAATCGCTCAATCTGGCTCACGATAAAATTACAGAAACGAATGATATTGTCAAGACATTGAATGAAAGCAGATAGATGCTGTCTCGGTTAAGTGTCAACAATTAGAAAGAGAAAATCAACAAGAACAGTACAGTCGGCTTAACTGTGTGGAAGTTTTTGGAATCCCAGAACTGGCGAATGAACGTATTCTTACAACAGTAGCTCATCTATTTCAGGCTCTTAACGTTCCCTTTGCCGAGGATTACATTGACAATTGCCACAGATTGGGGCGATTGGCGGATGACGCCAGACCGCGAGGCATCATAATAAAATTTGTTTCAAGAATCAGAAAGGAGGAGGTACTTAAAGCACGTAAAGTGAGAAGAAACCTGAAGGTGAGTGACGTGTGTTCTCAATGGCTAAGTGCTAACAAGGTGGATAATCAGATTTATTTAAATGAGTCTCTGACTCAGTCAAACAGAGTGCTCTACGCGGCGTGCAGAAGGTTCAAGAAGGAGAAAGGCGTTAAGTTTGTATGGACAGGAAACGGGAAGATATTCATGCGCCAGAGTGAAAATTCAAGAGTCTTTGTGATTGATTCGCTTAACAAGCTTAATGATGTCAATTAATTTAAAATCCTTAAGTTTATGTTGCTTACTATGTTCAGTTTGGAGATATAATTATAAAAAATGTTTCTTTTCTTGATTCCTTTTTTTAGGTTTGGTAGTAAATATATATATTTTTCATCTCTGGTTGCCTATTTTTGGGAATATTTATTTTTCGGATGTTTTGTCTTTGTATTTGCGAAGCTCATTTTTGCCTTTTGATTATTGTTTTTTTTTTATTGGTTTTTTCTTTCTTACTTGTGTCCATATTTTCTATATTAAAATATGATTAATTTAAAGATTGCGCATTTAAATGTTCATTCATTAACCAGTAGTTTCGACCGATTCACACAACTGATTTGCGAGTACGATGTCATGGCTGTGACTGAAACCTGGCTATCAGCTAGTATACCGAGTGAACTTGTGCACGTTGAGGGATACTCGTTTGTTCGATCGGATCGTGAGACATCTACATGAGGCGGGGGCGTGGGAATTTATATTAGGAATGACTTGGCTTTTGTAAGGTGCCACAATTTGGGAGGCGGTCGTGCCATGGAAAGCGTCTGGGTTGAGATTGGGGTGGGTGGTCTGCGTGTTGCTCTGGGCTCGGTGTACAGGAGGTGGGAGTTTCCATTTCGAGAGTTTTCGGATGAGCCGGAGGGGGTCTTATCGCTTATCGTACCTACACATGACATTGTTCTATTTCTCGGGGATGTCAACTTGGATTACCTCAAACAAAATGAATCTAAAGTTTTATCACTTATATCCTTGTTGGACTCCTTGGGTCTTGGACAGGTAATATCTGAACCTACAAGGGTTGATTCACTGTCGTCGACGCTTATTGATTGTGTGGCGTCCTCAATGCACACAAGTTTCAATCGACCTACTGGTAGCGCTTTCACACTGCTCTGCCTCTAGTTGGCAGCGTTGTAGAGAAACAGGGTTGTCGACCCTGACTACTGAACCACACGGTTGCCGCCAAGTAGTACGTATTCTATGGTGGACTTGTTATCATGAATATCATGTAAGAAATCTTCATTCTGTAACACGTTATTTTGTACTTGTTTATTCAACTGAAATACATGAGTTTTTATTGTTTATATGGAGTGTGCATAAAAATAATTAACCAAACATCCATAAATGGTGACCAGCCGACGTGATGAATGGAGATACCGGTAAAATAACGGGATGCACGTGTTTAACCTCTATCAGTGAACAACCCCAATAATTGTCGCGATGGCCGAGCCAAATCAAAACGTCCAGGTAGATCGAGTTTCAATCAAGCCACCACCGTTCTGGAAAACGGACCCTAAAGTTTGGTTTCTTCAATTAGAAGCTCAATTCCAACTAGCAAACGTCACTGCTGACGCAACAAAATTCAATTATGTTGTCAGTGCCATAGACACGGAAATTTTAGCCCAAGTAACGGATATTCTAAGTTCTCCACCAGCCAACGATAAGTATATCGCTATTAAAGAAAGGTTAATAAATATATTCTCGGATTCTAATGAGCAAAGACTCCGCCGACTACTTTCAGGTCTGGAACTAGGGGACAAGAGACCTTCTCAATTACTCAACGAAATGAACCGCCTAGGTGGAACTGCTGTCTCGGAAGAATTAGTAAAAACCCTATGGATGCAACGCCTACCATCACAAATGCAGTCTGTACTGACTACAAGTTCCGACACTCTCTGCAATTTAGCGAAAATGGCAGATAAAGTAGCTGAAATAGAACAACCTCGAAGTTTCACCGTATCCTCAAGCGAAAACAGTGATTTGGTAAAAACAGTTAAGCAACTCGCGCGGGAAGTTGCAGAACTCAAGACAATACGTCATCGGGACTTCGGTGAATCTCAAAACAGATCATTTCATAACCAACGACCAAGATCAAGATCGCGTACACCCGGTAGAAACAGATCTAGAGTGCCTCCAGACAGCGAAATATGCTGATACCACTACAATTTTAAAACAAGTGCCAGGAAGTGTTCTGCGCCTTGCAAATTTTTCGGTTCCAATGCTGAGGCTGCAAAAAACGAGATGCCGCATCACTAACAGCGACATATGATGTGGCAGGCTCCCGTCGCATAGAAGACACAGCGCATGAACCTCAATTTACTGCTAGTTTCCGATTAATTATTTCTGACCCTTCCACAGGTACAAAATTTTTAATCGACTCAGGCTCGGATGTCTCCATCATCCCCAGGACCTCTGTCAACTGTACACCATCAGGATTCAAGCTGTATGCAGCCAACAACTCAGAAATTGATACATATGGCACCAAGAGGCTCACAGTCAGTTTGGGACTGCGCAGATCCTTCAGCTGGTCGTTCATCGTGGCGAATACAAAAAGTGCAATTATTGGAGCCGATTTCCTGCATCACTTCAACCTGCTGATCGACTTAAGGAGAGGTAAATTGATTGACCCTCTTACTAGTGTCACTGCATCCGGAAACAGAGTTGCTAGTTCTGTAAACTCGGTGTTTACAATGGCACCTAACCTAAAATTTTCCGAAATATTGAAAGAGTTTCCAAGCATCACAAATTTCAATAATCCCTTTCAATTGGAGTCAACCCCACATAATACCATGCATTTCATTGAAACCAAGGGCCCCCCAATTTTCGCAAAAGCACGCCGTCTACCGCCAGATAAATTAAAAATAGCGAAACAAGAATTCCAATACATGCTCGATAACGGTATATGCAGGCCTTCAAATAGCCAATGGGTCAGCCCCTTGCACATGGTCAAAAAGAAAAATGGTGAATGGCGCCCTGTAGGTGACTATCGGAAATTAAACTCTGTCACCATTCCTGATCGATACCCAATTCCACATATACACGATTTCTCACACCTTCTAGCTAAAAAAAGTATCTTCAGTACCCTAGATCTCACACGTGCCTACCACCAAATACCAATTGAACCATCTTCTATTCCCAAAACCGCAATCATTACCCCCTTTGGACTTTTTGAATTTACAAAAATGCAGTTTGGTCTTCGCAATGCTGCGCAATCATTCCAGCGTTTCATTCACGAAGTTTTATCGGGACTAGATTTCTGCTTTCCTTATATTGATGACATTCTCATTGCCTCATCCGATGTTAAGGAGCATGAACAACATCTTCGTTCTGTCTTCGAACGAATAAAAAAACACAATCTCTCTATCAACCCAGACAAATGTGTTTTTGGCGAAAATAGTGTAAAATTTTTAGGATATAAAATATCAGCTGATGGTACCTTGCCTCCTCCTGAAAAAGTCTCTTCCATTAACGAATATCCCAAGCCCAAAACAGTGATAGAATTGCGTCGTTTCCTGGGCATGATCAATTTTTACAGGCATTTCATCCCCAACGCCGCAAAACACCAAGCAATTCTAAACGATTATTTTAAAAACAGTAAGAAAAATGACAAAACTCCAATCAATTGGTCTGTCGAAAGCACTTTGGCATTTGAAAAATGCAAAGCTGATTTGGCTAATGCAACCCTGCTCGTTCACCCATCTTCCAAGTCTCCTGTATCACTCACAGTTGACGCTTCAGATTTTGCCATCGGTGCAGTAACCGAACAGTTTGAATCTGGTAAATGGAAACCACTTGGATTCTTTTCAAAGAAACTCACAGCAGCACAACTCAAATACAACACCTATGATCGCGAACTTCTAGCAATTTACAAAAGCATAAAGCACTTCCGCCATGTTTTAGAAGGAAAACAATTCTCTGTCTTTACTGACCACAAACCGCTTACTTTTGCTTTTCTGCAAAAAAGTGACAAAGCTTCCCCTCGACAGGCAAGACAGCTAGATTTTATTGGTCAATTTACCACCAACATTATTCATGTTAGTGGCAAAGAAAACGTTGTCGCTGATGCACTTTTTCGACTGGAAAGCATCAACTGTCCAGAACCAATGGACTACAACGCATTTGCTAAGGAGCAAGATAATGATGCTGAGCTGCGACGTATACTCCAAAATCCAGTAAGCACATCGCTCACATTACGCCAAATTGTAGCTCCAAATTCAGATGTCCAAATTTACTGCGATGTCAACAGAAACAAAGCTAGACCATTTGTACCCAATAATATGCGCAAGATGATCTTTGTAAACTATCACAATTTATCACACCCTGGAATCCGGGCTACAACAAGGCTAATATCAACAAAATTTGTTTGGCCATCTATGAACAAGGACCTCCATGAATGGACAAGAGCTTGTTTAGGTTGTCAAAGAGCCAAAATTCATCGTCATACCCTAACCCCCTTCCAGAGCATGAAACTTCCTGATGAACGTTTCCAAATCATAAATCTCGACTTAGTAGGTCCTCTGCCACCTTCAAAAGGTTTCTCTTATTGTCTCACCATGATCGACAGATACACTTGTTGGACCGAAGCCATCCCCATCTCTGATATAAAAGCTGAAACTGTTGCAGAAGCCTTTTATTCTCATTGGATAGCTCGTTTCGGTACCCCCACCCAAATGATCACTGATCAAGGCCGTCAGTTCGAAAGTTCCTTGTACAGTGCATTAGCCACCTTCATGGGCATTAGAAAGACACGTACATACCTCAAGCCATGAGGATGATGTCTTTACCAGCATTCGCTTCGCACTTGCGTGGCATCCTGCTCGCATCTCTTTTTTAGTTATTTATGTATATCTCTTTTTTTAATCTTTTGTTTTCTCGCTCAAGTACGCATCATTTATTTTGTTACTCATCACTATTTCTCACCTCATTCTTAATTTAATTTAACTTATAAGGGCTAAGTGGAAGAGCAGGAGGAGAGGCAAGTTCTACTTGCCTCTCGGATTGAACTTCGCCCTTTTGTAACGATCGTATAAACTGCTACACCTGTTATAAACTATGTTTAATTTCGTTACAATAAAGGACTATTATTATTATTATTATTATTATAAACAACAAAATCAACAACTCAAATTAAATGAAGGGGTCCTTGCTCCTCAATAAGGAGCAACTTTCTGCGGACATCCCGCATTAGGTTTTGGACAGCTTCGACATTTATCTCTCTAATTTTTTTTAGATTCTACGCCTTAACTGCTCTTCATTTGCGGCTTCCCATCCTCCACCGTAGACCTTTCTAGCTAAAAGTGTTCAAAAATCTTCGATTGGGCGAGCCTGGGGTAGGTTAGGGGGGGTTATCGTTTCTCGGTACAAATGGGATGTTCTGAGCGTTGAGCCAATTTTGAGTTTGTCGTGCGTAATGGCAAGAAGCTAAGTCTGGACAAAACATTCTGTAGTCTTCAGCATGATGCTCGTGAATAAAGTCAGCCAATTTGGTCAGACAGTTTTGATTATAGCGCTGACTATCTAGTGCTTCGCCCCTTACCTGTCCCACATAAGGCCTGGGCCTGGGCCTGCAGTGGAAATAGCGCACCAAACTAAAATTTTGTCGGCGAATTTCGCCGTTGCTTTTTATTTTACATTGTCTGGACAGTTTTCTACGTTGTCGGTATAAAACCCATCATTTCCCTTCATCTCCGAATTGCCCAGTGTAAAATACTTTTCATCATCCATGACAATGATTCTGTCGTTTGCAAAATGGATCCGCCTTAATGCCCGACAACATCGTGGTATCCGTGCCAACTGGTTTTCCGTATATTTAGGGCATTTTTTTCGTTTTCGATATTCTACACCATTTCTGTGCAATTCCCTTGAAACTGTGTCCTTAGAAACGCGATACTCACGTGCCAACTTTCTGAGAGACACTCCAACTCCAACTCTATTTTTGGCTCTTCTCAGCTTCTCACCAATCTGTCTGCTCTGTCTCGAGTAAAAGTCATTGGTCTTGCACTTTTTGGAAAATTTAAGCATGGTATACCTTGCTCACACTCAGCTATTGTACGATAAAAGGTACCGCGAGCGATATTTTGATCTTCAAATATGCGTAGGTACTATTATTTCTGGTTTAGGCATCCGCCCAACTAAATTGTAAATACTTTTCCAAAGATCTAATTTATAAGACATTTTAATGCAAATAATTCTTAAAATTGAACTGTTACAATAAGGATAAGTCATTGAAGAATTTTTGTTTTCAGAGCCATCTTGATGTTTTATCATTATCGCCTATTTTAACCCAACTGAATGCTGTGCCAAAACTTTTGAGACATACGTTATGTTCGCCATACAGAAGTCTACAACCAAGTGTGACGTTACTAGAGCAGTGTACAGGCTTTCTATATTACGGTGGCTTCGGCTGCATCCCATAGTGCTTCCTAAAATTATTCCTATACAACTTACAATTATTACAAACTTTCCAACCACAAATACTATCCAAAATACAACTCCTAAAATAATCCAAATAAATTACTATCCTACACCAAACAAACTACGAACCTAAACGAACTTCCAACTCTTACAAATATCTTCCAAAATACTATTCCTAAACAAACCCACCAAACAAAATACACCTGCCCCAGCCTTATTCACTTACTCTTTATACAAATATTGTAGTTATTGTTTTAATTATATGAATGTAAAAATATATTCAACAGATAGCGTTTTTATTTTTTCTTCAAAACTTAGCACGTATGAAAATAAACAAACTGAAGAACGCCGAGCTTGCAAGGCGCTAAACTTCAAACTTTTTATGTTCTAGAATGTTAATTTAATGCTATTTTATTGTAATAATACAAACACACGTGTATAAAATATTCTCGGTCACCTTGTAGTATCTGCAACGTATTAAGTGCACATGTACTTCGATACGCACGACACAAAGCCCCAGCGCATGCACCTGAGCCACAGCCAAAGGCCCAACAGGTGGCAGCACCTAACATTATTAGTTGTACTTTAATTCATAATACAAAAGAAGTCAACATCTCTAAGATCGTTAATAAAAAAATCAGTTGTATTTTCTCACTTAGTAAGTTTATGCTTCAGTTCCGTTGTCTCTTTCGTGAAATAGTCGAGACGATTATTATTCGAGTTTAGATTTTACCTGAATTATGTCACCACCGACATAACGGTCAGCGTGGGAAACGCTGACCCCTACATTTTTAATCTTTTATTTCTAAGAAGCTTGCTATCTTTTTTCCTTTGTTTCAGCTACCGCATAAAGTTCATTTTAGAGTTAGTCAATTGTAAGCCTTCAGCAAGTACGCATAAAAATTGTAAACTTCAATAATTTTGTGAATTTAAATAAAATTAAAATTTTTAAAAACTGTTTTCGTTATTCGAAAAACAAATTTCCTGGCAAAATTTGTCGATTGTATACTTGAGGTGCAAAATTTTACTCCTGACATTGTTCAAAAATTACTCGACTGACCGTCTCGTAATTTTTATGTAATGTCACTCGTAAAATTACTAGGCAACCTCTCGTTTCGACTGAAAAATTTTGCCTGCAAAATCTAAACTGTAGACATTACGTATGAAAAAATGCTTTATTAAAAATACGAAAGTCCGAAAAAATGCTGTAGCCTGTTACCAAATAATACATTATTATGGCGCATAAATAATATTGCTGGCTGATGTAAAAAAATAATAAAACTTTAGTTTCTAATCGAATATAATTTTATGTAGCCGCATGATGCGGTTCAGGTTTCGGTTTATCTGGGGATTTAGTTTAAATTTTTCCAAATAACAGGCGTCCGGGTTTTGTTCTCGTTTTTACAGTTAAAATCCTAGGTTAGCCAAAATAAATCTGGTCACCCAGAAATTTTTAAGTTCCAATCTTAATTTCGTAGAAACTGTCAGTCACAGCTCGCAGGTCTGCAATGCCTGCATCAATTAAAAGCTTAGTGAACTGATTATTAAATATGCAATTGATATACAGGGTGTTCCATTTGAAATTCTTGAGAAAAATTCAATTATGCGTATGTTGACCACTCTGTATAATACAAAGTACTGTGGCAAAGGTATTATCAAAATTTGCGAATAGAATAGTCTGTGAATCTAGTTCGATAAAGAAATCTTAGATAGCTTCGGTAATTAGGCGTCAGTAGTGCCACAAGGATGGGTCCACATTGACACTAAAATGGCAATATCTTAACATCCCCCGCTGGAAACCCCATAATGTGGTATATCGTTTTCCATGAAATTTTGTGGGGAACGTGATTATGTAAAGAAAATTGAAGGTTTCCATTTAAAAAAATATAACTTTGGTTTGTTACGAAAAATGTGAAGACCCTGAATACACCAAAATAATTTTACAAGATGCGGCATGGGATTTCCTAAGCACTTGCAAAATTTCATATTGATGTCTTGAATGGTTCAAGAGATACAGGCCGTTGTGCCACTGATGGACCACGCTGTATATTGCGACAGCTAAACGCTGGAGATTCAAAAAGTTTTAAACTTATTAGTTTATAATTATAAGGTTTGAACCTTATCAATGCATCCGATTAATTTTGGGTGTAACTCTTTCATATTTTTTAAACCGAAAACAAAACGACAGCAATCGTTCTGAATTTTTTGTATGCGGCTTTTAGATAATTGATCCAAGCAAGAAAAGTATACGATCAGCCCATTAGTTCAAGATTGACAACACGCACGATTCAACTAACTTTTTTCTTATCTTATAATTTAAGACACTAATATTAACATAAAATATATATACCTACAGCTGTGTGTGACAGATGTGTTTTTGCTAGGAGCTCTCAACAAAGTGAAATTAAATAGGTGAACCAAAGTAAAATAAGTGAAAAGTGGTGTATATATAAGCTTTGGATTAGATGTAAGTGGAAAGGAAGAATAGGAAATAGAAATATCAGTAAATTTGCAAAATTCTGAAAATAAACAAACACGGCAAGATATTGACGCTTTGACTGGTAGCGACATCTTCATCCGAGGAGACGAACCGGGAAGAGCTAGCTGACGCCAAATAGCCGGAAAACAGAACATGACTCTGCCAAGCCCATACAGACAACTATAACTTTGTTGAAAATTGTAATTTCCACAGAGAACAACGCATAGAGAAGTAAATTATATTTTGGGAACCGAGATACATGAGTAACAGAGAAGCAAAACGTAAAGTTCTCGATACGAGTTTAGACAATCTGGAAGCAGGAGAGAATACGATTTTTCAGAAGAGTAAAATTACTGTAAGATCACCACAGAACATAAAGAAGGTGGAAGTAGAAATGGACGAGGTACTTGCAGCAATTCAAAAAATGAGAAAAGAGATGAATGGGAGATTTTACAGATGCAACGAACAGAGTGAAACACTGAAGAGCGAGTTGGAGAATACAAACCGAGAATTGAAACAGATGAAAGGAGAAATGAAGAAAAGGGAGGAGGAGTGGAAGAAAGAGAAGCGAGAACTGATAAATAAGATTCAAAAACTGGAAGAAAAAGCCGAGAAGCAGGAAAAGGAATCGAGAAGAAATAATATTATTATAAAGAACGTGGAAAAAGAGGGAATGGAGGTACCAAGAGAAGTGGGAGATTTTATAAAGGATAAACTAAATGTTCAAACGGAAATTAAAGAAGCGTACCAAATTAGGAGAGGGATTATACTGGTAAAGATGCAGAACTGGCAGCAAAAGATGGCTATAATGGAAAAAAGACGAAATTTGAAAGGAACAAAGATATACATAGATAATGATATGACTGTACAGGAAAGAAAAATCCAAAGTGAACTAAGACAGATGGCAAAACATCAAAATGAAAACGGAAATGAAGCAAGGGTAGGTTATCAGAAAATCACTATCAACAACAAAATATACAGATGGGAGGAGTTGAACAAGGATGGGGGTTAAAAAAACTGATGAAGGGAAGAACAAGGACGGATGAGATGATGATGAAACATGCGAGTAAATGGGACAAACGACGAAGGAATAAAAGAAATATATTAAGAGTAAGTACTTGGAACGTCAAGACAATGCTGACAGTAGGAAAAACGGAGGAAATAGCAGGAGAACTGATAAAATACAAGATAGATGTGGCAGCATTACAGGAAACAAGATGTAAAGACTATGGCCAAATAGATAAAAAACAGTACACACTACTGTATTCAGGTGAAAAACAACAAGGCAGAAATGGAGTAGCTTTCAGAAATGGAGTAGAAATGGAGAATGAGGCGCAACATTATAGAATTTAAACCGATAAATGGACGGATAGCTTATCTGAGATTAAGAGCAAAACCCTTAAACATATCAATTATAAATGTATAGGCACCCACAGAAGTCGCAGATGAAGAAGCAAAAAATTAAATCTACGAACAAATAGAAAAACTTCATAATCAGGCACCTAAGCAAGATACAATAATCATAGCGGAAGACTTGAACGCTCAGATTGGAAAGGAAGAATATTTAAAATCAGTAACGGGGAAACACACTATTCACCAAGTAACGAATGACAACGGCTTCAGATTGTGCAATATAGCGACTTTATTAGGGATGGTGATAGTAAGTACGAAATATGAACACAAAAGAGAACATAAAATTACTTGGATGTCACCAGGCCAAAATTACGGCAACCAAATTGACCACATTTTAATAAATAGGAAAAGGGAAGCTACTGTTACAGATGTAAGATCGTTTAGAGGCGCCAATGCTGATTCGGATCACTTCATGGTCACTGCGACATTGAAGCAAAAGGTAATAAAAACCAAGAAGCAAGGAAAGCAGCGAAAGTGGAATATAGAAAGACTGAAGCAGGGAGAAAAAAGACAGAAATACCAAGAATATTTAGAATCAAGATTTGAGAATGAAGAAAGACTACACACAGAAAAGGATGTAAACGAGAGATGGGACGAAATAAAGACTCACATTAACCAGGCTGCGCTTATGGAAATAGGAGCGGCTCAAGAACACTGTCGAAATGCATGGTGGAACGGAGAATGTAGGTTGGTTGTGGAGAGAAAGGCACATGCAAGGAAGAGATGGCTACAAATCAAAAAGCAAGAAGATAAAATAGAATATGATAGAAGGAGAAGAGAAAATGGGACGAAATAAAGACTCACATTAACCAGGCTGCGCTTATGGAAATAGGAGCGGCTCAAGAACACTGTCGAAATGCATGGTGGAACGGAGAATGTAGGTTGGTTGTGGAGAGAAAGGCACATGCAAGGAAGAGATGGCTACAAATCAAAAAGCAAGAAGATAAAATAGAATATGATAGAAGGAGAAGAGAAAGCAAAAGAGTTATAAAACAAACCAAGCAAATATGGATACAAGATAGAATGGAGGAAATAGAGAGAGAAAACAGAAACTTCAACTCTAAGAAATTTTATCAAAAAATAAATGAACAAAGGAGGCCACTGAAGAACAGAATAAGGGGATGAAAAGATAGTAATGGGAAAGTAGTGGAGCGCGAAGAAGAGGCTATACTAGTGTGGGAAGAGTATTTTAAGAAACTACTGAGAGACGACGAGGAACCGGAGTATGACGAGGCAACAGAAGGACCTGATGAGAACATAGAAGAACCAAAGATAGAAGAAATAATGGAAATCATCAGAAAGAGTAAAAATGGAAAAACGCCTGGAGAAGATAACATAAATATGGAAATGATAAAATATGGAGGAGAAAAGTTGCAGGAAGAAATACATGATCTGATCAAAAAAGTATGGATTAACGAAAGAATGCCGGATGAATGGGACAATGGTACAATTATAGCAATTCATAAAAAGGGAGATAAAACGTTATGCAAGAATTACAGAGGTATAACACTGCTGAACAATGCGTATAAAATACTGTCAGGAGTAGGTAATTCAAAAAAGACTGTACACATACGCTAGAATATCAATGTGGCTTCGTACAGGGAAAGTCAACGGTGGAATCGATACATTCTGTCAAACAAATAGCAGAAAAAGCATATATGAATACGACCTCAAAGTTGAAATGCTGTTTATAGACTTCAAACAAGCTTTCGACTCAATAAAGAGAAATCAGCTGATGACAGTTCTGAAAGAGTTGAGCATACCGTGTAAACTTAGAGGACTAATACGAATGACATTAAAAGAGACAAACGCTACTGTACAGACTGAGCATGGAAAAACAAGAACTTTTCAAATCAATAGGGGTGTTAGACAGGGTGATGCGCTTTCTGCTACTCTTTTCAATTTTGTATTGGAGTACGTCCTAAGAAGAGTAGACAAAAAAGGCACACTGAGAACAAGAGGAGGGCAGATCATTGCGTATGTCGATGATTTGTTTGTGATAACGAAGCAAAGAAAAATAATGGAGGGAATCCTAGAAGAAATAGAAGTGGAAGGAAGAAGAATTGGATTGGGAATAAACATTGACAAGACAAAGATAATGAGAATCGGCAGTCAAAAAACAACAGGAAAAATAAGAATCGGTAGATACGAGGTTGAAGAAGTGAATAAGTTCAAGTATCTTGAAGTTACAATTACAAACAATGGAGAAAAACAGGAAGAGATTCGAGAAAAAATCCAGGCAGCAAATAGGGCTTACTATATGCAAATAAAAAGATACTGTGTAGCAAATCCATAAACACAAGTACAAAGATTAAAATGTATAGAACTATAATAAGACCCATACTAACATACGCTGCAGAAACCATGTCGTTTACTCAGAGAGAGCAACAAATGTTAAGTGTAATGGAGAGAAAGATAATGAGGACAATATTGGGACCCGTAAAAGTTGGAGAAAATGAAATAAGAAGGAGAATGAATCATGAAATAACGGAAAAATTGGATGGAGTGGATATAGTAACAAACATCAAATCCATACGGTTAAGATGGTTGGGGCATGTCTGGAGATCGGGAGCGGACAGCAAAATACGTGCGATAATGGAATGGCAACCGGGCAACAGAAGACGAAGAGGTAGACCAAAGAGTAGATGGTATGAGGAGGTCGAAGAGGATTTACGAAGGTTGGGAGTACGAAGATGGAAGGAAAAGGCAGAAAATAGAGGGGAATGGAAAAAGATCACGGAAGACATGAAAGGATGAGTCACATACACACACTATGTAATAACGGGGACTAATCCACCCCAAAAACACTGGATTGTAAGGGCTTCAACAGAAGCGGCGAAACTCCTTGAGGAGTGTAGTGCCATATATATAATAATTTAAGAACAACGTAACATTTCTCAACTAATAATGAAATATACTTTTTAAATTGAATTTCCTAATCAAAAATTATACCAAGGTTTTTTATTTCTGATTCTACAGTTTGTTAGTTGTTGACTATTTATCCTAATGTCTAACTGCAATTTAACTCTATTTTTAACTTTCTTAGGTGCAAAACAAATAATTTTACATTTATCTGGATTTAGCTTCAAATTATGTTGTGCACTATATTCTAAAATTATTGCTTCCAAGTCTCTATTTATTTTACGACAAGCATCAGTAACCGTGGTAGGAAAAAAAGAATAATTATGTTTACAAAACTAACTCTCTAAAACATATCTGAAGTGTAAATAAAAAAAAGTATCGGCCCCAGGATATTGAAAACAATAGAAGAGAAATCAACATACACTTCCGCATTGAAGTCTAGTTCTTAACAGCGTTGTATTGGAAAGATACACTCGAATTAGTGGCTTACTGCATTATCAGCAGGTCAGCGCACGAAAGGGCACTCAAACCAAGTAGAGGTTTGTGATGACGCACTAAACGGGAAACGCAACTACCACTATTGCTAATGACAGTTTCTTACAAATGATCCCCAGTATCGCGATACGTGCATCGTGTACGGAACTGTCACTGATTTTGCCTTGTATGGAAATGGGATGTACGGAACGGCCACCAATTCCATTAAAGTATTTACAAAACCAACTTACTGCGATATTAAATGTATCATGCACTCGCATATTATCATAAAAAGTGTTTAATAAACCATTATAGTTTATTATATGCAAAAAATTCCCAGTGTAAAACATGTTCTAAAAAATGGTATAAAAAAAGTTGACCTAATATTTTTTCCGATTTTTTGAAAAATAAAGCTACACTGAATACAAAGTTTCTAATTTTCACTTATAATAAAATTATTTACTAATTATCTACCGACCAAACTGTTTAAAGTGTAATAATCGTGAATGTCGAGGTGCCAATAATTAGAAAACTGGGTATGCCAATTACTAGGTTTTGGTGCCAATAATTAGAAATTTATGTATGCCAATTATTGGATTTTGGTGCCAATAACTGGCAAAATGTGTTTCTAATATATTATTGTAAAATTTAATAAAAATATTGTCAGGAAGCGATTTTCAGTACATAATCCGAATTCTGGGGATTTCAGTGTTTATATTTTCATTTCAATCAGTTCTGCATGGGCAAAAACGGACTTCTTAAGCTATTTTGTAACTCGGTGATACCTTAATGGGGGTCTGTCACAAAAATACAACTTGTGATGAAAAAATAGTAAAAAAATATGTAAGAATAAAAGCGAAATCCGCACCTAAAAAACTGCAACAGTTTTCGAGATACTCATTTCTGAAGTCGAGTGGTTATTGCGCGTGACGTCATGGCGACACTTGGCGCGCGCTCTTAAGCCGCTGCGTACGTCCTGCCGCTCTTCCAGATCGGTTGTTGCTTGCAGTTTCCCTTGTTTGTATTTTCCTGAGACATCCATAAAATTTGCATAAGTTGGAGTTGTTAAGAGCACAGGTTAAGATGTCTAATTGTCGTGTTTTTGGGTGTAATAACAACTCGTCCGAATCTTTACATAGATTTCCTAATAAAAATAAGGAGCCTCAGCGGTGTAAAGCGTGGAAAAATAGAATAAATCGCCGTGATTTTTATCTAGGTTTAAGGAATAATGTACTCAAAAATTTCAATTCTGTTTTTATTTAAATTCAGTTTTGATTTATTAAGAATAAAACTATTTTGTTAAATTTCGTTAATAAACGTATAAGATTAGGTAGGGACATTATAAATTAATTACAATTTTCAAAGCACACTATTTATGCAGATCTATCGTTATTATAAGATTTACTGTTCTTACCCATCTTCATATTCTTTGAAACCAGTGTATATGCCATTAATTTCAGGAAAGCGTTCCCGAATTTGGCTTACTACGCAAGCTGGAATAACAATTTTATTGAAATGTCCAATTGAAGTCCAAGAATTCATCCAAGATGTAAAATGTTTGTAGGAAAGATGACGCCAAAGCCTCCATATACCATATATACCATATTCCATATACCAATTCAAGAATCAATTGTACCCCTCACCACATAAATGGTGAGGGGTACAATTGATTCTTGAATTGATTATTTAACCACAGTCTCTTACATCTTATTCCATATACCTCTTCTTTTCGGCGAGGCTTTTGCACTTCCTTTAATATTATATTGTGTCTTACAATATTTAAAGTATCTAAATTTAAAACTATATTATCAAAACTTTCATGCAAAGTTATGCATATATTTTCGTTCCTAACTTTAGTTATTTCATCATTATCCCAACAGCAAACACTTTCCTTCTTACTAGGCATCGGCACACAGTTTGTGCACTTGCACCACCTTACGTTGTTCAACCGCGCATTATCATTTTCTTCGATTCTTTTAAGATTTTCAGTGTCCATACGTTTCATTTCCGACTCACTATATTTTGTTTCAAACCCGAAAGCCATGCTCAATAAATTTTTGCAACTGTGCAACGAACTTTCCCTCGTGCGTCCTGGGACACACTGTATACTAGATTATTTCGGGTCGTTCGCTTATGAACGATCAAATTGTTGCATCCCGGTCGGTCGGTTGGAAAACTTATTCGTCGAAAGATATATACCCTTCGCTTCAGTCGAAGAAGGGCTGGGTTCTCTATTGCTATACGGAGATAATAATACACACGGGAAACAAATAAATATGATTCTATTATAGTTAGCTATGTACATTTTGGTTCGACGCGATAACCGTGCAGACGGCTCCGTTAACCCGCGTTAAAGTTTAGTGTTTTTCCGTACTAAAACGAGCGTTTCTGAGTGGAGAAATATAAATAGTAGTGAATGTGAGTGGCGGTTTTTATTTGCATTAAATAACTGACGGGATTTGAGTGCCTGAGACATAGTTAAACAAGTTGATAATAAATTTCGATTTTGTATACAATAAACAGCTGGAGGACAAGTGCGCGCGCAAACGTCGGGAATTTTAATTTTCGCATGAGAGTTGGGCGCGGGCAGACCCAGTAGAGATACGAATGAGTGCAAACGACGTTTCGACGGACGGCTACTCGACCGACGAAAGCAAACGTAAAAGAGAAGGCGGGGAAGAGGAAGTGACTTTTAGGAGGAGCAAGAAGATAAACCGAACACCAACTAAAACGAAGACAAAAGAGAGTGAAGAGATGGAAGAGATGAAAGCTATGATGACACAAATGATCAACGTGACACAAGTAATGAATGAAATCAAGAATGAAGTCAGGGAAGTGAGAAAAGAAAATGAGGAATACAGAAATGAGATACGGACACTGAGAAAAGAGAATGAAGAACTGAGAATGGAAGTACAATTGTTGAATGAAAAGATGAAGGGTCTGGAGAAGATGGAATGGAGACTTGAAAGAGACGAAAGACAAACAAAGAAGAACAATTTTATTGTATCTGGATTGAGATTGGAAGGCAAGGAAGGTCTGGCGATGAAAGAGAGTGTTGAAGATTTCCTTAGCACTCGTCTAGAGATTGAACCAAAATTGATACATGTTAAGAAAATTTCTGAGAGTATGTTGCTGGGAGTGGCCGAGGGATATGATAGAAAGTTAGAAATCATGAAGAATAAACATAAGTTGAACAAGCTAAAGGAAATGAGGGTGTTTATTGATGATGATCTTACGTACAAGGAAAGGGAGATTCAGAGGAAGATTAGAAAAATAGCGGCGGAAGAGAAGAAGAAGGGTTTGAAAACGAAGGTTGGGTACCAATATCTGATCATTGAGGGTGAGAAATGGAAATGGTCTTATGAGTCGCAAAAACTGAAGAAAATGGAAAATGAAAAGATCCTGGAGATGGCAAAAAACTAATAGATGGGGAGGATACGGACGGATTGAAAATGACGGAAAGGCTGGAAAATGGACAACCGGATGATTGGAATATAACATTGAAGAAAGGATCTACTGAGAGGGAGAGAGGGATGACGTGTGGGAAAAAGAAAAAGAAACGAGAATTCGAAGCCAATAAAGATAAAAATGTATGGCTTCTGGGAACCTGGAACATACGATCAATAAATGGGAAGGAACAGGAACTCAGTGGTGAATTTACCAAAGCGAATTTAGACATAATGACTATCACAGAGACTAAAAAGAAAGGGCAGGGGGAGGTTATATTGGAGGATGGGCATTTATTAGTATATGGTGGAGTCTCACAGGAAAAGAGAGCAGCGGAAGGTGTTGGTTGTATTATTAATAAAAGGATTGTCAACCAGATAAGAGGATGGAAAAGCCATTCGAACAGGTTGTTGTCAGTGGATATACAGGTTGGAAAGAGTAGTAGGATGACAGTAATAGCTGCATATGGACCAAATGAAAATGAAAGGTCGGAAGAAAAGGATAAATTCTGGGAGGATCTGAATAGAATAACTGAAGGTTGTAAGGGAAGAATATATATAGCTGGAGATCTCAATGGCAGAGTGGGAAATGATGTACGAAAAACAAATGTAATAGGTAGATATGGCGAAGAAACAATCAATAATAATGGACACAGAATAATAGATTACTGCATACTAAATGATATGGTTGTCACGAATACCTTTTTCCAGCATAGGGAGATTCATAAATATACACGGCAGGTCAAACGAAACGAAAGGTCAATAATTGACTATATTGTGACGGAAAGAAAATCAGAAACTATTTTATAGAGTTCTTAAAACCATGAGAAAGACTAATGCGACACAAAGTGTGACGATCAAAAGTAAAAGAGGGGAATTACTGACGGAGGAAGATGAAATAATGAACCGATGGAGACAGCATTTTGAGGAAATACTGGGAACTAACAGAGATAATATAACAACAAGAGGAGAGCACGGGGAAAGCCTAACAACGGGGTCGGTTGGTAATTATGGAAACAACGTAGAAGACATGGAGATAACTGAAGAAGAACTCAAAGAAGCAATAAGAGGGACAAAGAACGGTAAAGCGCCAGGCCATGACGGTGTGACAACTGAAATGATGAAAAATCTTGGGGAGGAAGGAACTCAGATGTTTTTGGAGATATGCAATAAAGCATGGAAGCAGAGAGTGACACCAAAAGACTGGAAGACAGGAGTGATTTTGCCGATATTTAAAAAAGGCGATGCAAAAAACTGTGATAACTACAGAGGAATAACGCTCTTAAGTACAGCAGTCAAAATTTATGAACGAATTCTAGAGAGAAAGCTAGTGAGAATTATCGAACCAACACTAAAGGAGACACAGAGTGGTTTTAGAAGGGGAAGGAGCATCCAAGATCATATATTTACAATGAAGGATATAATACAAAAAACAGTATTGAGTAAGAACAAAGCTTTCTTCGCTTTTATTGATTTGGAAAAGGCTTTCGACAAAGTAGAGAGACAGAGAGTTTGGGACACCCTACTTAAACGGAATGTAGATGGACAGCTGATAGAAGCAATAAAGAGCATATACACAGAAAGTACAAATTATATTGCATATAGAAGTATGAAATCAGAAACTTTTGAGACTTTGGAAGGACTTAGACAAGGTGGGGTGTTGAGCCCCGTATTGTTCTGTGTCTTTATGGACGAAATTATGCGAGAATGTGAACCAAAAGTAAGAGGAATACGAATAGGCTATAATCGACTTGCCCCAGTAGTAATAAAAGAATGTGCATTTGCGGATGATGTGGTCATTATGGCTGACTCCGAGAAGAATCTACAAAAGAATTTAGAAATATGGAATGAAGTGCTGATAGGTAATGGAATGAGAATCAACACACGGAAGACTAAAGTAATGATGGCTTCCAAGGAACAAGAAGTATTGAACATAAAATTGGGAGTGGAGAGAATAGAACAGGTGAAACAATTTAAATATTTAGGAGTGACAATAGAAAATAGTGGTAATCAGGAAATGGATATACCTGAAAGAATTGAGAAGACTATGAGAACATACTATAGCATGAGAGGTAATTTTATTAGGAAAAGGGAAATATCAAGAGATACGAAGATGACTATATTTAAAACGATCTTTAGACCAATCCTGACATTCGGAAGCGAAACATGGACCCTAACAAGAAAATTAAAAAGCAAGATTCAGGCGACAGAAATGAGGTACTTGAGAGATGTTAAAGGAGTCACAAGATTGGATAGAAGGAGAAACTCAGAAATAAGGGAGGAATTAGAAATAATACCGATATTGGAATTTGTTGAGAGACGACAGTTAAGCTGGTGGGGACACTTAAGGAGGATGGGACCTAATCGACAAGTGAAGAGAGTTTGGGAAGCTAAAATAAAAGTGAGAAGAGGTAGGGGGAGGCCAGCTGAAAGTTGGAGTAGTGTGGTGAATAAAATATTGCAGAATAAAGGAAAAACAATAAGTGAGGCAAGAAATTTGGCGAACGATAGAAAAAAATGGGTTGACTTTAAATAATTAGTGAATGGTATGCCCCGACACCGAAAGGTACAGGGGGTTAACGGACTATATATATATATGTACATTAAAACGGGTCAAACGGTATTATATATATAAAATATTTACATGAAATTAAATATGATCCATACGGTAAAATCTAAACGGTAATTACATATATACATGAGGGAATAACAAACGGTACTGGGTTTTGATAGCCAGGTATCGTAAGCGATTCTCTCCTGGACGGTTTTCTGGTAACTGACTGTCGTCCCGTGGGATGACTTATACTGTGTACTCGGTATCTGGTTAACGTTGCCGCACAGGTGTGCAACCAGGTGACGTGTAAATCGGGGGTATACGTAACAGCCACTCTCGGCGATCCCTTAATCGGATGGCCATTAATTGTTACGTAAGCAGGTGTATAATTGCTCCGAAATTCAACCGGACGGGATGTTCAATCGCTCACTGCATCGGTCGAAGGCAGACGTGCTATTCTCACAGCATATGCTATTTACACCACATGTTTCAATCTGCTTTCGGCTTGTGCGAGTTTATGGTTTGAACATCCACGGCTACCCGTAGAATTTAAGAACTAGCCTTCATCAGCCTATTATACCTCTACACCGGACCAACTAACGTATATTTAATTATTGATAGCCTCACAGCTTCAATAATCAAATAACGGCTTTTAATTATAGTAGCACAGCTAATCACTTCACACGACGTAAGCCAGCTAGTCAGTTACTCGAGATAATACTGGAAGTTATTCGGAGAATGTCTGGTATGAGAATGCAGGATGAATGTCGGTCGGATGGATGATGAGTGAATGTCCCTTGAATGCCGGTGACATCTCGTTTTGTCAAATCTTCCACCAAACTTCTTGAACGGCCGGTCGGGGGTTTGGCGCCTCCCACTGTCAGCGCGCGATCCCAGTACCCTCTCTTTAAACTATCTTCGGTTCATTGACGTCGTGACGTCTTCTCTCATCTGTGCACTTTTTCTGGTGCGCGATGTTTCTCGAACAAAATAGATAACGCCTAATCTAAGTTTGTTGGATCTACAGGCGGTTAATTATGCTTTGTTACAACTGAACTGCGTGAAATAACCTTGCAACAATTATTGAACACGAGGTACAACACGCCGCAGCTGGTCGACCACAATGCGCGCCCCAGCCTATACAACGCGCGGTGTCGCCATGACGTCACGAGTGAATGCGACATATCGTCTGAAACGGCCTGTCGTAAAGAAGTGCGGATTGAAAATTTGTTCTTAGAATTCCTTGTTCTACAATTTTGATTTTTGTGATAGACCCCCTTTAAAGTGCCAATAATTGGGTAGTTTACCCTAGGTACCTTACTTCCACTATACTAAACAGTACGCCACTTGGCTGGTTGGTTGACTTTCAAATCCGCAGAGCTCGTGATCGATGTTTGTGGTTGTTTTTTTTATTGTGTTGTTCATTTCATTTGGTAAAAAAAAGAATATGTTCAGTTATCGTCTTATGAGCGGAGACCGTTAAACGAAAGGGAGTCCGAGTTACGTATTTTGAAATAAATAATAAAAGTAAACGACCAAACCACAGCATAATACAGCACGAGATACAGCAGAACAGCTCTTCCTAAATTTTCTAGCTCGCGTAGCCCAGCCCGCGCAACTTCTCAGGCTACGCACGTGTTCTTTTTCGTTTATCGCCGAGTTAATACCAGCGTCAAACCGTTTGATAAAACGCCGCGGTAGTAAATCACTTACAGTTGGAAGTCACCAAATACAGCTAGAATAGTTCAAAGACATCGCCAAGAACTTTAACTGCTGTATTATGCTGTGACCAAACGTCATTGCGCTTGCAGACTCAAGGTGAAATTCCTCGCCCCACTGACTTGATTCTAGAGATACCAATTCTACTTTGGCTTTCAGGCTTCCGCATATAGTATAGTGCAGACTAATGGAGGCGTAAAAAAATTAAGCTGATAGAACGTATTTTAAACAAAGCCCTTTCTTGCCCTCTCGCACCAGACACACGCATTTTTTGGAAAAAAGATGATGTAAAAACAAGCAAAATATATCAAACCGCTGCGGGGTCAGAACTCGTCTAGCCGTAGGAGAACAAAATGGCAGTTCTGTACCATATCCGAACACCCACCGAGACCGTTGGAGAAACTAGCCGATAACGATATTCTTAAACGTCATTTTACCACGTCATTTTACCGACATAGTAACGCGCAGCGGAAGCCTGAAAGCCAAAGTAGAATTGGTATCTCTAGATACAACTGCCCCACTGGGATTGTCTCCCTGTGCTCGGGAATCTCGTGTTCATCGACCCCGTGTACTTCGAAACGATACTCTCCCAAACCCCTGGAGAAACGACAGTTTATGGTATCAAACAAAGAACGTAATTGTTTACTACTACTAAATTTATTACTTTCGTGAAATTATTACTTATTTCTTAAATATTGTAATTAGAAGATATGATAAGGCCTTACTTCCATGAGGGAAAAACTTGGAATAAATGTCCTTGAATGAATCTTCATGTACAACACCCTCCGGACATTCCTGAAACAATATAAATATTACGATTACAGTAATTACATTTATTTCGTTAAAAGTGTAAGCAGCTTATTATTGATAAATCTGTTGACGTCAAAGGGTGAAGCCACCACATCATCACACAAGTACAAATAAAACTTTTCGGTGCTTTTCAGATTTCTGGTGTCGACAAAGACGCGATTTTCGTAAGCGTGTTCCTGGTGTTATATTTTTGTTCCCATGGACTACATACATGTCAACAGCAAAACGAGTATGGAAAGTGAGAAATTTCGCAAGAGTGTGAAACTTTATAACACTAATTAATGCCTGAGAAACACTTTCCATCGAATAGGCAGGTTCGGTGATTTTCAAATTTCGTTAAAATTGATAGAGTTTGTTATACTGAAGGCAGTTATGCCGTTAATTTTTGTTAAAAAAATTCCTTCGCGTGTGAGGCCGTTGCAAAGTTTTTCATCGGTGCGAGGCTAGAAATCGTACCTTGCAGCGAGATTGGGCCGCGTGACGTCGGTGGTTAGCACGAGTCCCAGCTTCAGCACGCAGAGAGTCCCATATTATGCACGTGTGGTTAAATATTATTAACTGCGTATAAGAAAAATGTCGGGTTTTAACTGGTGTTGTCTGTTTTGCACCCAGATGTACTAGTATAGCACGCCAATAAAACGGAAAAAAGTGGTTCGTTGCAGTTTGAAGGAAAATCGGCCTGCATTATCGATATTTTTGCGAGTTAGTTTATCATTGCAAAAATTTACAAAATTATCGGCTGTCATTGCAGCCACTCTGAATAAAATCGACCATAATGTAAGGTATCCGTAGTTTTCTGGGACCACTTGGTAACGTGTTACGGTTAGCATAATTTGAAACACAGAATGCTAGGAGCATGATGGAGCCAAATACTGAATCGCCGTAGCGCTCCCTTCCTGAACTAAAAAAAGAAAATTGATTAACTATTGAATTTTACAATAATTAAATAGTACGTTATCCATCATCATAAAGTTCTCAGTCCGAAGACTGATTGGGCGTGTACCTCCATCCTTTCCTATGCTGAGCTAGAGTACGCATTTCCCTAAAAATAGAACATCCTACATCCCCAACTATTTGAGAGCAGTAGTCTAACCTGCTCCCCCTACCACTTTATTCCTATCTCTGACTTCGCAGTATGTTGCGAACTATTTCTTCGTGTCTCAGAAGGTGCCCTACCATCCTAAAAGCTATTTCTCCTATTCTTGGATGTCTTCCATACCTTTCTCGTTTCCTCAACCCTTTCTAATTCCTTCCTATTGCTAACCTTATCTATCCACGGTATCTTCATCACCCGTCTGTAGTGCCATATTTCAACCGCTTCTACTCTTTTTTAATCCGCTTCTCCTATTGTCCAAGTTTCGCTCCCGAATAATACCGTCCTCTATACATGCGTCTTTAAGAGGCTCTTCCGAGTTTCTGCATTATAGTTAGAGTTGATAGTTAGATTGCCTTTTAGCAGGGTAATAAAGACAGGTATCCGCACGAGCCATCCTGGGCTGCATGCGGTGGCGGACCCAAGTCGTAGTCAGTGTGCGAGCGAGAGGCAAGGAAAAGGACGGAGCATAGAGGGCCTGCTTCGAATGCGCGGCAATGTAACTTATGTGCAGAAGTGCATGTGGGTTTACTGTGTTAAGGTCTTGTATTTTAATTATTCGCAATTCTGCAATCACTACATATATGTAATATGATTTATTATATGCCGTTATTGTATTATTGAATATAGGTACTTAATGTTGTCAGTTTTTGGCAAAATTGTATCAATAATGCTATAAAACAGATTAGTTAAACTAATAATGTCAAATTGCGGCTGACACTTGTTCGCAGTTACTGAATTGTTTTTACTTTTTAGCAAATGTGATAATGTTCTGATTTAGGTACCTACCTATGTAACTATTTAGGACAGGTGTTGTGTTATTACTGTTACGTGAAAATGGGAAAGTGCTGTGTCGTACCGAACTGTCATAGCGGTTATGCCTCCAATGCTAATAAAATTTCGTTGCTTTTTATACCAAAAAAAACAAACTGGAACAATGGGGAAAGAAAATTCCCAGGAAAGATAGATGTTTAACTAGCAAAGACGTGATTTAATAGCTTTCTTAGTTTCGGAAATATTGAAAATAATAAGTTTTTTTTCGAGAAACTTGTTGGAAATAATTTTAGGACATACGTTCATCGATTTTTTTCTTATTATTTTGACCGCCTCTATCAGCCCTCGAAATCTTTTACACTCGTTATTAATCACCCTGTATATCGCTCCACTTTGCGTAATTGTCCAGTTGCCGAAAAAGGTAACCATATGGGGAAATGCAATAGATTACCCTACTCCTTTTTCATCGTTTGGTTAACTTTGAGGAACTAGACAATTTATTACGCCAAGTTGGTGAGACATATTTACATTATGCGTCGCCTTTTCTAAGTGTATTCGAAGATTACAATTTGATTTAATTTAAATGCATTCTAATTGAAATCATATTAGCGTAACTGTTTATCTTATTTATTGTGTGTTATAATAAGTAGGTACAAAGTACTTAAGATCAAATATAATGTGCTTATTTTTTGTTCTAAATATGTAGGTACCTACTCATTCCAAAAAGTAATAATTCTTTCACCAAGTTCAATTTGCGTTATTTTATTTGTCCTTCCCATACCCATTATAACATGAACGTCTACTCATTATGAAATCGAATACATATATAGATATGCCTTCAAATAGAAATGATAAACTAGGTACCACTATATGAAAGTATTTCTTCTATCCGGTAAGCTACTTTTTATTTATCTCGATTAAATGTATAAACCTCGGTATAAACTCAGTCCAGTTCCCTATTATCAAATTTTATGAGTTTTAAATCACAAGCCGGCTAACTAAATCTTTTGCGGCCGGCCCCCTCTATGCTCTGTCTCTCTCTAATCCGACTGGCAACGAAAAGGGTCCACGAGCGAGCGCTCCGTGCGGATACCTGTCTTTATTACCCTGACCGTGCCGAAGTATAGCAGTTGTTTCTTTTTCGTAAACAAATAGTACGTAGTTTTTTGATTCGCGTGAGTTGTATTTGCTTCCGTTTGAAAATTTGCAATCCATTATAAAACTATTAACTTGATAACTTTTCATTTACTTAGGTATACCTACATAGTATAGGTATTAGGTATAGTCACCGTCCATAAACAGTCAAAAATTGTACCATAGGCGCCACGCAATTATATAGGGGTGAAGGGGTTACCAATACTCTTATCGCTGAGATATCCAAGTTACGAAGTGTATCAGTTATTAAATAAAACAGTAGACATATACGGTCGTTTCTGGACCAAATCGCCGTATTTCAGAAAATAGCATGGCTTTAGATGGTTTAAATTACTACACAAATATTGCAGCATTATAATATGGGAGTGACTACTGCTCCGGCCGCCGGTCCCCTGAAATTTTGTTTGACCACTGTCTCACGTGCGCATTACGTAATGTCGGTAAAATGACGTTTAAGAATATCGTTATCGGCTAGTGACGCTAACGGTCTCGGTGGATGTGCGGATATCGTACAGAACTGCCATTTTGTTCTCCTACGGCTAGACGAGTTCTGACCCCGCAGCGGTTTGATATATTTTGCTTGTTGTTAAATCATCTTTTTTCCAAAAAATTCGTGTGTCTGGTGCGAGAGGGCAAGTAAGGGCTTTGTTTAAAATGCGTTCTCTCAGCTTTAGTTTTTTTACACCTCCAAAATGCAAATTGTGTTGACATTGTGTAATGCGCATGCCCGACCGTGCCCAAACAAAATTTCAGGAGACCGTCGGCCGGAGCAGTAGTCACTCCCTTATAATATTCAAGAGACATATGACTTGATGTAATATGATAGTAGGTATCATGTTCAAGGTCAAGTCAATGACCTGGAGGTAGAAATAAGCGCTGTATTCCAAACGGTGTAGCTGTGTAGCAGCATGTTCAGAGAGTCAGGTCTAGAATCGACTGCATACTTTTAAGAGAAATCGCTGTATTGCAAACAAAAGTAGCGCGTGTAATTCGATACAGCAATATAAAATTTCAAGCGTTATGTTGCGAATGTAATTTTATATGGGATGCAAATTGAAACCATAGGTTATATGAAGGTTAAGGAATATATCAAGTGCATAATTCACTGTAATAGAAAACTCGCAGGATTAGGAACGTATAAATTGCATTTCCAATTCTTGGTTTGAGAGGAATCATAATGTTCAAGGAGGTTGATGACCTGGAAGGCAGAGGTTAATCAATTCAAGACAAAAGAGCCAATGGTATCAACGTAAATTTTCTGATAATATTTTCGGTAGGGAGAAAATGTCTTATATAATAGTAATATTTCGAGGACTTCTATCATAAACATGAGTAATATTGTAATTGCAGCTCTGGTTCTATCAACAATCACTCTAGAAAAATATCTTATTGTCCAAAGACCTGGGCGAGTAGTTCAAGCATTTGTCAGCATCAAGTTTTCAGAAAGTTGTGATACATATCAGCAGGATACACCGAAATGGCCTGAGCGATGGAGACTGTTTTACGAAGATATCTTAAACAATTCTGAAGTTCTAGTAAATGAATTAGGAGCAGAAAAGTCTGATAATACATATGTGCATGCGAAAATACGATACTTGTACCAGAATGGAACTTTAGCCGAATCAGAATGGAAATGTCTAATATGGAATCATGCAAGCATTCCAATTTATTTTTATTCCACACTAGTGTTTTTTGCCTCTTTAGTTTTGTTACTATCATACATCATTGTACACTATTTGGTTAAATGTAAAACTTAAATAAAAGACACCAATTTTATTTTTATTTTTATTATATTCCGAATACAAAATTAATTGTGATTGTTCTTATCAATCCAACTGTTATGAGTCTTATCATAGCCCAACCACTTCACCAATACTTTATTCTCATTTCTTCTCACCACCTTCTCCACAAAAAAAAACATCAGGATGTTTAACTTTCTGCAGCTCCATTTCATAAAATCCTCCACGTATATCTTCAACTTTTTCATCTTGTAATCTATGCAGTAGGAAAAGTACGTACAACATTTTTTATAGTAAATATTTCGTTGGACCAATTTGGAGTATAGCCTTTCTCGAAAGCTTCCCTATATTTACTTATTCTGACGTGATCACCCACACGAAATTTTACTTTTTTTCCAACCATCTTAAAGTGAGTATATACTTTTTTAAAACAGCTTTTTCATTCTTCTTACTAACGTTGGCGGGCTTCAAGTGTATAGTCGAATGCATCGTGTTGTTATACGTTTCAACTACAGCCTTGAGCATATCTAACCACTTGTAAGAACCTTGCAAGCTAAACCGTTTCCACATTATACTTTTTAAAGTTCTATTTACTCTTTCAACAATAGACGCGTTTTTAGTACTTTAAACGCTATAATGGTTAATACAATACTTTTTCATTAATGCGCTAAAAACAGTATTATAAAGTTCCTTTCCCATATCTATTTGGAAGTGTCTTGGAGGTTTCTCAGCTTTTTTCTAATATTTTTGTCATTGCATCTACTGCATATTTAGTTTTTACCGGCTCACACCAAACGAATTTTGAGAAACAGTTTATTACTACTAGAATATACTTATTATGCCCTCTATTTTCCTTTGCATAGGGAAGCATTTCTACCAAGTCTGCTTGTAACAAATCATTCAAACCTTTAATTACAACTCTTCGCCTTTTAAAATTAATTCGAGCAGTTTTGTGTAATTCGTTAACAACGTCACGTTTAATTTTAGATGCTTGCAAATAAGTCATATTTTATGTAAATTCTTAGTCATCTGAAACATACACCAAGGGACATCTGAGTATGAACTCTACGAAAAGATTCTCCCAATCATCATTTATACCCCGAAAAGTTACACTATCTCCAAAATTTAGTAAAAGATCATCTAACATAAATTCTTTGTCGTTTATTACAGTAATTACATTTGATGGATTTGCATATCGTACATCCACAATAAATGCCGAGCGATAGGGAAATATCCATACACAATTTTTACAGTTCATCTGGAAAGTTACAATTGCATCATAATAAAAATTCTGTAATAATCTTATAAAATTAAAGTATTAATTAATTTCAAGAATAGTTTGCTTTTGGATGACCTACGTATCTACCAAATTTGTCTATACCCATTTTAAGCTATTATTCGAGCCTCACGCAATTCTTAAATGATCTGATTGATTTCGTTTCTGTGACCACTATGGCCTGCAAGTTGGGAAGCTACTAAGAGTCGCAGACGATCTACGAGCTCATTTGGATTATCCCAGTATATATATAGTCTACAGGCTTTCTTGACACTTCCATAATCAAGTTTTGTCCAATCCCAATTTTGTGGGAGGTTTCTGTACCCTAGCCGATTTATTAGGCGTAGACGGTTCAACATTTAATTGCTTTAGCTTCCTAGCCGAGCTAGGTAGCTATTGTGATAGTCGTTTTTTGACCATGGTGTTTTTTCATCAAATGTGGACGTTTCAGGTCATTCTAAGACTCTTTGGCAAGGTGGCACATTTCCGTCCGTCCGTATGTATGTGTGTGTGGGTGTGTGTGTGTGTGTGTGTGTGTGTGTGTGTGTGGGTGTGGGTGGGTGTGTGCGTGCGTGCGTGTGTATGTCTGTTGGCACTTTTGCGGGAAAACGGCTCCACAGATTTTGCTGAAATTTTGCATACGTATATCAGAGATGGTCCATAGGAAACTGACAGGGCGGTTTCTTTTAAAGCACTTTTGAGCCAAGATATGGCGTCATCGAACATTTTTTTCAATGAGACCATATATATTTTTGTATTGCATCGGATAGAGGGTATTTTTCGCTACACGATGTGCGAAAATCGTAATAGGTTGTATAAGGAAAAAATTGAGAAACAAAATACGAAAAGAGGGCGCGCGGCAAGCGCGCCCTCCAGTTCAGTTGTGGCTGTGGCTAGGAAGCTGTTCTGTCAATGCATTGACAACTAGTTTTTTTATAATTCAGTGATACATTTCCATCAATTTGACCATCATCTTTATAATGTTTATGAGCATTGGTGTGTTTAACTATTGATAAGTAGGTTCTCAGGTCCTTTTCATAATACTCTAGACTCCAGAGGATACTTTTTAAATAGCAATTCATATAAACCACGTGTTCCTTTATATGTTGCATCCGCAATAATTACATCCGAATCTTTGAATGTTACAACAGAATTTCCAATTTTAAATTGGTTGGTTTTGTTGTATCAGGTATTGAAACGCTCACATTGCCATAGGCTTTATTCAAGCAATTAAGTATAACAATACCGGACATTAATAAAGTAAAGTAAAACTCTGTGTCATTGTCAATTTTACACTGTCGACTGGCGCTGCTCTTTTCAACAGCCGCTTCACACTGTGTCTACGGACACACCAAACGTGGGAATACCTACACGTCTCCCCCCTAAAGATCCAAACGTTGCGGAGATCGAACTTGCCGTTTACTTCTTCGAAGATCTTGGACAGGAGACGAAGGCGTCTGGCTCGGAGTATCTTCTGATGCTATAGGCAAAGCATTCGCTGAATCATTCTGAATCTGATGCTCCATTAACTCTGGTTGCGCTTCGGTTGGCGATAATTGAAAATTATAATTTTCTGTACGATCAGGAAGACAATGAAGGAACTTCCTATTTCTGCGATAAAGTCCACCCGGACTTCGAACCATGTAAGAGCGTGGTGACTCGTGCTTACTTTCCACCGTACCCTCTCCACGAAGATCATTTTTCAATGCAATAAATTAAGTACATCTACCATCTAAGGTTGCGCTATCTTCGCCTTGTCTTTAGACAAAAGAACAAGTTTTTGCCCTCGAATTTAGAAAAGCATTTAGTTTTTCTACGAAAATTACAAGTATCAGTAAAGCAGTTTAAGAATTAATGTGCCCTTGGATATATAAATGAAGAAGAAACCTTTATTATACAGGTGTCCCAGGAGTAACACGAAATATTTCAAGTAGTGCTGTACGTCAGATCCGGATCGTTTTCAAATCCGGATTAGATCCGGATCTGATCCGGATTTATCAGACAGCAAAATCCGTATCCGGATCGATCCGGATTTGCGTAAGTGATATCCGGATCTTTGAGCCGGATCTCGGATCCGGATCTTGGAGCCGGATCTCGGAGCCGGATCTTGGAGCCGGATCTCGGATTTGGAATCCTTTTCGCTGGGCTGGTGCTGTTATTTCCTTATTTGAGTTCCAGTGGGTAGCGTCGGCATTAGAAGCTGCATCAAAGAACAAAGGAAAGCCGACTTTTTGGTCGGTGGCTGTATCAGCTTTGTGGCGGCTTTTTCTATCTATCACATAAATGATAGCGGTGAAATTTTGAGTGCGTTTTTTATTGTTGTTTGGCAAATGTTATTTTTTATGAAATAATAACGTCACGTTTTGTATCAAAATGTAAAAAAATGCTTCATTGCAATATGTACTAGGTACCGTGAGACACCCTGGTTCCATTTAAAAATTCTTATTCCCAAACTTTCGAAATTTTAAATTTAGTTGATGAGTTGAATCCCAAATTGACGTTTTTTGTTCAATCATTGCTATCTATATACAAAATCTAATTTTCAGTTAAAAATTATTCAAGTTAAAGTTTTTGTCTAAAGCACACCAAATTTCAAATTAATAGGTACCTTAAGGAACAAAAATGATATAGGGGTGAGCCTGATTTCTTGGTCACCCGGCATATTGATCGTGTGTTGGCCCCTTTAATATATTTAAGGTACATATATTTTTTAAGACAATATTAGGATATAAGGGCATATTTGTTTTTAGAATGAAATTAATTTTTTGTTGCAAATTTTATCTCTATTACACCTATTTCCCAATGCACTTTCTATTTTCTTCATTTTTATTAAGTAATAACAACAATAATAACAACAATAATAACAACAATTTTCAGAACCAGATAGCGAGATCTGGATCTGACACCAGGATCCGAATCCAAGATCCGGATTCAAGATCCGGATCCAAGATCCTAATCCCGAGATCCGATATCCGGACCCGGATCTTATAATAAAATCCGGATCCGGATATATCCGGATCCGGGTTTTTTCTAAACGGATCCGGATCCGTCAAAATTTATGGATCCGTACAGCACTAATTTCAAGGCGTTATTCTCTAATCATTTCTGCTCTGTCTGATATGAACTATTTATATAAAGTACATATTTACTGATTTTTTCATTTTAAAAAACTTTCAAAAGAACATCTGTTCCACAGGATGCAGAATTGATTAGAGAATCATGCTCTAAGGGACTTCGTGTTACTCCCAGGACTCCATGTATGTAAATATGTATTTCTGCTATTCTAATAAAGTTTTTATTTTATTATATCTGTATGAGTATGAGAAATATGCAACAACAACAACAAAAACAACATGTAATTGACGTTTCATTGAAATATGTTTTCGTTGGGTTTTTGGGAGGGCCTAAATTTCCTAAATAATATTTTTTCTTGCCTATTTTTTTATTTTTCAGCCTAAAATAGTCGCCTTTTTTAGTTTTTCTAGGTCCTAAATGCCTTGCTCTAGTCATAATTTACGTCTGAAACACTTGTAAGGATTTTTTTACTAATGTATTTGTGAAACAACCAAGTGCATTTATTTTATTTAACTAGGTGTTCAATTTATTATGTTTCAAGTGCCAAGCGAGACTTATATCTCAATTGGGTACTTGCATAAATTGTAACTTTTTTTATCATATTTTGAAAATATGGGTTAAGTTTATCGTGTTCGTATAAAATGAGATTATTTTGTGTAATAATAAGAATACAGTTTCATTTTTAGTTTCAAATCGCGGAGCACGCGCTAGTAGGCCATTTGGCCTTGAGCAGTCGTATTGACGTCACATAATCTAGCTGACGTCACAGCCTGACGTGCTACTTTTGCCTATTGCCAACATTTCGCGTCTGTTGTCCCTGCTCGCCTAACTGTATCACTTGTTATCAGCGCTTCAATTTGATGTTTATTACTTTACTGAGGAGTATCAATCTTTTATTAATGCACATTTAAACACTAGAAATAAGTTAAGAAGAAGAATAAACTAATTATTTGTGTATTTCAGGATGATTAGTACATTTTAATTTCTCACCGTGGCTGCCCTGAGCCCTGTCATACAGTGACAGTTATAGGTTAGGCAAGCAGAGAATTTTCGTTTCACTCATTTGTGTACACGTTGTTGTTATTTCACAGTTGGTATGAATATCACAAATCCATCTGTAAAGGGCCCGCAGAAGGTTCTTACAAGCAGAATCCTATAATCAACCTAAAATAGCCTCGTTAATAATAGAAGAGTTTAGAGGTGTTTTTGTTTTACTTATTTACAGTTGTGAACTATAAAATATAATGGGTTTTTAACAACAAATTGCCACTGAGCTCTACCATAGTTCCATTTTCCCATTAAACGCCATGAACGTACACACGAAACAATTTCAAGACTTACAAGACAGCCAAAGAATACACAGCTGTCAACTGGACCGGAAGCGGCCATTTCGATTTAGGCTGCGTCATATTGACGTCACAGTATAGTTTCAATAAATCACACATGGCGCCATAAGCATATTCAGCGGGAAATATTTTTTCTCCAATAATTTGAATTTTACAGAGCTCAGAGAAAAATTACTTTAGGAATGTATTTCTGACCTCCCAAAGATTGTAATTTCGCAAAATCCCAAATTCATGCAAGTACCCAATTGTGGAAATTATTTAACCGTTCCAGTACATCTTGCAGGTAAACTTTTGTAATATGCTCAAAGTGTGTTATTTCAGCTTCTATAAATATTTTAGAAAAAACCTATACAATATTTGAAGGAAAATTAATTATACTGAATTTTTATGGTTATTTGCAACGGCCATCATCGGATACGCCATTTATGAGGGTTTGCGAAGATTATTCGCTGACGTACGCATTATCATTGACTTGCATGTAAGAGCATGATGTGATGCTGTATTTTTATTGATTAGGTACCAACACAATTTCTTATAGATAAAGCTGTAGCCGTCAACGTGACTGAATTTACAAGTGATACGAACTTTTGCCCCGCAAGCGACGCCCCTGGTTGTGACTCACGCTGCAAACATAGCTGTTTTTATTACGGCGCTGACCTTGACTCCCGAAAAGTCTGTCCATGGAACATTCGATAATTTTCTATTGCTAGAAAAATCATTCTGGAACAATGTTCGATCACCAGTATATAAATTGGAAAGCAAGAAGCCGAGTTTTAGTTTTGAAGTTTTGAAGTCTGAAGTTTGGAAGTGGATGTCAAAGCAATAATAACCGGGCGATTAATTTATAGACAGCGTTTGAGTTCCGTGCGAGGATAAAAAGCTTGTCGCTCACTTGCCCGTCACAGCACGCCCCGATGCTGTCCGTCGCCGTCAGGCGACGGATAGTAAAGCTTGTCGCTCACTTGCCCGTCACAGAACGGCCCGATGCTGTCCGTCGCCGTCAGGCGACTGATGGTAACGCCACCTACTATTCCAGCAGCAACCGGCAAGCCGTGGGATGTGAGCGAAAATTTTCTAAGTTTACATCTAGCAGTGACTGATTCACCATGTCTGTCAGCAGTAGTTCTGTTGATGAAGACGTTATGGTAGTGGCCGCATTATTAGAAGAAAATAAGAAAAAAAAAAGAAGAGCATGTGGATTCATCCCATTAATAAAAAGAGGGTAAACCTTGGAGAGTTCCACCATCTTTTTAATGACCTAGAAGAAGACGAGACGAAATTTTTTCAATATTTCAGAATGTCGCCTAATAAATTTTCAGAACTCCTTGATATTCTAGAGTCTGAATTAACATTTCAAAACACTTCATTTCAAAGAGTAATATCAAAAGAAGAAAGGCTTGCTGTAGCATTAAGGTAAGTAATAAATCATTATTTCATATTTTTTTAATGTTTATGAAAGTAAATGTCGCAAAAATAACAATCTATTCTTAAAAAATAAAAAAAACTTTTGGTGGCGACCAACAAATTGTACCCTATTATTTGTTCTATAAAATATAGAATACAAAATGGCACTCTAGACTAGATACCTGTAATATCATTGATGTCGTCGTTGTTAGTAGTATCTTCGATGAAATCAATGGAAGGTGATGAAATAGTAGTTAAGGCTGTTGTTCGTTGTTGAGAATATGGCGGATATGATAAGAGTGAAGAACGCTGTGCTTGTGGTTGTGAAGAGAGCGTGTATGTTATGGCCGAAGGGTGCTGTATTCGAGGCTGTGGATATGGCAACTGATACAGCTGTTGCTGAAACTGTGGTTGTGACAAAGTGACCTGATTTTGTTGATGAAAGTGTGTAAACTGAGAGGGTTGATTAGCAAAAGCAGTTTCTTGACTGGTAGTTGGAGTTATGGAGCTAAAATTCATATTTCTTGTTTCTGCATCACTAACTATTCCAAATATTTTTGATTTGACTTCAATTTGCAATTGTGGAGAAAACGTTTTTACTGTTTCGGCCATGCAATTCAAAAATTTTGTTATAGGGTCTGAAGTTTTCGGTGTTTCAGGAGTAGGCTTTCTTCTGCTGCTTTTTTCATTAAAATAATTTTGAAGTACTTCCGCTGATGATAGTGTATTTTTCTTATGTTGAATGTTGGACCTTTTTTGCGTGTTTGAAGCAGCACTACAGGGTCTAGACGTCGAAGAAAAACTCGAAATGCTGACGGGACTGGTAACATCATCTATATGACTGTCTTCTTCGGTATGAATGTTCTGCTCTTGCGTTTCTGTCTCCGATGAATCGGATTGATCAACATTGGTGATTTGCTTTCTATCTGCTAGGAAAGGTCGTAAAAATGACATTTGTTTGTCATATCGCCAACCCTTTTTTTGCTGCTGAATCGCCACTTTTAGTTTCCTGAGACTGATGATTTTCTATAGCTATCCCTCAACGTGCTCCATGTTTTCTTGCATTCGGAAACTAAAATAAATAATAAATTATCATTAGGTATCTAAATAGATTTTTTTTAGATTTCTTGCTACGGGAGACACGTTCCGAACAATTGCGTTTAGCTACCGACTTGGAGAAACTACAGTTCGTAATGTCGTTTATGGAGCTTGTGATGCCATATGGAAAAAACTGGGGCCATTGGTAATACCTTCTCCTTCAAAAGAAACTTGGATAAGAAATGAACGGGATTTCCAAAGAATATGGAATTTTCCAAATTGCGTTGCTGCCATCGATGGGAAGCACGTAGTTACTGACAAACCCCCCAATAGCGGTTCCCTATATTTTAACTACAAGAAAACGTTTAGTATTGTTTTACTTGCATTTGTAGATGCTCATTGTAAATTCACCGCCATTGATGTAGGCGCCTATGGAAGAAATAGCGATGGGGGAATATTTTCAAATTCGGCAATCGGAAAGAAATTGTTCAAAAATATTCTGGATTTACCTCAAGGCAAGTCTTTACCTGGCACCAACGAAATTATGCCTCACGTCTTCGTCGGGGATGAGGCTTTTCCTTTACACAAACATTTAATGTGTCCTTATCCAGGTAGCGAAATATTGAATAACGAGGAAATTAAAGTGTATAATTACAGACTTAGTAGAGCTAGGCGAGTTTCAGAAAATGCTTTCGGAATTTTGACAAAGAGGTTCCGTATTTACCAGAGACGCCTGCAAATTATTCCTGAGCACATGGATAAAGTTGTACTTGCTACATGTTGTTTACATAACTTTCTTCGAAATGATACATGCCATTGGACCGAAGCCGACGAAGATAATCAACCCTCGGAAGGATTAAGAAATCTATCAGGAATAGGCGGATCTTCAACCACTCTTGCATTGGAGATTAGAAATAAATTTAAAAATTATTTTAACTCTGCGGCCGGTTCGGTGTCATGGCAAACAGCAACAGTTAGGAAAGGCAAAAGAAATATTTAAGTTTAAGTTAATTGATTGATAAATAATAATTATAGTAACATAAAAATATGTCAAGGAATAAGATGTAAGAGACTGTGGTTAAATAATCAATTCAAGAATCAATTGTACCCCTAACCACATAAATTTTGAAATATAGTATTTCAAAATTTATGTGGTTAGGGGTACAATTGATTCTTGAAATATAGTATTTCAAAATTTATGTGGTTAGGGGTACAATTGATTCTTGAATTGATTATTTAACCACAGTCTCTTACATCTTATTCCTTGAGAAATGGCTTCCCGGTCACAAGAGTTGAACAGGTTTCGCAAGGTAAGTTTTAAAATTTGGAAAATAGGTGCAGATATTTCCTTTCTTAAACAATGCAAGTTTCATAAGGTTTTTCCAAATTTTATAGATTTCGGTTTCAGGTATAATAACACTAGTAGTAGGAGGTTTCATAATGCCATAGAAACATGTGCCAAGAAAAAATGGTTGGATTTGGAAATCAAATATTTGTACCAAAAACGTAGTTTTTTAGATGTAGAGAAATATCGATTGCATTTGAAACTCGTTTACGGTTTGAGTTCAATTGAGTTTGGAGAATGGATGATTGTCCAGAGTGATATGTGGGAGATAAATTTACATAAAATTAAAGAGGTTAATGAGATTCATGCTAGAAAATTGCGTTCTTTGGTTTTTCCCGCGTCGCGGCTGGAGAATGATCCGATTCAAGAAAATATAGTTGTTAATGAATCGTCCGAGACTTTCAATGATACAGAAATTGCCTTCCTTAATAAAGGTTTAAAATTCAATTTGCCTTTTCGAAAATCGCCGGTTATGGATATGGTAGCGGGTATTGAGAGTTCTGTTCAGAAATTGGATAACTTGGATAGGAACTTTATTAGGAGCGCATGCAAAATACAAATTACTAAGAACATAAAGGATAATAAATATAAAAGTAAGAGCACAGTGAAAAACAATCACTATTATAGTATCGTTGAAGGACTCAGACAAAAAGATTGTTTTTATTTGAAAGCGGACAAGGGAAATAAGATTGTGGTATTAGATAAAGCAGATTACTTCAATAGAGTGGAAACTTTTTTGAAGGATGGTCCATACAAAGAGGTTAAGAAAAATCCATTGCCAAAATTGGTCAGTTCGGCTAAGAATGCCATGAAAGATTGTCCAAATCTTATTACCCCCCCAAAACAAATTTAGGTTAAGTGTGTCTAATCCTGTAGTTCCCAAGATGTATGTCCTTCCTAAGATTCATAAACCAGGTAGATCGGTGAGACCCATCATTTCCGGTATTAACTCGCCAACCTGTTTGCTTTCTAAATGGCTAACGAAGGAATTCACCGCATTGCCCACAGCTCCGGAAAGTTTTTCAGTTGTGAATTCGTTGGAGTTTATTAATAAAATTAAAAATATAGTACTTGATGAGGGTGAGGTGTTGGTTTCTTTCGATGTTGTATCGTTGTTTCCAAGTGTACCTATACCTACCACGCTTACATATTTGGAGGAGCTACTGACTGAAAATGAAGTGGACAGAATTGTAGTGGATGAATATTTAAAATTGACCTCATTATGTATGTCCCAGAATTGTTTTCAAATTAATGGTAAGTTTTTTGAACAGCAGGAAGGGACTGCTATGGGCAATAGTTTATCTCCGTTTTTCGCTAATCTGTTCATGAGTAGGTTTGAAGTGTTGTTTAAAAGAGACAGTGAGTACTTCCCTCGAGTATGGTTGCGTTATGTGGATGACGTGTTCGCTGTTTTCGATACCAAGAGGAGTAGAATTGAGGATTTTTTAGATAATTTAAATTCACGTTATAATAGTGTGAAATTCACATTTGAAATGGAACAAAATGGTTCAATCCCTTTTTTGGATGTCTTGGTTGTTAGGAACAGCATTGGCGGATTGGAATTTGATGTGTATAGGAAGGATACTAATATAAGTAGGTTTATTGTGAATGATTCACAACATTCAATACAACATAAACTTTCGGCTTTGCACTTTCTGGTCAACAGATTGTTGTCATTTCCTCTGTCAAAGGTAAGATATCAAAAAGAATTAAAATATATAAAAGATGTTGCGATTCATAATGGGTACAAGACTGTCTTAGTTGATAGATTGATAAGCAGAATTAGACACAAAAAGTTTGTTAAGGATTCCACGACTTTCTCTATGTCACCTACTGAGAATAAGAAATATGTTAAAATTCCGTATAGTTTGGCACATACCAGAGGCTTGGAACCTATTTTTAAGTCGCAAAATTTATGTGTAGCAGGGTAAACTACCCAATTATTGGCACTTTAAGGTATCACCGAGTTACAAAATGGCTTAAGAAGTCCGTTTTTGCCCATGCAGAACTGATTGAAATGAAAATATAAAGACTGAAATCCCCAGAATTCGGATTATGTACTGAAAATCGCTTCATGACAATATTTTTTATTAAATTTTACAATAATATATTAGAAACACATTTTGCCAGTTATTGGCACCAAAATCCAATAATTGGCATACCTTAATTTCTAATTATTGGCACCAAAACCTAGTAATTGGCATACCCAGTTTTCTAATTATTGGCACCTCGACATTCACGATTATTACACTTTAAACAGTTTGGTCAGTAGATAATTAGTAAATTACAAGTGAAAATTAGAAACTTTGTATTCAGTGTAGCTTTATTTTTCAAAAAATCGGAAAAAATATTAGGTCAACTTTTTTTATACCATTTTTTAGAACATGTTTTACACTGGGAATTTTTTGCATATAAACTATAATGGTTTATTAAACACTTTTTATGATAATGTGCGAGTGCATGATTCATTTAATACCGCAGTAAGTTGGTTTTGTAAATACTTTTAATGGAATTGGTGGCCGTTCCGTACATCCCATTTCCGTACAAGGCAAAATCAGTGACAGTTCCGTACACGATGCACGTGTCGCGATACTGGGGATCATTTGTAAGAAACTGTCATTAGCAATAGTGGTAGTTGCGTTTCCCGTTTAGTGCGTCATCACAAACCTCTACTTGGTTTGAGTGCCGTTTCGTGCGCTGACCTGCTGATAATGCAGTAAGCCACTAATTGGAGTTTATCTTTCCAATACAACCCTGTTAATAACTAGACTTCAATGCGGAAGTGTATGTTGATTTTTCTTCATTGTTTTCAAATGTTAATGTTTTTGTTTGGGTGGGGACTTAAACGCTCCGCTCGCTTCTCTCGCTCCGCTTGCCCACAGACCGGAAATAGTGGGCCGTGGAACCAATTTTTTGGCCGTATTCAGTGACGGGCAACACCACTTTTTGGCCATGTGATTCTTAGAATGCTCTCCGAGTATATGGTCACTAAGGGATTGTACCTGTATGCAACTACCTCTATTGCTAATGACAGTTTCTTACAAATGATTCCCAGTATCGCGACACGTGCATCGTGTACGGAACTGTCACTGATTTCGCCTTGTACGGAAATGGGATGTACGGAACTACGATACTCTTTCAATGCAAATAAAGCGTGCCAATAACTGGGAACAGTTAATGGAAAAGGGAAAAACTAATAATTGGCACCGAGTGCCAATCATTAAATTTTTTACATTATTGGTACTAATTGTTGGCACCCCTTAAATATTGTTTCCAGCTTAAAGTTTGGAGGTTATAAGGTGATTTTATTTAAATTTAAACCATAAACTTTTACTATATCCATATAAAATATTTACATTCAGGAAAACTCTGACCCTCTAAAATATCTTACACATGCATGACCTAGTGAAAAACTTAATAACTTACGTTTAAAGCAGCAAAGTTGCACTCCACTTTTTCAAACGCTGATTTAGGCAGTTCACATGACACAGTTATGTCGGTAATACAGTTTTCATAAACACAATGTTGCCAAATATGAAAAATTTTAATAAAATTTACCATAGATACTGCAGACATTAAATAAATATATAAAATATAATGGGGGCCAATAACTAGCGCAGTGCCAATAATAGGATAGTTTACCCCATATACCGCTAAGAATACCATCAAGCAGCTGTTGGGAAATCCCAAGGATAAAGTAGAGGACAAGCAGAAGTCGGGAATTTATGAAATAAAGTGTAGTAGTTGAGACAAGAGTTATATTGGGCAAACAAGGCGTACAATCGTCACTAGGTTTAAGGAACATATGGCACATTTGAGATATAATAGAATTGAGAAGTCAAGTGTTGCCCAACATATCTTTGATACCGGTCACCCTGTACATGAGAAGGATCTTCGGCTTATGAGGTCGGTATCGGACAATAGGGAATTAGACGCTTATGAGAGTATGTTTATTCGCAAGTATGAAGGTAAACTTATTAATTCAGATTTAGGTCCAATTTCTGATTCCGTATTGTTAGATGTCGTTAATGTGTAGGCGTGCAGGGTTTAACCAGAAAAATGAAAGGGTGCAGGGGTCAAGGTCTTCTTTATTGCAGTTTACTGCAGTTATTTGCTAGCCCATATAAGCCATGGACCTTCGAGGTTATTTGGTAATATGGGATTCATTTTCTATTTTTGTTTCATTCAAGTCAATTATCCTGAAGATAGGATATTTTAATTGAAACTGCAGTAAAGATGGCAATGGCAACCTTTTTGTACATTTGTGATAGTGAAAATAAGAATAGAGTGGTATAAAAATGAGCGTATACCCGGATATTGAATTTTCTATCCTAGTGTGATTAATGTTGATGTCACAAGTAACGTCAGTGCTACGTCACTTTAAGTATATATTGGGGATTGTCTCCGTGCGGAGTTCATTCTAGCTTGAGAGCTGATCGAGTGCATTTCGATTCTTTCGGAGTGGTGAGCAGAGAATACCTGACCTATATTATTGTTATTGTCACTATCATTGTTTCACATCATCATTATTGTTGTTATTATTATTGTCATATATATAATTGTTTTTTTTTATTATTACTATAGGTTTTTCCCTGCTACTGAAGATGGCAGCTTAGCTGCCGAAATGCGTAAGTGAGCGGCAAGCTTTAAGTTTTAACCGTCGGTTGAAGACGAGTGTTAGACTTTGAACTGTGGTTTTGTGTACTGTGGATTGTTTAGGTTACGTAATTAACTGTTTAATTGTTCGCTTGAAATTATTTAATTGTAATTGCTTGTTGTTGTTTGTTTGCTGCTTGTATATTTCGCTGTTATTGTTAATTTTGTTAATTCCTTGTTCTCAAATCACTTTTTGTTAATTATTGTAAATATTTGTACATAGTCACTGTAAATAATTTGTGTGTATATACGAAATACGTTACACAAGCGTAATAAATTGTAGTCAATTTGTAAAAATAGAAGTAGAGCGCTGGATGATCCCTGCTTCTGTACCAACATCTTTAAGAATTTAATCCGTGTTGGCACATAAAAGATACTATTATTTAATATATGGTTATGTATGTAGCTTTAAAAATACTATAGCGATAAATTATTCCGACAAAACAATCCCCGTGCATTAAATTTATCTAAATACGCTATCAAAAGTAAATTTTCTTGGCCCTCTTATCAAAACTCAAAATCTTGCATAGGAAATTTGCAGTGCTTTTAAGAAACCATTATCATTAGAAATCCTGTCTATGGAAATCCCATAAAGAGGGTCATTAAGATTAATGCGGGCGGGCTACCATTAACCGATCATCAATCACTTGTAGCCCCAGTAGGCTATGACAGGTATCTCACCTTCTACTTAAATCGCTTCGTAACTTCACTTCGTCTGTGATCAGGCAGCAGAAAAAGGCTTATTTGAGTCACACGTGTGCTACTAGGGACGCGCGGAGAATGTGGAAAGAACTGCGTGTTGTCTCTGGGAAATCCGAGCGGTCCTTGCCATCTCACCTTAGTGATTGTAATGAGGTTATGGATCATTTCTCTTCTGCGTCGAATCATCTGGCTGACTGCGGTGATCTGATTATTACGAAAATAATTTTCACGATCAACATTTAAATTTTGATATTAGTTTAGCAACTGTAAGTGAAGTTCATTCTGTTATTTGGAAATTAAAATTAAATTATTGTGGCTCTGATAATATTTCGTCTACTATGCTTAAATACTGCAGCCCATTTATCGATCCTTACACAACGCACTTTATAAACTCTGCAATTGAACAAAATTGCTTCCCTGATGCATGGATTTTTTATTTAAAAACTTTATTTTCTAACCGTTATATACTAAATCCATATTTAAGAAAAACTCTCTCGCAAGCACTCGTCTTGTCCAGATCTAATTATTGTGATTTTATTTATGGCCCTTGTCTCGACTATGCGTATTCTAACCGAATTCAGAAAATTCAAAACTTCTGTTCTAGATTTGTTTTTGGTTTGCGGAAATTTGACCTCGTATCCGTTGGGATTAGGGAGCTCTCTTGGTTGAATTTGGCTAGCAGAATTTTGCATTTGCTTACCTTTGCCCATAAAACGTTTCTATCCGCAAAATCTTATCCTATTCTAAATAAATTTATTAAGCGATCTCAAAGCCACAATGTCAATATTATATTTGCGAATGAGTTGATGATGCCGCCGCACTCGACCGCTCTATTTAGACGATCTTTTACTTACAATGTCGTGTCCTTGTACAATTCATTATCCTTCGAGACCAGAAATTTAAAGACGCCAACTCACACAGAGGGAAGAATGCGCGGGTTTTACTGCACATTTTAAGTTAAGTAGCCTGTCTTTCCCCACACACACACACACACATACACACACACACACACACACACACACCCATACGGACGGAAATGTGCCACCTTGCCAAAAAATCTTAAAATGACCTAAAACGTCCACATTTGATGAAAAAACACTATGGTCAAAAAACGACTATCACAGTAGCTAGCTCGGCTAGGAAGCTAATATACATAGTTAAAAATCCATAAATTCAGTTTTTTCAAAATAACTCAAAAACAGAAAATCTTATCAAGGATTTCTAGGCGCCATTTTATTGGTCCTTTAATTACACAACTTTTTTCCCATTTAACCAAATCCGTATCTCTTGTCATTTCCAATATCCCCATACTGGCCCTCCTTATCTTGGACACGTTGTATACGAGTTCATAATGAATGCTATTATTACCGAGGATGAAGTTTACAACACGAGCGAGTGAAACGAGCGAGTTTTGTAATCATCCGAGGTAATAATAGCACCATTATAACGAGTTGTATACTATACTTTGCCACGACTATCAAAACAGATTTCCAGAAAGAATTTACCTTCATTTCCCTTCTCCAGTGTAAGAAAGATTCATACATACGCTCTCAGGTATAATTTTCTTGGTTTTTGTTTTTTGGCCAATGAATCTAATGAGGCAAGTTCTGCAGCTTCTTTTATTGCTGGTGCTATTAAAGAAACCTCGTTTTCACTCTCACTACTCATTATATCTTCTTTTTTAGAATATGCATTTCAAATTAAAAGCAAACCATGCTGATTTGACGTTTCAATTTGAACTGACACATCGCGATCACGGCCTACTAAATAAATGTAAAAAAGGGTCAAAGCGTTGTTCCTATTGGTGTAGTGAATAATATTCATTAATCACTGGAGTGATTAATGTATCTAATTATGATTGAAGAAACACAAGTATAAAGAGTATATTATAAGATGGTCGTGGACAAAAATTTTTATTATGTGCAGTGCTAAAAGAAAAATATGCATATAGAAAAGCGCCATAGTGCGTAGGGCCCAGCTGTCACTTGCTCTTAGTGTGAGTGGTGTCGCCAGTTTCAAGATTGTTATTTTTATAAAGTTAATAGAACATCTAATGATCACTTGTATACTGAATTTGTGTTTAATTGCGAGATTTTAGTCATGTAAGTACATATTAAAAATGCGTTTTCTTTAATAAATAATAAATCTCGATTGTTGTTATTTATTTACATTTCGTTCATTTTTTTTCTCACACATCACACTCACATGCCACTGCAACTGCTTGGCAAGAAATGCAGCATTGATTTGATTCATACCGATCTGTTTTTGTTGCCGCGATCAGAAATCTGTTGATAAAACTGTGTTCAGTTTTACTTTGTCATACCATTGGTATTTATGGCATCTTGTGAAAAGCCCAATGTGGGCGGAGGGGTGCCGGTCGTTTTACGACCCTTATCCTGTGTATTCAGTATAGAGTTTTACTATATTAACCAGTCTTGTTCTGACATTCATAGCGAACCGTTGCTAATATAATAGTTTTCTTCAGTTTAAGTCTCGTTTTAAGTGTTTTTTTTTGTTGTTATTTAGTTCATATAATTAAAGTTTACAGTCCACTTTATATGAAGACAATTTATTTATATACTACGCATAAAAAGGTACGCGACCGTGAGGTCCACAACTGCAAGAAGTTGATTATACAAACTGTATGTCTGGACCCCTAAGGTCTGCGGCGAGCTTGATAGGCAAGACGCACTCATTTAAAATGCGTGACGAATGTTAAAGTTTCGTTCCCCAAGAATATTGGAAACGGAATACAGATATGAAACATACGGAAGCGTAGAAAGGCCACCCAACATTATTTTTTAAGTCGACCGGTCGAGATAGTAAGTCGACCGGTCGAGATAGTAAGTCGACCGGTCGAGATAGTAACTCGAACGGTCGAGAGAGTAAGTCGACCGGTCGAGATAGTAAGCCGACCGGTCGACATAGTAATCCGACCGGTCGAGATAGTAAGTCGACCGGTCGAGATAGTAAGTCGACCGGTCGAGATAGTAAGTCGACCGGTCGGCATAGTAAGTCGACCGATCGAGATAGTAAGTCGACCGGTCGAGATAGTAAGTCGACCGGTCGAGATAGTAAGTCGACCGGTCGGGATAGTAAGTCGACCGGTCGACATAAGAAGTCAACCGGTTGAGTTAAGTTATTTGGCGGGGATAATTATTAGTAATACCCGTTCACGCCTTATAAAACAGAGTTTCCAGTTTAATTATTTAAGATATAGGTAAAACAATCATAATATCCACACGCCTTATAAATGATATTTTTCCTAATCTGTGGAAAACCTCTTATGTTGTCCCTGTGGCCAAGGTTGCTCAACCAAGTGAGTTTAGGGATTTTAGACCTATTAGCATCAACCGTGTCCTGTTCAAGGTGCTGGAAAGGGTGGTTTATTCCCAAATAAATGAGCACCTTAAAGTTTATGGTATTTTACCTCCTTTTCAGTCAGGTATCAGAACTAATTTAGTTGTACCACTGCTTTGACGCATATCATTGATGATGTTATGGTAGCTACTGATAGGGGGCTAGCCACTGCCCTTGTGCTACTTGATTATTCAAAGGCCTTTGATTGTTTAAACCATGACATCTTGATCTCAATATTTTCTTTTTTGGGTTTGGATTGCTGTGCAATAAAATTTTTGAAAAGTTATTTACTTCATAGGAAGCAATATGTGAAATTGGCAGCCAATTTTCTCTTGAAAGTACCTTGGTTAGAGGAGTATCTCAGGGCTCTATCCTGGGCCCTCTCCTATTTTCGCTCTATGTATCAAATATGCATTATTGCATACGAAACTGCGCTGTTCATGGCTATGCCGATGATAATCAATTATATTATTCTTTTGATCCTACTAATGTTTTAAAAGCCAACGCGTTAATCAATTCAGATTTACAGGCATTAGTCAAGGTTTAATTATTATTAACACAGATAAATCTGCCTTACTTGTTTTATATAAATCATCTTTAAGAAATACCCTTTTAAATAATTTAGATATCAAAATTAATGGCACCAAGTTGACTTGTGTTTATGAGGTTAAAAATCTTGGCATAGTGGTGGATAGTGATCTGCGTTTCACAAAGCATATCAGCAATTGTTGCAAGAAATCTTTCGGTGCTTTAAAACTAATTTTTTCTCAAGAATATTTTGGGAAAGCAGGAAAAACGTATTCTCTGACTCGTTAGTTCTTTCACAGTTTTCTTACGGAGACGTTATTTATGGAGCATGAATAGACCTTCGAACGGCCCGTAGAATTCAGTTGATTCAGAATGCATACACACCCACACCACTTGTAAATGAGCAGCATATATCCAATTACTTTTAAATAATATTAGGTATACTTCCTGATTTTGATTTTGTTTATATTTATCCATCATGTCATTTTTATTGTTTATTGTTTTTCTTTTTTCTCTCTCTTTTGTTGCAGGTTGAGTGAAAGAACAGATGCTTATGTTCTTACATGCGCAATCTGAACTTCGCCTTTTGATGTCTTATACATACATTTTTTGTATTTGTATCCTCATTTGGACATCAATAAATTATATTATTATTATTATTTTGTTCTAAGGACACCTAGGTACATTATACACTGACCGCGGGAACGTGTCCTAATGGGTGACTTTGTTATTATTGGAGATGGAAGTAACTTAAATGTACAAAGTAATGCGAAATTATGTGTTTGTCTTGACAGACAAGGTGATAGAAGCAGTATAATTCTAATTGGTCACTTATATTTTTTAGATGGATGCCAAGCATGCGCATATAACTAGTTACACACGGTTGCGACTTATACGTATTCTGCATACGCATACGGCTTGAGCCGTGGGATCTTGCTGGCATGCGCGAGTGAGTAGTCGTTAATGCTCAGCAACAGTGCCCGCGGTTTGGCTATGGATGGGTGACTCATTTCTGCGCTGTGGCTAGGGCGCGCCTTGGATCGCCTATCCAGCTTTACCTAATGAGGTTTTCCAGGTTTTCCTCATTCTCGCACTAAAATGGTGGGTAGAGTACTAACAACTGTAGGTCGTTCCTGTGACGCACCTGCGGCCAATAGTAATATGCCGCCTCCTCCGTCCCGCACAAGCTATATAGTTAGCTTCTGGGGATAACCTTAGGGTTAGTAGGAGTGAGTAGAGATATTATTATTATTATTATTATTATCTGTCTCTTAATCTTAATCTCACCTTCCAGTGTAATGTAGTCCTACTGCCATACCCGTAGTTGATTTTTATCTTATGTAAAGTTATTATTTTGTTATTTGAAAGAAAAACGCATGTGCATAACTACATACTAAAATAAAAGCGCAAGCCCCATTTCCCTAAAAAAAATTGAGAAGCAGTATTTGCCTAGTATGCGAATTATTTTTTGGGATCACTGCAAAAGCTTAGCAAAATTATTAGTAAAAATCGGTAAATGGCCTTAAATTAACCACGCTGATTTTGTAAGCAACGAATACCCAGCAGGAAGAATCAAGAGCGTATTTTTTGTAAACAAGCCAAGACATCGGCTGGATTGTTACCACTTCAGGTGTTATAAATCAAGAAATAAATAAAATTTTTGTTATAACGTGTTTCTCCTATCTGACGACACCGAACACACAAAACCGAACAGGCCACGAGCCGTGAACCTTAAAAAATAAATTCGGAGTCAACGCAAGAAACGACAAGAAACCTGGTTTGATCCTCGGATATTTCGTCGATCACACAGCCAACGCATTAGCCATCCGAACACGGGAGGAACTTGTCTGATCTCTTCGAACTGCTCAGAAATAGTTAACAACACTAGCCGAGCGAATCACCTGCCTTGCCTTGTTTACAAAAAAAATTAAGCGAATCAAGAAGCAACTGGACATGGACAAGCGTAACGCTGCCAACCTTCAACGAAAAAAGTACCAGAATAGACAACTTTGTACCAACCTAACAAATTATATCAATTAAAGTAATTAGCCATTTTTTAAATCATTTATTTTTACACCCATAAAATCAACTTTCTATGTCGACCGGTCGACATTAAGCGAATCAAGAAGCAACTGGACATGGACAAGCGTAACGCTGCCAACCTTCAACGAAAAAAGTACCAGAATAGACAACTTTGTACCAACCTAACAAATTATATCAATTAAAGTAATTAGCCATTTTTTAAATCATTTATTTTTACACCCATAAAATCAACTTTCTATGTCGACCGGTCGACTTACTATGTCGACCGGTCGACTTACTATCTCGACCGGTCGACTTACTATCTCGACCGGTCGACTTACTATCTCGACCGGTCGGATTACTATGTCGACCGGTCGGCTTACTATCTCGACCGGTCGACTTACTATCTCGGCCGGTCGACTTACTCTCTCGACCGTTCGAGTTACTATGTCGATCGGTCGACTTACTATGTCGACCGGTCGACTTACTATCTCGACCGGTCGACTTACTATCTCGACCGGTCGACTTGAAAAATAATGTTGGGTGGCCCTTCTACGCTTTCGTAGAAACAAAATAAAATTGTTCTTACAATACCTAATAATTACGAGAATTAAGAGCGCAGATGTGATTTGGAATGTCGTACTTCGGATGCAGCAGTCCAGTAACAAGCTAACCAGATTTTTTAATACGCGGTAGCGTGCGTTGCAGTCTTCAAGAGAAAATAAGAAAGGAGCAACGTTGCTCAGGAATGGAATAAAATTTAAATATTAATCAAAGCGAGAATAAGTCTAGCCGAAAAAATAAATCTACCCATCAGTCAAAGACGAACCCATCACTCGCATCCATGTATGCTAACCTTAACTTTGACAACGGAATTAAAAATAGAACGTTTTCGGTTGTATAAAAGAGAGGTATGTACTATAATTTTAGAATCAACGTTGCTCTTATCACGTTGTGTACCTACGAGTAATAGACTATAGACGATATGGAGGTTATAAAACAGGGGCACAAGTAAAGGAGGGGATGTTCGATCGATTACCCAATTTTCTTGTGACGTCACTGCGCCCAATGCACACGATTCAGAGGCGCACACGAAGTATGAACGGTAAGAGATTTTTTACCAGAGGAAAATATTTCTTACTACATATGCGCATACTATAAAATAGGTAATATATATATTTTTACTGCAGATTTTTAATTTTTCACATAATTTACATATTGACAAATAATTCAAGAGCAGCCTGCCTCAGATTTTAAAAGGTGTGAGTCAGTACAGGCTGCAATAAAGTAATAACATTTCAAAACAAATAAACTTGAATAAGTTAGTTTACGTTCTAAAGATATTTTAGTCGCAACTATATTGCATGTATTTTCGCAGGTGCTGCCTGCTATAAAAGCAACCAGTTTAAAAATAATTTGTAATGTAAATCTCAAAAAGAATAAACCGGCAAAGGGATTGGTAAATTCTAGGCTTCTTAGTTTATTGGATGGAGATAAAATATATATTTTCTCCAATCAGAACTGAAATCTGATTAGATAAATTTATAAATTAGGTGCAAAACGATAAACAAAAGTAAACACGTGCGTACCATACCATTAAGCGCCAATTTTTAAGGCCAACACAGAAACAATAATGTATCAGCGTAGTGCTATTATTAAAAAGGTATATGTACTTTGTTCCGCATTAGCTTTCAAAAATAATATTAAATACCTACTGGTACCTTCATCAATAGGGAAACACACACAGAAAAATAAGAAAACTGGACTAACCGTTTTAAAACCCCTATACATGATTCGTATTTCCTGTCTTGTAAATTTGGTAAGTCTACATAAATCTTCCAATGCGACGGGCACAGGCTTTGGCACTCGCGAAGGTTCGATTTCATATACCACTTCCTCGATGGGACTGTCTGAAGGGGTAGCCATAGTTTATTATTTATACAGACGGCGCGCACACATATTCTCATTATTTATATTATGTGATTCCGTAGTTTAGAACACCAACTAACACTTTTTCACGTCTCGTTTAGGGAGTATCTTAATGAACAGTCCACAATTATTGTAAAAATACATGGATGAGTTACTCGTTCTTCCGTAAAAAATTTAAACCTATGGTTGTAAAATATGCCTATATTAATCATTGGTGTTGATTGTGGACGCCATTTGCAGATTACTTGCAAATATGATACAATTTCTACTTATACTGACGTTTCCGTCAGTACTTCCCGAATTCGATCCAGACTGGTCCTTGTCCGTTATCGCAGAGTTGCAGATGTAGGAACGTACTGTAATGCGCACGCCCGGTACACCGTATCTGCGAATACTCTGAGTTCAGCTTTGCCCATTATTCCCATTCCCCATATTCGTTGCCACATCATATTTGACTTACCGCTTACGTTTTTTCTAAAATAATTATGCATTAAGCTATTGTACTGTTGAATTTCTATATCCTTAATTTCAACTACAATGCCGGCAGTTTAAGTGTTTTTGAAGATGAATGAGACAGCGAAAACATCGCATTTTGAAGCTATTTATGTAAGAGTAAATCAGAATACAAAGACATACCCCGTCCTCCATAATACATAATATGTATTTTTCTTTATACCACCTATTTATAGCATTCCAACTGAATGACTGACTGAATATTTCGTCTTACAAAAGTTGCTGGCTTAGCCGCCTTAGAACTATAAACTACTATAAATAATATTCGCGGTACCTATCGCTATATTTGATTCATATGGTGATACGCTTTGGACGGCGCAGTAAGAAATTTTGAGTACAACCGTCTCACTTCGCAAATTCCTTACACTCTGCCATCCTGCATTTTGTCCCATCCTCCGGACATGATGATAGTTGTTGACCTTAACTATTACTAGCAACTTCAGGTTATGAATTTGCGGTCAATGTGCTCTACAGTGGCGGCTCGTGGGTTAATAACCAGGGGGGTCATTTTGGTTTTGGAACTTATAATTAATACTAAAAATATATATGTTACGGTTAAAGTACTTACGTGGCTAATGTATAAACTAGCTGGATGGTATATAAACTAACCAAGCGGCTGGTTATTTTACTAGAAATTCACATTTCCAATAAAATAACTGCGAATTTTGGTTAGTTCATATACTATCCAGCCAGTATATAAACTAGCCGAGAATGATGGCTAAAGTACAAACCACAATGAAAGTAAATAAAACAACTATTGTTCTTAGACAGTTTGTAAACTATCCATAACTATTTGGATGAAGTGTGAAATTCAGTTCTAGTAATACAAAATAGCAAATTCGTTGGTTAGTATATAAACTAAGCAAAATTTTCTTTTGTAAATTTAATAGAAAAAGTGGTGTTGCCCGTCACTGAATACGGCCAAGTATTTTACCCTTCTGTAAATTTTTACAGAAATTTGCCATTTTTCCCCTCTGCGATTTCCATGTTAGTAAAAAGCATAATAACAATCAAAATGTACTTTCGGAAGCAATTTATGTCACATTGTACCCACTGGTATATTTGAGATAATAAATAACTTTATTCTGAAAAAAGTGGTTCCATGGCCCACTATTTCCGGTCTGTGGGCAAGCGGAGCGAGTGGAGCGTTTAAGTCTCCCCCTCACCAAACAAAAACATTGAAATTTGAAAACAATAGGAGATAAATTTTCATCGACGCACGAAATGGGATTAAATCTAAAATTCTATGTTCAGGTCCCTAGGTAAACAACCCGGGTGATTCTTAGAATGCTCTCCGAGTATACGGTCACTAAGGGATTGTACCTGCACGCAACTACCACTATTGCTAATGACAGTTTCTTACAAATGATCACCAGTATCGCGACACGTGCATCGTGTTTTGCCCAAGTATAGTGTTTGATTAATTTTGCAACATTAACCAAGGAAAATATTGGTTACTTTATGTAGGTATTAGCTAGCGAATTAGTTATTTTGTACTACTAGAAATAATAATAAATAGTTATGTATACTTTACAAACTATCTAAGAACAGTGGTTGTTTTATTTACTTTCTTTGTGGTTTATACTTTAGCCATCATTTTTGGTTAATTTATAAACTGGCTGGATAGTATATGAACTATCCAAGATTCGCAGTTATTCTAGTGGAAACATGAATTTCTAGTAAAATAACCAGCCGCTTGGTTACTTTATATACCATCCAGCTAGTCTATACACTAGCTAAGTAAGTACTTTAACCGTAACATATACATATACAACGTGTCCTATAAAGTTCTCTACATATGGGAAACTTTTTTATTATCCGTTTATTAAAAAAAATATTCTTCATAAAAAGCTCTGAATTGCTCAAAAATCAAAATGCACTCGCAACATTCCAAAAATATCGGATAATATACAGGAGAGATCAAAAAATAATAATTTGACTAAAGAGTAAAGTACCCTTATTTTTGAAAATAATGAAAAATGTTATTCGGGAAAGTTATTCAGTATAAAAAGTTATGGACTATTATGAAATAACAGCCACCTATGATCAAATTTATTTTTCTAAATTACAAACGTGTTAATATCTAATAAAGAACTAAAATTATTTTAAATTAACTTAAATTTAAATTAGAGCACTTCCTAAACTATTGCCTCAAAATATCCACCTTTTCTCTCAATGCAAATTGCTGTTCTTGCTTTAAATTCACGAAACATAAATTTGATCATTTGGCTGTTATTTCATAATAGTCCATAACTTTTTATGCACAATACCATCTAATACATATCGAAAGATAAAAATCATTTGTGTTTTATTGGAGCTATCTGTGCTCTCATCAACTTGAATTGCCACAAAATTTGTCTGGTCAATTTCCTTTATTATATGTGTGTGTACAACAGCCAACATTGAATCTAAAATTTCGTTTTTAATTGTTTTTGATATTCCTTTGATTACTGTATTTTTTTCAATGTGCTCTTTAAATATTAAGTCTAGTTCAGAGACAAAATCTATAAGGCCACGAAAAATCCCAGGATTATTGGACATGTCACTTTCGTCATGACCGCGCAATGCAATTTCAAAGACTCCACAAAATTTTACACAATCAATTATTTTGTTTAAAATATACCTATTTTTAGAAACCGATTCATTAAAGTCGTGCACTGATTTGCGATACGCACTATCAAGTTGCTGTCTTATGTCTACACGTCCTAAACTGGCGTAACTCATTGAACAATTTATATGAGAAGCAGAAGAAGCATGCTTTTTAATTTTGTCTTTTAAATGTTTAATATCGGTTACTCCATTTTTAGCCCATATAGCATCATTTGAAAATAATAAGAACGGATAGCAAAAGAACGCATTTTTAACACTGCATCCACAAATCCAATCGCACAAATTGTACATCGATTCTTTAAAATATCTTTGGACATTTTTACCTTTATCCTTTGTTGTCTGCTTCAAATTCAGTTTTGGTTTCGGCCGTCCACTTTCCCTCTTTTCAAGCCGGCGTTCATAATTTAATGTTCCAGCTGACTTTAAGGCAAATATATCCTCAACAACACTCATCTTGTTTTGCTAAACACACAAAATTTCTCAACGATCAGAACTTCACAACGATCACAGTTCACATCCGCAACAATAAAGAAAGGTTTCCCGCCTGCTATCTAAGAAGAACTGAGATCCAGAGTCCAGAGAAAATATAACTGAATACTGTAGAACTAAACTCGATTCTGCGCAGTTGTAATCGGGACATTGACCACGTTGGAGCTATAGGAAGAAAAGGTGACTCTCACTTCCACTCAAGAATTCGCCATCTGCTGTCACTGTTCTTCTTTACATGCATTTCTCCATAAGCCATAAAAGCTGTGCAGGGTCAATTTGAATAATGTCCCGGCTTGCTAGCGAGCGCGCAGCGCGGCTTGACGCTTGGATATTTCTAGTATTGCTGAGAATGCAGACCGCTGAAGATTTTAAATTTGAGACTGTTGGACAAAAAATATTTTTATTAAAATTATGGTTTTGATTAGAATATTTTAGGAGGGTCATTGACCAATTGACCTTAAGGAGAAACCGCCACTGGTGCTCTACCTGCGAACTATACTTAGGCCGCCCAACAGACGGAGTGATCACCCTGCAATCATGAGCTCTAGGCAGGACCACTATCAATTTAGGACGACCGAACCGCAGTGATGCGCTTTCTTTGGACCCAACGAAGTCGCATCACTCCAATTCGTTCGTCATAAATTAATATTGGCCCCCCTAGAGCACGTTCTTGCAGGGTGATCACTCCGTCTGTTCGGCGGCCCAAGTATACCGCTTTATTGATGTTCGCCACCTGCGATCAGCATTGTTGTTACAATTCACCAACTGCGATCTGCGATTTCACCATTTGCGAACTACCTACCTGTCACATGTTTGCAAACCATGTTTTATACACTGAAATTGCCATGCAGTAACTGCAGTTCGTGTGATTGCCAAATAATGTGAACAGGCAATAGAGCAACTCCACTCAACTGTCAAATAATGTAAAGAAATGCGTGTGTGCGGGCAAACTTTCTATCGGCTCTCAATAAATGTAATATTATTGCGGGTTATCTCTCGAAATTTTATATAGTTTTTCATGTAGTTATTCAAGTATTTATGCGCTACATTTTGCCGTAATAATTAATCCTTTTAGTTGTGTAAAAATAGTGATTTGGCCATTTTTGTTGGTTCTATACTGAATTATTTCGTTCTCTAAAAACTCACTGCGGACGTTTTGTGCTTTCTTTTTGCTGCGGGTTTTTAGTGTCCGTGTCTATTTATTTTTGAAACATTATTCCAAAATGTCTTTTTGTCATTTTTGCAATGGGAAAACAAACAAAAGTAAAGCAGTTAAGTGTATCGATAAGAACTGTGTTACGGTATGTCATCAGGATTGTCTAGATGATAATGAAAATCCTGCAAAATGGCGATGTGATGACTGTGCCGAGCCATCCTCACAAAATTTAATGCGGGAAATGAAGAAGCTGATTGTCAGTAATAATGATTTAGTGGAGACTAATAAAGCCATGCAGAAGTCCTTGCAATTCTGTCACGATGCCGTAGAGGAAACTAATTCACTTGTTAAGAAATTAGATCAAAGGCTGGAAGACTGTCTCGTGCGAATTGATGGGGTTACTGAGAGATGTGTCATACTGGAAAGAGAAAACATCCAGTTAAAGAGTAACTTAAACGGCCTTCAGCAATATTCGAGATTGAATAATGTTGAAATAAGGGGTCTACCGGAAGCCAAGAATGAAAATGTTTTAAATACAATTGAAGCGGTCATTAGAAAAGGGGCCTAAAATTAGAATTACAAATTTTACAGGAGAAACAAAAAACTATTTCAACATCAAGTTTGAATGTCAGTCTTCATTCTAATAACATTACATCAAAGAATATATGCATGTGCTACAGGGGAGTTGATTAAACGATTAAAAAAAAAGTTTGATTTCATGAAAAACGCGATTGAATTTCAAATTTTTGGGCCCTTTTTCTCCCGAAAAAAAAATTGTGCTTTTATTTATGTATTTCACTAATAAAACAAGAAAAATATTTGCAAAACTTATTTATTACTTGCAAAACAAACGAAAATACAAACTAACAATGCAGTTTTCTTCATAAAAATACAATTAAACATATTAATCCTCTTCATTTTCTTCATGACGACAGGTGCCTTGCGTTGCTGACGCAAGGCTTTGGTAGAACCTTACTGCTTCATTTTTTCTTAAAAATGATGTTAGTTCCAAAAGGTTACTTAACTTATCTGCATTAATGGGCAAATCTTTGGTATATAACGGTTCCACGGGAATAGGAATACGTGCAATATTAGGCTTTAACATGCAAAATTTTTCTTTGCATAACCCACTTAACGTTGGTGAAACTTTCACGAACCTGTCATCGGATTTAAATTGAAAAGTTTTGTACTTCGTTATCTGAAATTTGACCTTTTTTTCAGTCACAGTTTTTTTAAAATATGGTTCTTGAAGTGTTGTAGAGAAATCTTTAATCATGTTTTGATTTACTTGTACCACTTTGAATTTAGATGAGATGATTTGAACCCAGTCGTCGGACAATTCGACTCTTTCCTCTTTTCTTTGCATCCTTTCAATGACGCCAAAATGACGATCACACGGCAGGAAACTATGACCGCGATAGGGAAAATGGTGTTTTATTTCCGAAAATCTGCCATTCAAAGCCAGAGCCTGCCAGAATTTTAGTACAGTTTGGTTTTGATTTTGACCCCTACATCCGTGCGTGAAAACGTAGAGCTTCCTAACACTTTCAGGAACAAACGCTTCTATGTAGTGGTTAATAACTGATACAACTTTCTTTGCATCCTCTTTTGGCAATATTTTCAGGCCAAGTATACATTATACTTTTAGAAGTTTTTCCTGAATATACTGACATAACATACAACCAAAGTTGCCTCTTGTAGAAGACGTCTGACGTTGGAATGTGTGGACATGGGATATTTTGCTTAAAATCAAAGCAGATTACCTCCATTTCCTCATCTGCTTTTGCTTTTTCTATTGATTCGGCCAGTTTCGTGTAAAATTGCTTGGCTCTTTGTTTGTGAACTTTCAGTTGAGTTTGGTGTTCAGTTTTTAGAGCCGTGTTGTTCTCCTTCTCAATCTTCGCTGTTAGTTCTTCACATGTGGCACACACGTCTGTTCTTGGACGACCAAAATGGTAGTTATAAGTATTTTTAAAATAATTTGCGTAAAACTTATATTTTACGTCGCATTTTAAGTTTTTCAAATCCAACTCATCATTCTTAGCTTCTGCTAATAAATCAGGATAGTACTTTTCCAGAAACAGTTCATACATTTTGAGAATGTTCAAGTTTGATGCTAGATATCTCAATCGTTCACCAGTAGGACCATAGTGTGATATATTGTACGGGAAACTCTGAATATGAGTGTCAATTTTTTCTATTAACTCAACACTTTTCTTATTTCCTCTGTTTAAGTGACGTCCACGTTTATCAGTAGGTGTTAGGGCTAATGCCTTTAGACTGCCAACACGTCTGATTCTTTTAACACCAATGCCATGCAAACTAGCGAATGCTTCTCTACAGACTGTTCTTATTTCGTCTCCAATATGTACCTGCATAATAAAGAATAAACGTTGATAATGCCTTGTGAATAACGAAAAATGAGGTATTACTTCATAATGAAAGTTGAGTTTTCGTTTCCCATTAGTCTTAGAAATTTTAGTAACTTTTATTAAGGTTTGCAAATAGATGTTTTGACAATCATTATTGCCCATTGTGTTAAAATTCTCAAGGAGTCGATTTGCAGCACCCGGGCTTATTGACGTCAAACACTTTCGCAAACAACTAAAAAAAAGATATAGCAGTGCATTTCGTATCAATCATACGTTTTTATCTACTCACCGGCACTTATTTCCAGTAATTCTGGCCGGTTTAGTTTCGCCTTTTCTAGTAACATAAGGCGATCCTTCAGCTTTTTGTCGTTTTGCTTTTACGTCCTTCCAATCACTCATATTTCTTTTTCTTTTCAGTTTGATTACACTGTCTTCTGCATTATCACCCATTTTTTTCAATCCACCAACAATCAAACTTTTAAAATATATTAATTTTGACGTTTACACATCATAAGCAGTGCAATAAACCATCATTTTTAATTAAAGGTTATGTTAAATTACAAAGACAGCATCATTTGCGTTAGGTAGACCTCGCCACTCTTCAGAAACGTCACAGATCGTCAAGGTTCTCTTCACCTTTCTTGCCTTAGAAAACTGTTCCTTCTTCAACCTCGAGATAAATTTAACAATCACCGCTCTTGGCTTCGAATTGGCTGAATTTCCCACACGGTGAACATTGTCAATATCCGATACAGAGAGATTAATTCCCAGAGCCAAACCAACTTTTAAAATTATTTTAAAATTATTTTAAAAGTTGGTTTGGCTCTGGGAATTAATCTCTCTGTATCGGATATTGACAATGTTCACCGTGTGGGAAATTCAGCCAATTCGAAGCCAAGAGCGGTGATTGTTAAATTTATCTCGAGGATGAAGAAGGAACAGTTTTCTAAGGCAAGAAAGGTGAAGAGAACCTTGACGATCGGTGACGTTTCTGAAGAGTGGCGAGGTCTACCTAACGCAAATGATGCTGTTTATGTGAATGACCATCTGACGAATGATAATAAGGTGTTATTTGCCAAGTGTCGCGAGTTTAAGAAGAGAGAGGGCTGTCAGTTCTTATGGTTGAATAATGCAAAAATTTTGATGCGGAAAAATGAAAATTCTAAAGTTTATGTTATTAATAGTGTCAATGATTTAAAAGATGTCCACTGATGTTCTTTCAAATGAAATATTTGCTTTTGTTTTGTACTCGTATGGGCATGTTATCTTGTATTCACTTATTACTTTGTTCAGTTTTAGTTGTTTTAAGTAATATCTCTTTCTTTTTCATATGTTTTCATTTACTTTGCTTTTTTTTTTCTTTAGATGAGCGAGTTGAGCATTTGTCATATTAATATTAGATCTATTGTGAATGGTTTTTTGGAACTGAAGGATCACATCTTAACTTGCGAATATGACATAGTCTGTGTAAGCGAGACTTGGCTGAGCAGTGGGATTGACTGTCGATTGGTCAATGTGCCTGGTTACATACTTGAAAGGAATGACAGGGGAAGCAGAGGAGGGGGTGTAGGTATTTATATAAAAGATTCACTTAATTATTCTAAAATCAACATTTCTCCTTCTCTGGGTCTTGAGCAACTTTGGGTTCGGATTTTTTTCGATACCGTTCGATACTGTTTTGGAGTTGTGTATAGGCCACCCAATGATAATTTAAACGAATTTATGTGTCATTTTGAGGAGACTTTGTCTTCTTTGCTTGTGTCATGTGATCATTTTATATGCACTGGGGATATTAATATTAACCTAATGGATCTGCATGGTGCTGGCACTGGGGGTTTTTTGTCTCTTTTGAATGATTTTGGGCTCCAGCAATTAATTACTGAACCTACACGTTACTCCTTGCACAGTATGTCACTTTTGGACGTAATTGTTTGTTCCGCTGAAACGCAAGTGATTGATTCCGGTGTCAAACATATTGGACAGCTTTTGACGGATCATGAGTTGATCTTCTGTAATTTAGCAGTTCCGAATTTAAAAAAAAACCTAAATATGTTCGTTTCAGAGATTTTAAAAATTTTAATTACAGCACCTTTTATAATGATATGTTAAGAATTCCCTTCGATGACATTTTAACTTTAAACATGGTTGATGACAAAGTGTCACTTCTAAATAATTTTTTGTTAGAGTTGTTTGATAAGCATGCACCTGTTAAAATGGCAAGGACTACTAAAAGACCAGCTCCATGGATGACTGATAACATCAGGTTCATGATGGGTTTGAGACAGAAAGCATTGCTTCGTTATAAAAAAACAAAAAATCCTATTCACTATGAGTTCTATAAGCAAATTAGAAACGTTATCAACAACGCCATTAAAAACGAAAAAAAAAGCATATTTAAACTTTAAACTTAGGGTTGGTGGTACTAGAACTTTGTGGAAGGAGCTGTCTAAGTTAAACGTCTATTCTTCTAAGACCCGCGTGGAAGTTCCTACACAACTTCAAAACCCCGATACTATAAATAATTATTTTTTAAACTCCATTGGGAACTTCCCTGCTGGAGATGCCGCTGCCGTAATAGATTTTTACGCTAATAACTTTAAATGCAATTTTTATAATAAGTTAAGTTTAGCTCTTGTTACTTCCGATTCTATCTATTCAATTCTACAATCTTTTAAAAGCAATGCTGTCGGGCCAGATCGGATTTCGTTAAAAATGCTGTTGACCTTTTGTCCGTATATCTTACCCTATTTAACGAATGTAATTAATTCATGTATTCTTGACTGCACGGTCCCTTCGCCTTGGAAACTATCTCATATAGTGCCTGTACCCAAGGTTGCTAGACCCAGTGAGTACAAAGACCTTCGGCCAATAAGTATACTGTCCACCTTGTCTAAGGTGCTTGAGAGAGTCATGCAGAGGCAGATGCAGGAGCATCTCGATCATTATAATGTGTTGCCGCAGTTTCAATCAGGTTTTAGGGCAAATTTCAGTTGTACCACGGCACTGAGTAATATTGTGGATGATATTTTGAGGGCAAATGATGATGGCTGCTCTACTGTGTTGGTACTGTTGGACTACTCAAAGGCTTTTGACTGTATTGACCATAATATTCTACTATCCATTCTGTCTTTCTCTGGTTTCGGCAATAATGCAATAAAATTAATTAAAAACTATTTGTCTGGTAGGAGACAATGTGTCAAACTTCATGATAAATTGTCCTTTGAAGGTGAATTGGATAGAGGAATACCTCAGGGTTCCATACTTGGGCCTCTTCTGTTTTCTTTGTACGTGTCTCAACTTCATTCTTGTGTTCAAGATTCTAATATTCATTGTTACGCCGATGACACCCAACTTTATTACTCATTCAAACCAGCAGATATAATTCATGCGAATTCAATTATTAATAGAGATTTACAATCTTTGGTCACGGCTTCGTTGAATCACAATCTAATTATAAATCCAGTTAAATCTACATTACTTCTATTTTGCAAACCTTCTATTCGTACTCAACAATTGTCACTATTCATAATATTAAAAGCGAAAAGGCACAACACTTGCAACGGGTGGGGATATCGGTCGCTCGGTCTCTTTTCAACTGGCGGAGATCGTATGGGTGAGGTCGTGCACTCGACCAGGTGTTTCTTTAACGCAAATAAGAAAATTGCATCGGCATAATTTCGATGGACGCTTGGATCTGCTGAGCGCTGTTATCGCAGTCGGAGTTCAACGTTACACGGGTAGGCATAGGTAGAATGGTTTTTTGTCGTATGCATTAAATTAAACGCAATTAATTATGGACAAAATGACATACAGGGCAGCGTACATGCGATATGAAAACCGCAGGAAAAAACCTAGGCAACTATCACCACTACGTAAAAGTCGTGGAGCGTAGCCCACGGGTCATCTAGTTAAATATTAAAGTTGGTGGAGTCAACCTTGCTTGCGTTCAAGAGGCACGTAACTTGGGAGTTATACTTGATACTGAGTTGCGCTTTAAAGCACATGTTTCAAATTGTATTAAAAAGTCTTTTGCTGCACTCAAGCTTATCTATGTGAATAAACATGTACTTTGCAAGGGTGTGATTCGGTTGTTGTGTGATTCCCTGGTGTTGTCACATTTCTCCTTCTGTGATGTAATTTATAACTTTTGTATTGACTGTATTACAAAACGTAGAATTCAGATGGTGCAAAATGCTTGTGCAAGAATGATATGTGGAATATGTAAATATGAGCATATCACATACAAATTAAAAGAGCTAAACTGGTTGAACATGGCCAATCGACGTCTATTGCATTCGTATTGTTTTTTTCATCGTATTATTTCTGCTCAATCTCCACCTTACCTGTATAACAAGATTCGATATAGAGGTGACGTTCATGATGTCAATATCAGACGTAGGTCACTGATTACACCTCCTTTTCACAGAACTGCGGCATATGAGAAATCATTCACATTTAATGTTAGCAAACTTTACAATGATATTCCTAGACAGCTCAAGGTATTGAATATTAATCAATTTAAATCAAAAATGTTTGCACAACTTCTACAACGGCAATAAATTTTCTTTTAAATGTGCATTTTCTTCGAGAGCAACCCTTTCATTTCTATTCACGTTTTATTCATGATTTTTGTGATATATGTAGATAAATGCAGCTGTGTATGAAGTGTTGCATACATTCATGTGTAATATATATTTGTATGTTCAGTGAATAAAGTTCAGTTCCACACCAACCGTCTTTTGATCAAGACGAATGATATGACATGGCGCTGCGAACGTGCGAACAATAACTCGATTCCGGTGTTTGGTGGTTGCAGAAAAATTCGAATAAATACAGATAATTTAAATTAAATAAATACGTGCAAGTTCAACAACAAATAAAATGGAAAAGAGTATTACTCCCAAAGACATTCTATACTAATAGACACCAAGATCCCATGTATTCGGCATACGTACCTTATTTCCAACATAAAAGACGTGCCTTTTTCTCTCCCACTTTTTCTACCTAAATTTGCCGTGTTAACGTCATCTCTCTTTGGGCAAAAAGTCAAAATTATTTTTTTGGCGTAGCGCGCTAATTAAATTGCATGACATTTAAACGTCAAATCGCCTTGTCATTTGAATTTTTATTTTTCGTACGGGAGAAGAAATTTTTATTACTGTCTACTGTTTATTGTTCTGTTTGTTGTTAAGTGTTTCTATTTTGTGTTTTTCTGAACTGGTACCTAGTTTAAGAAATGGTTTCATATTGTTGTGTTTGTGGAGCCAACTCGAAAGATGGTACCCTCTCATTTCACAAGTAAGTTTCTTCAACACATACCAAAATGTACTAAAATACGGCGATTGTCACATATAAGTAACATCGATTCTGACAAGAAGCACCCAAAATACATTTCATTTTAGACTTACTTACTTACTTACTCGCTTAATAATTTACTTCAGCAGCTTCCTACTTATTTTAAAATACCTACGCTACATATTAATTTCTAAGACCATTTTCAACATGCCTACAACTCGATGCTTACTCTCCTAAAAGATTTAATTTTCTCGTATCTAATTTGACAACTAGCACTGACAACTCGGAAACTTGTGAAATGAAGGTTACCCAGTGAATGTCATATTTGACTTTTTGCCTTAAGAAAGATGCAAAATCAATTTTTGCGTGCTCCAAACGAAAACAGAGAATATTTTCTTGTCGCACGCATGTTTTCAGCTATATTAAATTGCATCTTGGTATCTATAGAAATAGAATATCTTTGATTACTCCAATGGTAATGTCAGGTAATTTACCTGAAAACTGGAAACAATGGAAACAAAAATTCAAGAATTACATCATTGCCAGTGAAACTGATAAAAAATCCGAAGAAGTGCAATGTGCACAATTAGTACATTACCTGGGCGAAGACGCATTTTCCATCTACAATACCTTTAACATTCCGGAAAGTGAGAAAAATAAAATTCAAGTGTTATTCGACCATTTCGAAAATTACTTTGTTCCGAAGAAAAACCTAACTTACAAGAGGTATAAATTCGTGTGTTTAAGACAAAACAGCGAAACAATTGAACAATTTCTGAAAACATTGAAAATTGCTGCGAGACAGTGCGAATTTGGTGAGCTAACCGAAGATTTAGTTAAAACTATGTTAATTTGTGGAATAAAAGATGATTCTCTAAGAGAAAAATTACTACAATTTCAAGATAAAGATCTTCAAAAAGTGACGGAAGCTTGCATTATTTGGGAAAACACCAAGCGTCAAAATCAAGATATTACCAACGACAAAAGCAGAGTATACCAAGTAGCGAAAAAGGAAGCGAGACAGACAACGAATCCAGGTGGCCCAGATGTGCGACAGAAAAGACACGTGCGCGTGAAGCGGCAACCCTCAAAGGGTAAATTGCAAGAACGCGACGGCGGTTCTGAAGCTCAGACAAGGTCAGATAAACTCATAAATAATTGCAGAAATTGTGGCTATACTCATAAAATAAATAACTGTTATGCTTTTGGTAAAATTTGCAGCTGTTGCAAAAGATTAAATCACTTTGGTAACATGTGTCGAAGTAAAAATAAGCAGGTGCATGAAATAAATTCTTATTATACATTCCTAGTCCGGTCCTTATAGAACACATAATGCAGCAAGCATTTCTTGTGCGGTTACGTACACTATTTCAAAGCCAAAAAAGCAATGATTCATCCATTGCCCTCTCGCCGATACCCAGTCATTACGCATTTTAGTGTGGTACGTTACTGTTGTGTTAAGTGATAGTGAAAATGAAACGCCAAGCGGCCCGGAAATTAGCTACCCTACAACGAAAAATGAGGAAAATGGAGGAAATGCTGGAAGAGATATCGTCGGAATCATCAGCAAGTAAGTAATTTTTTTTTTGTCATAATGCTGTCGCAATATTAAGGGATTTTTCTCTCCAGATGAATCCGTACCTGAGGAGCCATCTGTAAGTAACAGGAGACGGAGGGTGCGTCGTATCAAATCTAGTGATTCAGAATCTGAACCTTCTAATGCACACCATAATCAGCAGTCTCAATTTGCCGATTTACTAGGCGCTGATCCTAAAATAGCAAAAACGTTGGGTGCGTCATTAAACACAGAACTAGAATCACGCTGGACAAGTTACCTGACAACGGGAGTGGAAAATGAGGTCAGACAAGCTGCAAAAACAAAATGGGCGACTCCAGAGAATTGCGTTGCATTAAATGCTCCAACTGTAAACCCAGAAGTACAAGAGCTATTATCAGAACAACAAAGGAGACTCGACGGGATTTTATCAGCTATACAAATGGACCTCGGTTCTGGCTTAGCAGCGTTAGGTAGTTCTATTGAGTTTATACTGTCCAATGCCAATGAACAGTTGAAAACCGATGTCATACCAAAGTTGGCAGATTGCGCAAAATTAATAACGCATTCGCACTTTTTGTTGTCAAAACACCGTCGCCACCAAATTTACCCAATCCTAAACCAATCAATGCGGAAGGTGGCCACAAGCGCGAAAGTGGAGTCTATGCTGTTTGGTATCGATTTCTCTGAAAGGTGCAAAGCAGCCCAGGCGATTAAGAAGTCCAGCTTAGAACTGAAGACTGTCGATAAGAGTAATTCGGAAGTGCCGCGTCGTCGTCAGAGTGCTTTTTTAGGATCAAAACCGCCTCCAAGCTCAAAATTCAAAATACGAAACTTCCAAGCCCCTCAGCAAAGAACTTATTTAAGAAGAGACCAAGAAGGGACCCGTCAGACACCGCGACAGAACTGGTATCACAATCGGATCAAGCAGCCAACGTCACATCGCAGGAATTAACGGTAAATATAGAAAGACGTTATGCAGGTCGTCTACGAAACTTTGCTCAGCAATGGAAACATATCACCAATGACCCTTTTATAATTAGGAGCATCATGGGATATCATATCCCCTTTTTAGAGATACCTTTTCAGGATAAACCCTTGGCAGCAAAATCCTTTTCTGCCCAAGAGGTTAGCAATTATAGAATAGAAATCGATCGTCTCCTAGAAATCGGGGCGATACAGAGATGTAAATATAAAACGGGACAGTTCATTTCACCATATTTCTTGGTCCCAAAACCTGATGGTACACATAGATTTGTTTTTAACTTAAAATGTTTAAATTCGTTCATATCGCCGCCTCATTTCAAGTTGGACGATCACCGAACAGTTAAAAATATTATCACCCCTAATGTAATGATGGCTACCCTTGATTTAAAGGAAGCTTACTTTGTAATACCGATACATAAATCCCATAGAAAGTTTTTACGGTTTATTTTCCTACATACGATGTATGAATTTACTTGTTTACCATTTGGAATTTGTACGGCACCGTTTCTTTTCACCAAGATTTTAAAACCTGCTGTACAACATTTGAGGTCCCTAGGTTATGTATCGGTAAATTATTTAGACGATTTCTTTTTGTTAGGACGCAACAAAGCCGAATGCGAAAAGAATGTTCAGGTTACTGTAACTTTCTTGCAGTCATTAGGGTTTATCGTAAACTATGCTAAAAGCTCTCTAGTTCCTAGTCAGGATTGTAAATTTCTGGGCTTCATGTTTAACAGTTATACAAGCACCATTTCATTACCAAATGATAAAGTACTAAAGACAGTTAAATTAATTGACTCTTTTTTACTCTTGCGATATTGTCGAATTAGAGACTTGGCAAAACTGATTGGCCATCTTATTTCTGTTTGTCCTGCAGTTAAGTATGGCTGGTTGTACACCAAGCGACTTGAGAGGCAAAAGTTTTTAGCTCTAAAACAAAATTCAGGTAGTTATGAGGGTAAAGTTTATCTTACAAGTAAAGTTAAACGCGATTTATATTGGTGGTTAAAAAAGGTTCCGGTAGCAAATGAAACCTTAAGGCCACGCACTTATACTACAGAAATTTATTCAGATGCTTCCGGCTCCGGTTGGGGTGTTTTTTGCAATGGGGAATCATCACATGGTTTTTGGACCTTTGAACAATCCAAAAAACATATTAACTATTTGGAGTTGCTAGCGGCCTTTATAGGATTGCGGTGCTTTGCAAAATCTGTTAAAAATTGCTCAGTTCTCATGAGAATTGATAACACCACTGCTATATCATATATTAATCGAATGGATGGAATAAAATACATAAATCTTACTAATTTAGCTAGGAAGATATGGCAGTGGTGTGAATCTAGAGAGATTTGGATCTTTGCTACTTACATAGAATCAGTAAAGAATGTAGAGGCAGATAGGGAGTCTAGGTCGCAGTCAATCGAGACGGAATACAGCTTACAATATCCTTATTATTCGGAAATATTCGATGCTCTTGGACCTTTTGACATTGATTTATTTGCATCCAAAATTAATGCAAAATGTAAAAATTACGTTTCGTGGAGAAGGGACCCCTTTTCTATAGCAGTAGACGCATTCACGTTAGACTGGTCAAAATTTCAGTTTTATGCATTTCCCCCCTTTCCGCTCATCACAAGAGTGTTACAAAAAATAACTGCTGACAAAGGGGAGGGGGTCGTAGTAGTGCCTTTATGGAAAACACAGACCTGGTACCCAATATTTGTAAAATTAGCAGTTTCTGATTACGTGATATTAAAACCTAATAAACGTCTTTTATTGTCCCCACTTAGACAAGAGCATCCGCTGTGGCGATCACTTACCCTGGTGGCAGCGAGATTGTCAGGGAAGCATACAGAAATCGAGGCATACCAGAACACTCCATAGAAATCCTAATTGCGTCACTGAGTAAAAACACGCTATCGCAATATAACACGGTTTACTCCAAATGGTGGCAGTTTGGACGGGACAAGGGCGTTGATGTATATAACCCAAATAGTAATAATGTTATACAATTTTTAAAAAAAGAGTATAATCGGGGAGCTAGTTACTCTACAATGAACTGCTTTAGATCGGCAATAAATTTAATAATCTCCAGTAAAGTAGACGAACGGTTGATAAGTCGGTTCTTAAAAGGTGTTTTTAAGCTAAGGCCAAGCTTCCCTAAATATAACTTCACGTGGGATCCTCAAGTAGTATTAAATTATATATCCACGTTGTATCCTTTAGACTCTTTGTCCTTACAACTACTTTCTTTTCGATTAGTGGGATTACTAGCTCTCTGTACTTCACACAGAATACAAACGTTATCCAAGATTTGTATAGATAACATAAAAAGTATTAACAATAGACTAGAAATATTACTCCCAGTAATACTAAAGACATCCACACCGACAGGGAATCAACCAAAAATAGTGTTACCGTTTTTTGAAAACAAACCAGCAGTGTGTGTTGCATCAACAATAATGTATTATATTCAGAAAACCGTAGCATTAAGGAAAAAGACACCTGAATTGATTTTGACACATAAAAAACCGCACCATGCGGCATCCACACAAACAATTTCTCGGTGGATTAAAACAAAAGTGGTGTAGATACTCAAACTTTCTCAGCTCAAAGTACTAGACATGCTTCTTCCTCAGCTGCTCTGAGAGCTGGAATGGACATTGAGACCATACGACAATCAGTTGGATGGTCACAAAATTCAGATGTTTTTTTCAAGTTTTACAATAGACCACTACAGCCTCCGGTTCAGAGGTTGTTTGCGGAAAAAATTATAAATGGACATTAGCATAAGATTATAATTATGAATGTAGGATTTATGTATGTTCGATTTGATTGAATATAAAAATAAATTTTTTTGTTACTTTGGGGACATCGCATGTTACTTTAAACAACTGCATTATGTGTTCTATAAGGACCGGACTAGGAATGTATAATTGAAGATTAAACGACTTACCTGTAAGGAGGTTCAATCGTAATTATACGACTAGTCCGGTCCGCATAGAACACCACCCCCCCTTCCCAAATATGGCTCCCTTTCTTGCGATGTCAAGTACTAAAACGCGTAATGACTGGGTATCGGCGAGAGGGCAATGGATGAATCATTGCTTTTTTGGCTTTGAAATAGTGTACGTAACCGCACAAGAAATGCTTGCTGCATTATGTGTTCTATGCGGACCGGACTAGTCGTATAATTACGATTGAACCTCCTTACAGGTAAGTCGTTTAATCTTCAATTCTAGCAGTGTTCCTGATAGAAATTTACAAATAGATTCTGTGTATTCTACACGTCAAAAAATTAATGCAATAACAAATTTAAATACAAAAGCTTGGTTTGTTGATTTAATTATCAATAAAATTTCTTCACCTTTTAAAAGAGTAGGAGAGATAGGATGGTAGGACACCTTCTAAGACACGAAGGAATAGTTCGTGACATACTAGAGTCAGGGATAGGAATAAAAAGAGGTAGGGGTAGGCCCAGATTAGGCTACTGCTCTCAAATAGTTAGGGATGTAGGATGTTCTACTTTTAGGGAAATGCGTAGGTTAGCTCAGGATAGAAAAGAATGGAGGTACGCGTCCAACCAGTCTTCGGACTGAGAACCTTATGATGACCTTTTAAAATTGATACAGGTGCAGAAGTCGATATAATAAATGTAAATAAAATAAAATTTCACAAATTAAATACAATTAAAATAATTGCCTGCAATGAAAAATTATATGATTATAATAATAGCGAAATACAGCTGTTAGGTAAATGCATGTTAGATGTTATATACAAAAATGCCAATTACAATGTAACTTTTTATGTGGTCGATGGAAATCATCAATCTTTAATCAGTTACTCAACTGCCAAAGAAATGGGTTTGATACATAATGTTGAAAATTTAACTCAAACAAATTACAATAATTATTCTTGGATAATAAAAAAGTTCGAAAAAGTTTTCAATGGAATTGGAAAAATTGGGGAGCCTTATAAGTTAGAATTGACTGAAGATGCCCAACCAGTTAGACATCCTATAAGAAAAATTCCGTTCGCTCTAGAAGAACAATTCAAAGATACCCTATCCAATTTAGAAAAAAATGACATTATTGAAAGGGTTTATGAAAGTACAGAATGGCTGAATTCCTTTGTCATAGTGCGCAAACCCAAAGGAGGTTTACGTATCTGCCTAGATCCTAGAGATCTAAACAAGGTAATCAAACGAAGAAATTTCAGAACTCCGACGATGGACGATATAAGTGCGAAATTGAGAAGTGCAAAATTCTTTACTACTTTAGACGCGAGGAGTGGATTCTGGAATATTCCTCTAGACTACGAAAGTAGTAAACTATGTACATTTGGAACTCCCTATGGCAGATATAAATTCAAACGTCTTCCATTTGGTATAGTAACTGCAAGCGAAGTTTTCCAGGAAAAATTCAAACAAATTTTCGATTTAGAAGGGGTAGAGTTGTATATAGACGATATCTTAATACACGGTGCCACAAAGGAAGAACACGATCAAAGACTAATCAAAGTTTTTGAAAAGGCATTAAAAGAAAATGTTAAATTCAATTTGGAAAAATGTCAATTTGGTGTCCAAAAAATTAACTACTTGGGACATGTTTTCACAGATAAAGGTGTCATAATTGACGAAGATAAAATAAGAGCAATTGCTGAAATGCCAATTCCAAATACTAAACAAGAATTACAGAGATTTTTAGGCATGATAACTTATGTTGCAAAATTCGTCGATAATCTTTCTGAAAAAACAAGTCTACTGCGAGAATTACTAAAAGAAAGAAATGCATTTGTCTGGAACGAGAAATATACTCAAGCGTACAATGATCTTAAATACTTGCTAATGAATACACCATGTTTAAAATATTACGATCCGAAAAAAGAAGTAACCATATCGGTTGATGCATCAAAAGCAGGGCTGGGTGCTGTGCTAATGCAAGAAGGAAGTCCTTGTGCGTATGCCTCTAAGGCAATGACAACTACGCAACAAAAATATGCACAGATTGAAAAAGAGTTACTTGCCATATGCTTTGGGGTGGAAAAATTCGACCAATACATTTGTGAGAAGAAGACGCTCATTGAAACGGATCACAAACCTTTGGTACCAATTTTTAAAAAGAAACTACATGACTGTCCAGCGAGATTACAGAGAATGCTTCTCAAATTACAAAAATATGATCTGGAAGTGAAGTTTAAACCTGGAAGAGAACTAATAATTGCGGATACTTTATCCAGAGCAAACTTAAAAGATGAATATCAAGATAACATGGACTTGGAATTACAAATTTGTAGTGTGATAAACAAAATAGACATTTCAGATGAGAGACTAAAACAACTACAAGAAGAAACTGAAGATGATCCTGATTTTAACATAATTAAAAATTACATTGAAAATGGATGGCCTAATAATAAGAAACAAATACCTGATTCGATTAAATGCTTTCAAAAATTCAAAAATGAAATTACACAAGAGTAGTTAGAAAATGAGAGCCTCAGGCCAGGCCATCGAGTTCTCCAGGTGCCATCGAGTTCTTCGGCAGTGACCTTGAAAGAGACCAGAGGCTGCTGAAGGAGTCGTTGCGTCATCCGAAGAAGTGTCTTCAGCAGCGGCATCTGCAGCAGCCTCTGGTGTCTGTCAAGGTCATTGCTGAAGAAGTGTGCATGTCTTCAGCAGCGTCTGGTGTCTTTCAAGGTCATTGCCGAAGAAGTGGGCATGTCTTCAGCAGCGTCTGGTGTCTTTCAAGGTCATTGCCGAAGAAGTGGTCTTCAGCAGCGGCCAGGCGCATGCGCCGGGGCTATTCCTCAGATCAGTCCATCGAGTTCTCCATCCACTTCAAGTGGGCGTGTCTGCAGCAGCCTCTGGTCATTGCCGAAGAAGTGTGCATGTCTTCAGCAGCCTCTGGTGTCTTTCAAGGCCATTGCCGAAGAGTGCACACCCAAGCCGCCATTTTGTGGTCTTTGGCTGTGGGTCAGGCGCCTGCGCCGGGGCTGTCGCGTACAAAGCGCGTGTTGCTCATTGTTCAGGCCAGTCCATCCTGGCCCCATCAATGACTAGAGGCTGCTGAAGGAGTCATGTCTTCAGCAACGGTGTCTTTGGGGCCTTTGGCCGTGGCTCAGGCGCATGCGCCGGGGTTTTCGCAAACGTTCTGGAAATGACGCCGACCGGGATTCGAACCCGGGTCCCCACGCACCGGAGCCCTCGCTCCAACCAACTGAGCTAATCGGCGGCCCACAAGCCCGTCTTTCAAATCATCCGTATATACTTATGATTGTAAACAGAAGTTACAGAATTAATATTTATTTTCTCGGAAATTTACAATTGTTTATACTAAATTAATATTGATATTAAAGTTTAAGAAAAAAGCACGTTCGCCGCCGATAAGAGATGTTATAATTGTTTTTATTATGGGTAAAAATCCTTTCAACTCGCCGACAGGATTATGTTTGTTTAGGTTTGCTCCCACGTTCTGTATATGCACATACTACGTTGTAGACACTACAAGGTGACCCGTTTATTTGTTTGTATTATTACAATAAATTAACATTCTAGAACATTCGTCAGTTTGTTTATTTTGATACGTACTATGTTTTGAAATTACTTGTTATCTTAATGCGTTTCGGACACGTGTGGGAACCATCTGGTGAGTGCTGGAAGTACTAATTGAGTGTCGGTAATATAGAACACATGTAGATTTCTGTTACGCTTACTGGAAAGTGCAAATTGAATGTCGGTAATATAGAACGCATGTAGATTAGGGCCCACTGCACACGCTCCCTTGCCCCGCCCACTTAGGTCATGGAGGGTATCAAATTAACCAGCTCGATGAGACAAATAGGAATCTATAGTTATTCTCCTACTTCAGAATTCTCATCAGATGTCTGTCTGTCTGTCTGTCTGTCTGTCTGTCTGTCTGTCTGTCTGTCTGTCTGTCTGTCTGTCTGTGTCTGTCTGTCTGTGTCTGTCTGTCTGTCTGTGTCTGTCTGTCTGTGTCTGTCTGTGTCTGTCTGTCTGTGTCTGTCTGTCTGTGCCTGTCTGTCTGTGTCTGTCTGTCTGTCTGCCTGCCTGCCTGCCTGTCTGTCTATCTGTCTGTCTGTTACATCAGCCGTTCGTGTCAACAACAACATTCAATGCCAATGACGAAATTCGCATACCAATCCACCAACAAGACGTTTACGTACTGCCGCATCTAAGCTGCATCTACATAGAGGGGTTTTTCCTCTTTCTATTCTTGCTTGTGTCATCAGCCATAGTGTTTGCGAACAGAGCTGTCTGTGTCAACAGCTGTGTCAACAGCTGTCTGGGTCAACAGCTGTCTGGTGTCAACAGACAGCTTGTCATTCGCATACCAATCCACCAACAAGACGTTTACGTACTGCCGCATCTAAGCTGCATCTACATAGAGGGGTTTTTCCTCTTTCTATTCTTGCTTGTGTCATCAGCCATGGTGTTTGCGAATAGAGCTGTCTGTGTCAACAGACAGCTGTGTCAACAGCTGTCTGGGTCAACAGCTGTCTGGTGTCAACAGACAGCTTGTTTATAATTTATTATATTAAAATACATTTTGTCAATTAAAATAATATAATACTGTTCATAATATGATTTGATAATATTATATTAAAATACATTTTATTCATTAAAATAATAAAATAGTGTAATCAAACTCGTGACGCTGCTTATACATCGTTGGCTGCAACAAGAGAAAAATCATAGTTACGAAATTATACTAGTAAACAAACAAACGAACGAACGAACGAACGAACGAACGAACGAACGAACGAACGAACGAACGAACGAACGAACGAACGAACGAACGAACGAACGAACGAACGAACGAACAAACGAACAAACAAACGGACAAACAAACGGAGGGACAAACAAAGAAATAACTTCATTCATTATAAACAAACAAACAAACAAACAAACAAACAAACAAACGGACAAACAAACGGACAGACAAACAAACAAACAAACAAACAAACAAACAAACAAACAAACGGGCGGACAAACAAAGAAATAACTTCATTCATTATAAAAACAATTAATTTTCCAATACTAAAATTGTGAATCACAAAATCGGCAATTTTCCACTACTAAAATTGGGAAGTCCAAAATCCACACTTTTTATCTACTATCACTGCATATTAAAAAATCTAAATACTTTACTTACGATTTACAATATTGACCCAAATGACCACAAGTTCACTGCACAATTCCAACAAAATTATCTTGGTTTCTTTCTCCATGAATAGTCCAGAAAATAAAACATTTTCGGTTTCCGTTGCCATGTGCGATACATTTCCGCACATAATCATTTTGGGTTGGTTCTAAAGATATAAAATAGTTTACAATTATGGAACAGATACGTGAGCTTTTTAACTACATATAATGAAATTATTATGAATGAGTTTTAGTAACAGAATGCTTGAACAATAAAAGAAATGATTACTGCAAATGGACTTACTTTTAAATTTTCCGGTAAATTTTGGAGGATAAAATGGTACAATAAAATATCTCCAACATCATCTTGGCCAATTACAACATCCATATTGGGAAACTAACTTTTACCGCACCTATTCCGTGGGAACCAACTGAACTATTGAAGTGATTACTAAATAATAATTCTCGCAATTATATTCGTTCTATTTATCTCGCAGCTTTTGCCGAGCTTGCAAAATTTTGGTAACATGCAGAAGTTATCAAAAACAACAATCAATCGAGTGTTTATGTTTCTGGCGGTGGCCTTCAAACTTTTTATGTTCTAGAATGATTTTATTATAATAATACAAACAACAGGGTATAAAATAATCTCGATCATCTTGTAGAGTTTGCGACATATTAAGTGCACATGTACTTATTAGCATGCAGAATGTGGGAGTCAAACCAAACAAATATACATTTCCTGTCGGCAAAGTTGAAAGGTTTTTCTAGAACGTTCTTAGCTATTAATATTTCATCATAATAAAAACAATAAATCATAACATCTCTTATCGACTTCGAATCTATTGTTTCTTTCTCAAACTTTGATAACAATATTTATTTGGTGTAAACAATTACAAACGTTGGAATTTCCGAGAAAAAACATTAATTCTGCAACATCTGCGTACTATTGCATCAGCATTTCCAGAACATTCTTCCATTGCGCAACAATGAGCAACACGCGCACTTTTTAAGCCCCGGCGCAGGCGCCTGAGCCACAACCAAAGGCCCCAAAGACACCAGAGGCCCTTCTTCAGCAGCCTCTGGTCATTGCCGAAGAACTGGGTGGACTGACCTGAGGAATAGCCCCGGCGCATGCGCCTGGCCGCTGCTGAAGACCACTTCTTCGGCAATGACCTTGAAAGACACCAGACGCTGCTGAAGACATGCCCACTTCTTCGGCAATGACCTTGAAAGACACCAGACGCTGCTGAAGACATGCACACTTCTTCAGCAATGACCTTGAAAGACACCAGAGGCTGCTGCAGATGCCGCTGCTGAAGACACTTCTTCGGATGACGCAACGACTCCTTCAACAGCCTCTGGTCTCTTTCAAGGTCACTGCCGAAGAACTCGATGGCACCTGGAGAACTCGATGGCCTGGCCTGAGGCTCTCATTTTCTAACTACTCACAAGGTCAAAAATTACTTTTCAAGGGTAATAAAATTCTAATTCCTACCAAAATGAGATCTACAGTTTTGAATGCTATTCATCAAGGGCACTTTGGTATAAATAAATGCATCCAAAGAATAGTCAAATTGAAAATTTAGTGAATAAATGCGAAGCTTGTCAAAAATACGGAAATTCAAATGCAAAAGAACCTTTAATACCGCATGAAATCAAGTACTTACCTTGGTATAAAGTAGCAGTGCCGTACCTAGGCATGCTGGCGCCTGTGGCATATCCCTCCCCCCCAACCCAATAAAAAGACAGAAATTTTAAACTTTTTTGTAAAAGAATACAAAATAAACAATTTTCTATTAAATAAAAAGATAAAAACGATAAATACGATAAACAGATTCAAGAACAAATAAAATAGTAACTGAAAATATATTCTATCAACAAAGCAAAACACGCCGTTTAGCACAGCATTGTCCACATCCACATGTTTCTTTAATAATAATGCACCGTATGAGGACCAACTCAAATCACCACTGTTACAAAGTTCCGGTCGCAGTAGAAGCCTATTTGCCGAGCTAACGAGCTATTACAATTTTTTCCAAAATAACAGTGCGCTCCTAGAACTCGTGCGCCTGTGGCAAATGCCACCTTTGCCACGCCCTAGTTACGGCACTGTAAAGTAGGTATGGATATTTACGAATTACACAATAAATCATTTTTAATCGTTGTTGATTATTATTCTAAATTTGCTGAAATAATTGACTTACAAAATGATACAACTACAACAAATGTAATTCAAGCACTAAAGTCTATATTTGCTAGACACGGAATACCTGCAATTATAATATCTGATTGCGGAACACAATTAAATAGCTTACAAATTACTCAGTTTGCAAATGAATGGAAATTCAAGATTGTTCATTCATCACCAAATCACCAACAATGCAATGGGATGGCGGAAAGAACAATAGGTACGATAAAGAAAATCTTAAAGAAAACTATAGAAGAAAATGGTGACATTCATTTAGCAATGTTGTCATACAGAAATACACCAATACTTAATTCCTATACACCATCAGAAGTTTTGATGTCCAGAATACTAAGAGATGAAGTACCGAGAACAGAAAAAATGCTACAATCAAAATTAATTGACAAAAGACATTATATACGAAAATTAAATGAGGCAAAAGAGAAATATAAATTCTACTATGATAAAAAAACGACAGAAAGAGAAGAATTTCAAGAAGGTGATATAATTTATTATCAGGAGAAACCAAGATCTGCGTGGAAGAAAGGAGAGATAATTGAAAAAGAAAAAGATAGAACTTACAAAATTTTAACGGAAAAAGGAGGGATGATGAGAAGAAATAAAATAATGCTGAAAAGGAGATTTGAAAATTCAAATGGCAACAAAGGGTATAACGAAATAGATATATTCCAAGAGGATAATCCGATATATAATCAAACATACCTAAATTGCAAAATGAACCGGCACGTTCTATTCAGAATAACTTTCAAACTAGATCCGGCAGAGTAATTGTTAAACCAAAAAGATTTGATGATTATGTCGAATAATGTTTATTCTGAAGTAAAATAAGTATTTGTGTTAATCTTAATAATAAGTACTTTTCAATTAACTATCATAGTTTTTAATTGTACATTAATAGATTGCTATATATTTGACATTTAAGTTTAATCAAAAAAAGGGAGATGTGATATATGTAGATAAATGCAGCTGTGTATGAAGTGTTGCATACATTCATGTGTAATATATATTTGTATGTTCAGTGAATAAAGTTCAGTTCCACACCAACCGTCTTTTGATCAAGACGAATGATATGACAATTTTGTTCAATATTATTATTATAATTATTATTTCATGCGTCCATTTAGTTATAGTACCTATGTGTACTTGTTATTGTTAATTTTGCTTTTTTTTCATTCTTCTTATGCTCGGTTAAGTGGAAGAGCATCTGTGCAATTTTCTTTTTGCATGAGATGAACTTCGCCGTTTGGTATTATTTCTTTTTTTATTTGTTTTGTATAATTTTTGTATATAAATATTATATATAATATTTTTGTATGTAAATGCCAATAAAGATTATTATTATTATTATTAAATAGCTTACACCACCCCATTGGGGTCCATACAAAACCAATGTGCCATTTTGTTTACATTGTGAATGTTATGATTTTAGTAAGTTTTGGAGTAAAAAATACGAATAGTTTTAGCTAAAGGGTATTTTTTTAGAGGTATAGAACTTTAAAATGAAATAAAAATACATTAAATCATGCTAACGGCCACCTCCGTGAAAACAGCAGACAAAGATAGCAGCTAAATTTTACGAGAACGCTCGATCACCTTAGACCCATGATACATAGTATCTTGCCTTAGACCTAACCAGAAGCATAGATTGCTGGAGAGCAGTTCGCTCTGTCCACCTCTTAGAGCTGTGTTAACTCTCATCGGTACCTAATTCACGTTCGACCGTTTCCACCAAAGAAAAAAACTCCTAGAAAATAAAATGCCAACCCCTCCAATAAACGTAAATAATGCATTACTTCCAAAAATGACTACTTGCCTATACGATTTCGATGAAACGTTGCAGATGGTGTGGGAGAATTATTTACTTATTTTTAAAACGAACGCGAGCTCTGTAAAGTTTTTAGTTTTAGTTTTATTTCCCAAAATAAACAATTTATACTAATATTTAAACAATATCCAAGAATACAAATTAATAAAAAATAAATTAAAATTAACAAAAGGAAATAATGCTTATAATGTCGTTTACATATATAAAGTAAATAAAACTGGCCCCCACAGGCTACCCTGCTGAACTACACAATGCAACTGTCGTTGCTCTGAATACGATTTTGTCACAAAATTCTGCATAATGCTATCCACAGAAACATATTGTTTACGCTCAGAAACATAAGACTCAAACCATTTCAGAGGTATGCCTCTTATACCACAACACCGTATCCTCTCCAGCAGCAGTCCATGGTCATCACAGTCAAAAGCCTTTGACAAATCGCAGAGAACGCAAGCAACAAATTCTTTGCGATCCAGATGGTCCAGCAATCTGAAAGTTGCAAGAGAGGTGTTAGATCCTTTTCTAAACCCAAACTGATCCGAACTGATGAGTCTGTACTTATCCAGATAATTTGTAAGTTGTTCCAGTACAACGGATTCAAGAATCTTTGAGAAAGATGACAGTATCTATACTAATGGGTCTATAGTTGGTCATATTTTGTTTATCATCTTTCTTATGGAGTGGTTTCACTCTGGCCAGCTTATAGGTAGGTATCTGGAAAATATCCATTGATCAGTGAGAGATTATATATATGGCACAGAGGTTTACACAAAGCGTGACTGTTCTCTTTGATAACTGTAATAGGGATATCATCTGGACCAGAGGACTTCTTAGGTCTGAGTCTAACAATGTGGCGCAAAACATCCGCCTCCAAGAATGGACCAAAGTAAAACTAATTTACGTTGTTGCAAGTATTACACGTCAAACCCTGCGCCTGTACAGAGGGACCCTGCAAGTTTAAGTTTCTTGTTGTATTGACAAAAAAGTTGTTAAATTTGTTAGCTACATCCGCTGGATCAGCAATGAGCTGATCATTTATATTCAATCTTAACTCATTGTTAGAACTGCTCCTCGCCCCTCCGAAACCTTGCTTTATCAGATTCCAAGTGGCGGTCACCTTATTTGTGCTCATCATAAGGTTCTCAGTCCGAAGACTGGTTGGACGCGTACCTCCATTCTTTTCTATCCTGAGCTAACCTACGCATTTCCCTAAAAGTAGAACATCCTACATCCCTAACTATTTGAGAGCAGTAGTCTAATCTAGGCCTACCCCTACCTCTTTTTATTCCTATCTCTGACTCTAGTATGTCACGAACTATTCCTTCGTGTCTTAGAAGGTGTCCTACCATCCTGTCTCTCCTACTCTTTATTGTTTTCCATACCTTTCGCTTTTCCCCAACTCTTTCTAATACTTCCCTATTGCTAACCTTATCTATCCACGGTATCTTCATCATGCGTCTGTAGCACCACATTTCAAACGCTTCTACTCTTTTTCTATCCGCTTCTCCTATTGTCCAAGTTTCGCACCCGTATAATGCCGTACTCCATACATACGACGTTAAGAGTCTCTTCCTAGTCTCTATATTAACCGTTCTCGAGCATAACAGTTGTTTCTTTTTGTTAAACGCAACTCGGCCCTGCGCCATTCTTTGTTTTATATCTTTAGTGCTCCTACCGTCTTGAGTTATTTTACTTCCTAAGTAGCAGAAATCCGCGACCTCCTCTATCTTCTCATTTCCAATTTGTATTTCCATTTTAGTTCTATTTTCACATCCCCTACATACCAAAATTTTAGTTTTCTTTTTATTGATTTTCATGCCGAAGCCCTGTGTCAAAACTGCTTCCATTTCATTCAGAGCCGCTCCTAATTCTTCTTTGCTAGATGCTAACACTGCTATATCATCCGCAAATCTGAGCATGTTAATAGTTTGGCCCTGTACATTGATCCCTGAGGCTGTTCTTTCCTTAACAATATTAATCGCATCTTCGATATATAAGTTGAAAACTAGAGGTGACAATGCACATCCCTGTCTCACTCCCTTCCGGATATCTACTTCCCTTTGTTCCTGCTCACATTCTATAACTGCCTTTTGCTCTTTGTAGAGATTATGTATTATTCTTCTGTCCCTGTATTTCATCCCTACCTTTCTCAGCACTTCGAACATCTTCCCCCATTTTACGTTGTCGAAGGCTTTTTCTAAATCTACAAATCCTATATAGACGCTCTTTCTCTTTTCTATCGTTTTTTCTATAATTACTCGTAAAGCTAGAATGGCCTCGCGCGTTCCTCTATTTCGTCTAAATCCGAACTGATCTTCTCCTAATATTTCTTCCGCCTTTTTCTCCATCCTTCTTTGCACAATTCTAGTTAAAATTTTTGACGCATGGGAAGTTAAACTGATAGTTCTAAAATTTTCGCATCTATCCGCGCCTTTTCTTTTTGGCAAAGCTACTATGATGTTCCGTTTGTAATCTTCTGGAATCTCGCCTGTCAGGTATATGCGACTAACTAGTTTAAATAAACGATCTATTACCTCTTGACCTGCGCACTTTAAGATTTCTGCCTGCAAGCCATCTATACCTGGTGCTTTATTATTCCTTAAACTTTTTAGTGCTATCTCAAACTCTTCTCTCATTATAGGACTCCCTAGGTTATCCCCCTCTACACTGCTTTCGCTTTCTAATATATCTTGCACTTCCTGTCCCGCATATAAGTTTCCTAAATATTCTTTCCACCTATCTGCCTTCTCCCCACTTCCGATTAGGATATCTCCTGCCTCATTTCTAATGTTTTTGGTACTAGATCCAATTTCTCTAAAATTTCTCCTAATTATTTTATATGCTTCATCAGTCTTTCCTACTTCGAATTTATCTTCCACTTCTTTGCATTTATTATCGATCCATTGCTCTTTCGCTTTCCTACATTCCCGAATAATTTCCCACTTGATCGCCTTATATCTTTGTTTCCCTGTTTCATCTAACCTATTTTTATATTTTCGCCTTTCCTCTATTAGACTCACAATATGTTTTGTTATCCAGGGTTTCCTACTTTCATTCTGTTTATGACCCAAAATATCCCTAGCTGAGGAAACTAAACTATTTTTAATGCAATTCCATTCTGCCTCTATGTCCCTAACAATATTTCCACCCGTGCCCTTTAGTGCTTCGTTTGTCTTTTTCTCGAACTTATTGCGCATATCATCATCTTTTAGTTTCTCTGGGTCAAGATACCTTCTTCCGCTTCGTTTTTTCAAAATCTTAAATTTAAGATTGGCTTTCATAACGACTATGTTGTGATCACTATCTATATCTGCTCCTGGATAACTTCTACAATCCCTAACTTGATTTCTAAATCTTTGCCTAACGAGAATGTAATCTATTTGATATCTCCCTAAGTCTCCTGGCATCTTCCACGTATAGCATCTCCTAACATGATGGTGAAATAGAGTGTTCGCGACCGTTAAGTTATGTTTATCGCAGAACTCTATCAGTCTAACTCCCCTATCGTTCCTACTGCCTAATCCAAAGGGGCCAACTATTCCGCCCTCTCGCCCTGTGCCTACGACTGCATTGAAATCTCCTGTAATTATTAAATTTTCGTGCCCTCTCACAAAATCTAGCACATATTCAATATCACTATAAACTGCCTCTACGGCCTCATCACTGTAGTTAGAAGTGGGCATATATACCTGTATTATTACTGTTTTTACAGGTTTCGAATCTAACCTAACCATAACTACCCTGTCACTTTGCTGTAAGAAATTTTCTACACTCTGTCCTACTTTTTTCCGCATAACAATTCCTACTCCCGAATTTCCTCCTACAGATCCTGTGTGTATTACTCTAAAATCTCCGCTCCAGAAGTCTCCAGCTTCTGGCCATCGCACTTCACTGATACCTACTACGTCTAATGCTAACCTATCCATCTCAATTTTCAAATTCTCTAACTTCCCTACTTGTTTCATGCTTCTAACATTCCACGCTCCGACTCGTGAGATGTTACACTTATCATTTCTGATGACTCCCCCCGAAGCAGTCCCCGCCCGGAGATCCGAATGTGGGACTATTTTACCTCCGGAATATTTTACTCCAGAAGGTGCCATCATCATAAGTTAAAGCACGCTGTACTAGGGATAAAATAATGTGGTGGTTTCCCGTTGCCTTCCACATCGCAGTAGTGTGTATCACAGTGCCATTCCAACCCTCACGATCTCTGCCACTATGATTACTGAAAGAGCTGCTGCCCCCTTCCAGGGACTTGATTTAGTCTGGCTTCTCAAATAAAAACCCCTCCAATATGGTTAAACCTATGGTTCGGCTCTTTATATCATTGAAGCGCGCAAGCCATCCCACCCGTCCCAGTATTACTAGAACTGCGTCAAGGTACAAGTCCTTTGGGATAGTTTATTTGTGCTAGAAAGTATATAATTTTGATTTGCTAATTGTTTTGCTTTTTGAATTACTTTCTTCAGTACTATTGCGTACCGCTTGACGTATTCCGCTAGTCGTACATCATTTTTAAAAAGCGACTTCAAATACAACAATGACCTTTTCTGCCCTCCTAAGCAAGACACCCGTATGTGAAAAAAAATCAAAATCGAGAGTATAGTATATAGGAGCTTCAAACACATTATAATATATATTTCCTAAGCCAAAACCTCGTATTTTTACTCTAAGTGCCAAATTTTGAACCTTCTAAAACACGTATAGGTATAAATGTGACCTATTTCCTAAGCAGAAGAGCCGTATTTAAATTTTACAAAGATGAAACCCCGCATTTAATTGCAAATACGGTGATTTTCCTTAGATACTTTTACACATATGGTAATCTTGCTTAGGAAATCTTAGTTGCGCGTGCACATACGAGTTTTTTACCTAGTAAACAGTAGACGAACGCGGGAGAATATTTAGATGGTGCGGGGTTTGGCATTAGATAATACAGTACCCAAGTGAAGATTATAAAATAAACAGCAGCCCTGCAAAACGATTAGCTTATTTGGCAAATAAAAAGAACGAACCTACGTCTCTTGTTGTAGGACACGATACCTTGATAGAGGAAGGTAAGAACGGCATAAATAATCAGGTGCTTTAAGTTTTATTATTTTATATTTAATTCCAGTTACTGAACCAGAAAATGCAGGATTAGAAAATAATGTGATTTATGAGAATGAGCTGCCTGAAGTTGACAATTTTATAAAAATTAAGGGAAGTTTCACACTGAAATCAAATGAGGAAGTGCACTTTGTTAACCCTTAATAATCATGGATTTTCTGCGGAACCACATATTTATCACTCATTATACAAATAGTGATACGGTTCTTTTCCGTAGTATATCTATTGCTTACACTTAAGAATAAACCCCGTAAGTGCATTTTTTTATGTTTTATTGAAAATAATGATTCACCGTTATTGCCAATCGATTTCTAACACACCGTTTACCTATATAACAGTATAATATTACCTTTGGCAAAATTTTCTTAGGCTAGGTATAGAATCAAACTTTAAGCTGATTTTCTCAAATATTGTTCTAACTCACATACGGGGGTCTTGCTTAGGAGGGCAGTTTTATTGTTGGGTTGTTGCAGGAAATCTTTATGCCCCTGGTTATCCACTTTATCGACTCTCGGCCGTGCCCCACAGGAACCGTCACCAGAGGAAACGCAGCGTTAAAACTATTCATTATTTTGTTTTGAAAATGACCAAAAGCCAAAGCAGGATCTGTTTCTCCATTTAGTCCTCCCCAGCAAATGTCACGCAAGATATTCTGAAAATTTGAACAGTTCCTTTCATTAAATATTCTTCTCTCCTGAAGCATTTTTTTGCGTTAAATAAATCTTTTATAATTTTTAAAGGAAATAATCTGACCAAAGCGATCAGAAATCTGGGAATCCAAGTTCATGGATGAAAAGTTTTGCAGGTCCGTAATGATGTTATCCAGCAGAGAAGCAGAGTCTAATGTTACACGAGTAGCGAGTTGGTGAATTTATTGTAGTTTTCAAATTGAAAGATTGTAATAAATTTAAAAAGATATTCTTATCTGCACTCTCCGCCAACAGATCTATCGCCACATATAACAAAATTAGAATAATTATAATTGGTTAATTCAGACATCAGGTCAAAAGGTTGCTTAAAGAAAAGTGTGGTAGGACCTGAAGGTGCCCAGTAAATACATGTAATAAGTAAATAATTCTCCCACACCATCTGCAACGTTTCATCGAAATCGTATAGTAATTTTTGGAAATACTGAATTATTTATATTTATGTTGCTTTTTAACACTTTGGAAACACTTTACAGAGCTCGCGCTCGTTTTAGAAATAAGTAAATCATTCTCCCACACAATATGCAACGTTTTATCGAAATCTATAATAGTCATTTTTGGAAATATTGAATTATTTCTATTAATGTTCAGGGTTGCTTTTCAACCTTTTGGAAGCACTTTACGGAGCTCGGGATCGTTTTAGAAATAAGTAAATAATTCTCCTACACAATCTGCAACGTTTCATCGAAATCGCAGTATAGGTACTGAATTATTTATATTTATGTTGAGGGTTGCTTTTCAACCCTTTGGAAGCACTTTGCGGAGCTCGCGATCGCTTCAAAAATAAGTAAATAATTCTCCCACACTATCTGCAACGTTTCATCGAAATCGTATAGTCATTTTTAGGAATATTGAATTATTTCAATTTGTGTTGAGGGTTGCTTTTCAACCCTTTGGGAGCATTTTAGGGAGCTCGGGATCATTTTAAAAATAAGTAAATAATTCTTCCACACAATATGCAACGTTTCATCGAAATTGTATAGTAATTTTTTGGAATATTGAATTATTTCAATTGACGTTGAGGGTTGCTTTTCAACCCTTTGGAAGCACTTTAGGGAGCTCGCGATTTCAAAATAAGTAAATAATTCTCCCACACAATTTGCAACGTTTCATCGAAATCGTGTAGTCATTTTTTGAAATATTGAATTATTTCCATTTATGTTGAGGGTTGCTTTTCAACCCTTTGGAAGCACTTTACGGAGCTCGGGATCGTTTTAGAAATAAGTAAATAATTCTCCCACACCAGGTGTCCCCTGAGCCCGTACTTGTTTAACATCTTCCTGTCAGATTTAGAAGATGTAATGGGAAAGGGACAGGCAGGAGGAGTGATAATAGACAAAAAGAAATATTGGACACTAGCATACGCTGATGATATAGTCCTCTTGGCAAAAGAAGAGAAAGAACTAAAGGAGATGCTGAGAAGAATGGAAAGATATTTTGAGAAGAAAGAACTAGTATTGAACACTGAGAAGACTAAAATTATGAGATTCAGGAAAGGGGGGGGGGGGGGAGAAGTCGCATAGAGAAGTGGGAGTGGAAGGGGGAAGAATTGGAGGAGATGGGGGAGTTTAAATATCTAGGATTCACTTTACAAAAGAATGGAGGCCAAGAGAAGCATGTAAGAGAGGTAGTAAGAAAGGCAACAATAGCAATGAAACAGGTATGGGGAATAGGAAAGAGGAATTTTGGGGGCGACTGGAAAAGAAGAGTAAAGTTGTTTGACACATTGGTGAGCAGCGTAGCCATGTATGCAGCAGAAATTTGGGGGTGGGAAGAGAGGGAGAAGATAGAGGGGATCCAGGAAAAGTATATAAGATGGACACTGGGCTTAGATTGGATAACGCCAGGGTACATGGTAAGAGACGAAACAAACAGAGAAAAACTAAGAACCAGGGCAGGAAAGAGAGCCATGAAATATGAGGAAAAGTTAAGAGGTGGGGGCGGGAACAAGTTAGCCAGGCAGTGTTGGGAAAAGGTACGGAAGGAAGGAAGAGATAAATTGAAATGGAAGGAGAGGCGAGAGAAATTTTATCAGGAGCGAGGCTATGCAGCAGAAGAAGTGGAGAACTTGAGAACAGTAGGATGGAATATGGTGAGAGAGGTAGAGGAAAGAGACAGGCAAATACAAGTGCAGGATAAAGAAGAGAAGATAAAGCAGTCAAGATACAACAACAAATATAAAGAAATAAGGACAGCGGGACTGCCTAGATATCTACAAAGTAGGGGAAGGGAAGAGAAGATAATAAGGGTGGCAAGGTTTAGGCTGGGAAATGACATGAGAGGTGGAAGGTATTGGGAAAGCGAAGACAGAATAATGTGTAGCGTATGTGGGGCGGAGAAGGAGACATGGGAACATGTGTTAGAGAGGTGCTGGTGGTGAGAGAACATAGAACAGGTGAGAGTGGAGATGATACTGGAGGAAAGTGGAAGAGGGGAGAAGTGGATGGAATTGATACACAGGGGAAGGAAGGAGAGGGAGGGGTTATTATACATAAATGGGAATTAGATAGGTCGAAATTAATCGGGAGGAGTTTATTTATTTTTGTTTATTCCATTTATTTATATGTTTATTTGTTATTTTGAATTGTAATCCCAAATGGGAAACAATAAATCCATTATCTATCCATCTATCTATCTATCTATCTAATTCTCCCATACCATCTGCAATGTTTCGTCAAAATACTGAATTATTTATATTTATGTTGAGGGTTGCTTTTCAACCTTTTGGGAGCACTTTACAGAGCTCGTGCTTGTTTTAAAAATAAGTAAATAATTCTCCCACACAATCTGCAATGTTTCATCAAAATCGTATAGTCATTTTTGGAAATACTGAATTATTTATATTTATGTTGAGGGTTGCTCTTCAACCCTTCGGAAGCACTTTACGGAGCTCGCGATCATTTCAAAAATAAGTAAATAATTCTTCCACACCATCTGCAACTTTTCATCGAAATCGTGCAGTCATTTTTGGAAATACTGAATTATTTACGTTTATGCTGGGGGTTGATTTTCAACCCGTCGGAAGCACTTTACAGAGCTCGCGATCATTTTAAAAATAAATAAATAAGTCTCCCACACAATCTGCAACATTTGATTGAAATCGTATAGTCATTTTTTGAAATAAAGCGTTATTTATGTACGTTTATTGGAGGGGTTGGTATTTTACTTTCTAGAAGCAGTTTTTCCCTTTGGTGGGAATGGGCGAACGTGAATTACCGAGAGTTAATACGTTGCAAGTTCTACAAGGTGGACAGAGCGAACTGCTCGCCAGCAATCTATGTTTCTGGTTAGGTCTATGGTGATCGGGCATTCTCGTAAAATTTAGCTGCTATCTTTGGCTGCTGTTTTCACGGAGGTGAAACCCTGTAGGTTTATTGATCCATTTTACTTAAGTAGTGAGGGTGCGTATTTATAGCAATGTAATGCAAGATTAGATTTAGATCAATCTTCAACTCCTGAGGATGCTGACGTTGTCAGCGAAACATGTATCGAGTTTAATTGCTGTGTCACTGTGTTTTGGCGTGCAGGGTTAACTTAATAAGAATTCATATTCAACACTACATAACAATTATCAAAGAAGATGTTCGAAATGTCCCCCTTCAACATCGACACAGGATCTACATCTTCTTAGAAAGAATCTGCATACCCTTTCAAAAAAAAAACAGTTTTATTCGAATTGTTTGACAACTTTGTTCAATTCGCAGCTGCAACTTAGTAAGGTTATTTACTGGTGTTGCGTATACTAAACTTTATAAGTAACCCCAAATGCAAAAATCCAAAGGCGTTAAGTCGGGAGACCTAGGGGGCCATGAAATGGGACCCCTCTAGCCCTATCTGTTTATCGCGAAATATTTCGTTCAGGTGCTCCCTAACAACAAGCGTAAAATGCGAATTGAACAAAGTTGTCAAACAATTCGAACTAAACCGGGATTTTTTTTAAAGGGAACACAGATCCCTTCTAAGATGTAGATCCTGTGTTGATGTTGAAGCAGGACATATCGAATATCTTTAATAATTATTGTGGTGTTAACATTGCTATCTTTTTAATCTTAATAGATATAGATTCGGTTAAATGGGAGAATAGTTGCGTCTGTTCAAGCATAAAGAAGGGTCGTTTGCAGAAGTTGATTATCTCCTTTCGTTTTTGAGATAATCGAAAAAATTAAAATTTTTACTTTTACATTTTTTGTGTTCATATTTTCCTTATTTGGCATTTAATCTTCAATCTGCAAAAACTTTCTTGGGGCGACTTTTCATCCTTTTTCCATTTGTGGTAGCAGAAAGTACCTACCACCTTTCTTTTCTTTAGAATCATCAGATTCATTTTTTCTTATGGGGCCATAATTTTCACACCATGAAAAAATGCATTTTTTTTCTGAACAAAATGGTGTAACATATTTGTATGTTTAAATCATATTTTGTCTCAAAACTGTTATGAGACCTATTCTATTGCCATGAAAGCATGAAAACAAAAGTTTATTTAGTTTTGCCGGTAATGTTTAATTCAGCAGTTGGGGCAAAAATATACGTTATAGTCCACTTATTTTATTTTCTTTATAATAAAAAAATCTTTAAAATGTTTGTATTACAACAATTCAGCGTCTAAATTAACATACAACTGCTATGTTATACTCGTATTAAAAATGGGTTTTGCACAACCCAACCCTTCTTGCCGCAAATGATGGACTTTGCGGACTTTGTACGAGTACTACCTATTCCTTTTTAACATCTTTCGCGCCGAGGAAAAGGACACACCACTATGCAGCTCAATTTCATGCAGGGATACATCTTTACTTTCTAAATTCTTTAATTCGGTAAATGTTAACACATTTTGCTTATTATTTCCGCCTATTTGCGTAAATGGATCTCAAAAACGAAAAAAGATAATCAACTTCTGCAAATGGCACTTCTTTATGCTTGAACAGACGCAACTTTTCTCACATTTAACCGTATCTGTATCTATTACGATTAAAAAGATAGCTATGTTAACACCACATAAGAAACACCCTGTATAGTGCTGAATATGAAAATAAACAAAATATTCAAATTAAGTCGTTTAGGATATCGAATAAGAAAATCGATCATATCTCGAAAACGGTTGGTCTGCGGACCTATATTTATTTAAACTTTTTAACTTTGTTTTGATCGTATTACATGCCCTCTAAATATTGAAACCTTTTTTTACCAACACCATATACATATACATATAACGGTATTTCTAAGTTTTTTTTATTTTTGGCGATGAAAATAGCAATTTACTTGCGAACGGGTTGAGCAGAAAGGGTGCTATTGGATTGAAGTCAAAAAGAATTAAATCTCAGACACCAGTCGAATTTGAAAGGGACGGATATGTTTTGGGAGCAACCTGTATCCTGTATGGTGATACCGTCTCTCACAAAACAATTGATTTTAGGCTAGGAATAGCTGGCAAATTATAAATAAATAATAAATAAATAAATAAACTTTATGCATGACCCTAAAACAGTTTGTGAGAACTGATAACAGGGCCTACAACAGAACAATATACACTCATGGACAAAAATATGGAATATTTTTAAATTTTCATAATAACAGATTACGAAGACAGAAAACTAAAGAATCAAATTATCTTTGTCTATTTTAAGAGTAATCTAATAACAACGCTTCATCAAGTAACTCCTCAATAAACACCAACTAACAAAAACTTAATTTGTTGAATATGTATAGAATGGATAAATTACGGTCTGACAAACATTAACACCAAAAGAACGAAACCAGTTACAAAACATGTGCTGCTCAATATCGAGTATTGCCTCCTCGAGCGCGGACTACGGCTTCCATTCTTCTAGGCATGCTGGAGATTAAATTTTGTATACATTCTTGCGGAATTGCATCCCACTCCTGATGTGCGGCAAATCTTAATTGATTTAACGTCATTGGCACAGGATTCCTGGCTCGAATACGAATTTTTAGTTGATCCCACAAGTGCTCTATTGGGTTTAAGTCTGAACTGTATGGTGGGACGACGATCCATATCCTTCCTAGGACCAAGGTTTTACAACAGTATTCCAACAGAAATGCAACAATTGAAACACTTACAGAAATTTAAATCGTCGCTGAAAAACTGGATCAAAAGAAATGGAGAAATTGTATTACATGAAGTTGAGAAATGTCTGGATATAAGAAACCAATAGAATACTCATATAGGAATAAGTGCAATTGGTGAAAGTGCAATAAAGCCAAAATTAGAGTTCAAAGAGAAGTTACCAAAACTTAATAGATTTTAAATGATAAAGAACTGTTTTCTACAAATAATTATAAGTTCATCATCATAAGGTTCTCAGTCCGAAGACTGGTTGGACGCGTACCTCCTTTCTTTTCTATCCTGAGCTAACCTACGCATTTCCCTAAAAGTAGAACATCCTACATCCCTAACTATTTGAGAGCAGTAGTCTAATCTAGGCCTACCCCTACCTCTTTTTATTCCTATCTCTGACTCCAGTATGTCGCGAACTATTCCTTCGTGTCTTAGAAGGTGTCCTACCATCCTATCTCTCCTACTCTTTATTGTTTTCCATACCTTTCGCCTTTCCCCAACTCTTTCTAATACTTCCCTATTGCTAACCTTATCTATCCACGGTATCTTCATCATGCATCTGTAACACCACAGTTCAAACGCTTCTACTCTTTTCCTATCCGCTTCTCCTATTGTCCAAGTTTCGCACCCGTATAATGCCGTACTCCATACATACGACTTTAAGAGTCTCTTCCTAGTCTCTATATTAACCGTTCTCGAGCATAACAGTTGTTTCTTTTTGTTAAACGCAACTCGGCCCTGCGCCATTCTTTGTTTTATATCTTTAGTGCTCCTACCGTCTTGAGTTATTTTACTTCCTAAGTAGCAGAAATCCGCGACCTCCTCTATCTTCTCATTTCCAATTTGTATTTCCATTTTAGTTCTATTTTCACATCCCCTACATACCAAAATTTTAGTTTTCTTTTTATTGATTTTCATGCCGAAGCCCTGTGTCAAAACTGCTTCCATTTCATTCAAAGCCGCTCCTAATTCTTCTTTGCTAGATGCTAACACTGCTATATCATCCGCAAATCTGAGCATGTTAATAGTTTGGCCCTGTACATTGATCCCTGAGGCTGTTCTTTCCTTAACAATATTAATCGCATCTTCGATATATAAGTTGAAAACTAGAGGTGACAATGCACATCCCTGTCTCACTCCCTTCCGGATATCTACTTCCCTTTGTTCCTGCTCACATTCTATAACTGCCTTTTGCTCTTTGTAGAGATTATGTATTATTCTTCTGTCCCTGTATTTCATCCCTACCTTTCTCAGCACTTCGAACATCTTCCCCCATTTTACGTTGTCGAAGGCTTTTTCTAAATCTACAAATCCTATATAGACGCTCTTTCTCTTTTCTATCGTTTTTTCTATAATTACTCGTAAAGCTAGAATGGCCTCGCGCGTTCCTCTATTTCGTCTAAATCCGAACTGATCTTCTCCTAATATTTCTTCCGCCTTTTTCTCCATCCTTCTTTGCACAATTCTAGTTAAAATTTTTGACGCATGGGAAGTTAAACTGATAGTTCTAAAATTTTCGCATCTATCCGCGCCTTTTCTTTTTGGCAAAGCTACTATGATGTTCCGTTTGTAATCTTCTGGAATCTCGCCTGTCAGGTATATGCGACTAACTAATTTAAATAAACGATCTATTACCTCTTGACCTGCGCACTTTAAGATTTCTGCCTGCAAGCCATCTATACCTGGTGCTTTATTATTCCTTAAACTTTTTAGTGCTATCTCAAACTCTTCTCTCATTATAGGACTCCCTAGGTTATCCCCCTCTACACTGCTTTCGCTTTCTAATATATCTTGCACTTCCTGTCCCGCATATAAGTTTCCTAAATATTCTTTCCACCTATCTGCCTTCTCCCCACTTCCGATTAGGATATCTCCTGCCTCATTTCTAATGTTTTTGGTACTAGATCCAATTTCTCTAAAATTTCTCCTAATTATTTTATATGCTTCATCAGTCTTTCCTACTTCGAATTTATCTTCCACTTCTTTGCATTTATTATCGATCCATTGCTCTTTCGCTTTCCTACATTTCCGAATAATTTCCCACTTGATCGCCTTATATCTTTGTTTCCCTGTTTCATCTAACCTATTTTTATATTTTCGCCTTTCCTCTATTAGACTCACAATATGTTTTGTTATCCAGGGTTTCCTACTTTCATTCTGTTTATGACCCAAAATATCCCTAGCCGAGGAAACTAAACTATTTTTAATGCAATTCCATTCTGCCTCTATGTCCCTAACAATATTTCCACCCGTGCCCTTTAGTGCTTCGTTTGTCTTTTTCTCGAACTTATTGCGCATATCATCATCTTTTAGTTTCTCTGGGTCAAGATACCTTCTTCCGCTTCTTTTTTTCAAAATCTTAAATTTAAGATTGGCTTTCATAACGACTATGTTGTGATCACTATCTATATCTGCTCCTGGATAACTTCTACAATCCCTAACTTGATTTCTAAATCTTTGCCTAACGAGAATGTAATCTATTTGATATCTCCCTAAGTCTCCTGGCATCTTCCACGTATAGCATCTCCTAACATGATGGTGAAATAGAGTGTTCGCGACGGTTAAGTTATGTTTATCGCAGAACTCTATCAGTCTAACTCCCCTATCGTTCCTATTGCCTAATCCAAAGGGGCCAACTATTCCGCCCTCTCGCCCTGTGCCTACGACTGCATTGAAATCTCCTGTAATTATTAAATTTTCGTGCCCTCTCACAAAATGTAGCACATATTCAATATCACTATAAACTGCCTCTACGGCCTCATCACTGTAGTTAGAATTGGGCATGTATACCTGTATTATTACTGTTTTTACAGGTTTCGAATCTAACCTAACCATAACTACCCTGTCACTTTGCTGTAAGAAATTTTCTACACTCTGTCCTACTTTTTTCCGCATAACAATTCCTACTCCCGAATTTCCTCCTACAGATCCTGTGTGTATTACTCTAAAATCTCCGCTCCAGAAGTCTCCAGCTTCTGGCCATCGCACTTCACTGATACCTACTACGTCTAATGCTAACCTATCCATCTCAATTTTCAAATTCTCTAACTTCCCTACTTGTTTCATGCTTCTAACATTCCACGCTCCGACTCGTGAGATGTTACACTTATCATTTCTGATGACTCCCCCCGAAGCAGTCCCCGCCCGGAGATCCGAATGTGGGACTATTTTACCTCCGGAATATTTTACTCCAGAAGGTGCCATCATCATAAATTAAAGTACGCTGTACTAGGGATAAAATAATGTGGTGGTTTCCCGTTGCCTTCCACATCGCAGTAGTGTGTATCACAGTGCCATACCGACCCTCACGATCACTGCCACTATGATTACTGAAAGAGCTGCTGCCCCCTTACTATATGCAATAAAGACAAAGACACAGTGCAACGAAAAGTTACCAAAAGTTACCAAAAGTTACCTTGTTAAGTTTTAAGTTTCATCTCTTATTGTCTTATAATGATTAATTAGTATTCATAGATTAGGTGCCTAGGTTAAGTTTATAGTTAGTACATACATAATACTTATTAGCTATTTTCTCTCAAATTCAAATTTTATAATTTTTAAACTGAACTTTTTAACTCGTAAAACATAGTAGGAAGTCCTACACACAAGCATCAATGCTTTCGTAGGAAAATCCATAACTTGTTTATTTAAAACTTGTATTATTTGGAAGTTCTTAAATAAACCTTATTATTATTATTATTATTATTAAGATACCGGTTTACAATTGCAGCAGCATGTGGTCGTGCATTGTCATGCATTAGGATGAATCGGTTGTAACCAATGAAGTCAACGTATGGCACAAGGCACAACATGTTCTGACAAGATGTTTTCAACGTAATTGTCAGCTGTCATCCTTCCACGCACTTCTACAAGTTCTGTACCACCCTCCCAACTAATGCCTGCCCAAAACATTATCCCACCTCCTCCAAAACTGACGTTTGGAGTTAGTGCACAGTTGGAATATCTTTCTCCAATTCTTCTGTACACATGGTTACGTCCATCTGGCTTCCACAATACGATTCTTGTTTCGTCGATAAACATAACATTCTTCCATTGGTCAACCGTCCAGTCACCATATGCTCTAGCAAATTGTAATCTGCGAACCCTAGCATTTTGAGTGAGTCGAGGGACTTTAGCAGGCCGTCTCGCTTTCAAATTTGCTTCCTTCAACCTTCGCCGAACTGTTTTGGAGCTAAAATTAACTTGCTTCGCATTTAAAAGTTGGTTTTTTAAATGAGTTGATGTTAAGGTACGATCTCGTAGTGACTGCAACATTAAAAATCTGTCATCCCGGCGAGTTGTACACCGTCTTCGTCCTTGGCCATGCCTCTTCTTGAAATTTCCAGTTTGTCTGTGCCTGTTTAAAATTTTTGAAACCGTAGACTGAGTGATTCCAACAAATCTTGCAATATGACTGTCTCCAACCAACATTTGACAAAGTTACAACCTTTGCTACCTCAACTTCAGTGCAACATCGAACTGCTGGCATTGTCGAAGACAGTAATGCTACAGAATAATCAACAAATGTAAAATTTTACCTCTGTACACCTAGGTTGACGAGTAAACTTACCTACTTAGAAAAGTTAAAAGTCAGGTGTGGACACGAAGTTTATTCGATTCGATTTTTAGAACACAATGACAGTTTCTGATACTTGCTTGTTATTGCCAGGCTTACTAGATGCCTCAGTATCTAATATAAAATGCTGCCGCAGCTGTTCGTAACAAAGTTTCCCGAGAAATAAATAAAATAAAAAATATTCCATATTTTTGTCCATGAGTGTATGTAACAAAAACTCAAAACTAAAATTAAAAACTAAAATACAAAATATTAATGTTGCCACACAGATGTGTAGCCACCTTCCCCCCATAGTCCTAGCGGTTAACAAAAAAACCCTGCAAATTTTGTTAAAAGCATGAAACTTGGTCAGCAGCTTAAATAGGTCAAATTAAGAGATTTTGCCCGCAGTACCCAAAAAAATACCCCGTAGGAACAGCTCAGGGGCGGAACATATTCCAAGGGGCTTGAATTTGAAAAATAATTAAATAATAACCAATGTGGGTAAGTAATATGTCATTTTATATTGATTTGATATCGCTAAAGTCAATTTAAACCAAAAATTCACAAAAGTTATAAACTTATAAAATTTTCAAAATGGCGGCCAAATTTCCATTTTTAATTCAAAATTTTGTTAAATACGCTAATATTAAAAAAATTGTAAAATATATAACATTTTTATTTAAATTGCAGGCTCTTAACCTGCTCTAATGATATTTTTTGGTATCCCCAAAAATTCCAAATTGGTTGCCATTTTTGAAAGTAAAATTTATTTGCAGTACCTATAACCCTGTTGGATATGGATGGACGAACTGAGGGCATTATAGAAATTTAATTTTTTGTTTCTCTTTTTATTTACTGAACCTATTCTATTCCGTCCCATTAGCTGTCATCGCATTCACATAATATACACAACCCATCAGCTGACATTGCATTTACATAACATACACAACATAACAATATACAAACAATAAACAATGCAATACAATATAATGCAACAAAAAAGTGCAATCAATCATCAGACAACGTTGCAACAGAAAAAAGACACTTCACTCTCTTATTGAATTTACTTTTGCTTTTTATACACTTCAAATAAAGAGGCAGTGAGTTATAAACACTAATGGCACTATGCAATGGTGAAGCCTGACAAAGATTGGTAGTCTGAAGAACTTCCCCAAAATGGGATTAGGTACCTAATATATGGTTCTATAAAGCTATTATAGACAAGTCGTTTCGTTTTGTTATTCATGGTCACTGCACAATGCTTAAAAGCACCCGTTATTGAAACCAACCTTTTTATAATAAAATGAATATGAGTGGTCCATTTCAAATCATTGTCGATGATAAGTCCCAAATATTCGCAACTCGCAACCTCGTTAATTACATCATTATCCATATCAATCCTGAGCTGGCATCGAGGTTTATTTTTCTGGGTAACAAGCATATAATAAGTTTTATTTGTGTTAATGCTAAGCTTGTTGTAGGCTAACCATTTTCCAAATGTAACTAAATCAGCATTAATCCGCTGCTGCAGCAAATCCGAGTCAGTCTCTGCATAAACCAACGCCGTGTCATCCGCATATACAGTGTGTTTGATTTTATGTGTCACAGCGGATATCTCGACTGTTGAAAGAATTTCAAATAAATGTTATATATGAAAGTTGTGAGATACTTTGTTTTGAATATCTTATGAAAATCAGAAAAACAATTAAGCATCAAATAATTCAGATATAGCAAATACATTCAAAATTTTAAATGGAACGTACCCAGTGTTATTACGTATTCTAAAACTGTATGAAATTTCCTTCACAACGATATATCACATGTCATAGTTATCTGATCAATTAAAGGCACAAATCGATAATTAAGTAAGAACTGCACGTCTACATGACTTACAGTTTTGATCGAAAGAGTAGGCTTTGACAAGAATTGCTATCGCGTGAACTGTCAAATTAATTGAATAAATTCCTGCGTATTCTTAATTTTCATAACAACGGAGGTCACTTTGAACAAAAACTTTAGATTTTATTAACTTAAATTTTAAACTTAACTTTCCTACTAATTTATTGTCACTTTCTTGTTGTTGTTGTTGCTATGTCGTGTTTATGTTGAATAGTCTTAAGTAACATTGTATCATGTAGAAACAAACATCCGAGTTTCATTATTTTCACCACCTACTCTTTCGAATGAAGCTATAAAGTCTGGTTTTTCAAAGAAACCAACACCGGATTAAGTCTGGCAGCTGGCATTGGCTTAGCTGCTATGATACCGGCTTTCTGATTGGTTGTATCATAGCAACGAAGCCGGTGTCATACTTAATCCAGTGTTGGATTCTTTGAAAAACAGGGCCTAAGTCGCGTAAGCGTGCAGTTGGTAGGTACCTACTTAATTATCGATTTGTCTTTAAAAGATTAGAAAAATATGACATGTGATATGTCGCTGTAAAGGGAATTTCATAGAGATTTAGAACATGTAATATTACTGGGTACGTTACATTTAAGATTTTGAATGTATTTGCTATATCTGAATTATTTGATGCTCAATTGTTTTTCTGATTTTGATAGATTATTGAAAATAAACTGCCTAACAACTTTCATATATAACATTTGTTTGAAATTCCTACAATAGCCGAGATATCAGCCGTGACACATGAAATCAAACACACTGTATATAATATCTTCCCTGAATTCCAGAAAACTTTATGTTTTGGATGTATAATAAGTATAATAATGGGCCTAATATTGATCCTTGCGATTCCCATACTGACCGATGCAAGACTACTGCACGCCCCACCAACAGAGACAAATTGGCTTCTGCCTGTGAGATACGAGCGCATTAACTCATTAGAAATGCCCCTTACACCCATTTTATACAGTTTCTGCAACAAGTGGTTGATGTCAACTGTATCGAATGCCTTCCTGATATCAGCAAAAACTACAACAACATATTTATTCTCACTCAGCTCCCTTGAGATATACTCCAGCATATCCGTCACAGGTCCCAGCGTACCACTCATCGACTGAAACCCATATTGATACTTGTCTAATTTAAATGTATTATTTACATAATTTATCAGTCGAGAGTGTATGGCCTTTTCGAGTATTTTTGCAGACACTTAGAACTGAAATGGGCCTGTAGTTTGCTATATCCTGATAAGGACTAGATTTAAATAGTGGTATAACTTTAGCAATCTTTAACTCTTCGGGAAATGTTGCAGTTATAAGAGCATTATTCATAAGGCGCAATAACTTGGTAGCAAATTCGTCACTGTAGATATTAAGCAAATCAAGTTTGGTCAAATTGTCATAACCGGGTGCACTACCACTCTTTAAGGATGACAACATATCAAGTTCGCTCTTTGTCACAGGATTTAAAAAAATTGACTTATGTTCGATTTGTTCTGGAAAGTTTGGGGTATTTACATTATTTATGGTTGAGGCAATATTAACTCCAACTGTAGAAAAATACTTGTTGAACTCATTTGCAAGAAGTTCTTTTTCCTGAATGACTTCACCTGCAATTACACTGCCGGACAAAAAAAATGGGACACTCAGAATTACTATTTTAGTGAATAAAAAAAACAACGGAGGGTTTGAAATTATATTTAACTATATTCTTTTCATCTTAACAATAAATAAAAAACAAGAAACAAAATGATTCGTCAACAAAAACCTAACAAAAGTATTTTTTAGAGATCAACTGTTACTTAAGAACTTAAAAAGACAAGCAAAAAAAATTATTAACAGGAAAAGCACACTAGTAGAACCAAATTAGTAATGGGTGATACCACCAAGAACTCTTATTACCCCCCTTAAACGTTGTGGCATACTCTGAATGAAGTTATCAATAGATTCTTGGGGTATTTGTTCACATTCTTCTTGAAGCGCCATTTAATGTTTCTGGTAGGGGTTGGCGACATCTAATCCTTTTCCCAAGCTGATCCCACGGATGTTCAGTGGGATTCAGGTCTGGACAATTGGCTGGCCATGGGAGGCGTCCCCAAAACCAACCTCTTCACGGTACTCGATAACAATTCTTGCTGTATGTGGGCGGGCGTTGTCATCCATAAACACAAAATTGGTCCTTATAAATGGCATATCGTCGCTGCGCCTGCAAAATCCGCCATGTGCAATTTCGTATTTTTTTCAGGAGACGAAAAAAACCGTCTGGAAACTATATATATAGATATAATGATATGATTTTTAAAATTTTTGCCTACTTGTTACCGCATTTGTCTTGGCAAACAGTGTTTGGTTTAGACCTTTTTTTAATGTTTTTGTTTTATTGTTTAAAGAAAACACATGGCTGGTTTTATTTGCACCTTTGCAACACATAGCGCTTTTTTATTAATAAAACAAATTTTTGGATCGAAAGTAGAAACACTTGATCAATAATTTTATTATTATATTACGTCAGGTAACACAAAAAAAGTTTATAACGTTTAGTTTTTAAACTTAAGATTATCGTAGAAAGAATGAAAATCTTTATGCATTGATATTTTTAGTGATTGAAGTGCATCGTATTTACTTTTTTCTAATTTGAGTGGCTCAGTATACAAATTCATAGGGTCCAATGGATTATAATTTCGTCTACGTTGTGGAAGTACAGTCCAGTCTTGAGAATGTCTCAATTTGTAATAAACCTCTCCAGATTTGTAGAGTAATCCTCTAATATCAACAACTACAGGATCACCCGCTTTTTTGCCCGGCCTTATGGAGGTGTAGTTATGTGAAAGTTTTTCGAAGTTTTTAAAAAATGTGTAATCTAAATGATGTATGATATATGGCTGCCTGCTTCTTGCCTGACGCATTCTACTAATATATTCCCCGGGTGTAAAAATTGGTGGCTTGAAAAGACCTTCCAGTGTGGAATGAACACTGTCTACCTCCATCATTGTATGTCCCTTTTCCAGGATGATCTGTTCAATTTCCACATTCATATTCCTTTTTGTATAATCCGACAATGCACTTGCCAATATTCGATTTTTGTTCTGATATGAACATCCGTCGGAGATAAGAATGACTTTGGAGTAACTAGGGTTGCTCTTGATAAAGTCAAGGATGCACGTTGTAAACTCATTAGATGTAACCATTCCATCTCCTTCATGCCATACATAGCAATGAACATCCTTATTATTTAAGACATAGATCGTGAAATTATGCAGTTGAAGTTTTTGTTTATAGTACTGCATTGACACCAATAACTTTGGACATAGTAAAACACTTTGTACATCCATAGTTACCACCAAAGTTGTATCAGAACACAAAGCAATGGCATTGTTTTTGGCGATACGTGCCTCATCCTTCATAATAATGTGCAAGTCGTACCCGTCTTTTGATAAGTTGCCAGTGGTGTAAGAGACACAAGTATCACACTGGTCTTTCCTTGGTTTGAATATTGAGATCTTTTTTTCCTCTAAGATTTCACAAAACTTTTTTCTTTCTACTACAGCATTTCCTGTTTCAATACACCACTCTTTAAAAACTGAATGCATGTGAACACTTGATCTAAAGGTGGGTTCAACATAAATCCTTGAGCTGGAGGATCTACAGTAATGACTTGGAACTTTAGGCAATACTTCTAGCCATTTGAAAACAGAGTCAGACTTCAGTCTTTTCTTAGTTACTGGTTCATTTTCAGATCTTCTTTTATTAGCTTTCCTGTCAAAATTTTCTTTTCCTCCTTCTGCCAAGTCTGTTTCCTTAACTGCATCATTTTCTTGTAGCCAGGTAGCAAAAGAATCTTTGGTTATTGCAAAGGTAGATAACAAAAAATTTCTACATACACGCACTTTATTTCCGCTTGCATTTGGCAAGAAACAATCATACCCATGCATTTTTATTTTATTCTCTGCATCATTTCCTTTCCGTCTTCTTTTAATTTGTCGATTATCCACTAAACCGTTTAAATACGCCTTTTTAGCTTCCCAGCTTTCTAGCTTCCAAAAGTACCTAAAATGTTTTTCTCGAGTTACTTCGTAAACTTCAGCACACATGAAGCTTCTTTGTGACGATCGTTTCGCTTTATTGTGAGCGCAAGTTCGTGGCTGCAACACTCTTTCATTTCGCTCGGTCAGAATATACTTTTTATTGTCTACTCGTTTCAGTCCTTGATATTTCTTTCCCATTAACCGCAACTTCTTATTGTATATCCTTGATGCATTTTTGTTTGTATCCCCTTCTCCTTCCTTATCATGTACTGTCTGTGTATTGCCATTTTGAACCTGTTCTTCATCGCTGCTGCTATTAACATTGTCATCAGGATTCCAATCTGCGTCTCCTTTATTTGATTTTTCATCTTGTCCATTTTCTTCTTCATAGCTTTCACCTTCTGTCCTTTCAACGTTGTGTGCATGATAATCTGCAGTAATATTTAATGAATTTTCATCATTCCCAGTGTTCGGAATGCAAATATAATTATTATCGTTGCTTTCTTCAGCTACAACAGTAATATTATTTTCTCGTAAGTTTTCGATAAATTTGTTGTATTCCTCTTCAATGTCGACATTCTGTAAACTTTCGTCCACTGCAGTATTGTAATCTATAAGTAAATTTACTTATTTAAGCCACCACCCAGAATGTTCAGAATCTCTTACCTGTGTGAACAAATGGCTCAAAATCGGTCGTGTGTTGTTCATCTCGTTCATCAAAAACAGATTGCTGAGAAACATTTTTGTCATCTTTCAAGGAAATATCAGCTCCAGCATTGCATAGTGCCAAATTAACTAACTTTCTAGCTCTTTGATTTGCCATTTCAAAACACTTGTATGAAAACTAAACAATAATTTGGAGCTTAGGTTTACGTTTGCAGAAATTACAACACGTCTTACCTGACAATAATGCGTTTTACAAGTATTTCATACCTACATTATATTTTTTAGCTAACATTCCAGATCCAGACAAAATACATACTCTATGTGTCAAAGACTAGCAGTCCCGGCTCCCACAGAAATGGTTAAAAACAGCTATGTAATCTTGAAGCACATAGAGCATTTTGAAGGCACAGTTTATTCATGTAGCACATAGCGGATTTTAAAAAATCGATTTTTTATAGGTTTAGAAACCACACAACACCTAGAGCATTTTACAGAACGTTTTCTGCCATGATTTTGCGCCCATACCTGCACATAACTGATTTTGGCCAAAAATTGCACATAGCGGATTTTGCAGACGCAGCGACGATATATGGTGTGACATGGGTTTCCAGGCACTCAACAATGTATCGGTGTGCAGTCATTGTTCCATTTTCGATGAAAACCAATTCTGGGTGAGTGAGCCCCCAAAGATATTCGGGCCCACACCATATTGCTACCACCATTGAAACTGATCCTGGGAGATATGTAACATTGACTGTACCGCTCTGTTGGTCTTCCCCACACCTTTTCACACCCATCTGGTGACCTAACACTAAATCTTGACCCGTCCGAGAAGAGCACGTTCCTCCATTGATGTTCGTCCCAATTTACATATTGCCGTGCAAACACAAGTCGTGCTCTGCGATGTTCTACGGTCAACAGGCGACCCGTAGCTGAGTTTCTTGAAGTCAAACCATATTCGTTTAGCCTTCTTCGAACTGTTCTGGCTGAAACTGCCACTCCTCGAACATGGGCTAACTGTCCAGGAAGAATAGGTGATGGGAATGCTCGGTCGCGCAGTGCAGCTACATGGAGAAAACAGTCATATTGATGGTTCGTAGTCCGTGGACATCCAGATCCGACCTTCCTTGCAAACCCATGAGTTTCACGAAATCGCAAGAATGCATTTTGCACTGTGTTACGGGGTATATTCAGCACTTGAGCAATATACCGCACACTTCGGCCATCGTGACTTAAAACAACAATTTTTGACCAAATTTCGGGGCGCATTGTATGGAAAATGTTAAAAGTTAACATTTACAAATGAAATATCACCAAAAAAACAATAGAAAATACAGAGCACCCCAATAAGTTAAAAGATTTTGATGTTTCACTAAAGATGCATGAAGAGTCAAAATGTTGATTTGGCTGTTTAGGCTTACAAAAGGTGCAATATTTAGCTAAAAGTTTATTTTTCCCCACTAGTAGGGCAATCGTTAATTATTTGCGTAAGTTAATTTACATAAAAATATTGTAGGGCCTCAAAATAAAAATAAAAACAAGTGTCCCGTTTTTTTTGTCCGGCAGTGTATTAACTGATCGACACTATGACCCCTAGTTTTTGCAGAATTTCTCAAAACGGAATTAATAACGTTCCAATTTTTTTAGGGTTGTTGACCGCCTTAGTGAATTCCCGTTCCACCCATTCTTTCTTTAACTTCTTACTTAAATTATTGATTTCATTCTTAATTTTTTTGAATTCCTGCCTTATGTGCAAACTTTGTATTACTTTCATTCTCCTATAAAGTCTATCCCTTTCTTTAACCTTATTAAGAAATTCTTTATTTATCCACCGACAGTTATTTTTTATTTTAAAAGAGTACTCTTTTGTACATTTTGCTTTCTGTGTGTTTACCACATTTATAAGTTCTCCAAAAGAATTAATTTCGGGTTGGTTACTTAGAATTTCAGTAGCGACATATTCTTTCCATTTTTGAAAATCAATGACACGACGTTTCAAAATTGAATCTGTTTAAACTTCGAGTGGACTTCTTGAATTTAAATTGATAACTGAATCGGGTACCCACACTTGGCGCCGAATTTGTTGATAAGGGAAAAATATTAGGTAATTATAATATCCATACTTCATACTTTTACTTATTTCTGTGTCTTTAAGCAGTTGTCTCCTAGATCGAGAGGTGGGGCAACGTTGTTCTTTAGTTATTGTCGTTCGTAACGAACTTAAAATGTATTATGTGAACAACTGCTTGAAAAGACCAGTATCTGGAAATGTTTGGAACGTTCTGAGAAGAAAGAAAGTGTCGATCACCACAACCCATTTTATTCTTATCATTTACCAAAATTACCTATTTACTACAGCTGATCATTAGTTTGAAGGACATTTGGTTGAAAAGCAAGAGAAGGAATTCGTAAAAAATACTCAATTCTCAGTACTTGTATGCATATTTTGTATATTGAAAATATTACATAACTAGATCAGTTTAGTTCTATCTTCAAATTTCATAATCGACAGTGGGTTGAGTGGATTATTCCTTTTTATCTGAAACAAATTAAAACAATTAATTTTGTAGGAAAATTACAATATTTTGGAACAAATCATACAAATAAAAATTGAATAATGGATTATTGTAGGGTTGCCATCTCTAAAATATAGAAACCAGAACAAGGATACTTGAAAATCCGGACGCCTACGTATTTTAAAAACTTAAATCAGAATCACTTGTAACAAAGAAAAATTTATTTTTCGATATAAATATAACAATAGCCATACATAGGTACATATCACTGTATAGTATACTCGTTTGTCGAATTGTAGGTTGCACAAACCAAAGAAAAACTCAAAATTTAAAAAAAAACGAAAAAAATTCATTGTCAAAAACTTACTACTAACTAACGAAAATCCGGAGGACGCCCCTAAAACCCGAACATGTCCGGGGAAATCCGGACGGATGGCAACCCTAATTATTGAAGAAATATATATACAGGGTGATCTATAATGAGTGTAACAAACTTCTAGGGTAGATAGAATACTTAAAAATAGTGCGAAAAACCTTAATCAATGTATGTCCAAAAATGCCGGTTAAGCGAGATACTAGGTGTTGAAATTTCTTTAAAAAATGTAATTTTTTTTAATATCTGGAAAACTACAGGAGCTATTCATTTGGAATTTTGGGCTTAATAATTTACTGAAGTTATTTACAAATTTATAAATTTTGAGTTTTGTACTTGTTAGAATTTGTGTATCCATAAAGTTGTTAGCGCCACCTATGTTTGAGTTTTGAAGACAAAAATAAAGATGTCAGTTTTTTGGAGTAAACCTAAAGAGACTGATGCGTTTTATTTTTACTCCGAAATTTATCAGGTTATCGGCCCAGTATAACGCTTTAATTAAATTACATTTCTGATTATAGGACGGTCTCTTTGCCACTGCGGTTATACAAATATTGTGAATTAATTTTTCCTTAATTGTGAGCATGATTTATTTTAAAACTTGAATTTTTTGTTTTGAACATTAATTGTTTTTGTTCATAGGCAACACGAATTTCTGAAATATGTGAGAATCAATAAATAATACCAATTTACTCAAAAACTGCAAATAGCTCCAAAACGATTGGAGTTAGGTATAGCACATGCTAACATAACTCCCCTTAGAATTATATTTTACATCCAACGGTGACATAAAATTTGACACGTGCCATTCGAAAAAATTGAGTTTTTGACATTTTGCGATACTCTTATTCAAAAAATTGTAGCGACAGCTGTCAAACTCGTTATGACTTCGGTTATCAATCAAAACATTCCTTGGAGCTTAGGGAATCGAAGTAAAAAAAAATCATCGACTTATCTTCAGCGGTTCAAGAGATATCAATTTTTTAATGAACCCTTGCATTTGCAAATTTGAAGAGAAAATGTGGCATATGTCAAAAAGTATGACAGGTAAGTAGTGACAATTTGGTTAGTTGTACTCGGAATTAAATGCCGAATTCAAATATGAAATCAAAATGGCCGATTGCCATTAAAAAAAAAAAGATGGCGTCTACTTCTGCCATTTTTAAGAGTGACGTCGTCCTGTAAATATTTAATTTAGTCTCGGAATCGTCAATTATGGCTAGGTTCCAAGTTTCATAGCTCTAGCATAAGTAGAAGTTGAAAATTTTCTAACGTGCGCTTTAAAAGAATCACCCTGTATAGCAGACTTATTTGAACAAACCTACGGCTTCTCCAACCCATATTATATACGAGACTCTTTTCTTAAAAAAATCCAGTTAATTTAGTGTAAGGTTATTGTCGATTAAAATTCTTAAAATTCCATCAGAGACAAGTAAAACAGGAATAACTTATGCTTAATTACAAATATTACCTTAAATTTTGTACAGGAAGTTTCCAGTGTTTTGCAAAACTCGTTTTTGCGAGTCTTCCGTTTTCTCTTGCCAGCAAAATTTTGCAATGTAGATGGTACAATATAGTCTGGAACATCAGCCAGATGCTTTTGAATTTTTACTGTATGTAAAGCTTTATCATGCCTTAAAACTTGAAGATCAGTTGGGTTGTCTTCAAAATAACTCTGAAAATAAAAAATAAGCGGATTAAATTAATTATGCAATTTAACATGTCAGTTTGCAGAGACAATCTTTTCTAAAGTTTATCATATCATCATAAGGTTCTCAGTCCGAAGACTGGTTGGACGCGTACTTCCATTCTTTTCTATCCTGAGCTAACCTACGCATTCCCCTAAAAGTAGAACATCCTACATCCCTAACTATTTGAGACAGTAGTCTAATTTAGGTTTATCCCTGCCTCTTTTTTTCCTATCTCTAACTCTAGTATGTCGCGAACTATTCCTTCGTGTTTTAGAAGGTGTCTTACAATCCTACCATCCTACCATCCTATCTCTCCTATTCTTTATTGTCTTCCATACCTTTCGCTTTTCACCAACTCTTTCTAATACCTCCCTATTGCTAACTTTATCTATCTTCTCATTTCATATTTGTATTTTAGTTTTAGTTTTATTTTCACGCCCTCTGCATACTAAAATTTTGGTTTTTCTGTTATTGATTTTCATGCCATTAATACACTCCACATAAAAATTATCGCATCAGTAGCATTATGAATTCTTCTGTTAATATATTTCAGCTTTTGCCAAAATTACTTGTTTGTTTTCCAAGGTGGTTTCTTCTACGAGATATTTAGAGCCCCGGCAAACAGCATTCTTTATTTTCTCTAGTTCATTTATGTTAAACGTTGTCAAGTATCAACTCCGATTTATTTATTTTTGCAGTTACCATTATTTTTGTTGTTTGTTTGTGTTTGGTTTGTATTCGTTTGCGATAATTTAGCGATTGTTTATTCACTATGATAGGTCGTCAGCATATAAGACGTGATTTGACCGAAGAAGAAGCCTTGAGAGCAGTAACTTTGATTCAAGATGGACGAAGTCAACGGTATGTGCCTAATGCATTAGGTGTGCAACAGAGTGCTTTATTAAGAGTTGTTAGGCATTACACATAAACTGGAGAATTTTTCCGAAGGGAGGGACAGGCCACAAGAGAGTTACCATAGATATAGACGATCGGTCTTTGCGAGTTACATCTTTAAGGACACGTCACTATACTGCTCTAATGCTTAAAAATGATCTCTTAGTTGCTCAAAATGTCGAAATTTGTGTTCAAACAATCAGACACCGTCTCCGAGAAGACAATATACGGCCAAAGATTTCTGTCTCTGGACCATGCCTCACCAGAGAACATCGAGTTGCGCGATTACAGTTTGTCAGAGAGCATGCCGGCTAGGGCATCGAAGAATGGTCCAATGCGCGATTCACGGATGAATAGCGATTTTGTTTATATGCATCAGATAGACGTATGCCGGTCTACAAACGGCCGCGTGCTCGCTATTTTCAACGTAACATCCGACAAAAAGTAAATTTTGCAGGTAGGTCTATCATGGAAGGGGTAGGAACGCCTATTTATGGGCTCACGGAACTAGTGGTTGTAATGGTGGGCGATTGACAGCTGACGGATGCATAAGGGACATTCATGAACCCCATGGGGTCGCCTATGATCCTTTTGTAGGTGACAATTTCATTTTTAAGGACGATAATGTATGACCACACGTGGCCAGGATAGTAAACGACCACCTTCGTGATGTTGATATTGTCAGAATGAACTGGCCTCTGAGCAACCCGGACCTTAATCCCACCGAGCACGTATGGGACCATATAGGACGAACAATTCAGCAACAAAAAATTCCATGTAAAACCATACAAGATCTGCAAAACAAGTTGGATGTAATTTGGAAGACTATGACCAACGATATGTACCTACAAAATCTGTATGATGGTATGCCAGGGCAAATGCAAGCTGTAATAAGAGCAGAAGGGGGAAATACTCGATATTAAGAGCCAATATTGTGATAAAAATTATTGTTCATAATTCTTTTAAATAAATTGTCGCATAAAAGTTTTTATAATTTTTAACACCTGTATACTTATACTGTAATTTCGTCTACCAAACCTGACTCCGAACCTTTTACTATATTGCATTATAACTACTTTAAACCTGTGAACCCATTTTATACACTTGTGTATCCCTTTGATTATTTTTTTGAAAAATATTAAGCAAACATTAGGTGATGCGATAATTTTTGTGCAGAGTGTAGTTTGACTCCCTGAGGCTGTGCTGTCCTGAACCGTTCCTATTATCTAATCCAAAGGGACCGATTATTCTATCTTGTTTCCCTGTACCTACAACAATTATTAAATTTTCATGCCCCTTCACAAACTCTAACACATATTCGATATCGCTATAAACTGCCTCTACAGCCTCATCACTATATAATTAGATGTAGGCATGTATACATGTATTATTACCATCTCAGGGGTCGGAACACATATCATGATAAAAAATATGCAAATATGTACCCTAAACACTAAAATTATGTAACTTTTATGTACCTATTATGTTCCTTCACTTGATCATTTTCTGCACTACATACGTACTTATGGCAATGAAAATCACAACATTGTATTTTACCGCTTTATTACCTGTAATAAACAATACAAAAATAGGGTTTACATAACATAAAATAATATCTATTCCATAAAAACAACCGTTGAGATGCCTATGCCATTACCACTAAAATTGATGCTCATTTTGTTAATTTTGGTGCTTTTTTAACAAAATTATCTAACAAATTTGATTTTCTCTTATTAACATTGTTTGCTAATTTTTCATTTTCTAATTTTAATTGCACTTCTTCTTTTCTTGATTCTCTAGCAGATTCTAACAGTCTTTTTGCAATATCGGCTTGGACTAAATCGTTATTTTTCAAAGCCAGATCTAATTTCATGTTGGCTTCCCTTAATAACGTGTCGCATACTTTTTCCTTGCATTTTTCTTTCTCATTTAGTTCCTTCCATTTTAATTCTAGCTCTTTAATTTTTCTAGCCTCATCCTTACTTGTCTTGACCATTTCTATTTGCCTTCTTTTAGTATCATCTTCTTCAAGCTTCAGTCTCTGTTCTTCCATCTCCTTTTGTTTCTTCTCTTCTAAATATCTCTCGTAGCTTTTATGAGCAACCATTGCTGATTTTAACATGCCCTTATCAAAACGAACATTTCTTAAATTGTCATTATATAGTATTTTAATTGCCGATGCAATTACTTGCATTGCATTTAAAGTATTTTCGTCTAATTTGGTTCTTTCGGGGGTCATCATCTTTCCAGACCTCGAAAAGCCTCTCTCAACATCACTATTTCCATGTGATATTGAAAGTAAAGCTTTAAAAAGAATAGAAATATATATGTATCGGGGTTCTCCATTTTCCCGTTTTAAATTAAAAACTTTATTCCAGTAAGCATCAACTCTTTCATTCATAAAAATAGGCAGGCTAGAATCGGCTTTTAGTAACTGAAATTCGTCTATAAATTGGTCTGGATGAATATCGAATGGTAATAACTTTAAAAGAACCAGCAACTGATCAACAGAAGTTTCTTTAAAAAGAGTTGGGTGCAAGCATCTAAAGGATTTCAAAACTGACCGCTTGCTATTTATAGCAACATTTTTCAAAATATGTTTCAAAGCAGCCATATAATGTTGTCGTGCTATATGTAAAAATGATAGATGGTCAGCCTCAGATTTAAATGTTTGCAGCATTTCTTCCCTTGCATCTGTTCCAATGTCAATGTCTTTTAAAGGCAACATTTTTTCTGTTACAAATATTTTTTGTTCAACATCTTTTAAATTAGTTGTGACAATTAAACCTACAGTTTCTTGTTTACAAAATTTAGAAGCTATTCTCTCAATTAACTGTTTTAATGCATCATACATTAAATGTATAAGCGGTTCATTTTTTTGAAATGTTTGAGTAAATCTGGTAAATATCTTTGAAGAAAATATAACAAACATAACTTCTAATTTGATAAATGGTTTGCTTAAAATTGATTTAATTAATATGAATTTTGGTGTTTTTGAAATGTCCGAACATTTTTTTGGAATAAAGTTTAAAAAATAATCCAATACAGCAGGCCACTGTTCTAGGAGTCGCTCGGCTGCTGGTTGTATAGTTAGCCATCGCGATGATATATGTTTAATAAAACGATGAGCAGGAAGGTTAAATTTTGTTTGAATTTTTTCGTAATCTGCCCATCTAGACGGTCTATCTTTAAAAAAGTATTTAATCATAATAAGTAATTCTGAACAGTTATCTCCAAACTTATGTAAACCTAAAAATGAAAAGGATTTGCAGTAGAAAAATAAAGCTTACATAATTATTGCACTTTCACGTACCGGTAAGAAAAGAATTGTGGACTATATGTATATTGCAGGTTCCTATATCCAAAAGGGGCTTGTTTCTTAATTTCATTAAATCTAATTCAAACAGTCTTTGAACCTTTTTGTTCACATTAGGACCGTCAGAACCCAGCATTAAAATTTTTTCTTGCGAAATGTTGTTTTCTGACAAAGATGTGTTTAACACTTTCAGTAAATCTTCTGCTTTGGCATATGTCAAATAAGATGTGTGTAGGTGGTGGCAGACTATTTGATTTTCCATTCTAGACCAGTATCTAATTTGAATTTGCATTTCTTTATTAGAGCCTTTGTTTGTAGTTTCATCATATAATAAGGAGAAATAGGCATCTTAAAAATATCATTTTTAATCGATTTTTAATGAGCATACCTAGGAACCGTCATTTCTTTAATATTTATGAAAGCTTACCATTTATATCATCCAACATTAGTTTTTGAAAATAAGGTGCCAGTCCAAAGGCTACTAGATATTTCATTTTCTTCGCAGACATGGTAAATTGTTTTGCTATTTCCGAATCTGGGAACATATCAGCAAATATTTCTTTAACTCCATCTGCTGATTGGAATGATGAGTTGTTCTGTACTGATCTCAATGCCCACATTATTTCAGCTTTTAATGTTGATTCACAGTTATTAAAAAATGAAATGTTAGTTGACGATACCGATAGTTCAATTTTATTATTAGTTAGTCTAACCCCAATATTTTGAATGTGTTTTGCCCCTTTTGCGTGCTGGAAAATTGCAGAGCACCCGCGCTCGACACAAAATACTTTTTCGCATGCCGTGCACAATACATTAAAATTGTCTTTATTTTTTATATATAACGAAAGTTTATGTTTATTGCTGTCCACATTATTTAACCAGGCATTGTTAAACTTACACTTTCCAGGCATTTTTTAAACCAAACATACAATCACTAAACAATAACAATTCGGCGAAAACAAAACTGTAGGGCAAACATGCGATTCTTTTCTTTCCCAGTTCTCAGTGACGGATGGGTGTTCTGCGCTTGCTTGACCCAGATACTTGAGAGCGTCCTGGTTGCCAATGCTTCTGGTTAATCCGCACTTTTACCATTAAACAAGACTGTTTCGTGCGGCTGCAGTTGTAAAATGCATGTTTTCTAGCGATGCGGCAAACGCGCAAAGACTAAAGTCGTGTTTCCTGCCGTGTCAGAATCGACTACTCTTTTCTCACTCTCACATCGCCGCAACGCACAAAATTCAAATTCAAACTGCAAAATTATGGTAAATTATGTACCTCAACGTAAAAATATGTACTATTATGTACTCTATCAAAAAATATGTACTAGAACATAAAAAATGTACCCGTTCCGACCCCTGCCATCTTTACAGGTTTCTAATCTATCCTAACCATAAATACCATGTCACTTTTCTGTAAGAAATTTTCTACCCTCTGCCCTATTTTCTTCTTCAAAACAATTCCTGCTCCCGAATTTCCACCTATCGACCCTGTCTGTGTGTATTACATACTCTAAAATCTCCGCTCCAAAAGTCTCCAGCTTCTGGTCATCGCACCTCACTGATACCTACTATGTCTAATGCTAATCTATCCATCTCTATTCTCAAATTTTCCAACTTACCTCCGGAATATTATACTCCAGAAGGTGCCGTTATCATAAAATTTTCAGTTGGGATAGCTTCTAAAGTTCACAGAAAAGTTATTAAAACATTGATTCTTTATAAATTAAAAACCTTCAATGCCTGAGGATGCTGATGTTGTCAGCGAAATATGTGTCACTTTTTTGGCGTGCATGATTAACTTATAAAGAATTCATACTAAATTTACGCTAAAGATCCCTATACAACCATTGTGTGTATTAAAACATAAGACATTTTTTTAAATCCTGTTTTATTGATAATATATTTATAACATTCACGTAACAATTTTTCAGCAATGTTTACAGAAAATACGTCCACGTAGCAATTTATTGTCAAACAGCAACAAAGATTTTTCCTTCAGTTTAAGATGACGAAAAGGAATCTCTTTCTAATCATATTCAATTTTCCTTCCCATGTGAAAGAGAAAATTAAAATAAAACGTTTTGAAATATAAGATAATATTATAATTATTTTACCATATTAGAAAAACAACGGCAACAAAAGTCACGGAAAGCTATCCACTTAAGCACCTCCCTTACTCATTAGCGATGTGTTGCATATAATGCAATGGTACTGTATCAAAAATTCATGCCAACATAGTTCACAAGCACGCGTCGAGGGCACTGTGTAAAACACTTGCTGCGAACCGTCGCATACCAGCAAGCTACTAAAACCAAAATTCAGCATTTATTAGTGCCATGGAGAGAGATGGTCGGCGGAAAGCTTCTAACGACTTTCTCGCTCAGCATATAAGAAACAAGATCAACTTTATATTGTTCACATGGAGTAATAACACTTAATTTCAGTAAGAGCACAAATCGTGTTTCCCCTTCATGAAATGAATAAATATTTCATCCACATGTTGAAAATAAATTACAATACACTAAGCGGATCCGTTTCATAAAGTGGACATCCTTTTCAGGAAATGGATGATTTCAGTGAGCAAGTCATACAGGGTGTGCCATCTAAGCGTTTTTCTTTTGTTCCACTTCTATCACACATTTTAGAGAAAAATGTTAAATGGGGGACCCCCCTTGAATTTTGACTTCGTCACACAAAATTATTTACATGGTCTCTATCTGCGGTTTTTTAAATGGAACGCCCTGTATTCGATTGCATTTTTGAATTCCTTACCTAAGTTCACTAGATATTGTATTAAATACTTTTTGCCTAAAATTAATATTTTTGATGTTACCAGCAGTTTTGTAAAGATTTTGACAGCTGTAGAAGAATTTTAAAAACTAAGTAGCTTCGGATTAAACAAAGCTGTAGCGATGATATTTTGGTGAGATAAAAGTAACATCTCGGAGTAACTGTTACTGTAACAAAAGTTCAAAAATATTATACAGTGAAACCTCTCTTAAGCGGAAACCAATGGTCACCGATTTTGTGTCCATTTATCGGAGATGTCCGTTTAATAGAGAAAGAGAAAGCCCTATAAGCGACAGTTCATTCCCAAAAAAGTATCCGTTTATCGGAGGTATCCGGTTAATAGAGGTGTCCGTTATAGGTTTCACTGTACAGGATATGAGCAGTCACATGGCCAAATTAAAATATTTCTAAACCCAATAACACTATTTTTTTTTTAATGGAACAGTACAATTTTTATAGAACAGTTGTTTTCTATTATAGATTCTCTCTCTATTTTGTATGAACTCTAATCATTTGGCCAGGGACTGCAAATCTGAAGTGTCATGCTCCAATTGCTCGAGTAAACATGGCTGTAAGGAATACCAAATCCAAAACTCTAGATGTGTTAATTGCACAAAGACTAAAAGTAAATTAAATATTGACCTGGATATAAATCACTCAGCTCTAGATAGAGATTGTCCCACTTATGTTAGATATTCAGAATAGAAGAGTAGCATTTAGCATATAATAATTATCCCGATCTGTATCCAAAAAACTAGCAATCAAAGCATGAACTATTGTATTTGAATTTGCAGGTTATGTCCGCTGGTCATAAGACTATGCTAGAGTGGTTAGTTTCGCAGTGAGGACCTATTGTTATGGGATTAGGAGAAACACATGTTACCGATGATTTCAAAGCAAATGAAATTGATATTGATGGCTATAGGAATATAAATATGGTCATTTTCACACAGTAGACATACAGGAGGGGCAATTTCGTATACAGCCTGAGTCAAGGGATACAAAGTATAAGATATCTTTGTTATTTGATGAAACTTCAAAAAACATTTCACACGAAAATTGCACGTACTGCAAAGAACTGTAAACTGACCTTAGAAAATATTATACAGGGTCTCCCAATAAAAATGTGTACATAAAAGTGTATGTTTTTGTAATGGAACACCCTGTATATTTTCGGATTTTTGGACAGCCCAAGTAAAGAGCTTTCCAAAACACCCACACCTAACCTAATTATCTTCAAAAGTCCATTACAAAAAAAAGAAAACTTATAATCATTGAAATATTTTTAGAAAGCAATTAACAAAACCAAACGTAATAATTCTTACTCGACAAATAAACAGTACTGAATAATTGATGGATTTTACTGTTGGTTTGTAAATTATCTTGCAAATTGACCTAATAAATAAATTAATTAAACTTCAGGATTGTTTTAAGTCTACGTTATAAGTGTGCTATGGAAAACGAGTGTTATCCATAAATATCACATTTCTGTGAATATCTTTTAAAGTGAAGATAAGTAGAGTAGGTGTGGGTGTTTTGGAAAGCTCTTTACTTGGGCTGTCTAAAAATCCGAAAATATACAGAGTGTTCCATTATAAAACTTACACTTTTAAGTACACATTTTTATTGGGAGACCCTGTATAATATTTTCTAAGGTCAGTTTACAGTCCTTTGCAGTACGTGCAACTTTCGTATGAGAGGTTTTTTGAAGTTTCATCAAATAAGAAAGATATCTTATACTTCGTATCCCTGTATAAAAAATAATGTAAATATAAGGAGATACTATGTGTATGTTCTGTACCACTCCCCGAATGCAAGTAGTGCTATTTTTGTTGAAAAACATGAATTGTTGGAAGATATTGTAAGTAAAAAGGGTAAAATATTTCTCTCAGATTTTAATATTGATATGTCCCTAAAAAACCTATTACTCAAAGAAAATGGAAAAAGTTATAGAGCCATGGACTTGTTTCATGCTTCTACCATTCCACGCTCCGACTCGCGAGATGTTACACTTATCATTGCTGATGACTCCCCCGAAGCAGTCCCCACCCGGAGATCCGAATGTTGGACTATTTTATCTCTGGAATATTTTACTCCAGAACGTGGTGGTTTCCCGTTGCCTTCCACATCGCAGTAGTGTGTCAGTGCCATATCAACACTCATGATCTCTGCCACTCTGATTACTGAGAGCTGCTGCTCTTCAAAATTGGCGTTGTTCTGATTTAGGTTTTCTAAGAGCCTCAAATATCCTCAAATTTTATTCGAGTTGGCTAAATTTTCGTGAATGTGAAATTTCTCTCATCGGAAACCGTTCGGTGTAAAGGCGTAGTGCTCTCCCACTATTTCTATTGCAATCAAAATATACCTGAATCATGTCTGTTAACACATTGTAATCCATGATTCACACCAAAAAGTATAAGAGAAAATGTGTTATCAACATTATTTCATTTTATTGTTTTCCACTGCCTACTTTATTAAATACATTAATTGACAAATATCTCACTAAGTATTGCTTTTAGGCATATGATACTACAAAAATTTTTAAAAGACAATTAAACAAAGAATCCAAAAATAACGAAATATACATGGTGTTCCATTTAAAAAACTGAAGTTGATGTCACTTCCGGTTAACCAGGAAGCGGCATTGATTGAGCACCTATCCCAAAAAATAGATGACAATAAACTGTGCAACTTTGTTCCAAGAAGTATTGACATATCTTTAAGAATAATGGAGTTATGGCTTGGGGCGTTTTCATAATCCACCATGTATATCAAAGATACCATCAATATTGTTAAGTAGAGAACAGCGTCAGGGTTTAATGCACAGGGCGAAACTATTAATATGCTCAGATTCGCGAATGATATAGTAGTGTTAGCATCCAGCAAAGAAGAATTAGGAATGACCCTGAATGACGTTGCGGAATAAGATATCAAATAAGCTTTTATGTTCCCGCAGGGTACAGCGGCACGCTTTGTCGCTTGTCGGGGTAACACCTGCATGAAATTTATGCATTTACAATACTTTTTATGTCCAATTTTGTCTTTCCGAATTTGTTCACATATAACGTATGTCTCAAAAGTTTTGACACAAATTACTTTATTAAATTTTAATAAACAAAGATAATTTTTATTTACATTTTAATTATATGCACGAATAACAATATTATGAACAACAAAATTAACAACTCAAATTAAATGAAGGGGTCCGTGCTTCTCAACAAGGCTCAACTTTCTGCGGACTTCCCACATTAGGTTTTGGGTAGCTTCGCCGTATATCTTTTTAATTTTTCTGTAGGTTCTACGCCTTAACTGCTCTTCATTTGCAGCTTCCGATCCTCCACTTCTCTACCTTTCTAGCTAAAAGGGCCCAAAAATCGTCGATTGGACAAGTGTGAGGTAGGTTAGGAGGAGGCTATCGTTTCTACAAATGGTATGTTCTGAGCGTTGAGCCAATTTTGAGTTTCTCGTGCGTAATGGCAAGACAATATTGTGGTATCTGTGCCAACTGGTTTGCGGTATATTTAAGGAATTATTTTCGTTTTCGATAATCTACACCATTTCTGTTCAGTTCCCTCGAATCTGTGTCTTTAGAAGTACGACACTCACGAGCCAGTTTACTGAGAGACACTCCGACTCTATTTTTGGCTCTTCTCACCAATCTGTCTGCTCTGCCTTGAGTAAAAATTCTTGATCTTCCACTTTTTGGCAAATTTAGGCAAGCTATACCTTACTCACACTCAGCTATTGTACGATAAATAGTACGGCGAGCGATATTTTGATCTTCGAATACAATTTCCGGTTTAGGCATCCACCCAACTAAATTGTATATAGTTTTTCGAAGATCTAATTTATATGACATTTCAGTGCAATAATTTTTAACACTGAACTGTTACAATAAAGAATATTCATTGAGGAATTTTTGTTTTCTAAGCCATCTTGGTATTTTATCATTATCGTCTATTTTAACCAATCTGAATGTTGTGCCAAAACTTTTGAGACATACGTTACCAGCCCCAATTGTTTGAATGGCCTTACTTCCTAGATCCCAAAAATAAAAATTAAGAGACAGCCCAAAAAGATGTTTTACTCTCGACGTTTTAACGTATTATTCGAAAAACAAATAGCGCACTTGTTTTTTCCAGTAACTTTCGTTTTTGAACACATTTTGAGGATCTGTATGCAGCGCCGTAGCCAGGGTCAAAACTTAGGGGGGGGGCTTATGAATTTTTTGAGGGGGCCTAAACAAAATATTTGGTAGGGTGTCTCTTGGAATATGCGATTAAAATTATTCTAAAAATTGGCAATTATAATACTTTACTAAACTAGATAAATTGATAAATACCTATATACCTAGTTTGAGGATATGGATGCAATAAACACTTAAACAGTACATAAATATAATATAGAGACTAGAAAGAGACTCTTAAAGTCGTATGTATGGAGTACGGCATTATACGGGTGCGAAACTTGGACAATAGGAGAAGCGGATCGAAAAAGAACAGAAGCGTTTGAAATGTGGCGCTACAGACGCATGATGAAGATACCATGGATAGATAAGGTTAGCAATAAGGTATAGGGAAGTATTAGAAAGAGTTGGGGAAAAGCGAAAGGTATGGAAGACAATAAAGAGTAGGAGAGATAGGATGGTAGGACACCTTCTAAGACACGAAGGATAATAGTTCGCGACATACTAGAGTCAGAGATAGGAATAAAAAGAGGTAGGGGTAGGCCTAGATTAGACTACTGCTCTCAAATAGTTAGGGATGTAGGATGTTCTAATTTTAGGGAAATGCGTAGGTTAGCTCAAGATAGAAAAGAGTGGAGGTACGCGTCCAACCAGTCTTCGGACTGAGAACCTTATGATGATGATAAGAATAGCCGAACTGGACGTGCGTCCTAAAATTATACATGAAATTAAGGAACAAAACAGATATTTTTGTACAGAAGAGGAGGAAAGATTTAATTTGGGATGCACAAACGGGCCTACCTATATACAGGGTGTCCCAAAACAACGGGGCAATATTTCTGGAGCATATAGTTTGGGTCAAAATAACACTTAAATCATATAAAAAAAAATTCTAGGACGCCTCCCTTCGAAGCTATTCGCCCTTAAAAGTAAAGTCCCGAAGAAGGTTTTTTGCTGGTAACTTTCAAACTACTGTATCGAATGTTTTAAAATTTGGACTGTAGGCATAGTAAGCAAGTATCTGTGATCAAGTGACATGACATCTTCCGTATCTTGTCTAGGAAGCCGGGGGTGGAACACCCCTAATGCTCTTCATCCCTTAACTTTTACGTTGGTGCTTTTAACGAATTTGCAATGAGATTTTTAAATTCCTCAAACAATTTTCTCAAAAAAAGGTACTCTTTTTTGAAACCGTTACAACGGCCCGTTTCCGAGAAAAAATGTATACAAAGACATGGTTTATCATTTTTACCGATTTTTACTATACAAGCCAGGCTATGAAATATGAACTGCTTCATGAAACATGCGAAAAAATGAAAATGAAGCGAAAATGTATCAACAATCGGTTTTGCAAACATAATAGCAGCTACAATAAATTTTTGAAGTGAGCACCTTGTAGACGCATACGCTTTTGTGTACCTAGTAAAAATGATAAATCATGTCTTTGTATCATTTTTTTTTCTCGGGAACGGGCCGTTTTAACGGTTTCAAGAAAGAGTACCTTTTTTGGAGAAAATTGTTTGAGGAATTTAAAAATGTCATTACAAATTCGTTAAAAGCATCAACGTAAAAGTTAAGGGGTGAAAAGCATTAGGGGTGTTCCACCCCCGGCTTCCTAGACAAGATATGGAAGATGTCATGTCACTCGATCACAGGTACTTGCTTACTATGTCTACAGTCCAAATTTTATAACATTCGATGCAGTAGTTTGAAAGTTACCACTTATACCAGCAAGAAACCTTCTTCGGGACTTGACCTTTAAGGGCGAATAGCTTCGAAGGGAGGCGTCCTAGATATTTTTTTTATATGATTTAAGTGTTATTTTGACCCAAACTATATGCTCCAGAAATATTGCCCCGTTGTTCTGGGACACCCTGAATATGTAGTGTTTTAAATGGCTCAGATCTTCTTTATCCCACATTTCACGAAAATTATTATAATTATTAAGGCTTATTTGTTAAGAATTTCTTTCGCTTTCAAAATATGTATACAGGGTGGTCACTTTTACAATGTACACCATTGGAATCTTCTAAACCCGAAGAGATTCAGAGTTGGTCAAATGGTAAGAAAGTTGCACATTTTCATGCTCTTTAAGGATCTGAAAAGAAATTCTGGATAGCTCTCGTTGTTCCTGAAATATCCTGAAAAAATTGAAATATTGCGTTTTCTTATTTCTTCCATATATTAGTTATTACTCAAGCGAATGTGATGATCTTTGGCAGGTTTACATAAGTGGGTATGGGCTTTCCACTGGATGTTTCAAAATTTGTCTAAGCCTACTACATCTTCAAGTTTTCATGGTCAACTTTTGAATTTCTTATGGGCGCCATATTGGATTTTCATAAGGTTGGATAGAGAAAAAAAATACAATTTCAACGATGTATCGCACATGGGTCATCTAACTTTCTGGAACACTAATTTCACTCCTTATCTACAAAATCTAGTTGCCATGATTATGAAAACTCAAAGATGTAGTAGGCTTAGACAAATTTTGAAACATCCAGTGGATAGCCCATACCTACTTATGTAAACCTGCCGAAGGGCATTACATTTGCTCAAGTAATAAATAATATATGGAAGAAATAAGAAAATGCAATACTTCAATTCTTTTCAGGATATTTCAGGAACAACGAGAGCTATCTAGAATTTCTTTTCAGATCCTTAAAGGGCATGGAAAAAGTGCACGTTTTCTGTAATTTGACCAACTCTGAATCTCTTCTGGTTTAGAAGACTCCAATGGTGTACATTGTAAAAGTGACCACCCTGTATAAAAATATACAGGTTGTTCAATTAAGAAAAGGTATTTTTGTTGACAACGCGAAAACCCCAAGTTCAATTACTTTTCTGATTTCACGACCTGAATCTACGTAAAAAAATTGAGTAAAAATACTACTATACCCTGTTTGTTCAACAGATGAAGTAAATGACACTTGTGGGAGTGGCTTGATTGCAAAAGCCAGCTTCACACGCTGCAAATTAGAAGACGTTGGGGAATTCAAAAATACTTCGTTTAAAACTGTTGAAAAACCCTAATAATCAATGTTGCGAAAATTTCAAAAATGCGAATTAAAAAACTTATAATTGCTTCGAAAAATTTTAAGTTATAATAACCAAACAACACATCTGTCAAAAATTTATTTTTATTAGTACATTGTACATTACCTGCCGCTTTCGTAGTAAATGTGAAATTTTCTGTTTTGGTGTTGTCAGGGTTTTGTTCAGCAGAAACTTTATAAATATTTAAAAATCACTCCTTGTCTTCAACTGAAAAACACCTATGGCTGGTAACTTTTTGACGAAGAAAGTAATTCTTGCTTATCCATAATCAGTTAAAACTTATAGCTATTCGTATTTCTTAATGTATTCACAAAATCCAATGAACTAATCAATGCAAGTATTTAAAAATACTCTACATGTCTACATATTATTATAAACTGAATGGAAATAGCAGTAAATTCAGTGAACGTCAAAATGACAAATCAGTTTTGTGCAGTAAAGTTATTTATCTAGGAGTAAAGCTGTGTAAAATAGGCCTACCAATAGTAATTTTCTATTCAAATTTAGCGCTCATTTGTGGGAGGAGTTTTTACTGCATCTGTTGGATAAACAGAATATAGTTTGTCCATTTAACCGGAATCGTATAGCTGCAAAGATAACAAAGTTACCTAGTAATAGTGCCCCGTTAATTGTGAACACCATGTATATGAAATCTAGAATAATTATTATTGCAGTTGCCTATTTCGACTGTCATTAAATTTTCGGGGCACTTTTTCCATATCAACGTTTTTTGTTCGCTCTAGGGGGAGGGGGGGCTACGGACCTGTCTGTATGGCATGGTTGTTCAATCCCTAAGTTAACGTTGGAAGTATTTTTTAATTATTTTGTACTTCATGCACCTTATGTTCAATGAATAAATATTTGTCTTAATTATTTTGTACTACTGTGCACTTTCTTAAAATTTGTTTAGTGTACGGAAATCCTTTTTTTACAGACCATTAAAATGTACAATTTTTTGATTAATTTGGTTTTTCGGTTTACTTACTGTCTTTATTATAGTAACCTTGATTTAGCTTGGGTTTTTCTATGCTTACTAACTCAACCGTCTACCCTTACGCGCGTCTTCAATTCGCTGGAATAGCATAGTATAAACGGTATAAATCATCTTCGTTAACATGGTCTCCTGCCATCAGGAAACTGCTTAATTCTCATAGTCCGACGGCTATATCTGTTCCACTATCTCATAGAAAGAGAAACCAAAAAATCTCTATTTAAACTTACTTTTTTCCTGGAAATAAACAATCATGTTCTCATTCTTGCCTTGATCCCTTTTGGGCATTCCTTTCCACATATTGCTTTTGTTTGGTTTTAACAAAAATGTCCCTTGAAATTCTTTTCGAATAGGTAAAAGTAAGAATTAACCCAGCCATTTATTTGAGCGGCTCCGACATTCAACCAAACCAAAACCGTGCCGCTCCTCTCAAATTAATTAATTTTCATTTTTGTTCATTTTGTAAATTAAGTATGTACTTATTTATTTGTGGAACAGGAGGCCCATATCTGCCAGCACCCGGTTTTTGAAGTTCGGAGGGATATAAAATATCTATTATAAAGTAATAAAAATGACTAGAACATTTAAATCACATTGCTTGCCGGCTGTCAACTATGTACATAATTTATTAGTTGGCGGTGTGTTTTGATCACCGAAGTGCAAAAAACCGACGACCACCTGCTAATGCGAAACTCTTGTTCGCCATCTGCAATGAATAGATTTAAAACATCTCTTCTCAAACTGCCAAAGAAGGTGCGTATCTATACTTTTGAAACTCAAAACAATTCCAGATCGCGCTTTGTCTGCCATCTAGCGGAAATGTGAGTACTTCTTTAAAAGGCGTCAAGGTTAATAGACTTCATTGGCTAACTATAATGTATATAAACAAGGATGAAATGGAAGCAATTTTGAAAATGAAAATTAATTTAAAAAAAAACTAAAATTTTGGTATGTAGAGGGCGTGAAAATAGAACTAAAACTAAAATTCAAATAGGAAATGAGAAGATAGAGGAAATCGTGCATTTCTGTTATTTAGGGAGTCAAATAACTTGAGATGGTAGGAGCACTAGTTATAAAATAAAGTAGAGCGCAGGGTCGAGTTGTGTTTAACAAAAAGAAACAACTCTTATGCTCGGAAATGGTGAATGTAGAAACTTAGAATAGACTCTTAAAGACGTATGTATGGAGTACGGTATTCTGCCGTCCTAAGACAAGAGGTCCTATCTGCATTTTAACAGTTTTGAGATATTAAGGTTTTTTATATATTCTTTGTTAGAAATTGACCTAACCACTTTTCTTCGATTTTTTTTTCTCGGTATCTATGCTTACACGAAGTATGTGCATAATGACAGCTAATTTTACTTTTGTTTCTATCATCATCATAAGGTTCTCAGTCCGAAGACTGGTTGGACGCGTACCTCCATTCTTTTCTATCCTGAGCTAACCTACGCATTTCCCTAAAAGTAGAACATCCTACATCCCTAACTATTTGAGAGCAGTAGTCTAATCTAGGCCTACCCCTACCTCTTTTTATTCCTATCTCTGACTCTAGTATGTCGCGAACTATTCCTTCGTGTCTTAGAAGGTGTCCTATAACTAAGGTAAAATTTTAGGTTTCTGTCAGATAGGACAAAGCAGCACTATTGCAGAATTTGACTACTTCACCGTATCATGACAATCTTGATATGCTACAAAACGAATATGTCCTAACTACAGCAATGTATTAGGTAGATAGGACAAATTTGCCTAGGGCCGGCGAGATAGGACATATTGATTTAGGAAATCCTTAAATTTTACAGTTAGGACAATAATTTTAGGTGAATATAAGCTTCTTGAATAGAAGTTAGGACTTTTAGACTTAGTAGAATGGTAGAAAATAGTTGCGACATTCCATACATGCCAAAAACGAAAAATCGAAATTTTGCAGATAGGACCTTTTGTCTTAGCACGGCAGTATTGTACAGGTGTGAAACTTGAACGATAGGAGAAGCGGATCAAAAAAGAATAGAAGCGTTTGAAATGTGGTGCTATTGGCGCATGATGAAGATATCCTGGGTAAAAGATTAGCAGTATTAGAAAGAGTGGGAGAAAAGCGAAAGGTATGGAAGATAATAAAGAATAGGAGGGTTAGGATGGCAGGACACCTTTTGAGACACGAAAGAATAGTTCGCAACATATTAGAGTCAGAGATCGTAATAAAAAGAGGTATGAGTAGGCCCAGATTAGACTACTGCTCTCAAAAGTTGGGGATGTATGATGTTCTACTTTCAGGGAAATGTATAGGTTAGCTCAGGATAGGAAAGAATGGAGGTATGCATCCAACCAGTCTTCAGACTGAGAACTTTATGATAATTAAAAATATCATGAAACTTGTTGGTTGTCATCGGACAGTGGCAATCAACTGAGCGGGCCCAAGCGCCCAACCGACCAAAAAACACGTAATTCTGTTCTGTTACAAAAGCTTACATATAATAACGTGCAAAACTGATATGATGCCAAGAGCCCCAAAGTTGACACCCCGAGGGGGCACTATGATTTCGCGTTACGCCACTCTCCTTAGAATGAAGATCGCTTTCGAATGATGCTTCACCTGACCTATACTGCCATATAAATTTTTAGATCAATACAGCGCCGGGTCGCTATCTTTGGAAACTCGCTTGGCAAATATTTTGAAAAAGGTATAATCGTAGCAGCCATCTTCACTGAATTTGGATTCTCTATGCCACACTATTCAACAGATATGTATTAAATTTTAACGAGAAAAATCTTTTGGTTTTCGTACAGGTGCCATTGGTGACATAGTTTTCACGTTTTTTTCTTTATTTGCCTTAATTCAATATTACGCATGCAATAAAAATTACTTGAGTATGTACCTTAAGTATCTGAGAGTTGAATATTTCTTGTTTGATTTCTTTTAATCTTGCCTCTCGGACAGCAATTCGTGTTACTGCCCTCCATGCATCCTTTGCCCTGTACCGAAAAGCTTCAATTTCTTCGATTTTAAAATTATAAGCTCTGGAAACGGAAAAATAAATTTAGGATTAGTTTAAACCATAATATGTACTTATAAACAAATAGATTTCAAAACGACAATTGAAATGCCTCGAGAATAATCTGATTAAATTTAATTAAGTCTATAACTTTACATTTGACGCTTCCTACAACCCAGTTATTCAAGAAATATTTGTTTGCCATAAAAATTAAAAAAATGGTCGTGAAGAACCATACCTATATGACAGGCCCGTGCAACCTTTTAAGCGAAAGGGCCATTTGCAAGTTTTATGAAATCTTAGTGGGCCACACCACTGTCTATTCCCTAGGTATGGTGGGTTCAGAGTACTTTGAATAATTAAAGACAAACACGTTAGTATCGAGATTTGCAATTTTATAGCAAAAAAAAGTTAACAAAAAACACTTTTTTGGTAGAAACATTAAACAAAAATGTTATTAACACTTGTACTTTGTTTGTGTAAAAATACATAAAATATTCGCTATGAAAACACAAATTATTGAGAAAAAATTGCAAAAAAATAAATGTTTTATTCTTCAAAAAATTTTTAACAAAACTTATGGGTACTTTAATAAAACTTACACAAAAACAATATCTAATAATAAATAAAAACAAAAACTTTAACTATGGTCTTACTAATATGATTTCGTACCACAGACACAACCATACTCGTGTGTTCCACCCATTTATCGTAACTGTACAGTTCATGGGAGAGACGTTACATTTTTTAATAGACGTTACTTTGCTTTATTTTTTTAAATATTCAGTTCCGTGCCGCGGGCCGCATAAAAATACCAAAATACCAGAGGGGCCGCATGCGGCCCGAGGGCCTGCTATATGACTTTAACGAGCCACCTTAAATATTCAAGAAACAAATAGAATTTTGAAAAATCGCCGAGGCACGTAAATTGATGACTCAAGGGGGATAGATTTTGATGTACAGTTGACGTTTGTAAAACCAACCTCCTAACCCCCGGTCACCCTCATCTGAAATGGCATCATATCACTTGTGACATCTCATTTTAAAGAAAATCGAATGAGGAATTCAGCAGAGATATTTATTTTTTAATTGTTCCTCATTTTGAGCTCTCAAAATTAAAATAAGGTCATTTCAACAATTCAGAAAATAAGAAAAACACTTTTTGATAATGAGTTAAATTTGATACAAAATAAGAGGTTTGCTGGTTGTTCGTAAATTTGATCAGAGATTAATCATAGATTCGTTTAAGCAGTGATTAGTTGCCATCATACAACCAACCAGAAAACTGGTATCATGGCAACTAATCACTGATTAAAATAATCATTGTTCGTACATTTGTAGATATCAGATAGTAAACATTTCATACAAAAAAAGCTTTGAAATTTAAAACAGGAAAATATCTCGGAAAATATTTATAACTTGTGGAATAATTTAAGAAAAAACTATCTTAGATGCTTACAATGGGCCCCACTATTTCCAAGACAATAATAAAGCCTATATTCTCGAATTACCTTCTTATGTTCAAGAATGCTTCGGCGGAAACATTTCGGCATGTTTTGGATATTGTGCACCTCAAATGAAATAAATTTTCTGGGTCTAAGGTCTAAGGTCTGACAAACAATATATTGTACTAATATGTCACCAGGCGAAAGAGGGGCCCATCTCTGAGAAGCCAAGCAGTCAGCGCCGATCACGCGACTGCATACAATTTCTTCAAAAATTGTTCGTCAGACTTAACGTAATTAGCAGGGAGAGTTAAGAATTCCACTAATTATTGTTATGTACATAAAACTTTCACATTTTTTTAAATTTTTATACATAAATGAATATGGGCAATAGTTTAGAAGTTATCGTTTTGCAAGCAAATAACTCAAAAACGGGTGTTCACGTTCAATAAAACATTAAAGATACATACGGATTTGTTCCCTTTAAAAGGCGCAATTTTTTGAGGGATCTAAGCAAGAGAAAGTAGTGTTTATAAGATAAAAAATAGGGAAAATGGCGATTTTTTAACGATTTTTTCTTAAAAAGAACAGTATCATTTACGTCAATCTCTTTTACAAAAATGGCACATTTAAAGGCAACTAATTTTTACCTAGGTATATTTAAAATTTTACTGAATTTTAACACATCGTTTTTTCAGATACTCATAAGTTGGTAAAAGACTTGATATTGGAATATCGATATATCAAATTATCAATATATCAAGTTATCGATATATCGATACATATTAAAAATAATATCGTTATTCGATATATCGATATATTGAGAAAAGCACCCAGCCCTAGTCGGGCCTAGCACGTCACAGAGGTATTCAAATATTGCGTCGTATTTAATTATGACGAAAATAAATCTCAAATATTTGTTTTGGATAGTAAACTATGTATTCAATAGGATCATTTTTAAAATTTGCGGGATTTCGCCATTGTTTGCAGCAAAGCTTAAGCCAAAAGTTTAAAATTATAAGCATTTTCACGAAAAAGTTTTAAAATATTTTGGATGTAATAGGTACACCTATCTGCTGCATGCTTGGATGTTTGTCGTGGTTATGAGTGCGGGATGGGATCTATTTGAATTCCATGACATTCATACACAATATGAAACTGAAGCTTACGCCTCAATATTTAAAAAAGAGACTTGTATTTGGGAAGGATACACATGGTTACGCAACTAGGCCCAGGAATAAAATGAGAATTGAGTTCGCCAGTACGGAGAGGGGAAGATCATTATTTGCAATGGGGATTTCTGAATATAACAAGCTGCCATTGCATATTAGAAATCATACTAGCATAGTGAGCTTCAATCAAGAGAAGTGTCAAGCAGCGATTATTATAGTATTGTGCAGTTACAATGGGGTCGTTGCACTAAATAGAAAATCAATATAATTTTGATAGAAATAAGTAACTAGGTGTTTAATGACCCTCTGGGTTACATTTATTTACTCACCAATAGCCCAAAATTTAAACAATATCGAATTTAGCACAAAGCACGCCTTCGGAGAATTAAACAGAAATGCGTGCTGCCCCCGTTACGTCATTACCTTAGAAGCGCTTGGGATTGGTCATCTGAATTGATGTTTTGATACCCAGGAAAGCAAAAGTTACGTGGAGTTTGAGTCGGTAAAGTATAGGGAGCAATAATGTTATGAATAATCAGAATTTGACATTTGGAGGTTATTTTTATTTGTATAGACTGTTTTAGAATGGCCTGATTTTGACAGGCCGCCATTTTCTGTTGGAGGCCAGAGTATGGATACACAACGCTATGCACGTGAGTGTTACCAAAATTTGAGCAGATTTGGTGCCAAACAAAGTGGCGAAACCAGGTTACTGTTTAGAGTTCATGTAATTTAACTCAAAATAACAAAAGCAGCGTTTGCAATAGTGCAACCAGTCATATCATTTTAAGAATTTTCGTTCAATTCTCGGCGTAAAGAGACTTAAGAAGTTTACGTTACGCCCCTTTTTTGGCGCCAAATGGTAACACAAATATCTGTGGAATAATCGTTTCCGGGCTGGTTGCCACGTCGTCGTTGGTAATCTGTAACACTAAAATTAAAATTAACACTTGACGTTTCGACTCGCATATCGGAGTCTTCTTCAGAAGCTACTCTGAAACTGAAAATCTATCGCAGGTGACTCTATCTGCTTTGTTATTCCTCCTCATCTTCCCTCCAATAAGCTTTAAACAAACAAATGTTTGCCCTCCAGCTGTCAATTGTGTGACGACATTCTAAAATGATCTATCGGGTTTATAAATAGTTCTCTGTCGTTTATTTAAATGTGTTTATTTCTATTTATTGTGTCAATTAGTATATTTGTGTACGGAAAATAGAGCAAGGTTTCACTAAAGCCGATTCAGACAATTTACCGATAGTTAATACTGAAATGATTGACAATTATTATTTATCCAATTTGGACTATTTCAGTGCTGAAATGAAAAATATTAAAATGAAACAGTGAGCGCTTCGTTTATTTGGGAACTAGACAAACTGATAAACAACACTGGACACTGTCTGTCAAACGACTAGACTGCCATGATTGTTTATTAATTCAGTTTACGTTTGACTTGACACAAGTTGACGTTTGTGCTAGCAAGCATAAACAAACAACGGCTGTACTTTCTGGCTAATATCGAAAATTCTTGGCATTGCCCCAGATACATCATCATTTAAAAGGCTTAAAAGGCCAACATCTTACCTTTAATGCTGATTTAGATGCCTAAAATGTTTGCTGTGAAAAAAATAAAAAAATACGGGTCAAATACACTGACCTTCACAAAAAGAGAATCACTCGAATATTCCTATATTTTCATCATCATAAGGTTCTCAGTCCGAAGACTGGTTGGACGCGTACCTCCATTCTTTTCTATCCTGAGCTAACCTACGCATTTCCCTAAAAGTAGAACATCCTACATCCCTAACTATTTGAGAGCAGTAGTCTAATCTAGGCCTACCCCTACCTCTTTTTATTCCTATCTCTGACTCTAGTATGTCACGAACTATTCCTTCGTGTCTTAGAAGGTGTCCTACCATCCTATCTCTCCTACTCCTATATTTTAGGCTTGCAATATTTTTTTCGACTGTTCTATGTGATGGTATTAATAATATTGAATCATTTGAAGTGAAGAAACACAATTTTTTTTCAGTTTTTTGTAAGCGTACCGCTGTGCTCCTTTTATCGCTTTTTTGCAAAAACATGATTATCTAGAGTGCCTTAGTTTGTGTTTGCTGTCATCGAAAGCAGTTGCATTTCGCTTTGCTTTGCTGAATTTAATTCTTTTGAAATCTGTAAACCCTATTTGGATGGCTCTTACGCAAACCGATGCGGCACGAGCAGTAGCTCTTGTCCAAGATGGGCGAAGTCAGCGCTATGTGGCTCAGCTTCTTGGGGTGTCCCAAGCTAACATCCACAGGACTGTTAGACGGTTTAACGAGACCGGGTCTTACTCCAGACGACCTGGAACTGGTCTTATGAGGTCTACATCTGGCCTAGACGATCGATTTTTGACGTTATCAGTTCTTCGGGATAGGCAAACTACAGCGGTCCAAGCCAGAAATCGACTTGAAGAGGTTCGGGGGGTCAGAATAAGTGACAGTACAGTGAGAAGACGTCTCCATGATGCTGGTTTGGTTGCTCGAAGACCCGCCAATGGTCCAGAACTTCTCCCACACCACAGAGCAGAACGACTTCAATTTGCACGAGAACATCTCAATTGGAATTTCGGTCAATGGAGCAAAGTTCTCTTCAGTGACGAATCCCGATTCTGTCTCAGATCTCCGGATGGTCGAAAAAGGGTGTGAAGAAGAGCTGGAGAGCGGTACGCACAATGTAACATTGTGCCGAAAGTGAGTTACAATGGTGGGTCTGTAATGGTATGGGGTGGCATTCCGACTGAGGCTCGTACGGAGCTTGTGGTGGTAGAAGGGGGGGCAATGAACAGCCGTAGGTACATTAGGGATATCCTAGCCCAACATGTAGTGCCTTTTGCACCATTCATTGGTGACAACTTTGTTCTGATGCAAGACAATGCGACCCCGCACAATGCTAGGATTGTTTCTGAGTACCTCGATGTGGTCGGTATCCCAAAGATGAGATGGCCAGCAAGAAGTCCTGACCTCAACCCTATAGAGCACGTCTGGGACATGTTAGGACAACAGGTTAGAGCTCGTGTTCCTGCACCATATTCCTTGCAAGAGTTGTCAAATGTGCTTGTGGAGCAATGGGACCAATTGGACCAGAACCCTATTAGGCACTTGGTGGAAGGAATGCCACAACGCATGCAGGCTGTCATTCATGCTCGTGGAGGGAATACGCGCTATTAAGCGTGGAAATTTTGTTATTTTTCTGTCCTTATTTCAAATTTTCTATAATTAAGAGTTACACCAACTTTGTTACTTTTTGTTAAATCGTATTAAATAACCCTTTTCTTTTTTAAATGACCAGCGTCTCTATACCAATAGTCCCTTAATACTCTAAATTTGGTTCATAGATCCCAAAAAGTGGCAAATGATTACACCACAAGCATAAGATATATAAATATTTGAGTGATTCTCTTTTTGTGGAGGTCAGTGTATTTTACGAGAATTTTCTGGAAAATATGATTTTCAAAAATTGTGTAACAACCCCATCGGGACTTTCTCAGCTGTTTATTTGTATGTTTTGTATTGTTAATTTTGAACAAAGCTTTACTTTTGATTGCATTGAGTTAATTGTACTAACTTTACCTAAATAAAGTATTATTATTATCAATAATGATAATAAGAGTAACAAGGAACATCTTACAGCTACATAATGGATTTAAACGGCAGGTTGATAATTTAGACTATTAACTTTGAAATCAAATCAATAAGATTCATTATCCATAAGAAGAGTCAAGATATATCATGAAGACACGTATAGTAGACTGTGACGTTCATATTACCACACAACGTCACCATCAAATATTGATAAAGTAGAAATTTTCAGTTCAAGAGAAATTAAATGTCAAAAAGGTACATAAAATAACTCTAATGCCGATAATTCTGCATGTATCTCAATAACTTTTCGAGACTTCATGAAAAATTATCTGCTTAAATTGATTACCATGGGTTATTTAAAATACTAGAAATCACATGTGCGTTTTCGGGTGCACAAAATTTTGTATTTTAGATACTCAACTGCTCATTTTTTGGTACTGGCATTAATTATAGAACCATAAAAAAGCGGCCCTACAAAATAATAAAATAATAATCGAGTTATGGTGGCCAATTAATGAGGACGAAAATTTTAATTCATTCGAGTCAATATAGGCTAGTTGCGTACCATCAAATTTCGATGGCAGTGCTTCTGACGCTTGAACAAGGCAAAAGTGAGTTAGGTGACATTTACGAAAAAAAAAATTTCGTATCAAACGCGTGGTCTTCTTTAGCCCTTTCGCGGCGGCTATTTGGGTAGAGCGCGCGTGCGTTCTGTGTGGCTATTTTATTACGTAGTATGCGCGGTATACAGATATCGTGCGCACTTCGTTTTACACCATTTTTTTAAGGTATTTATTGTTTTGTCACTTTATTTTGTGTGTATGAGCGACTTAGAAGATAATAACATGGCAGACAACACGAATAGTTGGAAAAATATTGGCTGTGGATGTAGTCCAAGAATACAAGTCTGTTGCCCCACAAGCAGTCGCAGTTTCTGTATCCGAAGAGTTTCTCCTAACAGCATTCAAAACTGGCGGCAAAGCACCGATATTTTGAGTCCTGTTTTGAACAAAAGCAGTCTCAGTTTGTGTATCGAACAAGTCCCTCCTAACGACACTCAAAACAGACGACGAAATATCGGAATTTTGAACATCTTCATTGTCATCTTCCGATTGGGGTTCATATGACTCGATAACAATAAAGTAATAGTCGCTATCAAAATTTCCTCCAACTCCTCTCTAATTTCTAGTATAGTATTTTCCGAATTTCGGTTTAGGCAACGGCATTGTGAATAAATTATCTACACCCAACCATACGAACAAATATACTGATCAGAGGGAACGTAATTTGTTATACCAACAAAAAATATAAACAATTGTGGGGGCAACTGCACTCTCACCCCATCATCAGATTAAAAATCATTGGATGTTGAATGCAATGGATGGGCAGAAACGCCTCCTACTGCATTTCCCACCCTCAAAAATATATTTACATCATAAGCAGTTGGAACCTAAACACAAATATATACAGGGTGTTCAAAATTAACTGGGCACTATTGCTAACTTTGTTATCTTTGGAGCTACGATTCCACTCAAATGGGTAAACTAGTAGTATTATTGGCGTAGATTACGATGGTGAAAACAGAAAAACAACTGAACATCAAGTTTTCGAGTTATCCACGAATATGTATTTTTTTTAAAATGGAACCTCCTGTATAGTCTTGCATATTTTGAAAGAGAAAATCATTCTTAACAGAAAAGTCTTAATTAACGACTATCATAAAATTTAAAATAAAGAAGTTTTGAACTATTTAAAACGCTACATATTTTACACTAAAGTATAGCGGCTAAACCAAAGCAGGCGGAGGAACAAGCGATGGGAAGTTTAATGTCAATAAATAATTTTCGCAAATTAAGTTCTTTCTTATTGCTGTTTAGTGAGTTTTCGTATCATTTTCGTGACTAAATAGACATCTTTGACATGCCGTTTACGCATGAAGAAAAATGTGACATGTTAGAGTGTTATTTGGTAAGCTTAAAAAGTGACTTTCGATCTGTTGCACGCTATGCCGAATTATTTCCTGACCGGAGACCACCGGACTTACTTCCTAAAGCTATACAGAAAATTTAGGAACAATACAGATATCTTTTTAAAGATTTCCTTATTTGTAGCTGACTTGCACTCCGTTACTGACAACTCACTCTGTCATATTCATCAATTTGCCGATGATACTCAGGTGTATAGAACGTGCACCCCGGAAAACTTACAATATAATTTAACTGATCTGAATATGACCTTAAATAAGATCTGTGCGTGGTCTAATAATAATGGCCTCCTGCTGAATCCCTCTAAATCAGTAGCCCTATGCTTAGGCTCAAATGTACTCCGTAGCCGCATTGTTACAAGTGGTGTTTGTAAAAATTATTATTAATAACGTAGAACTCTGCTTATCGGATAACATAAAGAACCTTGGTGTCTATCTAGATTCATGTCTGAGCTTTGGAGTTCATGTAAACAAAAAAATAGGCATAGCCTATTCCATACTCAAATCGCTATACAAATTTAAATATTACTTATCGAGTGACATTAACTCGTGCCTTGTTAACTGTTTAATATTGTGCCACGTGGATAACTGCTCAAGTGTCTACTACAATTTTCTAACTAAAACAATGCAGCGTAAAATTCAGAGACTACAAAACTCCTGCCTTAGGTTTACCTATAATATCGATCGCAGACAGCACGTTACACCCATATACAATGATTGGGTCTACTGAAAATCAAATTCCGTTTTGAGCTTTCGTATTTTAAATTGATTTTTAATGTTGTACAGTTTGGCACACCTGTTTACTTAACCCTTTCGGGACGGCAGCGATATCAACAATTGTTGCTGGCTAAACGGGCGCGGACAGCGCGCAGACTCCGGTCGTTTGCCGTCCATGCGCGTCAAATTATTCCTCCCAAAAAAATGTTACATTTTGTTTTCTTTTCATTTCAATTGCTTGATCACGAGCAATTTTCTGAGATCTAAGCACAAGATGCACACCCAAACGCATAACAAAGTATACTGCATGATCATATGTAGATTAGAGACTTATGTAGATAAGCGACTCCCTGTATTTTCTCCGGACGAAATGGTTTAGTTACGCTTTATGACACGAAGCCCTAGTATCGCAAACGCCGGGAAATTTGAATATAAGCTCCTAGTTATAATGAAATTTATTTTTATTTTACACTTATAAAAATTTTTGTATCCAGTATTTGCTACTTTTAGAAGAACATAAAAATAGTAATAAAGGATACAACAATTTTTTAAGTAGAAGGAAAATGTTATATATGGAATGTTTAAATAAAAATATTTTCAAAATTAAATTTATGTATTTTATAAATGTAACATTGACACAATAAATTACTAAGAATTGTTTTATACAGTAATAATAAAGGCTACAAAGTCCTTAAAAAAGTTTGCTTTGCCAAGTCGAAGAACTGTACTGCAGAGGTTAAGTGGCATTCGTTTTGGCGCTGAAATTATCAATGCTATATACGAAAGTTTATAAAAACCTCGTAACAATAGGGAAATATGTGCATTTTCACTTTGTTAGAGTTGTTTCCACATTTCTTCACAACACATTTTTGATACCTCACTTTTAAAGTCCGTTTTAAAAAATGTTTCACAAAAATGTTGCACAAAAACAACAGTAAATTTGCTTAAAGCTTGGTACACTCTCTAATCAGTGGCTGAGAGAAAATTCAAACTTTTACACGACTGGCAAACCCAACACCAACCAAGAAATTGCAAATGGCGCACGAAGCACGAACCAAACTATTTCAAGATACAGGTTACCAGCAGTCCGGCAGAAATCGCATTGAAACATAGAGCATATACTTTATCATATCTGTGGACTCTAGCCTTACATCAGCGCCTTTGTGTCGTCAAGCGTAACTAGTACTTCGTCCGAGTTTTCAGGATAGAGTGAACATAGCCTGTGCATAATTTAACACGAATGCTGGGAAGAAATGGAGGGAGATTACATTAGCCAATAAGCTCCGATTATAGACGTTATTGGTTACCATAATGTTGCCCGACTATCAAACAGCGGTCGTTTCCCGTTCTAAACCTGCTCTCCAAGCATTCAACTTTAGTTGTTTTCCGTCTGGCGGGCAAGAAAATTTTTTGCAACTCCGGTGGCTTCCCGTCCCGAAAGGGTTAAATGACTTGTTGGTTAAGCGTGGCGACTCTCATAATGTGGATCTAAGGAACGTTGACACTTTCACTCTTCCTTTACACAATTCCTCGAAATTCGAAGCTACTTTTGCTTACATTGTGCCAAAACTTTTTAACAAGTATCATACCATATACAAGGTGTTACAAATTAGTAGGTCAAGCCGTTAACCACAGATTATCTGGCCGAAATTAATGGGACTTTCCTTATGCCATTTTTCATTTAGGCTTCTTTCTTTCAAGATACAGGTTGTTAAAGTTAAAATTTAAAAAACGATTTTTAGTAATAACTCCTTTATTTTTTGGGATATCTAGTTGAAATTTTGTACAACATTTTTTCATATACCGGCACAATGTTTGTGTAATTTTGATCAAAAAAATCGGTGCGCGAACGGAGGAAACGGGGGGGTAGTAATACCCATTGACCCCCAACTTTTCCCTGCGCACGTCTATGGTTAAAAGGTATTTTTATAAGAAGCGTTTATTTCTTCAACTTTTTTCACTCTTGTAAAATTTTTATTTAGGGCTTGGTTTACGAGATATTGCAACCCATTTGACTATGTGTTGTTGATCCGCTTGCTGTTTAAATCTTCCAATTTTTCTTAGGAGATGAACTCAGCTCGAGAAAAATGTTCTTGGATGGATATGTTTCAGCATAACGTCTAATTTTCAGAAAAATGCCCTTGGATGGCATCGATTCCGACATGTTCCTGCATAACGTCTAACAGCCAAATTAGCATTGGAAAGAAAGACACAGGTGGGCGTTAAGTTGTCAAAATAATTATTAATAAAAGAGGTACCATCCAAGGGCATTTTTCTGAAGACTAGACGTTATGCAGGAACATATTCATCCAAGAACATTTTTCTCGAGCTTAGTTCGTCACCTACGAAAAATTGGAAGATTTAAACAGCGAGCGGATCAACAACACATAGTCAAATGAGTTGCAATATCTCGTAAACCAAGCCCTCAATCAAAATTTTACAAGAGTGGAAAAATTTAAAGAAATGAACGCTTGTTATAAAAAACAATACCTTTGAACCATAGACGTGCGCAGGGAAAAGTTGGGGGGTCAATGGGTATTACGACCCCCCCTTTCCTCCGTTCGCCCATGAATATTTTTGATCAAAATTACACGAACATTGTGCCGGTATATGAAAAAACATTGCACAAAATTTCAACTGAATATCGTAAAAAACAGAGGAGTTATTAATAAAAATAGTCTTTTAAATTTTAACTTTAACACCCTGTATCTTGAAAGAAAGAAGCCTAAATGAAAAATGGCATAAGGAAAGTCCCATTATTTTCGGCCAGATAATCTGTGGTTAACGGCTTGACCTACTAATTTGTAACACCTTGTATAATCAAAACTCTATCTACCCGTAGGTGTAAGAGTATAAAAGTATCATACCATTTTTACTAAATCTGGGACTTTGGAGTCCTTCGCATTAAGAATGAGATCAACGTTCTTGGATCTGCAAAGAAGTGACGGTTCGCTGCGCTGATCAGGGCTCTGTTGTTACATTTCAATTTTACCTAACTTTAGTTTTATGCACCTAGTTTCTTTTGTATTAGATTACTTTTAGGAAATACCAGCTTTGCTGTGCTGTATCCTGTTGAAGGTTGTTTGTAAACTTCTTTTCAATAAATGTTATAATAATAATAATAATAATAATAACGATTTCATTGTGGATGAAGAAACGGAAATTAATGTAATTGTATTAAAACGTATGTTGAAAATTCCATCAGAGATCTTTCACGTGAAATGAACTTGCCTACAAGTTCGATTCACAGTATATTAAAAAAGCATAAATTGAGATAATACAAGTACCACGTAGTGCAAACATTATTGCCAGGTGACCAGATGAGAAGATTAGAGTTTTGTCGATGGTTTGTGAACTATTGCCAAGCAGATCGAGATAATTTTAGGCACTTCTTGTGGACCGATGAAGCACATTTTTCAAATGGCGGAATGTTTAATCGGAAGAACAGGCATTGCTGGAGTAGGCAAAATCTATTTCGGGTGCAACCCCGGAATCCCCAACGTAGAATGAGTTTAAACATATGGTGCGGAATAATTGGGTCCAAAATTGTTGATCCGCTTTTCTATGAAGGGACTCTGACTGGTGTAAGGTACACTCAATTTTTGGGGGAAATTTTCAACGCCGACTTTTTCGATGACTAACTCAAATATTATAAGAAATTTATATTTCCAACAAGATGGAGCGCCTCCACACAATTATAACGGTGCAAGGGTTTTATTGAAGGAAACCTTCGGTGATAGGTGGCTAGGGACGAATGGACTTGTCAGATGGCCCCCACATTCCCCGGATGACACCCCTAGATTTCTTTTTATGGGGCTTCTTGAAGCAAGAAATTTATAAGACAAGGTACAATACCATTAATGAATTGTGAGACAAAATAACCGAAGTTATTAATAGAATTGATGGCAGAACAATATTGAAGGCAAGTAACACAGGATTAACTTGGACACCCGATCAGTTGCTATAATACCGGTCTTCTGGTTGTTGTATCATAGTAACTTATCCGTGTTGCTTTTTTTGAACAATGTTTTAATGGCTCAAAACTTCTATATTTTAAATTTTATGATAATTAAGACTTTTCTGTTAAGAATGATTTTCTCTTTCAAAATATGCAAGGGGGTTCCATTTAAAAAAATACATTTTCGTGGATAACTCGAAAACTTGATGTTCAATTGTTTTTCTGTTTTCACCACCGTAATCTACGCCAATAATACTAGCTTACCCATTTGAGCGGAATCGTAGCTCCAAGGATAACAAAGTTAGCAATAGTGCTCCGTTAATTGGGAACACCCTGTATATACATCATTCGCAACACAAGCACGTTTTCTTGGAAGTGTAAATTTACACCGTTAGCAGCGAAAGGGTTAATAAATAAACTTTAGATGGCACCTGCTTTTGCAGTTTGAACTGCAAAAGCATCAGTAAGTATGGGCATCTCCTGACCAAAATGATCTGACATTCCCGTCCTGCATACTTCTGCCTTGTAGTCGAGCCTGTTAACAAAAATATTGTCAATCGAAGTAGCGGTTGCTCGAGAAATTCTTGTTGGCAACTTTATGGTCAAGTGGAGATCATACTCGTATATGTCGACATGTCCACAAGTGTATTCATCACGTTATCACCCGTGTTGAGAAAGTTTATGTTAAAATCCTCACATTATGAAGACCGTATGCGTTGGTATTTTTTTCTTTATCTCCAATAGAACCTCTTCCAACATGATCAAAAATTCATTAAAACATCCCAGAGGACGGCAATATACATTGATAACAATAATCTTTAATATTCTTATTTCAACAGCATTGTTTCAGCCATAAATGTCATTCAATAATTTTGGTCAAATTCCGTTAGCAATAACTCCCAATATTTACGATGTGGTTCATTTAAATTGGGAACGAAATGATCCTTTCCAGAGGTTATTCACCAACGAACTTTATGTTTGTGTTTTAGGTACGAATCTTTAATGGAATTTCAAGCTCATATTAAACCTAGAAATAGCATATTGAGCAGGTCATCAAAAATTGGACACTAATCGGTTCGGTAGTGCGTTGGACAATCAAAGTACTGTATTTTTTTACTGTTTAATCTGTATTCTGTATTATAGTTATCCATATTTGTTAAAATTAAAATTAGTTATCGACGGTTGTGTAAGTTTTATATAGTGGACAATATAATATGTTGTTGCTATCAAACGTCGTTTTTGTCCGTCGGGAGAAAATAAAGGATGATAAAAGCATCATCACAAAACAAGCACTATACTCAATTATTAGTTCTTTCCATTTCTGTTTCAGGTTACTTAACTCTTTTGCCGATTCCATCATTTCATTTCTTACAAATAAGTATGATCCATCATGGATAGTAGAGAACCTCACAAAACAAGAGACCGTCGTATAATCTGGCAATCTGACAAAAACTTCCATTCCCGCTTTCAACCAATGTTCAGTAAAAGTCAATACACTATCATTTTCCTGTTCAAGTAGAATTGTTAGTTCATCTACTTTGTTTAACAAACACCATATTTTGATGAAATATGTAAAGTAAATTTGGTACATATTTTCATTTTGTGGATTCTCTGGATATAAAGTCTGAATTTTTCTGTGTGAGTAACTGTTTATAACCTGTTGGTATTGTCTAAAAAATTCTTTCCAAGGAAAAAATTGAAAAGAGACCACGCAATCCCCGTCGGCCAAAATCTGCATTATATACAATTTTCTTGAGTGATGAATCAATTCCTACCATAAATGCCTTTTTGTTATCCCCATGCATGATATCCAATAATTCCACATAATACTCCAGATTTGGTTTTCCTGTCTTCATTTTTAAATTGGAACAGTCAAATAGAGAGAATGGGGGCCAACAGATTAACATACATTTCATTTGCAAACATGAATGACCCGTGGAAAAGCGACCAGAAGGACGGCCACTAGGGTTTTCAGAATTCAGGATCGGGATTCAATTTTGGGATTTCGGGATCGAAATTTAGAATCCCGGGATCGAATTCCGAACCCGAAATTCCGAAGTCGAAATAGGAAACACTACTATTTAGGGATATAACGTTTAACCGCCCGTGTGGACAATACCCGTTTAGGGGAACGTTTAAACGAAATGCAAATAAAATTTAGATATAGGTATCCTTAAATTTCAGATAAACAAAGCTGCGGCTAGTGCTAGGTGTGCACTGCTTAAGAGCAAAAGCGACGCGGCCACTTATATATTGCATTTGAAAAGTGCATGGTGGTTTCATCATGCACTTTTTAAATTTTTTGTTTGCATCTCTTTGAGGACTTTCGCCGCCATCACCGCGGTCATCATTCAACGGTACGTGTATTATTTTATGATTTATAACCCAACTTTCAAACGACGTTTGATTTTTTCTAATTATTCAAGTTTCAAAACAATATTACAATATTGTTAAGTTACGCGTAGGGTGCACGTTTAAACGCCATTTAAACGTTTAATATACGTGTTTAAACGTTTACGAAAAATCGCTAAACATTGCATTCCTGCCACTACTTATAACTATAAAACACCCCAAGGAGCAAGTCGGTGATTTACCGGATTATTTACGAACGCGGCAGTGCGGCGCCGAAACCGACCCACGGCTCTGATAGATAGATAGATAATACTTTATTAGCTCCAATGTACAAGTACAGTACACAATTAAACTCCTAGGAGTATGGAACATGTCAACAACAAATAAATAAATAAATAAATAGTTTCATATACATCAGCACTGACATGGGGAACAAATACATTCAATTGTTAACATCAATACATTTAAGGACATGGGCGTAACGTCCTGTGGGATACAGGATCAATTTCGCAATGCAGAAAAACTCCTTTTGTGTAAATGAATATTTCGGTATTTTTCGGGATCCCGGGATTCCGGGATTGGAAACCCTAACGGCCACCTAAGAGATGGGCAGAAAGTTGGTGTTCCTCATCGACCGAATGATGGAAGAAGAAAAGAAATGGGGGGAAAAACTGAGAAAGGCCATGCAAACAGGGAAGACTTCCCTAGCCTAAGTAGAGTAGGAAGAAAAAAATATTTTTAGTGTAAGCCCCCACGCATTTCCCTTGGTCAGTGCAATTCCAGCAGCCTACTTATGTCACATTCCCCCACCACATTTTTGCCCGAAGTAGATCATCCAAAAAAACTAAAGTTACAAAAAATATGTAATTTGAAGCGATGTATCCAAAATCCAAATATGATAAATAAATACATATACCGATAGAATACAAAAATTATAGAGAAAACATGTTGGACATTTTCGATTGCTGGGACCCTTGTGAACAAGTTTAGACAAAATATGTGCCACCAACACACTAATGTCTGAACCAAGTATCAAAGCATTTTGAATTTATAAATAAAAGGCTGCCACTCTGCAGAGGTGCAACTTTGGATAAAAGTATCTTCGGTTTAATTGATTTTTTGACCTCTAGATTCACTGCTAGCATTAATTTATGCTACTTCATTTGTGAACACCCTGTATAGAAAAAACTAGCAAGTAAAGTGTTTGAAATTTATAGCCTTTCTCCAGCATAAACTACATAAAAATAACAACTGAAAAGGCTTACAACGAATAATAACGATAAAAAAGTACTTACTTCAATATTGTCTTTTCACATTGTATTTCTTGCAAATGTTTCTCAACTTGTTCAAATAAAGGGAGTTCTTTTGTGCTAACAAATGAGAGAACACTTCCTTGGTTATTGCCTCTAGCAGTTCTCCCAGCCCTGTGTATATATGAATTAACGTCAAGAGGGAAATCAAAGTTTATAACATTTGAGAGAAATTGAAAATCAATTCCTCTAGATACACCACTTTCTTTATCTTTGCGTCGTTTATTAAATTTGCTACCGACATATCCAGGAACATCTAGAGATTTCTCATCAGAAGCAATAATAATGTTATAAATTCCTTGATTAAACTGATTTACCGTGTGGCAACGAATGGATGATGGCAATTCAGAATTTAAGACACAGCTTGGTATAGCAAATTGTTCCAAATACAACTTCAACCTACAACAAAGTATATCAATAATTAATAAACAATTTTTATTCGATTTCTGTGAGGCAAAGGATTAAAAAATAATTCTCTAACACATTGACTGCCAACTGGAAACAATCGGCCTTCCCGCGGCCTCCGATAGATACAGGCCTACCTAGTGATTCTGAATGGATGCGCTAGTAGTCCGAATTCTGCTGCGTTACTGTGGCGCTTTACGGTGATTCAGGCTAAATACGGTGAATATTACCGTAGACTGAATAACTAAAGACGCCTCACCAATGGCTTGGTTTTTAAACGTTAGTTTTGATACGTTTCTGAGATGTCGCTAGAGGCAAATATAGGTAGTCCTCAAGCTTTTGCAAAACGCATGTTCATCTTTCGCACTCCATCGTATTAAACGTCGTAAGTTAGACAGAAATACAGCTACTAGAAGCGTGTATCGAAAAAATTGTAACCACTTCAGATTTTAGCCGAGAACTCTATAAGCTAAGATGCGACATACGAGCCCAAGTCTGCTAACGTGTTTATTAGAATAAGAAGAATGACGTATATCCAATATTTCTACCTATGCTTTGAATGATTTACGATTTTGCCCCAACAAAGGGATGCCGCGAATGAAAGCAATCTGAAGTACAGAGCCGCATTCAGTTCTGATTTTTGATTGCCGTTGTGGAAATTTCTGGAAATTTATGGAGTTATTTCAACTGCCATAAGAGCAAAAAATGTAAAATCCCGGGATTAAAACTTTAATTTTCCGTGGAAAGATACGGAGAGATGTAAACAATAGGCATTATATTCAGGTAAAATAAATTTTTGGAATATGAAAATATGTACTTTGTTTTGGAATCCGGAGTAAACGGATTTTTTGCAACATGGCCATCGATCAATGTATAACTTAGAATTAAAATTTAAAATCATGCTGATTATTTTTTTCATCGTCAAATTGACCAATAGAAACATTTCATTTGAGTCTGGAATTTTTTCGATAATTTTCCTTGTTGATAACTGATAAGTTGCCATAGTTGCGAACATGTAGGTGCATTTATAATATATAATCTAGTTACTTTAGTACCTGCCAAACGTCCCAACATCTTTCTTTGTACTACATATATGAATTAATTGAAATAAAATTTCGTTTTGAACTACCTACCTTGCTTCGATTCAAAAAATAATATTGTTAAATACAATTATTCGTGGTCTGGAATTTTTAGGTAATTTTACTCGCAACAGCTTTTGGAAAATTTCGGACAATTCCAGACCACTTATTGTTTAGGTACTACAGAAAATTTTATAAATACAAATATTAGCGCTTTTTGGAAGACGGCATATACCAGAATTTTAGTAGTGGTCTAGGGCTAAGGTATAAAATACGGCCGTAGCCAGACAACCGGTAAGCATATTTTGCAACATAGGACGCTAGGAGCATGCAGAGATATCCAACGTTTTAGCGTGCTATTATTCCCTTGTTTTTATTAGTACTCGCGGATTTTCTTTAAAAAAATACCATTCCTGACGGAACACCGGACACAACACGTCGAATGCAAAATTCTGTAAATTACAATAAACTTTAGAAGAAAAAACCAAAAAGGATCCGCTTCAATTCGAGCAAACACTCCTTTGTAGGTTGCTTTGCATGAAGTTTAACACTCTATTAAAGCACGTGAAAATGGAAGTAAGCCAGTCAGCTTAGTATTTAGCCCCACCATGCACCCATCAGCGACCTGTGTTTCAAATATTATGCAACCGGTAACGGCTGGCTACAAACAGCCGGCGAAATCTGTATGACGTCATTAATGATGTGTTCAATTAGAATCTGCCAGCCGATTTTAATCGACCGGTAAAAAAGTTAGGTTATGCTTTGTAGTACTTCTGTTTATGTTTTATTGCGGATGAAGAACGCTTAAAATAAATATTACATTTTTCAAGTATTTATTTACTTAGATACCTAGGTATCTATATTTTAAACGTCAATTGAAAGTCAGATTTTCAGTTTGTGCTGGTTTCTTTTTCTTAAAAAAACAGTGAATCTAAAATTTTAAACGAAGTAGAAGTTATTCTCTAACTGTTGTCTTTATATTCAACTGTTCCAACCACTGCAGGAATTTTTTCAATTAGTAACTCTAATATTGAATCGTCTTTTACAGGCGGTAACATGATTTTGAGGTATGACAACTTTTAATAAGGTTTCGTCTAGTACAATAAAGTTGTACCTCAAAGTCAGCGTTACCAGCTTTTAAATTTTCAATAATAAAAGGTAGATACCTATGTGGGTGTTCCGCTTTCAAAGGCACATAATAATAATTCAATTTGCGATTCATAAATTATATTCCACAACGAATAAAAATGTTAAAATTGTTGGGCTTAGTTTGTATTATTACTGGAAAGTTCTTATTATACTCGGACATGCGAGGCCGGCCCTGGGCGCCACCTGCAAATAATACATATATCCAGATGGCAGATGCCGGCTGGAGAAATAAAAATATTTATTCGGAGAGTTAAAGCTATGAAATATAAATTTTGTACGTATATGCCATCTATGAAATTTATCAATTACTATGACATTAAAAACCGCTACTGCGTTTATATAAGGCGTCTTGAGTTATTCAGTCTACGATATTACTAAAATACGGATGTTTTAGCTGTTTAAAAAGGGGTTGCGATTGATATGTCTTTGTGTAATTTACTTTAATATATTTTATCTTACAAATTGGGTATATTTAGCGCTATTAAATAGAAAATTAAACAATGAAAAACGGAAAGAAACATTTACAACACCTTATATTGAAAACAAAAACAAGTAAAGGTAAGAAGATATCCTGAGTTTTCTGTCACCATTTTAAAAGAAACGTTTTTTAAATACGTAGCATGTGGTATAGTTAAAACTCCTAAACTGCGAATCTGTCTTTAGGCACCTGGATGGCTGAATGCTGAAATAAAACGAAGCTGTCCAAAGAAATAAATTGTTAGAGGTTCTTGGACTTTTAGAAACGAGTTTCAATTGCTCACTTAAAAATTTTGATTTAGTTTGAACAGACGAACTCAATTCTTTAAAGTTATTACTTGAAAGGGCACTTTGCAAGTTTGTATTCACCGTTTCTAAAAAATGTTGGTACAATTGATTCACAAGTATTTGTATTAAAAGTTTCAAAATACTTCATAACATCACTTGTTAACCAGCAGATATTTTCCAAAAATTTGTGCAATTCCTTTATCTCAGTTCGTAATATTACAGTCTTTGGAAAACATTTGGGTTTTTAAATTTACGTCTATTATTAAAGATAATACAATTTATTGAAAGTGCATTTTCTACTGCCGTTTCACAAATACATACTTTTTCCGAAGCATTTATTTTAAAATAGTTGTAATGTTCTAACTTTTGTGCGAAAGATTTGGAGAGTACAAAATTATCGCGATGTATAGCACGAAGTCACTTCTGCAATCTTCTCGGTTCCTTATGAGGGAACGAGAATGTACTTTTGTCGGATTCTTCTTGATTTTTTCTTTTATATTACTGATGCACCCAGGCACACAACAGTGACGTGGCATCTAAATATACGATTATTTAGAATTGTCTCAAAATTTATAGAAATAACAATGATCATGTTACATGTTATATCAAATTGAAAACAATCGGGGCGCACGTACCCCTACAGCAGCATGGATATGTAAATTCGCGCACGTTTAGTCGGACTAGTAAATATGAATAACTGATGTGGTGGGGAGGAGCATGTTGGCCTGTATCTATCGGAGGCCGCGGCCTTCCCCTATGTCCCAAAGAAAGTGATTATATTTTATGACGATTTGATTTCACCATTTCTTATCATTTGTCATTAACAAACATTTGTTGTTAAGTGGGCGCCATTTTGAAAGTGACTAGTTGACTAGTCTTCGGGGTAGTAAATTAAATTCTATTGAGGTATCCCAACTACTAGTAAACTATGTAGTTTCTATTCTAAGGAATATGGTACGCTTTAAAATTTCTTTCATTCGGAGATAAAAGATAAAAGCACAAGTGGAATATAAAATGTGTTTTTTAGACATAAACCCAAATGAAACAAAAACTGCATAGTTGTATAAAAAACCTCACCAGTTTCTTACAAAATTCAGCAAAAAAATATAAAACTCTGCATTTGCAATGAAAATATATAATAAAAATAAATGAAAAAACTAGATGTTTTACAATAAACAGCTTTTATTTTTAATGCCATCCCTTAAGAGCAATCCTGCCAAATACAAGATACGCGTTCTCGATAGTTTACCCCTCCGTGCGAATCTACCCATTCCACCGATCCCGGCTGAGAGGGGAAATTCTCCAGTCCGAAGTGGCGGGGGGCCACTCGGTACTCGGTAGTCGGTAAGAAACCCAAAGCCAGCAGTCCAGCAGTGTGCATTCAGCAGTCGTCAAGAGAGCGTTTGATCATAAAGGCAGACGATAAATAGACATGTTTCAATTCCTTACTTTTGAACTTATAGTAGATATAAAAAACTAGGAAAAATCTAGTAAATTATTAATTACTTAGAAAGATTTGCCAAAATGTGCAAGAGAACCAAAAAAAGTACTTGGCTATTTATTTACTGCGTTCCTGTTCCATTCAGAACGACTTGAAATTAGTGCAACATGAAAAAATTGTCATAAAAAATTTTGTTGGGCATTTCACTTCGGTACCTACATTTTTTACCAAAAAACTGGTGACGGTATAATAATGCCTATCTTCGATAGTTTGGAAGCTATACAGGATGAGTCAATAGTGCGAGATTCTTCGTTATATCCTTTACAGCTAGAAATACTAAACAACTTTCCATATAAAAATTGTTTCCAGTGACAAGCCGCTCCAGCTAAAATTATTTTTAGCTATACAGCTTGTCCCATATTTGCTGTATGCAAGTCAACTTCGTTATTTCAAATGGAACACCTTATATTTGACTTCATTTTCGAATTCCTTGATCGATTTTACTATGAGGTTGTAAGAAATATTTTTTTCTAAACTTCATATTTTTTGAGTTACAGGCATTTTCTTGCTAATATTTGCAGATGCAGAACAATTTTGAAATTTTAATATCTCGGAATTGAATAAAACTGTAGCAGTAATATTTTTATGGAATGAAAGCAACATTTAGGAATAACTTGCTGTAAGAAACAATCGAAAATATTATACAGGATATTAGCAATTGCAGGACCAAATTAGACAATTTCAAAACACCATTACTTTCTAATTTCAAATATACCCCTATTGCTTTTATACCATTCTTGGATTTCCCATAAAATTGCCTTTCTTATTGCAATACACCAAAATTAACCGTTTTTGAAATATTTGTATTTTCCAGATAAATCTTGCAAAAATGATTTGATAATTATTCGGTTGGCTATGAAAAAGTTAAGGCATACATTTGTTAAAATTGATTTGAGAATTAAGTTTTCTTAAGTGAAAATGAATTTTGCAGAACAAGAATTAATAGACATGGCCTCTACACTTTGGGCGAAAGTGAAAGAATAATTTGCATTATTATGTGACTGAAAATCCCCATTTTGTACGATATATGGACCGGTTTAGTCCCATTTCGTGCATTCCCGTTTCATGCGTCGATGAAAATTTTCCCGTTTCGTGCGTCATCCCAAACGTCTACCTGGTTTGAGTGCCGTTTCGTGCGTTGACCTGCTGATAATGCAGTAAGCCCCTAATTCGAGTTTATCTTTACAACACAACGCTGTTAATAACTAGACTTCAATGTGGAAGTGTATGTTGATTTCTCTGTTTTGGTTGTTTTTTTGTTTTGTTTTGGTTTGGTTTGGGGTGGGGCGGGGAGACTTAAACGCTCGGCTCGCTCCGCTTGCCAAAAGACCGGAAATAGTGGGCCGTGGAACCACTTTTTTGGCCGCATTCAGTGACTGGCAACTATAAAACAAAGCAGTACGTTTTGTATACCTTTATTGCAACTGATAAACAAGGTTGAAAAAGCAGCAGCAGTGTATGTGGCACGACGCACGAACTGGCACTACTTAATTACCCAGTAAATTCTTGACGCTATTATATTAATTTCTCCAACTTTGTTTTAAACATTGTTGGTAGTGCAGCAATACAACAAAGATAGTATATTATACACGAGTTTATAATGAATGCTATTATTACCGAGGATGAAGTTTACAACACGAGCGAGTGAAACGAGCGAGTTTTGTAATCATCCGAGGTAATAATAGCATCATTATAACGAGTTGTATACTATAATTTGTCCACGACTATCAAAACAGATTCCCAGAAAGGATTTACCTTCATTTCCCTTCTCCAGTGTAAGAAAGATTCATACATACGCTCTCAGGTATAATTTTCTTGGTTTTTTGGGCAATGAATCTAATGAGGCAAGTTCTGCAGCTTCTTTTATTGCTGGTGCTGTTAAAGAAACCTCGTTTTCACTCTCACTACTCATTATATCTTCTTTTTTAGAATATGCATTTCAAATTAAAAGCAAACCATGCTGATTTGACGTTTCAATTTGAACTGTCACATCGCGATCGCGGCCTACTAAATAAATGTAAAAAAGGGTCAAAGCGATGTTCCTATTGGTGTAGTGAATAATATTCATTAATCACTGCAGTGATTAATGTATCTAATTATGATTGAAGAAACACAAGTATAAAGAGTACAAATTACTTTATACAACCTGATAGTCAAATCGATGAAGGAATTCGAAAATGAAGTGAAATACCCTACAGGATGTTCCATTTAAAAAAAACGAAGTTAGGTGCTGTGCAGAAAAAATGGGACAGTCTGTATAACTGAAAACAATTTTATAAGATAGAGAATCACAAATTAAAGGGGTCTCTTGTATAACATTTTTCTCTAAAATGTAGGTACAAAAGAGGTGCTATGGAAGAATCTCACACTATTGACTCATATTCCCGCATTTCACTAGAGTCAGAGACAGGAATAGAAAGATTAGGCTACTGCTCTCAAATAGTTAGGGATGTAGGATGTTCAACTTTTGGGGAAATGCGTAGGTTAGCTCAGGATAGGAAAGGATGGAGGTACGCGGACTGAAAACTTTATGATGATGAGATTAATTCTGTTATAATGCGAACTTACTTTTATTGTTAAAATTGGAGGTAATTCTCGCCCGAGCAGCTGAGAGGTTATTTAATTTTCTTGGAGGTTTCTTTGTTGAAGAAACTCTTCGTCTGTGCTTATTATCGGCTCTACCCACTTCTACGTTTATTGGGGTAAAATCAGCCTTCAATTGTTACGAAATTATTTTTTAGCGTAGAACTAAATGAAACCTACTTAGTTGTGTTCCTTACATAATTTTCCACTAACAATGATGGTTTACATTTCCTGTCTATGCAGAACTTTTTTATTTTCGAAAAATGTAAATTTTGCATATACAGGGTCCTGCATCTCACCTCCCGTCTTCTACTACACCTAAACGATTTATTTTAGAAAAATGATTGAAACGGGACATTAAACTGTTTGTTAGAGAGCACATTTTAAAAATATTTTTGAATATACAGGTGTCCCGAAAATTGGTGGTGCATCAAAGTTGTATTTTTTTAAATGGAATGCCCTGTAGTCTTAATGATTTTTGAGACCCTTTTCGAGCTACTGTACATATCCCTAGAATATTATCAAATTTGATTTGATAGTTCCAGAGGAATAAATTAAAATCGAGAAAAAAAAATTTAATCATGTTTTAAAAAAATTATAAAAAATATAAGAAACATCTTCAAACCAAAACTAAGCAGCAGGTTGCTTATAAGAAAAGGTCAGTTTATCCTACTATGAATATCGTAAAAATAACTTATACAGGATGTTCAAAATTCAATGCCAAACTTTTCAAAATGTAATACTATTTTTCTCAATTTTTTCAAATGGGACACCCTGTATATTTTTATCCCGTCGGATGCAGAATTAAAAAATGAACATGTTTTCTAATTACAATTATTTCGACATTTCACAGATATTCGTAAAATCGTAAAATTATTATCTAATAAATAATAATTTTACTTGGCAGTTTTCAAATCAATGACTAGAACATTATGTTCAATATGTCTTCCGTTCTCTTGGAGGCACAAACGGAGGCGGGTACGAAATTACCTTGCTACTCTTCCTAATAATAGCTCGGGTGCAATGTTTTGAAATGCATTTCTGATTCTTTGCTGCATTTTTTTTGGTGTGGTTGGAGGTTCCTGATAAATGATTTCCTTAACGTAGCCCCACAAAAAGATCTAATTTAGTTAAGTCGGGTGATCGGGGCGGCCAATTACATGGCCTCCCTCTTCCAATCCACCGCACCGGTTTGAAAAGGTTGTGTTGAAATTGTCCCTGACTCGTAATGAATAATGTACTGGGGCTCAGTCGTGCTGCAGCCACATTGCATCACTCAAACCTATTGGTAAATTTTGGCATAAATTTGGCAATTGATTTTATAAAACATCAAAATACATAGCACCGTTCAAATGTCCGTTAGAAAAGTGAGGACCAATAATATGTTCACCAATAATTCCCCCCCCCCCCCCCCCCCCCCCGCCTAAAAATCTTTATTGTGGCCAGAATAGTAATGAACATAATATTCTAGTCATTGATTTAAAAACTGCCAAGTAAAATTATTATTTATTAGATAATAATTTTAAGATTTTACGTATATCTGTGAAACCTTTGAAAATGTCGAAATAATTGTAATTAGAAAACATGTATATTCAAAAATATTTTTAAAATGTGCTTGGAATTGCATGGAATTGGTGGTAATCTACTTTTCTAAAATATTTTCAGACTTCTAGCACTTCCGATTATACCGGAAGTTAACGTAAAGTTCAGTTTTTTAAATAGGACAACCCCCGAATATACCAATATTTGGTTTTATCACGCGAGTTTGAATTATTTTTACTCGGAAAGTTTTTTGTTATCTCTTCTCTTTTTTGAGATAAAAATTATTTTTCGAAATTTTGACACGTTTCCTCCGCTTGAAAAATCGCTAATAACTTTTGATCCAAAACACTCACTAGCTTAAAATTAGAATGTGATAAAACCAAATAGTGGTGTATTTGGGGGTTGCCCTATTTAAAAAACTGAACTTCATGTCAACTTCCGTTATAATCGGAAGTGCTAGAAGTCTGAAAATATTTTAGAAAAGTAGATCACTACCAACTACTTATAACTCCTTGCAAAGTTTCAAATTTATCAAATTTTTCGTTCTCCATAAACTTCTAACAGGCCACCACCGTGGGACACCCTGTATACCTACTGACATATTTATAAAAATATAAAAGTTTGTCGAATGTCGAAATTTACACTGCGTGAGCGGTGTAAGATGAAGTTTCTACTTATTTTCCCCAAAGAATACTTACCTATTGCGGTAATATAAAATATTTTGGTACTGTCAGAGGCGCTCATGTTTCTACTTTAATTTAAAAAAATCAAATCGATATCTCGAATATTTGCTGAGATATGACGTGCTACTTGCTAAAAACCAACTGCTTCATACATATGCAAAATTTTACATTTTTTGAAAATAAAAAAGTTCTGCACAGACTGGAAATGTCGTAAACCAAAGATTCATGTGGAAAATAATACAAGGAACACAACCATATAGTTTTCATTTGGTTCTACTTCGAAATTATTTTTCAAAAAATAGGATTTACTCAACTCGACTAGTTCCAAGATCAAACAGAAACAAGAGAACTTTTGTCAGATAGAGGAATATGAAAATTTAGGGATTTACGCTGATCGTTGAAGCACGTGTGACGGGGCGTGGAAATCAAACGAACAGACACGACTGTCGGCGCGCTACACGAGCACATGGAAGTGGAGAGGGCAGATCGACTGTAGTTCGACATACATTAATTGCAAAATCACTTATTACTGCATTTTACATAACTCCGGAATTTATTCACTTGAGATACTGAAATTTTGCCAATGTATAGTCAAAGAACGAAGCTAGAAGCTCGTTTGATTAAATTTTAAATATCAGGTATAGTAACTATGCTACGGGCCGACAAATATTATGTATATTCCTGAAAAAGTTGATGTTTATCTCTATTTTGTATTAAAACTAAAACATTACGTCAGAAAATAATCAATCTATATCGTAGTACTTTCTTTCCTCTACTCATCAAAAAAAAATTGTAGAAAAATATCAAAGATTAAATGCTGCAGAGCAAATTCTGTAACTCACGAAACTGCACATTTTAGCTGTCTGTGTTTTGGGCGGATTGCTCTTAAAACAGGGGTGGACACAAAGAATTGATGATTCCGGATATAAAGGACACATTTATCTTATTACCCAAATATATGAATATGTCCAGTTGGGCCATCATCTTTTTTATGTTTTCTTGCTTATTTTAACATAAATATTACACTTGCATACTGCAAAATATGAAATGTTTTTTCCTTCAAATTAGATAAAAAAATGTAGCGGTCCGCCGACCACTGCAAGTGCATCGGATGTATTAGGTATAAATTGTTGATTTCGTAAAAATTGTAAAATATAGAACATAGTCTTTAGATTATTCTGACTCTGAGTCTGATCTATACGATATCTCGGATTCATTGAACGATCCCACATATATAGAAGAGCCTGAACATGGCTTTTAGCAGAGAAAAGACTGGTTTTGAAACTGATGAACTAGCTAGTAATGTGTAAGACCAAGATAACGAAAATACTGAAGCTGCTGCTGATCATTGGATGGATCCAATGAGACGCCACTGTTTGTTCGACCACAACTTTGATGGAGGACTAAAATCAGAATATACTGCAGCACTCGTAGATTGCACTAAGAAAGACGTTGAAGTGGTATTGTAAAATAAACATGAAATTAATTTTTGGAACATTTGTAGTAAACTCGTACATTATGTTCAAAAAATTGAATATTAATTCTGAAATCACAATAACTGAATTTAATGAAGATATAGTTTGCAATTATTTATGGAAAACTGAAGAAAACAATGCCAGTAATTTGCCAGGTACTTCAAAAATTGAAAAAAGACAAAGCATACATTTGCGAAGTGAGATGGTAGTACACATAAAGTGCACAAACTAATATTGTAAGGGTTCCTATGAAAAAAAGATAAAGGGAGAAATTAGCAAAAACGCTGTAAAGAAGGTCACAACCTACTGTAAAGATTGTAGCTTTGAACCGCATTATTGCTTGAATTGTTTCAATAATATTCATACATAATCTCTTTCATTGGATCATGGGTTTGTATCTACTTTTTTGCTTTTGATTGTATTACAGTCAAATCTCTCTAAGTCGGCAGCTCTTAAAGTCAAATTTCTCCTTAAGTGGAACTACTAGCGTGGCTATAGCCTAAGGATGGCAGTTTACACTATAGATTTATGGGAGTGACTACTGAACAGTCCGGTCGCATGCGCATTACAGAATGTAACCTATATTTGGCATTTTGGAAGTGTAAAAAAAACTAAAGCTGAGAGAACGCTTTTTTAAAATAGACCCTTACTTGCCCTTTCGCACCAGACACACGCATTTTTTGGCAAAAAGATGATGTAGAAACAAACAAAAAATGCGGACCCTTGTGGGCGCAGATCTCGTGTAGCCGCAGGAGAACAAAATGGCAGCTCTATACTATACCCGAACACCCACCGAGATTGTTGGCAATGTCTTTCAATAATAAAGTTCTTAAACGTCATTTTACTGATATTGTGTTGACTGTCCTGGAACAAAATTTAGAAGCAACCGGCGGACTGTTCAGTAGTTACTTCCTAGATTTATTATGTAACTCGAATTTATTAAGTCGCACTCTCTACAAGTCCAACAAATTTTCATGCACTTACGAGTAAAATACGGGCAAATCACTCTCCGTAAATTGAACTGCAAGTGGCTGTGGACGAACGTCAAAGACAAAATATTTCCTGTGGTCTGCACCAGCCGCCAGCGCAACATAAACAAATCATCAAAACGGCTACTGTGTAGATAGGATTTACTCAGCTGGGATCGATCGCAGCGAATAAGCGACAATTGTTCACAATCAAATTCGATCTAAGCATGCTTAACTTTTTTTACGTTGCCGGCACTGCAACACTACAAGCACGAGTGCAAATTTGCGGATTACGCGAATTTACTTAGATTCGAGGGTGTGTGTGTTAGTGAATTTTAGAGAATGGCTAAGGAGTGCTAAAAGAACAGTAAAATCGCTCACATTATTTGAGAAAAAGACGTTAATGATGAACTCACGAAAGGCGCGAAAAACAGATAAGTTGCGGTTAAATATGGTCTACTACGTAGTACCGTCTCTAACATTTGGAAAAATAAAGAAAAGGAATTATAAAATTTTGAAAAGAATGATTGTGGGGGTAAAACAAGGAGAGTTCGCCAGGAACATATGAGGACGTTGACAGAGCTGTAAGTACATACATGGTGGCCCATTAGTGTGGCGATGGTCTATATCTCTTGAACCATTCAAGGCATCAGAATGAAATTTTGCAAGTGCCGCATATTGTAAAATTATTTTGGTGTATACAGGGTCTTCACATTTGGCGTAACGAACCAAAGTTACATTTTTTTAAATGGAAACCCCCTATTTTTTTTAGTATTCACATTCCCCACAAAATTTCATGGAAAATGATATACCACATTAATGGGTTTCGAGGAGGGGCTGTTAAGATATTGCCACATTTTAGTGTCGATCTGGACCCATCTTTGTGGCACTACTGACGCCTACTTACAGAAGCTGTCTACAATTTCTTTATCGAACTAGATTTACAGACTATTCTATTTGCAAATTCTGATAATACATTTGTCACAGTGCTTTACATTATACAAGGTGGTAAACATACGCATAATTGAATTTTTCTCAAGAATTTCAAATGGAATATCCTGTATATTAATTGCACATTTAATAGCCAGTTTACTAAGCTTCTGATTGAGAAATTGAGATTGAAACTTACAAATTTCCAATTTCACTGTTATTTTTTACAATTTTATTCAGATTTCACCCATTTTTTCACCCAAAATCAAAAAAAAAGTTTAAATTTGGTTTCTGCGCAAAACTAAGCCAATACAATTTACACTGACACAAAAAGTCCCATTGCAAAATTACTTCTTGAAGGTAAAATTGATTTAATTTTTATTAAGTCTACCCGCGTATGCCTAAAACGGGTAGTTTTCAAGATATTCTTACCGTGAATTAGTATTATTGTGAACAAATATAGCAAAAAGAATAAAAATAGCTCGAAAACGCAATGTCTACCAGAACCAAGAAAACTTAAATTTGAGCCACTCACTCTCTAAATCAATTTAGTTACGTACTTTTGTTGTGTGTTTTCAATTTCTTCTTCTCAAATTTGAAGTTGTTGCGGAAGTCAGAACAGATAAATATTTTAAAGTCAGTAGAAATTATTAACGAGATAAATTTGGCTTTTATCATTAGTGGCAAATGTAATTTAAACAAAAAACTACAGCGGGAACAGGTTTATTGAAATTAAATAAATAAATTAAAGTTAAATAAAAAAATTAAGAAAATGCAAAAAATCCTTCAAACTATGACAGATGCGAGTTGGAGCTGTTTTGTTTATCACAGGTAACATTATTTCAACGTGATTTGCTTTTTGACTACAAAATATGATTCTTCTATAATAAAAAGTGAGAATAAAACAGTTATTTCGGGAAAGCAATGTTTCGAATTACTTTCCATAAAAATGGCACTGTTAATAAACATTATTTACATTATAAATTTGATCTCCGTCCAGCTTTTCGTTTAAATTACATTTCCTCTACTAAGTCATATTTAGCTTATTAATAATCTGTATCTACTTTTAACCATTTATCTGTCCTGAAGCAACTTGAAATTTCAAAACAAGGAATTCAAAATACACAACAAAGTTACCTAACTAAATCGATTTAAAAGGGGACAGGTCCGAATTTAAGTTAAATGGGGAAATCCGAATAAAATTGTAAAAAATAACAGTGAAATTGGAAATTTGTAAGTTTCAATCTTAGTTTCTGTAGAAACTGTCAATCGCAGACCTGGCAATGCCTGTATCAATCAGAAGCTTAGTAAATTGGCTATTAAATGTGCAATTAATATACAGGATATTCCATTTGATATTCTTGAGAAAAATTCAATTACGCGTACGTTTACCACCCTGTATAATGTAAAGCACTGTGGCAAAGGTATTATCGGAATTTGCAAATAGAATAGTCTGTGAATCTAGTTCGATAAAGAAATCTTTGACAGCTTCTGTAAGTAGGCGTCAGTAGTGCCACAAAGATGGGTCCAGATTGACACTAAAATGGCAATGTGTTTGTGTATTTATTGTGTATTTATGTGTGTATTTATTTGTGTGTTTATGTATTTACTGCCACTATTTTTTTTAAATCTCTTTATCTTGAACTCTCTATAAGTCGAACAATTCGAAGTGGCAAAAATGGCAATTCGACACTTAGAGAGATTTGACTGTATGTTGGTACCTTCAAATTTGTGAAAAAGAAACCAAGAAATAAAGATAATTATACTTTGTCTCACAATCTTTCTTTTTTGTAGAGTATAACACAACTAGCATGTAGAAAATTATGCATTCTGTCCTACCATATACTTTGCTACAAAAACCCTGGTATAATTTTACGGGTCTGCCAGGCCATTGCGGGCCACCCTAATAACAAAATGCCAAACAATAGCGGTCCTCAAGCCCAGGCAGGCATGCAAATATTAAATGCACCGGTGTGTTTTGTTAAAATCAGTTCAATTCATACTTTACTCTTCCTTGTGATGCGTGACTCAAATTATTCAATCTACTCTTTGACCAGCAGTAATTGCTTTTAATTTTTGGCTGCTTTTCATTGCGTGGGATATGCATAGCTGCACTCTTCTTGTCCATCTTCCTCTCCTTTCTGTCTTTTCTCCCCTCCCCTTTCATTGCTTGTTCAGCTTATGTGGCCTAATCACCAACTGTATTGTTGATCATTTCCATATTCTTTTGTAATATTGTGAAAGAAATATATTCTATTCTATTCTATTCTATTCTATTCTAATTTAATTCATCTCAATTTAATTTAATTTAATTTGTTTGTGATCCGGCTCGCATGGAAGATCAGGTTCTACTTTGACTACTTGCAGATGCCTAAATGCTTGCCGTTTGACACCAGTTTTTGTATTGATATCTCTTCCTTTTTGTAATTTTTGGGTGTTGTTTAATAAATTTATTGTTATTATTATTATTATTATTATTATTATTACTGTAGTCGTCTCCCTATTGATGGAGACTAAAATATTAGTTTAGGCAAAATGAACTATTTTAAGTTTACTTTAGTTGTTGCTCTGTATGAGCACACATACTATGTCTCATAAAAGGTTATTGTTATATATATATAGGCATTAACATCCCTAGTCGGAATTTTGCCGCTTCGTGACTGAAGCTTTACAATCCCTTTATTAATTTTCTTTGGTCCCAGTATCACTCTTAGTATTCTCCTTTCGAATATTTTCAATTTCTGCTCACTTTGTTTTGTCAGGCTCATTACTTCCCCTGCGTATGTTACAACTGGCTTTATAACTGTTTTATACAGTCTCAGTTTTGTCTTCTTACTTATACCTATTTCTGTCTCTCAAAATGTTTTTGTTCGCATAGTATGCCCTGTTTCCCATCTGTAACTTCTCCTCTATCTCTGCTCTTCTGTCATTTTTGTTATTTAGTTGTAGCCCCAGATATTTAAATCTGCTCACTTTTTCAAATATGTATTTGTCTATCATTATATGGCCATCGTTGTTGTCTGCTTCTCTCTTTATTCTCATATACTTTGTCTTCTTCTCGTTAATTTTTAGTCCTATTTTATTTCCTTCAAGTTCTATTCTTCTAAAGATTTCTTCCAATTTCCTCATCGATCTAGATATTATTACGACATCATCAGCGTAGGCAATCAGTTGGGCTTCCCTGTTTGCAACTGATCCGTTACATCCTACTTTTCTTACCACACCTTCCAATGCTATGATGAAGAGCGTAGCTGATAGTGCATCTCCCTGTCTTACTCCACCATTGATTTTGAAACTTGGGGTATCTCCTTCAACTGTCCGAACGCAGGCCATACTACCATCCATTGACATTATAATAAGTCTTCTCAATTTTGCTGGTACTCCCAAATCTTTCATCACGTATTGCAATTTAATTCTGCTTATCGAGTCAAACGCCTGCTGAAAGTCTATGAACAGAAGCTGCAGATCCATCTTGTATTCGTCCCCCTTCTCTAACACTTGTTTCACCATGTGTAACGCATCGATAGTAGATTTTCCCCCTCTAAAACCGCACTGATACTCGCCAATGATACCATTTCCCTGCCCCACATATCCTGATAGTCTTTTCTGTATAAGATTCGATAGCACTTTGTATGCAGCACTTAGCAACGATATGCCCCTATAGTTTCTGCAATCCTCTATATCTCCTTTTTTAAATATTGCCACAATTATACTACTCTTCCATTGGTCTGGCATTTTCTCTTTGTTCCATATTGCTCTTATTAATTTATACATTTCGGCATATAGTGCTTCTCCTCCATATTTCAACATTTCCCCCATAATTCCATCTTTTCCGGGAGCTTTGCCATTTTTCATTCTATTTATTACTTCGGTTACCTCATTGTACGTTGGTTCTAGACTGTCTTCATCCTCATCCACTTCCCCCGTGTGTGCCTCTTCGACCTCATTTTGCTTTCCAATAATAAGTGCCGCCTCCATATTTCCCTTATTCCGCCCAGGCCATCTCCCCCTTCCTGGCCACTCTTTCTTTTATCTACTCGCGCTTTTGGTTTATATCCCCTTTTCTGCTGTCTAATTCTTCGATAAAAGCTTTTCATATTATTTCGTTTGCTGTCTTCTTCCAATTCTTCCATCATCTTATTTATCCACTCATTTTTCTTTTTCTTTATCATTGTTCTCACCCTATTACGCATTTCTTTATAATTCTCCATATCCTCAGTACTATTTGTTCTTATCCATTTAATTCGTTCTTCATTTTTTTGCTTTATCATATGTTCACATTCACTATCGTACCAGGTTTTTCGAGAACTACTCTCTCTTTTTCCCACAGCCACCTCCATACCTTTCTCTATGGCCTGTTCTATATTGTTCCATCCCCATTCAATATTTTCTTCGACTTCCCCAGCTTCCAATTCAATTTCTATTGCTTCTGCATATTTTTCTCTTACTTTCTCCTCACGAAACCTGTCCATCGCCCATCCCTGGTTCTTCTTCTCTGTTCTCCGATTGCTTCTTAATTTTTGGTTCACTCTAGCTACCACCAAATAATGATCCGTGTCAATGTTTGCCCCTCTGTATGTTCGCACATCTCTTATTGATTTCTCATACTTCTTAGACACCACCACATGATCTATCTGGTTTCCTTCATCGCTTCTGCCCCCTGGCCTCACCCATGTCATTTTGTGTTCTTTTTTATGTTCAAATTTCGTACTGCTCAATACCATATTCATACTTGCCGCCAGTCTACTCAGCCTGTGGCTATTATTGTTACTATTGTAAAAATAATTCCGAAATTATTGTGTTTCAGAAATGTGGGTGATACTTGAGTTGTTTTAAGTTTGGTCATTGCTGTTACCACCCGCCCTCTCGAGAAATATAAATCACAGTGAAACAACTCCTCGTAACCAATCTTATTAAACTTTGAACCGGGAGATTGAAGGTGGAATCAATCGCAAAGGCCCTAACTCACACACAAAGTTTTCCAAGTTTATAGTCGACAAATATGTGAAAATTTGTATTTGCTTTGTTTTTCCTATCGCGAGCCACCACGCATCACAAGCGATTCCAGACGTGATCACTAAACAGTTAAGGTGGATATAAGCGAAGAGATTAATTAATATTTATGAAGGGAATAAGATTACAGTTCAGAATTCTTTGGGCCCATGTCAAAAATGTCTAATACACAGCATGAAGGATCACCACTAGAATAGACAGAATTAATGAACCATGCAGTTTTCAAAATGATAAATTTGATGTAATATTGCAAAATCCGTAAAATTCGCCCATATGGTGTGAGGCTAGTTTACTGCTTAACTTCTGTTAATAGATTCACCTTAAAAGACTGGTATCAAATTTACTTACTTATAAGATTTATCAACAGTATTAACAAATATAATTGTTTTCCCTTTTACCAGATGAAGTTTTAGAAGAGCATATAATATAGATGCCTTATCCATTTCCTCGGCTTGTAAATGATAATGAGCCAGTTGAACTGAAGGTGCTAAATCTGGTTCTTCTAATTTTAGTGTGACTGGATTGTGCAAGATGAGACTTTTCAATTTAAGCACTTCTTCGCTTAATGTGGCTGAAGCTAATATAGCTTGATATATTTTTGGCAGAAACCTAAAAAAAAGTCACAAATAATTAAAAATGGCTATTATTTAAAGGGGCGGTACTATATTACAGTTTTGGTCAGTTTGAAAATACAGATTGTATGTTCAATAACAGATTGAGTGGTAAAATATGACCAGTAAAAAAAGTGGAAACGAGGAGTAATATATCTTCAAATGAGTAGCTCAATAAATATTTGAATGCATGAAAATTCAATTGGGCAGTAAAATGAATAAATGGGCAGTAACGCATGTGCAGTCATGAAATCAGAACGAGTCTGTTAGAAATCGTGAGACAAGTATTTCTATAAATACTTGCGCAGTACAAAATATGATCGGCCTGTTAAATGATACATACATATAATTGTTATTTAAGTTAGGCAGCAAAATAAAAAATAACAATTAACAATGATGTAGATATGAAGAAAAAAATTAAATTTATTGCACCCATTAAAAGTATTCAATGCTAACGACTGAGACTTACAACGCTCCGCTCGCTTCGCATCGCTCCGCTTGACCTTAACCTGACAGATTTTTGGACAAAAAGTGTCAGTTGTAAGCGTTTATAATGTTATTCTCTTCAAATGTGCGCATTTTCATGTGAATAATATTCGAAAAGAATAATATAAACGTTAACGACTGACACTTTTTAATATAAAAGTCTGTCAGGTTAAGGTCAAGCGGAGCGAAGCGAGCGGAGCGTTGTAAGTCTCAGTCGTTAGCATCCAAATGATGCATTATACGATGCACCTTTACAAAAATGCTTTGTGGTGCAATGCGGTGCAATAGAAGACGCAAGGGGATGAAGCAAAATTAATATTTTTTTTTACCTGTGAGGGGCTGAGTTCAGTATTTTAAACATTTCTATGGGAAAACGGGGAGGGGTGCGTTGAATAAATTTAATGGTGCAATGCTAGTGTAATAGATCCAAGCACTCGCAACTCAGTGATAAGGTAATGAGCGAAGCGGCCTAATATTTATAGGCAATAGGCAAACCTCTTCCAATTGGCCGCGCACAGTGCACTGTCGCGTAAGCTGCGCCCCTTTTAACGGAAGTGTGCCGTTCTTTTCAGTGAAAATGACGTTCGATTTTGGCAAACGTCAAGAACTGGAGAACTATTTATCTAACTGCCCATTAATACATTATACTGCCCATTCAATCATTTTACAGCTCAAATAATAATTGCACTGGACATTTATTTAATCTGCCGCTCGAGTAAGTTTTGAACTGCCGTTGTAGGATTAAATAACCTACCAAATTCTTTTATATTGCTGGCCACGTTCTACTGCCACATTAAGTTAATTACCGCCAAATAAGTTTAATACCGCCCGCGTGAATTTTTAACTGCCCGATGAAACTGCCTGGATGTTAAAACAACAGCCCAAATAATTACTTCCCATTAAAAATACATTCTACGAATTATTTCATCTAACATGACTTACGGACTATTTAACTTACACAAGCATATCTTTTACATCAGATTCATATCCAAATGAAAATATTAGGTCAGCTTCATCAATGACCAAAAGGTCTAAAGACTTTTTAACATCCAAGTTTCCAGCTTTAAAATGCTGAAGTATTCTGGAAGGTGTAGCAATAACTATATCTGGTTTTTCAATCAACAAAGGCTTCTGTGTATTTAAAGAGGGGTGTGCTGCAATGTCCACACACCGTACTTCCCTTGAACATTTTATAGTCAAATTTTTTAATACGTTGAATATTTGGTTACATAGTTCTTTGCTTGGTGCTAATATAATAGTTTTTATTTCTTGACATTGAGCTACTTGTTTATGCCCTAAAATCTTCTGTATTATTGGAATCAAAAATGCAGCTGTCTTTCCAGAACCTGTTCGAGCACGGATTAAAACATCTTTACCTTCTAATATTAATGGTACTGCTTTTTCTTGTACTAATGTTGAAGTTTGCCAACCTAGTTTTGCAATTCCCTACAAACAAAAAAAATTAATTAAATTATTTGAGGCTCATGTTAGAATTAATTGTTAGGGACATAGGGGAAGAATGGAATTGCATTAAAAATAGTTTAGTTTCCTCAGCTAGGGATATTTTGGGTCATAAACAGAATGAAAGTAGGAAACCCTGGATAACAAAACATATTGTGAGTGTAATAGAGGAAAGGCGCAAATATAAAAATAGGTTAGATGAAATAGGGAAACAAAGATATAAGGCGATCAAGTGGGAAATTATTCGGAAATGTAGGAAAGCGAAAGAGCAATGGATCGATGATAAGTGCAAAGAAGTGGAAAATAAGTTCGAAATAGGAAAGACTGATGAAGCATATAAAATAATTAGGAGAAATTTTAGAGAAATTGGATCTAGTACCAAATGCATTAGGAATGAGGCAGGAGATATCCTAATCGAAAGCGGGGAGAAGGCAGATAGGTGGAAAGAATATTTAGGAAACTTATATGCGGGACAGGAAGTGCAAGATATATTAGAAAGTGAAAGCAGTGTAGAAGGGGATAACCTAGGGAGTCCTATAATGAGAGAAGAGTTTGAGCTAGCACTAAAAAGTCTAAGGAATAATAAAGCACCAGGTATAGATGGCTTGCAGGCAGAAATCTTAAAGTGCGCAGGTCAAGAGGTAATAGATCGTTTATTTAAATTAGTTAGTCGCATATACCTGACAGGCGAGATTCCAGAGGATTACAAACTGAACATCATGGTAGCTTTGCCAAAAAGGAAAGGCGCGGATAGATGCGAAAATTTTAGAACTATCAGTTTAACTTCCCATGCGTCAAAAATTTTAACTAGAATTGTGCAAAGAAGAATGGAGAAAAAGTCGGAAGAAATATTAGGAGAAGATCAGTTCAGATTTAGACGAAATAGAGGAACGCGCGAGGCCATTCTAGCTTTACGAGTAATTATAGAAAAAACGATAGAAAAGAGAAAGAGCGTATATATAGGATTTGTAGATTTAGAAAAAGCCTTCGACAACGTAAAATGGGGGAAGATGTTCGAAGTGCTGAGAAAGGTAGGGATGAAATACAGGGACAGAAGAATAATACATAATCTCTACAAAGAGCAAAAGGCAGTTATAGAATGTGAGCAGGAACGAAGGGAAGTAGATATCCGGAAGGGAGTGAGACAGGGATGTGCATTGTCACCTCTAGTTTTCAACTTATATATCGAAGATGCGATTAATATTGTTAAGGAAAGAACAGCCTCAGGGATCAATGTACAGGGCCAAACTATTAACATGCTCAGATTTGCGGATGATATAGCAGTGTTAGCATCTAGCAAAGAAGAATTAGGAGCGGCTTTGAATGAAATGGAAGCAGTTTTGACACAGGGCTACGGCATGAAAATCAATAAAAAGAAAACTAAAATTTTGGTATGTAGATGGAGTGAAAATAGAACTAAAATTGAAATACAAATAGAAAATGAGAAGATAGAGGAGGTCGCGGATTTCTGCTACTTAGGAAGTAAAATAACCCAAGACGGTAGGAGCACTAAAGATATAAAACAAAGAATGGCGCAGGGACGAGTTGCGTTTAACAAAAAGAAACAACTGTTATGTTCGAGAACGGTTAATATAGAGACTAGGAAGAGACTCTTAAAGTCGTATGTATGGAGTACGGCATTATACGGGTGCGAAACTTGGACAATAGGAGAAGCGGATAGAAAAAGAGTAGAAGCGTTTGAACTGTGGTGTTACAGACGCATGATGAAGATACCGTGGATAGATAAGGTTAGCAATAGGGAAGTATTAGAAAGAGTTGGGGAAAGGCGAAAGGTATGGAAAACAATAAAGAGTAGGAGAGATAGGATGGTAGGACACCTTCTAAGACACGAAGGAATAGTTCGCGACATACTAGAGTCAGAGATAGGAATAAAAAGAGGTAGGGGTAGGCCTAGATTAGACTACTGCTCTCAAATAGTTAGGGATGTAGGATGTTCTACTTTTAGGGAAATGCGTAGGTTAGCTCAGGATAGAAAAGAATGGAGGTACGCGTCCAACCAGTCTTCGGACTGAGAACCTGATGATGATGATGTTAGAATTATACAACTGGGTTTTAAAACTAATATGTTTTGTACTAATTACAATATAACATAAATAAAAGTGATTGTTTTAACAACTTGAATTCAATATTATGTAGCTAAAAACAAACTATCATTGAGCTGACTGGCAGAAGCATAGACTGTTCTTATTGACGTAAACACAGATGCAGTTTTTCGTTCGTTCGCTAATGAAATCACCAATGAGGGTAACTCGAGGAAAGCAGAAAATCATAACCTCGCTTATATGTGCCTTTATTATAATACGTTCAAAAGGTATTTGTATTTTATTTTAATTTTCCAGTAGGTAATACTGAAACGGGTGGGATGGCTTGAAATAGGTTTAACCATATTTGGGGGGTTTTTATTGAGAAGACAGACTAAATCAAGTCACTGAAAGAGAGCAGCACCTCTTTCAGTAATCAGAGTGGCATACTGTGGGGGTCGGTATGACACTTTGATAATTACTCTGCGATGTGGAGGGCAACTGGAAACCACATTGGTTTATCCGTAGAACAGGGTACCGAAAATTTTATGATGTTGACACCTTCTGGAGTAAAATATAATGGAGATAAAATAGTCCCACATTCGGATCTCCGGGCGGGGACTGTTTTGGGAGGAGTCATCCGCAATAATAAGTGTAATATTTCACAGGTCGGAGCGTGGAATGTTAGGAGCATGAAACCGCATGAAACAAGCAGGAAAGTTAGAAAATTAGAAAATAGAGATGGATAGGCTAGCATTAGACATAGTAGGTGTCAATGAAGTGCGATGGCCAGAAGCTGGAGACTTTTGGAGCGGAGATGTTAGAGAGTAATACACACAGGGTCAATAGGTGGAAATTCAGGAGTAGGGATTGTTATAAAGAAGAAAATAGGGCAGAGCGTAGAAAATTTCTTACAGAAAAGTGACAGGGTAGTTACGGTTAGGTTAAATTCGAAACCTGTAAAGGCGGTAATATCCATCATTATACCTATTCATAAAGGTAAATTCTAAATGTCTTGTCAAAGATTTTCGAATGTTGTATGAAGGAGAGATTATGTGGTTTTTTTGATAAACATTCTTTACTCTCATCACAGCAACATGGTTTTAGGCAGGGTAGATCCACTTCAACTGCTTTGAACCAACTGTTGACAGACATTCTTATAACGTTGCAAAAGTAAACACGTTAAAGAATCAAGATGATTCGTGTTTACTTTGGACGTTTTTACTTCGCGCCCGGATCCCGAAAAGATGTGCGTCACCTGTGTTCGTAAACACAGATGGAGAGACAAGCGCGCGCCGTACAAGATCGCCGTCAAACGAGATGGATGGTAGTTGCGGCCGTCACCAATCTGACGTCATGCATTTTGCATCCGACAGTACTTCTACCGCTGGACATCTAGAAGTCTTCCGCCGCCGAAGCTCCCCCACTATTTGCTTATAAAAGTGGGTGCTCAGCCGAAGAAAATTCAGTATTTGGCCGTCCGGCCCTCAGCTGGAACAAATACTCCCAGCATCCGGGATGATGCTGGCCGCCGCATCCGAACATATAGTACCTGATAGGCCGTTCCGACTTGGCCATTTGATCAAACCGATAGTAACCGTCCTGTAAATATTTGAGTAAGATAATTTTGAATAAAGACCTGGTGTTCACTTGCTGTTATCGTAAAAGATATCACCAATTAAACATTTCCCCAGTCACAAGCTGACTGGCCTAGCTTGTCCGTGCCCAGTGAGTAGTAATATGTTCAAACCCCGTAATTATGGACCTGGACAGTGAAGGTTAAATCGATTTCTCAATCTTGTGCGACAGCGTCTATGAATGAGATGACAGGAATCGATTGCACCCAGGTAACTGAGGGTCACTGGTGACATACGGGGAGCGAACGAACTATTTACTTGTCACGAATATCCTAGCAAAACCAACGTTCCCCAACGAGATCGCAATCTAGTTGCTGCAACGAAAATCTCTCCGAAGCCCGCTTAGGGGTAGGCATATTTTATTGCTATTACGGATACTCCGAGGCACCGTAATCATACGACGCATCTAAGGTGCTATCAGGGATACTCCGCGAAAAATGCATTTTATTTGCATGTAAATGTTTTGTATCTATAGTCAGTTTTTCCTTTACCGTTTTAAAATGTATATATAGTTAAAGTAATAGAGTCCGTTTATATTTTGTTTGTTCTGCTTATTATTTCATCGACGTTTGGCAATAGCATGTAATTGAACTCGCCCTTCTGCGACTAAGAGCTTAAGGGTGAATAACGAATAAATCTTCCACCGACCAGACCGTACAGCAACGCCGAACACGTTCATAAGCGAACGTACAGATCCTCCTAGATATACAGTGTGTCCCAATAACTGAGACCGAGGGACACAGGTGTATGTTTAGGGGCCCGAACCGAGAACGTCGTTGTATAAGTGACGTCCGAGTAGAGAAGACCAAAGTAATCGTTGCATTCTCTTCAAGATCAAGGATGAACAGTACACTGCTAGTCTAAAATTTGACCTCTCAAAATCATTTGATCTTGTGGATCATGCTATCTTGCTCAGTAAGTTGGAAAGATTAGGGGACCTTTCCTTAACTTGATTAAGTCATATCTTGAAGACAGAACCCAATCGGTCAGGATTGGAAATGATTATTCGAGAAAGAGTTTGATAAACATAGGAGTTCCTCAGGGTTCCATATTGGGCCCTTTATTTTTCATTATTTATATCGATGATTTGCCTATGTCGGTCAATTGTCAAATGTCTATATATGCTGACGACGTCAGTATTTGCATATCTGCTAGTAGTGAAGGAGAACTTCTACTTGACATATCTAGGACTACCACACAGATTGAGGACTGGTTCAATTCCAATCGTCTGATACTTAACGTGGAGAAGACAAGTGTTGTGGTTTTCAGGAATAGGAATGTACTGGCGAGCTCTCTGGTAATTAACAATAAGACACTTGCTTTTAGTCAGACTGTAAAGATGTTTGGTCTTTTCATTGATGATAGACTTTCTTGGCAGTCTCAGATAGAGGAACTTATTCCCAGGTTGAATTCTTCTGTTTTTGTGCTGAGACGGCTGAGATCTGTGTGTGGTGTTTCGACTCTGCTAAATGTTTATCATGCGTATTTTGGCTCGGCTGTTCGGTATGGCGTGATTTTTTGGGGTAACTCAACATTGATAAGTAAAATACTTGTGATTCAGAAAAGGGCAATTCGAATGATTTTGAATCTAAAGTCAAGAGATTCATGCAGACCACACTTTAAAAGCTTAAAAATATTAACAGTAGTTAATCTCTATATTTATGAATGTGTTATTTATGTGTTCCTGAATAAGGACCATTTCTCCTTGGGTTCAGATATTCACACCTATGATACGCAAATTTCTCGAACTTATGTTAGGGGTACCTTTTCAACAATTTCCTCATTCTGCAAATTATTTATTGTGGTATCAGTGAGCCTTTATAATGCATTACCCAGTAGTCTGAAGGAGATCAATGTAGCCAGTAAATTTAGGAGATCCGTTTTTTCTTTCTTGTCACAAAATGTATATTATTCGGTGAGAGAATTCCTTGATCAATGAAATAAGACTGTCTATGTAATGCCACTGTCTGTGGTTAGTTAGTTTGCTTGTTTATTTAGTTTATATAATTTGTAATATTGTCTTATACTATTGTTATACCTATGTTGTGTTGTGATTGTATTTTTTCTATACCATGTATTTGGTCGATTGGAAAATAAATCTATGTATCTATCTATCTAATAAACAAGTATATTATAATGCCCACAACTAATTGTAGTGATGAGGCTGCAGAGGCAGTTTATAGCGATACCAAACATGTGCTAGAGTCTGTGAAGGGGCATGAACATTTAATAATTGAAGGAGACTTTAAGGGTGTAATGTTCCATTATATTTGCAAGCGTTCACGAAATAACCAAGTGAAACAAAACGCGCTGTTAGATTTTGGTCAGATGAGTTTTAAATGATGGTAGTGCCTCCGTAACTGGCGCCGGCTATAGTTTTATAGGTGTATTGTTGCCGGAGCCGGTTTCCATAACTTCGGACGGCCGTGCCAGTTTACGAATTAATCATAGGGCAGTTTAAGTACATTTTTAGTTGTAACGCATCCAGCAACGATGGTAGGTAGGTAGGTATCGCATAGAACTGGTAGTTTGGTATTCTCGGACAGGGTGGGATCGGTTCCCACATATAGGTTAGTTGTTTCTCTCGCGTTTTTACATGATCTTTTTTGCAAAAAATGCGTGTCTGGTGCGAGAGGGCAGTTAAGGGGTCTGTTCAAAATGCGTTGTATCAGTATTTTTCATTCCCAAATAGAAGCGCACCGGCAACTATACACAAGGCCGGCGCTGGCTACGGAGGCACTTGCTTAAACGATATAATTTATACAATACAACAACAAATATAAAGAAATAAGGACAGCGGGATTACCGAGATATCTATGAAGTAGGGGAAGGATGAGAAGATAATAAGGGTGGCAAGGTTTAGGCTGGGAAATGAGATGAGAGGTGGAAGATATTGGGAAAGCGAAGGCAGAAGAATGTGTAGGGTATGTGGGGAGGAGAAGGAGACATGGGAACATGTTAGAGAGGTGCTGGTGGAGAGAGAACATGGAACAGGTGAGAGTGGAGATGATACTGGAGAAAAGTGGAAGAGGGGAGAAGTGGTTGGAATTGATAAAGAGGGGAAGGAAGGAGAGGGAGGGGTGATTATACATAAATGGGAATTAGATAGGTCAAAATTAATCGTGAGGAGGAGTTTATTTATTTTTGTTTATTCCATTTATTTATATGTTTATTTGTTATTTTGAATTGTAATCCCAAATGGGAAACAATAAATCCATTATCTATCTATCTATCTAAATCAGTTAAAAAGTAAGGTTTTATTTTAATACAATATTTATACTGATTTGAACTCCAGCCGATACATTTGCAGGACGTGTACGGTTCTCTCGTTCTCGGTTCTCCAGACATAAGATGTCGTTTAAGTGTCCAAGGGTTTGTTATTTAGAGACCAACAACGAAGTGATAGCTTCATAATATACCTACTTATCTTAAAAACACTTTGCTGGCCTTTGGTGGCTAAGAGTTGAATATGAAATACCGGTGAATATCGTTCGACCATGCAGTTAAAGACAAAGACATGTTAGTTTTTAATATATTGAAAATGCCAAATTGTGCGGTTCCGAAATGTTATAACCACAACAGAAAAACTGAGGGTGGTAAAATAAAGTTCTTTCACTTCCCTAAAGATACTGAGGTCGCAATTCGCAAAACGATGGATTGCTGTGTGTAAACGCAAAGACAAGATAAAATGTTGAAAATGGTAAGTGGATACGCACTTGTTGGTGTATTTCATTCGCTTGTTTATTTATTGACTCTATTGTAATGCGGGTGGTTTCGAGGAGTTTGACTGACAAGATAGCCTTGGATTAAACTCGTAATTATAATATAATAACCATTTTGCTCACAAATTATGCTGCTGCAAATAACACTAAAATTACTTTAGGTAGGTGTTGTACGTAGGTACCTACCTAATTTTCTAAAATATACCTATTCGTCCACAAGTTGTTCTTATTTAATTTAATAATTTTCACTTAGTTTACAAAATTCACATATTCAACCGAGAATTTTATAAGCAGCACTTAACTTTATACAATTTTACATGTGCTGAAACAAATTTAGTTTGAAAATTTGCTCGTTGCTGTTCATAATTTCATGAAGAAAACCGAGCGCTTGGTTGTGTATATGGAGAAATCTCGCCGGCTTCTCCCAATGACGTCACAGCCATAGCTATAGCCACCTCACCAGATGCGCGATAGCATACCGTTGTGAGTTTGCCGTGTACCCTCGTGATAGCACAGTAGGTTTGAGACTACATGTGTTTTAGATTGGTATCAACTTAAGCTGTTGCCAATATTATTACGAACGAAAATTGCTATTCGATATTGACAGTTTGTTTGACGCTCGCCATCTTTCAGACATCAGACGTGTTGTGTTGGAAATTGCAATTCTCGTTATTTTTTTTAAGTGTCCCATTTATACTGATTGCTGATTTTAGAAAACAGTTTTTTCCAAAACTACTTTTGTCATTTTACTATGACGATGCCAAAATCAAAACCTCCGTCTCGCCAGGCGAAAGAAATGGTTCTTTCCTTCGCGGAATACTTTGAGAGAGAACGGAATTCTGGTGGAGCTTTATTGCCATTGCAGTCTGTGAAAGAGGTATGTGGATAAATCTAGCATTATCATTGTTTAAAAATTTAAACAATGGCATTATTAACACAAATAAAATTTGTATTAATTTTAGCACGTTGCGGATGCTTTGAAGTTACATGTGTTCGTCTGTCCGCAAAAAGAAATGTTGATGGGGTTGTCAGAAGTCCTAAGAAAACAGGACCTAGCAGAAAATCCGTAACAGTAGTAGACTCCTCAGTTCAGGTTGCCATTCGAGATGTTATTTATGATATATGTATAAGCAGAGTAAGCTCATAATTGTTTTTAGTTACAACATTTCTACGGTTCTACTTTGTAGAGGACCAGCCCGTAACCATCTCAAATTTATTGAAGATTGAAGGATCGGTACATATTCACCGGGTGCCGTATGTTGCTTTGAAAAGTACTCTACAACATAGGATTTAAGTGGAAAAAAGATAATCCCCGCAGAGGTCTAATGGAGCTCAATTACATTGCTTCGAAGAGAGTACATTTTCTTAGTAGGTAATTATATATAGTATAAAAATGCGGAATTGTATAAATTTGTGTTTCTTGATGAAACTTGGATTTTTCAAAATGGGACTATTGCTCATTCTTGGCAAGATGACGATGTAAGATCTGTGAAATCGACAAAAGTGGAAGGCAAGGGTATTTTCTTGAAATAAAAGGATTATGTATTATATTCTTAAGTAATTACTGCTTTTAGATAAAAGTATTATTCTACATGCAGGAAATGTGGATGGTTTTATCCACGGTGCGGAATTGGTATTTTCTTGACTTCTGTTAATTAAAAAGAACTGCTCCTAAAGATACGGCATTTCACTATATTTCTGGAAAAATCATATGTTTAGTGTACAGGGTGTCCTATTTTCGTTGTGATTTGGGGGTTTCTCATAAAAGCAACAGAGATAGAGCCTCGGGGTTTTCGCGAACCTGAGCTACTTTTTTTAGTATAATAGAAAGCTGCAATCATAATTGGGATATCGTTTTTAGTTTTCGAGAAAAAAAATAATGTTGATTTTTATCGTTTTTCGAAAACTCTCTCCAATTCTTTTTGTACTAAGCAGACAAACTGTTACGATTGACTCATATAGAACTTTTTCCAAGGAATTCAGTGGCGTACGTAGTTTTTTCTAGGGAGCGAATTTTTTGAGTTATGACATAGTTATTTTTTTTTATGGAAATCATAGTAGGCTTGGTCTAGTTCGAAAGGTCTTTTTTTAAGCTATCAAAATATATATATACTTTTATATTGTTATTTCAAAAAACGGCAACGATTTTGGTAATTTTTAAGTTTTAACTTAGAAAATATAAGATAGGTAGGTACATCCAATAAACCTAGAAACAAAATTTATAATAAAGAAAATAGGGAAGAGGAAGAAATAAATGTTTTATCGTTGGTTGAGGCGACACCAAAAACTTCTTGTCGCGAAATCGAATCACAAGTTGATGTTTCCAAATCAAAAGTTCAAAAAATATTAAAAAAGGCAAATATAGGCCATATAAAATTCAAATTATTCACCATCTCTTCCCGGGAGATCAAGAAAGAAGGCTTCATTTTTGTAGGTGGTACTTAAATAAAATTCATTCGGACAGATGAAACTCACATAAGCAGCGTAGGATTATTTAACAGACATAATGTGCGTGCGTCACTGGTCTGATACAAATCAGCACCAAACTTTTGAATGTCAGAGGCAAAGACATTTTGGATTTAACGTTTCGTGTTTTATTTTGGGTGGTCAACTAGCATACCAAATTTTTGATGGAAACTTAAAGGGATTGAGATACATTAATTTATTGAATATTAACGAAGAGGCGATAATGGAAAATGTTCCGTTATAAACATAAACAAGGTATATTTCCAACAAGATGGTGCCCCTGCACACAATTCTGCAATAGTTAGAAATTATTTAGAAAATCATTTTCCGGATAGATGGTTGGGTACAAATGGACCTATATTGTGGCCTGCAAGATCACCGGATCCGAGTATATTAGACTTTTTTGTTTGGGCATTTTTAAAAGCCGAGCTAGGAGAGGCAACACATGCAGCTTTCCGATATTTGCAAGCCCATCCTATTTTTTTAATTAATGCCATCAATCTATTAAGTAAAAGATGTAGATTATGTGTTGAAAAACATGGCAATCAATTTGAGCAGTTCCTATAATTTTGTTTTTTGTTGTTTGATGTTTTTCTTGTTTATGTTTGTTTTGCTGTTTTGCTGTTTTTGTTACTGTTATTTCAGTTGTTATTAAAAGTTGCTAACATAAAATCACAGGTATCTTGGATGTATGTTGCCGTTTTTTGAAATAACAATATAAAAGAATATATATTTTGATAGCTTAAAAAACGACCTTTCGAACTAGACCAAAGCCTACTATGATTTCCACTTAAAAAAATTTAACTTTGTCATAACTCAAAAAATACGCCCCCTAGAAAAAAACTACGTACGCCACTGAATTCCTTGGAAAAAGTTCTATATGAGTCAATCGTAACAGTTTTAGTCTGCTTTGCTTAGTACAAAAAGAATTGGAGAGAGTTTTCGAAAAACAATAAAAATCAACATTATTTTTTTCTCGAAAACTAAAAACGATATCCAAATTATTGTTTCAGCTTTCTATTATACTCAAAAAAGTAGCTCAGGTCACAGATGAATTTAACTACCGGACGGCTCATAAGATAGCGATAATCGTTGCGCGGAATAATAATTTGAAATGGTGTTAACAGATGGCAGCTGCATAGAAAAATTTATATATTTAGCATATTCAAGAACCGGCAATAACAAGTCACCCGGCTGCGGTGTAGGCCCGGTACTCTTTGTTGGCTGTTGGCGTCGGCGGCCGCTTTTGAGTTGAGTTGAATGGTGCACGTGCGTGTTTAAGTTTCTTCCTCGATTATTTTATTACAGGAGGAGGAAAATGTCTTTCTCGGAGAAATAAAAGAATTTTAACAGAACTAAAAGGACTTTAATGACAACACAAATAAAATTGGACAGAAAACTTAGACACTTAGAGGTTCCAAAAGAAAAATAAAATATGTACCTACATATTTAAATTTGAGCACGGGCGAGGATACAGGGTTTTTATTATTTTTTTTGGTCCGCTATCCCTAAGTAGCTCAATTATTATAAACGACGACAGGACAGCGCTTGAATGGGAATAAAGGTGACATTTTTGATGCTCGTCAATGATTGTTTAATATAGTTCTGAGATATCTCGAATAAACTGAAAGTTGATTTTTCATTTTGTTACCATATTTTTGAACGGATTTTGGTTGAATGCATAAACGAATGAAAGGAATAAATAAAAACAGCCAACTTTAATTTTATTTCTCGGGCGTCATATTGGATTTTAAAGAAATTTAGGGTGTACTATTATTTTTGAATTTTCTGAATTCAGAAACAGGGTAAAAATATAAAATATTTCTTAATAAATTTTCGGGCACCGGGAAAGAAAATCAGACATATTCTCGGAACAATAACTATTATTTTTAAATTTTCTACCTGTCATTTACACAATGCCACGTATTTCCTATATCCAACAGTTGCCGAAAAAAATTCAAGTTAGATTTAATTTTTCTACTACATATACCTGTATCAACATTAGTTAAAATTCTTCTTTTAAACATTGAGTAAGTCTGTTTTTTGAAGTCTAGATGAAAAGATGTCTTCATCAAAAAATTCGAAAACCCAAAATGGGAAATAAAAAAGTTGACTTTCAGTATTTATTTGTTTAACATCTCAGGGCAATTCTAATGCCATTATGCCATAATGAAAATATGGTCAAAAATAAGGCGAAAAAAATCTTCATGATATTTTAGAAACTATAAGAGTAGATAATATTTCAAAAAAAATTTTAAATCTATACATATACATTGAAATCTAAACAGAAACGTATTAAAACATACCGTTTTGATTCAGAAATGCGTATTTGCAGAAATAATAAATTAATTTATACTTTACTTTATCAAAACCTTGTATATGTATACGTATACAGAGTGTCCCAAGCTAGCGTAATTTCTCCATAACTCAAGGGCAGTAGTAAGATGTCGAAAAATTATTCAAATGAAAGTTGCATTCAATCAACTTCCTCACATTTAAAAATTACTTTCGGGTATGCAGGATGTTCCATTTCTTCTGCACAGCACCTAACTTTGTTTTTTAAATGGAACACCCTGTATCTGTTTACATTTTGGGATTGTTTGTTGAGTTTAAGGGCCATATTTTCCTATGCATATATCAATATGATATCGATATTTAATGATACTCCACTATATTTACCGACATCCCAATATACTACCTACATAGGTGAGTCAGTCAAGTCGCAACGGATCCGTTTATATAACGGATCCGTCTACTATAAACATTTCTGGAACGGATCCGTTCACTTAAATGGCACTCCTACAATTCAATGTATTTCAAAAATAAATAAATTCAGAACTGTTTATTAAACGGATGCCCCAGATATATTTGGAATTTTTTGGAAAAGGCTCCATTTTCACGTACGTCAACGAAAGAATTATTTCCGAAAATGCATTAAAAAATGACTATATGTATGTTATATTATAATTGGTAGTGCGCATAGTAGTGATAAACTCAATTGTGTAGCATTCCATTTATAAAATGTAACTTTATCTCGGTACGCTTTGGTGAATCACCCTGTATAAAGAAAAGGAATATTTTTGAAATATGATGCACTCCCATGCATTGTTAAGAAATAAGTGGACTTTGCGGCTTGGCAGACTCACCCTGTATATCGATATACTGATATTGATTGAATCGTGTTTTCTCAGTTGGTAATAATTTTAAAAGGAGTCGGAATTTTCCCTTTTTATAAGTGGGATATTGTTGGGTCTATAAACTTCCACTAGTAACAAAGTTACGAACTCATGCTTTCCAACGTTTGGTGTGACACTCTGCATAGTCAAATAATCTCACAAGTGATAGATAATTTGGTGTAAAATAAGATTGTGAAAAATGTGCTATTCCATTCAAGAGAAAGTAACTTAACAATGTTTGTTTTCGAATCGAAATTGCCATGGCAGTATTAACATAATTACTAATAAAATTTAATTATATGGGCATGCTTTTCAATGAGGTTAATACACAATCAAAAATTTGTCGGAACAATAATTTCAGTTCTAACGAACAAATTGCGTGAAGCATCCTGTAGTTATATAAATTTCATAAAATTTTAGATGCGACTAAAATATTCATTGGGCGCTTCACTGCATTTCCGTGAAATCAAAAAATACCATTCGCCTACTTAGAGACAAAATGAACGGAAATAAACGAAGTGTAAAAACGTGAAGTATTCTTACCGGAATTTAAAATCCATTTTCGAAGACGCATTTCATCCCTAACCGGCAATCGAAACATCTTCAACCCGGGAAACTTTCTTTTGTTTTTATTGCAATGTAGGTATGAACATTTATTTCCCGACATTTTTATGACTGACTCAAAAATATAGCGGGAATAGGAGACTTACATAGGTTTGGTGTGATATGTAACCGCCAGAGGGATAAGCTAATGAATATTTTAAGAGTGTTTGCACCATTATATTTAAAATTTCATTAAGAATATAATGACGTATTTATTATAATAAGAAATAATAGTTTTTATTTTAATTAGTTGACAAAAAATATTGTTTAAGTTAGTATATCATACAAGGTAGGTAATCCGGGAAAAGGGTTAAATATTTTACAGTTTGCTGGAATAATCCTTATTGTTATTAAAGCTTGCCGCCCACTTGCCCGTCACAGCACGGCACGGTCCGTCCCGTCAAAATTTCGGATAGAATGAAAACAATGCAAATGAATGGACAGCGCTGGGCCGTGCCGTGCGGTACTAGTGGGCGGCTGCCCATTCATTTGCATTGTTTTCATCCGATCCGAAATTTTGACGGGACGGACCGTGCCGTGCTGTGACGGGCAAGCGGGCAGCAAGTTTTACTCTGAGCAATGAAAAAAGGTAACTACACTGGCGAGCATAAAATTAGGGTCACTTTGAAAATTGCCAATTTTTCTAAGAATTCAAAATATTAAATTTAATTAGTTCTTGAAGGCAATAACACTTGCATTTCTGAGAACTGTTATAAGCTTTTTGTGTTTTTTTTTGCACAACAAAGATTCAATATTTCCGATTTCTAGGAAATGCTTGCAGGTGCGCTGCTTGGAAGCTTATTTCTCGGGGTCTATTTTTCAATTTCCTTCATTTATTCACTAACTTTCCTGTGTATAACTTGACGGTCGAAAAGTGTAGTCTTCGTTTATTTCCTTATAATGGCTTTAAATCCTGTCAGGGCGGCCAGAATTATAGCGCTGTTGCAAGATGGTCGGGGGCAACGTGTAACGGCAAGAACGGTTGGTGTAAGTCTTTCTACAGTTCAGCGGGTATCCCAACGATTTCAGGAAACTGGTAGGCTGACGAGAAGACCAGGATCAGGGCGGAAAAGAACCACCACGCCAAGGGATGACCGTTTTCTTGTGTCCATGGCTTTACGGAATCGGACTGCTACGGCAGTTTCGCTTCGAAATCTCCTCCAAGAAGTCAGAAATGTTAACATTAGCGAATGGACAGCTAGGAGGCGACTTCGTTCTGCTGGATTATCTTGTCGGAGAATGGCTACGGGTCCTCCACTTCTCCGTCGCCATAGAATTGCAAGACTGAACTTTGCTCGAGATCACTTGGGATGGACAAATGACGATTGGGGGAGGGTATTATTCTCAGACGAGTCGCGTTTCTGTTTAAATGGGTCGGATGGACGTCGGCGGGTATGGCGAAGACCCGGAGAAAGGTATGCCCAGGCTTGTATTGATGAGCGACTTCCATTTGGTGGAGGTTCAGTTATGGTGTGGGGAGGAATTTCTTCAGACGCACGTACCGAATTGGTGTTTATCGGCAATGGATCCCTAACTGCGCATAGGTACGTAACGGAAGTTGTAGAAAATCATGTCATGCCTTTTATGACGGTTCTGGGAGAAAATGCAACTTTTATGCATGATAACGCTCGACCCCACGTGGCAAGGATTGTTAGCGTTTATTTGGATGAGGTTCAAATTACGCGATTTGATTGGCCAGCACGGAGTCCCGACTTGAACCCCATAGAGCATGTGTGGGATGAGCTAGGACAACGTGTACGAAGTCATACGCCGTCTCCCACCAACGCACAGGATCTTAGGGAGCTCCTACTACAGGAGTGGAATAACATCCCCCAAAACGTGATCCGTAATTTAATTGAGAGCATGCCACGTCGCCTCCAGGCTGTCATAAATGCACGGGGAGGAAACACTCGTTATTAGGGGTAAAAATTTTAACAGTTCCTTGTTTTATTCCAACATTTTTCTCACTACACATTTTTAAGACAATTTTGTTAAAATTTGCTTCTTTACGAATTTTCAATAAAAACTTTAGAAAATGAAACGTTTTCTTTTTAAAACATTCCTGTTTAGAGATATGTATACAACGAAATCCATTTACAATAATAAGATACAATAAATAATCAGAAAAGTTGAATTTTTGAAGTGACCCTAATTTTATGCTCGCCAGTGTATGTAAATAAAAAAAAAAAAGTTTTTTGTATGTTACTTGTTTTATTTAATTTCCCAAGTTTATAGAACGTTACGTTGCAAACCAAACCAAACCAAATTAAATTATTACTTTATTTAACGTTTTACAATACAATTTCTGAATGATATTAACATAAAACAATTATACACAATTTGATTTGCTAATAGCCAAATATGTGTTGGCATTTTATGTACCAACATAAGATTTTTTTTACTAACCCATTAATTTGTTCTATTAAAATTCGTCTGTTAGCTATTTCCCTAGTTTTACTCACATCTTTTTCAGTTAACTGATTCCGAATTTTAAATGGTGGTATATTTAGTCGAATTTCTGTAGTTTCTAGCAAATCCGATATATCAAAACCTCTGTCTGCTAAAACAAATTGCTCTTTTTCTAAAATCTCTAAAAATCCACATTTTCCTACTAAAACTCAATCTGGCGTACTACCACCATAAATATCAGAAACATAAACAACAGCACCGTATTCGGTACATCCCACCAACACTTTAAATGTATTAGTATTTTTATATGATGAAAAAGTAGCTTGCTGGATTACTGGATCTTGACTTTTTTCGATCATAAGCTCAGTGCAATCTATTATCACATATACTCAAGCTCCGCCCTTTTATGTCTTACAGACCAAAAGTCTACTGATTTTAATTTCGAGTATATAGGATTTGTCCAAAAATTAATGATCCTATTTACAACTCTGTTATCATCATCAAACATCCATCATACCTAAAGTTCGGTAATAGAAATAATGCCTATACTTCATTAAGGTAAATAAAATTTCATCTTCTACACTTAGAGCACTAGAATAATGAGTGCTTGTTGTGAAAAAGTCACATATTAGTAGAAATTCATTTTTGTCAAATCCAGAAAAATGTTTAAGTTGCTTTTCGGAAAGAAATGACGTTGAGATTAGTTGTGAACGCTTCAGTGATATTATGGTCTGGATTGCTGTACTTCTGGTAACTTTTGCGATACAGTCGAAGAGCTTGGTCCAGCAGCATCTGCAAGATTAATAAAGGCATTGTATGGCTTCACTATCTAACTTAGTTAACTACGACAGTTAAATTGCTATTTATATGTACTTAAACATTTACCTGGTCTAATGGGTGTTGCCATGCATTCTCTAAAACATTATCTTCGATATCCTCAACATTGGTTTTTTTAACGCTGTACTTTGTTGCTTGCCTATTAAGAAAACGCTGAGTTGTACCAGACACTTTATCATCTTTCTTGTCCAACTTTCGAATTGGTAGATTTTGTGAGGGAACTGCCCTAGGTTTTAAAATTTTCCATTGCCCTAAGAGCACAAACCTAAATTAGCTTCTATACATTTTGAAAATCTTGTAAATAAAACTTACCCATACTTGTCACGTTATAGTCGACATCAGTGAAATGTCTTGAACATACCTTTGCATGTTTAGAAGGCCGTTTATTTGATCTAATAGCGACCAGCCACTTCACCCTTAATTTACGGCATTGTGGAAATTTGTGATATTTACGGTCTTTATTTTTTCTATAATATGAGGTGCACTGAGGTACACAACAATTCTGGGCATTTTAATTATTCAGCACAAAACATTAAACACGAACTTGCTGTGTTTACCTGTCAAAACCATATACCGTAAAGTTAGGTTATGTTGCAGTACCCAGTTAAATTCGTCAGTAATGTAAGTCTCCGATAGAAAATAATTGCAGTAACCAGGAACGTCGGCATCTATTTGTGAAAAGTTGTACTAGCGCGCTGATATTTTTTAGAGAAGAGAAGAGCGACATCAACAGGTAGCTAGCGAAACTAACAGCACTGTGGATTGTCCGTTTCCAAATCGCGTGCGCTCCGTTTCCAATACCGCGCAACAATTTTAATGCATAGATGGACCGTCTGGTAGTTAAATTCGTCTGTGCTCAGGTTCACGAAAACCCCGAGGCTCTATCTCTGCTGCTTCTATGAGAAACCCCCAAATCACAATGAAAATAGGACACCCTGTACACCGTTTTCAGAAAAGACTTGAAGTTCATTTTCATCATTTTTCTAGTGTTTTGAATAATGGCTCATAAAATCTACTAATGAAACACTGTAATTTCTAACAGTTGTAAAATCTTAAACTTAAAATTATAGAATGGAAGTTCTGACAAATCCCTCTAGAGGGCAGCGGAATCAATCAGAGCTCGAAGAAAGTGATTTTGATATTTTAGAAGACCATTTCAATTTCAAATAATGATACATATAACCTGAAACTCAAATGCCAAATGTTTGTGGTTCGTGTAAATTTCTTCACTGTTTATAAGGAAAATGATTAAAAAGAGTATAAATATTTTCCAAATTCATATAGCTTTTAATAGTTCGGTAGGTACTGAAGAAAGTGACAAATTCATAAAATACTTTACCACAATTTTTAAAAATTAATAGTTTTTGTCGATAGGAAGTCGGCCGTAACTTTATTACTTCATTTCTTTCACAAATAGGCAAACAAGAATTCATTACAATGACTGTACATTTATTAAATATTTAGGTACAGTCTGACACATGCAAATAATTAAAAATAAAAATTTTACTGATCGGTAGATAAGAGCCATTTCACATGCGACTGATCATCAGTCCGATGGTCGGTCCTGATGAACTAGGGCCATTGTTTTAAATGCACTATTTCACATGCATTGCGTGCCGTCAGTTGACCGACTTGTCCGGACGAGCATCAGGATAGCCCATCCGCACAGCGTACCGTCAGGATATCCGAGAGCCATTTGTATAAGCAAATTAAAACAGTGTTGCAATCACAGAACACCTAAATAAGAACGCTTCGTGTTCTTATTTAGATTTAATGTTAAAAGTTGGAACTGCGTTTAGCGCCATATCTAGCTGTTCAAAAGAACCAATTGCGTACAAGCGCGCATACATAGAATTTAAATTTAAGGAGTGCCTCCGTAGCCGGCGCCAGCCTTGCGTATAGTTGCCGGCGCGTTTCTGTTTGTAAACGAAAAAGACTGATACAACGCATTTTAAACAAACCCCTTAGCTGCCCTCTCGCACCAGACACATGCATTTTTTGCAAAAAAGAAAATGTAAAACTGCGAGAGAAACGACTAACCCATATAGGAGCCGACCTCACCCGGTCCGAGAATACCAAATTACCAGTTCTATGCGATACCTACCTACCTACCTACCTACCTACCGTCGCTGCTGGATGCGTTACAACTAACAAGGTACTTAAACTGCTCTATTATTAATCCGTAGACTTGCACTGCCGTCCGAAGTTATGGAAACCGGCTCCGGCAACAATACACCTATAAAACTGTAGCCGGCGCCGGTAACGGAGGCACTACCTTAAATTTAAACTTTTTATTTATATTAAAAATCCAACTAAATTAAAGCAGTATAGAAAATGCTAATATAGTTAGATGATGTTAATGGGGTGCACCCACAGAGATCTCGGTTTTTTATTATATTCCTCGTTATATTCTTTTCTACATTGTATTTTGTATTAGCCTTCTTATTCACAAAGCTACAAAAAACAAGGAGCTGTCGAACATGCTGACAAGTGCCTTCTAGTAGTGCCATGGTCATACTGATGAGTTGCTTGTGAAAGAACGGTACTGACCATCAGTCCGTATCATCAGTACTGACCATCAGTGTTTCATCATTCGCATTTCAAACGGCTCTAATAGTTGAGTGATGAATAACATAACGCTTCGTGAAAGTGATGCATAATTACTCATTACAAAAACAAAAGAAACAAAACACGTTAGTGCATATTTGCACCGAGTCTCGCACAGAGTATTTTACCACGCCCAGCACCCCTATTCGCTCCCACGTTTCTTGCTCAGAAATATACTCAAAACATCGTCCATCTGTATAATTTTTCATTCCAACACACTCTGCAAGGCCTCCTCTTTCTAACTAATTTAAAAAAGGCCGTGGTTAGAGGTCCACCAATGGTGGATCTATATCTTAAATGTTAGAGGTCCACCAGTCGTTTTCTTATGGGAATATTAGTTTTAACTGGTGGACCTTTAACATTTTGGATTAAGATCCACAACTGGTGTACCTCTAACCAAAAAATTAAAGGTCCTCCAGTGGTGGTTCCTTAGTAGAAAATGTTAGGGGTCCACAAGTCATTTTCTTATGGGACCGCACTGGCGAATCTAACAGTTGAGATATAGATTCTTCAGAGGCTGACCCCTAACAAAAATTAAAGGTCCCCAACAAAGATAGAATAGACAAAATAAGTTTAACAAATTATCACTTGCAAACTGAATCTATATTAAATATTTTTTATTAAGCAGGTAGGTACCTGGAAATAGAAAGAAACGAAAGTATCATCACATCAGTAAGCTAGGCGCTATATAAAGAAAACAATATTGCAATATTCTTTTGGGCTGTAGGGAACAAAATATACAAGTATATAAAGTCATAAAACAAGATATAAAACTTTTTATTCAAAGTATTGCCAGAAAGATTGCAGAAAAAAATAAAAATTATAATATTCAATAGGTAACATTAAAGCACATGGATTATTGGTTGTCAATCAATTCGCATGGTGACTCGTACCATGCCTTCACCAAAGTGAATAAGAGAAGTGCCTCCACTCCGTGTGGATACTGAGCTACGCAAATGTAATGTTTCTAGGAGACTGGAGTGGGGGAACTGGGCCGAGCGTCCGCGCGATTATACCGATGTCGAATGTATTCTGTATGATGCATTGATTTCATTACATTACCAAAAAATGAAATGGATTTATAGTGAAAAAGATACTCGTTTGACGGTGGTCAACATAGACAGGTTAACCACTTATGTAAAATTATAGGAATTCCTCGGTTTCAACAAAAAGCGGTCAAATTATACGTCAATATTCACATAGGATTCACTGTATTTCAATTATTTAAAGTCAGGCCGTAAAGTAAATTCAGCAGCTGTTAAAAAGTCATATTTATTTTGAATATAATCTTGACAATTTCTTATTTTCTCGGTTCTGTTTTTTGGGGCCTGCATTTTGCTGCTTAGAATAAAATTGCATTCTTAACAATATGTAATTATGACGCAATGACGCCAACACATACTGATTCGTGAGATTTACATTCATATTTTAAAGTACCTACTAAAGTTACTTAAGAAATCATATAGTTAGGTCGTAAGCATCTCTGGTATCAATATGCTTGGAAAAAAAACGTTCTAGTTTTCTTAATAAACAATATGTAAGAACTGGGATGCACAAGTTAGTGTTCCCCTTGTTAGAGTGACTTCGTCTGAAATATTTTCGGGGTCCAACTGGTTGTTTTCAAGCTAAGATAAGCATGTAATACAATTGGTAATAGATGACAGATTTTACAAGTAATCCAGCCAGGTAAAATAAATAACAGAATCAATTATTACTTCCTCTTGAGTAATTATAGCACCAATTTTGTTTTGCAGTACCCGCTTTAATTAAATTTTGTTTCTATTTATTTCCTTCGAATCAAAATGTTTTTCAAAAACGGAGCCCTATCGAGCAATTGCCCGAGGCCATTTAGCTGCTAATTTTGCTTGTTTTGAAATGGAGAAAAATGCTGTTTTTCCGTACGAAATTATATTTTGGGATACAGCATTTACGCCCCTTTATTCACTTTAAAACCAGAGTACTTCCTGAACGCTAAAACAATGTATTATTGCATATACGGCCAAGCGGTACGCCCAAACGAATGGCCCAGTTTGCTGCACACGGCACCAATGCCAGTATTACAGTTGCGTAGCCCGCTCTTCTGCTGCAACAGCTATCAAGTGGAGACACTTCTCTTATTCACTTTGGCCTTCACCAACAGAAGTAAAAACTTTCCTAGCTTTAGCTGCGAAAATTGTGTTGGATGACTGATGAGGCAGATACAAAAAAATAAGTAACAAATCAGCCAGAAGATCTGTGGCTCCAGTTTTACTTAATACTGATTTGTTACTTACACCTAAGCATAACACAAAGTTTTTCTAAATAAATATTTTATAACAGTGATTACTTACCTTTTCTACTGGTTTTTCGCTAGATAATTCAAAGAAAACTAATAAAATAAAATAAAATCCTGTATAAATATGAGAGGGCCGAGGACAAAGTTCTTTTTTGGACAAAATAAAGTAGGGTTATGCTGAACTGGTGGACCCCTTAACATTTTCTAATAAGGATCCACCACTGGTGGACCTCTAACATTTAAAGCCGGCTCCAAACGATATGGTCATTCGTCAAATGTTAGTCAAGTAAAAATGCGTCAAATATTTGTAGACTGTTTGTCGAAAATTTATAGCGCCAAGTCGTTCATACACACGATGTGTTAACGTGGCAATGTGAACACATGACAAATATGCCTCAAAGTATTCGTTACGTTATCCACACTATATGCTCACTTGGCAATTTTTGGCTTGTCTACCCGCTTGTTTAAGTTCGCTAAATTTGCAGCGAATATGAGAAGATAATCAATTTCATCAAGTCATCAATCTGGTAGAATGTAAAAATGAAAGTGAAAGTTGCTGTAGTAAGTGCCGCGTAATCGTTTTTGCGGGTGCAAATCTAATCAAACAGAAAAGGAAATCTCGAAAAAGGAGATGGTGGATGCTATCTTTAAATAAAAGTAGACAACTTGTTAGACCATTCCATAGTTTTCGAAAACACTAGGTCGTATAGGTAGGCAGTTCAAAAACTTATAATTTAAAATACGTCCTACGAAAAGGCAAACTGTGAATGCTTGCACGTGCTCGGGTTCGATGCTCGGAGATTCGTCTGCTTTGATGTGTGCTTATTTACCGCCCTCGGAGCGAACCTTTAACACATCAAGTAAAATACATTCGTCCATGGTCCAAACGATGTGTCGTGTGTATTGCTTTGGCGAATATTTGACGAGTGCACACATCCTCTCTAATGCACATGCATGCATCATCCACACGATGCGGCATTTGTTTGCGCTTGTCAAACATTTGGCGTTTGGACAAATCTACACACATGACCACATTGGCATACGTCGTCTCGTCCACACGATGCTGCATTTGCTTACACATGGCGAATATCTGTCGAGTGACCACATCGTTTGGAGCCGGCTTAAGATATAGATCCACCACTGGTGGACCTCTAACATTTAAGATATAGATCCACCACTGGTGGACCTCTAACCACGGCCTTTAAAAAAACCTCGAAAATTCGCATGGAGCTAAAACGTACCATTCTCTTTAGCAATGCAATGCAATTCATCAATATCACATTAAACACATCCAACTGACAAAATCATTATGCAACAGTTACCTTTAATATACGATCATCCAGCTCCATTTCTTGGAAATGTATGTGCTCGTCTTCCTTGTTCCCAGACATCACTGGTCAGTGAGTGAATTAATGTTTAACGTACCTCTAACTCTTAACCCTGAAAATGCTGTAACTTAAATACTGCACCACATCCCTCTTAACGCGAAAGAAAAAGTTAATCAGAGAGCACAATTACCTTCAAACTAATTTTTTTACAGGACGACTGGACCAGGACGAGAACTACAGAACGAGTATGAATAATATGACATCTGACATGACACATGAGTGTAATAGGGGACGCTGTTTTAAGCCCAATGTGCATAAGGCCCAAAGTCTCCCACCACTTCGTAGTCTCTAGACAAGGTCCCAGAGCGACGCACTGTACACTGTTTAGTTTTTATTTTTATATTACCTACTGTGCGACCACGGAACGACCTTCTGTAACCTGATACTTATGTGTTTATGTTCAACTATATTTACGAAGCTGCGTTTCAGTAACATGCAACAAAGTTATTCGGTTCAGTTCCTAATGGACCACAAGTGACGCGTCACAAACTGGCAAACGTCAGATTTTCATTCTAAACAAAACAAAGCCACGTGCTTTCTAACGTTTTAACCTACCCTCTGAAATATAATTATAGTTGTTTTCAAGTTTTTACACGTAAGCCCAACACACAAATTGCAAATATACTGTTTTCAGTGCAAAACGTCTATAATTATCTTGGAAAAACTAGTTTAAGACGTTGTAAATAATATTGATAAACGTCAAATGCCACGTGCTTTTGTTTTGTTTCTGACGTATGACGGAGGCACTTATGTCCCGTATTCCACTTCACAACTGATTTCAGTTATTAGATCAGTTTATGATAACTTAACTCTTGTAGTTTGTAGTGTATGTGTATAAACACTGTATATAGCCAATAAGAAGTGTTATTGTTGTTTGAGTTAAGAAAAACTTGTATCTTTTGTGAACGTTATTTTCCGAGCCAGTATATTCTCGGCATTAAAAGTATGCCTATAAAACATTGGCGACGAGGTAAAAGTGTGTAAATTAACATTGAGTGCCCATCGTAAAATGAGTAAAAATGTCGCAAAGTAATCAGGATTCCGGAAATCATAATCAGAGTGGTCTTTTTGGTTCTTTGGATAAATTTAACTATAAATTTTCGGACTTCTCGGTTTTCACAGAAAGGCTTAATCAGTTTTTTTATAGCGAATGCTATAACAGATGAAAATCGAAAACGTGCGATGCTAATTAATTCTTTAACTGAGGAAACTTACATTTTAGTGAGAGACATTTGTTTTCCTGATTTGCCTGAAAAGCAATTTAAAGACCTGATTAAAATCATCAATGAACATTTCAGCCCGGTAAAATCGTATTTCTCCGAACGTGAAAAATTCTTAAACGCGAAAAGAGAACCTGGTGAATCCGTGGCACAATGGGCCGCGAACGTGAAGAGTTTAGTGGTAAATTGTAAATATGGTGCTGAACTTGAGGTTCTAATGCGTGATGTATTTGTCATCGGAATAAATGAGAGTGCTATAATGGACCGATTATTTGGGGAGGACGCATCAAATTGTTGTCTGTTTTAATTAGACGTTTATTTAGTTTATTACATTAATATTTGATATTTTGTCAAGATATATGAGTTGAAATAAAGCAATAAATTTGACAGCTTGAACTTTTCTCTTCTAACTTCTATCATGGCTTCCACTCGACTGCCCTCCTTCCGCCGCGTCTGTTCCACTCTCCCCACCCTGCCGTTGCTCTCCGCGGCGCACAGATCTGAGAAATCCGTGCCGCAGCGCCACCTCTCGCCCGCAGGTACTATGAGGATCGACAACACTCGACCATCCTGACGCGCCGACGCGTCTCTGCGCGGTGTCAGATCGGCCGTTCCCCCTTCCCACCAACTTGCATGCATATTCTTGGAGATATCGGGGCGGTTTTCGGATTCGCGGCTGAGTCACATTTGTATTCACAACAAGGTCGTTTACCACATCCGCACTTTCTTCGTTCAGCGGATCTTGACGCTCCATTAAATTCACTTCCTGGTCTTTCTGTGGATCATTTTCTTTCGCAACTTTAAAACAAACTTCTTCGCAGTCTTCATCACAACTGTCTTCGTCCTCCTCGTGGTTTTGGTAGATTTTTAACTGTGACACATGGGCTGTAGTTGTGTATACACGCCCGTCTCTTGCTTCTGCAACCTCGCTAACGCGGTAAGTGTCACTGGGCATCACCTCAAGTATGACTACCGGCCCTCTGTATTTTGGTTGCGTTTTCGTCGGGGCGCCTGTAACTTCAGGTGCACGCCTCATCACCACCACGTCACCCACGTCAAACCTTAAATAATTATATCGACTTTTGTCATACCGGTTCTTGTATTTCTGTTGCTCACGAATTATGTTTTCGCGCACTTCTTGCTGTATAGTCTCCGGTAAAATGTACTTTGTTCTGTCACTTTCCGCTATTTTACGTAGATTATTATTTCCAAATGTCGGTAAATATACGTATAAAATTTCGTATGGGGTCTTACGCGTCGTTTTGGTTTCCGCACAATTGAGCTCCCTCTCCACTAATTTCATCTTCATGTCCCAATCATTATCTTCCAACATGTGTGAAATTATTACCGGTACCACCGTCCGATTAACCCTTTCGCACTGCCCGTTTGCTTGAGGGTGTCGAGAACTGTTTAATGTATGATGAACACCATTTGATTCACAAAATTGTTTCATTTTGTCACTCGTGAAACAAGTACCACGATCAGTTACTATTATTCGGGGTAGTCCGAAATCGTCCACAAATTTGGTCAACGCCTTGATCACAAATTTTGCACTCGTGTCTTTTACGCAGTTCAATCGCACAAATTTCGAGAACGCACATATTACCACCAGTATGTACTGATTTCCCTTCCTACTCCGCACAAAGGGTCCTAAATGATCTAGGTGTAATCGTTCCATAGGTCGGCTTGGTGGGGGTATAGGATGTAGCTCTCCTGGCTGCTTACCTCCAGGAATTTTTGCAAATAAACATTCGAAACAACCTCGAATATGACGTTTAACATATTGCCTCATTCCCTTAAACCAATAGTGCCTCAAAAGAGCCGAAACTGTCCTATCTACCGAGAAATGTCCATTTAAATCATGGCACTGAACCACCAAACTTTTGCGCATACTGTCTGGAATAACATATAATTTTCTGAGTTATTAACTTTCACCTCCTCGTAGAGTCTTCCTCGTTCTAAAATGTATTGCACAACACTGGCATTTTCGTCCGCTGTGCGGTCTTCTTCAGTTTTCTTTAAGATTGTTATTATATTTCGCAAACGTTCATCGGATCTTTGAATCATTAGCACGCGATCTTCTTCAGGTATCACTATGAACACAGAGGCACACGGTTCTTCTGTTCCCGAAACACTCAGCACTGACAGTCGCTCGCAAAGCTGCCCCTGATACTCATCTTCTTGCATTGGAGCGCGACTCAGGGCATCCACATGGGCCATTTTTGTTCCTGCTCGGTGTTTTATCTCGAAAGTATACTCGGATAACTGGGTGTACCACCGCGCAATTTGGGGGTTAGTTGTCTTCTTGCTGTTCATGTAAACGATCGACTGACAGTCCGTAATCACAGTAAAATTTATGTTTAATAAAAACTGCCGCAATCTGTCCACACACCACGCCACCGCATATAATTCTAGCCTACTTGAGTGATAACGGCTCTCGGCGTCTGTTGTCTTCTTTGACACACAGTAAACGAGCCGCATTTTACCATCAACCCCTTCTTGCAACAACATCTCCGCGATTCCCACGGAACTCGCGTCAGTATGCAATTCGGTACGCGCTTCTGGATTATACAATTGTAGCACAGGTTCTTCGCATAAACTGTCCCTTAATCGTTCAAATGCAATCTGCTGGTCACAACTCCACTCAAATGTCTGATTCTTCTTAGTGAGTTCGCTCAATGGCTTTGCAATAACGGCGTAATTCTTAACAAAACGGCGGAAAAATCCGGTTAATCCCAGATAACGTTTTATTTCGTGAACATTTTTTGGGACTGGAAACCCCCTTATAGTCGCTGTTTTCCGCAGTCCGGGCCGTATACCCTCAGCACTTATCACAAATCCCAAGTAATCTACCCTTCTTTTTCCAAATTCACACTTATTAATTTTTAATGTCAATTTAGCACTTTTTAAAGCACGTAATACGAGTTCTAGTTTAGTTAGCATGTCTTCCCAATCTACTGCCGGTATTAGTAGATCGTCCAAATAACAACTTACAACTTTATTCTTCAGGTCACCCAACACTAGGTTCATTAATCTCGCGAATTCATACGGCGCGCCCGCCAAACCGAACACCATTTTTTTAAACTCGCCAGTTTCGTTCGGTGTTATGAATGCTGTCTTTTTCTGAGCTTCTGGTGTTAAGGGAACCTGCAGATAACCTTGGGCAAGGTCTAGTGTAGTAAACAGAGTTGCACCACTTAGCCTTTCCAACTGTTCGTCCACCGTAGGCATCGGAAAACATTTCTTTTTTGTCTGACTGTTCAACTTTCGATAATCAACAACCAACCTTGATTCTCCTGTCTTTTTTGGTACGAGCAACACTGGACTTGCATATTCTGAACTTGTTTCTGTTACTATTCCTACACGTTTCCACTCACTCACAATCTCTTTAATCTGTTCACGTTCAGCACTGGTAGTTTTATATGGTTTGCACCTTACTGGTACATTATTGTCTACTATGTCCATTTCAATTAAATCTGTGCTTCCTAATTCCTCTGCTTTCAGAGCAAAACACTCCCGATATAAGTTCGCCAATCCCAACAATTGTTTAACGTCCACTTCCGATATTCCTTCGTCTACATTTAACATGTCTCGTGTTATTACCTCCCTAGGCATGCATGACTCACCGGGTGACACGCGCATTACAAATTCGCCCGCGCGAATTCTCACAGCTTCATTGTTTGTGTTTACTACTCCCGCGTATGTGTTAGGGGCAACTCGAATAAAATTCACAGAGTTCTCTGGTAACACAAGGTTTTCCAACGTAGCAAGTTTTGTGGTTTCTGTGTCCTTTCGTTCTACCACCATGTCTTTAAATGGGTCACTGTCTTTATAACCGAAATGAAGAGTATTATCTACGCGTACATAAGCGATATGTGGTAGCTCCGTAAAACTTCGGCCTACAAGAACGTCTATCGGTTGAGCGTAATCTGGTACGACATAAAATCGTATATTTTCCACGGTCACATCGTCTATGGTTAAATTTGTGGTTACTATTTTATTAGTTTTTAATTGTACCTGGGTCACTACCGAAACCGTATAACTCGACAGATCCCGGTCCGACGGCAAAGTCGTTTTCAAGCACGGCACTTGCACGAATCGTACAAATCGCGCTTCCTGAATCAATCATACCAGTCATTATTTTATTATCCATATTAATTTGCTTTATTAGATGTTCTACTAATTTTTTTGAACACGGATTATCGTTCACGACCATAACAACTTCTTTGCTAGGTACCTTTCGGGCTTCACTATTTACACTATTTACACTGGCCATTTTCTCAGTCTTATTTGGACAATTTTCTTTTATGTGGTCATACCCATGGCATGCGTAACAAACTATACGTCCTTTATGTGGGCAATCCTTGGCCGTATGTCCGCGTAAAAGACACGAAAAACACTTAGGTCCCGCATATGATTTCGAAACATCCGGACTACTCGTTTTGTTCACTGCATTTACTTCCACTTTGTGTTTCCCAAAGTCCTGCCGCGAATTTATTTTTACACGCGTTATCCGGTGCAAGTCGACAATATCGTGTAAAAGCTCGTCCGCATCGCAATGCATTTTGGAAAATAAACTACACGTAATCTCTTGAGATAAAAGACCCGTCAAAATCTGTTCTTTAGATTCCTTAAAAGACAATTTCAATTGTTCGCACATACACAACTTGTCATAGAAGTACATCGCAACTTGCTCTCCAGGTCGTTGCTTTCTGCTTCTCATTTTCTCCCATCGTTGCGTAATGTTGTCATCAAAAGTAAAAGTTTTCTTAAACGCTCGCTCAAAGTCTTCCCAACTCTCAATTGAGCATTTCTTCGTTTCATACCACTTTCTTGCGGCGCCAACAAGATGCATTCTTGCCGTTTCAAATAGAAATTCCTCGGGCCAACCATGCAACCTCGCCATGCTTTTAATCCGGTGCAACCATTCCACACCCTTGTCGTCGTAAATTTCACCGTCGAAAGTTTCGATGCCTTTCGAGAGGTCGGGCATCACATGGAATTTATTTTCGGACACCTCCGAAGATCTTCCCCCTTGCTCGAGTACCCTCAAAAATCGCTCTTCGGTGACAGTTCGATTCTTTTCCATATTACTCATCATTGTTGTGAACATGGCCATCATCTGCGCCATCATTGGTTCTTGGTTCGCTTGACTTCGGACTTGGTCGCGTGTCTCCCACCTCGCAGAAAAGTCGCTACCAGCGCCCTCATCCGCCGACCCGTAATCCTCCGAAAACTCGTCCACCTTGCCAACGCCAATACGCGCCTTCGCCATTTTCTCGTCTGGAACTCGAGACGTCGCCATCTTGGATTTTGTTCAAACACCAAATTTTACTTCGATTTCTTCACCAATCGCACTTCTGAATTGTTGTCTGTTTTAATTAGACGTTTATTTAGTTTATTACATTAATATTTGATATTTTGTCAAGATATATGAGTTGAAAGAAAGCAATAAATTTGACAGCTTGAACTTCTCTCTTCTAACTTCTATCATGGCTTCCACTCGACTGCCCTCCTTCCGTCGCGTGTCGCGTCTCTTCCACTCTCCCCACCCTGCCGTTGCTCTCCGCGGCGCACAGATCTGAGAAATCCGTGCCGCAGCGCCACCTCTCGCCCGCAGGTACTATGAGGATCGACAACAAAATTCAAACGTAACCTTGAAGAAGATTGTGAAAATAGCATTAGCGAAAGAGTCCGCCCTAAGAGAACACAAAAGTAGATCCGAAGTTGAGGTGCATTTTAATCGTCAAAAACATCAACGAAAAACTGGATCATCAAGCACCCAAAAACAAGAGTTAATTCAGGTCAAAGTTATTATATAATAACTTTGGTTTTAACCTTCCACTGACAGAATAGATCATTTTAGAATGTCGTCACACAATTGACAGCTGGAGGGCACACATTTAATTTGTTTAAAGCTTATTGGAGGGAAGAAGAGGAGGAATAACAAAGCAGATGTTTGTGTTACCATTTGGCACCAAAAAAGGGGCGTAACTCAAACTTGGTCGCTTTACGCCGAGAATTGAACGAAAATTCTTAAAATGATATGACTGGTTGCACTATTGCAAACGTTGTTTCGTTATTTTGAGTTAAATTACATGAACTCTAAACATCACCACTTTGTTTGGCACCAAATCTGCTCAAATTTTGGTGACACTCACGTGCATAACGTTATGTATCCATACTCTGCCCTCCAACAGAAAATGGCGGCCTGTCAAAATCAGGCCATTCTAAAACAGTCGATTGTATCGCTATAATTTGGATCAACGTTTAGAAATACTCAAAACCTACTTTGAGTGTGGCTCTGTGGTTGCCGAGACGGCGCGAAATTTGCGTAGAAAATTTGGAAGAAATGAGGCGCCGTCAAACCAAGGAATTAAGAATTTTATCGATAAAATGCGCAGAAGTGGAATGCTGGTGGACGTGAAACATATGTTCCGCATGCTCATCCTATGCGTACACCTGAAGCAATCGCTGCTGTGGCCGAAAGTGTGCGTCTTAACGCGTCCACATCACTGAAATATATTAAATTTAATATATTTAATATATTAAATTAATATATTAAATTTAATATATTAAATTTAATATATTTCAGTGGTCCACATCAACTCGGCGCAGAAGTCGACAAACTCAACATTTGCCGTACCACTTTGAGGAGGATTCTGCACAAAGATCTTGGAATGTATCCGTACAAAGTCCAGCTAGTTCAGGAGTTGAAGCAAGTTGACCATCAACGTTTTCGTTTCGCTGAATGGCCTTTAAACAAGTTGAACGATGATCCTAATTTTGCAAGAAAAATAATCTTTTCTGATTTAACACCACTCGACTACTTTATTTGGGGCGCATTGAAGGGTAAAGTTTATGCGGACAATCCTCAAACAATTGACCACTTGAAACAAAACCTTCAAGCTCAAATCGCTCAAATAGAGCAGCAAACTGTTAATAAAGTGCTTGAAAATTGGTGTTCCAGGATGGGCTACTGCCGAGCCAGCCGAGGTGGCCACTTGAATGAAATCATTTTCCTACTTAATCGGAATAAACATTGTATCACATGAAATAAAATAAATAATAAGAAATTCAATTTTTCTTGTTCTCATTGCTAATTTATAATACAACATATATATGGCCCACCTTTTACTTTTCTTCGCCGCCATTACAGCCGCGATTACAGCGCCTCTATAGTTCATTTTTTTCCCTATAAAAACTAAACAGTGTACCGTGCGTCACTCTGGGACCTTGTCTAGAGACTACGAAGTGGTGGGAGACATTTGGGCCTTGTGCACATTTGACATAATGCACATTGGACTTTATATTACTCTGGGCCTTATGCACATTGGGCCTAAAATAGCGTCCCCTTGTTTGACACTGGTCCACTGGTGGCAACTGACAGTCGACACTCGGCAGTGCTGTCTTTTTGCCTTCAAGGAATATTCCGGAATTTTGGGCGACTAATAAATACTGGTACTGTGTGCTGAATTTGGAACTTCAGACGGAACCAGAAGCGTTCAGGCCGAATAAATTAGTGTTGGTATATATTATTCAAGAATATAACAAATTTGATCTTGGATCAGTATCATCGATTCCATTCTCAGTTGGGGCGCAGCTGTAACATACTAGAGAAATCCAATATTCTGTTAATCTGTTAACTGCTAACGAAACTTCAAATTGCCGCATTTGTTAGGTAAGTACCACCTACCTGTTAGAATCTTAAAATTAAAAGCAGTATTCATTCACAGCTATAAAATAAGCACATACCTATTATAGCCACTACTTTTATTTAAGCTGATCGCCAATTAGCAGAATTGTCAAAATAAACTTATTCACCACAGTATAAAATCCCCAATAAAATCGTGTTTATTTACTAAATCAAAATGGTTTATTCCAAAGAAGAATGCAGGCTAATAACTCCCGAGGTCTTGAGAAATGTATGATCTGGATTTGAATCCAGAATGTATTATTGTATGACAATTGCTGGAGGTCATTTCGAGCAATACATTCGATAGTTTAAACCTTTTTGTGCTTTCATTAATTTTTTAACTTGGAAACTTCAATAGCAATTTCTCGGTAACAAATTGATCGAATTGAATAAAACAAATACGGTTGTGTAAGTAATGAAAAACCCTTCCAAAGTAGGGATCATTTGACCCCCCCCTGTCCCATTTAAAAATTTTGGGTGGGTCGCTACCCCCCCACCCCCCCGCACAGGGCTAGAGTTGCAAGAATGATTATTGCATAAAAATTGGTCCCCTCTGATATAAAAATCGACGTGTTTTTGGATTTTTGTCAAAACGTTTATTTTGCCGAGTTTTACGGGGTACAAGTTTTTGTTGGGACACCGTGTATGAAATACACTTTCCATTGAGTTATGTACACTATTTTTCCCACGATCCCTTAAGAAAGAAAAATTTATTCATAAAACAGTAACTTTGTTAGAAGTTTTTCAATATTGCATGTTTCGAATGTGCATGGAAAACCATAGACTACTGGTTTCCTCCTTTCGGGACTCATCAGTACGGTGCTTTGCCCTACACACTCGAACTATGCAATATTGCTTGCTGTATACATACTTACACGCTTGGTGCAAGTATTAGCAAGAGCTAATTATTAGCCGAATGATGCGGCGGTAATGAGTGGTACTGGACCGTTCGACCAACTACTCCTCGGGCAAATACCCCGCCAGGCATTGAATTATAAAACTAAATCCAGATTTTGTGTACTACTAGATCTTATACGGGATGCTACCCCAACTATATCGTTGGGCTTGGAACATCCTTAGATCTCTACGTACTTTCCTGCTCTACCAGCAGTAGGTTATGAATGTTAGAAGTTTTTCAATATTGCATGTAGTACACAAAATCTGGATTTAGTTCTATAATTCAATGCCTGGCGGGGTATTTGTCCGAGGAGTAGTTGTTCGAACGGTCCAGTACCACTCATTACCGCCGCATAATTCGGCTAATAATTAGCTCTTGATAATACTTGCACCAAGCGTGTAAGTATACAGGGTGATTCTTTTAAAGCGCACATGAGAAAATTTTCAACTTCTACTTATGCTAGAGCTATGAAACTTGGAACCTAGCCATAATCGACGATTCCGAGACGAAATGAAATATTTACAGGATGACGTCACTCTTAAAAATGGCGGAAGTAGACGCCATCTTTGTTTTTTTTAAATGACAATCGGCCATTTTGATTTCATGTTTGAATTGAGTACAACTAACCAAATTGTCACTACTTATCTGCCATACTTTTTGACATATGCCACATTTTCTCTTCAAATTTGCAGATGCAAGGGTTCATTAAAAAATTGTTATCTCTTGAACCGCTGAAGATAAGTCGATGATTTTTTTTGCGTTGATTCCCTAAGCTCCAAGGAATGTTTTGATTGATAACCGAAGTCATAACGAGTTTGCCAGCGGTTGCTACAATTTTTTTAATACGGGTATCGCAAAATGTCAAAAACTCAATTTTTTCAAATGGCACGTGTCAAATTTTATGTCACCGTTGGATGTAAAATATAATTCAAAGGGGAGTTATGTTAGCATGTGCTATACCTAACTCCAATCGTTTTGGAGCTATTTGCAGTTTTTGAGTTAATTGGTAGGTATTATTTATGACAGATAAGTAGTGACTATTTGGTTAGTTGTACTCGGAATTAAATGCCGAATTCAAATATGAAATCAAAATGGCCGATTATCATTTAAAAAAACAAAGATGGCGTCTACTTCCGCCATTTTTAAGAGTGACGTTATCCTGTAAATATTTAATTTCGCCTCGGAATCGTCGATTATGGCTAGGTTCCAAGTTTCATAGCTCTAGCATAAGTAGAAGTCAAAAATTTTCTAATGTGCGCTTTAAAAGAATCACCCTATATATACAGCAAGCAATATTGCATAGTTCGAGTGTGTAGGGCAAAGCACTGTACTGATGAGTCCCGAAAGGACGAAACCAGTGGTCTACGGTTTTCCATGCACATTCGAAACATGCAATATTGAGAAACTTCTAACATTCATAATCAATAATAACATACGGCATTATAGTATGGGGATCCTGCAACAAATCATTAGCAAAACAGATAGAAATAGCACAAAAATCAATTATAAAAAATATGTTTAAGAAACCTCGACAGTATCTAACAGAAGACTTGTACAACGAAACAGATTTACTTGATCCAAGACAGCTATATTCTTTCCAAATATTAAAATTTGTTCATAAAAATAAAAATATACTAAGCCCTATTGATCATAATTATAGAACTAGGGGTAGGGTAAATGATAATGTGTATATTTCTCAAAAAACGTTAAGCTTGTGTCAGCGAAGCCTTCAATTTAATTTTAATAGCTCTAAACTTTACAATATGTGACCCGTAAAAATAAAAAGCTCCAACTATTTTGCATTCTGTAAACATCTAAGAGAGTGGTTAAGAGGTATTTCTAGAATAACAATACACAATTTAATTGACAGGACATAAAAACAGAAATATAACATATAATTAAGGGAAATTGTTGAATTGTGAAGATTGAAGACGGTGTCTGAGTGTGTAGTGCGCGTCACGTAATCTTTCTTTTTATATTCTCTGTTAATAACAAAAACGAACCTATATTATGTAAGTTTTTTACTTGTCTACGAGCTGATTTAGCTTTGACGAGAGTGTGGTTTATTCGTCTTTCTCATTCTATTTCTTTATCTGAATGTACATATATTGCTGCGAATAAATTTGATTTGATTTGATTTGATAACCTACTGCTGATAGAGCAGGAAAGTACGTAGAGATCTAAGGATGTTCCAAGCCCAACGATATGTTTGGGGTAGCATCCCGTATGAGATCTCGTAGTACACAAAATCTGGATTTAGTTCTATAATTCAATGCCTGGCGGGGTATTTGCCCGAGGAGTAGTTGTTCGAACAGTCCAGTACCACTCAGTAACTTTGTTGTCTATGTTAGTAGATGTCAAAATTTCTAAATAACCTACTAACTAGGTATGAGCATATTCGAATAATTCCGACCGGCTCAAGAATGACACTGCAACGATTTTTATGTCTACTGTTGTGCAATGGTAGTTTTTAGCTTACTTTCGGTACCAATTAAACCTGGATACAGTTGGTTGGACATGTAATTGTCGACCATACCCTTGAGCTCTTTGTCGAAGAAAGGGTAGAGTTCTCTATTGCTAAACGATGATAAATAGAACACAGGAACAGATTAAAATCAACTCTATTAATTTAAATATTTACACTTCAGTTGATAAAATCATATATATACAAAATATTTACAATGAAAATTAATACAGGACTTCACGGTAATTTATATTCTCAAGTCGGTCTGTTAAACGGTCTGTACGGTACAAGTTAATTAAATGAGTGAGCGAACCTCTCATTGAATTCTGAAGTCCTGATACACGTCAAACGTCCGTCGTGCGATCTGTCTGGTTTTCTGGGGGTTTCGTCGCAGCATTGAAATGCTGTCCAGTCGGGGGTTTAGGTATGGGATCTTCGGTGTCGCACTCCAGTGCAGTCTTTTCGGGGAGGCCACTAACCAATATAAAATGGATACGTCCTACCATACACCGGCTGCCTCCAGGTTTGGGTGGAAACCGGTCACCACAAAGAAATCCCAAGTGGCTATAAAATAACCAGCGGAGAAAACGTAATTAAGTGGTTCCTACCCCTGCCAGAGAGCTCTGATTTCGGTAGACCCGTTGCCGTACAACCAGTCAGCTCCAACCACGTTGGTTAGATAATGTTTAAATATTGCTAGACAAGCTAGCAATAAATAACCATCAGCACTTACATGAAAACGGTAGCGGAGGATATATCTTCAGATCGAACGGCGAAACAAGAACGTTACTCAGTGCGTTGTGGTTAAATAAAGTCAGTATTGAGAATCGACGGCGGTGAATGACTTCTGAATCTGAAGGATTCTTAATTCGAAGTCGGATTGAATGTCGGCGGCCGGCATCGTCTCAGATGTTGATGGCCGGACGACCAAGTACTGCCTTCTGCCTACTGGAGCATCCACTTTTATAAGCTGGGAGGGGGGGCTTCGGTGGCGGTTGATTTCGAGATTTCTAGCAGGGAACAGTAGTGTTGGATGCAAAATACGTGACGTCACATCGGTGACGGGCGCAACTACTATTCGCGATTCCTTCCATCTCGCTTGACTGCTGTCTCGCGTGGTGCGCGCTTGCTTCTCCCACCTGTGTCTACGAACACAGGTGAAATATTTCTCTTCTGGATCACGGCGTGTCATCAGAACGTCCAAAGTAAACACTAATCAATTTTGATTATTCAATGTGTACTTTTGTAACGTTACAACACCTTGATTTGTTCTCTTGCACGCCAATTCATAAATGCCCAGTTCGTACCTAAAATATTTAGGTCTTCCATGGAGTACGCATTAAAATGTTCAACTGCCGTACCTTTTAAGAGTTTTTTCGGTAAAAATGTATTAGATTTGAAAAGAGACGCGACCGGATATTTATTCAGTAAACGTCAATATTGAAAAGCTGCCTGCATTTGAATGTACTATGAGCGCCAAAATTCCTGTTCCACTTTACGGTTCAATTCCACTTAAAATGCCATAACCAATTACATTCTGAGGTAAAAATACCTTAGCAACTGTCTGCCAATTAAAGTTTTGAAGGCGGATCTAAACGATTTTATTTGAATGACAACAAACTTGTTAGCCTTGCACTAGTAAACAAAGGGCAGCAAAATAGATAAATAATCCTGTTCTTTTAACGAAAAATCACATTGTCTATGGGGGGGTGGGGCTGACCACGGCGTACTCTATTTACCAGGCGAGAGTGTGGTAGTGGGAGACGTGACGTCAGCCGTCCGCTGCGGTCTCTGGTATTGATACGATTTGCAGGTGTATTCGAGTAGAATTTTTGCAATAAATTGTTTTAAAGTGCCTATTTTGATAAATAAATTTTCCGTGGGGTATCTAACATGGTGTCGCATATTTTCATGCGATTTGTTTTTTCGAAGAACCTTGAAATTATTTTTACCGAAGTACAGAAATAAAGGAGATCGAGATTAGAATCTAAGGTAAAAGCAAACAATGCAACTGTCATTTACCGAGAGCTATCTGAAAATCTCGTTCCGAAAATTTATGTTGGCGATTCAGTTTTGGACATTAAGAAATTCAAATTATTGCTGGTAAAATATTTCCACTCATTTAATATTGTGCAACAAGTTATAAACATAATGTGCAATATCTTATTGCACAATTATAAAAAAAATAGGAACGATCAATTGTCGGTGCAGAAAATGAATGCGCTGATAACCGCAAAAGAAAGATACAAACTTTAAATTAGATCTGTTATTTTTACCTATAGGCTATAGCCTATAACGTAGAGTAGGATTTTCTTCCACTACACCTATACGTTTTTCTTTGTTAATAACCATGTTAATAACTACAAACCTAATATTTATGTCAAAATTACAAATAATTTTAATAAGTGTTAGGTATATGTCGCTTTGTTTGTAGCTATATTTTATTCTGTTGGTATCTTATTTCATTTTATGTTATGATTATAGATAAATATTTCCATATTTCTGATATTAGAATAAAATATGGTTTCATTATAACAGCGTTCTTTTAAAGAAAGACGAAAATAATAATTTCTTCAATTAATATCGTGCTTGGTGTATCGCATAAATGTTTTAAGCATCTCAAAATTTGAAATAATTGGAGAAACGTGCGTTATTTCCATAAGGTTCCGTAAGAAACTCGGACGGCTGACGTCACACGGAATGTGTGAAGTGGGGGTTGCATTCTCGCCTGGTAAATAGAGTTCGCCGTGGGCTGACGAAAACATAGCAACGTCCGGCATAAACGATTCGCATCGCAAACTGGAACACCACTTTTGGAATTTATAGTACCTACCCGTGCGATTTTCACAGCTTCGAGTATAGCACATGGGTGAACGCAATTGTCAAGTTTCGGGCCTACTTTGTTGTATGCAATGTGTCACTTTCTTAAGGGGTTGTGGGAAAAAGTTTAAATCAGTTTTTATATAATTTTAAAATAACTTTGTATTAGCTTCTTGTTGTATTAAATTAATCAGTATTTTATATTTCCAAAGTTATTTGGCTTTCATTAGTAAATTGCTGATTGCATAATGTATTTTAGTTGCAAAAATTATTTCACTTGTAATTTTACAGTCGGCAAAGATGGTTAAGGAAACGAAATTTTATGACATTTTGGGAGTAAAACCAGGATGTTCTGCTGATGATTTAAAAAAAGCATATAGAAAACTTGCTTTAAAATATCATCCTGATAAGAACCCGAATGAAGGGGAGAAGTTCAAACAAATTTCTCAAGCCTATGAAGTATTATCAGACCCCGAAAAGAAAAGAATTTATGATCAAGGAGGAGAACAAGCACTTAAAGAAGGTGGTGTAGGTGGAGGATTTTCAAGTCCCATGGATTTGTTTGATATGTTCTTCGGTGGAAGTGGATTTGGTAGAGGAGGTCGTCGAAAAGAACGAAGAGGAAAAGATGTCGTCCATCAGCTAAGTGTTTCTCTAGAAGAATTATATAAAGGAACCATTCGAAAATTATCACTACAAAAGAATGTTATTTGTGATAAATGTGAAGGCAGAGGAGGGAAAAAGGGTGCTATGGAACAGTGCAGTACTTGTCGTGGAACTGGAATGCAAGTTCAAATTCAACAATTAGGCCCTGGTATGTATAATCATTCTAATAATATTAAGATTAACTTTCACAAGTTCACAAGACTGAGTTGAATATGATATTATATTCCAAAATATTACCCACGCTCAATTTTGAAGTTTGTTTAATTTTTCTAATTTTTCTATACATATATGGAAGTTTTTTGTACATGACCATGATGTCATTTACTGCTTAATTTGGTGTTATACAGGGCGAGTCAGTTTTTTGTAGAAGGACTTTAGCAGTTGATGGAAGACCTTCTCTCAAGAAAAAAAGTTCCTATAAACATAGGTCTTAGAACGTCTCATTTGTGAGATACAGGGTGTTGAAATACATATTTTCCTTTAACTTTTCCGTAATATAAAAATAACTTTTTGAATTAAAATCCTGATATTGCCTCAAAAGGCTTAGTACTTGAGTACGGATAGTTCAACATTGAAATCTATCGTTCAATGTTTCCAGTGGTGTAGATGAATATTTTATTGAAAAGTATATTAATCAATTGATAATTTTCAATCTATTCAAAAATATGGAAGAGCATCTAATTTTGTTTGAAAGAGTCACTCTTGTTACAAGTCGATAAAATGCAGAGTTTTCAATATAAAGTGAAATATTTGTAATCAGTCGGTAATTTATTTAATTTATTTTAACAACTCAAAACCACCGGTTCTAAAAAGTCCTACCAGTTGAGTATACAAAGTACAGACTTCGCTAATACTTGATACACTACAAGCTACATAATAATAATAATAATAATAAATAGTTATTCAAAATGATGGATACAAAAAGAAACTTAAACAAAATCTATAATGAGGCGAGATACAGGCGAAGTTTAGTCATGGACCATTCTTACATTTAACCTGCACTCATCCGAATAAAACAAAAATAAAACAAAATTTTGTAGTGTATCAAGCTTACAATAATAATATTCAGAAAAAGGAGAATCGACCGAGAAGAAGAATAAATAAGAATGGAGAAGAGAAACGAGAAAAGAAAGAACAAAAGAAGAAGTTGTACAGATCACAAGAGAAGTGCAGAAAGGAGAAAAGTAATGGTCAAACCACCCAAACATAAACTCACTGCGGCACAAACAAGTACTTTTCAATTCGGACCTGAAATTGAAACGCGACATGCTCTTCAACTCACACGGAAGAGAATTCAATAAAACAAGAGAACAGTAAGTAATGTTACACTGGTAGAGAGCAGTAGAATGGTGTGGCATAGTAAATGTGTCTGGAAATCTGACATTAACTAGATGAGTATCACCACGTTTAATAAATTTAGAAAAAGCAGGAAATTGTGAGGAAACTCTCAAATGTTGTTTTCTTCGGTTAAACATATTGAGCCAGCCCAGTTCTCTAAACCCATGAGAGATGTGATCAAATTTGCGCAAACCCAATATAAATCTGCAGCAAGAATTCTGCACCCTCTGTATTCTCTCACATAGGCCGAGTTCAAGCAAGGGCCATACAGAAAATCGCAATCATTAAATATAGACAATACAAGTGATTCCAACAGCATTTTCTTCAAATGAAATGTAAAGAAAGCACGACATTGATACAACATTTTCAACGCATTGTAGGTCTTCCCCAGGATTCCGTTGACGTGGGAGCGAAATCTCAATTCATCATCAATAATCAAACCTAAATTTCTGGCAGATGCAGTAAATGGTATTTTGTTATTATTTATTCATCCACCTACGTATCTGTTTCTACAATTTTAGCGACTCATTTATAATTTTTACATTCATCATCGTTTATTTAAATTAGTTAGTCGTATATACCTGACAGGCGAGATTCCAGAGGATTACAAACGGAACATCATGGTAGCTTTGCCAAAAAGGAAAGGCGCGGATAGGTGCGAAAATTTCAGAACCATCAGTTTAACTTCCCATGCGTCAAAAATTTTAACTAGAATTGTGCAAAGAAGGATGGAGAAAAAGGCGGAAGAAATATTAGGAGAAGATCAGTTCGGATTTAGACGAAATAGAGGAACGCGCGAGGCCATTCTAGCTTTACGAGTAATTATAGAAAAAACAATAGAAAAGAGAAAGAGCGTCTATATAGGATTTGTAGATTTAGAAAGGCCTTCGACAACGTAAAATGGGGGAAGATGTTCGAAGTGCTGAGAAAGGTAGGGATGAAATATAGGGACAGAAGAATAATACACAATCTCTACGAAGAGCAAAAGGCAGTTATAGAATGTGAGCAGGAACGAAGGGAAGTAGATATCCGGAAGGGAGTGAGACAGGGATGTGCATTGTGACCTCTAGTTTTCAACTTATATATCGAAGATGCTATTAATATTGTTAAGAACAGAACATCCTCAGGGATTATCGTACAGGGTCAAACTATTAACATGCTCAGATTTGCGGATGATATAGCAGTGTTAGCATCTAGCAAAGAAGAATTAGGAGCGGCTTTGAATGAAATGGAAGCAGTTTTGACACAGAGCTATGGCATGAAAGTCAATAAAAAGAAAACTAAAATTTTGGTATGTAGGGGATGTGAAAATAGAACTAAAGTTGACATACAAATAGGAAATGAGAAGATAGAGGAGGTCACCGATTTCTGCTATTTAGGAAGTAAAATAACTCAAGACGGTAGGAGCACTAAAGATATAAAACAAAGAATAGCGCAGGGCCGAGTTGCGTTTAACAGAAAGAAACAACTGTTATGTTCGAGAACGGTTAATATTGAGGCTAGGAAGAGACTCTTAAAGTTGTATGTATGGAGTACGGCATTATACGGGTGCGAAACATGGACAATAGGGGAAGCGGATCGAAAAAGAGTAGAAGCGTTTGAAATGTGGTGCTACAGGTGCATGATGAAGATACCGTGGATAGATAAGGTTAGCAATAGGGAATTAGAAAGAGTTGGGGAAAAGCGAAAGGTATGGAAGACAATAAAGAGTAGGAGAGATGGGATGGTAGGACACCTTCTAAGACACGAAGGAATAGTTCGCGACATACTAGAGGCAGAGATAGGAATAAAAAGAGGTAGGGGTAGGCCTAGATTAGACTACTGCTCTCAAATAGTTAGGGATGTAGGATGTTCTACTTTTAGGGAAATGCGTAGGTTAGCTCAGGATAGAAAAGAGTGGAGGTACGCATCCAACCAGTCTTCAGACTGAGAACCTTATGATGATGACATTCATCATGTGCAAGTGGTTTAACTGCGCACAATAGTAGGAACGGAGCAGGTTTCATTCTAAAAGAACCCTGTTTAATTGATATGTGGCAGGCGGTTCATCCGGGGAAGATCGCCACAATTTCCGTTGATACAGCCTGTGATCCTCACGCACCCAGACCTTTTTATACATTTGGCGCATATCAGAAATCATTGCTATTTCAAACAGTCTAAAATTTTAATAAACAGTGTCGCTACAATTTTTGTTCTCTACTAATGTCATATGACATTGATCCAAATAATCCTGAATAACTACTATAGTTTTCTTTAAGAAGAGGTATTGGCTGAAGCTTCTTTTCTAATGCCGCACTTCCACTAAGCGGACAAAACAAAAACAAAACAGGAACTCGGTCCGTTTGTGACAGTCCGAGGACAAAATGCGAACTGTTCGCGGACTTCGTGTAACACTTTCCGGACAATTTTGTTCATTTTTGTGTTTGTACAAACACGAACACAGTTCCGGCGAAAGTCGGTAATCATCAAAGGGTCTGTGAACTGTCTGCAGACAGTCCTTTTGGTCGAAACAGATGTTCCTGTCCGAGTGCCAGCACGTTATTTTTTCTGAATTTAGTTTAGTAAGAGCAAAACGCTAATAAGCCAAAATTGAATCTCTGAAGTTGGTGTTCTTATTATTTATAGTGCAGCTGATTAAACACAATAAATTTTCAAAGTCCTTGCTGGACATTCTTAAAAAAGTTTTTAAAACTAGGTCTTAGTTCACCACTGTCGTCATCTCTTAAATCTTTTAATTTAGTAACATTTTCGTCTCTTCTTCTTAGCGAGGGTTTTATCCAAAATTGATGCCTCTTTCTTTTCTTCTTCTGTAATAAAATATATGCAGCACCCATCAAAAAGAAAAGCTCGCATTCTTCCTCTATTCTTGTTACGCGCCACATATTTAACTGCCCGAAAGTCTTTCTAGTACGACTGGACCGCCTAACCTTTAATGCAGTGTTTTTCAACCTGTGGGTCGCGACCCCCAGGGGGGCCGCATAGTCTTGCTTAGGGGGTCGCGGTCGCAACCTGCACCTGGTGCAACTTCCACGCGCAGCTTGCTTTGGGGCTGTGGCCATAGAGTGTCTGTCAGCTGCTACTTCAAATGGCCGCGGTTTGTTGTCTGTACATAATGATTATTATAATGAAAATGTTGCGTGTGGAAGTTGAGCGACTTTCAAGTTTTAACTACCGACATCAAAGTGCCGACGTTAAGTGCAACTTCTGACTCCCCTTCTTCTGTGCTCTCGCCTCCCGCCCTACCTTCCCGGCAAAGTAATATGTATATTGCTGCCCGCAGAGCCACAGCATAATACAGCAGAACAGCTCTCCCTAAATTTTCTAGCTCGCGCAGCGTAGCCCGCGCAACTTCTCAGGCTACGCACGTGTTCTTTTTCGTCCGTCGCCGAGTGTCAAACCGATTGATAAAACTCCGCGGTAGTAAATCACTTACAGTTGGAGGTCACCAAATAAATGCAGCTAAAATAGTTCAAAGACACCTGCAAGAACTTTAACTGCTGTATTACGCTGTGGCAGAGCGCTCGCGACCACCTTGCATTTGATATCTTGATTGGTATGTACTTAACTATGGAAAGAAAATTAAATACGGCGCCTTTGAAATCACTAACAGTTTTATTACGGTCTTGGGGGGGGTCGCCAGAACTTTTTTACTTGTAAAAGGGTCGCGTATTCAAAAAGGTTGAAAAACACTGCTTTAATGGAACCAAACAAAACAGAATATTCGTTTGTCCGTTCGGTGGAAACACAAGTCCGAGAAAAACAAAACTGTTCACGAACAGTCCTGACGAACAAATCTGTACCTGTTTTTGTACAAACGAACAGTTCCTGTTTTGTTTTTGTCCTGTCCGCTTAGTGGAAGTGCGGCATAAGAAATAAAGCGTTGAAGCGCAGCAGATTCTTCTTTAAATAATGATGTTTATTTACGAAAAAATCCATTTACATGTTACATAGACCCACAGTTACAAATCAGGAAAAAATAAGCAAAGAAAACAAAAGCCAAAATATGAAATACCTATGAGTAATGCATCTCTAGTTTATGCCTGGAAGCTGATTTGAAAGAATAAAGAGATATGCCACAAAAATCGAAATCACTATGTTCTGACACTAATTTGGTCATTCTACAATTAGGAGAGTGTTGTCCGTAGAGACCAGGGTGGAATGGAATCTCAAGAAGCTTAAACTTTCTTGTGGCATATCCTGGGACATGCAAAGAAAGCATACTTAAAATATCTGGAGAGTCTATTAATCCATTCAATAGTTTGAATATAAAACACAACTCAAAATATTTGCGTTTCACACGCAAAGGAGGGAAATCAAGATAATTAACTATGTTCATATAATACTGTTTTATAAATAAAATCTTGACAAAGCCCCTGATCAGGGGCGAAATGTCGATTAATTACAAAAAGTGATTTATTTCTTGCTAATTAATTCACTAAATTTGATAAATTTAAAAATATTGGCACTAATAATAATAATTATATAAATTTAATATTTCACAAACTTCTTTGAAGCTTCTCAATTTTATCAATCATTGTTGTACGGTACGAATTCCAAATTCCAAATTGCAGTGCAACTGTATAACGTCCATGTAATCCACGAGTGGTAGTTGATTTGAAAATGCTTTCGAATACTTCATATTCACTGTTTATTACGTTTGGTGTGCCTATTTCCTCACCTTCCCAAAACATTTGCAACATTCTTTCTATTGAGCTTTGCTTAACAACCTCTTAAAAACATAAATACTTGTAGCATCCCTCAGTTCACCATCCAATTCATTAAACTTTTGGAAACCTTTTACAAAAACTGAGCTATAACCTCCTGCACTTTTAAACTTATTTATTACTAATTCATTTCTGTCCCTTGTTGGGTAATTATGTCTGTATTTATCAAAATAGGAAGGTAACATTCCATTAATTAGCTTATAGATAAAAATCAACACTTGATATTCTAACAATCTCCGTACCTTAAACCAATCCAACCTTACAAGCATGTCATCTATTCTAGTATACATACTGGCTCTTAGTATAATCCTCATACCTCTATTCTGAAGCCTTTGGAGCCTCTCTACATTAGTTTGATTGGTCAAATATAACACAATCCCACAGTTGTAAAACTACGGCAATATAAGTACATTATAAACAGTTTTCCTGCCATAAACAGACAAACTAGCACTTATCCTACGCAACAGACCAAGTAGTTTTCCAATTTTTTTACAAATATAATCAATATGTTCGTTTAATTTCAATTTTCTGTCCAAGACCACCCCCAAGTACTTAACACTATCCACCCACTCAATAACTTCTTCCAAACTGATACAACTCTTACTAGAAACAATGGAACCCCATACATTATCCGTTGACAAACACATCGCTTTAGATTTTGTCACATTTATTTTCAGTTTATTGTAAGCAAACCAACTGCTAACCAACTCAAGCTCCTTGTTCATAATTACCATCATTTCACATATATTGCTTCCTTCCAAGTAAATCACTGTGTCATCCGCAAAGAAATGACACCTACACTGCTTAAGCACCAAGCACAAATTACCTATATACATAGCAAACAAAATGGGCCCCAATATACTCCCCTGCGGAACACCCAGATCAATACTTTCCTCAGATGATTCATACTCCCTATGTCGCACCTTCTGCCTCCTATCTCTCAGGTAATCCTCGAACCATCTCATCACAGTACCACTTAAACCAATTTTTTTCAGTTTTATTATAAGTTTTGCTCTATCAGTTGTTTCAAACGCTCTTTTTAAATCAACAAACACTACCATTATAATTTTCCCTTCATCTCTTATTTCTTTCTAGTCACTCAATAGATATTGTAGTGCAGTTTTACAGCTAAAGCCCTTCCGAAAACCAGACTGAACTTCACTAAGAACATTGTTCCATAAACTGTTCTCTCTAAGATTTTTTCGACTGCTGGAAGCAGATTAATTGGTTTAAACTCCTGACAATGTAACGTACCTTTCACCTTTCTAATAGGCGCAACTGTAGCCACTTTCAAAACTGTGTCCTTAATTTTTTAAGTTATTTTGCAGTCGAAGGAAAAACTTTGTATGCGGAAATGAATGTTCGAAATTTCCATAAAACTACTAAGTTATATTCTCTGAACATTTTTTAAAATTTTACCTACCTTCATTCATCAAAAAGAATGTACTACCTATTATATCAAGTGTAACACAGAAAAATTGGACACTAAACAGTGTAAGGGTACTTACACAAAGAAGAATGTTAGGTACCTACTTACTGGTTGCCGGCGCCAATAGGCGCCTACAATCTTCCTGTGTTAATAAAAGCGAGTACCCATAAACAGAGCAGGTTAATGCCACTGAAGCTCTCTTCTGGTAGGATGAAGGCAGTTTTTGTTGGCCCTGGCAACTAGTGAGCAGTCAACCGGCTCTCCTTGTGTTTGTACCCTATTGCAGCCATATAAAAGTGCAACTTCATATGAGGTTTTGTTGCAAAATTTATACGTATATTCAACTCTCGAGTTATGGCTATTATCAATTCATACTCATAAATTAAATTGCATTCTCTGATATTTTTCTTTTCTCAGGAATGATTCAGCAGATTCAAAGTATGTGTCAAGATTGCCGAGGTCAAGGAGAACGTATTAACCCAAAAGATCGCTGCAAACAGTGCCAAGGGAAAAAAGTAACTCGTGAACGAAAAATTCTTGAAGTACATGTTGATAAAGGCATGACTGATGGACAAAGAATAGTTTTTAATGGTGAAGGTGATCAAGAGCCTGATTTAGAGGCTGGTGATATAATAATAGTACTTGATGAGAAGGAACATTCAGTTTTTAAGCGCTCTAGCAATGATTTAATTATAAGATTGGAACTCCTTCTTGTTGAATCACTTTGTGGTTTCCAGAAAATTATAAAAACATTAGATGACAGAGATCTGGTGATAACTGCTCTTCCTGGAGAAGTTACAAAACATGGTGAAGTAAAATGTATTCTTAACGAAGGCATGCCACAATATAAGAATCCATTTGAAAAAGGTCGCCTTATAGTGCAGTTCTTAGTAAAATTTCCAACCCACGTTCCACCAGAAACTGTACCAGTCCTCGAAAATTGCTTGCCACCTAGAGAAGAGATTATGATACCGGATCATGCAGAGGAATGCACATTATTACCTTTTGATCCAGAACAAGAAGCACATGCAAAGCATAATCGAAATGTATATGACGAGGACGAAGAAGGCCAGGGGGGTCAACGTGTGCAATGTGCTACGAACTAAGCATACAGATATCTAATTTTGTTAAAATATTGTGTAAGTGTATGCGATAATAAAACTTGCTTTAATTCACATATTTGTGTAATGGTTTGTATAATATGGTTGCCATCCGTCCGGCTTTTCCCCGACAAGTCCCCTTTTTTAGGCCTTCCGAGGCATGTCGGACAGGGAATTTGAATTGTGTCGGGGTTTTCCAAAGTACAGACTGTCCTATTTTCGTTGTGATTTGGGGATTTCTCATAGAAGCGGCAGAGATAGAGCCTCGGGGTTTTCGCGAACCTTAGCTACTTTTTTGAGTATAATATAATGCCGAAACCAGAATTTGGATATCGTTTTTAGTTTTCGAGAAAAAAAATAATATTGATTTTTATCGATTTTCAAAAACTCTCCAATTCTTTTTGTACTAAGCAGACTAAAACTGTTACGATTGACTCATATAGAATTTTTTCCAAGGAATTCAGTGGCGTACATAGTTTTTTCTAGGGGGCGTATTTTTTGAGTTATGACAAAGCTAAATTTTTTTTAATGGAAATCATAGGCTTTGGTCTAGTTCGAAAGGTCTTTTTTTAAGCTATCAAAATATACAGGGTGGGGCAAACTCCTGGGGATGGACGATAGAGGCCATACGGTTATACTTAGAAAGAAAAACTAATAACAAACTCTATCTCGTTTCAAAAATTCCATTCCATAAAAATATTTTCAATTATACCAGGTGCGTCCAAATAGTTGGAATTTACAACTTTGTTATTTCTTATGGAATGTGTATAATTTTATATTTTTTCCGGCTTCAAAATGATAATTTAATGGTACTTTGATAACATGATTCTAAGTCTATTGTTAATGGTTATTGAGAAATAAATTTTTTCCCGAAAATTTTGACAGATAAATAGTACATTTCAAGAATTTATATCTTGAAATTGGTAGAAGTTAAGAGGATGAAATTGGTATTGTCATCATAAGGTTCTCAGTCCGAAGACTGGTTGGACGCGTACCTCCATTCTTTTCTATCCTGAGCTAACCTACGCATTTCCCTAAAAATAGAACATCCTACATCCCTAACTATTTGAGAGCAGTAGTCTAATCTAGGCCTACCCCTACCTCTTTTCATTCCTATCTCTGACTCTAGTATGTCGCGAACTATTCCTTCGTGTCTCAGAATGTGTCCTACCATCCTATCTCTCCTACTCTTTATTGTCTTCCATACCTTTCGCTTTTCCCCAACTCTTTCTAATACTTCCCTATTGCTAACCTTATCTATCCATGGTATCTTCATCATGCACCTGTAGCACCACATTTCAAACGCTTCTACTCTTTTTCGATCCGCTTCCCCTATTGTCCAAGTTTCGCACCCGTATAATGCCGTACTCCATACGTACGACTTTAAGAGTCTCTTCCTAGTCTCTATATTAACCGTTCTCGAGCATAACAGTTGTTTCTTTTTGTTAAACGCAACTCGGCCCTGCGCCATTCTTTGTTTTATATCTTTAGTGCTCCTACCGTCTTGAGTTATTTTACTTCCTAAGTAGCAGAAATCCGCGACCTCCTCTATCTTCTCATTTCCTATTTGTATTTCCATTTTAGTTCTATTTTCACACCCCCTACATACCAAAATTTTAGTTTTCTTTTTATTGATTTTCATGCCGTAGCCCTGTGTCAAAACTGCTTCCATTTCATTCAAAGCCGCTCCTAATTCTTCTTTGCTAGATGCTAACACTGCTATATCATCCGCAAATCTGAGCATGTTAATAGTTTGGCCCTGTACATTGATCCCTGCGGCTGTTCTTTCCTTAACAATATTAATCGCATCTTCTATATATAAGTTGAAAACTAGAGGTGACAATGCACATCCCTGTCTCACTCCCTTCCGGATATCTACTTCCCTTCGTTCCTGCTCACATTCTATAACTGCCTTTTGCTCTTTGTAGAGATTATGTATTATTCTTCTGTCCCTGTATTTCATCCCTACCTTTCTCAGCACTTCGAACATCTTCCCCCATTTTACGTTGTCGAAGGCTTTTTCTAAATCTACAAATCCTATATAGACGCTCTTTCTCTTTTCTATGGTTTTTTCTATAATTACTCGTAAAGCTAGAATGGCCTCGCGCGTTCCTCTATTTCGTCTAAATCCGAACTGATCTTCTCCTAATATTTCTTCCGCCTTTTTCTCCATCCTTCTTTGCACAATTCTAGTTAAAATTTTTGACGCATGGGAAGTTAAACTGATAGTTCTAAAATTTTCGCATCTATCCGCCGCGCCTTTCCTTTTTGGCAAAGCTACTATGATGTTCCGTTTGTAATCTTCTGGAATCTCGCCTGTCAGGTATATGCGACTAACTAATTTAAATAAACGATCTATTACCTCTTGACCTGCGCACTTTAAGATTTCTGCCTGCAAGCCATCTATACCTGGCGCTTTATTATTCCTTAAACTTTTTAGTGCTAGCTCAAACTCTTCTCTCATTATAGGACTCCCTAGGTTATCCCCCTCTACACTGCTTTCGCTTTCTAATATATCTTGCACTTCCTGTCCCACATATAAGTTTCCTAAATATTCTTTCCACCTATCTGCCTTTTCCCCGCTTCCGATTAGGATATCTCCTGCCTCATTTCTAATGTTTTTGGTACTAGATCCAATTTCTCTAAAATTTCTCCTAATTATTTTATATGCTTCATCAGTCTTTCCTATTTCGAACTTATCTTCCACTTCTTTGCATTTATTATCAATCCATTGCTCTTTCGCTTTCCTACACTTCCGAATAATTTCCCACTTGATCGCCTTATATCTTTGTTTCCCTATTTCATCTAACCTATTTTTATATTTTCGCCTTTCCTCTATTAGACTCACAATATGTTTTGTTATCCAGGGTTTCCTACTTTCATTCTGTTTATGACCCAAAATATCCCTAGCTGAGGAAACTAAACTATTCTTAATGCAATTCCATTCTGCCTCTATGTCCCTAACAATATTTCCACCCGCCCCCTTTAGTACTTCGTTTGTCTTTTTCTCGAACTTATCGCGCATATCATCATCTTTTAGTTTCTCTGGGTCAAGATACCTTCTTCCGCTTCGTTTTTTCAAAATCTTAAATTTAAGATTAGCTTTCATAACGACTATGTTGTGATCACTATCTATATCTGCTCCTGGATAACTTCTACAATCTCTAACTTGATTTCTAAATCTTTGCCTAACGAGAATGTAATCTATTTGATATCTCCCTAAGTCTCCTGGCATCTTCCACGTATAGCATCTCCTAACATGATGGTGAAATAGAGTGTTCGCGACCGTTAAGTTATGTTTATCGCTGAATTCTATCAGTCTAACTCCCCTATCGTTCCTATTGCCTATTCCAAAGGGGCCAACTATTCCGCCCTCTCGCCCTGTGCCTACGACTGCATTGAAATCTATAATTATTAAATTTTCGTGCCCTCACAAAATCTATCACATATTCAATATCACTATAAACTGCCTCTACGGCCTCATCACTGTAGTTAGAAGTGGGCATATATACCTGTATTATTACTGTTTTTACAGGTTTCGAATCTAACCTAACCATAACTACCCTGTCACTTTGCTGCAAGAAATTTTCTACACTCTGCCCTACTTTTTTCCGCATAACAATTCCTACTCCCGAATTTCCTCCTACAGATCCTGTGTGTATTACTCTAAAATCTCCGCTCCAGAAGTCTCCAGCTTCTGGCCATCGCACTTCACTGATACCTACTACGTCTAATGCTAGCCTATCCATCTCAATTTTCAAATTCTCTAACAAGTAGGGAAGTTAGGGAAGTAGGGAATTGGTATTGGTATTGGTAAATATCATGTAGTTTTTTACAGATTTGTTGAATTTTATTTATACTATACAGGGTGTTTGCAAAAAAATGTTTTCTGAAACTGCCGAAAAAACATCAAAAAGTCGAATTTTTCAAACGGAATGTTATATTTTTTCTTGCACTATCTGAAAGAGCTCAAAATTTTGAATGAAAATGGCCAAATAAACTAATGTTACATAATGAAGTTTTTTAGAAAAGTCCTGTTTTCTTCAATTTTACGTAAAAATGAGGGATCGTGAAAATATCATTAGCCTTGGACGATTATTGCTTGTCAATCTGAAAATGGGTTATTGTTATAATTTTGCTAAGAATTTAATGTCATTGCTATCATGTATTATTATTGGTGTTATTTTTTCATTTGTGTTGTTCCCGATTATTGTTTTCGTTTCAGTTTTGTCATCAATTTAAATTCATTGTTACATTCTCTTGCACCCTGCAAAAGGCTTATGAAAATAATTCATCTTCATGAGAACGGTTAACAAAATACTAGTTACATAAATGAAGAGAGTTTCATAACTTTTTTCATATTAAAAATCACAACAATATTAGATTTATGGCTACTTCTGGATTATCATTATTACTAATTTTATTTTTTTATTTTGTTGTACCTCTAATAAATTTCTTTAATAAATAAAAAAATATTTTTTAAGAAAACATTAAAAACAAAAGCAAACATTATGCAGGTTGATTTTTTATTAAACTTTGTTACAAATCAAAATAATTAATCTGTAAATAATGAGCAGATTACAACAAATGCTCAATGATCTGGCCATTTTCATTGGAACAAAGAGCAATTCTTTGATGAAAGGATCTATCCACGTTATCCAAAACTTCGGGAGTAATAGCTGAGAATGCATTTTGAATTCGTATAGGCGCATGTCTTCTGGTGTGGTAGGAGGAATACTAAACACAATGTCTTTCACGTAACCCCAAAGAAAAAAGTCTAATTTATTTAAATCAGAACTCCTTGCAGGCCACGGATTTTGACTCCCAATCCCTATTCACTGTTCTCCAAAATTTTCATTCAAAAAATTTTGAACTAATCTTGCGCTGTAGGCTGGAGCTCCATCATGCTGAAACCACATATTTTCAATATTAACTTCTTCATTGGCTTCATCAATAAGTACAGGTAAGTTGTTTTGCAAAAAATTGTGGTAAACATTTGCATTTAATCTTCCTTCAAAAAAATGTGGCCCAATTACATTTCTTCCAATTATTCCTCCCCAAACATTCACTGACTTGTAGAAAATGTGGGTTTTCTTGTGCATAACAGTGGACATTCCTTCTATTAACTTTATTTAAATTTTGAAATGTTGATTCGTCTGTGAACAAAATATTTTTGGAAAAATCTTCATTTTCTGTCAGTTTCCCCTGAGCCTGATCACAAAATAAGGTTCTGTTGACATGATCTTGTTCATTTAAAAAGTGGCATGTTCGGGGTTTATAATCATGGTAACGGTTTTCTTTTAAAACTCCATGTATGCTTCTCCTGGAAATATTCAATTCTGTTTCAATTCTTCTGCCACTTGTCTGCGGATTTTCAGGTATTGCCAGCAATACATTTTCCTTTGTCACATCGGTTAATACGGATTTGGTTATTTCATTGCGTTTTTCGTAGAGAACAAAACCAGTTCTTTCAAATCTATCCACCAATCTCTGGAAAGCTTCCACGCGTGGATGACAACGCTGTTCATATCTTTGCCCATATACTCCAGAAGCCAGAAGAATTTCTGTTGCATTCAATAAATACGGACAGCATATCAACCAGTTCTTGTTGTTGGAAATTCATTTTAAAAAAATAATAAAATTGGTGATCAAACACAAAGACAGAAATGAAAACAACAAACGGGAACAACAAAAACAATTACTTGTAACACCAATAATAATGACAATGAATTCACTACAGAACAAGATTATAACAATAAACCCATTTTCAGATTGACAAGCAATAATCGTTCAAGGTTAATGATATTTTCACGATCCCTCATTTTTACATAAAATTGAAGAAAACGGGATTTTGCTAAAAAACTTCATTATGTAACATTAGTTTATTTGACCATTTTCATTCAAAATTTTGAGCTCTTTCAGATAGTGCAAGAAAAAATATACAATTCCATTTGAAAAATTCGACTTTTTGATGTTTTTTCGACAGTTTCAGAAAACATATTTTTGCAAACACCCTGTATAGTATAAATAATATTCAACAAATCTGTCAAAAACTACATGATATTTACCAATACCAATACCAATTTCATCCTCTTAACTTCTACCAATTTCGAGATATAAATTTTTGAAATGTACTATTTATCTGTCAAAATTTTCGGGAAAAAATTTATTTCTCAATAACCATTAACAATAGACATAGAATCATGTTATCAAAGTAACATTAACTTATCATTTTGAAGCCGGAAAAAATATAAAATTATACACATTCCATAAGAAATAACAAAGTTGTACTTAATTCCAACTATTTGGACGCACCTGGTATAATTGAAAATATTTTTATGGAATAGAATTTTTGAAACAAGATAGGGTTTGTTATTAGTTTTTCTTTCTAAGTATAACCGTATGGCCTCTATCGTCCATCCCCAGGAGTTTGCCCCACCCTGTATATACTTTTATATTGTTATTTCAAAAAACGGCAACGATTTTGGTACTTTTTACCTTTATATAAGATAATATAAGATAGGTACATACATCCAAGATACCTGTGATTTTATGTTAGCAACTTTTAATAACAACTGGAATAAAAGTAACAAAAACAGAAAAACAGCAAAACAAACAAAAACAAGAAAAACATCAAACAACAAAATTATAGGAACTGCTCAAATTGATTGCAATGTTTTCAACACATAATCTACATCTTTTACTTAATAGATTTATGGCATTAATTAAAGAAATAGGATGGGCTTGCAAATATCGGAAAGCTGCATGTGTTGCCTCTGGTAGCTCGGCTTGATTGTTGTATCTTCGTACGTATATTTTTTCTTTTAAAAATGCCCAAACAAAAAAGTCTAATATACTCGGATCCGGTGATCTTGCAGGCCACAATATATGTAGTTCCATTTGTACCCAACCATCTACCCGGAAAATTATTTTCTAAATAATTTCTAACTATTGCAGAATTGTGTGCAGGGGCACCATCTTGTTGGAAATATACCCTGTTTATGTTTATTGATGGAACATTTTCCATTATCGCCTCTGCGTTAATATTCAATAAATTAATGCATCTCAATCCCGTTAAGTTTCCATCAAAAATTTGATATGCTAGTTGATCACCCAAAATAAAACACGAAACGTTAAATCCAAAACGTCCTTGCCTCTGACGTTCAAAAGTTTGGTGCTGATTTGTATCAGACCAGTGACGCACATTATGTCTGTTAAATAATCCTACGCTGCTTATGTGAGTTTCATCTGTCCAAATGACAGACAGCCCAAATTCTGGATTTTCTTGAATTTTATTTAAGTACCACCTACAAAAATTAAGCCCTCTTTCTTGATCTCCTGGGAAGAGATGGTGAATAATTTGAATTTTATATGGCCTATATTTGCCTTTTTTTAATATTTTTTGAACTTTTGATTTGGAAACACCAACTTGTGATTCGATTTCGCGACAAGAAGTTTTTGGTGTCGCCTCAACCAACGATAAAACATTTATTTCTTCCTCTTCCCTATTTTCTTTATTATAAATTTTTGTTTCTAGGTTTATTGAATGACCCATATAGTGAATTAAATTTGATTTTAATCTCGAAAGCATCATTTTGCTTGGTTGTCTTCTTTCTGGGTATCTAAATTTAATAAATCGATGGATAGGTATTACTTATACTGGAAATGGGTAACTAGGAATTTTTTTGTGTACCTGTTGAGATATAGATCCATTGATTCATTTACATTCTCACTACATTCATTGAAAACAGCAATTATGTCGTATTTTTCGAAATTTTGATAATTTTGAAGTGCCATTATGTATATAATAAAACTAGCTGCATGCAACCATAAACTAGACACTATATAGACGTTTAACGCAAATGCAATGGCGTTTAAACGAAAAGTAATTCAACTTACAAACTAGAGATGCCAGTGTATACTCTTTGCATTTAATCGAGTCTCCGCTGGGTGACACATAAAAAACAAAAATGTCAGATCATTGTCAAATCGTCCACTAGCTGCTCACTCGATCTGAAAATTGAACACACTGTTCTAAAATAAAAAAGCATGCGGGGTATGGGGGTATGTATTTGTGCCGTAGCATGGCAACATAACAAACACAAAATTTAATGTCAAACGTCTTTGAATTTAAATAATTGTAGTTTGATCAGGCGTTATAAGTTATTTTCTTACATTCTTCTTGTTCAAGTTGTTTAACATGGACATAACAGATAAGGTGACATATTTGGATACTGTCCTTTGCGTTTTGTGTATATGTTTCACAAAATTATATTGGGACTTATTTTTAACATTCATTGTGCTCTGGTTTCTTCACAGTGGCGAATTAATTTATCAAGGAAGGGTCTTTGAATTTGTTAGTGTGTTGTGGATAGTAAATTAATACTACCCTATTTTACCAATATTATGTGAGTAATTTTTTATTTAATAATATAATGATATAAGTTTTAAAATTCTTGTATAGTTTTTTTCAGATATCTTGGCGTGTGTGTGCAGTAATCTGCGCATTACGTTCATGTGCCTTTCTCCCTTTTATAAAATGAATTTGTTGAATAATTAATTGCTGCCGTAAGATGACCTGAGAATATTTTCACGTTTCCGTATTTGATCTCACTCTTTCTTACTATGGTTGTGCGAAACAAAACGGTTTCAGTACTAATATGCTTATTTTGCAATATCCAGTGGTCACCAAGCAATTTATTAAAAATTATTGCCTTTCAAGTATAACTGTCAGTTTGATTGTCAGGTGTAAAGATGCCTGGAAATGTTTTTACCAAACAGTGTCTAGAAGTTTTATGAAATATTTTTGAACACTACTCGAGAGAAGGAAAATAATGGTCCCCTATTGCCTTTAACTTTTGACCAGGAGCGATTGGCTGATGCATCAATAGTAAGTCTACGCAGAGAGTCGCGCATAGTTGGAGAGGAAAAACGAGGTTTGTCTGCTGCAACGTCCGGAAAAAGGCACAGCAAATCAAAATTAAAAAGTGAAGATGTAACTGACAGCATTAAAACCGAAGTAAGGATGCTATTTATTCCATGAAAGAAAAGAAATAACACATTACATTAAAATTTTAAATAACAAATTGAAAACAAAACAAATAGTGGATATTTCTGACACAAGTTTGTGGCGTTTATAACCAATAGCAGATTTAAGTACAAACTAGAAAATAACCGGTGTCTTTTGTGTGAACGGGCTATTGTTGTGGGTAAAAAAATACATTTCTTGAGGGAAAACGTCAAAATGCTCATTGCCGTGTGCGCACACGCTTGTCGCGGTTCCTAGCAACATCAAAATTTTGGAAACTACTGAACTGCTGGCGGTTGCTTGGATAATCGGATATGACAGCGCAAACGCCAACAAGTCTGAAAAATACTATATATCCATTATTGATGTATCTGATTCTGTTTTAACATTGCCTCCTTCACACAATAAAATATGTCATACATCATTTGTTACATTTTAATTTTCAATTTTTTTTAAATTTTTGAGTCGCGGTGGAGGGCAAAAGACGTCACACAATCAAAAAGTATAAAATGAACTTTTGTTTTAAAACTGCAAAAGGCAACTTTTAATAGCTATTCCAAATCCAATATCGAAAATTTTGAAAAAATAGGTGATTTCGGCCCACCCTAATACCCACCTATTACCTAATACCTACTTACCTTCATACCTACTACCTACTCCAATAAATACGTACCTACTTGCCTAATATCATTCCCGAAACTAATCTGGAAGTATCTATATAATAACATGGTGGGTATGTAAGTACTGATTTTTGTGCATTGTGCATTTGATTCATCGCTCATCATGGCGAAGAAAGTGTACATACCTACAGAAACAGATGTTCACGGAAATTTATTTTTAATTATTTTAATTATTATTTTATACCTAACGATAATTATTTTATTCTCGGCGCCCGTTCTTTGCACTCCGCTTATCCGCTAATGTACGGCAGAAAATTTCGGCCTGGCAGTGACGTCAATTTCCGATCGCAGCTGACTAAGAAAGAACCTCACATTAGGCAACTTTCCATATCATAACTTTGGGTGATAACTACATTAGTGAAAAAAAACAGTTGAAAAAATTAATGAAAAAAGGAAGGCGGTATATTAGGTATTGCTGTCAGAAGTGATGAAAAGAACATTATGAGAGTTTACGACAACATTCTTTTTTTCTAAGGAATGGTTGTTCTCTCTTGGACACTTGGATAATTGAATTTTGGAATAAGTTGCATATTTAAGATACAACTAAATTTATTTTAATTGAGCAAACACTATTTTACACAACAAAGAGAAAGAGGTTCATCAACATCATCATAAAGTTTTCAGTCCGAAGACTGGTTGGACGCGTACCTCCATCCTTTCTTATCCTGAGCTAACCTACGCATTTCTCCAAAAGTTGAACATCCCACATCCCTAACAATTTGAGAGCAGTAAGTCTAATCTGGGCCTACCCCTACCTCTTTTTATTTCTATCTCTGACTCTAGTATATCGCGAACTAAACCTTCATGCCTCCGAAACCCCCACTCGTCCGGACGCCTGCCCCCTTGTCCGTCCTCGAAGCGTAGCCATATTATCAGAGAAAGTTGTCTTTTGACTACACTTAGGAAGCTAAGAATAAAACATTTATTTATTTTTCAGTGGAATAAAACAAACCACAATCTGTATCTGCATACAGATTAGGCAAGCATTTACAATAACATTTATGACTTAAACATAACGATAATAATAACTAACAATACTAATAATATTAATAATAAGAAGTAAATAATATTGCTTGATATTATTGAGAACTAATATTACACTGCTCTTTACAAAATATACATATAATTCTTCTGCAGAGGTGGAGGCCCATCGGAAGTATCATTGTTGTCTGGCTTGGTTACCGTTGTTGATTAGGGCCTTACATAGTTATGATAACGGAAGGCGAATGTCTGAGAATGTAAATCTTCTCACTGCTCATCAGATAACATACCTAATTCGAGACATCTGCGCAAGTCTGAAGGATGAACGTAATATTCCAGGAATTCATTGGGTATACAGGGTGTCCCAGATAAGTCTCGACAGCATTACTATCTCACTTATCTTTAAAGATAGAAAAATGTTTCATTGGGGGAAAGAGTTTTACAATTTGGAGCTCTTTAGTATACCTTCACAAAAATCGACTTCGCTCTGTTGGTTTCCTAGATATTTGAAATAAAGGAAAAATTTTCAATTTGGTTTTTTGTTAATAACTTCGATATTTATTAACATTTTAATGATTTGTAAAAACAGGTTTAAATGGTTAATTAATCCGCATATTTCAAAGTACTCTAAAATTATCTCCAATGTTTCATACACTTGCACTCCATCATCAGGTTTATTTTTTCTTATGGACACTATAGTGGATTGTTATGTCATTAAATAGCATATTTTTTGCTTAGAATAGCAACCTATAACAAGTTGATATTCTACCAAAAATAGTAGCTTTAGAAAATAAAATTTAAATTTATACTTGGGCCGCCGAACAGATGGAGTGATCACCCTGCAAGAGCGTGCTCTAGGCGGGACCACTATCAATTTAGGACAACCGAACTGCAGTGATGCGCTTTCTTTAGACCCAATGAAGTCGCATCACTCCAATTCGGTCGTCATAAATAACTATTGGCCCCGCTAGAGCACGTTCTTGCAGGGTGATCACTCCGTCTGTTCGGCGGCCCAGGTATAGTGGAAAAATTTAGTTATCCATGGAGAAACAACTTCATTAAGGAGTAATTTTGCAACAATTATTAGTTTTATTTCCTTTAGTAGAAATCAATGAAACACCCTTAATTTCTAGCAGTAGAAACTGTAAAAAAATCGTTTAGTTCCAATTTTTTTTGCCACCCCAGGAAATTATAATTTCAAAAACAAAGACATCGAAAGAATAATAAAAACTACTTACAAAATAAACGAAAACAACTTATTTTATTGTCGCTAATGTTCAAATTGTGCGCCTTCATTCTCGATGCAAAGTTGCGCTCACCGTACAACTGCGCTGATAGCGTCCCGCATCTTTGTATGGCTTATTTTTAGGCCTTCAATAACTTCATTGAATTGGAATCGTAAATCGTGCAAGTTATTGTACCTAAATGCAAAATTTTACAAGTAAAATATGTTTTGTAGACATCAACTTTGAAGCTCAAAAAAATTAAACTTATTTCTAAATTCATCGTTAAGATTTTCTTTCACACTTCCCTATTGTGTAGAAAGTTCATATTTTGTAAAATTACATTTTTGTAATTCTTTTTTCCAAGGCCAACTAAATTGTCCAAAATAATAGAATTTTATTTTCTGAAACTATTTGTGCTGGAATAATATCCATTTGTTATAGGTTGCTATTCTCAGCAAAAAATAAGCTGCTATTTAATGGCATAACAATCCAATACGGCGCCCATAAGAAAAACATAACCTGATGATGGATGTCTGCAGGTGTAAGAAACGTCGGAGACAATTTTAGAGTACTGCAAAATATGCTGGTTAAACAACAAATAATCAAAATGTTAATAAATAACGAAGTTATTAAAAAAAACCAAACTGCAAATTTTTCCCTTTTTTCATATATGGATCTAGGAAACCCACAGAGCAAAGTCGAAGAACTCTAAATTGTAAAACTTTTCCCCATTTAAACGTGTTTCTATCTTTAAAGATAAGTGAGATAGCAATGTTGTCAAGGCTTATCTGGGACACCCGTATATACTATGTCTGTAGGATCCATGACCACTAAATGCTCTCTATTTCTGAAGTACTTGCTAATTGCTTTTCCCACATATTTTCGAAAAGATTGCTATGACGGTTTCAGGTAAGTCTTGATCCAGTTCAGGAGCAAGCGTTAACGTCAGTACGGACGGCGCTGCTGTTTGCATAATACTGAATGCAAGGTTCGATGCCGATGGAATTTTCTACTTAATGTTTATTTAACGAGTTAAAGCACGCTTGTCAACCAAGACATTCTATCCTTGCCCTCCACATAGATCCTGTCGCAATCAGAAGTTGACAATTTTAATTTCGGATGTAGGTCTTCGTAGTTCTCCGTGCCGCAGTTCCAGTTCAGACCTTGGTAGGAGCGCGTCAACTGTCGTCTCTCACATTCCTTCAGCTCGTTCATATTGAACAGAAGCTTGAAGACCCAGTGATACTTGTTGTCACGGTGATCCAACGCAACGAGGGAAATTTCTTTGAAAATGAATTCACCAGCTGCGTCTGCAACACCCTCCATGATGATTATGCGAACAAAACAAACGTGAGACTGACACTGGTTCACCTGTGATTTACTTATGGCAAAAATAATTTCGAAAAGGGTTTCAAGCAGACACTCGAGAGTAATAATAATAATAACATTAATGTTAAAAGGTAAAAAATATTTCCACGTACCAGTCTGCCATCTACACTGCGCAGGTGTAATCTTTCCGCTTCTTTTGGTGTTGTCGGTGTACAGATAGTGTTCTGAAAAATTTTAAACTGGACTAGTCTCTGCCCCAGCCAAAACATGTGGGTCCTATTTGGGGCCCCCGAATACCACACACACTGACACCGTTGCTGAATATGCTCGAAAATAGGGTCATAACCACACCTTGTACTAGGTACTTGATGAATATTACATCCTACCTCGACCTCGTATCTGAGAAAAATGGAAGAACCTGCTGAAATTTTATGCAGAGTTTATTGAGTAACCGATGTACAGTATCTTTGCTGAGTATGGGAGAAAAAATGAAGGAATCGCTGCAGTTTTATACAGAACTTATTGAACTATTCCAGAATGGCATATAGCTTTATGCAGAGATTTGGAAAGTGACGGGCATAGAAAGAGGCATACAGCTGTGAGCACAATTCAAAGTAATTCAGTAATTCATTGAGCGGAGGTCATTGAACCGTTCCCGGTCGACATATAGCTTTTCGCAAGTGTTGAATTTCACCAGGAAGGCATCGAATTTCAGTAGGCGGGCGTCGAATTACACCAGGCAGTTATCAAATTTCAGTAGACGGATGTCGAATAACACCGGGCAAGTGGCGAGTTTCAACAGGCAGGTGTCGAATTGCACCAAGCAGGTATCGAATTTCAGCAGGCAGGAGTCCAATTACACCAGGCAGGTATCTAATTTCAATATGTAATCGGTAGTCAATCAATATCATCATCAGTCCGAAGACTAGTTGGACGCGTACCTCCATCCTTTTCTATCCTGAGCTAACCTACGCATTTCCCTAAAAGTAGAACACCCTACATCCCTAACTATTTGAGAGCAGTAATCTAATCTAGGCCTACCCCTACCTCTTCTTATTCTTATCTCTGACTCTAGTATGTCGCGAACTATTCCTTCGTGTCTTAGAATGTGTCCTACCATCCTATCTCTCCTATTCTTTATTGTCTTCCATACCTTTCGCTTTTCTCTAACTCTTTCTAATACTTCCCTATTGGTAACCTTATCTATCCACGGTATCTTCATCACGCGCCTGTAGCACCACATTTCAAACGCTTCTACTCTTTTTCGATCCGCTTCTCCTATTGTCCAAGTTTCGCACTCGTATAATGCCGTACTCCATACATACGACTTTAAGAGTCTCTTCCGAGTTTCTACATTAACCGTTCCTGAACATAACAGTTGTTTCTTTTTGTTAAATGCAACTCGATCCTTCTCAATCAATAACCAATCGATAATTAATAATCAATCAATAAATAGTCAATCGATTCTCGGCCGAATCTTTTGCATTCAAGTATGGTTTTATATAAGCTGTGCGTTAAAATTTTGGAGGACTGACATTTTTCGATATTCGCTCTCAATTTTATTCATACAGCTAAATTACTAATAAAAAATAAAATAAAGTTCTTACAAAATATGAAATATTCCACATTTTTTAAAATTTATTCTTTATTTATACAGGGTGTTGAAAAAAGATTAGAACACGCAACACCAGTAAATAACCTTGCTGAATTGCAGCTGCGAATTGAACAGTCTTCAAACAATTCAAAGAAAACTGGCGGTTTTTGAAAAGGTATGCAGATCCTTTCCAAGAAGATGTAGATCCTGTGTCGCTGTTGAAGATCATTTCGAAAATCTTCTTTGATAATTATTATGTAGTGCTAAATATTGAATAATAAACAAAATATTCAAATTACTTCATTTAAGCTATCGAAAAATTAAATCGTTTATATCTCGGAAACGGTTATTGGTCTGCAGACCCATATTTGTTTAGACTTTTTAACTTGCTGTTGATCATATTACATGCCTTCTAAATATTGAAACCTTTTTTTCAACACCTTGTATACTACACAGGATCCTTGAATTTCTGAGAATTCACCTGGATCGTACAGAACTTATTCAGTAAGTAAATCATCTAATATTGTATCAACGCTTACAAGTAATACTTAAAATCTAATTAATAACTAACTAAAATTAACACTTACATTTAAGATTTAAATTTATATGGCTCTTTGAAAATAGTAATTGTTTGTGGCTCTTTTATACATAAAATACAATTTTAAAACCAAAATTTACTTTGCAGTAATTTATCATAAAAGTTATAGTTAAGACGAAATGATTAAAGTTGCAACTAAAATTAAAAAAGATATGCTTCTTGGGACAATGCGTAAAATAATTTCTTTTTAATTATGTTGTAGTAACATTTTCTTGGGAAAGATTAATAAATAAAATGGAATTATGGAAAATTGATTTTTAAATTTATATTCGGCAAACGAACTATTGTTTAATATTTTGTTTCGCCAGTTTGATGCTTTCAGAAAAGGATATGTGTTGTAAGATATGACTGAATGCAAGAGAAGCGGGTGGCAACATCCAGTCAAACAAATCGAATTTTTCGCTTTTTTGGTTTCTATCTCCAATTTAAGAAATATGTAGAAATTTTATGTTTCTATTCTTTGAATTTATATTTTCTTCGGGGGTGTACATTAAACATCACTACTTACTAAAAATGGTTTTGTAGTTCCTGACGAAGGCAATAAAAGAATTGCCGAAAGAAAAAATATAAAGTTTTTATTCATCTACAGACTGCATCCCCCAAGAAAATATAAATTCAAATATAAGTATAATGGCATAAAACTGCGGTTTTATAAATACTAGATTATTATGCAGGTTAAAATTTTATATACGAATAATTTAATAAACAAATGAACTTCTTAAAAAGCAAGGAAATGCAAAATTTAAGAGAAATAAATACGTTTTTGCACCTGGTAATTCCTGAAGTTGATCAGTTTCCATTGGAATGGGTTGGTCTTGGAGAATTTGCATTTGCCCATCAGCTGTGAAATAGTTGAATTTAGTACCCATCACTTTTATCAAGAATGTATTTTTCTATTAAACAAGAAACTGTAATTTACCATAGGCATATGCAAAGTTGGAACTGCGTCAACTGATAATCTACCAGACAAATAGGTAAATTTATCTTCAAAGTGACGGTGACAAATCCTTTGAGAATTGCATATATTTTGTGGCTTCATGCTCATATAAGCGTCGTAGATGCTACACATTCAAAAGCCAACGCTGAAATCGTTCAGCTGTTCTCGGGTTTGGAAACTTGTGCAGAGGAGATACAGGTTTCCCACATCCCGGTACGCAGCAGTCCTTGATCGGTCCAGTACCACATCCACCTCCTAACAATCCAAACCTGTAGGTAAACAAAAACATATTTCCTTCAATATTTATGCTGGAAACAAGAAATTGAAAAAGAGGCAAGAATAAACTGCAAAAGTAAACAATAAATGAGTAAAAAATAACAATTATAAATAATACCTATGCTATAGTAATAGGCACTGGAATAGGCAGGTAGATAAGAGCATCTGAAATTTAAGATGGGTGCAGAATTTGTTTTGTCAACCTACCTACCAAACTACATCATAAAACTTTATTGGGGTTTTGTTGAAGTATGCATTTCTCAGAATAAAATATTCCTGTATTAGCAAAGACACCTGCTTTTCTGATAAATTTACCTAATCTAGTGGTTTTTACCTGTACCTATACAAATTAATTATAATCTTTTAGGATAGGAAAGAAACCTAGCACATAACACATAACAAAAGTTTTACTGGATAAGAAGTACTTGGTAGGTACGCAGAGAGCACACAATACACATTAAAGCAAAACTGGGTGAACTTAATAGAAAAGCATATTATTACTTACGATGGCAGCATTTTTTCACTTTTCACAATTTATTAAGTTTTTACCAAAACTCACTATCAACTTTATTTTAAACAACAGTACTTTAAAATCTACACTAATTATAAACAACTGATAAAACTGGATGCTGAAGGCACTTCCAGGCACGGAACTACGGTGGGGCCTGGGTGGACCAGGGCCTCCCTAATATTTACCCGGCCCACCCCTGTGCCCACCCTGTTCTGATGCTAGAAAAAAATCTTAATATGTGAATTGTATTTCCAAAATGTAAAGGTAGCTTAAGTTCTGCACAAATATTTTATTTTGCCAAATAATCTGAAATGCCATGCAGTATCGATCCCTATCGGCCGCGTTTTCTGTTTCTCTTTTATGTTTATAGTAGGGCTGGGAAAAGTATCGATACTTAAAGAAGGTATCGATACCTAATCAAGTATCGGTCGTCGATACTGACTGCATTAGAGGTATCGAAGTATCGAATATATCGATACCGATACTTTCGATACCTCGATACTTTCGATACCTCGATACTTTCGATGCCTCGATACTTTCGGTACCTCGATACTTTCGATATGTCTTCTGCGTTAAGGTGAACTTGGAACTAACATTAAATCAATTAATTAACAAACTCTTCGTTGATGAAGTTCTACCTCATAAAGAAAAAGAAAAGTTAAGTGGCATAGCTGCTCTGTTGTCAAGCACAAGTACAGAAAATTCAGTGTCTTCTGCTGCTACGAAAGAAGATAAGTTGAAAATGGAGTGCAATTAATATGAGGCAATGGGTACCATTAGCTTTTCAGAGAATCCTCTTGCATGGTGGAAATTGCACCAAAGTGCATTTCCTATTTTAGCGGAATTTAGTAAAAAAATTTTATCATGCCAAGGCACAAGTACAGCGTCGGAACGTGTGTTTAGTTGTGGTGGAAACGTAACCACAGACACGTAATCACAGACACCTTTGAACATGCAGAACAACTATTTTTTTTGTCAAAAAATTTCTACCAAAACAGGTAGTTTTGTTTTGTACCAATTTGGAGTAGGTAGCAGAAGTAGTAGGCACTATTTATTATTTTTATAATATAATGTTTTTGTTTCGTTTATTTAATAAATTTATTTACGTATACGTAGTAACAAAATTCACTAAGGTACATATATATGTCATAGCCACATAACAAAACCTGTCGTTTTATAAAACGTGTGTTTCTTGGAATGTGATTCCCTTATCTAATGGGGTACCCAGACTCACAAAACGACTAGACGTTTTATAAAACGACAGGTTTTGTTATGTGGCTTCGACATATAGGTACATACGTTTCATACATCCATACCAATTTACCTAGTCCTCTAATAATTTAGAATTCTAGATAATTTTGACACCTCGCTACTTTTGATACCTCAGTACTTTCGATTCTTCGATACTTTCGATACCTCAATACTTCAATACTTTCGATACCTCAAAATTGTCGATACCTCGATACTGTCGATACTTCGATACCTCGATACTTCGATACTTTCGATATTTCGATACTTTAGATACTTTGAATAGTATCGATACTTTGAAGGTATCGATATACGATACCGCATTTCTGGTATCGCCCAGCCCTAGTTTATAGCAGCTGCAGGCGGCGTCTTTTGTAGATTATAGTCCCGCATAAACAATGTTTTTCATTTCGCCCAGGGCGGCTAGAACACACGCTATCACAATTGCGGAATCGCTTTGAGTGCCAGCCGCTTTAATAATTAACGAATTTTACGAGAATATTAATTTGGTTTGCACCCTGAAAATTGAGACGGTAGTTTAAGAGTCCGGCAAAGCCGATCAAAAGTTACACCTGCGGGGCATCGGGTCGGTGAGGAATCCGTTAGAAATCGGAGCAAACTATCAGCTGTGTTGCAACACCGTCGCGATAAATACTTTTATGGACACAGGAACAACGCACATTCGAAGTCCGCGCGTTCGGTACCTAGTAAATGAGACAACGGCGCTCTGAGTTTACGCTCAGTCGCTACGAGGCGGCAGCACATACCAAGCCATATTTTGCGTTTGTAGCGCTCTCGCTCTACCATGATTACACCTTCATCCTAGTAAATTTAGCAACACGAAAGCCTGATTATGGTAGAAGAAGGTATACTTTATGTCGCCATTGAAACAATTTTTCGAAAACTGTAAATCTCGGCGCTATGCACGCGTGAAGTTGGTCAATTTCATGAGTGAACTGACACTTTCTAAGATAAAATTTTTAAATTTTCTTTCAATGGAAACATAAAATAAAGTTTCGTTTATAAACTGCCAAAAATTCAACACTTCAATTTTCACCGTTTAGAAATGAGCATAGCACTACGAAGTCAGTTTTCGGGTTCATTTTAAAGGGGTTTGCCGGACTCTTAATTCTGATAATAAACAGACGTGGTAGTGGTCGGTGGCGGTCCCTCCCGTCGGTGAAGTCTGAAGATCGTGTAATGTTTATAGTTTATTAGTTTATTGATTTTGCGTGTGCAAGTGATTTCTGAAGCAGGGTACCAGGGAAGACAAACGAAAATTATAACATTTGCAAGTGGTGGTGTGGAACATAGTTATCATTATGGGTTCAAAACGTCCTCTAAACTTAAAAGATTATTTTAATAAAAAGTCAAAGGTGGTTAGTGATCAGGATCAGTAGTCCGAGTCAGAAAGAACAGAACCTTTCAAACGATCACCAGCACCAGGACCGAGTACGTCGGCAACCTCAGAAGTAAAAAATCGTCCAATCGATACCGGTGACGAATTACTGTCAAATAGTGACATTAGTGACAATGATGTTGATGAAGATGAAATCGAAAATGAAGAAACGCTCGACTTCGAAGAATGAATAAAAAAACGATCTGACGAATGGTTGGTTTCAGAAGTAACAATTAGTGCACCAAGACCAGCTGATCTTTCCCTCAGTCCAAAAGATTGCAACGATACTTATGTCTTCTGTTGTGCAACGGTAGTTTTTATCTTACTTTCGGTACCAACTAAACCTGGATACGGTCGGTTGGACATATGAAGAGCCAACGGGAAAAACGATGAGAGTCCAATTTTTGAGCAGATTGAGCTTTCTATACTATATTATAGTATTTTGTAAGCGGCATCTGCTGGTATTGACAAAACCGGGAATATCGATGGCAGTCACATATAATCATACATTTAAAAATATCGCATACTCGTGAAAAACGATGAAAGTCCACGCGTAATATGGAATAACGATGAGAGTCCAGCATAACCTATACGATTATTTTAGTTCAGTTATTCAGTTCGCAGTCAGTAATTCGCGCGAGTTCGTTTTAAGGTATGTAAAGCATTATCAAGAAAAATAAAAAAATAAAAGTCTCTTTTAGGTTTAATACATTATCCAAATAAAAATATGAAGACATCTTAAAGTTGTCCAAATGCTGCAGTGAAGAATCACAACAGGTCCTATTGAATTTACCACATAAAGAAAAATAATGTTACATTTGCGCCTATGTACATATTAAAAAATTTTTTGGCATTAAGGTCGCATTTCACGTGGCTGGTCCAGCCGAGCTGGTCCCGCCCGGCTGGACCCGCCGCAATCTGAAAAGCATTGCCGCTTATGGAACTGCACTGACGTAGCTTGTAAACCCGCTTCAGCCCGGCTGGTCCAGCTCGATTTGTAGAAATATACAACTCCGGCGGGACCCGCTTGGCCGGTAATTGCAAATCCACCAATAGATTTGCAGTCTTTGAAACCACGTGGATAGTATAGTCCAGATAGATTATTGTGCATTTGGAAACCCTTCATAATTCCTTAATATTTCATGAATCTCTTGCGTTTATATCGCCTTCTATTGCTTACGGTTGATGATAAATAGTAGATGGCAATAAATTCAACGTCACTTCTCGACATCTTTGCGCAACCTCAAGATGGCTACTGATGAATATAAGCAGTCGGGCACGAAAATTGCTCTGCTTACTGTACATATAGAAAACTAATCAAATTTACAAGCCGTGTGAGTGCAGAAACGAGCGGGTCCAGCTGGGCGGCACCAGCTCGGCTGGACCAGCCACGTGAAATGCGGCCTTTTTAATGTTCTCTCTAGTTGCTTATAGTCTTAGGTGGTAATGTTCGGATTTCCCGCATTTTTCACAAATTCGCAAGCTATTTAAATTTCTATAAATACTTTTTTAAAAAGGGCTTTGTAGCGACCTAAATATATTCGACATTCTTATCCATACACATTTTTGAATTATATCATTAAGTAATAAAGTTAGAAAACTGCAGCATCGCGAAAAACGACCCTTAAATGAATTTATGCAGTGTCCTCATTATGTTACACAAGGAAACTATCCAAAAATATGCATCGGTATAAAGTTTGAATATATCTAGGTCGCTACAAAGCCCTTTTTTAAAAATATTTATAGAAATTTGAATAACTTGCGAATTTATGAAAAAGGCGGTATATCCGCATATTACCCCCCTTAATGGGGTAATGTGCGTTACGTTTTGTAATATTACAATGTCATTAAAAGGTTATAAAAACCTGGACTTTCATCATTTTTCCCCACAATAATAGGTACTTACATTGCATTTTAAGAAATATCTTCAGCTAGGCAACTCAGATTGCAAAAATATTTTTGTTAAATAAAGATAACATATTAGTGAGTTACACAATTTTGTTACTTGCTAACTAATCAACTAATTTTCCTACAATTCAATCTTCAAGATAAAAACACATTCCTGAATATTTTTCATATTTGGACTATCATCGTTTTTCCCGTGGGCTCTTCATATGTAATCGTCGACAATACCCTTGAGCTCTTTGTCGAAGAAAGGGTAGGGTCGTAGACTGAATTCAGTCTACGGTAGGGTTCTCTATTGCCAAACGATGATAAATAGAACACAGGAACAACTTAAAATTATTAAAAACTTTAGCTTTGAGTGTAGTGGTTATTTATTTAGAAAGTAAATTCACAGGAGTAGCAAAACGAACAACATGAAACTGGATACACAATAATACAAAACGGACTTCTTTTGATACAATACTATTACTTATTCTTTACAGACAAAGACGTAAACTTAAACGTAACTTGACTTGACTTGGGCGCGCAGTCTATCTCACAGAACATTATTAATTCTTAACAAAATGCATCTCTGCGCCATCTATTGACACATCAGCTTACTTTAAACTTAACACAATTTATTATTACTAAAGGTAACTGTAACACTTTCCCTTGTTAATTTTAAAGTCAGCTTCAACTCTCAACACAAAAAAAAATGTTCATATCAGACCCATCTGATTACACTAAATTTGCAAATGTGTTCTTACCAATGGTTTCGTCATAATATCAGCAATTTGTTGCTCTGTATAGAGATCTGCTCTATTATTAATTTTTCTTCCGCGACTTTCTCTCGGATAAAGAAATACTTGACAGAGATGTGTTTTGTTCTGCGATGAAACTCTGCATTCTGGCTTAGCTTGACAGCTGCAGAATTGTCTATTCTTAGAGTCGGAATTTTCTTTAGTTGCATTATTCCTCTAAACAGTCTATTTAACCAAATAACTTCTTTCGCTGCCTCATTCGCTGCCACAATCTCCGATTCCGTAGTTGAGGTAGCAACTATTGCTTGTCTCTGACTTAGCCAAGAACTAGCACCACCTGCATGAATTACAACTACTCCAGAAGTTGATCGACCAGTTTTGGTACATCCTCCGAAGTCTGCATCACTATAGCATTCAAGAACACCTTTTCTGAAATTAGATCGATAAATTATACCCAAACTTATTGTTCCAGCTATGTATCGAAACACTCTTTTTACTCTTGCTATATCTTCTAACGATGGATTTTCAAGTGACCTCGACAGAAATCCTATACTGTACGCTAAGTCAGGTCTCGTTCCAAGAATCAGATACATTAGAGCGCCAACTGCTTGTCTATAAGGAAAAGCATGCTTCTTTTACATCTTCTTTCCCTGGTTTAAGTATTTCTGGACTTTTCAACATAGGTGTGGAAACTGGTTTACACTCAATGAAATTAAATCGTTCAAGAATCTTTCTTGCATATCCCTGCTGAGATATTTTAATATTTTCACCAATTCTTTGCTCAATTTCAAGTCCTAAAAAATAAGCTGCTGGTTTTTCAGTAACTTTAAATTCTTCTTTCAGTTCTTTGAGAAAGGTCTGTAAATCCTGAGTGTCAGTTGCTGCAACCAATCCATCATCTACATACAATACTACTATAAGCTTTTTCCCATTTTCTTCTCTAATATACAGACACGGATCAGCTTCACTCACTGTAAACCTTAATTTTAACAGAAAATTCTCGAACCTTTTGTTCCAACACCTGGACGATTGTTTTAAACCATACAAGCTCTTCTTTAGTCTACAAACTCTGTTTGTGTTTTCGTCATACCCTTCTGGTTGACTCATATATATGATCTCTTCTAGCTCGCCATACAAGAACGCAGTAGATACATCAAACTGTGCTAAATGCATATTCCCACTAGCAGCAATGCTCAAAATGGATCGAATTGTGCCCATTCTTGCTACTGGACTAAACGTTTGGCTATAATCAATACCTAGACGTTGACTGAATCCTTTCGCTACAACTCTAGCTTTATATCTTTCAATGCTACCATCTGGATTAGTTTTTACACGAAAAACCCACTTACATGGTATAGCTTTTGCACCTTCTGGCAGAGTCGTCAACTCCCAAGTCTGATTTTCCTTTAACGATATTATTTCTCTGTCCATAGCTTCTTTCCATTCTACACTTTCTTTACTATTAACTGCTTCTTCGTATGTATCAGGACTTTCCTCTACTTTGATCATATCTTCTCCTGCTGTAACGTAATCTTCAAAATGTTTTGGTTCTTTAGCCTTGAACGATCTCTTAAATTTCTGATGGGTGCTTGATGAATGTTCTCCTCTTCATCTTCACTTTCAGCTTCAACTTCGCTTTTAGCTTCAACTTCGCTTTCATATTCTTCATTTTCTTTTTGTTCCTCTTCGACATATTCAGGTCCTGAATCTTCAAACGACAACCTAATACGTTCTCTGCAATCATTGGGTCTCTCCTGAAACTGAACATCTCTGGATAGAAAAATTCTATGGTGCTCTTTTACCCATATTCTGTAACGCTCATCACCATCATATCCCACTAAGTATCCTTTCATTGCTTTCTTGTCCATTTTCCTTCTTTTCTGAATTGGAATATGAAAGTAGCAAATAGATCCAACGATACGCAGATGCTTAGTCCTAGGTTTCTTCCCATGCCATGCCTCATATGGACTAATACCTTCTGCAGATGACTTACCAGTCCGATTTAGAATACAAATAGCAGTGCTTACAAACTCAGCCCACATGGCATCTGGAAACTCGATTTCGCTGTTTGAATACTTCAGCGTCCTTGCCATCTCAACAACGGTAGGTACGATTTTCTCGCTCACTGCCGCCCTTTTGTTGAGGCGTGTACGGTGCTGTCAGTCTTTGAGTGATTCCATTAATACGTAAAACTTTTCTTACTTCTTCATTATCAAATTCTCCACCATTATCACTGAGCAGTTGTTGGATACAATGACCAATTATTTTTGAATGAGCAAGCATGTCTTCTAGAACAGTTTTCACTTCTGACTTTTCTTTGATGATGTAGCCATAGCGAAACTGGGTATAATTGTCTTTAAATATAACCAAGTATCGCTTCTTTTGAAATGACTCTTCAAATGGCCCACAAACATCACTTGATATGAGCTCACCTGGCTTCGTAGCTCTTTACCTGGTACCGAACGGGAAACGGTGTGCTTTACCAAAAATGCACGGCTCACAAAGGTCTCTACTAAGCTTTACATTAATACCATGCTGCTTCTCAAGCATTGTTTTAATGTGACGCTTGTCTTGGTGTCCCCATCTCTCGTGATATAGTTGCAAAACTGAACTCTCTGCAACAGCTACATTTATTTCGTTTTTCTGCTTTGAGATAATTGGTTTGATGGCTGCCTTATACAGTGTTCCATGTGTTTTACGAATTCCACATATTACTTCTTTACCATCAACCTCTAGTGTACACCTTGTAGCTGAAGACTTGAATACACTATTTGGGTTTCTATCTTGAGCAGCTAAAACAGAAAATAAATTCTTTGCTATTTTTGGGACACACCAGACATTGTGCAGCGTAATTGCTTCGCTTTTGTTTCCCACGCATGATTCAAAATCAATAGAGCCTTCTCCAATTCAAATCTAAACAATTAGTCACATGTTTTGTTGCGCCATTGTCAATCCACCAATCTGTCAAAACATTGTCCACTGCACAAACTTCATCCGACAGAGTCATTAACGCGACACTAGCCGTTGCTGAACTGTCCTGAACTTTGTTATTCTTCGGTGGTCTTCCATCAGCTATCCACTTCTTGCAGTGTATTACCCAATGACTTTTTTCTTTGCAGTAATTACAGACATCTTCTTTCTTCGATCGTTTCTTCTTAACTTGCCATTTCTTCTCTGTTTTTGCTACTAGCATTTCTTGCACTATCTTACTACTGTCTTCATTTTTTGCAAAATTTCTTTCAAACATGCAAAGCTGCGTTGTTAACTCATCAAACGTCTTATTTTCATGTTTGGTTAACAACATCCAACTGGATTGGAAGCTTTCAAAACTGGTAGGCAAGATTTGCAATGTCTTGCAAACTAACATTAAATCTGGTAGGGCATTCTCACCTCTAGCTGTGAGTCCATTGTTCAATTCATTCCATAGGCTTCTCAATCGTGCTATGTGTGTTGACACATCTTCACCTGGAGTCCAATTAAATGCAAAGAACTCTGTACAAATTCTAAACAACTGATCTTTCGAACTTGCTTCAAAATGCACTTTTAATGCCTCCCACGCCTCTTGCGCTGTCTCTTTATCCATAATTTTCTGGTGTACTGTATCGGTAACTGCACTTGTAATCATTGATTTAGCACAGCTGTTTGCTTTACGATATAAGTCAAACTTTTCTTTGTAGTTTCTAACTTCTATATCGGTAGCACCAAGCTGTAATGGCTCTGGTTTTACTAACCTTCCCTCTATTGCATCTAGTGCCCCTTCATGATAATCAAGTAGGTCTAGAACTTTCCTTTTCCATATCGGCCAGTCTGACTCACCACTTAATGGCTTAATGTGTTTTGCTAAATCCATTGTCTTTCTAAAAATAACGCGTGCCTGGGCCCATAACCTATTAAAAACTTTAGCTTTGAGTGTAGTGGTTATTTATTTAGAAAGTAAATTCACAGGAGTAGCAAAACGAACAACATGAAACTGGATACACAATAATACAAAACGGACTTCTTTTGATACAATACTATTACTTATTCTTTACAGACAAAGACGTAAACTTAAACGTAACTTGACTTGACTTGGGCGCGCAGTCTATCTCACAGAACATTATTAATTCTTAACAAAATGCACCTCTGCGCCATCTATTGACACATCAGCTTACTTTAAACTTAACACAATTTATTATTACTAAAGGTAACTGTAACAAAAATCAACTCTATTACTTTTAACTATTTACACTACAGTTGACTAAATTATATATATATATATATATATATATATATATATATATATATAATTGATAGTTCAGGGATTAGTGGGAATGGTCAAGTGGCGTAGTATTTGAGAAAACTTTATTGTTGCTCAAGCTTTCGGAAAAATTTTTTCCTTCTTCAGGAGACTAAAATTGACAAAATAATGTTAATGTAGTACATTACAAAGTTATCTACGACTTACACAATGTGTGTCTAATAAATTAACTTCAAAATAGGTTTACAACACAGAAACATATCAAAAATTTTATAAATGTGTTCGTACAAATGTTAAAATTGAATTGTGTCAGAAATATTGTCATGCCATGCCTTCTGTGAATTTGCAAAATAAACTGAAAAAATAATAATAATAACTTAAGAAACGAGTAGAGGGTGTATAAAAGTTATAAAGATAAAAATGACTATCATGGTAGGAGGCAAGACATATAAGAGAAAACAAGTCACTGCAATCATAGCAATAGGCTGTCAATCAAGACTGAGGAGGTAAGTGAAAATAACACTAAGGCCCTGAGTGTCTAATTTTTTGTTCATCACAGAGGGTTGCCGATCAATGTGAACCATCTCTAAGAAAAGTCTCTTTTTGTAATTGCTCTCACTATCTAGGACTTCTACATCAGTGAGATTAGGTAAGTGGTTTTCATTGTTACAATGGATGGCTAACGCACAGGTATTCATGTTTCTTTTAACGTCACTGCGGTGGGAAATGATGCGTGATCCTAGGGACCACGAGGTCTGGCCAATGTAGACTTTTTCACAATCATGGCATGTTATTTTATAAATTACATTAGACTTTTGTTTGATGTCTGTTTTGTCTTTCAATTTGGTAAAAACTCTCTTGGCTGTCAGTAGGTTTGTTAGCTAGGCTGATATTAAACTTGTTGACTAAACTATTTATTTTAGAAGTAAGGTTCTGGATGTAGGGAAAACTTATGAAAACTTTTTGCTGATTTGAGTTGTTTGAAGGAGAAATAGAAGGTCTGTAAACCTGGGTGGGTGTGTTAAACATTAATTTGTTGATGAGATTATAAGGATACGAATTATCTAAGAGTATTTGACGCAATATGTGAAGATTTTTTAATCTATAAGATGGGTGACAAATTTTTTCAATTCTGGACTTTAATCCTAAAGCAAGGCCAATTTTCATGTATGAAGGATGGTAAGAGTTGTAATTGAGATACCTTTTGGAATTGGTAGGTTTAATATACCAGTCAAGTTCAATTATGTTATCAGAATTTCTAATGAGTAGGGTGTCTAAAAAAGGAAGTGTTCGGTTGTTTTCAGTTTCCAAGGTAAATTGTATGTGTTGATTGTAAGAGTTGAAAATTTCTAAAATATGTTGGGATTTGTTGTGAGGAACGGCACAAACTATGTCGTCTACATATTTCTTTATGAAAGGGACTTCAAAATTTAATTTTGGGAGACAAATATCTAATAGTTCATCCATTACTAGTTGAGCTAGAATTGGGGAGAGAGAAGCACCCATCGGTGTACCTAGAACTTGTTTATAAGTATGACCTTTATAGGAGAAATAAATATTGTCGAAAATAAATTTTATTAACGAAATTAATTTTGTTTTTGAAATTGAATGGTTCCTTTTTATTCGTCTCGTCCAGTACTTGTTGATGTACTGAATTATTAACTGAAGGGGAATATTGTTGAAGAGGGACACTACATCCAAACTGATTAAGACGTAATTAGGTGGAAGCTGAAAATTATTTATGAAGTTTGAAAATTCAAAACTGTCCTTGATATAGTATGGGTTGTTGGTGTCATAAGAACTGCTTAGAACTTCTGTGACAAACTTATAGAAAGTCTCGAAGTAGGAGAATCAATTGACGAAATGATAGGTCTTAAGGAAAGGATGGGTTTATGTATCTTGGGGAGGCCGTAAAATTTGGGGGTCACAGGGTTGTAAATGTAGAGTAACTTAGCCTGTTCTTTGGTTACATGGTTGTCTTTTTTCAATTGGGAGACAATCTGGTTGGCTTTTTGTTGTACTGTCGAAGTGGGGTCTTTGTTGAGGCGGATATAATAAGTTTGATCGTTCAAATAATCAAGTTCCAATTTGTGGTACATTTCTTTGTATAAAACCACTGTGACATTGCCTTTATCAGAATTGGTGATATATATGTCACTCCTCCTTTTTAGAAACAATTTTGTCTTGTCAAATAAGTCATGATAGTAGTTATTGAGGCCGGTGTCATTGAGAATGAAATTAGTTAGAATATTGGTTGCTCTGGCAAGAAGGAGATCTTTGTCACTTCCACAACCCTCTATAACAAAGTGTACGTCAGAAATCAATTTGCGAAGGGAAATGTCAACTTTTTTTGGAGCCAAGCTAAATTTGGGCCCAAGAGATAAAAATGTTTTCACTTCGTCCGGTAAATGAACTTCAGTGGTCCCTAGGATCACGCATCATTTCCCACCGCAGTGACGTTAAAAAAAACATGAATACCTGTGCGTTAGCCATCCGTTGTAATAATGAAAACCACTTACCTAATCTCACTGATGTAGAAGTCCTAGATAGTGAGAGCAATTACAAAAAGAGACTTTTCTTAGAGATGGTTCACATTGATCGGCAACCCCCTGTGATGAACAAAAAATTAGACACTCAGGGCCTTAGTGTTATTTTCACTTACCTCCTCAGTCTTGATTGACAGCCTATTGCTATGATTGCAGTGACTTGTTTTCTCTTATATGTCTTGCCTCCTACCATGATAGTCATTTTTATCTTTATAACTTTTATACACCCTCTACTCGTTTCTTAAGTTATTATTATTATTTTTTCAGTTTATTTTGCAAATTCACAGAAGGCATGGCATGACAATATTTCTGACACATTTCAATTTTAACATTTGTACGAACACATTTATAAAATTTTTGATATGTTTCTGTGTTGTAAACCTATTTTGAAGTTAATTTATTAGATACACATTGTGTAAGTCGTAGATAACTTTGTAATGTACTACATTAACATTATTTTGTCAATTTTAGTCTCCTGAAGAAGGAAAAAATTTTTCCGAAAGCTTGAGCAACAATAAAGTTTTCTCAAATACTACGCTACTTGACCATTCCCACTAATCCCTGAACTATCAATTATTAATAAATTTGGTCACGACTACCTACAAATATTATATATATACAGGGTGATTTTTTTTGACCGTCTATTAGAAGTATCTGGAGAACTAAAAGAGATATTGATTTGAAATTTTGGCTGTGGCCGAAACCGGGTCGGATCTATTTAATGAAAATACTTTCAAAATGGTGGCATTTCCGGGAATACCGGAAGTTGACACCAACTTTGTTATCTTAAATGGAATGCTACCATTTTCTATTTTTTTTTAGATTCCACGGAAAATTTTAATGTCAATTCAATAAAGGTTCGCTATGTCTAAAATTAATATTTTCGGAGATATAAATTTTTTTCTCAATATTTTGACAGTTGTGGTAGATTATGTAAAAATTAATATCTCGATAACGTGTAGCAGTAAGATGTTCGATTTTTTATGGTGGCAAGACGAGGTGTTGGAGTTACTAATCAGGCAAACAAATTTCCAAAATCTATTACATAAGATTTTCTAATCAACGACATATGTTGATCGCACGAAAGTAGCAAAAAGTCATTTTTCTTAAATAGAATGATACCATTTTCAATTGTTTTTTAGATTCCACGGAAAATTTTAATGTTAATTCTATAAAGGTTCGCTATGTCTAAAATTAATATTTTCGGAGATATGAATTTTTTTCCAATACCTATTTTGACAGTTGTGGTAGATTATGTAAAAATTAATATCTCGATAACGTCTAGCAGTAAGATGTTCGATTTTCGATGGTGGCAAGACGAGGTGTTGGAGTTACTAATCAGGCAAACAAATTTTCAAAATCTATTACATAAAATTTTCTAATGAACGACATATGTTGGTCACACAAAAGTAGCAAAAAGTCATTTTTCTTAAATAGAATGATACCTATTTAAAGAAACCAATTAAAAAGAGTGAAAAAATGCGCATTTAACAATGTATGGTGTTTCTCTACCTAAAATGCATAGTATTTTAGATATTTGCTGTTTTCTTATTTCATCGATCAAAATTGAAGAGCGCCGCCTTCTAGTAAGTAGACCTTGGCTTGTAGACAAAACAAAATATTCACAAATTTCACAAATAATGTCTAATAAAAGCAATTGGTATTTTTTAGTAATTTAGTGTGGTTGGTGTTTAACGAATAGGATATGGCAAATGATAATTGTTCTTACTCGGATATTATGCATTTATTCAACATTCATGGAAAATGCGATAAAATAATTAACAGGACATACAGAACATTTAATGGAACATATCCTGAATTACCACCACTGAACTTATTTTAACTAAATAAAAAATAAAGTAGGTACGTGATAGTAAAACAATGTTAAAGAAACTGTTCAAAATGTAGTCCATTAACTTCTACACATTTAATAATTCGCTTATTTACGGCGTGTGTAGTAGCGCTACGAATTTCATGTGGATCTAAGCCTGCAAATGCTGTAGCAATTCTTTCCACCAATTCATCCCTGTTATTGAGTGGATATTGATACACTTTATCCTTTATACGGCCCCAAAGATAAAAATCCAACGGTGTAATGTCTGGAGACCTGGCAGCCAACTCCATGGACCCAAACGTCATATCCATCTATCTTCAAACATCCGGTACAATTCGTTAGTAACTGCTGCAGAACAATGACCTGGCGCCCCATCTAGTAGGTATCTAAAATACTATTCATTTTGGGTAGAGAAACATCATACATTGTTAAACGCGCATTTTTTCACGTTTTTTAATTGGTTTCTTTAAATAGGTATCATTCAATTTAAGAAAAATGACTCTTTGCTACTTTTGTGTGATCAACATATGTCGTCGATTAGAAAATTTTATGTAATAGATTTTGAAAATTTGTTTGCTTGATTAGTAATTCCAACACCTCGTCTTGCCACCATAGGAAATCGAACATCTTACTACTAGTCGTTATCGAGATATTAATTTTTACATAATCTACCACAACTGTCAAAATAGGTATTGGAAAAAAATTCATATCTCCGAAAATATTAATTTTAGACATAGCGAACCTTTATTGAATTAACATTAAAATTTTCCGTGGAATCTAAAAAACAATTGAAAATGGTATCATTCTATTTAAGAAAAATGACTTTTTGCTACTTTTGTGCGATCAACATATGCCGTTGATTAGAAAATTTTATGTAATAGATTTTGAAAATTTGTTTGCCTGATTAGTAACTCCAACACCGTGTCTTGCCACCATAAAAAATCGAACATCTTACTGCTAGACGTTATCGAGATATTAATTTTTACATAATCTACCACAACTGTCAAAATATTGAGAAAAAAATTTATATCTCCGAAAATATTAATTTTAGGCATAGCGAACCTGTATTGAATTGATATTAAAATTTTCCGTGGAATCTAAAAAAAAATAGAAAATGGTAGCATTCCATTTAAGATAACAAAGTTGGTGTCAACTTCCGGTATTCCCGGAAATGCCACCATTTTGAAAATATTTTCATTAAATAGATCCGACCCGGTTTCGGCCACAGCCAAAATTTCAAATCAATATCTCTTTTAGTTCTCCAGATACTTCTAATAGACGGTCAAAAAAAATCACCCTGTATATAGTAATGAGTTTTATCGGCATAGCAGTCAAGAGAACTACACTGGAGGCTCTCTCTCACGAAAAATGTGAAGCAGGCGCCTGCATCAGATCCAAAAGTGGGTTGTTGTTGGTGAATTATGAGATTCTTAATAATTGTTATTACCATCTTCCTTCGCTACCTATATAAGGCCTTTCTCTCACGATTAATGTGTCGCGGTGCGGATAGCTCAATTGGTTAGAGCAGTCGCCATGAATGCGAAAGATCTGGGTTCGAATCCCGGTCGGCGCCTGCTTCACATTTTTCGTGAGAGAGAGCCTCCAGTGTAGTTCTCTTGACTGCTATGCCGATAAAACTCATTACTATATTCATATCTTCAGTCTTTAAATTACTAATTGTATATATATATATATATATATATATATATATACATAAAATATTTACAGTGACAATTAATACAGGACTTCGCGGTAATTTAGATTCTCAAGTCGGTCTGTCAAACGGTCTGTACGGTACAAGTTAATAATTAAATGAGTTGTTCGCCGCGGGCGAACCTCTCATTGAATTCTGGTGTCCTGATACACGTCGAACGTCCTTCGTGCGATCTGTACAATATAGGTCTGGTTTTCTGGATGTTACGTAGCAGTATTGAAATACACTCCAGTCGGGGGTTTAGGTACGGGATCTTCGGTGTCGCACTCCAGAGTGCAATCCCTTCGGGGAGGCCGCTAACCAATATGTAATGGATACGTCCTACCATACACCGGCTGCCTCCAGGTTTGGGTGGAAACCGGCCACCACAAAGAAATCCCAGGTGGCTATAAATAACCAGCGGAGAAAACGTAATTAAGTGGTTCCCACCCCTGCCAGAGGGCTCCGATTTCGGTAGACCCGTTGCCGTACAACTAGTCAGCTCCAACCACGTTGGTTTGGATAATGTTTAAATATTGCTAGACAAGCTAGCAATAAATAACCATATAGGCACTTACATGAAAACGGTAGCGGAAGTATCTGCAGATCGAACGGCGAAACGAGAACGTTACTCAGTACGTTGCCGTTAAATAAAGTCTGTATTGAGAATCGGCGGCGGTGAATGAATTCTGAATCTGAAGGATTCTTAATTCGAAGTCGGATTGAAAGTCGACCGCCAGCATCATCTCGGATGCTGGGAGCCCTGGTCCTAGCTGATGGCCGGACGACCAAGTACTACTTCTGCCTTCTGTAGCATCCACTTTTATAAGACCTTCGCTATCGCATGTTTTCCATCTCAAGCGGTGCGCGCTTGCTTCTCCCATCCATTTTCCTTCTGGATCACGGCGTGACGCCAGAACGTCCAAAGTAAACACTAATCAACTTTGATTAATCAAGGTGTTTACTTTTGCAACGTTACAAGATTCTCCCGAACAGCCTCAAATAAAATTTTTCCCCAAGAGTAAATTTGGAAATCGTCAGCGGCAATTCAATCCTGAGTGGTATTCTTCGTACAAATAGCTGGAATACAGTTGTTTAACAGATTCAGCATTTTGCTTTGCACGTCGGCATTTTTTTGTGTAAGATTCGAAAAATATTATTTTCGTTAATATTGGTTTCCGTAATTGGAAAAGAGCATTAGAATCTGATGCCGGATTTAAAAATCATCAATTAAGCATGTACCACAAAAATTGTGAAATTAAATGGATAAATTTCTCGAAACAACAGGTAATAGGCACATCCGCTGCGGCACAGGTGAGTGAGGCTCATCTTGCTTTGGTTAAAGATATCCTATTGTATACAGCTACGCAAAACATAGCTCAAAGAGGTCATGACGAGTCTGAAAGTAATACAAATCAGGGCAATTTTCTTGAACTTTTGAAATTATTTGGCAGATACGTGGATGTTGTGAAGAAAATGCTAAGTATACAAGCCCAAAAATTCAAAATGAAATTCTGTTTGATTTGCAATAATGTGCGATGAAACTAAAGATATACGTAAAACTGAACAGGTATCAGTAGTTTTACGATTTTATGTAAATGGGATAGTAAAAGAAAGATTCATAGGCTTTAGATCTGCCGAACGATTAGATGCAGCATCTTCATTATCTTATATAAAAGAATTATTGGTAAAATGTGGTGTTGACATTAAAAATTGCGTGGCACAAACCTTTGATGGTGCCAATGTTATGAGCGGAAACATTAATGGTGTTCAGAGGATTCTCCAAAAAGAAGTGCCTCAATTACGTCTCAAGTAATAACGCTAGCCTGCACATAGTTTTCGTGTGTAACGTAATGTTAAGTAGAACGCTTGCCTTGCAATATTGTATTATAACTAGAACATGCACTGTAAATATATATTCATTCATCAACACAATTAAAGCAACATACAGACCTAATAAACGACTTAGTAGTCTACGTATTCTTCTTCGTTTCTCCTGCCAGATGAACACGATATTATATGGTAACCATCTGACGTACCATAGCACTTTATGTGCATTGTTACAATCATCGTCTAAATTTGATTGTGGTCGATGTATGCAAAAAGCTTGAAAACGACAAATTATTTTTTGTTATATATAAGAAACTTTGTATGTTTTCATGTCCGGTTCATCGATTCATGCACGTTTCAGAGCTTTCCAGAAGAAATGACCTTTGGAATTAAAAAAAATCATATTCAAGATGGACTGCACAAGTGCATGCTTGTATTGCTTTTAAAAAATTGATTAGTGAAGTATTGGTATTTCTTAATAAACTTGGCCTGCAGAAACATGATCGTGCGCCAGATGCTATTGGACTCAAACATCAAATTAATTTTGGTTTTATATTTAATCTGTGTATGGTATGTACCCCCAAAATTTTGGCTATATTTAATGGTGTAAGCGACTATTCACAGAAAGTAACGTCTAATTTGACGGAAGCGAACACCTTAATTAAATCAGCTGGAACAACATTTAAGGAGTTACGCAATGATTCAGAATTTGCATCAAGATACAGTGAGGTTACTAGCCTGTGCAATGAAAACAACATACCAACTTCAGCTACTACTGCATCTACAAGTAGACAAAAAAAATTCCGAAAAAGTTTCAAGTTTTTTTTATAACCGAGAAAGTCAATTTAGAACTCGATAATGCCGAAAAATCACAATTGTATCGAATAAAAACAGAATACTTTTTTGGAGCTATTGACCTTATTTTAAAGGAACTACAAAATCGATTCGGAGAGCACTCTAACTTTATTAAGGTCATGAGTGGTATACATCCGCAAAACTGTGAATTTTTAAATTTGAAAACTCTATTGCCTGCAGCATATCACTATTGTTCTGAATGTAATGCAGTTTGTTGACCTTTTGGAAAAATATAAGCTTGTCTTTCAAGAGACTTACAAACTTGCTGTTATTGGAGTTACCCTACCTGCTAGCAGTGCCGCGTGTGAGCGTACTTTTTCTTGTCTTAAGATGTTTGAAAACCTACTTGCGTAATTCGATCGGTGATGACAAACTCAATTATTTGGCGGTTATAAACATTGAACAGAGTGCTACTAAGGAATTGGACATTTCTAAAGTAGTTTCAGAATTCGATGCTCTTCACAACAATCGTAGGGTACTTTTACATTAAGCTATGTGGGTATTTATACTTGTAGGGCTTAGGTTTAATTTATATTTTGTACCTTACTTTTCTTGGTCCACCAAAAAATTTTACTGGCCTAATGTTGGCCCACCCATTTTTACACGTCTAGTTCCGCGCCTGGACACTTCAATATTAATAACTTTGGTCACCAAAACGAAACAGAAAACACACCGCACTAAGCTTTCGAATTCAAAATGAACGGCTGAATCAATTGACAAGCACTTACAATTGCGGCGCGTGCGCAAAACTTTATTGTTGGCCCTCTGCATTCTAGAAACTAGAAGTGAACTAAATTTTCATTCATACATAAGCATAAGCATAAACATACATAAGCGTGAAACGTCTAGGTATGTTTGGTTTATGGTATGTACTTTTATTATAATTTCTTGCAAGTTTCTTCGTTTTAAAGTGTCCAATCGCGTATTATAACAGTTTCTATTTTGAGAAACGCAACTATATCGCTCCATAGCGTCAAGTGATTTCATTTCAGGATGATCCAGCATACTTACCCAACAAAACCGTCGTTTTTTCATTTAGCAGGTGTTCACTCGCGATCTTCATTGCAATTATAGCCTGTAACCTTCTTGATCAAGCTCATCTTCTTGGTCACTGTAACTCATTTTTTTAAATTGTGAAACAGTCAAAATATGACACAAATAAAAGCTGCAAGAGCCGTATCAAGTTCACATGCAACCTTTTTTAACTCCGTACTTTCTGCGTAACTATCTAAATTCGAACTCCCAAGGTTCTAAGTAAATCTTACACCTTCGTGCCATCAATGCATATAACTTTGTTTAATAGGGACATTCTCACATAATGGGCCAAAATGAGTCGTAAACCATTTTTAAAAAAAATGGCCACTGTTTTTGCTGTAACTTTGTATATGTGTCTAGTTATGCCAACAGAGGACAACTTTGTTATCAGCAGCGAAATTTAGACGTTATTTTGCAGTTTTTTCGCAAATTTTTACTGAAGAATGGAAATCATTTCGGTAATGGCAAAATCATTTCTGTAATGGCACTTACCATTCCCGAAATTGTTTAAAGCGATTTCTAATTCGTCCGACCTCCTAGTTTTTCCCATCTTTTCTTTCTGCAATAAATTAAGATGATATTGTAGCTTCTAGCTACCGAAATCGCACCGACAAATTTACACAGCCAGTCATTTCGGAAACGTAGTAGTCATTTCAGTAATGCTACCATTACCGAAATGATGCATTACTGGAATGACGAAACAGTATATTATTGCCCAGAATTTCTTACTTTGTCTGTGGAATTGAATTAAAATGTGAGGTCATGTTCTCGACGTTTATGCATACACCAAATCGCATGTTATATTAACATATTTTGCAAAATACGCCTACATAATTGCGTTACCGGGTTGACGTGGAATTTCGGTACGCACTCGTTTCATGAGTCGCTTATTTGTATTGCGCGAATATTATCACTTCAAGAAATACTTACCCGCCTGACTTCAAAGCATACGACGCAGCACAACACCTCTGACATACAAACTACAGAATACTACCTGTCATTGTCAAAATACAGGCATTTGAAAGCAGCATTACCGGAATGATGCAAAACGGTGTGTCACACACACTTTATTTAATATTTACTTAAACGCGTTTTTGATACGTGTAATATTTTGTGTAATATTTTCATACATATATTTATTGTCAAAAAAAAATTTAAATCATATTCAATATTAACGTGTACACGCATTATAGGACCTTGAAGTTGGCAACATCATGTGTGTGACAATTACCGAAATGACGTTTGGTTCACTTTTTTGCAGATATTATTATTAACAATAGCATTTTGTTAAAAATCTTCACGTGGACAAAATCCAGAAACACCAGCTTCAACATATAACATATTTAGATTTTGACTTTACGTGAATTTGGGCCCCGAAAACCAATAGTGACATAAATTCGCCCGTTATGTGAGAATCATCCAATAGCATATAGAACCATTATTATTACTTCAGATCATTTGTAAAATAATATTAAAAGGTTGCATGTGTCTAAAATTGTAACATAGAAATGTAACGATTTCGACCCAGAAATTGTAAATACAATAATTATTAGGAAACGAAAATTTATAAAGCTATTGCGAAATTCTTCCTTTTTAAATGGGGATACCCAAATTAGGTACTAAATTTACAAAAATACTATGTGTGCGCAGATAACTAGAGTAGGCTTCAAAGTGGTTCACACTTTTAGTAATAATTTACAAAATAAAACGGAATTCATTCATAAAGCGAGATTTTACAAAATAGCATGCGGAAATTGGAACTAAAAATATATCGAGGAGTCAACTCGGTATATTTTAACTCGTTTTAAGAAGCATCAAACTCACTACAAATACGGTCGTACAGATAAGTCTAGTATGGCCTCGCACGCGTTGGATGCGGGCCATAAATTCCATATGAAAATTTGAAACTCTTAATGCCAGGGAATAATAAACTTGATTTAAGTGCCTTGGAAACTATGGCGATGTATAAAAATAAACGAAGTTGTCCTAACAGCAATTCGATGCGTTCCTTCCGGTTTCCCGTCAGGAAAGAGATTCTTTCCAAGGAACATCCACAAGTACTAATGAAAATAAGGGAGTAATTTTTAATAACCAGCTGTCAGAAATGAAAACGCGAAATACGCATTTACATATGAGGACGAGATATAGTTTGGAGCAGGGGCTAACACTTTGTAGAAATAATTAGTTGTTGGAACTGTATAGCAAATTTTGATTTCGACTTCGATAAACGGGTTTTTAAAAAACACTAAGTTTTATTTGAGCAAAATTTACAGGCTCGAAGTTGAGCGGTTGAAGTGAAAATTATTACTGAATATAATTCTAAAAGCAAAAGATAAATGTTGATACATAAAATAATACGATTCAGCGTCTTCTTCGGTCTTTCTTGGAAGGCTGATAAGTTTCTGCCTAGTAGAGGCGAGTTGCGTACCATAACTCCTCCCTCCTTAAGATGTGAGTACCCTGGGGTACGAACTAGATGATAATTTCATCCCTCCGGGGTGATGAAGGTTCTAGCTCCAAGGTTTGTTGACGCGATGCCCGTGTTCTAAATCTTGCTATAACAAACTTATAAAACACATAAGACATCGTTGAAATTAAAATTATGTACAATATAATTGTCCAAATGTTTAAACTCGTGAAATTAATGTTCGAATTTGGAATTTAATTTATTTCTTTAAGTTGCATATCCAATGCGGTTTGAATTGTTTTGAAATCGTCTAACTGAATATTGTCCAGAACGATAGGTCTTCTAATTTCTTCGGGTTTTTCTGAATTTTGAATTTTGGTTTCAATCATGGGAAGTCGGACTTCTTTGTAGCTTACTTCTGAGTCTTCATAAATGTTCATAATTGAATTTCCTATTTCAATTTGGCAGTGTGAAACAAGTTGCAAAACGTAGCATCCTTTAAGAGGTATAATTTCGCGTTCATCCCCACATTTTTGAATTGCATTAATTTCGTTCGGCGTTATTACTAAAAGTTTATTTTTTGAAAGTTTATGCTGTTTAAATTTATTTATTACTACGGGCACTATGTCACAATTAGTCGAATTTCGTTTATAGTTTAGAAGTTGCACTTTACATGGTGAATTTAAGTCAATTTTGCTGTTACTGAGGTCGTTGCACAAAAATAGAGTTTCCGAAATTGTCTTACAAGGTTCATTAACAGACACGTAGTTGTGCTCATTGAGGATTAGGTATTTGGATTTTGGAATAATTGATTCATAGGAATTTCCTCTTTTTACTGGTATTGGAAAGAGCTGGTAATAATTATAGTTTTCTTTTTCTATAATAGGAATTTCGATGATAAAGACCAAAACGTTTAATTTGGAATAACTTTTGATAGTTATTATCTTTTCATACGATAAAATATCTTCTAACTTAGGTTCAAAAGGGAACTTTTGACCATCATGTAAGTGTGTATTGATTGATTTTAGTTCATTGAGTAAGTCCTTAGGATCTATGATTGAATTATGCAAAGTATTTAATTTTGAAAAGGTTATAGCAGTTTCTAAATTTTCTAGGATTTGAGTAATGACTTGATATTCTGTGCTTATTTGAGAAATTATTAGTTGAATAAATATTAAATTAATTTCGTCCGTATTTTGAATTTGAGTTTTATTAATGTGATTTTCAATTTGAATAATTCGGCTAGTTAACATTACTTGATTATGTGCTAAAGTAGAAATACTGTCATTAAATTTCTTTATAGAAGTTTCCAATATGCTGATTTGATTTTTGACAATGGATTTTATTTTATTTTGGTTATTTGCTAGATCGTTCAGGGCTTTATCATATTTTTCGGCGTCGCTTGCATCTAAATTTCCTGTGATTATTTTTACAATTGAACCTAATCCATTTATTAAACCACGTTTGAATCGTTTGTTCTGACTAGAATATAGCAAAGGGTTAAGTTGAGAAAGTTGAATTTTAATTTTGTCTTCTAAGTTGTCCATTAATTTATGAGAATTAGAAAATTCTAATTTAAAGCCTAAACCGTTTTTCTGATTTTCAAAAGTTCTCCTAAAATGTGCCGCTGTTTTGGAAAGTGCATTAAATTCCTTAATTAAATTTGAAAGGTCGAACATCTGAATGAATGACCATTGATCTACTTGATTTTGAGCAGTACCAATTTTGAATGAGAAGAGTCCAGGATTGTCCAAAATTTTGTAAAACACTGGATATTTGATTTGTGTGTCCGCTGTTACACAGCATCCGAATCTGTAACAGAAACAGGGATCCTTAGTTCCTTGGTGTGAATGATTTCGAATTTATTCTTTTTATTTTTTACCTTAACCTTATTGTTTTCTAAAATTTCAATAATTTCTAAAGGACCAATAAATTTATTTTCTTTCTTGTCTCGTTTACCGCTAATTTTGAATACTTTTTGGCCTAGGGTAAATTGATGTTGAGTTGGACCTTGTGTATTATGTTTTTCTAATACTTTTTCTTTACCTGATGTAAGTTTTTCGGCCACATTTTCATAAGTTCGTTTTAATTTATTTCGATGGCTATTAGCATAGTCACTGAAAAATGTGTTGTCTATAAGATCTTGTGGATCTCGTGATGACGTGTGTCCTAAGGTAAGTTCGTAAGGGGTGAATTTTGTTGCAGTATGGATAGAACTATTATAGGCAATTACGGCATATTGCATTAAATTTGGATCTGGACCATGTTCAGTACGTAGAATGCGTAAATGTTCTAAAAGTGTCGAGTGAAATCTCTCAATGGGAGAATTTCCTTCGTGATGTTTAGATGTGGTAAAATGTACATTGATTTTATGAATTTTGAGTAGTTCCTTAACGGGTTCATTTTTGAATTCGGTACCGCTGTCGAGAACTAATTTTTCAGGTAATCCGTAAAAGCTAAAGTATTTCACTAATGAATTACAAATATCTATTGCCGTTTTTCCTTTTATCGGTAGGGCTTGGCCTAATTTTGAAAATGTATCTATTATAGTTAAATAAAGTTCGTTATCGAATTTAAATACATCTGCATGTAAAATTTGAAAAGGTTCACTGGGTGTTTCTGTAAGGGCTAGTGGTGTATATGGTTTTCTTCTGGCGTATTTTGCTGTTTGACATATAACGCAACAATTTATATAATTTGTGACGTCTGTTTTCATCGTTGGCCAATAGTAATTTCTACGAAGATGTTCCATTGTTTCCGTAATTCCTCTATGGTTGCACTTACCTTCATGTTGAAATTTAATTAACATGACTTGTTCTTCTTTTTCTTTTACTGTATTAACCATTTTTGTGCATTTTATGAGTGTTAAACCTTTTACATAGAAGTACTTACGGTACACCTTGTTAAATGTTTTATATAGTTCGTTATCTCTAAAATATATGTGAAATTTTGTTCCAGGAGTTGTGTAATCTCTTAAAAATTGAAAAATGAGAATTTCGTTGGTTTTTGGAATTTTGACATCTAAGATAGTTAATTTATTATATTTACTGGATTTAACTTCTAATTTCATGTGTACATTTGGTGTTACAATGATTTGATGGTTTTTATTATTGATTATTTCGTCAATTATAGGAATTCCATCATTTACTACGTCATGGTTATTGTCAGAGTGAGGTGTGGATAGGGTTTCAGAAGTGTCGTCATTTATTAGTTCGTGATTATCGTCAGATGGAGGTGCGGATAAAGTTTCAGATGTGTCATCTTCGTTAATTCGGGAAATGCCTGGTTTAATCTGAATGTCTTGTAAAATTTTTATTTTAGGTTGTTTTGAAGTGGAAGGTTGGGGCTCTGAATAATCTGGGATAGGGTGTCCATATATAAATGATCGTAAAAATTTATCCACATCAGTTCCAGGATTAGTATAGGTTTTGGGAAAGCTGTGCTAGTAGAAGGTTGTGGTTCTAAATTTGGTAGAGGGGCTCCTATTGCTAAATTTCGTAAAAATTCGTCAATGTCTGCGTCAATGTCACCAGGTTGGTTTATAATACTTTCGTCCTCTATTGCATTAATTTTGATTCGAGATAGAGCATCGGCATTGGTGTTGTACTTGCCTTTCTTGTATTCGATTTCATAGTCGTATTCTTCTAGGCGAAGGCGCCAGCGAACTAATTTGCTATTGGGTTCCTTAAGATTAAATAGCCAAATAAGTGGTCGATGATCAGTATAAATTTTGAATTTGTTATCAAGTAAATATGGGCGAAAATGTTTGCAGGCCCATACAATTGCAAGAAGTTCCTTTTCTATCGTTGAATACTTTATTTCCGTGTCATTAAGAGTTCGTGAAGCATATGCTACAGGTCTATCACGAGGTACCGTTCCTTGGGATAATACTGCACCTAATGCATAATTACTAACGTCAGTTGTAAGAATAAAAGGGCTATCGAAATCTGGGTATTGGAGAATTGGAGCATTGATCAAGAGATCTTTGCTTGTCTGGAATGATTGTAGAAATTCAGGAGAGTGGATAACTTTTGCATCCTTTTTTAAACAGGCAGTTAAAGGTTTGGTAATTTTTGAGAAATCTTTAATGAAACGACGATAATAACCCAAGAGTCCTAAGAAGCTTTTAATTTCTTTTTGAGTGGAAGGGATAGGATATTTTTTTATAACGTGAATTTTGTCAGGATTCGGTAATACACCATCTGGAGTAATTACATGTCCGAGATACTGAACTTCGTTTCGCAAGAATTCTGATTTGTCTATCTGAATTTTGAAATTAGAATCTCTAAGTCTGTCGAAAACTTTCCTTAACTGAATAATATGCTCTTGCAGGGAAACTGAATATATGACAATGTCATCAAGGTAAACTAAACAAGTTTCATGTTGCAAACCGCGTAAAATGTTGTCCATTACACGTTGGAACGTTGATGGGGCGTTTTTTAAACCAAACGGCATACGTTTGAATTCGTAATGACCGTTGAGTGTAGAAAAGCCAGTTTTTGGAACATCCTGTGGATCTACTTCTATCTGGTGAAATCCAGAAGCGAGATCTAGGGTGGTAAAATAATTTGATCTTCCCAACTTGTCAAGTATATCTATTATATTTGGAAGTGGGTATTTGTCGTCTATAGTCTGTTCGTTAAGTCGTCTATAATCAATAACAAGTCTCCATTTCTTCTTACCTGAAGCGTCCATCTTTTTTGGTACAACCCAAATGGGGCTAGACCAGGGAGATGTAGAAGGCTGGATAATACCTTGTTCGAGCATTTTATTTATTTGTGATTTGACTTCCTTATGATGACATGGTGGAAATCTGTAACTTTTTGTGTAAATCGGTGTTTCATTTTTCAAATTTATTTTATGAGTAATTTTATTCGTGAAACTAAGAGGAATATCCTCAGAATAAAAAATGTCGCGATATTCAAAACATAATTTACGTATTGCTTCATTTTCTTCGCTATTACAGTGTTCTAGTCGTAAGTTTTTTAAATTAGATTTTAAAAGATCATCATGATACTTTTCGAAAGGTGGTTCGTCAACCTCCATTTTCTCTACAAAATTTACTTCCGCAATATTTAAATTTTCAATCTGTATAGGTTCTGGAAAGTCAAGTTTAACAGACTCTTCACTCGAATTAGTGATCACTGTCAAAGCAAAATTTTCATTTACATTTACAAGTGCTGAAGGCATTTCAGTTTTATTGCCAAAATCAGTATACTCTAGAATACCTATTCCATTTTTTATGTTAACTGGAATTTTAACAGAAGTTTGCGCTCTGGGTGGCACTACAATTGAATAATTCAAAGATGTTGAATTTTGATTAAACTGATTAAAATTTTGGGGTATTTCCGTTTCCTGTTCTTCGTATATAATTGGTAATCTAGCATTTGGAGTTGTTAAAGTTTTTGAATTAAAATCAATACTAGCATTCAGTTCTTTTAAAAGGTCAGCTCCTAATAAACCATCGTATTTGTTAGAAAAGTTAAAAAGATGAAACTTTACTATTTGATCTGAATTAAAAATATTAAAAATGGGAATTTCCATGACTTGATCGTGACGGGTTATGTCGTGAGCAGTTTGAATATAAAAGTCTTCGTGAAAAATATGGTGTCCGAAATATTTATGAGCTAAATCAGGATTAATTAGTGATCTTGAACTTCCAGTATCGACGAGAAAACGAGCATTTAGATCAGGGATATATACATGTGGTAGATTAGATTTGAAAGAATTTAATTCAATTAGGTTTTGTCCGGTTGATTCGGGGTGTGGTGAAAATTTGTATCTTGAGTATAAGTACTGTCGTAATACTGTTCTTCTGGAACATCATAATTATTTGTGTCATAATATGAAGTTGTATTTAAAAATTCTGGATCATATTCGGGTTCAGGGTAGTTTAGAGAATAATTTATCGGGTCGATATTTCCTGGTTCAACTTCTTCGTGCACGGGGGTATATTGTGTAGAAACACTTTGATAGTTCGATGAAGTTGGATATTCTTGTATGTCTTGTGCGAATAATTCTTCAGAAATAAAATTCCTAGGACGGGGTTTTATTCTAGAATTGCTAGAACTAGTGTCCATTGGTTCTGGTTGGTATCTTTGAGTACGGATATTGTGACTGCCAGGTTTGGGTGTCGCAAATTTTGAAAATTGTGGATGAGGTTGAGCAGGAAGTCTATTATACACCTGCCAATTAGGTTTCTGTTGGAAATTTGACGTTGGGTTTTGCCTAAATGTGTTAAACGGAGTTTGGAAATTTGAATTTGTCTGTTGCCATGGTTGTCGTACGTTTTGCGTCAATGGCATTGCACGACTATTGAAGTTACCTTGATAATTCGGCAGAGGTTGTCTGAAATTTGGAAAAGACGGTCTAAAATTCGGAAAAGATGGTTGAAAATTTGGTCGAAAGGGGTTAGTTTGAGGTTGTTGAATTTGTTGAATTTGTGGGGTTTTATTTGGTTTATAATGTTGGTTAACAAAAGGGGAACCTTTATACGGTGTGGTTTGAAAATTACTGTTTTGACCAGTTTTGAAATAAATAAAATTTTCTTCCTCTGTAACGAAAGCCAGGGCTTGCTCTAAGCTAGTAGGTTTACGTAACCTAACCACTAGTTGCATGTTGTAAGGCAAACCGTTTATGAATGTTTTTAGCGCGAAGTCATCGTAATGCGCAATTTAGATAATTTTTTCGTCCTCTAATTCGATAGAAGAATTTAGTTTAGAAAATAAAAGACTCCTAGCATCTTGGATTCTCATTCCAAACTGCAGGGGTGTTTCGTTTCTTTGTGGTTTCAAAGAAATCAAATCCTGTATGAGACAGTCGATGCTTCTTTGATCGCTGAAAATTAAATTTAGGGCGTCTTTTATAGACTGCCACGATGTTAATTCGGTGCGACTGCAAATTAGGTCAGCTGCACGATCACGCAATTTACTCAAAATTGTGTCAAATATACATACATTTATTGGATCTTCTGGATTCGCAGCATTTTGGAAAGCTCGAATAAAGTTTTCACAAGAATTTATAAACCTATTTAATTGACGTGGATTTCCGTCAAAATTCGGAATATTGTCAGCCTGATATCTGAGCAATGCGATATTTACCGGAACAACAGCATTTACTGGATTAGCCATTATTTCTACTTTCTTGCTTACTGTTAGTTTAATTAAATTATCAATTAAGTCGTCTATGCCGCCAGTTGACATAAAATTGACCTAACTTGAATGTATTTTATCGTATATATTGAATAATTATTTTACACACAAAAAATGTTTAAAAATTAAATTCAAATGAATTAAAATTCAATTAAAATGCAAACTATATTTATTAAATGGAATTATTAAAAGGATTGAGCACTTACATTAACAGGAGTGCGAAAGTTGCCATTTCTTTGTCAGTTTTCTTCTTAAATCTAGGTGCCTCTAGGAACCAGCGATGCTTGTCCGCTTCCCAGGTCTTCTTAATCTATTCAGGATTCGGCGATGTGTGTCCTCGTCCCTTTTCTTGGCTTAGTTCGGGTTGTTAGCGATTTTTGTCCACTTCCCGACCGTTTACCGAAAATCGTCAAAGTTCGAAATTGTTGGTAAATCGTTGAAACGAAAAAACACTTTCGGCGATTTTTGTCCGCGTGTTCTCCAACAATCCTACCGACTGCGCCAATTTTGATTTCGACTTCGATAAACGGGTTTTTAAAAAACACTAAGTTTTATTTGAGCAAAATTTACAGGCTCGAAGTTGAGCGGTTGAAGTGAAAATTATTACTGAATATAATTCTAAAAGCAAAAGATAAATGTTGATACATAAAATAATACGATTCAGCGTCTTCTTCGGTCTTTCTTGGAAGGCTGATAAGTTTCTGCCTAGTAGAGGCGAGTTGCGTACCATAACTAGCATGACAATAATTTATTGCATAATCGCACAAAAGTATGCAAGTAGCTGGCTGCATTACATCACTACTTATAAAAATTATATCACTATTTATTAAAGAAAGCATACCAAAATATCCAGTTCATCAACGAATATTAATTAACAATGTAATTATGTCAAATAATGTTTCATGTTTAGTATGTCTTTGACAACCCTCTTTCGATATTTATAATCTCTGCAAGGGGTAATGGGAGGTCACAAATGGTGGAGTGCGCACGGTCGGGGGTTTTCCATTTATATAAGATGGATAAACACAAGAGATGTGAAGTCATAAAGTTAATATATATTATTTTGTGAACAGAGCCACTCTAGAAAGTAAGTAATATTCATAATTCCAGAAAACTTTTTAGTTAAAATATGGGCAATCTGGTGTTTCGGTAGTTGAAGTATAATATAGAATTGAAGTTACTCTTTCTTTTACTGGATCTTTTATGAAATTGTATTTTACATCAACGTGTTTTAATCGTCTGTTCCCACTTCCTAGTTAATTTTATGCATACTTCCTCCAAATTAGTGATTTCAAATTTTGTACAGTAAAAAGAAAATAAGACAACCAAATTCCCTAATGTGTTGCTTCTGCCAAAGAAACAAACTTGAGCAATGATTACTGTTTTCTTCAAATGTTTAATTATAATGTATCCTCTAATTTGGGGATGCAGTCAGTTATACAAATGAAAAACTCTGTTAAGTTGTTAACACAATCACTGTTTACTTTTAGTAGTCTATGTACTACCAATAATTATGTATAACATATAGTGAATTAATACAACTTTTTCGTTCGGGGGCTTTGTCAAGATTTATTTGGTATAAAAATAAAAAATACAAAATTGTCAATAAAAATTTTTGACAAGACAAAATTTTTTCTTAAAACAATAAAAACTATACATATATATATAGGTAACTATGATATAAATATAAAAATTTTAGCACTTTTGATTTTGAAGACATTTGAATTTATGTATTTAATTTAACAATAATACTAATAAGTAAGTAGCAGAGAGTATGATTTATTTTAATATATTGCAGTAAATTTGACTTAAATTTTGTATATCAGTTCTATCATTAATAGAATTTTGTACTTTTCTTATATAGATCATTTCTAAAAATAGCCGAGATTTTAAACTTTTTCTTGTTCTAAAATTTTGGTGTCGTTAAATTCAAAGGTATGATTGCTGTTTTTCATGTTTACTTATTGCTGAATTACTGTTTTCGTATTTGTGTTGTTTTAGTCTGGTTTCTAAATGATTTTTAGATTGACCAGTATATGTTTTTTCACAGTCTTTGCATTTAATTTTGTAATATAGTATGCGTTTTCATTAGTTTAGGAATTGGTGTTTTTAAATTAGAATATACAAATTTTAAGTAGTTGTTATAATAGAACTTCCTCTAACATCTACTTATGTATTTCAAGTTTAAAGATTGAGTTTACAAACAAACAAATGGCTGTGCCATGGGCTCCCCAATTTCTAGCTCCATTGCTCAGTTAGTTTTAGAAGATTTAGAAACAACAGTTATTCCTAAATTATCTTTCAATTTACCATTTTTGTTAGATACGTAGATGATTGTTTAACTGCCGTTCCTCCTGACAAATATAACGAAATTCTTAATCAACTTAATAACGGCCATCCTAAATTACAATTCACTATTGAAATTTCAGCAAAAAAATAAATAATTTTTGTAGATTTAACTTTACATCCATTCTTAAAAAAGCGGTGCTGGCCGATTTATTCGCTCTGCTATTGGTTGTTGGTCGGAGGTTATTAATATCCCAATAGTGTTTATTTCTAATCGGTACTAAAACCTGACCTCAGCGTAGGCATGACATCATGTCGCGAACCGCGAAGCAGCGGCAAGTATCATTTATTAACCGAGCCCGCCTGTATTACACCGTTGAAACTAAAAGTGTATAATAAATTGTAGTGGTTTGGACGTTTTGGGTATCTATATAGGGTAGGTAAGAAGCTATATGCCCATTTTTCAAATATAGATTTTATAATAATTTATTGTAGTATGTATTTGCAAAATAATAAGTAAAACTAACAATATTTGCATACACAAGATTGTGTACTTATTATTGTACTTAACAATAATCTATTTACATACAGTGACCGGCAGAAAGTCCGCACCATATGGGAATTTTTTTAATCTTTTAATTCAATAAATTAACTTTCTTGTAAAAAAGTCATGCATGTCCTTAAAGCAAAATACCACCCATCGTACTCGGTAAAACTTTTGTAGTATTCGAGGGAGGGATGAAAACTTCAAATCCTTCCAAAGTAAAGTAGCCTTATTTCTCATTTTAGGAAAAAATTTATTAAGAAAAGTTGTTTCTATTTGAAAGTTAGTTACGAATATGAAATTTCAGTTCCTTGGGATGAAAAAACTATTTTAACCGTTTTTTCAGGTGCACCCCCCTATGACGAGTTTAGCGAAATTATTAATTGCCCAATGGGCTTCTTTACAAAAAAAATATTTGTATCTTAAATTAAGGTACGTTCGCAACTGATAGAGCCTGCGGCCACTGTTCTTTCTTCGTGGTTACTTGATCTAAACAGATTTTGTATTTTTCTGGGGATTGAATTAGGTACCGATGCTGATAAATTATTGCATGAAATATTGCAGTTTTAAAGGTTTTTGAAAAATTGTCTAGTGTAGAGGATAGATAAAGGTGTTGTGTATACCAACTGTATTCAATTTTTATAATATCACATAAAATAAAAGAATGTTTGCCCCAAAAAAATCTTAGTTTTGATTTCATTTTTGGACAGGCCCTATCATTTGCGTACGTACCCTAATTTAAGATATAAATATGTTTTTTTCTGTGAAGAAGCCCATAAGAAACATGCTTGGGCAATGAATAAATTCGCCAAACTTGACATAGGGGGGGTGCACCTGAAAAAACGGTTAAAATAGTTTTTCATCCCAAGGAACTGAAATTTCATATTCGTAAATAACTTTCAAATAGAAACAACTTTTCTTAATAAATTTTGGTTTTAGGGGGGGAGGGCAGACTTAAACGCTCCGCTCGCCTCGCTCGCTCCGCTTGCCCAAAGACCGGAAATAGTGGGCCGTGGAACCACTTTCTTGGCTGTATTCAGTGACGGGCAAGTATAAAACAAAGCAGTACGTTTTGTATACCTTTATATACGGAATATTCATTATAATAATTGACAGTTTATAATTTTTTATCGAATATTTATTATTATGGGAGGCATTTGAATTTTGTATCAAACTTTCATTACATTTATCGAGCGTCTATCATATTTATCGAGTATTTATTATATTAGCGAGCATGTGAATTATATGCCGAGCATTCGTTATAATAATCGAGTGTCTGTTATTTACATCGAATTTTTATTTCTTAATCATGCATTTGCATAAATTAACGGGAAAGTGTGCTCTGCAGTATGATTATAATATCGAGCACCTAATTCGTTCCCAAGTTAATTCATTAAATTAAAAGATAAAAAAATTTCCCATATGGTGCGGACTTTCTGCCGGTCACTGTATATACACAGACATGGAAAGACTGAAAATTGATCGTACTGCTGACGAGGAAGAAGCATTTCAATGTTTGCGGCGTAAGAGACGTGCAGATAATGAACGAAGAAGACATGATGCTCGGTGTGCCCAAAAGTTTCAGACTCTAAAACAACAAAAAATTAACAATGAAATTGTGAAGCATTATACAGGGTGATTCAGAACGAGCGTGCCAAATTAAAATCGGTGCTAGAGGAACTCCAAATAAGACGAAAAGATTATATGAACATATGTTCTAAAGTGACTACTAACAAAGATACAGGGTGTAAAGGTTTAAATATTTTTTTAATATCGTAATGCAATAATTATTGATGTGTTTTCTCGTTCTTCTTGTTAGTTTTCTTAGTGTTATTCTCAATAAACTATTTTTTTTCGATTTTCGCTTTCCTTTCCTATACCTAATAATGCTTTTTCATTTGCATCGTTCAACGCAAATGTAGTCAAATTCAGATCAAGACTCCTGGTCCATATTGTTAAAAAATTCAATGTCAAATTTACTATCATTTACCCTGATGAGGACGTATCTACAAGTTATGGCCAATTGTTTATTGTTGATCCTAGGGAAGTGACAACAAATCGTTCAAATAACAATAATGAACTAGATGTTGAATTGTTACAAACCCTGGATAAAATTATGCGGGATAGTAACGTATTTGCTCAATCTTATCGGATGATGCACGAAGAGGTGAAAAGACAAGAAGAAATGGCGTAGTACAATAAGGAAGCCTGTCCTGAAATGCTACTGATTTTCACACTAAAACCTGGCATGAATCGTAGAAGATTTAACTTTCAACAGATCAATGAAGTTGCTGTTGTTTTTTCTACTACTGCTGATGGTGAGATTCTAGAATCATACATTACTATATGCAATCGAAATTCAAAAGAACTGCAATGCCTAAGTTCAATGGATCCAAATGTGGAGCCATGGATTTATCTGTTAAATCAGGGTAATTCATCAACATAAAGTTTTCAGCCCGAAGACTGGTTGGACGCGTACCTCCATCTTTTCCTTTGACAGGGTGCGTACATTTGCAGACCTTCTATTTATATTTATAAAAAAAGACATCAATTTCTCGTCCAATCAGATTTACTATAAACGCCAAAATTGGTATTCCACTTTACGGTTCAATTCCGCTTAAAATGTCATAACCAATTACATTCTGAGGTAAAAAAACCTTAGCAACTGTCCGTCAATTAGTTTTGAAGGCGGGATCTAAACGATTTTATTTGAATGACAACAAACGTGTTAGCCTTGCACTAGTAAAAAAAGGGCAGCAAAAAATAGATAAATAATCATGTTCTTTTAACACAGTTGGCGAATTTTTGACTTTTAGGAAGAAGTTCAAATAAATTAGTCAGTTATTATTTGTTATTTTTCTCTGACCGTTAACTTTGCTCAATAATTTTAAATGTTAAGTTTTACAATAATTTTTTATTATTTATATGAAATAATAAATTCTTAATACCTACTCGTACGAAATAAAATTGGTCAAATCGAATATGATTAACCTCATTTCAAAATCTGTATTGATTTAAAGATTAGTTCTCCTTATTATAAATGAAAATTCCCATTTCATTAAAATTCAACTCATTAATTACACACCTCTTCACCGAACCTTTCCATTTTGATATCTTGCGCATCATCCTAATTTCAGACCCCTTATTTCATCGCAGGCATATTTCGTATCCTGGTTAGTGCAGACTTAATTTTATTCCCTGTGATCTAAATTACAAACCTCCATCACACTTCCTTTATCATTGCTAATTTTAAATGCATCACAAATTCAAAGTATCAAGATCGGACAACGAAAAATCACATCGTCTGTGGGGAGGGGGGGTGACGAAAACATAGCAACCTCCGACACAAACGATTCGCGTCGCAAACTGGAACACCACTTTTGGCATTTATAGAACATTCTTATAATACCTACCCGTCAAAATGATCAAATAATACTACCTCACTTTGATTATAATATTAATCGTAAAGGTCCGCTGTACTCAGGAATTAAAATATATCACCATTTACCTTGTAAATTACAATAAATAGGAAACTTAAATACTTTAAAAAGAGAATTAAAAGCCTTATTATAAGATAATTCATTTTATACCCTCAATGAATATTTTGAACTTACGTTTCAAAGAAACCCCCAATAATCAAACAACAATATTATTATTCAGAACTTGTCTCGCACTTCTTCGCCTCGAATCTTATTTTTCCCCTGTAAATAGTTTCGTTTGTTTTGTTGTCTGAGTATTTTTGGAGTTTACTCCTTAAGAATCGATTTTCAGTTATAGCCCGCGGTACGGAAATTTTATGAGGAGTAAAAGAAAAAAGCGTTAACTAAAAAATAGGGGTTTGCTTTACATTATCTTTCGCATTGAAATTATGTATGAATCTATGGATATCTATGGATAATACGCATATTTCTGTAAACAAAATTATCAAGTGATTGAAGTTAAAAAAATGCTGGCAGATATGGAAAAAACGTATTGGTAAGCGTATAATTCATGTTAACAAATGATATAAATTATTGTACATACGAATAGCTATGTCTTATTTTAGTGTATGTATGTTTGATTAATTGTGTGTCCCAGGAATTCTGAAGCATCCTGTTTAACACCGAAAATTTGGAAATTGCGATTTCTATGTTCCCAGAGCGTTTTAAGGATATTCCGAGTATTAGGACACATACAATGTGCACCAGAGAACGTTTTTGTGCAATAATTTTCAAAGTTTAACAAAAAATGTACAAAATATTTTCAAAAATATATCGCGTGGGAATCAACTAACTTTAAATAAAAGTGTAAAAAGCAGGACAGCCATATCCAAATGGATTAGTGAGTGTAGTCGCATGACCGCCGATATTGCATAAAGGCTACGGAAGATCAAATACAACGGCGGTCATTTTTCTTTTTACTTGTATTGTTATTTTGAATGAACGAAGATTGGCTTCCATCAGTAAAGATGCAAAATTAAACGTTTTATAATTTTTAGTTAAACTGGAAATCGACTTATTAGAAAATTATTCACATTATTAAAGGCTGTAACATTGGAAGGTACGACGGCGTGGAGCGGCCACGGCATGATTTATTTCAATATTTCCAGTTCGAAAGTGGCAGTTCCAGGTTTAATCTGGAAATTCCAGAATTAAAGTGGAATTTCCAGAATCAAAGTGGAAATTCCAGAAATAAAGTGGAAATTCCAAAATTAAACTGGAAATTCCAGAACTAAAGTGGAAATTCCAGAATTAAAGTGGAAATTCCAGAATTGAAGTGGAAATTCCAGAATTAAAGTGGAAATTCCAGAATAAAAGTGGAAATTCCAGAATTAAAGTGGAAATTCCAGAATTAAAGTGGAAATGTCAAAATTAAAGCGGAAATTCCAGATTCTAATTGAATATTTCAAGTCCGGGAAGTGGAAGTTACCGAACCTATATAAGAGCGCCTGCTTTATATGCATATATTTTATGTTGTAGTTGGTAGTGCTCAAAAATTTCATAACATATATACCTATTATATTTTCAATAAATTTTAGAAGTGTTTAAAAATGGACGTGAATAATTTAGTAAGCTCATATTTTTCTCTGGGGCTACAGCAGAGTGAAATAATAATATGTTTAGGTGTCCTGCATAATATTTATATAAGTGAACGACAGTTACGACGAATATTGAGTAAAATGCACCTGTATCGTAGATCGCATTATAGTAGTGTAGATGATATACTTGAATTCTTGAAAGAACAAATCCAAGGAAGTGGTCAACTTCACGGTTATAAATGGATGCACCTTCGATGTCTACAAAATAAATTAGTAGTGACTCAAGAAACTGTACGATTATTAATGCAGATCGTAGACCCTCAGGGTGTGGAATTTCGACGAAGACGACGTCTAAGTCGTAGAAAGTATACAAATAAGGGGCCAAATTATCTATGGCACATGGATTGCTACGATAAGCTTAAACCATATGGTATTTGCATCAGTGGATGTATCGACGGTTTCTCTAGACCCATTATATTGGCTTGAAGCGGGAAAAAATAGTAACAATCCTAAAATAATTGCTGGGTATTATATGGAGGTAGTAGAAGTGCTCGGTGCTCGGTGGATGTCCTTTAAAATTGCGAGCAGACATGGGTACAGAAAATCGATATGTAGAACAAATGCAATTATTTTTTAGGCAGTTGCCTATGATTCATGACGTACGAACTTCATTTAAACCTTTCTTGTATGGGTCTAGTCCTGCAAACCAACGAATTGAATCATGGTGGGCAATTTTACGACAGCACCAGTCCCAATTTTGGATAAATCTTTTTCAAAAATTGAGAGCTGATGGAGTTTTCAGTGGTTCATTAATAGACAAAGCGCTCGTTCAGTACTACTTCCTACGGATTATTCAGGTACTCGTATATGAAGTTTTATTATCTACAATAGTTAGTGCAATTATATTTTATTAACGCAAAGAAATGAGAAGTATCAATAAAGTAAAATTTATAGTTTAACATACCTACTGGATAGCGCAAACAGAACGGAAAAATTATCATAAAGACGCTTTAGGTAGTACCTCCGAAGGCGTACTGGAGCCACGGTAATTATTTTTTTAATTTATGTCAACGGTAGGGTTCTTAACTCAATGATCGACTTAATATCTCATTGGTATAGACTTATTAATTCAACGATCGAGTTACTATCTCGACCGTCGTCCTATTAACATGGCCGTGGGCTTGTTAACGGAACGGTAGAGTTTAGGTACCGTTCAGATATGAAGTCCACCGTTCAGATATTAAGTCGATCGTTGAGTTAAGAACCCTACGGTTGATATAAATGAAAGAAAGAATTACCGTGGCCCCAGTACACATTCGTAAGTACTACCTGTTTCGCAGATGAATTGCGAAATTCTGTGCCCGTTGTGTTCTGATGTTGGAACCATGGAAATACGTAGTGTGATAGCAAAAACTATTTATTAATTGGTCGGAAAGCAGAAACGTAGCATAAAAAATAAAAGCCAATCAGCTTATGTTCGTTCCGTTCCATTTTGAGTTTCGCTACATTTCATATGCGTACCCAAGTTTATAAATGAACAATATTAGCAACATTTTTCAGTTTCTATGGTATACGTTTACGCTTGCAGTACGTTGTTATAAATCCAGCTGTCAAATAGTTAGTAGTAACTAGTAAGTTAGTACAACGGTATTTATCACCTCTTCATCATGAAGTTTTCAGTCCGAAGATTGGTTGGATGCGTACCTCCATCCTTTCCTATCCTGAGCTAACCTACGCATTTCCCTGAAAGTGGAACATCCTATGTCCCCAAATATTTGAGAGCAGTAGTTTAATCTGGGCTGTCCTACCATCCTATTCCTCCTATTCTTTATTGTGTATCATACCTTACGCTTTTCCCAACTCTTTCTAATACCTACTCCCTATTGCTAACCTTATATATCCACGGTATCTTCATCATGCGTCCGTAGCACCACATTTCAAACGCTTCTATTCTTTTTCGATCCGCTTGTCCTATTATCCAAGTTTCGTACAATGCCTTACTCCATTTTACGTCTTTAAGGCCCGATTTTTCAAAGAAACCAACACCGCCTTAGTTGGTATGATATCTGCTTTCTGATTGGTTGTATCATAGCAACGAAGCAGGTGTTAATCCGGTGCTGGTTTCTTTGAAAAACCGGGCCTAAGAGTCTCTTCCGAGTTTCTACAGTTCCCGAGCACAACAGTTGTTTCTCTTTGTTAAACGCAACTCGGCTCTGCGGTATTCTTTGTAGTATATCTCTAGTGCTCCTACCATCGCGAGTTATTTGACTTCCTCTATATCAGAAATCCGCGATTTCCTTTGTCTTCTCATTTCCTATTTGCATTTTAGTTTTAGTTCTATTTTCACGCGCTCTACATACCAAAATTTTGATTTTCTTTTTATTGATCTTCATCCCGCATCCCTCTATCAAAATTGCTTCCATTTCGTTCAAATTTATTTCTAAAGGTGAATCTGAGTTGTTGCGTATGCGTATCTTCGTATCACATCCATTTATCATTGCAACAAATCTGGTTCAAATTGCAGCAGGATTCGAAAATACGCAACAAGTCTGGACTCGCCGTTAGAGATGTTGTGTCTGTCGTAAATATCGTGTAATTTCTTCCAGAAGGAACTTGATATTGTTGTAAAAGAATGTAATACGCATAGAATTTCTACTTCAAGAAACAGAACGTCTTACAGGGGTCGGCCATTTTTTATTTATCAGGTGCCCGAACTTTACAATACTCGTGATTATTTGTACAGTGTTAGAAGATGTGATATTGAAGCGTGTAAAGAGGAATGCATATTTGTCAATAAAGAAGCACCATGTGATGAAGACGTGTATAACTTATCCGCTATGATAATACAAAAAAATAATCTAGAGTATCCGCAAGATTCTAGTAGTGCCGTAGACTTATATATTTTTTTGCGTACCAAAATTTTAAATTTACTTTGAGTAATAAGTATTTTTTTGAAAATAATATTGTTATTTCTTATAATTTATTAATACTTATGCAGGGTAGATACTATTACTTTTGCGCCTTAAATTGTTTAAGTCTTCATTTTTGTAAGGACAAATTAATATGTTTATAAGTAATTTTAAACTGTGGTTAAGGTTATAAAAATAAAATGCAGAGATAATAATATACTCGTATATACTGCACTTTCATTTTACACCACCTCATAAAGTGTTACATAATATTAAACGGAACAATACAAAATATTAACTCAAATATTATCATACATCGTAGCCCAGAAAAAACCTCTGTCTGAAATATTTCAGAAAACGTCTATTTACTTGATCCTTCACACTCTACCACAGGCAAATGACTTGAACTACTATTATTAGTTGCATATTCCAAAAACATATTCTTGGCCTTACAAGACATCGAATAATTTCTGAAATATTTCATTTTGAAGTGTTTACTGTGCCCCATATGTATTATTATGAAAGAAGGTGAATGTGAGCTATAGCAAAGCATTTTATTAAGGTAAGTCCATTATCCAAATGTTTGATTCTAAGATAGCGTTCATTTCCATTCTAAACTCTGGAAAAGTTTGGTATGTATTTGAAAGTTCTAAAATGCATCCACATGTGCGGGCTACAGGACTGCGCTGAAATCCATCCGAATTGTTAAAATTTACGATAACTGGATTTCCTGTCACAACATCAGCTCCTGTACAAAATCTAATGAAAATTTGCAGACGTTCATCAGTGCTTTCTCGAATAAATTTTTTTAGGAATCGAAACACCCGATCTGAGTCGGTTTGTTGGTCATCACACATTGTTAAACATGGAAGTATATTTTTTGCATTCGGTTTGTAGCTTGCATAAATAATTTATAATTCTTCATAGGTTACAAGTCCGCTCAATATAGCATTCCAACAGTCAATTACATACATCGGTTTTTGTATTATTTCTTTGTGAGCAATGTCGGCAATAATTTTTTTAATGTTCGACGCATTAACAACTGTTTTGCATTCGAAATTATCCAAAACTTCCAAAAGTTCTTCTTGATTTCTATCAAAATCGAAAATGGCATTCGTCACTGTTTGTTTTTCAGTCTTACTAATAAACGAAAAAAAGCTCTCTTGTAAATCGGAATATATTTTTCCAAATATGCAATACTCTATAAATGGTTGTCCTATGTGTATTGGAAAGTATTTTTCTTCTTTCCAGCCTTTGTATAAAATTTTGGCTGCAGATTCCCATTTCTTGGCATCAAAATCATGCCTTACATATGGTACTTTAAATTCAGTGCCTATAGTACAGCGTTCATAAAATGAAGCCCAGAATTCGCTTACACAATCTCTATATACACCTCCAGCATCAACCGCAGTTTCAACGTCACCATTAGGTAAAATCATTGTGATGTGAAGTGGACCGCAATCCTTGTTCAAAGTACTAAAAGCTTGTAACATCTCATCCATTGCTAGAAGCCTGCATGGTGTGAATGTGCACAGCAATCCGCAGACCGGTTTCGTCCTATTGGGACTCTTCAGTACGGCGCCGCTATGCACAAACACACCCTGCCCAACGATCTCCCTATGAATAACTGCGATAGTTATCCATAAGGGAGAGCCAAAATCACGCCATCTAGAACGTAAATTGTTGAACAGCTGCCGACTAATACACCCGCTCAAAGGCTTCTAGCTTGAATAGTGAACCTGGTTCACTGTGGTACGATGGGGCACGTATGGAGGCTTTCAAGGCCAGCTTTGCTGGGGTAGGCCTCTTGTGTGCATCCTAATGTACGTTCTGCCGACGTAGGCCCGTTCTGTAATTCAATGCCTGGCGGAGTATTTGCTCGAGGTGTAGTTGTTTGAGCGGGTGTATTAGTCGGCAGCTGTTCATCTCATCCATTATTTGTCCGCTGTGTAAACTTATGCAAACCGGTACTGGTGATGTACCTTTCAGCTGCAGTGCTTCATTATCGATATTTTGGACTGGAACTGGTTCATGAATATATTCAAAAGTCCAGTCACTTTCGTCGCAGAATCCTGAATTTATCGGAGATGTGGCAGACTCGTTGGATCTTTCTAAGTTCAAGAGGTCACAATTCTCAGTAAGTGTCAAACTACAGTCAATTTGGCATTGATCTTCCATATTTGCCACAAATGTAGATGTTTTTCCAGTACTTGCTAAGTAAAACCTTAATCGACATAGACCAGTTGATTCAAACATATTTTCTACTGTTAATAAATCATCAGCTAAGGAATTTTTTTGAAAATCCCATATATCAAAATTAAACTTTTCTATGGGTCCCTTTGAAGACTTCCCATTCACAAAAAATAGGGATTTGCCGATTTCTAGGAGATCATGCTTTTTGGCAGATTTTGCCACAGAAACCTTTCTTGTTCCTCCACCTTGTTTAGCTCTAACTTGTAAATGTCTATTGCCATTTACGCCACAGTACCATCCTAGTTCTACTTGGCGTGTCGCTTTTAAGCCCTTCAAAATTTTTGGCGATTTAGCTTCATCATCAGTACTTGATTGCGAAAGGTCTCGTTTTTTCCTGTTGCTTCTTTTTATTTTCTTTCGTAATCTGTCCAGTAAACTCTGCTTTTTATGTTGATTTCCTGTTGTATTTCTTCTATTGCAGTAATTGATCACTGCTACCCTATCGCCGAATTTTGCAAAATAAGGCATAAGTTGGTCGTTTTCCATATGGCAAATGACGCTTGGATCAATCTGAAAAATCATAATACAATAAATATTAAACTATCTCATTCTTCAAATATTGCATGTTTTGAATGTGTATGGAAAACCGCAGACCAACTGGTTTCGTCCTTCTGGGACTCATCAGTACGGTGCTTTCCCCTACACACTCAAACCATGCAATTTAATCTTGCTATATATACTGCCGTGCTCTGGACAGATATCAGCAAGTGACAACTACTTTGAGTAATTATCTGTTATTAATTAGTGGTACTGGACCGTTCGAACAACTACTTCTCGGGCAAATACCCCGCCAGGCATTGAATTATAGAACTAAATCCAGATTTTTTGTACTACGAGACGTTTCAGACTGCTACCCCATCTAAGATGGCTTTGAAACAATCCTAATTTGTCTCCATGTACGTACGTGCTTTTAAGCAGGTCTTTGTTCAAATATTGCATGTCTTGAATGTGTATGGAAAACCGCGGTACATGGAGACAAATTAGGATTGTTTCAAAGCCATCTTAGATGGGGTAGCAGTCTGAAACGTCTCGTAGTACAAAAAATCTGGATTTAGTTCTATAATTCAATGCCTGGCGGGGTATTTGCCCGAGGAGTAGTTGTTCGAACGGTCCAGTACCACTAATTAATAACAGATAATTACTCAAAGTAGTTGTCACTTGCTGATATCTGTCCAGAGCGCGGCAGCATATATAGCAAGATTAAATTGCATGGTTTGAGTGTGTAGGGGAAAGCACCGTACTGATGAGTCCCAGAAGGACGAAACCAGTTGGTCTGCGGTTTTCCATACACATTCAAAACATGCAATATTTGAACAAAGACCTGCTTAAAAGCACGTACGTACATGGAGACAAATTAGGATTGTTTCAAAGCCATCTTAGATGGGGTAGCAGTCTGAAACGTCTCGTAGTACAAAAAATCTGGATTTAGTTCTATAATTCAATGCCTGGCGGGGTATTTGCCCGAGGAGTAGTTGTTCGAACGGTCCAGTACCACTAATTATCTCATTCTGTACATATTTGTTCCTGATAAAATATATTTTTCGTTAAAAGTCAACAACAGAAAATAAAGAATAGCTACAGCAAATTGACAGTTAGCTTATTACTAGGCAATTAGACGAACCTAAAAGTGTAAAAAAATGTGTAGTTAAATTTGTGATATTTTAAATTTGGTGAAATTCTGGTAATTTATAATAACAGTTTTTATAAAACAATCGACGTTCCGGCCCTGGATAGGGTATTTGTCAAGATTTGTTATTTAAAATATATACAGCATTTCGGCGAAAACCTTTTGGGTCGGAAAAAGCGAACCAATTGAAACTGAGAATCGTAAGACCAAGGAAGCTTCTGGACTTGATTAGATAAACAGGCCTTCTTGAGTAGCCGAGATGAACAATTAATGGCACAATAAATCACAGATTGCAGTGCAGGGGGGTGGGGGGGGCAACTGCGAAATACCCTCAACAATGATAATTACAGTTACGCAAGTTTCAGTGCATATTATAGGATTTCAAAAACAAATTGCCACGTCCTGCCTTAACGGGACTGTAAAGTATAGAAAACATCCAGTTGCCTGACTGAAGGCCGGTTGTTGGAACGCGGATCAAAATGTAACGCGATGCTACATTTAATTCGACTTTCGTTGCTATGATACAACCAATCGCGAAGACAGTATACCTTAGCAACGAAAGGCGAATTAAATTAATGTAGCCTCGCATTACATTTCGATCCACGTTCTAACAACCGGCCCTTAGACAACATTACGCTACTGCGATACAAGTTGGCAGATACCAGTGTGCGAGTGCAGGATGCCTAAAATATAATTATGAGGCATTTTATTTTATCTTTTCATCCAACAAAGTTCCGATCACCTCCTCGCTAATATCCCGCCCACGAAGAAATTCAACAAACTGCTCCATCTGCAAAGAAAATTTGTTACCTCGCATGTTTAAAAGTTTGATTTTTAAATATCAACAACAAATTCTTATCTATTATAAACTACACCCAAAATACGAATGTCTACTTGATGATGCAGATAGCACACTATAAGAATACAAAAAACAATAAATAGTATCTGCCTATTAAATAACTAATTAGGTAGATTATTGGTGTTTGTTATACAGGTCTCCCGATATTGTCGAAAATTGTTTATGCTTCTGGGATAACCACGTCCCATGCCCATATCTTGCGAAGGTATTGCACTTTGCACATATCTCGACACACACAATAGTTTTGAACGAGGGGCGAACCGCGTTCAAATTTCGTGTATACCTACTGTCATTTTCCTAGATACTGTCACATACTGTCACCGGACTGTCACGGGACTGTCACCGGACTGTCACTGGACTGTCACGGGACTGTCATCGGACTGTCACGGGACTGTCACCGTACTGTCACGGACTGTCACCGTACTGTCACGGACTGTCACCGTACTGTCACGGACTGTCACCGTACTGTCACCGTACTGCCACGGAACTGTCACGGAACTCTCGCGGGACTGTCACGAAACTCTCGCGGGACTGTCACGGGATTCTCATCGGACTACACGGCACTGTCACGGGACTGTCACAGACTGTCACGATACTGTCATATGTCACAGACTGTCAGGGGTACTGCCACCGTACTTACATGGTGCTGTACACCTAGTTACGACCGCGATTCGCCCCTCGGTTTTGAATGAAGGATGATGTTGGGTGCACGTGGATCAACTTTTTCTCGGGATGAAAATTAGAAAAACCCCTAAATCTTTCCCTGTGTGCGAATGATACAAGATTCTATGCGTAGCCTTATCGAATTATACTCTACAATGGCATTAAATAAAGACAACCCAGACCAGAATACTATCTGTCTGCAGGCAGCTTTGAACATTTAAAGCTAATTTTAATATAGCCCCCATTATCTCGAGCGAAGGCGGCCATACACATACTAAATTTGGAAAATACTGAATGCTTATTGCTTAGCGATTTCGCTAGTTATTCGTTAAGATCACCAACATACATGCACATAGGTACCTACCGCAAGCAAGAAAGAGCACTTAAAATATGTCGAACATTTGGCTCCTTTGACTGTGTTTACTTTCAGCCGGCGGGAAATATTTGATGTTTGACAAATAACGATCATTTGCAGGTGCACCTAATTCCTGAGCTTTGGTCCAAATCAAGGTCACATTTGTTTGGGCGAGTTTCTATTTCCGAACGAAAAAGACTGATCCAACGCATTTTAAACAGACCCCTTAGTTGACGTCCCAGAAGACACAGGCATTTTTTGCAAAAAAAGATTATGCAAAAAAGTGAGACAAAAAACTGACCTCTACGATAGCCGATCCTACCCGGCCCGAGAATACCAAACCACAAACTCTATGCGATACCTACCCCACCACGGTACCACGGACGCTGCTGGTTGTTTTAACTGACAAGATACTTAAACTGCCCTACTAGTAATTCGCCCGTTAATTCGCCATGTAAATAACAAATATGTAACCTTGCTCTAGACCGGAGCTCAGGATTTAGGTGCAATTATATCATTTGCTTTTATTAACAAGTCGGTTAGTAATAAGTAAGTCAATTGCCAACTTTTAAAAAGTTTGTAGTAGATTATTCCAAAATATAAAAAATGCCTCGATAAATTCCTGCAAACCTTTTTGTTAAAAAATACTTGAAAAGGTCCCTCAAGTTTACTTATATGTGCAATAAGTTCTAATTCTAATTCTCTAATTCTCATTTAAGCTTCATTTAAAAAATTATAAAGCAAACGTATATATCAAAAATCCCCTAGGAAGTGGATATTTTATTTGGCTAATTTAGAAAATAACTTGGCTCTAAATCTGATCTTGGAATCTACAGATAAATAATCTATCACAACCTATTCATTAAAGTTTTGGTAGGTACTCTATAAAGTTTACTTTTTCTGCGTTGAAGAGGATTATGCTGTTTATGCGGAATGTATAAAGAGAAAGAGGTTGACTAGTTAATTTTTAGGTTATGAACTAACTAAATATCGAATTCTAACTATTGCTGAAACAATTGTCCTAACAAAAACATATTAAACAAGAAATTTATCATATACATAGGTAGGGTACTTACCGTGTATAAATTCTGGCCAGGAGCCTAAAAGTAATCACGAGAAAACTGTCTTTAATAGTACACAATGACACACTAGACACTACGGACTACGCTCTACCCCAAAAATATTATATAAGCCACGTCGAACGTGTAACTAGCGTAACTAGGCGTAACTAGGCTTAGTTTAGTCACTTAATCAAGGTAACTTTGGTAAATTAATATAGATATTACTTTTTCGATTTAATCCAAATTCAACTTTAATTTTAGCATTTCTACTTTAATTCTGGAATGTCCACTTTATTTCTGGAATTTCCACTTTAATTCTGGAATTTCCACTTTAATTCTGGAATTTCCACTTTAATTCTGGAATTTCCACTTTTATTCTGGAATTTTCACTTTAATTCTGGAATTTCCAGTTTAATTTTGGAATTTCCACTTTATTTGTGGAATTTCCACTTTGATTCTGGAATTTCCACTTTAATTCTGGAATTTCCACTTTAATTTTAGAATTTCCACTTCAATTCTGGAATTTCCACTTTATTTCTGGAATTTCCACTTTAATTCTGGAATTTCCATTTCAATTCTGGAATTTCCACTTTAATTCTGGAATTTCCACTTTAGTTCTGGAATTTCCAGTTTAATTTTGGAATTTCCAGATTAAACCTGGAACTGCCACTTTCGAACTGGAAATATTGAAATAAATCATGCTGTGGCCGCTCCACGCCGTCGTAAGAGCGCCTGCTTTATATGCATATATTTTATGTTGTAGTAAGGATACATAGAAAATATGTTATTTATTTACTTACAGGTTTTAAAACTTTGTTTGTTCATTTTAATTTGCAACGCTAACTGCATTTGGTTGTCGGCAGTGATAACAGCTACTAGGCAATCGTGTCTGAAATCAACCCTCGAATAAATATTTGTGGTGGTCCTGAAAAGGACCGATTGGGATGGTTTGCTACAAGTGCTCAAACAGCTCTCCATTTTGTACCAGACAGTAGCCCAGCCTATTGTAATAAAGTGAATGATTTTCTAATAAATCCATTTCCAGTTTAATTAAAAATTATAAAGTGTTTAATTATTTATATAAAATTATTGACCCATTTTAACTTCTACATTTAAATATGCTGGAATTTGTTTTATTTTTATCGTTATTTTGAATAAACGGCAATTGATTTCTATCAGTAAAGATGCATAATTAAACGTTTTATAATTTTTAATTAAACTGGAAATGGACTTTTAGAAAATTATTTATCAAGTAATTGAAGTTAAAATAATCGTTCGTAAGGAGTAAACTCCAGTCGTGCGTCGGAGCTGACACTCACAAGTTTTTTTCGTATTACCTTTGGGAAATATTCTGTTCTGTTCTGTTCTGTTCTGTTCTGTTCTGTTCTGTTCTGTTCTGTTCTGTTCTGTTCTGTTCTGTTCTGTTCTGTTCTGTTCTGTTCTGTTCTGTTCTTTTCTGTTCTGTTCTGTTCTGTTCTGGTCTGTTCTGTTCTGTTCTATTCCATTCTGTTCTATTCTATTCTATTCTATTCTATACAGGGTGTCCCAGATAAATCTCGGCAACATTGCTACCTCACTTATCTTTAAAGATAGAAACATTTTTTTTTAGTTTTAAATATGTTTTCTTCCCAATACATACTTTCTTTATTTACAAAACAGTCTGTCTACTTGTAAAATTTTGAATTAAGGTACAGTAACTTGCACGATTTACGCGCTTTTTTCATTTTCTATTGTTTTTTCAATGATTACTCGTAAATCTGGAATAGCCTCGTGCGTTCTTCTATTTCGTCTAAGTCCGAACTGATCTTCTCCTAATATTTCTCCTACTCTTTTCTCCATCCTTCTTTGCACAATTCTAGTCAGGATTTTTGACGCGTGAGAAGTTAAACTGATCGTTCTAAAATTTTTACACTTATCCGCAGTTTTCCTTTTTGGCAAAGCTACTATGGTGTTCCTTTTGTAATCTTTTGGAATCTCACCTGTCTCGTATATGCGGCTAACTAGTTTAAATAGACGCTCTCTTACATCTGGACCTGCACACTTTAAAATTTCTACCTGCAATCCGTCTACTCCTGGTGTTTTATAGTTTTTAAACTTCCTAATGCTAACTCAAACTCCTCCCTCATTATGGGACAGCCTAGGTTATCCCCCTCTACACTGATTTCCTTTTTTTAATATATCTCCTTGTTCTTGTCCCGCATATAAGCTTCCCAAATATTCCTCCCACCAATCTGCCTTTCCCTCTCTTCCGATTAGGACGTCACCTGCCTCGTTTCTAATGTTCTTGCTGCTAGATCCAATTTTTCTGAAATTTCTCTTAATTATTTTATACGCTTCATCAGTTTTTCCTGCTTCGAACTTATCTTCCACTTCTTTGCATTTATTATCAATCCACTGTTGTTTCGCTTTCCTACATTTCTGAATAATTTCCCACTTGACCGCCTTATACCTTTGTTTTCCTCTTTCATCTAACCTGTTTTTATATTTTTGCTTCTCGCCTATTAGAGTCACAAAATCCCTTGTTATCCAGAGTTTTCTACTTTCATTCTGTTCGTGACCCAAAATATCTCTAGCTACAGAATATATACTATTTTTAATGCGATTCCATTTTGCTTCTACGTCCCTAACATTATTTTCATCGGCACCCTTTAGTACTTCGTTTGCCTTTTTCTCGAACTTATCGCGCGAATCACAATCTTTTAGTTTCTCGAGGTCAAGGTGTCTTCTACCGTTTTGTTTTTCAAAATCCTAAATTTGAGATTATTTTTCATAACTACTATGCTGTGATCCTGGATAGTTTCTGCAGTACGTAACTTGATTTCTGAATCTTTGCCTAACACTAATGTAATCTATTTGATATCTCCCTAGGTCCCCTGGCATCTTCCATGTATATCGTCTGCTAACGTGATGTTGAAATATAGTGTTAATATGTTTATCACAAAAATCCACCAGTCTAACTCCCCTGTTCCTATTACCTAATCAAGTGACCGATTCTTCTCTCCCTGTACTTACAACTGCATTAAAATTTCCTGCGATTATTAAATTTTCACAAGATCCAGCACATATTCGATATCGCTATTAACTGCCTCTTCAGCCTCATAGCTATAATTAGATGTGGGCATATATATGTATGTACCTGTATTATTACAGTCTTCACAGGTTTCGAATTTAACCTAGCCATAACTACTGTGTCACCTAGGGCGCCCATAGGCATGGGCAAGGGGGGCGCTTGCCCCCCCCCCTGGATTGCTGGATTCCTTAACCTCCGTGCCTGATACTTTATTTTGTAACTTGCAAATCACATCCTGACCTTAAAAATTCAACATTTTCGCCTGCGGCGCATTGACAATTTTTGCATTCATATGTATAACATATTTTTGCTTTGCCCCTTCCTAGAAAATTCTCTATGGGCGCCCTTGTAGTGTCACTGTTCTGTAATAAATTTTCTACATTCTGCCCTATTTTCTTCTTCATAACAATTATTACTCCCGTATTTCCACCTACAGACCCTGTATGTATTACTCTAAAATTTCCACTCCAAAACTTTCCAGCTTCTGGCCATCGCACCTCACTGATACTTGCTATGTCTAATGCTAGCCTATCCATCTCAATTTTCAAATTCTCTAACTTCCCTACTTGTTTCATGCTCCTAACATTCCACGCTCCGACTCGTGATATATTACACTTCTTGTTATTGCTTATTAATGTTATTATTATTATTATTATTATTATTATTATTATTATTATTATTATTATTATTATTGTTATTATTATTATTATTATTATTATTAATGTTATTAATGTTATTAATGTTATTATTATTATTATTATTGACTCCCCCCGAAGTAGTCCCCGCCCGGAGATCCGAATGTGGGACTATTTTACCTCCGGAATATTTTACTTTAGAAGGTGCCATTTATGAAATTTTAGTACGCTCTGTTCTAGGGAAAAAATAATGTGGTGGTCTACCGTTACCTTCCACATCGCAGTGTGTATCACAGTGCCATACTGACCAGTCTCTGCCAGTCTGTCTTCTCAATAACCACCCCCCCCCCCTCCCAATATGGTGAAACCTATGGTTCGGTTCATCATTGAAGCACACAAGCCAACCCACTCGTTTCAGTATTAGATACTGGAACTACGTCAAGGTACTAGTTCGTTAGGATAGATCATCACATCATCCGACAGATAATGCTATTCTGATTATAGTGATATACCCGGAGCTTCACACTGTCGCTGAGAAGGATGTGAAAAATAGCGTTATGGAATACTCATGAATAAATAAAAGATGTGCCAAGAGAATTGTCAAAAAATTGATTTTATAAGTTCGATATTATAATAAAGTTTTTCCATTTGTATAATAAATTTCCGTGAGCTTTTATTTATGAGGAAAACTGTATAGATCGTGAGCGTGAAGATGACGCTGAGTGAGCTCGGGAACGTGGGAGGCGGGAAGCGGCAGTGGAGGCTACGTCTATCTTCATGGCGGAAATGGTCTTGATAAGTTCCCTTTCCATGTCATAAAGCGTTTCTACTCTATAGGTGGCTGAAGTGCTGCCGGGTACAGGCGTCGCCGTCGGCTAGTTCGACAGCTTCATCGAGTTCGACGTTCTTCTGCGTGGCAATTATGGAGTGCATGTGCGCTGGATGGCGTCCCAACCAGAGCGTGCGGATGATGTTGTCGGGAACAGCGGTGTCAGCTAGAGCATGCAGGTGCCTTAAAAATTGGGATGGCCTGCGGTCACCAATGTCCTCCTGCTCCAAAAGCTGGCGCGTTTTCTGCTTTTGCGACGCGCACACAATCGCAATAAGTTCGCTTTTAAGCTCCAAATATTTATTGTTAGCAGGAGGGTTAATTAAAATGTCACGTAACCCTGCTGCGAATTTGGGTTCCAAGTTGCCGGCTATCATCATCATCATCATCATCATCATCATCATAATATTAAAAGCGAAAAGGCACAACACTTGCAACGGGTGGGGATATCGGTCGCTCGGTCTCTTTTCAACTGGCGGAGATCGTATGGGTGAGGTCGTGCACTCGACCAGGTGTTTCTTTAAGGCAAATAAGAAAATTGCATCGGCATAATTTCGATGGACGCTTGGATCTGCTGAGCGCTGTTATCGCAGTCGGAGTTCAACGTTGATGTTCTCTGCGTTACACGGGTAGGCATAGGTAGAATGGTTTTTTGTCGTATGCATTAAATTAAACGCAATTAATTATGGACAAAATGACATACAGGGCAGCGTACATGCGATATGAAAACCGCAGGAAAAAACCTAGGCAACTATCACCACTACGTAAAAGTCGTGGAGCGTAGCCCACGGGTCATCTAGTATAAGTTTAATTACGCTCGTGATGTCGCGCCCTACTATTCTCTCTTCATAAGGATGTACCACAGCTGTCTTTCTGTGACGCGGCGGAATTAAAAGAAACAAACTTGTCGAGCTTAGTTGCTGTGCCACTTTTTTGCCGTGTGGGGTTATTTTATTAAGAACTCTGGGAATTTACGCCAAAGTTCCCGATCTAACCAGTGTGAGTGCCAAAGATAGAGATTTTTGGTTTTCTCTTGGTTCAATTTTTTTAAGTAGCTACCTAATACAATAAAAAATGCAAAAAGTTTAAAGGTCTTTAAAAGGGGTGCTAGATGTGCAATTAAACAGGCAGCGACGTAAGAAACTGAAGCAATAAGAGATTGAAGCAACCTGATAGGATTAAGTAAAGAAAATTCTAGAATAAGTATTAGATGTAATGTGTCAAAGTTAATATGTGCGGGTATTAAATTTCATTAAATTTCATATGGTAGATTTTTAGGCAAAAGTAGGTTTAGCGTGTAGTCGTTGATTGACTATTGGGAACATGTCTAACCTCCACTGGTTAAAGCGCGCCTTATCCAGCCGTGAAAATATTTTATACCAAAACTCTGTTCATCTCTCTCAAGAGCTCTGTTTAGCCATCATGTGTCTCAGAACGTCCGATTAGCCGATATGCAGCGCTCTCACAAGCAGCGGCATACCGTGGAAACACAATCGCTAGGTCAGTAATGGCAAACAAATATTAATTTTTAGTTTGGGAAATGTTCCCTGGGTTGGTGTCACCAGTGTTGCCAGACCTACTGATTTGCCATTAGAACTACTGATTTTGGTTCTAATATTGATTTGAGTTCCAAGTCTACTGATATTTAAAAAAAACTTGGCAAAGACGCGTTCGCGGTTATGCATAGTCGGTGTTTTTGTAACACCGCCAAACGCGGTAATCCGACAGCTTCAAACATAAATTATTACTTCGGTAGGCGCCGACCGCCTGCATAAATGGCAAAGATCCAGGGCGGGCTGCAGAAATTTTATTCAGACGCATCCGCCCCAGTCCCGACGCCCGACAGAGTCCTTGTATTTTGGAAGTGTAAAAAAAACTAAAGCTGAGAGAACGCTTTTTTAAAACAGACCCTTCACTTGCCCTTTCGCACCAGACACACGCATTTTTTGGCAAAAAGATGATGTAGAAACAAGCAAAAAACGCGAACCGTTGCGGGCGCAGAACTCGTGTAGCCGTAGGAGAACAATATGGCAGCTCTGTACTATACCTGAACACCCACCGAGATTGATGCCTGTGTCTTTCAATAACGAATTACTTAAACGTCATTTTACTGGTATTGTGTAATGCGGGACTCGGGCGGATGCGTCTGAATAAAATTTCTGGGGGCGGGCTCCTGTTTATGAAATCTTAATGGTCAGGGAGGGGCAAGCAACAACTCACTTTATAATTTCAATCAAACAACCAGAAACCGAAAACTCATAATTTGGAAACATTTTTAAAATTTTTTTTCAGAAACACAAATCTTATTCGTATAGGTACATACTTATAAGAAAGTGTAAGTGGGTACGTAACTTTTATGTGTAAATGAAAATTTTATATTAAGCGCAATACATGTGCAGTATGAGAACTTGTATTTTATAACAGCACAAATTTTAATATTAGATTTGATACACAATTCCAAAACTGTGTTGAGTCGAGTTCTGTTAGATATTATTTACTTATTTTACTTTTATTTGTTTTTATTAATAATAATTCATTAATAACAGAATACCTTTAATAGTTGTTTATATTTGTGATGTTTCCAAAGTAAAAATAAAATTTGATTCAATTTTGTGGTGCCCTCAAAATTTTTACATACGATCCTTGCTGATCTGCCCAGCTGCAAACTGGCTTCCATACATCAAAGCAGCCGATCGCAGGTGTCCCGGCATCTTCTTTGGGATATGATTCTAGATAACTACCGTGTTACCGACGCTATTCAATACTATTCATATTATTAAATGCTTTCAACCACCGCTAGGTGGACGACGCGAGAAATCCTAGCGACCGATACGTCTTGCAGGCATCATTTACAGCCGTATACTTGTCCGTCTACCCAATAATCAGTCAACGGTGTAGTCTTGTAGGATATTATTGTTTAATGATTGTTAAGACCTTATGTAATTTTTCCAACTAATAAACCGGTATTATTATATGTAGATGTTCTTCAGATCCGCTCTTGTGCATAGTTCCTCTTTCAACACATTATTCATCACGAGTGGCAGCTAGCGTGGGAAGCAAATCCATCACTTTTAAAAGACATTAAACCGGTAGTGCAAAGCAGACTGACCTACCCAACGACAAGAAAATCAGAAGTGAAAATAACAAGACTCAGAATTGGACACACGAGAGTAACCCATAAACACTTACTGGCTAGAGAAGACCCTCCAATGTGTGATCAGTGCCAGACGCAAACTACAGTGGATCACAAAATAACTGACTGCAAGAAATATGACCAACCAAGAGCGAAATATGGCATACTCAACAGAAGAGAATCCTTAACAAAAAATAAAGACGACATCTCAATTCTTATTAGCTTCCTATGCGAAATTCAGATCTGGAATGAAATATAGACAAATATTTAATAACACTATAACTTCACTAATATGTATAATGTAAATTACAGTTATGATTATCTGATATGTATATACCTATAATACTGTATTATACTGTCTCGTACTGTCTTATACGCCAATGACCCCTGTGGTCGACGCGTTAAATAAACAAAAAAAAAATAAATATGTAGATGTAGGTACGTTCAGGTTAAGCTTGAACTGTTTACGTTGAACATACGTTGAAAACACTCAAGTCAGAAGTAGTTCATCGTACGTATAACCGCATAATGGAACAATTTAAAAATTACTGAGCCAACAGTTCTTATCACAGTTGGAAGTGTAAAATGCTTTTTCTGTTTGGTGCCAGAAACAAATATAGCGTGTGATGCTTTACTGTATAAATTAATATTTCATTTATTTCAGGAAACATGTTCAACCCAGTAGCACTGTTTTCTATTATGATGACCATTTCTACTTTGCTTCTGTTGCATTCACATTCACTAAACGTAAGGAAAGAGGTAAGTAAACATTAACTCGCGTTCTTGCTATAGACAGAACTTGAAACTGGTATTGGTTTTGTATCCCAGTAAATTGCTTAAGTGTTAGTTTATTTACTTGAAGCTTATTTTTTTCTAAATATAGAATGTAGTGAGTGGTACTGCACTCTTCGAACAACTATTCCCCGCCAGTCCTTGAATTGTAGAACTAAATCCAGAACTACGAACTACGAGATCTCTTACGGGATGCTACCCCATACTTATTGTTAGGCTTGGAGCATCCTTGTATCTCTACGTACTTTCATGCGCATACTAGCATTAAGCATTCATCTTAAAAGTAAGGTCTTTCCATGCAGATTCGAAACATGCAATATTGAAAAACTTTTAACATGAACACGTCCATGCTAGTATGAGCATGAAAGTACGTAAAGATACAAAAGGGTGCCCCAAGCCCATCGAAATGTTTGGGTTAGCATCCCGTAAGAGATCTCCTAGTACACAAAATCTTGATTTACTTCTATAATTCAATGCCTGGCGGGGTACTTGCCCAAGAAGTAGTTGTCCGAACTTCTAGTACCACTCAGCTCTTGCTAATACCTGAACCAAGGGTGTAGGTACATATAAAGCAAATAGTATTGCATGATTCCAGTGTGTAGGGCAAAGCGCCGTACTAATGAGTCCCACCAGTGCGAAACCAGTGGTCTACGGTTCTTACATGCACTTTCGAAACATATAGTATTGAAAAACTTTCAACACAGAATGTAGTGATTTTATAAAAGAGGTTAAGAAATATGTAATTTGTATTCTAAAACACACTTACGAAATTCTATTGGGGGTTTTAAAGCCACTATTACAACATTTTTAGAGCATATGGAGAGGGGCCATATTTTATGTGTACTTCTTGCCAATAAGAATCGGCGTCAAAGGTCAAGTAAACTTAAATGACCAAACGGTCACATTTTGCGTCATATATTTTTGAGATGCGTGCTGGTACATTTGTTAGAAGAAGTGTTGGGTAATCTATGTGGCTACATAACGATTGGGCACCACTCCATTTCTCACTCGTTGCGACAATGTACTTAAATCACAGTATAATACAGCAGAACAGCTCTCCCTAAATTTTCTAGCTCGCGTTGCGTAGCCCGCGCAGCTTCTCAGGCTACGCCACGCCGCCACGCGTTCTTTTTCGTCCGTCGCCGAGTTAATAATACCAATTGAAGGTCACCAAACGCTACTAAAATACTTCAAACGCACCGCACACAACTTTAACTGCTGGATTATGCTGTCCTTAAATACTGCCTGTGAAGGATGCTCGATTGGCATTTGTGCGGATCCTAAGCGATCCAGCAACTATTACGTTCACAAGCATCTCAGTTGCTAGGATCCCCTTCTACACCATAATCTCACAAACTCAAGCAGTGCCGTCCCAGTCGACCACGTGGTGCATTGTATTTTTGTGACCAGGAAAGTGGTGGTTCGATTCCCGCTAGTTCTTTTGTTGCGATTACCTGTAATAAATATATTTTTAACAAATAATCTGCCAAAAGAGAGATACCATGGCCAGTAATATGTCCGATGGAAGGTCATTTAAAACAGTTTTAATCCCTTGAAAAACGCCTGTGAATGTCCAACAGCTTGGGATCCGCACAATTGCGTTCGATTTGACGTGGATTCCTCTATCGTATGACGCTTCGTGCTGCATAGTCACCAGATTTGACTTCAATAGATCTTGTTTTGTGGTGACACAAGAAAAGCCTTATCTATGAAACTTCAACAAAATCCAAGCCAAAACTGTTAGGGTTTGCGTTTCTTTCTACACATTCTTTATAGGCGTTTTAAATGATTTTACAAAAAACTCCCGGGAACGCTGGTGGGGCTGACAGGTGGCCTACGAGAGAATCAGGCCGTACTGCTCACGAAGCGGTTCACACAGGAAGGCCGCGACGAGAGCGCCACCTACAGTGATTTATTACTAGGGTTAATTAATTGTTTTCTTATAACGTTATTTCTTTTTAAACAGACCCCTTAGTTGTCCTCGCACCAGACACATGCATTTTTGATAAAAAAGATAGTGTAGGAACATAAGAAAAACAAACCAAGCCTTACGGAAATCGACCACACCCAGCCTGAGAGTATCAAACCACAAACTATGCGATATCTACCGACCACGGAAGCTGCTGGTTCGGTTTGCAGCTAACAAGGTACTTATTAAGCCGCTAGCGGTCGGCTATTAAATGACAAATGTAGGTAGCGCTCTTGTAGCGGACTTCCTGTGCGGACCGCTTCCTGTATTGCTCGGTCGTAGAGCGTCATTTTGTTTAAAACTAAAATTCAACAAACTACTGCAATTTACGGCTTGAGCGTATCGGCGCCGGCGCTAGAACCGGCAGACAGTAGATGGTTTAAATCGTCCATAAAGAAGTCGTTCATCATCATAAGGTTCTCAGTCCGAAGACTGGTTGAACGCGTACTTCCATCCTTTTCTATCCTGAGCCAACCTACGCATTTCCCCAAAAGTAGAATATCCTACATCCCTAACTGTTTGAGAGCAGTAGTCTAATATATGTAGGTCTACCCGCGGCCTCCGATAGATACAGGCCAACATGCTCCTCCCCGCCACACCAGTTATTCATATTTACTAGTCCGACTAAACGCGCGCGAATTTACATATCCATGCTGCTGTAGGGGTACGTGCGCCCCGATTGTTTTCAATTTGATGTAACATGTAACATGATCATCATTGTTATTTCTATAAATTTTGAGACAATTCTAAATAATCGTATATTTAGATGCCACGTCACTGTTGTGTGCCTGGGTGCACCAGTAATATAAAAGAAAAAATCAAGAAGAATCCGACAAAAGTACATTCTCGTTCCCTCATAAGGAACTGGGAAGATTGCAGAAGCGACTTCGTGCTATACATCGCGATAATTTTGTACTCTCCATAAATCTTTCGCACAAAAGTTAGAACATTACAAGTATTTTAAAATAATTGCTTCGGAAAAAGTATGTATTTGTGAAACGGCAGTAGAAAATGCACTTGCAATAAATTGTATTATCTTTAATAAATAGACGTAAATTTAAAAACCCAAATGTTTTCCAAAGACTATAATATTACGAACTGAGCTAAAGGAATTGCACAAATTTTTGGAAAATATCTGCTGGTTAACAAGTGAAGTTACGAAGTATTTTGAAACTTTTAATACAAATACTAGTGAATCAATTGTACCAACATTTTTTAGAAACGGTGAATACAAACTTGCAAAGTGCCCTTTCATGTAATAACTTTAAGGAATTGAGTTCGTCTGTTCAAACTAAATCAAAATTTTTAAGTGAGCAATTGAAACTCGTTTCTAAAAGTCCAAGAACCTCTAACAATTTATTTCTTTGGGCAGCTTCGTTTTATTTCAGCATTCAGCCATCCAGGTGCCTAAAGGCAGATTCACAATTTAGGAGTTTTAACTATACCACATGCTACGTATTTAAAAAACGTTTCTTTTAAAATGGGGACAGAAAACTCAGGATATCTTCTTACGTTTACTTGTTTTTGTTTTCAATATAAGGTCTTGTAAATGTTTCTTTCCGTTTTTCATTGTTTAATTTTCTATTTAATAGCGCCAAATATACCCAATTTGTAAGATAAAATATATTAAAGTAAATTACATAAAGACATATCAATCGCAACCCCTTTTTAAACAGCTAAAACATCCGTATTTTAGTAATATTCACCGCATTTACGCTGAATCCCCGTAAGGCGCCACAGTAACGCAGCAGAATTCAGACTACTAGCGCATCCATTCAGAATCAGTAGGTAGGCCTGTATCTATCGGAGGCCGCGGTCTACCCCTACCTCTTTTTATTCCTATGTCGCGAACTATTCCTTCGTGTCTTAGAAGGTGTCCTACCATCCTATCTCCCCATTCTTTATTGTCTTCCATACCTTTCGCTTTTCCTCAACTCTTTCTAATACTTCCGTATAATTGCTAATATTAGTGGGAAGAGAAATATAGTTACACTGAAAGATGCTTTTATGATCGATTTTCTTCAATCGTGATATGAAGGCACTTGCGTAGTGTGCGAGTTCGCGGTGTTGTCCTATCGGAGCCAGGGACATTTTTTCAATACGTTCCTGGAATACTGCAAGTGCATACAAGGATGCCCCCCCAATAATGACGATGGCATGTGTGTATGCGGCATTCAACATCCAACTGCGCCTTAATAAAGTTGTATAAATATCTAGTGAAGATGATGTGTTCATATACATCATCTGTAAGTTCCTAATTTCTCGAGAATTTAGTACATATTTAGATTTTAACCGAGAATAGAGAAATATAATATCTAACTTATTCCTTTTTATTCAGTTTCCAGCAAAATAGGTGCCAGATTGGGTGTTCCTCCGGCCTACAGGCAGTAGTTTGACGACGACGGAGAAATACCTCTGTGAAAACCCTCTCGACTTCACAGATGTTTAACCATCTATACTTAATTACATCATATAAATCGTTTAAACGCATTTTTTATTCATTAAACCCCTGTTTTCTCGTCAACAAATCCTTCTTTCTTCTTCCCTCTTCTTCTGACAGCATAGTACTCGTCACATATTATTTCTCTATTATCACAGGAAACACAGATATTTTGTTAGTCCTACTGGTTCAGCTGCTTAATTCCAAAATTAACAACGAATACCTACCTAAATGATAATAACAGTGTATAAATCTATGATGGAGTCCATGTGCTAACGTGAGGTAATGGAGAAAATGCCTAAATAATAGCTAAACGCACACACTAGACCAAACTGTACCTGCGTGACCAACCCCGGATGGGAGGCGGGTATAAAATCAATTCGACTCACTCCAGTTCGTTTAGTATGGAGTGGCGTATTTTCATACCATTATATCATATTCACATAAACTGCTTATTATTAATAACAATTACCAACAATCTGGTAAATAGATGTACGAATCACGTCTCCGCAAGCCCATAATAACGCCCGCAAATAAAACAACGCACAAAATCGCGAGCCGCTAATTAAGAATGCCAATTAAGCCGCTAATAAAACCACTGGGCCCTGCTCACGGAGCTTATTGTTGTTTAATCCCTAGTAATGAACTACTCCGGTCCCTATATCATATACAGGGTGTCCCAGAACAACGAGGCAATATTTCTGGAGCATATAGTTTGGGTCAAAATAATACTTAAAGTATCTACTTTTTTTTTTCTAGGACGCCTTCCTTCGAAGCTATTCGCCCTTAAAGTTCAAGTCCTGAAGAAGGTTTTTTGCTGGTCACTACTGAATCGAATGTTATAAAATTTGGACTGTAGACATAGCAAGCAAGTATCTGTGATCGAGTGCCATGACATCTTCCGTATCTTGTCTAGGAAGCCGGGGGTGGAACACCCCTATTGCTTTTCACCACTTAACTTTTACGTTGATGCTTTTAGCGAATTTGCAATGACATTTTTAAATTCCTTAAACAATTGTCTCTAAAAAAGGTACTCTTTTTTTAACCGTTAAAATGGCCGGTTTCCGAGAAAAAAAATATACAAAGATATGGTTCATCATTTTTACTACACAAGCCAGGCTATGAAACATGAACTGCTACATGAAACATGTGGGAAAATGAAAATGAAATGAAAATGTATGAACAATCGGTTATGAAAACATAATAGCCGAGATAATAGCGGCTACAATAAATTTTCGAAGTGACACATACATTTTTGTTTGGCAAAAATGATAAACCGTGTCTTTGTATAATTTTTTTTCTCGGAAACGGGCCGTTTTAACGGTTTCAAAAAAGAGTACCTTTTTTAGAGACAATTGTTTAAGGAATTTAAAAATGTCATTGCAAATTCGCTAAAAGCGCCAACGTAAAAGTCAAGGGGTGAAAAGCATTAGGGGTGTTCCACCCTCGGCTTCCTAGACAAGATACGGAATATGTCATGTCACTCGATCACAGATACTTTCTTACTATGTCTACAGTCCAAATTTTATAACATTCGATACAGTAGTTTGAAAGTTACGAGCAAGAAACCTTCTTCAGGACTTGACCTTTAAGGGCGAATAGCTTCGATGAGAGGAGTCCTAGAAAAAATTTTTTTAGATACTTTAAGTATTATTTTGACCCAAACTATATGCTCCAGAAATATTGCCCCGTTGTTCTGGGACACCCTGTATATATCAAACACGCATTATTTTGATGTGTTGCATATATCCTTGAAGTATTTTACATTCAAACTGGCTCACCCTGTATACACATAATTCGAGTAGGAGGGAGGGAGGGTATTTAAGAAACGTAGTGTGAGTTTCTGCTTTAGCTAATTTTCATTCTTCCGAAGATGCTGACGTCAGCGAAAAACATGTTGAGTTCAATTATACTATGTGTCACTGTTAAGACATTCTCCATTTCCTATCAAATTTACGAAGTACATAATCGGAATACTAATCATTAATTGATGTTTTTAGGGGTTACCAGCGAACATGGCAGATACTAGAAAGAGGCCATTCTGTAATGCATTCACTGGTAATTATTATCGATTAGATAAAAGTAAAGGTTACTCATTAATAAACTTTAAAGGTTGTGGTCGGAAAAGATCAAATCTACCAGCTTTAACAAATTATCGAAATGAACCTGCAGTAGAAGAATCCATAGACACTCTTTTAGAATTAAGCGCAGAACCAGCTGTTGAAGATATATCTCGCCAAATAATGTCAGAAGCAAAGTTGTGGGAAGCAATTCAGGAAGCAAATATTGAATTATCTCGCGCTAAACAAGAATCAGTGGACAGTTTAGCTAACGATGGCAGAGGAGCAGCTTCTGGTACTTGCACAGTACCTCATTGTTATATATAACTTTAAAATAATAATTACCGATTTACTTTTAATTCACTAATTATAATTGAAATAACTTACCAGTGGTGTTATGAATTTCAAAACAAGAACGATTATTCTGTTACATATTAATACAATATTCATAAGTAAGGAATGCATTTCAGCATCTAGAATGTTAAAGGTAAAGGAGTTTTTCAGAGGAACTAATCATTGTGATCATTTCAAATAAAAAGATTATAAAATTTATTCGCTTTATGTAATTTCGCATATTTAACAGTGCACTTTAGATAATAAAAACATGTCAAGTACCTAACGTATGGAATCCGAAAGTATAGATAATACTATACCTAATATGAAAGAATCAGTCCGACCGAATAAATATTCACCTATATGTTGCAAATAATTTTCTAGTTAAAATACTTCTCCTATTTTTTATTTCTCCTATTTTGAGATACCGGTAACCGCTGTATGAGTAGGGTATACCGTGTATGTCAAAGAATGCCATAGATGACATCTGAATATGGGAAATTGAAAATGGTCAAATATTTTTGCTTTCCAGTAGTAGGAAATTCTTTATAAGCTTTTGGACAATCCTCATACGATTGAATGTTTTAGAACGGAAACCTTTTATGGGAAATTTAGTTTTCCTTTTGAGAAGTTGAGAAGTTGAGCTCAATATTTAAGAGACATATTTAAAAATTAATTTTTAATTAATTCAGTATCGCACTGGTCTTGGATACGGAAATAGTTATTTACGATATAAGTGGGATGTGAGCTTTATTAACGTACGCATTAATCACAAAAGTACGTTAATAAAGCGTTATCACACGTTCGTACAAATTTTTATCTACACCCTTAAAAAGTGAAAATAAACTAATTATAATTTGATATTTGTCATGATTTATAGAGAAAATCAGAACATTGAAACTGGCGACACATCGAGATGGCGGTTGCAAAAATTGACGCATTAATAATTTAATACTACTGTCATTAACTTGTTGAAAAGCAGTGCGATAAGAAAATCGAGTGCGGTAATATAACTCACGCAAAATGAGTGGGTTGAGAAGTTCTTAACTGACGGGCGTAGATATATGGGGCGCCGTTTGTAAAGTTTGCACACATTAAAAAACCCGTGTAAAATACATCATTTAGACTGAAAACTGGGAAGTTTACCTAGGTTTTATTTTACATTTATAAATCGCAAAGTTATTTAATTAAACATTTTGCCATTTATTATATTGCAAGACATTTAATAAATCACAAGACATTTAATAAATGACAAGTTATTTAACAAATCGCACGGTTTTTTATTTAAATGCACTGTGATATATTAAATTACCTGTCATTTAATAAATAGCAAGTTATTTATAAATATCGACTTTTTTGTACAAATAACTGGAGATATATTAAATAAATTGCTATTTATTAAATTTATTAAATGACAGGTAATTTAATATATCACAGTGCATTTAAATAAAAAACCGTGCGATTTATTAAATAACTTGTCATTTATTAAATGTCTTGCGATTTAATTAAATGTCCTGCTATTTATTTTTAACGCTGGTGTCGAGCGACTTGGAATGAAGTACGATAGTAGTTCTAATCGTTCAAGTTCGGTCGTATGTTCTGTTCCGAGCTTCCGACTGAATTAGGCATCTGCACGAAATCCGAAATGTCATTCCTTGTAGGTCATCAGCCTGGTCTGTCACAAAGGCATATATTATATTGCATGGTAGTAAATGTGAATTTAATATTAATAAATTTTGTCTTATTTAAACTTAAAATTAATTAATAAGAAGGTATTTTTGAATTAATGGATGAATACATTTAAGATGGTAAACTAAAGTGAAGTGTTACATTTGTTTAATAAGGACGTATTTGTAAATAACAGATTTGTGTGACTGGTTATAATTTAAGTTTTTACGCGTTCTTTCCCTCATTTATTAACAATTAAGTGATATGCCCGTCTGGTGTTTAGTGGTAGGCTGCAGAAGCCGAAGTTAAAGGGACAAAATGAACTTCATTCGAAAGCATGTGTGAACACTCAGAAGAAATAGGTGGATAGCTGTCCTTAAGAGAAATTATTTATTAAGAATCAAATTGATCACAATCTGAGAATATTATGTAGCAAGTATTTTGTATAATATGTAACAGGTGAACTAGTAAGTTTGGACAAACAAGATTCTTTCACAGTCTATTTCTAAACGACAACCGAATACTGAAGATGTGAATGCCTAAAAGAAGAGTGAAGCTTATCATTTTTGTGTGTTAGTTGTATCTGGTGAAACGTAGCTTTTATCGAATAGATTTGTACAAAATAGCATGAAGCATGTAAGTTTGAACTTTACGTTCATACTGTTAGGTTTTTTCTTTCAAACTAAATTTTTCAACAAAATTACACAGTATTTAACGTTCATTAATAATTCCTAACAGAAAATAATGTTTGTATAAAATACTGTTAAGAGAATATAATAAATGTAGCATTAAGAGCATCGGCTTATGTTTTATTTCAAATGTAATTTAATATTTTGTTTAGCAGTGGTATTCAAAAATTGGCACAAATTAAACAATACTTAATTATTGTTTTAAACATAGTGATCCACGAAAAGAAATTTAACATGCAATTTAACCTCACTGAATCAACAAATCTGACAGGAATATTGTAAAACAGTGTAGCCACATCGGAAAAAGCTTTGTCATGTCTAGCAACGCAGTCACAGTGACAAGAAAGGGTTTCTCCAGTTTCCTGTGCAACCAGACAAGGGCCTAACTTTTTGGAACGAAGTTCCTTACGGCAGGCTTGGAGGAGATAGGGATTTTGCTGCGCGACCGAACTGAAATAAATGTGATAGTAAAACCGTAAGAAAAAGTCCGTGGAATAAACCCGTTAAATGAGACGTGCGCGGGCGCGACAGTCGTAGACACAAGCGAGTAGTGTATAATACCTTTCTCTTTCTCCCTCTTTCTTTTCGTTCTCTCATCCCTTCTCTCTCTATTACCACTACACCCCGCCAATGCATAGTATATACTCATGCATTCATGGACAAGCACGTGGCGAATACTCACATTATAGATACGTGGGGGTGGGGCATACGTTTACAGAAAACTTAATGATGGTAAAAGTTTATGGTTAGTGCCAAAACAAAACCGATGGCAAATCTGTAAACTGTGCCATGATGATATAGGACATTCTTATGTGAGACGGCATCCTGTGTACATCATCATAAGGTTCTCAGTCCGAAGACTGGTTGGACGCGTACCTCCATTCTTTTCTATCCTGAGCTAACCTACGCATTTCCCTAAAAGTAGAACATCCTACATCCCTAACTATTTGAGAGCAGTAGTCTAATCTAGGCCTACCCCTACCTCTTTTTATTCCTATCTCTGACTCTAGTATGTCACGAACTATTCCTTCGTGTCTTAGAAGGTGTCCTACCATCCTATCTCTCCTACTCTTTATTGTTTTCCATACCTTTCGCTTTTCCCCAACTCTTTCTAATACTTCCCTATTGCTAACCTTATCTATCCACGGTATCTTCATCATGCGTCTGTAGCACCACATTTCAAACGCTTCTACTCTTTTTCTATCCGCTTCTCCTATTGTCCAAGTTTCGCACCCGTATAATGCCGTACTCCATACATACGACGTTAAGAGTCTCTTCCTAGTCTCTATATTAACCGTTCTCGAGCATAACAGTTGTTTCTTTTTGTTAAACGCAACTCGGCCCTGCGCCATTCTTTGTTTTATATCTTTAGTGCTCCTACCGTCTTGAGTTATTTTACTTCCTAAGTAGCAGAAATCCGCGACCTCCTCTATCTTCTCATTTCCAATTTGTATTTCCATTTTAGTTCTATTTTCACATCCCCTACATACCAAAATTTTAGTTTTCTTTTTATTGATTTTCATGCCGAAGCCCTGTGTCAAAACTGCTTCCATTTCATTCAGAGCCGCTCCTAATTCTTCTTTGCTAGATGCTAACACTGCTATATCATCCGCAAATCTGAGCATGTTAATAGTTTGGCCCTGTACATTGATCCCTGAGGCTGTTCTTTCCTTAACAATATTAATCGCATCTTCGATATATAAGTTGAAAACTAGAGGTGACAATGCACATCCCTGTCTCACTCCCTTCCGGATATCTACTTCCCTTTGTTCCTGCTCACATTCTATAACTGCCTTTTGCTCTTATGTATTATTCTTCTGTCCCTGTATTTCATCCCTACCTTTCTCAGCACTTCGAACATCTTCCCCCATTTTACGTTGTCGAAGGCTTTTTCTAAATCTACAAATCCTATATAGACGCTCTCTCTCTTTTCTATCGTTTTTTCTATAATTACTCGTAAAGCTAGAATGGCCTCGCGCGTTCCTCTATTTCGTCTAAATCCGAACTGATCTTCTCCTAATATTTCTTCCGCCTTTTTCTCCATCCTTCTTTGCACAATTCTAGTTAAAATTTTTGACGCATGGGAAGTTAGACTGATAGTTCTAAAATTTTCGCATCTATCCGCGCCTTTTCTTTTTGGCAAAGCTACTATGATGTTCCGTTTGTAATCTTCTGGAATCTCGCCTGTCAGGTATATGCGACTAACTAGTTTAAATAAACGATCTATTACCTCTTGACCTGCGCACTTTAAGATTTCTGCCTGCAAGCCATCTATACCTGGTGCTTTATTATTCCTTAAACTTTTTAGTGCTATCTCAAACTCTTCTCTCATTATAGGACTCCCTAGGTTATCCCCCTCTACACTGCTTTCGCTTTCTAATATATCTTGCACTTCCTGTCCCGCATATAAGTTTCCTAAATATTCTTTCCACCTATCTGCCTTCTCCCCACTTCCGATTAGGATATCTCCTGCCTCATTTCTAATGTTTTTGGTACTAGATCCAATTTCTCTAAAATTTCTCCTAATTATTTTATATGCTTCATCAGTCTTTCCTACTTCGAATTTATCTTCCACTTCTTTGCATTTATTATCGATCCATTGCTCTTTCGCTTTCCTACATTCCCGAATAATTTCCCACTTGATCGCCTTATATCTTTGTTTCCCTGTTTCATCTAACCTATTTTTATATTTTCGCCTTTCCTCTATTAGACTCACAATATGTTTTGTTATCCAGGGTTTCCTACTTTCATTCTGTTTATGACCCAAAATATCCCTAGCTGAGGAAACTAAACTATTTTTAATGCAATTCCATTCTGCCTCTATGTCCCTAACAATATTTCCACCCGTGCCCTTTAGTGCTTCGTTTGTCTTTTTCTCGAACTTATTGCGCATATCATCATCTTTTAGTTTCTCTGGGTCAAGATACCTTCTTCCGCTTCTTTTTTTCAAAATCTTAAATTTAAGATTGGCTTTCATAACGACTATGTTGTGATCACTATCTATATCTGCTCCTGGATAACTTCTACAATCCCTAACTTGATTTCTAAATCTTTGCCTAACGAGAATGTAATCTATTTGATATCTCCCTAAGTCTCCTGGCATCTTCCACGTATAGCATCTCCTAACATGATGGTGAAATAGAGTGTTCGCGACCGTTAAGTTATGTTTATCGCAGAACTCTATCAGTCTAACTCCCCTATCGTTCCTATTGCCTAATCCAAAGGGGCCAACTATTCCGCCCTCTCGCCCTGTGCCTACGACTGCATTGAAATCTCCTGTAATTATTAAATTTTCGTGCCCTCTCACAAAATCTAGCACATATTCAATATCACTATAAACTGCCTCTACGGCCTCATCACTGTAGTTAGAAGTGGGCATATATACCTGTATTATTACTGTTTTTACAGGTTTCGAATCTAACCTAACCATAACTACCCTGTCACTTTGCTGTAAGAAATTTTCTACACTCTGTCCTACTTTTTTCCGCATAACAATTCCTACTCCCGAATTTCCTCCTACAGATCCTGTGTGTATTACTCTAAAATCTCCGCTCCAGAAGTCTCCAGCTTCTGGCCATCGCACTTCACTGATACCTACTACGTCTAATGCTAACCTATCCATCTCAATTTTCAAATTCTCTAACTTCCCTACTTGTTTCATGCTTCTAACATTCCACGCTCTGACTCGTGAGATGTTACACTTATCATTTCTGATGACTCCCCCCGAAGCAGTCCCCGCCCGGAGATCCGAATGTGGGACTATTTTACCTCCGGAATATTTTACTCCAGAAGGTGCCATCATAAATTAAAGTACGCTGTACTAGGGATAAAATAATGTGGTGGTTTCCCGTTGCCTTCCACATCGCAGTAGTGTGTATCACAGTGCCATACCAACCCTCACGATCTCTGCCACTATGATTACTGAAAGAGCTGCTGCCCCCTTCCAGGGACTTGATTTAGTCTGGCTTCTCAAATAAAAACCCCTCCAATATGGTTAAACCTATGGTTCGGCTCTTTATATCATTGAAGCGCGCAAGCCATCCCACCCGTCCCAGTATTACTAGAACTGCGTCAAGGTACAAGTCCTTTGGGATAGATCCTGTGTACATGCAAATAATATACCTAGTGTTGTTTCAACCCTATTGGCTTTTCTTTAAACAACCTATTTAAATCCGTTTTTAAGGCGTTTTGTGGGTACTTCTTTACTGCGTCAGCAACTTTTTATGAAATGTCCCCACAAGATTAGTAAGAAACTTGTGTTACATGACAACTACATTTGTGTGGACTTATCACGTTGTCATGATGTGCTGCCCTCTACATTGAAATTGCAGTGGAACTAACCAGTCGTATGTAAATGTAGATTTGATTTGTTCTTTTGGTGTTTAATCGCATCTTGCGCTTGATCTATGTACATGTGCTGCTCGTATAAAAAATTAACTGGCGCATGTAGGATGTCAGGAAGTGTCTACTAGAAATAAATTTATGAAATTCTTTAAAATCACTTAATATTATAATCACTGGTAGTAGGTTACAATTTTCTGAAAACACGCAGCATGATTTTTCCAGTAGTTACTTAGGCACAGTAAAATTAATTCTTTGGAGTTACATCCCCATTATAATAATCATGCACTTACAAATTCCTACTCGCGCAGATGTTGTTGAGCAGCGTTCTTTATTCTAGAATATTAATGACTTGATGAATAGAATATACCCCATGCAACATAAATTTTGTTTTCAAAATTAAGTAAATTCAACAAATTTTTGGAAAAAGCCGTAAGGAAATGAAGATAATTTTTACGTATTGTACAGTATGTCTCGGATGGGGTTACAAAGTGGGAAAAACTCTACATGTTCATAAATTCCCATCGCACGTATTAACTTTTATCCAACTGTTTTATTCTTTTATTCACGATTTTTTTTTGCAAATTGTGTCGATTCTACATTAGCCGAAGGAACTTCGTTCCTACCTGGTGTCCCACGACACCACATCGTTTTTTTTTTAGAATGTAACAAATTTGTAACTAAGTACAATATATTTGCCTTGTATAATTAAACACCATAATTTTGTAATCAACCAACAACGTTTTCCAGCCCCCCCTGCCCCCGTTGGCGACGCCCATGATAATGATCTATTTTCATACTATTTATTGTATTCACATAGTACACAGCGTGTTGCGGCTCTACTAATGAAACATAAACTGCCTATAACTTATTTTATCTTTTATTTCTAATCATTTTTCCGTTCTTATTTTTAATAACCAAAGTTTTACTGACCAACATACAAACTCACTGACCACACACTTGCCCCTATAGCATAAGTTCAAAAATGCATATCCCATTCCCACTTCGTCGCTTAACGTGCTTTAATTACTACCAAGAAAATTCACCCCCAACCCTAAAATTAAGGGGGGTTTATTCTTACATTTTTCCACAAAAAGTTACTGACCAACCATTAATATTTGCAGAAGAAAGTCCAGACTCTATACCTCACATAAGCATAATATCCTACAACTACTGCCAGGATCATCCGCCCTCCAACCCCAAAATTAAGGATAGTTTATTTTTGCATGTTCTCATAAAAACTTACTGACCAACCATTAATATTTGCAGCAGATGGCCCAAACTCTATATCTCACATCAATATAATATCCTACAGCTACTGCCAGGATCATCCACCCTCCAAGCCCAAAATTAAGGGTAGTTTATTCCAGCACTTTTTCATCAAAATTCACTGCGACCGGGCACTAATATTTATAGTAGAAGGTCCAAAATCTACATCTCAGGTAAGTATAACACACACAACTACTATACCTAGATCATCCGCTCTCCAACCCTAAAATTAAGGATAGTATATTCTTGCATTTTTTATAAAAACTCACTGACCGGGCACTAATATTTACAGCAGAATGTCCAAAATCTATATCTCAGAGCAGTATAACACCACACAACTATTACCTAGACCATCCGCCCTCCAACCCCAAAATTAAGGGTAGTTTTTATTCTTCTATTTTTTCATAAAAAGTTACTGACCGGCCATTAATATATTTGCAGCAGAATGTCCAAACTCTATATCTCACATCAGTATAATATCCTACAACTACTGTAATAGTATTCTTAGACTTTAAGAGGGCCTTTGAGACAATACACAGGGGTAAACTTGTAGAAAAGTTTAGACAATACGGAATGTCGGGTGTAGTTCTCAAATGGTTTACTAATTACTTATATGATAGAACTCAAAAGGTTAAATATGACAATAAAATGTCGGAAACCCTTTTAATTGAAACTGGAGTTCCCCAAGGTAGTGTACTGGGTCCTTTATTATTTATATTATATATAAATGATATAGGAGCGATTATGAAACATTGCAAATTCCATTTATTTGCGGACGATACTGTAATATATATTTCAGGCAACGATGTTGAATGCATTATTTCCAAACTAAACGAAGATTTAGAAAATGTAAGTAACTGGTTGAAAGTAAATCTATTAAAGCTAAATGTTAAGAAAACGAAAGCAATGGTAATAAATGGTCGACGTTCAAAAGACATCAATGTAAATATTGACATGGAGAATGAAAAAATTGAAATTGTTGATACAATAAAATATTTAGGAGTAATAGTTGACAGTAAATTGAACAAATATTGCATGTTTTGAATGTGTATGGAAAACCGCAGACCAACTGGTTTCGTCCTTCTGGGACTCATCAGTACGGTGCTCTCCCCTACACACTCAAACCATGCAATTTAATCTTGCTATATATACTGCCGCGCTCTGGACAGATATCAGCAAGTGACAACTACTTTGAGTAATTAATTATCTAGTATTAATTAGTGATACTGGACCGTTCGAACAACTACTCCTCGGGCAAATACCCCGCCAGGCGTTGAACTATAGAACTAAATCCAGATTTTTTGTACTACGAGACGTTTCAGACTGCTACCCCATCTAAGATGGCTTTGAAACAATCCTAATTTGTCTCCATGTACGTACGTGCTTTTAAGCAGGTCTTTGTTCAAATATTGCATGTTTTGAATGTGTATGGAAAACCGCAGACCAACTGGTTTCTTCCTTCTGGGACTCATCAGTACGGTGCTCTCCCCTACACACTCAAACCATGCAATTTAATCTTGCTATATATACTGCCGCGCTCTGGACAGATATCAGCAAGTACTGATGAGTCCCAGAAGGACGAAACCAGTTGGTCTGCGGTTTTCCATACACATTCAAAACATGCAATATTTGAACAAAGACCTGCTTAAAAGCACGTACGTACATGGAGACAAATTAGGATTGTTTCAAAGCCATCTTAGATGGGGTAGCAGTCTGAAACGTCTTGTAGTACAAAAAATCTGGATTTAGTTCTATAATTCAACGCCTGGCGGGGTATTTGCCCGAGGAGTAGTTGTTCGAACGGTCCAGTATCACTAATTAGTAAATTGAAGTTTAGTGATCATGTTGATTACACATGCAAGAAGATTTCAAAAGAGTTGGGCGTTCTTAATAGATGTAAGCATTATTTGACAGCTTGGGCTAGGTTAACAGTTTTTAATTCAATTGTCCTTCCACATTTTCACTTTGCAGGCACTATACTTTATTTGGCAAATAGTAGCGAGATAAATAGATTGCAGTTACTTCAAAATAGAGCAATGAGGATAATTTTGAACTGTGATAAATATACACCGATTAGGTCAATGTTAAACAGGTTAGGTTGGCTAGAAGTAAAATTCATGATAGAAACTACAGTATTAACATTTATACATAAAGTACATTTTTTGAGAATTATGCCCCTGTATTTTAACAGTCTAACTGTAAATTGCTCTGAAGTTCACAACCATAACACTAGACAACATGACAATATCTATTTGGCACATAAAAATACCAAACAGGGGCAAAAATTTATATTTTTCAAGGCAGCTATTAGCTATAATAAATTACCGGCAGAAATCAAATTGGCAACTTCGGCTAAATTATTCACGATAAGACTGAAAGAGTATTACAACCAAACTAAAATAGTAGATGGTTAAGTAGAGTTATAGTAAGATACGGGTAATGTGCTAAATTAGTTAGTGCAATAAATTTATTAATATTAATAATATGTTACCGTAATATCTAGGTATATTGATAGTTAGTTTATAGTAAGTAGCACAAGACTAAATAGTGTAGGCTTGACATTATATTTAATACATATATATTGCCATATATATTTCTTTATATTCTTGTCATGTATAGCAATACTGCTAAATAAAGCTATTATTATTATTATTATTATTATTATTATTATTATTAATGTTATTAATGTTATTATTATTATTATTATTATTATTATTATCATGCACCCTCCAAGCCCAAAATTAAGGGTAGTATATTTTTGCACTTTTTCATAAAAAAAATACTGACCGGGCACAGTATAGAAGGTCCAAAATCTGTATCTCAGGTCAGTATAACACCACATAACTACTACCTATATCATCCGCCCTCCAACCCCTAAATTAAGGGTACCTAGTTTATTCTTCCACTTTTTTAAAAATTTACTGACCGGGCACTAATATTAAAAGTAGAAGGTTCAAAATCCATATTTTCATATGTAACACCACACAACTACTACCATCAGGCTCATCCACCCTCCAAATCCAAAATTTAAGAATAGTTTATTCTTGCATTTTTCACGGAGCAGTAGTCACTCCCTTGTTTTATGAGAGTCTACTGCTCCGGCCGACGGTCCCCTGAAATTTTGTTCCAATACGGTCGGACATGCGCATTATTTAAAGTCGGTAAAATGACGTTTAAGTATATCGTTATCGGCTAGTGACGCTAAAGATCTTGATGGGTGTGCGGGTAACGCATATACCTATTATATTAATACAAACAACTCCCCATTCCTTGCATGTGCAAAAAGCGTCCTAGAGAAAAGGCGATAGAAGTAGTATATTCTACTTCGTCGTTTACATTTGTTAGATGCATACCAAGCATGCGCAAGTAGGTACGTTCGGTGGACGGTTGCGACTTATGCAGATTTTGTATACATCTTACATCTGTCTCCTAATGTCTAGTACGCTTTCGGAGCGTAACGCAGACCCACTGGGGTAACGTACAGAACTGCCATTTTATTCTCCTACGGCTAGATGAGTTCTGATCCCGTATGGGTTTGATATGTTTTGCTTGTTTCTACATCAAAATGCGTGGGTCTGGTGCGAGGACAACTAAATGGCCTATTTCAAAAATGCGTTTGTTAGAGTTGGTATTAAGTTTAGTTGAATTTACGTTAAGTTTTTATAAAGAGGTTTTTAAGGAGCATGAGCAGTTCAGTTGATAAATACACTGGCGAGCATAAAATTAGGGTCACTTTGAAAATTGCCAATTTTTCTAAGAATTCAAAATATTAAATTTAATTAGTTCTTGAAGGCAATAACACTTGCATTTCTGAGAACTGTTATAAGCTTTTTGTGTTTTTTTTGCATAACAAAGATTCAATATTTCCGATTTCTAGGAAATGCTTGCAGGTGCGCTGCTTGGAAGCTTATTTCTCGGGGTCTATTTTTCAATTTCCTTCATTTATCCACTAACTTTCCTGTGTATAACTTGACGGTCGAAAAGTGTAGTCTTCGTTTATTTCCTTATAATGGCTTTAAATCCTGTCACGGCGGCCAGAATTATAGCGCTGTTGCAAGATGGTCGGGGGCAACGTGTAACGGCAAGAACGGTTGGTGTAAGTCTTTCTACAGTTCAGCGGGTATCCCAACGATTTCAGGAAACTGGTAGGCTGACGAGAAGACCAGGATCAGGGCGGAAAAGAACCACCACGCCAAGGGATGACCGTTTTCTTGTGTCCATGGCTTTACGGAATCGGACTGCTACGGCAGTTTCGCTTCGAAATCTCCTCCAAGAAGTCAGAAATGTTAACATTAGCGAATGGACAGCTAGGAGGCGACTTCGTTCTGCTGGATTATCTTGTCGGAGAATGGCTACGGGTCCTCCACTTCTCCGTCGCCATAGAATTGCAAGACTGAACTTTGCTCGAGATCACTTGGGATGGACAAATGACGATTGGGGGAGGGTATTATTCTCAGACGAGTCGCGTTTCTGTTTAAATGGGTCGGATGGACGTCGGCGGGTATGGCGAAGACCCGGAGAAAGGTATGCCCAGGCTTGTATTGATGAGCGACTTCCATTTGGTGGAGGTTCAGTTATGGTGTGGGGAGGAATTTCTTCAGACGCACGTACCGAATTGGTGTTTATCGGCAATGGATCCCTAACTGCGCATAGGTACGTAATGGAAGTTGTAGAAAATCATGTCATGCCTTTTATGACGGTTCTGGGAGAAAATGCAACTTTTATGCATGATAATGCTCGACCCCACGTGGCAAGGATTGTTAGCGTTTATTTGGATGAGGTTAAAATTACGCGATTTGATTGGCCAGCACGGAGTCCCGACTTGAACCCCATAGAGCATGTGTGGGATGAGCTAGGACAACGTGTACGAAGTCATACGCCGTCCCCCACCAACGCACAGGATCTTAGGGAGCTCCTACTACAGGAGTGGAATAACATCCCCCAAAATGTGATCCGTAATTTAATTGAGAGCATGCCACGTCGCCTCCAGGCTGTCATAAATGGACGGGGAGGAAACACTCGTTATTAGGGGTCAAAATTTTAACAGTTCCTTGTTTTATTCCAACATTTTTCTCACTACACATTTTTAAGACAATTTTGTTAAAATTTGCTTCTTTACGAATTTTCAATAAAAACATTAGAAAATGAAACGTTTTCTTTTTAAAGCATTCCTGTTTAGAGATATGTATACAACGAAATCCATTTACAATAATAAGATACAATAAATAACCAGAAAAGTTGAATTTTTGAAGTGACCCTAATTTTATGCTCGCCAGTGTAGAAAAGATTTGGAATGTATCTCAAAAACCCAGAGTAAATTGTTATAAACGTTTTTGTGTTTATTTACCGATCCACAAATGTTACATGGTGTCAGGTGTGTTAAGCGACATACGACATATAAAAATTGTGAACTACAAAATAGTGAAATTTGTCAGGAAATTTGAAAATGGAATCTTTATTTCATTTACCTGAACCGTTGAACTTCAACAGCAATATAGCTGAGAGTTGGAAAAAATTCAAGCAAAAAATTCTACTATTTATAGAAGCTACATCTGTGAGTGGCAAAGAAATGGCAGAAAATAAAAAACTCGCAATATTTCTTAGTGCAATTGGCGATGAAGGCTTGGAATTATATAATACTTTCGTATTTGAACCTCCCGGTGATAGCAAGAAATTAGAAAAGGTATTGCAGCAATTTGAAGAATACTGTGCCCCGCGAAAAAATATAGTGTTTCAAAGATTTTTGTTTAATAATCTAGTGCAAAAAGAAGGACAGACATTTGACAATTATTTGACCGAGTTGAAGAAGGCTGTTAAGTCTTGTGAATATACATCAGAAGAAGATATGGTAAGAGATAGAGTTGTATTAGGAATTTTGGATAAACAAACACAAGAAAGATTGTTACGAGAGTCTAATTTGGATTTACAAAGAGCTATGGAAATGTGTCGTGTAACAGAAGCTAGCAAAAAACAGTCCGAACTACTTCACAGTGATTTAGGAATTAATTCAGTAAACACAAACAGAAATGATATAAAACAGAACAAAAGGGAATGTTATTATTGTGGTTATTCGCATGCTTATGGGAAGTGTCCTGCGTACAAAAAAGTATGTGCAAAATGTCAAGGTCTTAATCATTTTGCGCGCGTATGTAAGAAAACGGAAACAAACACAGAAAGACGGGAAATGAAGAAGCAATATAAAAGGAATGTTCATGACGTAGAAACCTAAGAACAAGAAGAAGATGAAAGGCAGACGGAAAACTTTGTTATAAGCAGCTTGACAATAGGAGTAGTGGAAAAGAGCCATCAGCATCATTTCTGGACAGAAAAAGTTAAAATTGGGGAAGCTGAAGTAACATTTAAACTGGACACGGGAGCAGAAGTCAGTGTTTTACCAAAACATATTTTGGATCAATTGAAAGAAAAACCAAGTTTGAAGCCAGCACATATAACACTGGTTGCATATGGTAACCGTGATTTCAAATTAAAAGCACTAGGTCAGGTAACTTTATGTTCTGAAGTAGAGAGGAAGTGTTGTATTATCAATTTTGTTGTTATAGATGCTAAATCACAAATGCCTTTATTAGGTCTTGATGCGTGTGTCAAATTACAATTACTGTCTCGAGTTAATGGTATAACAGACACATTTACTAGTTTAGAAAATGTAGTGCATAGATTTAAGGTGTGGGTAAGTTTCCAACAGAGCATAAAATTAGGCTAAAAGAAAATGTTTTGCCTCACTTACAACCGATTAAACGTGTTCCATATAGTTTGTTAGAAAGGTTAAAAAGTAAATTGAATGAACTGGAAATTCAAGGTATTATTAGAAAAGTAGAAAAACCAACAGAATGGTTGAATTCATTAGTTGTTGTCGAAAAGAAAAATGGAGATTTACGACTGTGTTTAGACCCTAAGTATTTAAATATGGCAATAAAGCGAGAACATTTTTTGATTCCAAATATAGAGGATATAGTGTACCATTTGAATAACAATATTTTCTTTAGTGTGTTAGATATGAAAGATGGTTACTGGCAGATACCAATAGACAATGAAAGTGCTGATTTATGCACATTTGGGACGCCACTAGGAAGGTATCAATTCTGTAGATTGCCTTTTGGTATCTGTTCAGTCTGTTCAGCACCAGAAATTTTTCAACGCAAATGTATTGAAGTTTTTGGTGACATACCCGGAGTAAAAGTTTATTTTGATGACATAATTGTATGTGGAAGTTCAGAAGAAGAGCACGGTCTCAATCTCAAATTGGTATTAAAAAGGGCTGAGAAGTACAATATAAAATTTAATAAGCACAAAATGCAATTTAAGAAATCAGAAGTAAAATTTATGGGTCAGGTCTTTACTAGTCATGGGTCTAAGCCAGACTACAATTATATCAAAGCTATAATTGAGATGGAAAGTCCTAAAAGTAAAAAAGATTTACTTAGAGTTCTAGGTATGGCAAAATATTTATGTCGTTTCATACCAAACATGTCAAAAATTACTGCGCCGCTTCGACAATTAACTAAAAATGAGACAGAATGGACTTGGTTGGAAATTCATGAACAATCTTTGAGAGAATTAAAAAATACTATTGCTAATTCACCTACGTTGGCATATTTTGACTTTAAAAAGGACATTGTAATTCAAACCGACGCATCTAAAAGCGGATTAGGTTCGTGCTTATTGCAAAGTGGCCATCCAGTCGCGTTTGCCTCTCGAAGTTTGTCTACTACTGAGCAGAAGTACGCTCAAATCGAAAAGGAACTTCTAGCGATTGTTTTTGCTGCAGAAAAATTTTCTACCTTTATATACGGCCACAAGAATGTAACGGTGTGGTCCGATCACAAACCACTTGAAGCAATTTTTAAAAAGGACCTATATAAAGTACCCGCAAGGCTGCAAAGGATGTTAATGCGTCTTATAAACTTAAATTTAAATATACAGTATGTACCCGGAAAAATGTTGTATGTTGCAGATACTCTTTCAAGGGCCTATTTAATGGAAGATAATATGGAAACTGAAACTGAAGTGGATTTTGCTGTACATACGGTTATAAGAAACCTGCCCATAGTAGATAAAAAGAAAGAAGAGATTAAACTGGCAGTTTTAAATGATCATGTGCTATCTCAAATTGCTAATTTTGTGAATGAAGGTTGGCCGAAAAACAAGACTGGTTTAGATCAAGAGATTAAAAATTATTGGCAAGTAAGAGATTCTATAGTGATGTGTGAAGGATTATTGTTATTAGGAAATAAAATAATTATACCTATTGAACTGAGAAAAGATTTATTAAGGCAAATTCACGAAGGTCATTTGGGAATAGAAAAATGTAAAGCTAGAGCACGACAAGTGTTGTATTGGCCGAGAATGGGACAAGACATAGAAAATTTTGTATCGCAATGTAAAACATGTGAGAAATTCTCATACAAAAATTGCAAAGAGACTCTGGTTCCTTTTCCAATTCCGCAACGTGCTTGGGAAAGAATAGGCATCGATATTTTTACATATGCGGGACAGTCATACTTGGTCGTATTAGACTCATTTTCAAACTGGCTCGAAATCGTGACAATTAAGGATAAGTCTGTCAACGAAGTGATCATTAAACTCAAATCAATATTTTCAAAGTATGGGTGTCCTGATATGTGTGTATGTGATAATGTGCCATTTTCGAGTTATGAGTTTACAAAATTTTCTGATGATTGGAACTTTAAAGTTGTCACTAGAAGTCCTAATTATCCCAGGTCGAATGGTTTGGCGGAAAAGGGAGTGTCTGTAGCTAAGCGTATTGTCAAGAAAGCGTACGAAGAGAGAAAAGATATATTTGTAGCCCTATTGCAGTATCGTAACACTCCAATGAAACATATTGGTTTGTCACCTGCTCAATTACTAATGAATCGTGTACTAAAGTCGAAGATACCATGCACGGCCGAGATCCTGTTGCCTGCTGTTAATGACAATAAATATGTCCAAGAAAGACTGAAATATAAACAGGACTATAACAAATTGTATTATAATAAAAATGCAAAAGATCTAATTGAATTAAAAGCCAATGACAACGTCTTGGTTTATAATCATGTAACAAAAACTTGGGATCGTGGTGGAATTGTATCTATACACGAATCGCCAAGATCTTACCTTGTAAAAAATGAATTTGGAAATACCATACGACGAAATCGTGTTGATCTTAAAAAGTCAAATAATACCCGAGATCATACAGAAATAATGGAACTTGATCTTGGTTTACCCAATAAAAAGTCTGTTACAGTGGACAGTGCACCCACTGAAACAAAAACTAGATTTGGTCGTATTGTAAGGGCACCTTTAAGATATTAAGGTATTATTGTAACCATATAATTGTAATCTTGATGAAGAGGGATGTTAGAGTTGGTATTAAGTTTAGTTGAATTTATGTTAAGTTTTTATAAAGAGGTATTTAAGGAGCATGAGCAGTTCAGTTGATAAATAGAAAAGATTTGGAATGTATCTCAAAAACCCAGAGTAAATTGTTATAAACGTTTTTGTGTTTATTTACCGATCCACAAATGTTACAGCGTTCTCTCAGCTTTAGTTTTTTTTAAACCTCCAAAATGCAAATTGTGTTGACATTCTGTAATGCGCATGCCCGACCGTGTTCGAACAAAATTTCAGGGGATTGTCGATCAGAGCAGTAGTCACTCCCTTGTTTTATTGCAAAGACCGAAGAGAACATATACCTATTACATTAATACAAACAACTCCCCATTCCTTGCATGTGCAATAAGCGTCTCGGAGAAAAGGCGATAGAAATAGTATATTCTACTTCGTCGTAAGTAAGTACGTTCGGTGGACGGTTGCGACCACAGAGTTACTTATATACAAATAGAGGGATAATGCCTCCTATCTGCGCGCTGAAAAATGACCCAACTACGGAGAAATAATTTTGCCAGTTGCGGGGTAGGGGAGCATTTGTTTGGTCTGTCACTTGTCATCCAAATGAACTAAAGACTAAACTAAATGTCATTTGTAACACGTCGTTTGCTATTTTTTGTAGGAACGTTTGATTTGCGGTGAAATTGTTGAAATTTATCGTACATTGCTTGATTCTTTGAATTATTGTTATACGTACATTGCTACAAAAAGCAAATAAAGTTGGAGATGCCACGTATATGAATGTATGGTACCTTTTTGTAGCAGTCGATCACCAGCGCCAGTTGTACGTTTTTTCTTCGGTAAGTATACATCTTGTTATGATTATTTTGAAGTAATTGCATGATATGTAAAGCTAGGATAATTGTCTAATGTTGCTTTCACTGCTTTAAGGCTCATTACTGCAAGACGAGAGTCGTGGTTAGCTGCTATAGGAAGGAACACCGATTATACCTTGAGTGAACAGAATGCAGTTTGTTCCCGCCACTTTGCAGAGGATGCCTTCTTGAATAATGGAGAACTGAAAAAAGACGCAATTCCAACATTGAGATTGAAACCAAAAAAAACAATATTAATCTCTAGTAAAAGTCGTGTACGTCTTGAGTATGTTTTTTAGATACCTACTTATATATATCGGGATCTGTTACACATGCATTTTTGCAGCTTTGAAATGGATAAAGTTCTTCCGCTATCTAGGAAACAAGTCTCACAGCCCTCAATTTCCAGTGATGTGTATGTTTATTTTTAATGTCTGTATAATTACTTAACAATAATTGTTTACTGACTATTGTAGGCCTTCAACATCTGAAATGAATTTAGAGACTGTTCCGCATGAGGATGCAGATACGTATTGCAGTTTGTATTTGCAGATGTCACTTGCAAGTACCATATCACTTAAAACATCCCGTGCTATGTCAAGTGGTGATATGAAAAGGGGAAGAGATGAGGGTGAAGTGCATACTTCTACTAGTGATTCTATAGGTTTGCGAGGATCTGCGAAGAAAATAAGGCGATTGGTTAGGCTGGATCATATGTATTAGTAAGCACTGTATTTTTGTATTAAGAGGGATACGTACGTTGAAAACAGCGTCGATATCAAGCTCTATGTTACGAAACGTAGAGCTCTTACTAATAAATATTTTGCAGAAATTTCTTCTTTGTCAGAAAGAAGAAGATTTGTTCTACAATTCTGTCAAACCAAATTAAGAACACATATGTAAATAATCACAGAAACGAGACGTGAAATTTGTGTTTTGGTGTATTTTCAGCAGCTAGAGACTTGGTTCAAAAAGCAAATACTGGAAAACTAATTAGAGCACATTATAATATGAACATTAAATTGCTTGCGTTTCAAATTTGAATGCATTTAAACTGAAAATAAATAAGCTACATTAAATTTACTTCGACAATATACCCATTTCTAAAAACGGGAGCGCCTCCTTCCACTAGCAGATTCCAACCGCCCCTCAGTAGTCGGTGACAGCCGAGTACGTTCGGGCCGTATCTGGCTGGCAGATCTGTTTCTCTTCGTGTTTCTCCTACGCTGACTGGTGTAGTGGGGGAGACCGAGTGTTTATTTTTCTTGAGCAACGTACGTATCCCTCTTAACCAGTAAATAATAAGTACCTAATTTATAGTTGGAGTCCAAGGAAAATGAAATCTACAGTAATTGAAGCTCACTCTACCCAAAAGTTGTTACGGCAGAAAGAAAGGACAGCAAGACGAAGAATTAAAAGATTTGTAGAGAAAGTGAAAGGTCTTAAGTCACTTACTGCTCATTTGTGGAGCAAAAAATTTATTAAAGATGAATCACACTCCATTATTAAAAAGTCCTGCTCTGGTGTACTGAAAGTTGTAACTAGGAGTAAGGGATTATTGGTGGCATAATGAGTCAATAATTATTGTATCTCGAGGGCATTCTCTCCCGAAAAATGTATCGATAGTAATTGAGAGTCAAACGCAGAATCTTCTGTTTGCCGGGTGGAGTTCTGCCTGTTGGAATTTGTGATAGCTCAATTTGTAGGGCACCTAACCAACGGAAGATCCTGGGTTCCAATCCTGATCAGCTATCCATAAATTTTTCACGATTGAATACCAAAAATGCCAATAAAAATGCATTAACTGTATATGTAGGTATACACATTGTTTGTTTCGTTATCATTACCAATATTTATTTATTTATTGTGTTATTCTGCCCACAGGTAAATAGTGTGGGTTGTGTTCAGGTTGAATATGTTCCTAATTATCTTTGTATCAAAATAAAAATAATTTCGTTTTCTTTCTAAGTAACTGAATTTGTTTTAATTATTTACTTTTGTCATCTATTATATCGTTATTTGCTTCCTACTCACTTTCTTTTTTGTAAGAAAAATTAAACCCTGGCTTGTCTTAACAACTTGAAGTAATTCAATTCAAGTTTTATTCAATCCCATTTAAATTCAGCCTAGAATCTTTGAATTATTGTCTCATCTCCGAAATAATTATCTTGAGGTGAACTAACATTCTCTCTAAATAGAATGCAAGCAATATTTTACAAATTTAGTGCTTTATTTAATGAACTACTTATAAGTGGCTTTGATATGTGAAAGGGCCTGAAAATTTTATAAGCCGCGCCTGTGCTTTGAATACAATTTTCTGGTACCTGCTCTGTGTTTGCACTACGCGCATGCTCCCCTACCCCTTGCGCAGTTTCAATTTGGGTCAACTTCTCAACACCGCATTATCCCTCTATTTGTATATAAGCAACTCTGTGGTTGCGACTTATGCAGATTTTGTATAGATCTGTCTCTTAATGTCTGGTACGCTTTCGGAGCGTAATGCAGACCGACTGGAAGAGAAGAAATTGCAAAATGCTTACAACTTCACTAAAGCAGTAGTTTTGCATCTTCTTTGGAATCATATGACAGTGTCAATTTTTTATACGTTTCTGCAGTGGCTTAAAATTTATTGCAACATTGGTTTTTTGAAAAAAAAAAATTCTTAACCTTAAAACTGAACTCGGCATTTTCATCTACATTCGGTCCCTACACTTGAGTTTAGCAGCAGTAGTCTTATATTCAACCATTAGGGGCCCCGCATTCTTTTTAGTGTGTTTCTGGTTTAAGAGTGGGGCAAATCTAATGACACAAAGTGCCCTGAGGCACTGAGCAGTTTCTTTCACCAACAAATACCATAAAGGATATCAGAACTTTAAAATATTTTGTGCCTTGCGATGATTCCTTCCACAAATTCTTCACTCCGAAGGATTTCGCGAATTGATTAAAATTTTCATTAGTCAGGTGGCAAAACATGTCTGCAAGAGTAGAAGAGATTTTGCGACCTAAAATTGTTTTTAAACCACTTTTATTCAAAAGTTCCGAGAAGACATCGGCCCTATTGTAGTTTTAATATTTTCACATGACTTGTACCATTTAGCGGAAAATTCTGAAAGTTTGATAAAATTAACTACAAAGAATCTTAAACATACCTTTTGATGAGGCGCTGGGGGAGTTAAGTAACATTTTTATAGATACTAATATGAGAATAAAAACACTCGGTTTTGTTGTTTCACTTTATATTGAAGTAAATTCTAACATATATGTTTCGACCATTCGGTCATTATCAAAGAATGAAATTTACACTGAAACTAAACAAAACTTTCTACTTTTAGTTTAGTTTCAGTGTATGTAAATCTTATTCTTTGATAATCACCGAAAGGTGAAAACGTATGTTAGAATTTACTTCAATATAAAGTGAAACAACAAAACCCAGTGTTTTTATTCTTATATTAGTTATGTTTCACCTAGTGCCAACCGTGGAATCAATTAACGCTATTTTTATAGATGTTTTCATTTTTCATCCATCACTTGTATCTGATTACTCCTGCAGCAGGGGCGAATTCGATTGATGGTTTGAGATGGACAATTCTCGCCAAAAACTTACATTTTCTTTTTCTCAAAAGTTAATTCCAAAAGTATATTAAACATACCTTCTGACGTTTGTTTGGGGGGGTTATATTAAGTTATTTTCGAGCCATTATTACAAATTTTGGGAGTTTTAATGCATATTCAGTTCATTTTGTTGACAGCTGTCAAGCTGAAGATTGCTTTTGTGAGGTTATATGTTCGGATTCAACAGAACTACTATCGTACTTCATTCCAACTCGCTTGACACCAGCGTTAAAAATAAATAGCAGGACATTTAATTAAATCGCAAGACATTTAATAAATGACAAGTTATTTAATAAATCGCACGGTTTTTTATTTAAATGCACTGTGATATATTAAATTACCTGTCATTTAATAAATAGCAAGTTATTTAATATATCTCCAGTTATTTGTACAAAAAAGTCGATATTTATAAATAACTTGCTATTTATTAAATGACAGGTAATTTAATATATCACAGTGCATTTAAATAAAAAACCGTGCGATTTGTTAAATAACTTGTCATTTATTAAATGTCTTGTGATTTATTAAATGTCTTGCAATATAATAAATGGCAAAATGTTTAATTAAATAACTTTGCGATTTATAAATGTAGAATAAAACCTAGGTAAACTTCCCTGTTTTCAGTTTAAATGATGCATTTTACACGGTTTTTTTAATGTGTGCGAACTTTACAAACGGCGCCCCATAGCCGTTTGTAAAGTTCGCACACATTAAAAAAAACCGTGTAAAATGCATCATTTAAACTGAAAACAGGGAAGTTTACCTAGGTTTTATTCTACATTTATAAATCGCAAAGTTATTTAATTAAACATTTTGCCATTTATTATATTGCAAGACATTTAATAAATCACAAGACATTTAATAAATGACAAGTTATTTAACAAATCGCACGGTTTTTTATTTAAATGCACTGTGATATATTAAATTACCTGTCATTTAATAAATAGCAAGTTATTTATAAATATCGACTTTTTTGTACAAATAACTGGAGATATATTAAATAACTTGCTATTTATTAAATGACAGGTAATTTAATATATCACAGTGCATTTAAATAAAAAACCGTGCGATTTATTAAATAACTTGTCATTTATTAAATGTCTTGCGATTTAATTAAATGTCCTGCTATTTATATTTAACGCTGGTGTCAAGCGAGTTGGAATGAAGTACGATAGTAGTTCTGTTGAATCCGAACATATAACCTCACAAAAGCAATCTTCAGCTTGACAGCTGTCAACAAAATGAACTGAATATGCATTAAAACTCCCAAAATTTGTAATAATGGCTCGAAAATAACTTAATATAACCCCCCCAAACAAACGTCAGAAGGTATGTTTAATATACTTTTGGAATTAACTTTTGAGAAAAAGAAAATGTAAGTTTTTGGCGAGAATTGTCCATCTCAAACCATCAATCGAATTCGCCCCTGCTGCAGGAATAATCAGCTACAAGTGATGGATGAAAAATGAAAACATCTATAAAAATAACTTTAATCGATTCCACGGTTGGCACTAGGTGAAACATAACTAATATAAGAATAAAAACACTCGGTTTTGTTGTTTCACTTTATATTGAAGTAAATTCTAACATATGTTTTGACCTTTCGGTGATTATCAAAGAATAAGATTTACATACACTGATACTAAACTAAAAGTAGAAAGTTTAGGTATAGTAGTTGTGTGGTGTTATACTTACCTGAGATGTAGATTTTGGACCTTCTACTATAAATATTAGTGCCCGGTCGCAGTGAATTTTTATGAAAAAGTGCTGAAATAAACTACCCTTAATTTTGGGCTTGGAGGGTGGATGATCCTGGCAGTAGCTGTAGGATATTATATTGATGTGAGATATAGAGTTTGGGCCATCTGCTGCAAATATTAATGGTTGGTCAGTAAAGTTTTTATGAGAACATGCAAAAATAAACTATCCTTAATTTTGGGGTTGGAGGGCAGATGATCCTGGCAGTAGTTGTAGGATATTATGCTTATGTGAGGTATAGAGTCTGGACCTTCTTTTGCAAATATTAATGGTTGGTCAGTAACTTTTTGTGGAAAAATGCAAGAATAAACCCCCCTTAATTTTAGGGTTGGGGGGTGAATTTTCTTGGTAGTAATTAAAGCACGTTAAGCGACGAATAAGTGGGAATGGGATATGCATTTTTGAACTTGTGCTATAGGGGCAAGTGTGTGGTCAGTGAGTTTGTATGTTGGTCAGTAAAACTTTGGTTATTAAAAATAAGAACGGAAAAATGATTAGAAATAAAAGATAAAATAAGTTATAGGCAGTTTATGTTTCATTAGTAGAGCCGCAACACGCTGTGTACTATGTGAATACAATAAATAGTATGAAAATAGATCATTATCATGGGGGTCGCCAACGGGGGCTTTTGGTACATAATGACCATATGGTAGGTACTATATTACTATAATGAAAACCAATCAATTATATGCTAAGAAAATTTTGCCTTGCCCCCCCCCCCCCCCCCCTGGAAATTTTGGAGGCGACGCTGATGATCATTATTCAATATATACTCAAACTTTCTGACTAGTGCAAGATTGAAGATGATCTTCCAGACTGTAATGTAACACTGTGATCTAAAGATCTAATACAATAAATAATTTTGTTCATAAAAAAGTTTTTTACTTACTCAAACATACGAAGCATAAACGCACTGGAAAACGTTGTTGGTTGATTACAAAATTATGGTGTTTAATTATACAAGGCAAATATATTGTACTTAGTTACAAATGTGTTGCATTCTAAAAAGTTAGGCCCTTGTCTGGTTGCACAGGAAACTGGAGAAACCCTTTCTTGTCACTGTGACTGCGTTGCTGGACATGACAAAGCTTTTTCCGATGTGGCTACACTGTTTTACAATATTCCTGTCAGATTTGTTGATTCAGTGAGGTTAAATTGCATGTTAAATTTCTTTTCGTGGATCACTATGTTTAAAACAATAATTAAGTATTGTTTAATTTGTGCCAATTTTTGAATACCACTTGTAGAGAATAATTAGTTTAGTTCTATTGGAAACTTAAAAGTTGGTAGGAATGAAGGGGAGTATGAGAGAATGGCGGGTGCTAGAGGGAGGTTAGGGAGATGCCGCGAAGAAAGTGGAAGAGAGTTTGTGTTACTTATTGTTTGTTAAACATTGAATCTTAATTTTATTGTTAATAAAATATTGTTAACAAGTTATTCAGTAAGTGGGATTTTGGTAAAACTGATATTCAGTGCAAAAAGGTGAAACGTGCGTGCTAACACCGCTGGTCTTTGTGTTGAAATTGGAAGAAATAAACCAAACAGCATCAGAAATGCGAGTTGTCCAGAAAAGGTAGGATCTAGCCAATTATAATATTGCATGTTTTGAAAGACATTCGTGAAGTGAAATTGGTAACAATTTGTTTTATGAAAAGTGTTAAAGCGAACTTTGTTGTCGAATTTAACAGACGATTGTGAGGGAATGTGTAGACAATGACGTAATCGCAGATTGGGAACTGTTAGTAGTTTAAGGGCACGGTGGCATTGAAATTCTTGTATGATTACTGGCCCCACAACATAATAAACATTAAATATGAGTGAAAACGAGGAAGTGCAAGAATTTCTTGGATTTGAAAGGCGAGAACAAACGAGAACGCCAGGGTTGAATGCAACTGCACTGGCAGGGATGAATGAAACTGTATTTGAAGAATTTTTACGAAATATGAATACATTAATGAGCCGTATATCGACACCTACTCATAATTTGGGGAATTCAGTGGCAAGTAATGATACTAATGCAACGAATATGCCAATGTATTGTGTAATGCCGGATATGTCAAAGTCTGTGGCAAATTTTACAGGGCTAGGAGGTTCAAGAGAAGCTAAGTCGTGGCTAGATTCAATACAGAAAACTGCGATTAGTAATAGTTGGCATGATGGCCTTAAGTTAGAAACGGCTAGGTTACATTTAGTTGGTGGAGCTAAAGAGTGGTATTTGAGCAGATCTGATCAAATTAAAACATGGGAAGATTTTGATCGGAATTTTAAGAAAACTTTTGTGAGAGAAACATCAATGACAGATAAATGGGAAGCGATGGTCAATCGGATACAACGAAAAGGAGAGCCAACCAGTGATTATTTCCATTCAAAAGTGAGACTTTGCAAAGAATTGGGTTTGTGCGCAAAGGAGATAAAAGAGCAAGTAGCAATTGGGCTATGGTCAAGGGAGCTAGCATCTGCAATCATGGTGAAAGAATATGCTGATGAAGATGAACTTTACGCTGACTTAGAAATTCTTGAGAGAATCGATAAACATAGATTGGAAAGAATAAAGGAACGGAGGCCAGAAAGACGAGATGTTATGATAAGATCTGTGAAACAAGAAAATTGGCGGGAACAGGAGAGAGTTGCACGATCAATGATAAAAACTGATGAAAATAAAAGATATGAAAGTATCAATTTTAAGGAAAGAGGGCAAATTATGTGCCACAATTGTAAAAAATATGGCCATTTAGCAAGAAATTGTGGTGAGAGGAGGTCAGTAACCTGTTTTGCATGTAAAAAGGAAGGACATTTTTCGAAGGATTGTCCTGATAGTAATGGCAAAAGAAATGAAGGAAGGCAAACTTCTCAGTTTTTAGTAGATGAATCGAGGGAGGAATCTAATGAGCCAAATACTGAGATAATCGGTGAGGAAAAGAAGACACAGTTGGTTGTTGAGGAAGAAAAGATAGATTCAGGCTCCAAGTATGTTAGACATGTACATTTGGGAGATGTGAAGATACAAGCAATGATTGATCCGGGGAGTGCAGTCTGTACCATCCGAGCAGGTATAGCGAACCAAGTTACTTCAAAGTTTTATCCGGTCGAACAAAACCTATTTGGATTTGGTGATGAGAAAGGTGTGCCATGTACCAAGATGATAAAATGTGTAATAAAACTTGATGAAGTAGAGGAAGAAGTCAATGTATTAGTGGTACCAGATAAGGCGCAGTCTATGGACATCTTAATAGGCAGGACTTTTACGGAAAAGGAAGATGTAGCATATGCAAAAATTGGAGATGAAATATATTTTGGGTATAAAGAAAATGACCCATTTAAAAATATGAAATTAGAAGGAAAACACCGAAAAGAATTGATAATTTCAACTGAAAATTCTACCTTATTGAAAAATAGAATAAATTTTATTCAAATTCAGAGTGGTGGAGAAGAGAGTAAAAGAGTTAGTGTTTTAAATATTACGGATGAAGATCTACATGTTACCAAAGGTGAAATATTGGGAGAAATTCGAAAGAACTCTGACGAATGGGATAATATAAATTATAGAGAAGATGATAAAGTGCCAATAATAAAGAGTATGGTGAAAGTGGGAGAGAACATTCCAGAAGATGTGCATGAGAATTTGGTACAATTGATTAGAAGATACAGGTCAGCATTTGCAGTTAATATGACTGAGCTTGGGTGCACTGATTTAGTAGAAGTTGATATAGAAGATACTGAGATACCAGTTAGAAGTAAACCTTATCGAACGACCCGTCAAGAGAGAGAAGAAATATCAAAAATAGTGAGTAAATGGCGTGAATGTGGTATCGTGTGTAATAGCAATTCTTCATATGCATCGCCAGTTATATTGATACCCAAGGCTTCAGGAGAAGGAAGATTGGTGATAGATTATAGAAGATTGAACGCGCAGACCAAGAAAAAGAATTTTCCAATACCGACGATCGACGAGTGTTTCGAAGTGTTAGCGGGTTGTAAAGTATTTTGTATTTTGGACTTGATGTCAGGATATTTACAAGTTCCCTTAAGTGAAAGGTCTAGGCACAAAACGGCTTTCATCACTCCGGATGAAACGGCAGAATTTACGCGTATGCCATTCGGGTTAGTGAATGCGCCTTACGAGTTTGCCAAAGTGATAAAAATGGCTATGGAACCATTAAAGACAAAAGTCGCGTGGTGGTTTTTTGACGATATGCTCGTTCCAGCAAAAGACTATAAGGACATGTTAGAGAGATTGCAGTTAGTTTTTAGTGCTTTAATAAATGCGAAATTGACATTGAGACTTGATAAGTGCGTGTTTGGTAGCGAAGTTGTCATGTTTCTGGGATTTGAGTTAACTAGTGAGGGGTTGAAACCGGGACCAAAGAAACTGACTTCGATTATAGACTTTCCGATACCAAATAATAAACGAGAACTAAAAAGATTTTTGGGACTTACGAGTTTTTTCAGACGTTTTGTCATTAAATATGCGGATAAAGCTAGACCGTTAACGGACATGACTAAGGGAAATAGTGAGTTTGTATGGGGTGAGGAACAGGAGGCAGTATTCAAAACTTTAAAACGGGAATTACAAAGTGCGCCAACGCTACAGTTATTTGATCCAGAAGCTAGGACGGAGTTACATTGTGATGCAGCGAGTCAGGGGATAGCTGGGATGCTACTCCAAGAAGGTAGTGATAAGAAGTTACATCTTGTGTATTGTATTTCTAAGAAAACCAGTGATGCAGAAAAGAAGTACCATTCCTCCAAGTTGGAATTGTTGGCAATAGTTTGGTGTGTAGAACGACTAAGATACTGGTTACTAGGAATTAAGTTTACCGTAGTGAGTGATTGCCAAGCATTGGTATATCTGAATGTAAAGAAGACGGTACAACCACAGGTGGCTAGATGGTATTCAATACTAGCTGAATATAATATGGAAGTAAAATACAGACCGGGAACCAAGATGGCTCACATCGATTGTTTAAGTAGGGGCCCTACCGAAGAAGCCAGTAAATCAGAGGTGATTGAAGAGATTTATGATAAAAGACTAAATGTGTATCACATATTAGATGAAGAAGAAAGAATATTGATGATACAACGAAGCGATGAAAGAATTCGGGAATTGCTAGAAATTTTGGGGAAAAAGGACTATGACCGAACAAGAGAAGAAGCTGGGAGAGTGAAAGACTATAAATTGGAAGGTGGGAAATTATACAGAAAAGTAAAAGTTAATAAGAGTGACAGGTGGTTATATGTAATACCCGATAGTATGAGAAAGGCAACGGTTGTCAAATATCATGATCAAATGGGTCACTTTTCAGTCGATAGAACCGTGCAAATGATATTGACGTTATGTTGGTTTAGGGGATTGAGAAGATACGTCAGACGCCATATAAATGGATGTTTTCGATGTCTAACAGAAAAGATACCAGGTGGTAAGAGGCCAGGTAGATTACACCCAATTCCACCACCGGGTAGGCCGATGGAAAGAATACATGTCGATCACCTTGGGCCTTTTGTGAGAAGTGTTAGAGGCAACTCTTACGTGTTACTAGTCATTGATGCACTTACGAAGTTCGTCAGTTTGTATGCTGTAAAAACAACATCAAGTAAAGAGACAGTAATGATGTTAAAGAATCACTTCAAAAAGTTTGGAAGTCCGAAAATTATAGTGACTGATAGAGGAACAGCATTTACAGGAGAAGAGTTTAGAAAATACTGTGAAGAACGGGGTATTTTACATAATCGAGTTGCAAGTCGGTGGGCACAGGCTAATGGCCAAGTAGAACGTGTCAATCGGACTTTGGTACCTGTTATAACTACCTCAATGGAACGGGAAGAAGAGTGGGATCGGAATATTAAGGACGTACAAATAAATTTGAATATTGCTGTGAATAGTACCACAGGCAAATCTCCATTTAAATGTCTTTATGGGTATACACCTAGATTCTATGATGCAAGAATGGCCAATTTAGTTGGAAAAGAAGACTATCAAAATCCGGCCGAGCTACAGGAGGAAGTGATAGAGCAGATAAAGAGAGAACAACAAAAACATAAGGCTTACTATGATAAACGAAAATATATAGATGAGTTAAAGGTTGGAGATATAGTAGTGGTAAGACGAGCAGCTGTATCGACAGGAGAACCTACAAAAACACAGGCAAAATATAGAGGTCCTATGGTAGTGGTTAAGGTTTGTGGAAATGATATTTACCGACTCGAAAGATTGGATAAAGATGCACATGGTGGGCATTTTACCATGAATGCTCATATTTCTCAGTTAAAAATCTATCGAAACGCTACAGAAGATCTAGAAGAGACAACAGAAGATGAAGAAACAGAGTTTGAGGTTAATGAATCCGAACTAGAAAATCTAGATAGAAGAGATGAATCCTCAGATTCTTATGATTCAAATGAAGAGACCTATGAGAAACCCGGAGAAGAAGAATGGTTACCGAATGAAGGAGAAGATGGTTCTAAGAAGATAAGAGAGGCTAGAGCAGTTGAAGGGGAAGAGAGAAGACCGACCAGATCACGACGAATTCCAAATAAGTTAAAGGACTATCAAATATCTTACGAGTAGTGTTCATACTTATGTGTATTTATCTCATTGTTTTATTCTTGTCGCTTTAAAATGTTATTGAATATTGGAAATTTTAGTTTGTTACAAGCTTAGTTACATATTTGTTTGAGGTCAAACAAAAGTCAGGATTGGCCGAATTGTAGAGAATAATTAGTTTAGTTCTATTGGAAACTTAAAAGTTGGTAGGAATGAAGGGGAGTATGAGAGAATGGCGGGTGCTAGAGGGAGGTTAGGGAGATGCCGCGAAGAAAGTGGAAGAGAGTTTGTGTTACTTATTGTTTGTTAAACATTGAATCTTAATTTTATTGTTAATAAAATATTGTTAACACACTGCTCAACAAAATATTAAATTACATTTGAAATAAAACATAAGCCGATGCTCTTAATGCTACATTTATTATATTCTCTTAACAGTATTTTATACAAACATTATTTTCTGTTAGGAATTATTAATGAACGTTAAATACTGTGTAATTTTGTTGAAAAATTTAGTTTGAAAGAAAAAACCTAAAAGTATGAACGTAAAATTCAAACTTACATGCTTCATGCTATCTTGAACAAATCTATTCGATAAAAGCTACGTTTCACCAGATACAACTAACACACAAAAATGATAAGCTTCACTCTTCTTTTAGGCATTCACATCTTCGGTATTCGGTTGTCGTTTAGAAATAGACTGTGAAATAATCTTGTTTATCCAAACTTACTAGTTCACCTGTTACATATTATACAAAATACTTGCTACATAATATTCTCAGATTGTGATCAATTTGATTCTTAATAAATAATTTCTCTTAAGTACAGCTATCCACCTATTTCTTCTGAGTGTTCACACATGCTTTCGAATGAAGTTCATTTTGTCCCTCTAACTTCGGCTTCTGCAGCTTACCACTAAACACCAGACGGGCATATCACTTAATTGTTAATAAATGAGGGAAAAAACGCGTAAAAACTTAAATTATAACCAGTCACACAAATCTGTTATTTACAAATACGTCCTTATTAAACAAATGTAACACTTCACTTTAGTTTACCATCTTAAATGTATTCATCCATTAATTCAAAAATACCTTCTTATTAATTAATTTTAAGTTTAAATAAGACAAAATTTATTAAATTCACATTTACTACCATGCAATATAATATATGCCTTTGTGACAGACCAGGCTGATGACCTACAAGGAATGACATTTCGGATTTCGTGCAGATATTGACTTCTAGAAGTCAATGGTGCTGATGCCTAATTCAGTCGGAAGCTCGGAACAGAACATACGACCGAACTTGAACGATTAGAACTACTATCGTACTTCATTCCAACTCGCTTGACACCAGCGTTAAAAATAAATAGCAGGACATTTAATTAAATCGCAAGACATTTAATAAATGACAAGTTATTTAACAAATCGCAAATAACTTGCTATTTATTAAATGACAGGTAATTTAATATATCACAGTGCATTTAAATAAAAAACCGTGCGATTTGTTAAATAACTTGTCATTTATTTAATGGCTTGTGATTTATTAAATGTCTTGCAATATAATAAATGGCAAAATGTTTAATTAAATAACTTTGCGATTTATAAATGTAGAATAAAACCTAGGTAAACTTCCCTGTTTTCAGTTTAAATGATGCATTTTACACGGTTTTTTTAATGTGTGCGAACTTTACAAACGGCGCCCCATAAACGGCGCCCCATACTTTAGTACCTGTCAAACGTCAAATATTCCCAACATATTTCTTTGTATGTGAATTAATTGAAATAAAATTTCGTTTTGAACTACCTTGCTTCGATTCAAAAAATAATCTTGTCAAATACAATTCGTGGTCTGGAATTTTCAGGTAATTTTCTCAAGCTGTTGCTTTTACTAGTCACTCGTGTAAATTTGACAGAAGATCAACTGTCAAATTTACACTCGTGGCTACCAAGCAACGCAACAGCTTTCGTAAAATTTCCGACAATTCCAGACCAATTGTATTACTACAGAATATTCTACAATATATTCTTTTCTTTCAACATATTTTAAAAATTGCAGCAAACGTCAAACGGCAGCAACGCGTCGGGTACCAGCTAGTAGTTTAATAAAAAGTAAGTATCCTAAAAATTTCATTATGAAAATTATAAAAAACAGAATCCACCAATTCTACAATAATAATACTGATAGTAAAAACTAAAAGAAAATAAAAATTACATTTCATTACTATACAGGGTGTTACAAAAAAGTAGGTGAAGCTGTTAACCACAGATTATCTGGCCGAAAATAATGGGACTTTCCTTATGCCATTTTTCATTTAGGCTTCTCTCATTCAACGTACAGGGTGTTAAAGTTAAAATTAAAAAAACTATTTTTATTAATAACTCCTTTGTTTTTTACGATATTCCGTTGAAATTTTGTATAACATTCTTTCATATGCCGGCGTAATATTTGTATAATTTTGATCAAGAAATCGATGTGGGAACGGAGGAAAGGGGGGGTTGTAATACCCATTGACCCCTCAATTTTTCCCTGAGCACGTCTATGGTTCAAAGGTATTGTTTTTTATACCAAGCGTTCATTTCTTTTATTTTTCTCTCTCTTGTAAAATTTTAATTTAGGGCTCGGTTTACATGATTTTGCAACTCATTTGACTATGTTGTTGATCCGCTCGCTGTTTAAATCTCCCAGTTTTTCTTAGGTGACGAACTAAGCTCGAGAAAAATGTTCTTGGATTGATTTATGTTCCTGCATAACGTCTAACAGCCAAATTAGCATTGGAAAGAAAGACAGGTAGGCGTTAATAAGTTGTCAAAATAATTATTAATAAAAAAGGTATCATCCAACGGCATTTCTCTAAAGATTAGACGTTATGCAGGAACATATTCATCCAAGAACATTTTTCTCGAGCTTAGTTCGTCACCTAAGAAAAACTGAGAGATTTAAACAGCGAGCGGATCAACAACACATAGTTAAATGAGTTGCAGTATCTCTTAAACCAAGCCCTAAATCAAAATTTTACAAGATAGAGAAAAATAAAAGAAATGAACCCTTGGTATAGAAAACAATTATACCTTTGAACCATAGACGTGCTTAGGGAAAAGTTGGGGGTCAATGGGTATTACAACCCTAATTTATTATATAGGAAGTTGCCTAATGCCCGTGAAGCGCTGTAGCACCGCGTGAAGTACGAGTGGGGGAAGCAAGTGGCGTCAGCGATGGACCTCGGCGGCGCTCCTCACCAAAGACTAGTAGAGACGTCTGCATGTGTTTCCCGCCCGCGCTTTATGCATGCCTTTGATAGCATAAATTTATGTATAACCTGTATTGTTATGAAGTTTGATCGTTCTGCAGTTAATCAAAAAGTCAAGGTAGATTTCTTTTGTTCCTATATTTAAAGCAAAAAGGTGTAAGTAAAGGTCCTAAAGATAGGCACTTACCTACCTCAAATTCCTGCACTAAATTTTCCACACTTGTCACTTACATAGGTAGGTACTTACTTGTAAAAACGTCGGATCATTTCATCGCGATATCGTCAGGTTCAAATTGGAATTTCAGTCCACGAATTCTACAGTTTCTTCTGGTATACCTAAGTTTATTACTGAAAGTGAACTACCACCTTGGCTGCCGACTGTTCCGCGGTCTGCCGACACTGTGCCCCCATGGAAGATTATCATTACTAATGGTATTTTGACCTCGCTGTTTCATGCACATGAGATATTGTTTTTGTTAATTGGGCGCCATTTAAGAAGTGGCTAGTTAACTAGTCGTCGGGGTAGGAAAGGGAATTTCACTGAAATACCCCAATGACTAGTAAACTACTTGTCTGTCATGAAATAATGTAAGGGAATTTAAACATATCATAAAAGGAACATAAAATGTGTATTTGTTGTAACATTTGTGGGTCAGTAAATAAACACAAAAACGTTTATAACAATTTACTCTTGGTTTTTGAGATACATTCCAAATCTTTTCTATTTCTCAATTGGACTGCTCATGCTCCTTAAAAACCTCTTTATAAAAACTCAGCATAAATTCAACTAAACAATACCAACTCTAACATTTGTTATTATGTGAATGCAAATAAATCAAAAAAAAACTAACAAAGTTTGTATAAAAAAAATATAGGTAAGTAAAATAAACAAAAATTTCCTATAAAAAGTGAACAAACCATAAAAGTTATGAAGATTGTAATGATCCAGCTCTAGGGGTCACCATCGCCTGACCTCGAGGGTGGAAGCCAGACGTAAACACAGCTGGGAATGCATTGAAAAAACAAATACTAGGGCAGAGTGGAAGAATTTTGTCACAAGACTTAAAAAGGGGACGTATTTTAAAGGCATTCCGGGTTTAACTATCACACAGTGTTCACGCGTTCAGAGAATTGTAATTTAATTTATTTATTGTTAATTTTATTGTGTTAAACTGTGTTTGACGAGGTAGGAACTTTTATTTTATTTGTAATTTTTAGGTGTGGTATCAAACCATGTTTTAATTCTTTCATTTACTTATTGTTTATGTCAAATTTATGAATTATTGAATTTATTGCAGTTTTAACTCTTTCGTTCATTTTAATTCTTCATCCGCTCATTTAAATTTGTGGATAATCAATTTATAATGTAACTTAACGCTTATTTCATGTTCATTCAGCTTTTACTTGTTACTCATTAACAATAATTCCAGCTTTGTTTGTCGATTTTAAATTCATCATTTGAGCAATATGTACTTTGTCGTGTGTTGGACCATTTTTTTACTCAAAGTATTCATGATACAGGGTGTACTGGTACACCGTCCCAATATTACCATAATAACCAACAATAACGTCTTAGGTTCCACAATTAATTTATTTATTCGAACAATACATTTCATTACTTCATAAATTATTGTTAGCTGGCTGGTGGCAGTAGAGAGCGAGAGACAGAGAGAACGCACACTCACACGGCTCGTGTAGAAGTCCCGAATAAAACAGCAACAACATGAAATTAGAAAGACAACCTGAGTGACAGTACAACCAATAACTACTGTGTACTTACAGCGGGTGGTCACCCGCCTTCGGTGACCCCCCTGGTGCAGTCATCTGGAATCAGCTTTAACTGGTGAATCTACTCTGTGACCTGGAGGTCGTCATCTCGGCAACTTTGTAAACATGGAGGCTACCATGTCCTTTGGGTATCTGCTAGTTAGGTACCTATTCCCTATGAACATATAGATTGCGTGTCGTTTGAGTACAGGTTCATTTGAGCTAGCATCTGCTAGCAATTACACAAGTAACAGGCTCATAACAACTATTACCCCTTTACTGATATGCGAGTACTTCGAGCTTTATGCTTTGGACTAAGTGTTCGTACGTTCGTAGCTTTGAGTAATGTGAACTAAGTGCTTCACTTCTGGACTCCGTGGTCCGTGGATATACTCTACTTTAGTACCCACTCTGATCTTTGTTTGTTTGAGTAATGTGAAATACGTGCTTCACTTTTGGACTCTGTGGTCCGTGGATATAGGTACTCTAGTGCCCACTTTGATATTTGTCTCTTTGAGTAATGTGAACTACGTGCATCACTTTTGGACTCCGTGGTCCGTGGACATACTCTACTTTTTGTACCCACTGGGGAGATATTATTACGTACTCGTCTTGCTACCTTACTTATGGTATCTCTATCTTACTCTAATTGAGCCTCTACACTTTACTGTACTTGCTTATGTATCTACTACTACAGTACCTACTACATTTATCTAAACTATACTTGCGATCTATCTACCTTGGCCAATTATCTAATTATCTTACTTTCATAATGCACAAATGTAACTACAACTATTATTGCACATGCACCATAAAAATGTCTCGCGTCCCCACACACACGTGTTCCCCCGTCAAGCACTCTTTCATAACTCCCCTCTTTTTCCCTGCTCACTCTCGGGTTCTTGTTACATAAACATTCGGCAACTATACAGCGTGTCTCGGATAATAAAGGTTATACAATTTGTCTCATATTTGAAATTCACACCCCTACACGTGACCGACTAATTTAGTGATTGTGTATGGCATTTACACCATAATCCAACCAGAGAGTATGTGTGATTGAGCCTTGATGTTGTATACTAACATTTTCCAGCGTGGCAGTGCGAAAGGCACTGAACTGTATTGTGCAGGCCCTTGATTAGCGGTATCCGGTGACCTGGGTTGTCCCCTTTATTAACACATTTCTTCTGTTTTGAATGCAAAAGTGTTTGTTTTGAGATGAAACGCCCTCTTCCCCCTCAGCACAACTTACCCTGTCTCTGGTAATGGATTACGGTGGCGGTTTTACGCACGTTACTATTATTCGTTTGCGGCATTATTTCATTTAATAATAATTGTAATAAAATAGTTTTGAGAACTTCCATTCTTTAATTTATAACACCGGCATTCTCACCCCTTTGTGGCAACTCTTTGTATTCGAACTTCTAATTTAATATAAACACAACGTAGGTAAAGACGATCACGTGGCTCTTAGGTTTTTTTGGTAATTTGAGATTTTTATTGTTCATTTGCGTTTTTTTGGTTTTATTCAATTTAATGGGAAATTATTAAGATTTGGGCAAAATTTATATTACTTTTATTAATTAACAGGGGGATGGGGGGGATCATTACAAGATTATAAAAATAAACATAGAACTTAAAATTTTCCATAAAAATATGTCATATGTCATTCATGCACACATTTTTACGTAATAGAAATTTTTTACATAGGTACCCTGGCAAATTTTGATCATCCATGTTATTTGTTAAGCACTCTACTACTAACTATAATACACAATTTTATTCTAAATTTATGAAGATCACAGTCGACAGAATCTATTGTTTTGTTACGAAACCGATTCAGCTGACATCTTTCAGAAGATGGTCGAACTAAATACCCGACGACTTGTTAAGGGCTCGCCACATAGGCCATGCCATGTCATGCTAAATTAAATTTAGCATGGCACAGCACAGAGGTGTCCACATAGGACATGCTATGTAAATTTGGGTAACCATAGTTATTCGTTTGAAAACTTATTTTTGTCAATTGGCGGCTGTCAATATTCATCATCATCATAAGGTTCTCAGTCCGAAGACTGGTTGGACGCGTACCTCCATTCTTTTCTATCCTGAGCTAACCTACGCATTTCCCTAAAAGTAGAACATCCTACATCCCTAACTATTTGAGAGCAGTAGTCTAATCTAGGCCTACCCCTACCTCTTTTTATTCCTATCTCTGACTCTAGTATGTCACGAACTATTCCTTCGTGTCTTAGAAGGTGTCCTACCATCCTATCTCTCCTACTCTTTATTGTTTTCCATACCTCTCGCTTTTCCCCAACTCTTTCTAATACTTCCCTATTGCTAACCTTATCTATCCACGGTATCTTCATCATGCGTCTGTAGCACCACATTTCAAACGCTTCTACTCTTTTTCTATCCGCTTCTCCTATTGTCCAAGTTTCGCACCCGTATAATGCCGTACTCCATACATACGACGTTAAGAGTCTCTTCCTAGTCTCTATATTAACCGTTCTCGAGCATAACAGTTGTTTCTTTTTGTTAAACGCAACTCGGCCCTGCGCCATTCTTTGTTTTATATCTTTAGTGCTCCTACCGTCTTGAGTTATTTTACTTCCTAAGTAGCAGAAATCCGCGACCTCCTCTATCTTCTCATTTCCAATTTGTATTTCCATTTTAGTTCTATTTTCACATCCCCTACATACCAAAATTTTAGTTTTCTTTTTATTGATTTTCATGCCGAAGCCCTGTGTCAAAACTGCTTCCATTTCATTCAAAGCCGCTCCTAATTCTTTTTTGCTAGATGCTAACACTGCTATATCATCCGCAAATCTGAGCATGTTAATAGTTTGGCCCTGTACATTGATCCCTGAGGCTGTTCTTTCCGTAACAATATTAATCGCATCTTCGATATATAAGTTGAAAACTAGAGGTGACAATGCACATCCCTGTCTCACTCCCTTCCGGATATCTACTTCCCTTTGTTCCTGCTCACATTCTATAACTGCCTTTTGCTCTTTGTAGAGATTATGTATTATTCTTCTGTCCCTGTATTTCATCCCTACCTTTCTCAGCACTTCGAACATCTTCCCCCATTTTACGTTGTCGAAGGCTTTTTCTAAATCTACAAATCCTATATAGACGCTCTTTCTCTTTTCTATCGTTTTTTCTATAATTACTCGTAAAGCTAGAATGGCCTCGCGCGTTCCTCTATTTCGTCTAAATCCGAACTGATCTTCTCCTAATATTTCTTCCGCCTTTTTCTCCATCCTTCTTTGCACAATTCTAGTTAAAATTTTTGACGCATGGGAAGTTAAACTGATAGTTCTAAAATTTTCGCATCTATCCGCGCCTTTTCTTTTTGGCAAAGCTACTATGATGTTCCGTTTGTAATCTTCTGGAATCTCGCCTGTCAGGTATATGCGACTAACTAATTTAAATAAACGATCTATTACCTCTTGACCTGCGCACTTTAAGATTTCTGCCTGCAAGCCATCTATACCTGGCGCTTTATTATTCCTTAAACTTTTTAGTGCTATCTCAAACTCTTCTCTCATTATAGGACTCCCTAGGTTATCCCCCTCTACACTGCTTTCGCTTTCTAATATATCTTGCACTTCCTGTCCCGCATATAAGTTTCCTAAATATTCTTTCCACCTATCTGCCTTCTCCCCACTTCCGATTAGGATATCTCCTGCCTCATTTCTAATGTTTTTGGTACTAGATCCAATTTCTCTAAAATTTCTCCTAATTATTTGCTGTCAATATTCATAAATTTAAATAATGGATGATGTTTATAACGTTGCTTTGGGGTTCATTTTACTCCAATTACTTTTATTATTTCCATGGAAACGTACCCATAGAAACAGCATAGAAGTCGAGTTCGTTGCTATGTAAATTACTTTAAACATGAACAATGTGAACACTTCCATTTGAATTCCATTGTCTCTACTCCTGTGTTTTACATTGGCATAGCATAGCATGGCCTATGTGGCGAGGCCTTTAGAGTCTGTAAAGTTAGAGACTGGGCCTGGACAAGATGGTGGCTGCGCGAAAATGTAGCGGGAAATATGATTTTGACAGAAACAGTGGCGTACCGGCGTATATGTGAAATTTATTATGTACTTTAACAATGAATTCATAAAAGTTACATTCAAAACAGGAAAATTAGCATTTTAAGGCATGAAAAAATCGCGAAACACATTAAGAAGAACTTAAGAAAAGGGGATTTCGTCATACTTATAGATAAATTATAAATGTGACGTTTGGTGTGAGGTTATGTCAATTACGAAATCGGCATGTTTATGTGCAAATAATCTCAATTACATTATTGTTATAGTTGAAAAAAGGTTTTTGAACAAGTTGTTTACTTATGTGACAAAAGAAAATTAGAATAAATCATAAAGGAAGCCGAATAATCCAATTTACTATTTTTCAGCACTGAAGAGATAAAGAATTGCAAAATAAACTTATTATTCTGTAATTAAAAATTTAGAGAGTTCTATGAACTACCAAAAATAAATAAGTGGAATTCACATATATTAAGAACACATTCAAAAACGCTTCAAAAAAATAAGAATCCTTGTTGCTTGAGGTATGTCATATCGCACCACAAGGCCTAATTATAGAACGTTCAGGCATATGTCCTGCAGGAAGGAGCTTCGGGCAGGACAGCTGGACAGAGCTGCTAGTCCTGCCAGCAGGACATTGTTTTTAAATGGGATTGTCCTGCCGGCAGTACGTGCGCGGCTTCTGGCAGTACAGACCCAAATTTCATAGGTGCCGTAACAATTTTGCTATTTATTCAATAAAACAACTGCTAAGAAACATTTTTATTTATTCTCGTACAAAATAACTTGAAAAACATTACAAAAATAACACTGCACCTGTGATGCTGATTGCTTTCTGAATCTGCATAATAGATTTCAATAGATTTCAGAAAAACCCATAGTGACTGCCTCGAGCCAGAAAAAGAAAGTTCAGAATCTTTAATCGTCCGTAGAATACCTGGAATACAAGGTGATATTAGGCTAGATGATGCGATAGGTAGGTATTTAAATGTAGCATTTGTTATTTCACGAAAAAGCAGCCATTGCCATTTGTTCCTAGAATAATTTGTTCAAACAGCACCTGATTATTGGGATTACTTTCTGTCATTGCATACTTCATTCATGTTTCGATGAAAAATATATTATACATATTCAAAACACATCGTGAAATATAATTGTCTGAAAAATCATTGGGTTTCAACAGAAAGTAAGTTTCTTGAAATTTATCTACAACCGAAGACGGAATCCAGGAAGTTAAACATCCAATGCATTCCGTTTACTAAAATGCAAGTGTGATTCAACGTGGCTGAAGTTAGATTTGGATTTAGATTTGCAATTCGCGTTTTTACAGCGGTCCAGATAAATACTGCACAGTTATATTCTAAATGATATTTTTCAATTAAATAATGGACATTTAACAAATTTAGGATGCTAGGGTTTATTCTAATGTACAGAAATGCTTAAGTGAAGTACGGTAATTGAAGTTTTACTAAAACATGCATTTAAAATGTAATATAGGTACAATATTCATGGATTACTTGAACCTAAGAATAATTTCAAATAAAAATTAGCCAGAATAATAATTAGATTGCAACACTAAACACAACGTAGGGGTTGAGCTATAGTTTCCCCTTTTGAGGAAAGCTTTTTTAAAATTCATATTTCTAATTGCACCAAACTAGTTTTTTTCTCTATATGAGTACCAGTGGTGTACGTGTACCGATGTTCTGTAAAAGTCGTATCATCAGATTTGCCTTGGGTTTGAGATACACTCACGCCCATTTGTAATGCAGTTCTAAAATTACCGTTCTTAACTGTTTCAACCCAGATTCTTATCTGTAGGATAAATGGTGTACCTGTCAATATTCAGTAAAAATGGAAGAACAGAGTTCCCGTAGGGGTTGAGGTACAGCAACCCTTATTTCCAAATATTTCTTAAAATTCACGCTTTTAACTGCATCAACCTAGATTTTATCCCAAATGATGAAGGACATCCCTGAAGATGTTCGGTGAAAATCGCATCCCCAGATAAGCCGTAGGGGTTGAGATACAACCATACCCATTGCAATTTTTGTAAAATTCGTGCTTTCAACTGTATCAACCTAGATTTAGTTCCAAATGATGAAGGAAGGCTCAGTAGATGTCCGGTGAAAATCGAATTCCCAGATATGCCGTAGGGGTTGAGATAAAGGCACCCTTATTTGCAAAACATGTTTTAAAATTTACACTTTTAACTGTATCAACCTATATTCTGTTCCAAATGATAAAGGAAGTCCCTGTCGATGTTCGGTGAAAATTCCATCTCCAGATTTGCCGTAGGGGTTGAGTTACAGCCACCCTTATTTGCAAAATACTTCTTAAAATTCGCGATTCTAACTGTATCAACCTAGATATTGTACCAAACGATAAAGGAAGGCCCTGTCGGTGTCCAGTGAAAATCTCACTGCTAGATTTGCCGTAAGGGTGGAGATAGAGCAACCCTTATTTGCAAAATAATTCTTAAAATTCCCGATTCTAACTGTATCAACCTAGATACTGTACTAAACGATAAAGGAAGGTCCTGTCGGTGTCCAGTAAAAATCTCACTGCCAGATTTGCCGTAGGGGTTGAGATAGAGCAACCCTTATTTGCAAAATACTTCTTAAAATTCGCGATTCTAACTGTATCAACCTAGATACTGTACTAAACGATAAAGGAAGGCCATGTCGGTGTCCAGTGAAAGTCTCACTGCTAGATTTGCCGTAGGGGTTGAGATAGAGCAACCCTTATTTACAAAATAATTCTTAAAATTCGCGATTCTAACTGTATCAACATAGATACTGTACTAAACGATAAAGGAAGGCCCTGTCGGTGTCCAGTGAAAATCTCACTGCTAGATTTGCCGTAGGGCTTGAGATAGAGCTACCCTTATTTGCAAAATACTTCTTAAAATTCGCGATTCTAACTGTATCAACCTAGATACTGTACTAAACGATAAAGGAAGGCCCTCTCGGTGTCCAGTGAAAATCTCACTGCTAGATTTGCCGTAGGGGTTAAGATAGAGCAACCCTTATTTGCAAAATATTTCTTAAAATTCGAGATTCTAATTGTATCAACCTAGATACTGTACTAAACGATAAAGGAAAGCCCTCTCGGTGTCCAGTGAAAATCTCACTGCCAGATTTGCCGTAGGGGTTGAGATAGAGCAACCCTTATTTGCAAAATACTTCTTAAAATTCGAGATTCTAATTGTATCAACCTAGATACTGTACTAAAGGATAAAGGAAGGCCCTCTCGGTGTCCAGTGAAAATCTCACTGCTAGATTTGCCGTAGGGGTTGAGATAGAGCAACCCTTATTTACAAAATATTTCTTAAAATTCGCGATTCTAACTGTATCAACCTAGATACTGTACTAAACGATAAAGGAAGGCCATGTCGGTGTCCAGTGAAAGTCTCACTGCTAGATTTGCCGTAGGGGTTGAGATAGAGCAACCCTTATTTACAAAATAATTCTTAAAATTCGCGATTCTAACTGTATCAACATAGATACTGTACTAAACGATAAAGGAAGGCCCTGTCGGTGTCCAGTGAAAATCTCACTGCTAGATTTGCCGTAGGGCTTGGGATAGAGCAACCCTTATTTGCAAAATACTTCTTAAAATTCGCGATTCTAACTGTATCAACCTAGATACTGTACTAAACGATAAAGGAAGGCCCTGTCGGTGTCCAGTAAAAATCTCACTGCCAGATTTGCCGTAGGGGTTGAGATAGAGCAACCCTTATTTGCAAAATACTTCTTAAAATTCGCGATTCTAACTGTATCAACCTAGATACTATACTAAACGATAAAGGAAGGCCCTGTCGGTGTCCAGTAAAAATCTCACTGCCAGATTTGCCGTAGGGGTTGTGATAGAGCAACCCTTATTTGCGAAATACTTCTTAAAATTTTCGATTCTAACTGTATCAACCTAGATACTGTACTAAACGATAAAGGAAGGCCCTGTCGGTGTCCAGTGAAAGTTTCACTGCTAGATTTGCCGTAGGGGTTGAGATAGAGCAACCCTTATTTACAAAATATTTCTTAAAATTTGAGATTCTAACTGTATCAACCTAGATATTGTACTAAACGATAAAGGAAGGCCCTGTCGGTGCCCAGGGAAAATCTCACTGTCAGATTTGACGTAGGGCTTGAGATAGAGCAACCCTTATTTGCAAAATACTTCTTAAAATTCGCGATTCTAACTGTATCAATCTAGATACTATACTAAACGATAAAGGAAGGCCCTGTCGGTGTCCAGTAAAAATTTCACTGCCAGATTTGCCGTAGGGGTTGTGATAGAGCAACCCTTATTTGCGAAATACTTCTTAAAATTTTCGATTCTAACTGTATCAACCTAGATACTGTACTAAACGATAAAGGAAGGCCCTGTCGGTGTCCAGTGAAAGTTTCACTGCTAGATTTGCCGTAGGGGTTGAGATAGAGCAACCCTTATTTACAAAATATTTCTTAAAATTTGAGATTCTAACTGTATCAACCTAGATATTGTACTAAACGATAAAGGAAGGCCCTGTCGGTGCCCAGGGAAAATCTCACTGTCAGATTTGACGTAGGGGTTGAGATAAAGGCACCCTAATTTGCAAAACATGTTTTAAAATTTACACTTTTAACTGTATCAACCTATATTCTGTTCCAAATGATAAAGGAAGTCCCTGTCGATGTTCGGTGAAAATTCCATCTCCAGATTTGCCGTAGGGGATGAGTTACAACCACCGTTATTTGCAAAATGTTTGTTAAAATTCGCGATTCAAACTGCATCAACCTAGATTTTGTACCAATTAATAAAGGAAGGCCCTGCCGGTGTTCAGTGAAAATCTTTCTGTCAGATTTGCCGTAGGGGTTGAGATAAAGGCACCCTTTATCTCAACCTCTACTGCAAATCTGGCAGTGAGATTTTCACTGGACACCGACAGAGGCTTCCTTTATCGTTTAGTACAATATCTACGTTGAAACAGTTAGAATCGCGAATTTTAAGAAGTATTTTGCAAATAAGGGTTGCTCTATCTCAACCCCTACGGCAAATCTGGCAGTGAGATTTTCACTGGACACCGACAGGGCCTTCCTTTATCGTTTAGTACAGTATCTAGGTTGATACAGTTAGAATCTCAAATTTTAAGAAATATTTTGTAAATGAGGGTTGCTCTATCTCAACCCCTACGGCAAATCTGGCAGTGAGATTTTCACTGGACACCGATAGGGCCTTCCATTATCGTTTAGTACAGTATCTAGGTTGATACAGTTAGAATCTCAAATTTTAAGAAATATTTTGCAAATAAGGGTTGCTCTATCTCAACCCCTACGACAAATCTGGCAGTGAGATTTTTACTGGACACCGACAGGGCCTTCCTTTATCGTTTAGTACAGTATCTAGGTTGATACAGTTAGAATCGCGAATTTTAAGAAGTATCTTGCAAATAAGGGTTGCTCTATCTCAACCCCTACCGCAAATCTAGCAGTGAGATTTTCACTGGACACCGACAGGGCCTTCCTTTATCGTTTAGTACAGTATCTAGGTTGATACAGTTAGAATCTCAAATTTTAAGAAATATTGTGCAAATAAGGGTTGCTCTATCTCAACCCCTACGGCAAATCTAGCAGTGAGATTTTCACTGGACACCGACAGGGCCTTCCTTTATCGTTTAGTACAGTACCTAGGTTGATACAATTAGAATCTCGAATTTTAAGAAATATTGTGCAAATAAGGGTTGCTCTATCTCAACCCCTACGGCAAATCTAGCAGTGAGATTTTCACTGGACACCGACAGGGCCTTCGTTTATCGTTTAGTACAGTATCTAGGTTGATACAGTTAGAATCGCGAATTTTAAGAACTATTTTGCAAATAAGGGTTGCTCTATCTCAACCCCTACGGCAAATCTGGCAGTGAGATTTTCACTGGACACCGACAGGGCCTTCGTTTATCGTTTAGTACAGTATCTAGGTTGATACAGTTAGAATCGCGAATTTTAAGAACTATTTTGCAAATAAGGGTTGCTCTATCTCAACCCCTACGGCAAATCTGGCAGTGAGATTTTCACTGGACACCGACAGGGCCTTCCTTTATCGTTTAGTACAGTATCTAGGTTGATACAGTTAGAATCGCGAATTTTAAGAAGTATCTTGCAAATAAGGGTTGCTCTATCTCAACCCCTACGGCAAATCTAGCAGTGAGATTTTCACTGGACACCGAGAGGGCCTTCCTTTATCGTTTAGTACAGTATCTAGGTTGATACAGTTAGAATCTCAAATTTTAAGAAATATTTTGTAAATGAGGGTTGCTCTGTCTCAACCCCTACGGCAAATCTGGCAGTGAGATTTTTACTGGACACCGACAGGGCCTTCCTTTATCGTTTAGTACAGTATCTAGGTTGATACAGTTAGAATCGCGAATTTTAAGAAGTATTTTGCAAATAAGGGTTGCTCTATCTCAACCCCTACCGCAAATCTAGCAGTGAGATTTTCACTGGACACCGGCAGGGCCATCCTTTATCGTTTAGTACAGTATCTAGGTTGATACAGTTAGAATCTCAAATTGTAAGAAATATTTTGTAAATGAGGGTTGCTCTATCTCAACCCCTACGGCAAATCTGGCAGTGAGATTTTCACTGGACACCGACAGGGCCTTCCTTTATCGTTTAGTACAGTATCTAGGTTGATACAATTAGAATCTCGAATTTTAAGAAATATTTTGCAAATAAGGGTTGCTCTATCTCAACCCCTACGGCAAATCTAGCAGTGAGATTTTCACTGGACACCGACAGGGCCTTCCTTTATCGTTTAGTACAGTATCTAGGTTGATACAGTTAGAATCGCGAATTTTAAGAATTATTTTGCAAATAAGGGTTGCTCTATCTCAACCCCTACGGCAAATCTAGCAGTGAGATTTTCACTGGACACCGAGAGGGCCTTCCTTTATCGTTTAGTACAGTATCTAGGTTGAAACAATTAGAATCTCGAATTTTAAGAAAAATTTTGCAAATAAGGGTTGCTCTATCTTAACCCCTACGGCAAATCTAGCAGTGAGATTTTCACTGGACACCGAGAGGGCCTTCCTTTATCGTTTGGTACAATATCTAGGTTGATACAGTTAGAATCGCGAATTTTAAGAAGTATTTTGCAAATAAGGGTTGCTCTATCTCAAACCTTACGGCAAATCTAGCAGTGAGATTTTCACTGGACACCGACAGGGCCTTCCTTTATCGTTCGGTACAATATCTAGGTTGATACAGTTAGAATCGCGAATTTTAAGAAGTATTTTGCAAATAAGGGTGGTTGTAACTCAACCCCTGCGGCAAATCTGGAGATGGAATTTTCACCGAACATCGACAGGGACTTCCTTTATCATTTGGAACAGAATATAGGTTGATACAGTTAAAAGTGTAAATTTTAAAACATGTTTTGCACAACAAAATAATTAGCAAAAATAATTTACATTTTCAATTTCAATTATTCCTTCCAATTTGCATCCATTCACAACAAGCTAGTTAATTGGTCTGATTTATCGGCCTAATTCTTGTATCGGGGGTAATTCTTTTATCTTGTAATAAAAATACATATGATCATTTTAGTATTTTACATTTTTGAGCCCGTTTTGAGCACAACACATAACTTAGAAAAGCTGTGCGCTTGCGCAGCACTAAAATAAATTATAATTAGTACGTAAAGTTAAAAGCTACCAAACTTTATCGTTAATTGATTTCACTAATTTTGATTGTGAACGATCTTGTAGAAATGCATTACGTTAACTTTATGAATAATTGGGTTTGCTAATTTACCTTGTTAATTTCCTTGTTGTGAATGAAGCTTAAGGGTGCCTTTATCTCAACCCCTACGGCATATCTGGGAATTCGATTTTCACCGGACATCTACCGAGCCTTCCTTCATCATTTTGAATTAAATCTAGGTTGATGCAGTTGAAAGCACGAATTTTACAAAAATTGCAATGGGAATGGTTGTATCGCAACCCCTACGGCTTATCTGGGGATGCGATTTTCACCGAACATCTTCAGGGATGTCCTTCATCATTTGGAATAAAATCTAGGTTGATGCAGTTAAAAGCGTGAATTTTAAGAAATATTTGGAAATAAGGGTTGCTGTACCTCAACCCCCACGGGAAATCTGTTCTTCCATTTTTACTGAATATTGACAGGTACACCCTTTATCCTACAGATAAGAATCTGGGTTGAAACAGTTAAGAACGGGAATTTTAGAACTGCATTGCAAATGGGCGTGAGTGTATCTCAAACCCAAGGCAAATCTGATGATACGACTTTTATAGAACATCGGTACACCACTGGTACTCATATAGGGAAAAAACTAGTTTGGTGTAAATTAGAAATATGAATTTTAAAAAAGATTTCCTCAAAAGAGGAAACTATAGCTCAACCCCTCGTCGTATTTATGGTGTTGCAATCTAATTATCTAAATTTTGCTAAAAATTATTCTGGCGAATTTTTATTTGAAATTATTATTAGGTTCAAGTAATCCATGAATTTTGTACCTATATTACATTTTAAATGCATGTTTTAGTAAAACTTCAATTACCGTAGGTACTTCGTTTAAGCATTTCTGTACATCGTAAATTTGTTAAATGTCCATTATGTGCATTTGCTTATTATTATTCGTGTTCTTTAATACTAATTTTAATTGAAAAACATGATTTAGAATATAACTGTGCAGTATTTATCTGGACCGCTGTAAAAACGCGAATTGCAAATCTAAATCCAAATCTAACTTCAGCCACGTGAATTCGCTTATACCAGGTATTTAAAAATTACAAACTTATTACCTCAGTTTTAATACCAAATAGAAAACGGATCAAAATGATACAACCACGGACACAGTGCCGTAAAATTCGAAGTGCCTTGTAGTCATCAGCCATAAAATGATAAAAAATGCAACTCGGACACACTAGTTATAATTTTGTCAGCCGTCACTAATCATCCTTAGCCGTATAAATAAATAGTTGAAATTAAACTAAGTTCTGCAATAAAGGTAGGTACCAACTACTTGTATTTTCAGTGTTATCAAATTTTACTTACCTTTGAGATTAAAAACAAGTGTATCCTACTTAAACTAAGAATTAAGATTTGACGTTTGATATCCGAGCATAACCTAAATTATTGCTGTGAGATTTCAACACAAAATTTTTGCGAAAATAAAAATAAATCTTACAAAAAATATGTTATACCACTCCTTTATGACTAAAGCTTCCACAGAAATTTTTGGGGCAATTTTATTGCCTTATATTCAGAAATATTGAACAAAATTCTCGGTCGCCCCGTTTAACGCTTAATAAAAACGAGGCCCTAACGATCCAGTTGACATCTGGCGGCTTCAAATTGACATAGCTAAGAACGATACCACGCGATTTACATTGTGGAATAGCGGCGATTGGCATCCTCCCCTCTAGTTATCCATAATTATAATATAATATAAAGCTATTATACTATAATATAATAATGTCAGTATCAGTAGGTACCTATTTTTGAACAAAGGTGCCTAAATTTCACTTTCACTTGCATTGTAAGGTCAGATGACAATCTAGTTGAAAAAAAACTTAGGTAAACGTATTAAATAATATAGGTAAATTATTTTTTTTTTGATTTGGTAAGTTTGTTAATGTATCGTACCTACTTATTATAACTATTTTGTAATTTATCGAAAATTGAAACCTACACAAACATAATTTGGAAGGCATACGTACATAACTACTTCAAAAAGTATTGGTATATGAAATGCACTTACGAACAAACAACCTTCTCCCCTTTAGGCAGAGAACTTCGCACATTCCACTTTGTTCTGGTATTGAATGAAAATTCTCTAATCCATCTATCGATATCTTGTAACTTTGTAATATTACTTCTTATAACAAACTTCTTTTTAGATGTCTTAATAGCATCAATTTCATTATCAAAACAGCTTGGAAGAACCTCAGGAGTTACTTGAAAGGTATTCATAATAACGCAATAAATTAAAACGAATGAAACAAAGGCACGTGCACTTGCTCTACAAAGCGGCTGTAACACTACCCATCCGCATATGTTTGCTAACTTTGCAAAGAACTTAACATTATAAAAATGCGGGAAATCTTTCCTAACCCGTAGTGCCATCGTCTAAACGTCATGGGAGCATACGGAAGCTTGACTTTTAAGATGCAAGATTAACACGAGCGCAGCGACGTCGTCGTGAATGTTCTAAGCTACACGTAACATCCAGACGCTACAGCCAATAAAAATGAATATTTAACTCTCATTTGCGTAGGTCTGTAAAGAATGCTTATATGCAACCCGGTCCCACACAATAACGCACACTGTGACCAGGTCTCAAACAATTTATGCACAAATTCCGTTTCTTTACTTCTACTAGCCTGGAATTTACATCAATACCTTTAAACATCTGGCAATTGTAAATACTGTGGGACCCATCGCAAAAATAACACTTAAAATTGAAACTCGAACTTACTTCGGAACTTGCTTGATCCTGCACATTTAAAAATGTACTAGAACCTTTACCTTTCGGCCTTATATCTCTATGCGACTTATTTGGATTTGCATGGCATTGGTTGAGTTTATGCTCTACTTTTCGAAGCATATCACACCGTTTTCTCAAAAATTCCATAAAATCCTTAAATGATAAAACCTCCGCACAGCTGTCTAATTTTTCCCACTCATTACGGGAAATTGAATCTAGTTTACTACTCTACTACTACTACTCTAATGCTTCTAAATAACTCAAATGCTTGCTGATTTTATCATATAAGCCCTGCAAATCCGAATATGACGCCTTCGTTACCATCGATAATTCAAAAATTGACATCACATGTCTATGTTTTATAATTTTCTTGTTATCGTATCTGTCTACCAACAAACGCCATGCAACCTTGTAATTAGTTTCGGAGTGCTGTATTGCCTGAATTACCTCCTTAGCTTCACCCTTTAGCGACGACCGCAAGTAATGAAATTTTTTGTAATCCGACAATGACGAATTCTCATCGATTAAAGACCTAAAATTCTCACTATATTCTGGCCATTGCTCATAATTACCGCTAAAACTCATCAATTCTATTGGCGGCAATGTTATATCTTGTTCGCGTTCTGAGTGATTCAAACTAGAACCAGACCCTTGTGGACGCTTACCCTCATAAAAAAGATCAACAATATTTTTAATTTTAGCCATTAAATCAATGTACGTTTCCTCGAAATTATTTAACTCTTCATCCGACTCCGTAGCGTCTTCGAAACAAATTTGGCTATGAATTTCCGTAAATTGATCTAAAAGTGGCTCTACGTTTTTTAACCGCAATTCTAATTTTTTTACTTCCAATTCCGACAGGTTATCTAACTCTAAAGTTGTCAAATGATTGGACTGCCTAGTGAGCTTGGCCGCACATTGACTTCTTTTATGTTTTAATTTTGCCAAATTTGCCATAATTATGTACTGTTTTACGACAATTAAAGGAATGCAAAGGAAATGCTATGGAAAGTAGAATGACTCACGTTAATTTCTAGACTCGGACGCGTCTTCAAACAAAATGGACTCTCAACTTCAATGTTAACTTCAAAATCCGGCTCGATTTGGACCAATGTTTACTCTGGACAATAACTTTGACCTATTGCCCGTCGCTGGTTCTTCTTTCTCTCAAATGATGGACTGTATTTCTTTTTGTTTTGTAAGTAACACACTCCTAATTTACTTATTGACTATCTATTTACACTATGTACAAAATATATACAACGACAAACGACAAGACTCAAAACTCGAAACTCTAAACTCTGACTACCTTGCGTGTCAACTTGTCAACGAGCGAAGGTGGAATGAATCTACCCTAAAACTGGCCGGAAAGACCACCCTCACTCGTTCGCCCACTACCCACCGGTCATGCTAGCGCGGCAAATACAAATTGCCAAATCGGCGCCAACAACCATCGTAACTCGTTCCGAAGCAGGGCGTCGTCTCAAGTAACGTACTCTAATTAAAATAAAAAAAAGATGTTTTAAGTATTATTTCAGTAGTTTATACAACTTGGCCTTCCTTGCATTTAATATCAATCGCTTTCCTACATTTTCGAATAATTTCCCACTTGATCACCTTATACCTTTGTTTCCCTCTTTCATCTAACCTATTTTTTATATTTTCACCTTTCCTCTATTAGACTCATAATATGTTTTGTTATCCTGGGTTTTCAACTTTCATTTTGTTTATGACCCTAAATATCTACTTCTCTACGCTTCTGCTTAAATTCTGTAACTGTCATTTGCTCTTCATATAAACATCTTCCCTACTTCGAACTTATCTTCCATGCATTTAATATCAATCGCTTTCCTACATTTACGAATAATTTCCTGCTTGATCACCTTATATCTTTGTTTCCCTCTTTCGTCTAACCTATTTTGTATATTTTCGCCTTTCCTCTATTCCTGCACTTAGAGATTTACCTAAGCAACCTGTGACTTGTTTGTGGCACAGCGGACTCAATAACTGTATGTGTGCGGTACAAAATGTATATAGATTAAGAAAATGGTACATGATGTATAACGCAAAATAATAAAAATATTTTCGTTGAGTATTCCTGGGTTTTCAACTTTCATTTTGTTTATGACTCTAAATATCTACTTCTCTACGCTTCTGCTTAAATTCTGTAACTGTCATTTGCTCTTCATATAAACATCTTCCCTACTTCGAACTTATCTTCCATGCATTTAATATCAATCGCTTTCCTACATTTACGAATAATTTCCTGCTTGATCACCTTATATCTTTGTTTCCCTCTTTCGTCTAACCTATTTTGTATATTTTCGCCTTTCCTCTATTCCTGCATTTAGAGATTTACCTAAGCAACCTGTGACTTGTTTGTGGCACAGCGGACTCAATAACTGTATGTGTGCGGTACAAAATGTATATAGATTAAGAAAATGGTACATGATGTATAATGCAAAATAATAAAAATATTTTTATTGAGTATTTTAGTTTCATTTACATAATTTCGACTCTGAACTTATACTTTCTTGTAAAAAATTGCCAGAACGCTAGTTATTTTCGGTACACAGCGTTATTAAATAAAACTAATTGAAATGTGATGATTTTGTTACAATATCCTAATAACGTGTTTTTGAAAAAGGTACGTAAAAATCGAATATTTGCGCTCAACAGAACGAAAAGGTTTTCGTAAAACGTTAGATAGGTAGGTATGTATTTAAAGGTGTTCAATGGAAAATGCTAATGCAGGGCGTATTTTAATTAATTAAATAATTTTCAATACGCAGACACAATATAAAATTTCAATTAAACATATAATTTTCAATAAAACGAATTCAACCGAACAAAAAGTTTTCGCAAAATTTAGTTGTAATTTAATCTAAAATAATTAAGAATCAAATTTTAATTAAATAAAACACTATTGAAATATTAGCAATGAAAGTAAAATTATCTTACCTGCAGTTTTGTGCAGAAATAATTTAAACACTAAATAATACTAAATTTAAATAGACACCCTACTTGTAGAATTTCGAACGTCAACTGAAGCAACAAGAAAATAAGTAACGGTAGACAAGGATAGATGCTTTGCGTTAAAGAAAGATGGCTTATTTTCATAAACCACTTTCTGTTTTCTTGGAAATCATTATCTACTTTTAACAATGAATATAAGGGATTTTGCCAAACAGCTTTCACTATGTCTCTTTCCAAACAGTTTTCAAATAAAAAATGAGTTAAAAACTCCACAGTCCCAGTGCAGATTACGATGTCACCCATAAGAAAAAATTATGAAACAATTTACGTAAGACTCTTAAGAAAATATAATAAAACTACTTAATAATTTTGCAAAAAATGAGTGTGAACGAAAAGAAACAGACAGAAGTAGATATCTGGGATTAATATGTAGTATCATTGTTACAAATGCATAGGTACCTGATTTTAAAAATGAGTAAAGCAGAGTTTATATATAAAGAGCAAATTAATGGCAGTTATAGAATTTGAGCAGAAACGTATATAAGTGGATATTTGCAAATAATGATACATTATTGATATAAGCATGCAAAATCATAAAAGCATTTATTAAATTACCAAAAAAGACTATGAATTCTAAGAAATATTAAAAACAGACTACAAAATGGAGTCGGGGACGTAACGAAGAAGATTTTTGCTACTAAAATAAGGAATTTTTATATTTGTATTTATTTAACTCAATTGTGTAGAAGCATTTTTAAATCTTATTTAAGTAATATTGAATCGAATGCATACCTGATTTTATTTTGTTGTTGGTAAAGGAGCGATTTTCTGTTTATTTCCCCTCGGTCAGCCATGTTTCATATGAAAAAGGTTTTCCTAAAAGTCATAATAAATTAATTTAAAAAATGTAATACGTTTAGAATTACTTTAGAGCGACATGGGACCAGATTTAAAAAATGTACTGTTGGAAATAGTTACGAAGGAAATGGAAGCAAATTAAAAAATGTAATACGTTTAGAAACAGTTTATAGGGAAATGGGAGCAGAGTATTTGTGAAACTTCAATGACAGATTATAATAAAAATATAGAAATCTTATATTAATTTGATTTAGTTCCAGTTAGATGTAAAAAAGCTATTGTTAGAAATATTTTTTATTTTGTTTTAAGTATGTAATATCAAAAAATTAATACCTGTTAATCAATAACGTTATCCTGCATTCTCTCTAAGAGTATATTTCCTGTTTGTTGTTCCGTCCCCAATGTTTGTCAAAATTCTAAAAATGGTGAAAAAGATGAAAAAATCATTGTGTAATATTATTTCTTATAAAAAGTAAAGAAATTATAATTTGTAAATAATAAGTGCACTAGAAATAATTTATGCATTCATAAAGTCAACGCCCAAAAATATGACGTACACATTAAATTTACTCAGAGAAAATTAACGGCAGAAACTATTATTAGAGAATAATTTAAATTTCACGTAAAAAACTATGTGATAGAGCGATTACTATAAAGTTTTATTCTAATTGATTTTTAAGGGCAACAGATAATATTTTAAAAATACATACATAGTTGTTATCTTTTGTGTATGAAATATTCACAAATCACGTCAGTGCGTCTCAGTTATCGGCCCTCTACTAGGAACAGGGCAGGTACCTAATTACTTTATGCAGACTTTAAGCTTCTTAAAGTTATTGCTATTTTGTATAGATGGGCACAGGCTAAATAATATTTTCTTCGAAGGTAGGTAAAAAAGTATTTTCTATACTCTCATATTTCTCTCTCTCATATTTCTAAATTAAAAACAGTAGCAACTAAGAATTTTTTTAAATTCCTTGATATATTTGTACCAGCGGAAGCATATATTATTTCTCATGATTCTTGTACCTATACCTTAGTGAATTTTCCAAAAACATTTAGTGTGTGTGTTTGCATTTTAGAATTCTTTAAATTTTTTCAGATAAAGTTTTCGCAGTACTTTTTGTATATTTAACAAACAAATTTGAATGTTTCAGATTCATAATTACGTTTTGATTTTCTGTAACAACCTTTTTTATATTTTCCTAAATATTTTTTGTATGTTCTCGATATTTTTCTTTACTTTTTAAACCAACTTTTAGATTTTTATATTTCATAGTTACCTTTTAATTTTCTATGACACCTTTTTTGTATTTGATAAATACTTTTTTGTTGTTATCGACATTTTTTCTTTACATTTGATAAACACATTTTCGATTTTTATGTTTTATAATCTAATCACATTTCCTATGGCAACTTTTTTGTTTTTCATAAATACTTTCCGGCTTTTTCGAAATTTTTCTTTACAACTTAGATTATTTTCTTATCATTATTTCATAAACATTCACGGGAAAGAAAGACATTGCAACAGAAAATTATTCAAAATTTCTTGAAATGTGTTAAAAAGTAAAAGTAACGCATGTTCCTCGGCAAATTTAGAAATGTCTCCGCAGTTACGATGAATAATTCTACAAAGCACTCTTTGTTTTCGAATTTCGTTCATTGGACTCCATTTACGTAAATCAATACATATTTAAATACAAGAAGACATTACTTTTAAGTAATATACAGAGTGTCCCACAAACACATATTTTCCTTTAAGTTGAGTAAGTTCACAAAATAAAAAATTAGGACCTTTCCCTAACATAACCCTGTGTATCAGATCATATAAGGTAAGGTACCAGAAGTATTCAGGTCAGGTGTATGACTTCCTCCGGATGTCTTAGATCTGACCTGAATACTTCTGGTAGGACCTTACCTGATATGATCTGATACACAGGGTTATGTTAGGGAAAAGTCCTAATTTTTTATTTTGTGAACTTACTCAACTTAAAGGAAAATATGTGTTTGTATTGATCTCTGCAGTCCCTTAATCAAAGTTATTACATTATATTTATCTCTGCAGTCCCTTATTCAAATTTGATACTTTATCAATATCTCTGCAGTCCGTTACTCAAATTTGTTACTTTATATTGATCTCTGCAGTCCCTTAATCAAATTTATTACTTTATATTCATCTCTGCAGTCCCATACTCAAATTTGATACTTTATATTGATCTCCGCATTCCCTTAATCAAACTAATTACTTTATATTCATCTCTGGAGTCCCTTATTCAAATTTGATACTTTATATTGATCTCCGCAGTCCCTTACTCAAATTTGTTACTTTATATTGATCTCTGCAATCCCTTATTCAAATTTGTTACTTTATATTTATCTGTGCAGTCCCTTTATCAAATTTACTGCTTTATATTTTATCTCTGCAGTCCCTTATTAAAAGTTGATACTATATATTGATCTCTGCATTGTCTTACTCAAATTTGTTACTTTATATTGATCTCTGCAGTCCCTTACTCAAATTTATTACTTTATATTGATCTCTACAGTCCCTTACTCAAATTTATCACTTTATAATGATCTCTGCAGTCCCTTTATCAAATTTACTACTTTATATTTTATCTCTGCAGTCCCTTATTCAAATTTGATGCTATATATTGACCTCTGCAGTCCGTTACTCAAATTTGTCACTTTATATTGGTCTCTGCAGGCCCTTAATCAAATTTGTTACTTTATATTGGTCTCTGCAGTCCCTTAATCAAATTTATTACTTTATATTGATTTCTGCAGTTCCTTATTAAAATTTGTTACTTTATATTGATCTCTGCAGGCCCTTGATCAAATTTGTTACTTTATATTGATCTCTGCAGTCCCTTATTCAAATTTGATATTTTATATTGATCTCTGCAGTCCGTTACCCAAATTTGTTACCTTCAGTCCCTTAATCAAATTTATTACTTTATATTCATTTCTGCAGTCCCTTACTCAAATTTGATACTTTATATTGATCTCTGCAGTCCCTTAATCAAAGTTATTATATTATATTCATCTCTGCAGTCCCTTATTCAAATTTGATACATTATCAATATCTCTGCATTCCGTTACTCAAATTTGTTACTTTATATTGATCTCTGCAGTCCCTTAATCAAATTTATTACTTTATATTCATCTCTGCAGTCCCATACTCAAATTTGATACTTTATATTGATCTCCGCATTCCCTTAATCAAACTAATTACTTTATATTCATCTCTGGAGTCCCTTATTCAAATTTGATACTTTATATTGATCTCCGCAGTCCCTTACTCAAATTTGTTACTTTATATTGATCTCTGCAATCCCTTACTCAAATTTGTTACTTTATATTTATCTGTGCAGTCCCTTTATCAAATTTACTGCTTTATATTTTATCTCTGCAGTCCCTTATTAAAAGTTGATACTATATATTGATCTCTGCATTGTCTTACTCAAATTTGTTACTTTATATTGATCTCTGCAGTCCCTTACTCAAATTTATTACTTTATATTGATCTCTACAGTCCCTTACTCGAATTTATCACTTTATAATGATCTCTGCAGTCCCTTTATCAAATTTACTACTTTATATTTTATCTCTGCAGTCCCTTATTCAAATTTGATGCTATATATTGACCTCTGCAGTTCGTTACTCAAATTTGTCACTTTATATTGGTCTCTGCAGGCCCTTAATCAAATTTGTTACGTTATATTGATCTCTGCAGTCCCTTAATCAAATTTATTACTTTATATTCATTTCTGCATTTCCTTATTAAAATTTGTTACTTTATATTGATCTCTGCAGGCCCTTGATCAAATTTGTTACTTTATATTGATCTCTGCAGTCCCTTATTCAAATTTGATACTTTATATTCATCTCTGCAGTCCCATACTCAAATTTGATACTTTATATTGATCTCCGCATTCCCTTAATCAAACTAATTACTTTATATTCATCTCTGGAGTCCCTTATTCAAATTTGATACTTTATATTGATCTCTGCAGTCCCTTACTCAAATTTGTTACTTTATATTGATCTCTGCAATACCTTACTCAAATTTGTTACTTCATATTGATCTCTGCAGTCCATTAATCAAATTTATTACTTTATATTCATCTCTGCAGTCCCTCATTCAAATTTGATACTTTATATTGATCTCTGCAGTCCCTTAATCAAATTTGTTACTTTATATTGATCTCTGCAGTCCCGTATTCAAATTTGATACTTTATATTGAACTCTGCAGTCCGTTACTCAAATTTGTTACTATGTATTGATCTCTGCAGTTCCTTAATCAAATTTATTACTTTCTACTGATCTCTGCCGTCCGTTACTCAAATTTGTTACTTTATATTGATCTCTGCAATACCTTACTCAAATTTGTTACTTCATATTTCTTTTTGTGGGGCTATGTTTATCAGGAACTTCCAACCACACCAGAAAATACGCAGCATAGAATCAGAAACGCATTTCAAAACATTACACCCGAGCTATTAGGAAGAGTAGCAAGGTCATTTCATACCCGCCTCCATTTGTGCCTCCAAGAGAACGGAAGACATATTGAACATATGTTCTAGTCATTTGAAAAAGCTAAGTAAAATTATTATTTATTAGATAGTAATTTTACGATTTTTTACGAATATCTGTGAAACCTTTGAGAATGTCGAGGTAATTGTAATTAGCATAAACACGTTCATTTTTTAATTCTGCATCGGACGGGATAAAAATATACAGGGTGTCGCATTTGAAAAAATAGAGAAAAATATAATTACATTTTGAAAAGTTTGGCATTGAATTTTGGACAACCTGTATAAGTTATGTTTACGATATTCATAGTAGGATAAACTGACCTTTTATTATAAGCAACCTGCTGCTTAGTTTTGGTTTGAAGATGTTTCTTCTATTTTTTATAATTTTTTTAAAATATGACGAAAAAATTTTTTTTTCGATTTTAATTTATTCCTCTGGAACTATCAAATCAAATTTGATAATATTCTAGGGATATGTACAGTAGCTCGAAAGGATCTCAAAAATCAATAAGACCACAGGGCATTCCATTTAAAAAAATACAATTTTGATGCACCACCAATTTTCGGGACACCCTGTATATTCAAAAGTATTTTTAAAATGTGCTTTCCAACAAACAGTCTATTGTCTCGTTTCAATCATTTTTCTAAAATAAATAGTTTAGGTGTAATAGAAGACGGGAGGTGAGATGCAGGACCCTGTATAATAGACGATTGCATGTCAACTGACAGCACTTTTCATTGACATACGCAGGCTTTTTACAATTTTAGTTCCATATTGTGTTTTCGATGACAAAAATGTCAAACTAATTCCATTAGTTTTTTATTTTATTTAGGTGTGAAATTTCCTTACCGAATCCCCCACGTGCTTGAATTAATATCCGAAAATTTTTTCTCGGTCTCGAATGTTCTTAGAAAATTATCCCTCGCCTTCAACTCGGGATAATTTTCATAACATTCGAGACCTCGAAAAAATTTTCGGAAATAATTCAAGCACTAGGGAGATTACGTTCGGTAATTTTTTTCGATAATTTTGCTTGTTGATAAGTTGCCATAGTTTCGAATTTGTAGGTGCATTTATAATGTATAATCTAGTTACTTTAGTACCTGCCAAACGTCAAATTAATATTCCCAACATATTTCTTTCTATGTGAATTAATTGAAATAAAATTTCGTTTTGAACTACCTTGCTTCGATTCAAAAAATAATCTTGTCAAATACAATTCGTGGTGTGAAATTTTTAGGTAATATGTATTTTACTCAAGCTGTTGCTTTTACTAACCACTCGTGTAAATTTGACAGAAGATCACTCGCGCTACGCTCTCGTGATCTTTTAACTGTCAAATTTACACTCGTGGCTACCAAGCAACGCAACAGCTTTCGTAAAATTTTCGACAATTCCAGACCACTTATTGTATTACTACAGATTATTTACATATTTTTTCATAATTTGGTTTGTCGGAATTGTAGAACAAAATATTCATTATTAAGAGCTCTACGTTTCACAACATAAAAGTTTATATCGATGCTGTTTTCACCGTACGTATCCCTCTTGAGAACTAATAAATTGGAAGATGAAAGTGTTGCCATTGAGAATAGTTATTTATTCTGTCAACTTGCAAGTTTCTAACCAAGCTGGATTAATTCGTAGGACTGTTTTGACAAGATATGTACATAGCTGTCCGAATATCTAGTTTTTGGACAAGTTGTCTTACAGACTATTAGTGTCCCGATTGAGGTAATTATAATTTGCTTTTTCTTCTGTCAAGGCTATACAACCGCTGTGTATTGGAAGCAGAGTGGCCGGCTCACACGAGCTCCAGCCAGTTACTCTGGAATAAATTGAGATGCGTCGTGCTGGGAGCGGCGCATTTCCGATGGGCTGCAAAGAAACGCGCTGCCCGCCGCCTATCTGTATCTACGGAAGGAGGTAAAAGCTCATCTCGAGCTTCATTTACCAATTTGACTGTGTTTGGTGCGGTAGGTTCTAGTTTATTGGAAGCCGGAGGCAGAGCTGCTTCCCACTCTTCTTTGGATTCTCACGAGACAGTCCAGGGGGAGTGGAATGTGCTGGATAAATTACGCACCAAAGTGACGAGTATAGTCCGGGGCAGCAGTGGCGCGGTTGCTGCCAGTAACGGTGATCTGTTGGATTCGGCAGATGTTGCTGAAGAAGAAGAATTTGGTCAAACTGTAGATGGTGTAGCAGACGATGGAACTGACAAAAGTGGCACAAATATTAACAGGTACACTGAATGTACGAGGGATGCTTTTTCAAAACTCCCCTAATTTCGCGAGTAGATTATTTTTTTATGAAAAACTACAATTTCACGTATGTATCTGTGTCGCAGGCTAGTTTCTGGGAAACAAATTAAATATCTACATTAAAACTTTCGCCAGCACTGTAGACGAAACACTTTCAAATTATCAATGTACTAGTCGCCTCACAGGAAAACGGACAAACAAGTTTTCCTGGACGTACGGCGGTCGCTAGCCACAAAGATGCGACCGTCCATTTTCCTTTCGTTTCAGTGTCTGACAGTCGCAGCGTTTTATTTTTAACATTACCAAGTCAGCTCATTATAATGATAGGAAGGTGCCTAAATTGAAAAGGTGGGGCGTTGTAAGACTTCAGAGTTTTAGGTACCCATCGTAAAATAGGAAACTTGAAGAGCATCCTAAACCACGCGGGTACTCAATGTTAAATGCAGTTACTTAATGGTTTCTTGCTACTCTTATGGACTCTCAAATTTTGGACAAGTTGTTCTCTTTGAAATTTTTTCACGTAGCATTGCTTGAACTGCTTAAAGTGAAATTTAATATTTACTACGGGAATGGAAATTTCTATTTTGAGCATGAAAAACTGCTTGAGATGACGAGTTATCAATACCCCCTCATACTCGTAAATGGTGTTGCTTTTTTAATAATTTGCGGTGAATGAAAAAATAATCCTCGCGCAATTTGTCCTTTTATTATTAATCGTTACAGATGTATACTTTTCAGATCCTATAAAATATTGTTGCCCCATTAAAAATGAAATATGAAAATGAACATTTTTGTTAATCTGTAGATATGTACCGTTTTAAATGTTGGATTGCTTTTCTGAGTACACATGGGCGCTGGGAGGAGGGTGCAAGGGGGTGCACTTGCACCCTCCTGCCATGAAAGACAATACACAGAAAAAGATAAGAAATAAAATTTTTATTATGAAAGTCACCATCGTTGACCGATTCCACACCTTGACATGTTGTAATGTACTACATGAACGTTCAATGCTACATGTTGGCGCTGGAATAGTTAGGCCAGCTCATACCCCTGGGAAAAACGGGGTGGGCTTGAGCAATAAAATCTGCGTAAACAAGGGATTCATTTAAGGCCGCATCACTCACTTCATCTGTCTTAAACATTTCATACCACGTGGTAGCCTCGGCAATAAAATAAAATAAAATAAAATAATTTTATATGCCTATCTATAGTTTGTTATAAGGATGCACTATATCTTATTAGTTAATAGTATAATGTGTAGAAGATGAAAGTAATTCTGCCGGTGCCCGTGTGAGTACATGTCTTAAAATCTTCAGGATGAGAGTTGAAACTTTTATTAGGTAACGTTTCTACGAGAAATTAAAAGTAAAGAAGTTACGGAGTAAATTCAAAATACATATAGGTGAACACCCTGTAGGCACAAACTAAAAATATGATGGAACGAAAATAAAAAAAATACAAGCGACTGGGGTAGGTTTTGGGTATTTGTTTCTCGTCTGCTGTATTAATTTTGGGGCCTCTTTTATTTTTACGATATATAAAATCAGCAGGCATGCACTCTGAGTAGCAGCGTTTGTGTTGGCTCCCGGTGTTAAAACGTTTTTAAGTGATATTTTGCTCATTGAAAGTTTGGATTTTTTTTTTGTGTATTGTGAGGTGATAACAGCTGAACGGTAATCTAAAACTTTCGATAATTTTCTTTAATCTGTTGAGTTACAATATGGGATTTACGAGACAGCAAATAGGTGACATTGAAAAGATTCTCATCGAGTCCTTGACAAGAGAACAGTTTCAAGAAAATCTACAAAAAGTCATCACCGGCTGTGTGGCAGAGGCGATAAAAAGTTCTATGAACGAGGTCAGTCAACTTTTGACAAAAATGAATAAAGAAATTGTGAATTTGAAAGAGGAAAATAGAGCTCTAGAGAAGGATATGAAGACCGATAATTTAGAACAATATATGCGTCGAAGTAATTTGCGAGTTTTTGGTGTGGAGGAAACTGAGGGGGAGGACACGGAGAGGGTTGTTTTAGAGATGTTTGAGAGAAAACTAAATATATCTTTACCACCAACTGCGATAGACAGATGTCATCGAATCGGGAAAATAAACGTTAATAATAATGTTAATCCCAGGGCTATAATAATCAAGTTCTCTAACTATAAGTCTCGTCATGAAGTGTTTAGTAACAAAAAACGTTTGAAATCAACAAAGTACGTTATAAAGGAGGACCTATGTGCGGGTAGATTAGATATGTTCAAGAAAGCTTCGCTTAAGTACGGATTCAGAAATGTTTGGACGAGGGATGGTGTCATATATACAAGACTCAGGGACGGAATAAGGAAGATTCAAGATCTGGATGAGATGGTTGATATGGATTAAATATGAACAATGATTGTCACACTGATTTCTTTTTCTCCATATGTATATACTGCTCTTTGTAGAGTGACTTGCTGCTTGTTGTCTTTTTTGTGTTTTTTTTTTTTAAATTGCAATGTTCTATATTTTGTTGTATTGGGAGCCGTAGCACTGCGGCTGCGTGCGGGCGTTGTGTTTAGTTTGATTTATAAATCCTTCATAGTAATTTCTTTTCTCTTTCTTTTTTTTTCCTATTTTAATTTCTTCCTCTATTTTCCTTCCTCTTACGTGATACCCATCAGCTCACTCTTTGTGTCACCGTTCTGACTACTTCTTTCAAATATTATATCGTGTGCTGTGCTGGTTTTCTTGCTCTCTAACTCAAATTTTCATTTTAACATTATTTCTCTATACTAAATAAACTTTCTTTTTCTTTATTTCTTTACAAATGGATGATACTATACAAATTGTTCATATTAATATACGATCATTATCAGCGGGATTTACTGAATTTGAGGAGCATGTTGTGGCCGAAAACTATGATTTTGTACTTGTTGGCGAAACGTGGTTGAATTCTCTAATGGACGATCGTGTTGTCGTCATAGCAGGGTACAGACTTGAGAGGATGGACAGGGTTGGAAGGGGTGGAGGCGTAGCCATGTATATAAAACACAAATTTAATTATATTAATGTAGTAGTTACACAGAACCCAAGTCTTGAGCAGCTATGGATCAGAGTAACCATTAATAAAGTAAGTTATTGCATCGGATGTGTATACAGGCCACCAAATACTAGCATGAATGATTTTTTTGATAATTTTGAAGACACTCTGTCAACAGTTGTTTTAAAATGTGATAACGTAATTTGTTGTGGAGATATAAATATTGACCTGTTGGATTTCAGCAATGTGGGTGCGTTGAAGTTGAACTCAGTCTTGGATGACTTTGGGTTGTCACAGTTGATACAGGAACCAACTCGGTGTTCCTTCAAAAAAATGTCGTTACTAGATGTAATTATCTGTTCTAAACTGACAAATGTAACTAATAGTGGTGTTAAGCAAGTTGGCCAGTTGGTTTCTGACCATGAATTAGTTTTTTGCAACTTATCTGTGACCAAAAGTAAATTTCAAACTAAATATAAAACTTTCCGAAACTTTAAAGATTTCAACCCTCAGTATTTTAAATTAGATCTTGAAGCAGCGCCATTTGATAGAATAATATACCTTGATAATATAAATGATAAAGTGTCACTGTTTAACAGGATAATTCTGGACTTGTTTGATAGACATGCACCCACGAAGACATGCAGATTATCTAAACCACCTTCTCCCTGGCTGACTGATAATGTTAAACTGCTCATTAATCTTAGAGACAAAGCATTAATTAGATATAAGAAATCAAAGAATCCATCTCATTTTTCATATTATAAAGAATTGAGGAATTTTACAACTAATGCGGTGAGGAATGAGAAAAAGGTATATTTAAATAATAGGTTTAAGGTATGCGGTTCTAGGAATATGTGGAGAGAATTGTCTAAATTAAATGTTTACGGGGTAGCTAAACGAAAAACTGAGATTCCTGAGCACATCCTTGATCCGGACAAAATAAATGATTATTTTATTAACTGCACAAAAGATTTGCCTAGTGGAAATGCTGAGGAGACAAAAAGATTCTATGAAAATAATTTAAAAACAAATTTTAATGATAAATTAATATTTTCATTAATCAGTTCTGATACAGTGCTTCAAATTATAAATTCTATTGGTAGTAATGCAGTAGGTATTGATGAAATTTCGATTAAAATGATAAAACTCTGTTGTCCCTATATTTTGAATTATATAGTGCACTTGGTGAATGTATGTATATTAGACAATTGTGTTCCCGATGTCTGGAAGTTTTCTTCTGTAATCCCCATACCTAAGAATAATACCCCAAATAATTACAAAGACCTTAGGCCTATTAGTGTTTTGCCAGTTATGTCCAAGATATTGGAGCGGGTTATTGCTTTCCAGTTAAATGAGCATATACAACGATATGATATTCTTCCCCCATTTCAGTCTGGCTTTAGACCTAATCGTAGTTGTGCGACTGCGCTTGTTCATGTTGTTGACGACATTTTAATAGCGTCGGATAGGGGTCTCTTGACTGCACTAATTTTGCTCGACTACTCAAAGTCATTCGACTGTATAAATCATAACATTTTAAATTCAATATTCTCGTATGTGGGTCTGGGCAACGATGCAATGTCCTTGCTTCAGAATTACTTGTGCAATAGGAAGCAAGTGGTGAAAGTGAAAAACAAAATTTCCTATATTGGTACTTTGGATCGTGGGGTGCCCCAGGGCTCCATCCTCGGTCCGCTCTTGTTCTCCCTTTACGTTTCTAACTTGCATAGTTGTATTAGGTTTTCTTCAGTTCACTGTTATGCCGACGACACCCAGATTTACTATTCTTTTTTGTCTAGTGATGTCCTACAGGCAGAATACAATATATGCGCTGACCTGGAGGCCTTACGCAGGGCTTCACTGGATCATGATTTGATTCTGAACCCTCAGAAGTCGGTCTTGATGTTGTTTGGAAGATCTGCAGTACGTGAGAAGATCAAAGATCAACTTAATGTCGAAATAAATAATGTTAGATTGACTTGTGTGGGTGAAGCGAAGAATCTGGGATTAGTGATTGACAACGAATTAAGATTTAAGAAACATATCAGTAACTGCATAAAAAAATCATTTAGTACTCTGAAGCAAATATATTCAAATAAGAACATTCTTAATAAAACCACAATCCGGCTGCTTTGTGACTCGCTAGTATTATCACATTTTGCGTATTGTGATGTGGTTTATGGATCGTGTATAGACTCTGAGACAGCGCGTAAAATACAACGGGTGCAGAATGCGTGTACGCGATTAATCTGTGGAGTACGTAGGAGGGACCATATTTCGCACAAAATAAAACAAATAAATTGGCTTACCATGATCAACCGGCGTTTGCTTCACACATACGTTTTTTACCATAAAATAATTCAGTCCAAATCGCCACAGTATCTGTACAATAAAATTACATACAGGACGGACGTGCATAATTTAAACATTAGAAGAAAATCTCTAATTACGCCTCCTACTCACAGAACTGCATTATTTGAAAGGTCATTTTCATACAACATAAGTAAACTGTATAATTCTATACCGCGGCATTACAAGCAACTCAACCTTAAGAAAATGAAATTTAACATGAAGCGATCTTTGTTGGCTGCACAATGATATCATCCATTTGCCTTTTCATTTCTTTCTTCCCTTCCCTTCTCTTTAACTTTAACTTTCTTTGTCCTTAACTCTCCTCTCTTTTCTCTCCTTTTATGATCGAATAATAAATATAAACACACATTTTTTTTTCTCTCTGGGTTAAGTGTAAGAGCAGCTTGTGTTGGTTGTATGACCAGCACAAAGCTGAACTTCGCCCTTGCTGCTGTAACTTATGATATGATTAAAATTATGCAATAAGTGTATTTATATCTGTATAGCAGCAATAAAGGCCCTTATTATTATTATTATTATTATATGTATTTCTTTCGTACCTACAGTTTCACTCCGCCTGAAAGTCTGTCCGAGTACAGAATACTGAGCAGATTGGAGAGCGCCGGGGATGCAAATTTAATAGACATTTTAGAACAGAATGCCAGAAAGACTAATTGTACCAGAAGCCTTTGCTACAACGGGGAGAGTACGAGTCAGGACAATGCTCTTCGTTCGCCCGGAAAGTTAGTTTTTGATTGTTGTGCGGTTGTGCCTGTAAATATTCCATCACATTCTTGTTGCAGGGCAACTCCGCGAACTTTAGTCACAGAAAATGACCCGTTGGGCGCACTGGAGCAACCTCCCGTATCCGTGACACCTCCATCCACAAGTCCCGTACCTCTTGACAGTTCCTCGCAATCTCAAATTTTAACCGACGATCCTGTCTTGTTTAGGTCGTCTGTGCAGAGGTCGGCCACTTTCGAGAACAGTCCACCCGCCGCCAATAAAATACATTGGTCGGAAACTGTGCCCGCTGCCACGGTTGCATCCAGCTTGGCCAGTTTGGGCTCCACGCTTAAGATTGGCTTCAGGTACAAATTTTGTAGCACCTTCGTCGTATGCACAAGTATGTATTGTTTGTTGCGCGTGTGACCATGGAGCATTTTGAAGGTAACGTCTGCGTACAAACAGAACTAGAACAACTCTCATTGATAGTAGCGATGAATTACTCCGCTTACCAGTTACCACCGATGAATTGCACCTTTTTTTATATTACGTGACTCGAGTTTAGAGATGTTTCTGCTTATCATCAGAAAATTCAAACAGTTATTGTACGTTTTTAGAAAACCGTTTGCGCATTATTTCTACTATTATTAGTATTAGATTTTTCGTTCAAGCGGGTATAATTTTTCCATTCCAGTAACTATGGAGAAAGTAATGGAAAACTCGATGTCTTTATTTGGATTCTACATATTCGTCTCAAACTCTAAATTAGAGATTTTGTCACAGTAGGCTGCGAAAATTGAAGCAAAAATGCTACTCTGTATTTCAATTCTCCATATTATAGCATTATTTGGGTTAGTATTATATCTTGTTGTCTTTCTATCATGAAGAGAAGTAATTTATTGCCGCTAGGTATAAGTAAGTCGCAAAAGTGTCAATTCAGTTCCAGCTCTGTCTTACAGTTTTCATGAATTGTTTGCACGATTGCAAGAGTTAGATGCACACCGTTGGTGTACAGGCTTTAGCTAGATGAGTGTTGTATTCTTTTAGTCGCTACTCACCGTCACGAATGTCACTACGCAAGGCTGATCTCAAAGTTCCGCAGCAGTTTATAGAAAACGCCATCACCAATCTCAGGTACGTTTCCTAAATTTAGTAGTTTTATATATGCATTAGATCACGCTGTCATTTGCTGGTTAATTTTGGTCGTAAAAATCCAAGGTCGAAATTTTATCGCTTCAAATTAACCAATTGGATCTAAGCCAGCCCCTCTGAAGTCTGTCCGAAGTCGATATTGCAATAACTTACTTTCTACTCATTGTATAGAAAATACAGTCCCATATGACAATGAAGCTTACAAAGAGGAGCAATTTGCAACAAAGTAGAAAATATCCATTTTTCTCGTCTAAATAGTATTTGCGAAGCTCTCATCATCATAAAGTTTTCAGTCCGAAGACTGGTTGGACTCGTACCTCCATCCTTTCCTATCCTGAGCTAACCTACGCATTTCTCCAAAAGTTGAACACCCTACATCCCTAACTATTTGAGATCTGGGCCCTTACTCTTTTTATTCCTCTCTATGACTATGTTATGCCGCGAACTAAACCTTCGTGCCTCAGAAGGTGTCCTACCATCATATCTCTCCTATTCCTTACCGTCTTCCATAAATTGCGCTTTTCTCCAACTCTTTCTAATACCTCTCTGTTGCTAACCTTATCTATCCACGGTATCTTCATCGTGCGTCTACAGCACCACATTTCAAATGCTTCTGAATTTTTCCTATCCGCTTCTCCTATCGTCCAAGTCTCGCACCCATACAATGCCGCACTCCAGACATACACCTTCCTGTGTTGTAAATAAATTTATGCCGATGTAATGCCGTAATGTAACATACCCAGATCTGTTCAAAAAGTTTACAACTTGGAAGCAGCGATTGTCTTAATTTAGCGTTCATTGATTAAATATTTTGTATGTTGCGCTTTATGTAATTTCTAAATGGTCTGTCAAAATTTTTGTTTACAGGATTGTTGGTTGTGTTGAAGAATAACAATTTGTAAATGCAACTTAAACTTTATTCTTGTTAACACACTTTTATTACAAATCGGAAAACGTAAACTTTATTCTAATTCTGAACGTACATATGTACAATATTATTTACAACTTAAAAACTGAATTATGACCACTACCAGGCACGCAGTCTCACGTTCTGCACCCTGAAGATTAGAAGACTTGGATATAGTGGCCAAATTCATACTCAATTACCACTACCGGATATGCAGTCTCACATTCCGTTCCCTGAAGAAAAGACTTGGAAATAGTGGTTTGAATCGAATGACTGAATTGTTACGGCAGCTTCGCTCTTATATTAAACTGAAAAGTCTCCAAGTTCGCTTCAGCCAATCGGAGATGAATTGCTTCGACATACAATATTTAAATCACCGCTTAAGTATTTAAAGCGTTTTTTTTTCACAAAGTTTATTGCCCAAGTAAAAAAAATAAAGTAAAAAAAAATACGTTTATTTATAGCAAACTAATACACATACTGGAAAAAATAAAAAAAAATGTAGAGAAAATACATTAGACATTGTCGATTGCTGCGTCCCATGTGGACAAGTTCGTTCAGACAATGTTAGTACAAAATATCTATATATTTCTATGCCAAGCTTGAACATTGTGTCAAAGAATAATTCTGGATTTATAAATAAAAATGCTATCTTCCCTGTAAATTTTAAGAGGCTTTAATTCCTTAGAGGTCCAATAAATTAAAGCATTGGCTTTATGAAACGATATGGGGCACCTTTTTTATGTATAATTTTATGTCTTGTTTTCTTACATGTGACAAGGAGAAAGTTATTGTCAATTAACCGACCTTTCTCATTTCTTTCCCGTGTAGACACGGACCTCAGACGAGGGTGAAAATTTCAAAGGGGGTCCCTTGGAACTTTGATTTTTCCAGTTTTCGTCTTATTTTTAACCGTGAAATTTTTATAAGTTTACCCCACACGGCAAAACAGTGACACATTAATAAGTGCATCTTCATGAAGATGCCGACATGTCGAGTTTAATTACCGTATCACTGTTATGGCGTCTGGGGCAAATTCATAAAGAATTATTTCAGACTTCACGATTCAACCACTGTGTGCACCATATTTTTCGAGTTTTATTTTCCGCAAAGGAACTTCCCAAGTTTATTTTCAGTCTTTTCGGCGATCTTTCGCAACAGTTATTGTTTGTTTCTAGTCCGAGCAGTTTGACGGGAAAGAAATCTAACGAGTTAATCCAAGGCGGTTTGAGCAGCCTGAAAGCTGCCGCAAACACGATGGCCAAGAAGTTGGATGAAATAAAAGAAAGAATATCAACTTCCACCAATACGACACCCGTGAAAGTGATGAATTCCAGTGACAGATTAGCAGCTGGAGATATGGCAACGGAGAATGCTGGTGAAGGAGAGTCCACCGACGGCAGTGAAGTCGGAGAGAGGCAGAGGAAGATTTCGGCAGAATTACCCAGTTGCAGGGGCAGTTACACCAATTTGAAAGATCACGACGAACCTTTACCGGAAAGTCTTTTCCCTCCGCCAACAGACGATATCGCAGGTATGTGTAAACCAAAGATGACCCTCTGACCGACCTTTGCTCCTCCGTTCACCTATGGTTCTGTCAATTGTCGGTATTTTCAAATCTTGCAAGTCTTTAAAGGGGTTCGGGTGAAATTGAATTTTTCTGTCGGTTGAAGAACGCTAAAAAATAAACAGACAAAATTTTGGGCATTTACTTAGGGGTTTTCCACTGTAAATAATATGCGGTGGTTCATTCTTGGTTAGTAAAATCATTGACACCACTTTTTGGAGAAGGCAAGGGGTGTCACACTCCGTAATCTTTTTTTTATTTTAGGCCAAATGTTTATACCTATAGATTTTTTAACTTATTTTGTTAAGTACTACATTCTGTAGAAATATTCGACATTATTTTATTAATACCATGTATAGGTGAAATACCTTTTTTTGTTGATGGTCGCAAGGCGGGGGGAGAGGGGCGAAGCTGCTTCACCCATCCCCCAAGTCACAAGCCGCCACTGATGCAAACGATTCATTCGTAGAGTGCAACCCTGTAAACTCTGTACAATTTTGTTTGCGTGTCTTTAAAGCTAATTATGCTTTAAAATTTTTCTGAACTTGGATTTGTTTCAGTGCCAGATATAATTTTGACGAGTTGCTCTCAGTGCCACAATTGTTCCTCTCTCCTGTATGACGAGGACATCATGAGCAACTGGGTGGCAGAAGATTCCAATCTGAATACAATTTGCACCTCTTGCAATAAGCCGACGGTACCGCTTTTGACCGTAACTTTAACGGGCAGCAGCCAAAGAATGAAACCTTCCGAACCGTTCAGCGTTCCTTACTTGAATCCGTTGGTTTTACGCAAGGAACTGGAGAACATTTTGGCCCAAGAGGGGGACCTCAGTTTAGCGGAATCAAAGTTTATAGATGAGCACCCTATAATTTATTGGAATTTAGTGTGGTGTTTCGAACGCATAAGCGTACAGACACACCTGCCAAATTTGTGTTTGAAAAGGAATACCAGCAATAAGAGTGCATTGATTGTTGATGAATCTCACCTGGAGTCGACCGAAGATGATGGGAGTAACTATTCGGGCAACATGCAGCCCGTAGAGCAAGGAGCTGATCCTTTAACGCAAGAAATTGCAAATTTGGGTAGGTGATTCAAATGTGTTTTCTGCAAAGTTTTATTTTTTATGTTAACTGTACAGGGTCTTCGTGAAAGGACCGACTAATTATTTACAGTTCAGTTATTTATGCCGAATAGCGCATGTGTCGAGTGTGTTGGTATCGCTTTGCCGTTTCATTTTTCTACATTATTTTACAAATTGACGTTACGCAATATAGAATAGAAAAGTTAAATAAAGCGCGTTCCGTAAAATATTGATAACAAATATGCTACACATCCCAACAGTCCCTAGTAGTTATTCTGAAAGTACTTTTCATTAATGTAGTTTGTTTTATTTCTTTATTTTAATGACTCGATATATTATTTTAGTAGGAGTGTAATTTTTTGTGGCGCGTCCGGTAGAGTCCTAATAAAATGTTGGTGACCCACTATTTTATGACGTAAGGACATTAAAGTAGAAGTCTGAGAGGTGAGAGAAATCAATGTAATTGCGTCTTCCTTTTTCGTGTAGATGCCAGCTAAATATCCATCATTGTGTAAGGCCTCTCCTAAATAAATAAATATGGGTTATGTTCACACTTTGAGCATGTCTGGGGAAACTTAAATATGTACCTCATTAACATAAAGGTAAATATTACGGAGACCTTAACTGCCGCTTGTGTAATAAGGAATGGGAGACAGCTATGCACATCCTGTGCAGATGTGAAGCTCTAGACCAGAAGAGGCAGCGAATTTTCGGGCGATAAGGAACGTATCGTTCTCTTCTTTTTCACGCTCGAAAACTCATCATCATAAGGTTCTCAGTCCGAAGACTGGTTGGACGCGTACCTCCATTCTTTTCTATCCTGAGCTAACCTACGCATTTCCCTAAAAGTAGAACATCCTACATCCCTAACTATTTGAGAGCAGTAGTCTAATCTAGGCCTACCCCTACCTCTTTTTATTCCTATCTCTGACTCTAGTATGTCACGAACTATTCCTTCGTGTCTTAGAAGGTGTCCTACCATCCTATCTCTCCTACTCTTTATTGTTTTCCATACCTTTCGCTTTTCCCCAACTCTTTCTAATACTTCCCTATTGCTAACCTTATCTATCCACGGTATCTTCATCATGCGTCTGTAGCACCACATTTCAAACGCTTCTACTCTTTTTCGATCCGCTTCTCCTATTGTCCAAGTTTCGCACCCGTATAATGCCGTACTCCATACATACGACGTTAAGAGTCTCTTCTTAGTCTCTATATTAACCGTTCTCGAGCATAACAGTTGTTTCTTTTTGTTAAACGCAACTCGGCCCTGCGCCATTCTTTGTTTTATATCTTTAGTGCTCCTACCGTCTTGAGTTATTTTACTTCCTAAGTAGCAGAAATCCGCGACCTCCTCTATCTTCTCATTTCCAATTTGTATTTCCATTTTAGTTCTATTTTCACATCCCCTACATACCAAAATTTTAGTTTTCTTTTTATTGATTTTCATGCCGAAGCCCTGTGTCAAAACTGCTTCCATTTCATTCAAAGCCGCTCCTAATTCTTCTTTGCTAGATGCTAACACTGCTATATCATCCGCAAATCTGAGCATGTTAATAGTTTGGCCCTGTACATTGATCCCTGAGGCTGTTCTTTCCTTAACAATATTAATCGCATCTTCGATATATAAGTTGAAAACTAGAGGTGACAATGCACATCCCTGTCTCACTCCCTTCCGGATATCTACTTCCCTTTGTTCCTGCTCACATTCTATAACTGCCTTTTGCTCTTTGTAGAGATTATGTATTATTCTTCTGTCCCTGTATTTCATCCCTACCTTTCTCAGCACTTCGAACATCTTCCCCCATTTTACGTTGTCGAAGGCTTTTTCTAAATCTACAAATCCTATATAGACGCTCTTTCTCTTTTCTATCGTTTTTTCTATAATTACTCGTAAAGCTAGAATGGCCTCGCGCGTTCCTCTATTTCGTCTAAATCCGAACTGATCTTCTCCTAATATTTCTTCCGCCTTTTTCTCCATCCTTCTTTGCACAATTCTAGTTAAAATTTTTGACGCATGGGAAGTTAAACTGATAGTTCTAAAATTTTCGCATCTATCCGCGCCTTTTCTTTTTGGCAAAGCTACTATGATGTTCCGTTTGTAATCTTCTGGAATCTCGCCTGTCAGGTATATGCGACTAACTAGTTTAAATAAACGATCTATTACCTCTTGACCTGCGCACTTTAAGATTTCTGCCTGCAAGCCATCTATACCTGGTGCTTTATTATTCCTTAAACTTTTTAGTGCTATCTCAAACTCTTCTCTCATTATAGGACTCCCTAGGTTATCCCCCTCTACACTGCTTTCGCTTTCTAATATATCTTGCACTTCCTGTCCCGCATATAAGTTTCCTAAATATTCTTTCCACCTACATGCCTTCTCCCCACTTCCGATTAGGATATCTCCTGCCTCATTTCTAATGTTTTTGGTACTAGATCCAATTTCTCTAAAATTTCTCCTAATTATTTTATATGCTTCATCAGTCTTTCCTACTTCGAATTTATCTTCCACTTCTTTGCATTTATTATCGATCCATTGCTCTTTCGCTTTCCTACATTCCCGAATAATTTCCCACTTGATCGCCTTATATCTTTGTTTCCCTGTTTCATCTAACCTATTTTTATATTTTCGCCTTTCCTCTATTAGACTCACAATATGTTTTGTTATCCAGGGTTTCCTACTTTCATTCTGTTTATGACCCAAAATATCCCTAGCTGAGGAAACTAAACTATTTTTAATACAATTCCATTCTGCCTCTATGTCCCTAACAATATTTCCACCCGCGCCCTTTAGTGCTTCGTTTGTCTTTTTCTCGAACTTATTGCGCATATCATCATCTTTTAGTTTCTCTGGGTCAAGATACCTTCTTCCGCTTCTTTTTTTCAAAATCTTAAATTTAAGATTGGCTTTCATAACGACTATGTTGTGATCACTATCTATATCTGCTCCTGGATAACTTCTACAATCCCTAACTTGATTTCTAAATCTTTGCCTAACAAGAATGTAATCTATTTGATATCTCCCTAAGTCTCCTGGCATCTTCCACGTATAGCATCTCCTAACATGATGGTGAAATAGAGTGTTCGCGACCGTTAAGTTATGTTTATCGCAGAACTCTATCAGTCTAACTCCCCTATCGTTCCTATTGCCTAATCCAAAGGGGCCAACTATTCCGCCCTCTCGCCCTGTGCCTACGACTGCATTGAAATCTCCTGTAATTATTAAATTTTCGTGCCCTCTCACAAAATCTAGCACATATTCAATATCACTATAAACTGCCTCTACGGCCTCATCACTGTAGTTAGAAGTGGGCATATATACCTGTATTATTACTGTTTTTACAGGTTTCGAATCTAACCTAACCATAACTACCCTGTCACTTTGCTGTAAGAAATTTTCTACACTCTGTCCTACTTTTTTCCGCATAACAATTCCTACTCCCGAATTTCCTCCTACAGATCCTGTGTGTATTACTCTAAAATCTCCGCTCCAGAAGTCTCCAGCTTCTGGCCATCGCACTTCACTGATACCTACTACGTCTAATGCTAACCTATCCATCTCAATTTTCAAATTCTCTAACTTCCCTACTTGTTTCATGCTTCTAACATTCCACGCTCCGACTCGTGAGATGTTACACTTATCATTTCTGATGACTCCCCCCGAAGCAGTCCCCGCCCAGAGATCCGAATGTGGGACTATTTTACCTCCGGAATATTTTACTCCAGAAGGTGCCATCATCATAAATTAAAGTACGCTGTACTAGGGATAAAATAATGTGGTGGTTTCCCGTTGCTCGAAAACTCAAACACGAAATAATTGCCCTCAACAATCTGTATAAACCTTTGTTTTTGAGCGATTCCATTTTGTACCCATGGAGATGAAAAATGATAAATTAATATATTAAGTAAAAAATGAGTTGCGCTGTCATTAGTTAAAATAAAATCCTATAAAATTTTTATGTTCATGGCCAACTGTTGTTATTTTTCAAATTTTAAATAAATCTCAAATATTCGTTTTGCTAAAGCGATTTTTTTTGCTCATTTCCATTGACAACAAGCGGAAATTTCTTTTCCGCTTGCTGCTGATGGAGACAAACGTAAAAATAAATCGCGCTTGGTTACGGAAAACGTCAACTGACAGCAGTGGTCTTAGAAAAAATTTTTTGTTCCAGCAATAAGCTAGTCGGTCAGTCCTTTTACAAAGGCCCTGTTTTAACTCTCACATTTTTATGTGTGCCTATTTATTTACTTCAATAGCTGTCTCAGAGGATGTAAGTCGTAAGTATTAAACCAAGATCACTTACAGTCTCTTTTAAGAAACTTATTAGTAACCAAGGTGTCAGAGCCACAGTAACGGTTCCCAATAAAAGAAGTCGGGAAGTTCTGAAACGAATTAGTAGATTTTATTGCCCCAAATAAGATGTTTACATTTTGAGAACTCGTACCTCTGCCAAGTTGGAAAAATTGTGGTGCATCCTATGGTAAAAGCGTAGTTAATATAGAAATTAATGATTTAAAGATTAAAAATTTGAATGTCCTGTTAGAAATAAGAAAGAAGGAAGTAAAGCGGCGTGGACCGAATTAAGACTTCCGAAGGTATTGCTTGCCGTACTAAAATTAATGACTGGCCATGTCTGATCTAAAGACTATGTAGAATATGATTTTATAAGTGGCGTACAATGCAGGCAATTTCATTTGAACTGCCGAAATTTTATCTTTGGTTCGCTAAAAAGATCGCAAGTCGTGTCGCAACTGCTCAAAGCAGGAAGCAGAGTATATTGTTGTCGATGATCTGCCTTGCAATCTAGGTTTTGGTAAGGTTTCCTTTCCACCTCCTGCTTGAGAAGGTATTTATTTTGATAAGCCGTATTCTTGGTTGAACTCTTGCGTTTTGACAGTTCCAGTTCTATAAAAACTGGTGACTAAGAGTGAGAGAGACGAGTTGGAGGGGTTACGCTTCAATGAACTGGAATGCTGTGCCCAACAATTCGCTTGACAATAAAAATGTACGGGACATAATTTGCAGCAAATGCAGTCCTCTAATTTTAATAACTATTTTACCGCAGGGTACAATGGAAGTGTGTGATGCATATCTGCCCTTCTAACACAAAATGCTGTATCTTCTCCAAGCATCAAATTGAGAAATCAAGCTTTAAAGTTTTTAATGCAGCTGTAACTTATTTATTATATTTTTAATCAAATTTATGTGTTTTTTTGGGTAAGCAGATGTGATAAATTTGTTGAAACCAAACAAATTTACACAAAACTAATACTTTGTCAAAAAGAGTCAGATACTGCGTTTAACCAGCAATAATTTCGCTATGTTGCTACCGGCTGCTACTAGCAGAAAATGCCGTATCAACTTTAAGTACCTCACTTACATTTTATGTAGTTACTTACTTAAAATAATATGAATAAGCAATAATAATAAACTTTTGCCAACTTTATTTTTCATGAATAAACAAAAATCAAAAATTGTACGGAACAGAATACAGATTTCTTTATCCTCTAAACAAACAAACAGAAACACATTTAGCATTTTAATACACTTCCTTGAAAATAAAACAATATTTAACTCAAAACTTAAACATAATTTTTCATATTTTAATTTAAATTTAAACCTCGCTTTCTAGAAGCAGACTCCAAAAATTTAACTGGTTTTTGGGCATTAAACCTCGAAGGTTACTTATTATAGCATCTTTCTTCGCCTTTGGGAAACCACAAGCTTTTTTTTAATTTTACAAACGCTTGCTACTGCTCGGAGCAAACTAGCAACGAATTCCTAATATACGTACGCGTGCTAACAGAAAATGCCGTATCTGCAATGCAAGTTGTTACACACGGCTTTTATGGCTAGTACAATGTAGATGCGGTATTTTTGCTAAGGAAACATAGTGTTTTTGTAGATACGGCACAAAATACTTTTAAAATGTTCATATTTCCCGTAAAGATACGGCTTTTTAGTCTGGTATATAGAATACCATAACCATAACCACTAATAACTCAAAATACGATTTTTTTGCAGATACGGCATATTGTATTAGGAGGGCAGATATTTTGAAAATACATTTTTTGGAAAATTTAGTATCGGGACACCAGTTAAAAAAAATTACCAAGTTTTTAAGCTTCCCGACTTCTTTTCATCAGAAATTACGCATCCCATGAACTATAGTTGTGGGATAATCATCGAGCATTTTAGTAGTCGATGCTAAGCTCTTGATTCTTTTATGGAATAACGGGGTGTCCCATCAGGATAGCAAGAAGGCAATAGTAATCGCATTGCTCTCGCATTCCAGACTCGTAAACGTGGCTTGACACATCAGCAGTTGGAACGTGCTACCAGGGGCGTGCGGTCCATGGAAGCAATGGAAGCACTGCTTCCACTTAGAAGTTGTTAATAAATTGTAATTTTTCTTCTGCGTTGTAAATTTCTGTTTGTTTTTATTCGCGAGCTAATGTTCATGGAGCGGAGCACGCCCAAAACACCTGCTCTACTACCGCGAAAAGCAAGAAAGCAAGATCGTGACGCCTGAAATGCGGCAACCAAATAAGCCGTCAGGAATCCGTGGGAGGGGATCGCTTACTTCAGACGGGCTCCAGGTACGCCTTGCAAGACCGAAGGTCACTGTTCTATACATTCATCCCTATAGCTGCCGTGTAAGCGATTTAAATTTCGCTTATTGCTCCAGTTCAGTTTTGCAAGGGACTGAGTGTGTAGCGTTCATGGAAAGGGCCGCGACGGGTGCGGACGTGTCGTCCAGCGACGAGGCCATAGAGGGCCGTCGTACTGGTGATATCGCATGTGACTGCCTTATATGTTCCTTGAAAAATAAACCTTTTTCCATGCTTTCATTTCCCGAAAAAGAATCTATTTTAAAAGACGGTCGACCCACTCCAGCTCTGGACATAACTAAAGACATGAAGACCCACAAAAGACATTTTAATATCGGTGTGTATAACACGCATGAGTGGTTGTCAGGGTGTGGAAAACTTGGAAAATTGTTCTGCTGGCCATGTCTGCTTTTTGCGACCGCGGAAAAAACGTGTGGAATACTTCAGGATTTTCCGACTTAAACAATCTGCACAAAATGATGAAAAGACATTGTAACGGTAAGAGTCATTTAGAAGAGGTTTTTAAACAAAAACGTTTTGGAACCTCGCGGATAGAGCATGCCTTGGACCGTCAATTAAGGGAAGATCACAGAAGACATAATGAATTGGTTCGAAAAAATCGGGAGATTGTTAAACGGTTAATTGATGTCACGTGTTTCTTGGGGGAGCATGAACTTAGTTTTAGAGGTCACAATGAAGAAGAAGCTAGTGTTAATCGTGGAAATTACGTCGATCTTCTGAATTTACTTGCCAGATACGATTCAATTCTCAGTAACCATCTTGAACAAAGTACAGTTTTTCGCGGGACTTCAAACCGAATTCAAAATGACATAATTAAAAGCATCGCCAACGTCGTTTTAAACAGAGTCAAAGCTGAGATAACAGACGCAAAATTTGTGTCCGTTGTCATGGACGAAACAACTGACATAACAAATCAAAGCCAATTGTCCACTGTGTTGCGATATGTCACCAAAGGTGGGAATGTGGAAGAAAGATTTGTGGGATTCTTAAGTATAACGAGTGATCGTTCCACTGACGCTTTGTACAACATTTTGCAGAAAACTATGAATGAATACAAATGTGTTCACAAATTAATCGGTCAAAGCTATGATGGCGCAGCAGTCATGTCTGGACATTTGGGGGGCCTGCAAGCAAAAGTAAAGGAAACCTACAAGAACGCGCTATTCGTACACTGTTTCGCCCACAGATTAAATTTGGTTCTTTCCCAGTCTGTTAGTCAAATTAAAGACTGCAAGGTGTTCTTCGCGACTTTAAGTGGAATGGCCGCATTTTTTAGTAAATCGACGAAAAGAACTTCGGCTTTAGACGAAGTTATAAAAAAACGACTCCCGAGGGTAGCTCCAACGAGATGGAATTATAACGGACGTTCAGTTGAGACAGTATCTCAGTACCGCCAACCATTGATCGAATTTTTCCAAGTTATTGTAAATGAAAAAAACTGGGATGCTGAAACTATAAACTCTTCTAGAGGATATTTAGATCTCTTATTGAATGATTTCAATTTTAATTTTCTCTTGGTTGTATTTGCATCGATCTTCCCGTTTACGGATGTGTTGTTTGGCATACTTCAGACTAAAACAAATGATATTGGCTACTGTGTCGATAAAATCAACGAATTTCAAAGCAAAATCCAGGAGAAAAGGAACGAATTTGGAGAGTTCTGGCAAAGAGTGGATGACCTGGGAATAAACGTGAACAGGAAGAGATCAAGGGCAAGGACTACTAATCCAGAACCAGAAGACATCCAAACTTCTTATAGGCGCTTGTTCATTGAAATAATGGACAACATAAGTGGACAACTGACCAACCGTTTTAAAGAATTTGGCGACCTAAAATTTTTGGAATTGACACATTTCTGTAACAGGAAGAATGTACCCGACCAAGCATTCAACTGCCTAAAGAAAACTTACGGAAACTTTTTTGACATGGTGGCTCTTCATGCTCAGTTAAGTGTTTTATTTGAATTGCCCGAAATTAATGACATCAGAAACTGCGCAAATGTTTTCACGTTTCTCAAGCAAAACGAACTAGACACAACGTATAGTGAAGCGAGCAAACTCTGTGAACTCGTATTAACCATACCGGCTACCAGTGCTTCAGTCGAACGCAGAGTTTTTCTGTATTGAAATGTATCAAGACTTTTGTTCGAAATTCAACGGGGGAGGAGCGACTTTCAAGTCTTGGTGTTTTATCAATAGAAAAGGACTTCATCAAAACATTAACTCAAAATACGAACTTCTATGATGACGTCATCGAAGAGTTGCTGAAGCAAGAAAGACGCATTGATTTAATTTACAAATAAGAGGCGGATCCATATTCCACAATAATAACCGGTTAAGTTAGTTGAGTTAGCTATTGCTTCCACTGAATGTAAACCCACCGCACGCCCCTGCGTGCTACATTTCATTCTGTTTACTATTCATGGCATCCTTCTTATTTGCATTTTAAATCAACTAGATCCGGCAGTTTTGCAAATTTTCTCCCTTGCGAGTAAAATTCTATTTAATTTCCTTTTTGGGAAAACCTCCTATTCTTACTGTACGCGTAGTGTAGCGTTTGATTCTCTTTATGGCATGTATTTTTTAGAACATCTTGAAGTGCCAGTTCGTGTGAAATGTGTCTGGGATGATCCTCAACTTCACACCGATGGGCCTCCCATGTACATGCTGTGGCAGAAAAGGGACACTTCATCGGTGAATTTTAATCTCAAATCGTGGGTATCCCGTATGAAAAATGATACAGATTGCCAGTAATTTTTTGTTACTTTTAGACTGATGCACGGAGTCGTGAGTTCCGTGTACACGAGTGATCTGGAGGGACCTCTGAAGAAATTGGCTGCGGAACGTCAGCAGCTCGGTGATGAGAACTGCGGCATGCCGTCGACATATTCCATCTACAGAGAAATGCTGTTTTTGTCTTGTAGAGCGATCGGAAGGGCCAACATTGACTTGAACGAGTTTGACAAGGTGTATGCCCTGGCTTATAGCCGCGCAACAGAAAGGAATATTAAATTGTACAGTACTCGAGACAAAGCTCTAAGTATTAGCGCTCTCTTCTGTCGTCAATATTTCCGCCCCTTGTCACTTTTGTGAATGATTATTGCGGGATGACGAAGCCCGCGGTGGGTGTGGTGGTCTGAATTTTGTGGTGATTCTGTGGCCTTATTATATTTATTTTAGTCCTTTTGTTGGGAACCGAAAGATATCCCAGTTTTCCTCCTTCATTGCACGATTGCACCTCGTCGACGGCAGTTTGGTGCTGTTCTTTCTTACATTGAATACATTACGAGAATATTTTATCATTTATTTTAGTAATTAAAGAAATACGGTAATTATTTTTTGTGTAAAATAAAAGTCATTGTTACAATATTGCGGCAGTTGTAATTTTCTCTCACATTTTTCCTTCTTCCCCATCATTTCTTATTACGAGTAAGAAAATTGTTCCAACGTCCAACCAAATAATTGAGCAGAGGAACAAAACCGGGTATTTCCATAAAACACAGACGCTCAGGAAACATAAAAAACTGTTAGTGGAGCGATATTCAGCAACAATTTTAACATTGAGTGATCCCAAAGTATAACCAGATGAAACTCTCACAGATGATTCTACAAGTCATTTGGCACCTAAAAATAGCAATTACGACTTTTTTGGGTGGTACAGGGACCTGGACCGGAACCGAAAAGTAACGGGAACAGAACCGGAACCGTTATTTTTTTGGAACCGGAACAGAACCGAAACCTTTATTATAAAATTGTCTGGAACCGTTTCGGAACCGGAACCTTTATGAATATTTTGGTTCCTGACAGGCGCAGGCGCACGACAGACGTCGCGCCGACGTTCTACTCTTGACTTCTAACCTTCTCAGTGTTGCCGCGGCTGTCAAAAGACGAGACCTTAATAGTAGCTACCGGTTGCATGCAATACGCATGCGCACGCATTTTGGAAGCGTAAAAAAACTAAAGCTGAGAGAACGCATTTTAAACAAATCCCTTACTTGCCCTTTCGCGCCAGACACACGCATATTTTGGCAAAAAGATGATATAGAAACAAACAAAAAATGCAAGACCCATGCGGGATCAGAACTCGTCTATCCGTAGGAGACCAACACGGCAGTTCTGTACGATACCGAACACCCACCGAGATAGCTGCCGATGTGTTCCAAGAACGAGTTACTTAAACGTTATATACTGCTATATTGTAATGGTCACGCCGCATGCGTATTGTATGCAACCGGTAGCTACTATTAGTGTCTAATGTCAAAAGTAGTGTACTAAAAATTACAGAAAACTGTACTGTTTCGCGTGAAAATGTACTAAACTTGAAAAACGCAAAATACCCAAATAAACTGCACTGTAAAATTTTATTTTTGTAAAAAAAATATCAATATCCGTTACTAAACAATATTAGTCTTCACTGAAGTTTTTTTACAAAAAATAATGTACACTATAAAACAAAACATTAATAATTTAACAGCATAAAATCCAGAAAACAAAAACATTTTCCCACATAAATAACAAAAAAAACTAGAAATATACGAGAAAACGAAGAGGCTACCAATAAAAACAAAATGTATGTTCAAAATTTAAAAATTGTACTGCCGTACTGCATAAAGAGGAACTGTACTGCATTTAGTACAATTGTGCTGCCCGCGGCAACACTGAACCTTCTTCTAACCTGAGCTCAACCACGCGCTCTTCAGGTGCCAGTTTGTTTGCGAATTAAAAATTAAAGCACCCTTATCCATTAATTTCCTCCAAGCTGTGCAACCTGAAGCAGCAATTAATAAACAAAGGAATGTGCGCTATTATTTATTACTACTTGGTACCGGTGCCGAAAATGGTACTGGAAAAGAACAGATTTATTTCACGGTACCGGAACCGGAACCGAAACACTTATATTTATCAATGTCAGAACCGGAACAGAATTGGAATTTTTATTTTTCTCAAGGTCAGAACCGGAACAGTTACGGAACCCTTCTTTTTTTTCGGTCCAGGTCCCTGGGTGGTACCGAAAAAAATTAGGGGTGAAAAACCAGTGAATCTACCCCACCGTGTGCCGGGAGACTCTCGGGCATCTAACGCGAAAATTACAAGTCGTAGAACTTTGCGTTTTTTTTTTAATTGTTGAAGAAATATTGACGTTTTTAATGGTGTAAATTTTGCGCGAATACAAGAAACCAAACTGATTGTTTGGTTGTCAAACGTCGTTAGGAAAGTTATCATAGTAACCGTTGCTGTTTATAAAAATTATTATTAATTAATGACAGATGTAAAGAAAAACATAAATAGAGAAAAGTTTCAAGTAATTTCATTTTTCTATTTTGATCTACTTCTTGTCGTTAAACATGGTCCTTCGAGCCGGATCACATAGCCACAGAAGCGATATTTGCAATAATATCATCAAAAGCAACGGAAGGTAGTCGTAATCCACTACAACGAACAAACTGGTACCCACGATTAACGCCCGGACCAGGGTAAGTGGTGCATACTGATCATTTCCGTTACTTAAAATTCAAACGAAAATCCATTCGAATATCCTTGTGTTTTCATTGGGAGTGTTGCTTGTCAGCGTGTGTAGCGGCTGCATTTTATTTGTTCAATACATAACACAATAAAAATGTCGCTAGAAAATCTTAAAAGAAATCGTAAAAACATTAAGAGTTTTTTTACACGCACAAGTACTTTCATCACAACCACAACACAATGGACAGATAAAACAGTTGCAGACTTAAAAAGCAGGTTTCAAAAATTTGACAAATTTTATGAAAATTTCGAAAATTTGCAATCACAAATAGACATTTTGGAACCAGACATAAGTGAGGAGATCTCTGATCATGAATTCGACGAATTTGAGCGAAAATTCTTCGATCTTTCAGCAAGCATTTCATTAATTTTAGAGAATCATTCACAAGCGAGTAAACAATCACAATTAAACGATCATGTTAATACCTCCTCGGGAGATCGCATGAATGATCAAATTGCACGAATTAAACAATTTTTTGAGAGCGGATACAACAGTAATCTTGTCGAACTCGAATATCGATTAAATCAGTTAACAGAGTCGTGGAATCGATTTGAAATCGCGTCAAACGGAAGTATAGCAGACATAGAGGATAATTATTTCCATATTTGTGGTACAATTAAAAAGTTTTTAATTGATAAAAATACACCAATACATACAAATCCTGTAAATCATAATTCTCTAGTTATACCTCAAAACATCAAATTACCGATAATAAATCTTCCACAGTTCAATGGCAATTACGTAGATTGGTTAAAATTCAGAGATTTGTTTAATTCAATGATACACTTAACGTCAATAGCAAAAATTCAAAAGTTTCATTACCTCAAAACGTCACTAATCAAGGATGCCGCAAATGTAATAGATTCGTTGGAGGTAACTGAAGACAATTACGAAATAGCATGGAAATTAGTACAGGAACGATTCGAGAACAAACGCATTTTAATTCGTAATCACGTAAATGCTATTCTCGAACTTCCAAATTTAACTCGTGAGAGCTATACTGCGCTTAGAGAATTGATTGACACGGTAAACAAACATCTAAGGGCACTAAAGACTCTCAATCTTCCAGTTGATCAGTGGGATGCTATTCTTGTCAACATAGTCACATCCAGACTGGACAATCAAACAAAGAGGGAGTGGGAAATGTCAAATACATCTGATGAACCATCCACCTTCACAGAACTCATACAATTTCTAAATAATCGTTGCAATTATTTAGAAACATTGTACGCAGGAAAATCACAGTCAAAATTCGAATTACAGACAAAGTTCGAATCAAAATCAATTAACATAACCAAAAGGCAACCAGGTAAGCATACGCAATGCAATGTAGCAACTACACACTCGAACTGGAAGACATGCATTTTCTGTAAAGGTTCACACGTCATATTTAAATGCGATTCCTTTCGAAAACTTCCAATCGTTACAAGAACGTCAGAAATTAGCAAACTCAACTTGTGTACAAATTGTTATCGTTCTGGTCATGGTGTCAACGAATGCAAATCCTCCAATTGCCGAGTCTGCAATAAAAAACATAATACTTTATTGCACACTGATTCATCCACGTCAATTCAATCACAAACACTTCCGTCAAATATTCAAACTTCATCAACATTGACAGCTCAGATTAATTCATCACAAATTTTGTTGTCAACAGTACTAGTAAACGTATATGACGCAGAAGGTGGCATTCATGAATTGCGGGCATTATTAGACTCAGGTAGCCAAAGTAACTTCATAACAACAAACGTTTGCAAACGTTTGAAAATTCACACTCATGCCATAACTCAATCAATTTCTGGCATTCACCAAAGTTCAATAAATGTAAACGAAAGAACGAATGTAACAATCCATTCAAGGGTAAAGCAATTTTCTAAGGAAATCTCGTGTTTAGTACTTCAGAAATTAACTGAGAGTCTTCCGTCTGAATACATTTCAGTGTCACAATTGCGAATTCCTATTTCAATAAAGTTAGCGGATCCTGACTTTAACAAATCCAAATCAATCGACATGTTGATCGGAGCAGGAATCTTTTGGGATCTTTTGAGGGAAGAACCGCAGATACGTTTAGGCCGCGATCAACCAATTATTCAGAGTACAGAATTGGGATGGATAATAGGTGGTCCCATATCTACTTCAATATCAAATCATTCTAAGAGTCAAAATTGCCTTTTAACCACGATTGAACGGCAAATGCAGAAATTCTGGGAGGTCGAGGAAATTCGAAATTGCGACATTCGGTCTGAAGAAGAGCGCGCATGCGAACAACATTTTTTGGATACTCATAAAAGAAACTCTGAAGGTCGGTTCGTAGTAAAATTACCATTCAAAGAAACTGCGAAGCCTCTCGGTGATTCAAAATCAATTGCAGAGAAACGTTTTCATTTGCTTGAACGCAAATTAAATAGAAATAGCGAATTGAAAAAGGATTATAGCACTTTCATGAACGAATACGCAGATTTGAATCACATGGAACTTGCTCCAAAAATTTTGTCTGCACCAGAATCAAACAAAGAATTTTACATGCCTCACCATGCCGTGTTTCGAGATTCAACAACTACCAAAGTTCGAGTTGTTTTTGACGCATCAGCCAAAAGCACCACAGGTATAAGTTTGAACGAAAACTTAATGGTAGGGCCAACCATTCAACCTGATTTATTTTCAATAATAACTCGGTTTCGTATGCATCGGTTTGTGTTGACTGGGGACATAGCTAAAATGTACAGGCAGATCTTAGTAGCCGAAGAAGATCGAGAATTTCAAAAAATTCTTTGGCGTGCTGATCCAAATTTACCATTGCAAACTTTTCGTTTATCTACTGTAACGTACGGAACTGCTTGCGCTCCTTACCTAGCAATCAGATGTATTAATCAAGTAGCCATAGACGAAGAGTCAAAATTTCCTCTAGCACGTTCTGCAATCGAAAACAGCTTTTACGTAGACGATTGTCTCCTCGGTTCAAATTCGGTCAGAGAGCTTGTTAAAATTCGAGATCAAGTAAGTTGTTGTCTTTTACAAGCAGGGTTTGAATTGCGCAAGTGGACTTCTAACGTAGTTGAAGCACTTCCAGATAATAGCGGTTCATCTGGAGACTCAATCATTAATCTTGATAAACAAGGAAAAATCAAAACTTTAGGTTTATCTTGGAATTTTCAGGAAGACGTGTTAACCTACGAAGTAATTCCAATCGATAAATCAGTCAAATTTACAAAACGAAACGTTCTTTCTACAATATCCAAACTGTTCGACCCACTAGGTTTAGTCGGGCCAATACTAACAACTGCCAAACAAATAATGCAGCAGTTATGGTCTTTAAAAATCGAATGGGATGATACATTGCCACTTCAAATACAAATTTCATGGAACAACTTCATAACAGAGTTATTCAATCTTTGTTTATTAAAGATTCCAAGAAACGTCACTTCCGGGACAATTATCAGTTCAATCGAACTCCATGGTTTTTGCGACGCATCCGAAATAGCGTACGGTGCGTGCTTGTATGTACGTACTATCGATGACGACGGTAATTATCAGGTTCACCTGCTATGCGCCAAATCAAAAATTACACCTTTAAAAACGTTATCAATTCCTAGATTGGAGCTCTGCGGCGCATTACTGTTGTCGAAACTTTATCATAAAATATCAGAAATTCTAAAGGGCTTGATCAAGCATGTTTTCCTTTGGACAGACTCCACAATAGTATTAGCGTGGCTATCATCGCCTCCAAATACGTGGAAAACTTTCATTGCCCACAGAGTAGCTGAGATATTGAAACTTACAACTTTTGAATTTTGGGCTCATGTATCTTCAGAAAATAATCCTGCAGATATTATTTCACGCGGTACAAACCCAACAAATTTAGCAAATTTAACAATTTGGTGGCAAGGTCCTTTTTTCTTAAAACAAAAACAAATTGATTGGCCTCCACAACCATTCTTAAAGGAAACAAATATTGAACAAAGAGGAAACATAACACTCACAACGATTTCTTTTGATCCCAATCCATTGGCACATTCATTTGTTAACATTTCGACTTGGAATAAATTGCGAAGAGTGTTCGGTTATGTCTTGCGTTTCATCAGCAATTGTAGAATACCCAAATCTGAACGGTCAAAACAAAGCTTGTTATGTTCCGAAATTAGAAAGGGCGCAATGACAATAATAAAAATCACTCAACAAAATGAATTTTTCAATGAAATCAAGCAGCTGAAAACCCGAAACAAAATTGACAAATCAAATCGTTTAATTTCGTTAACTCCGTTCTTAGACACCGCTGGAATACTCAGGGTGGGCGGTCGACTTTCTAATGCAGACATTTCAATTGACAGAAAACACCCGATACTTCTCCCTAATAATAATCACGTTACACGAATCATAATATTACATGAACACGAAAGACACTTACATGCAGGTAATCAAGCTACTTTAGCGGCAGTTAGGGAAAATTATTGGCCAATTTCCGGACGAACTCAAGTTCGAAAAATTCTTCATAAGTGTTTGAATTGCTTCAAATATAAACCTAAGCTTATGCAAGAGATCATGGGAAATTTGCCATCTGATAGGGTAACAATTTCAAGGCCATTTCAAAATAGCGGCGTAGACTATGCAGGTCCAATAATGATTAAAGAGTCACGCACTAGAAACAAACGTATGGTCAAGGCTTATGTTGCTTTATTTATTTGCTTTGCGACAAAGGCAATACATATTGAATTAGTCGGCGACCTAACAACTGAAAGTTTTTTAAGTGCTCTAAAGCGATTCACTTCGCGTCGGGGACACGTGAAAAATTTGTATTCTGATAATGGTACAAATTTCGTTGGTGCCCACAATGAATTGCGTCAGTTAATGAAATCAAAAACTTTTCAATCAAAAGTAACAGAATCTCTTATGAATGACCAAATAAAATGGCATTTCATTCCTTCTAGATCTCCTCACTTTGGGGGTTTGTGGGAGGCAGGTATAAAATCAGCAAAATCACACATAAAAAAGGTATTAGGAAATGCAGCCGTTACATATGAGGAGATGTATACTCTCCTAGTGAGGATTGAAGGTTGTTTAAATTCACGACCCCTTGTTCCTTTATCCGAAGACCCAAATGATCTTTCTGCACTTACGCCCGGTCATTTTTTAATCGGGGCTCCGATAACGTCAATCGACGAACCTGATTACATCGAGGCAAAGTCAAATCGTCTATCTAGATGGCAAAGGATCGATCAACTTTCGCAACACTTCTGGAGAAGGTGGGGGAAGGAGTATTTACCTACGTTGCAACAACGAGTGAAATGGCGAGTAAATGCAAAGCAATTATGTATTCCTAATGCTATGGTACTGATACATGAAGATAACCAGCCACCTCAGCGATGGCGACTGGGACGGATTATCGCTCTCCATCCAGGTGAAGACGGAATTGTGAGAGTGGTGACGATCAAAACTGCCAATGGCAACATTAAAAGAAGTATTCACAAAATTTGTGTACTTCCTGGGGAACCATAACTTTCAAGTTCAAATGTTGGTTGGTGTTTTTCGTTGTTTAAAGACTTTTACTGAATTATAATTTGTTGAAAGCTGCCATCTTTCAAGGTGGGTGGAATGTTTGGTTGTCAAACGTCGTTAGGAAAGTTATCATAGTAACCGTTGCTGTTTATAAAAATTATTATTAATTAATGACAGATGTAAAGAAAAACATAAATAGAGAAAAGTTTCAAGTAATTTCATTTTTCTATTTTGATCTACTTCTTGTCGTTAAACACTGATTTTATTGCACCGTATCTAAAATATGTCGCCACATCGGTAACAATACGTTCACTTTGAACCTGGATAACTTTTTTTTTCACGATATGGATTTTGTTTTTTCTTACATAGAAAACTTCCTTATAGTATAACAAAGTTTAAGAAATCTTGGAAATCAAGAATTTCATCCCCGGATGCGTGTGATCCCGTGGATATCTTGAAAAACAACGACTTGCCTAAATAAAGAAGGGGCCAGTCCGACGACTATGACCAAGTGAAATAATACACTGCGAGTTGCCAGAATATGAATGACCCAGTCGGAAGGACAAAAGTCATTTAGAGGTTGTGTCCTTGTACAGAATCGTAACAAATTGTTGTATTTTGCTGTACGATTGGCTACATTTTAAGAAACAGAATAAACGAAAATACATTTTAATAAAAAGCAGAATATTGCATAGTCATCTACAGCAGGTTTTACTACAAAAGGGTTTGTGTCACTGTATTTTCGTTTGTTTCCTTCTCTCAAGGCAATGGAGAGGGAGAAAATTTTAAATGTTGCTGTTAAACATTTAAGAAATTTCAGCTGGTAGACAGGATTACGAGTATGTGTGGTTTATTCCCGTTTGTGACACAAAAATTTTTGTTTGTTCCCCAACCCTTAGCAAAGTAAGGGTTGACTTAAACTTTATGTTCTGATTATCCATAATTTATTTGCGTCTCGCTGTGCAAGGTTGTTGTCATTTTCAATAGGGTTCTCTACTTCTACTTACCTCAGTGTTGCATTGAAGAAGAAGGATGAAGGGCAATGGGGGGAAAAGTTGATTTTTTTTTCGAAAAAGTGCCATACTTTATGTTTGGTCCCGTTTATGCCACAAAAAAATCCCATTCCTTAACCCTTAACCAAATGATAATCCGAGTGGATGATTTTTTCTTTGTTTGCGGTTTGTGTCGTTCTTAATTCGTCTCATTGTCAGGGAAACGGTAAGGAAATGAGAAACTGTAATACCTGTATCTATAGCAATATGTATTCTCGTGATATAATGTAAATTAGGTACCTACCCTTGTTATTTTTCAGCCAATAATGCAGTTTTTTACGTATAATACGTAACAAACGAAAATTACATATTGTGGTGCAAACGGGAACACACCACAGGCAATCCCGTCCTTCAACTGAAATTTTTTGAAAATTTCGCAGCAGAATTCAAATCTTTTTCCCTTCCCCCCTTGCCTTGCGAGAAGGAAACAAAAAATGAAAATAACAGTGGCACAAACCTATTTAAAGTAAAGACTGCAAGGTACATTAAGAATTTTCGTTTGTTCCCAAAATTTGCCGCCCACTTCACATAGCCCTACTGGCTATTGCCTGGTTGGAAAGTTATTGAACATCAGACTTTTGGTGTACCACTTTTATTGTCCGCCAGTTTAAAACAGAGTGTCGTCTTTAAGAGCCAAGTCTCCCTGCTGCATTTTCGAGCGATTCAGACGTTCGCGCCTTTACAAACTGTACTGGTATTTATTAATATTTTGCTTTCCAATTTTGCAAGTATATACAGAAATCATAAGAGCCAAGTATCCGATCGCGAACATCAAGAATTTTTTGCTCCGAAGCAGAGGTCGCCACAGTGCAGGGCATTAAATTGCGTTTGCAAGGGCGGCTCTCTTTACAAATTACTTCCTTATTTATGAACCGATTTTGAAATTCTTTGTTTTATTTGAAAGAAGAAACTTGTGGAAATCGGCCTCTCTCTCGGATTTTTAAAACGGTATTTTTTTAGTAAGTTATAAGTACGCAAAATTAGGGTATATTTGGAGCCGAAAAAGACAAACTTCTATTATATTTTTTAGAAATCGCCGATGAGACGACTCTTAAGAAATGCTTTCTGTATATGCTTGCAAAAGTAGAAAGCAAAATATTAATAAATACCAGTACAGTTTGTAAAGGCGCGAACGTCTGAATCGCTCGAAAATGCAGCAGGGAGACTTGGCTCTTAAAGTACGTAGTACGCAAATGATAGAGCCTGAGGCCGCTGTTCTTTCTTCATAGCTACTAAACAGATTTTGTAATTTTCTGGAGATTGCATTAGGTATCCATGCTGATAAATTATTGCATGAAATATTGCGGTTTTAAGGGTTTTTGGAAAATTGTGTAGTGTAGAGGATAGATAAAGGTGTTGTGTATATCAGGGGTACAACTGTATTCAATTTTTATAATATCCCATAAAATAAAATAAGGTGTGCACCAAAAAAATCTTCGTTTTGATTTAATTTTTGGACAGGCCCTATCATTTGCGTACGTACCTTAATTTAAGATACAACTAAGTTTTTTTCTGTAAAGAAGCCCATAAGAAACGTGCTTGGGCAATTAATAATTTCGCCAAACTTGTCATAGGGGGGGGCTGCACCGGAAAAACGGTTAAAATAATTTTTTCATTCCAAGGAACTGAAATTTCATATTCGTAAGTAACTTTTAAATAGAAACAACTTTTCCTAATAAAAATATTTTCCAAAATGTGAAATAAGACTACTTTACTCTTGGAGCGATTTGAAATTTTCTCCGCTCCCTCGTATACTACAAAAGTTTTACCGAGTACGATTGCAGTACGATTGCAGTAGCGCATTCTTCAATTTCGTCTTCGAACTCTTCAGAGGACGAGGTTTCCATGATGGCTACACGCACGAACAAACTCAAATGAACTAGCAACAAAAATGATGCACACCGTCATCTCTCGTTGCGTAGTGTAGCATAGCGTCGCGTCGGTTAAATATGAACACCCGAGAAATTTTCACGTCGCGTCGCGTTGCGTCGCTCTAATATGTTTCCGGCTTTACAGACGCATGATGAAGATACCGTGGATAGATAAGGTTAGCAATAGGGAAGTATTAGAAAGAGTTGGGGAAAGGCGAAAGGTATGGAAAACAATAAAGAGTAGGAGAGATAGGATGGTAGGACTCATTCTAAGACACGAAGGAATAGTTCGCGACATACTAGAGTCAGAGATAGGAATAAAAAGAGGTAGGGGTAGGCCTAGATTAGATTACTGCTCTCAAATAGTTAGGGATGTAGGATCTTCAACTTTTGGAGAAATGTGTAGGTTAGTTTAGGATAGGAAAGGATGGAGGTACGCGTCCAACCAGTCTTCGGACTGAGAACCTTATGATGATGGACATTAAAAAACTGACACAAATTGCATAATAATACGTTGATAAGGTTAGCGATAAGGGAGTATTAGAAACTGGTAGGGAAAAAGGTACTATACAAAAGACGATAAATAGGAGAAATAGAACACCTTTTGAGACACGAAAGAACACCAATGGAGCTGATCGGGGGCGATTATTTTAATTTAAGTACCATACGTTTTTGTTTTCGAGTACTTACTTTAAATTCCACAATTTATTTTAAGGTCTTCCACTTGCCGGCGACTGCTCCCATACTCCCATATAAATATTGTTATTATAATGTTATTATTTATACACGCTGTCCCAACGAAAACTTGTACCCCCGTAAAATTCGGCAAAATAAACGTTTTGACAAAAATCCAAAAACACGTCGATTTTTATATCAAAGGGGACCAATTTTTATGCAATAATCATTCTTGCAACTCTAGCCCTGTGCGGGCGGTAGCGACCCTCCTAAAATTTTTAAATGGGACGGGGGGTCAAAAAAATTAATAAAAGTACAAAAAGGTTTAAACTATCGAATGTATTAGAATGGAAAAGTAACAAAATCAAGTAAACTAATAAGAATAAAAAGTAAGAACAAAAGAACATCAGAACAAATGTCAAAATAAACTTATTCGCCACAGTATAAAATCGTGTTTATTTACTAAATCAAAATGGTTTATTCCAAAGAAGAATGCCGACTAATAACTCCTGAGGTCTTGAGAAATGTAAGATCTGGTATTGAATCCAGAATGTATTATTGTATGACAATTGGTGGAGGTCATTTCGAGCAATACATTCGATAGTTTTTGTACTTTTATTAATTTTTTAACTTGGAAACTTCAAGAAGCAATTTCTCGGTAACAAATTGATCGAATTGAATAAAACAAATACGGTTGTGTAAGTAATGAAAAACCCTTCCAAAGTAGGGATCATTTGACCCCCCCGTTCCATTTAAAATTTCGGGGGGTCGCTATCCCCCGCACAGGGCTAGAGTTGCAAGAATGATTATTGCATAAAAATTGGTCCCCTTTGATATAAAAATCGACGTGTTTTTTGGATTTTTGTCAAAACGTTTATTTTGCCGAGTTTTACGGGGGTACAAGTTTTCGTTGGGACACCGTGTATTACTGCTCCTAGTATTATTATGCCGTAAAAATATTAATCAGTAAATGTTTCAAGAATAAATTTTTCTAAAGAAAATTAGGCCGCGACATGCGCATATGCACTTAGCCGTTTGTAGAAAACCATACCTACACGCAGAAGTCTGTAAACTGTGACACTGAAAGCTGCGTGAAAGACAACTTGCTTATTGAAAAGAAAAGACTTATTGAATAAAGTGAGTTTAAGAAAGTAAATTGCGTGTTATTTTTTGCCGTATATGTTTTAAAGTGAGGTATTTGAAATATCATTTAAGGATCAAATTTAGGATGCGTTTACTATGAATCTGCAAATCAGCAGTCTCTTATTTCCACATCTCAAAAATTGCTGACAGATTTTTACGAATCGATCTAAATCCGTAGAGTATTTGCAAAGAACGATCCCCAAATAATTATTAAGCGATGTAAATTATTTATCAGGAGAATAATTTAGGATGGCATGGTAGAAATCTAAGAAAAATTTTGAAATTTATCGCCGTAGTTAAAAACATGGGCTTGTGCAAAAAGTTGGATTTCTTTTATTGTGTGCGCTTTTTCTCAGCCTTTCGAATTGTTTTGAATATTTATATCAACATAAATTTGCGTATCTCTGGCAGGAAAGATTTAAAGATTCGATTTTGAGTTTTATATTTTGTAGTAGGCATTTATTTTAGGTACTCTGATGGTTTTCAATTTATACAGGTGTCCCATCGGTGTGTAGACGGTGTGTAGGGTCAAATAGTCCAAATTAACAAAAAAAAATACTGACTCTAAAATTGCACTGTTGATTCCAAAAGTGCTTAATAAGTTTTGCATGCGTTGTGTATGCTCATCACACAAATGGTTGGATGCCTTGAATTTTTTAACACCAACAACGTCATCTACTGACATAAAACTGACACCCCTTCCTGGCACGTTCTCTCTAGGTTTATTCCAAGTCACGGGTTCACTGGTACACGAGACATATTCTTGACATTTCCCTACAAAAATTAGAGATATGTTTATTAGTATCCCATAACACTTAAGAGGGCTTGCGACCGTCTTCTCCTGTCTCGCTCGGACTCGTTGATTGTCCCTGAGAACCAGGTGTTGTGTTCGTTTTTCAAAGACTCCACAGCCAACTTTCAGAGTATCTACCTGAAATTTTGCACACTAATGCTTTTTGTTGTGTAGAAATGCACTATGATCCCAGTTTTTTTGTAATTTCAAAAAAAATGATCATTTTGTTTACTTAAAAGCTAGCATTTTTCTCAAATTTTGTATGTGAAATAAGGCATCCTTTTCTAAAATTATAAAGAAAACTGAGATCATAGCGCATTTCTACACAACAAAAAGCTTTAGTGTGCAAAATTTCAGGCAGATACTCTGAAAGTTGGCTGTTGAGTCTTTGAAAAACGAACACCTGGTTCTCAGGGACAATCAACGGGTCCGAGCGAGACAGGAGAAAGTTCGACGAGCCGCCTTAAAAACATTTTTTGATAGTAGTTAAAATGATAATAAATTTCATACCAGAGAAAACCACACAGCAGCATGTTTACAAGCTGCACTCCATCCATAACCGGCTGGGCATGTACAAGTTGCTTGCAATATACTGCAACAGCTACTTTTTTCACAGCTAGTAACAATTTGTACTTTATAATCCAAATTTTTTTTCTGTTCAGCTGAACAAACAGATTTTAAAAAATATTCATTGTAAATTTTGCAAACAATTGTATTTTTTACAAAAAGTTTCATTGCAAGAATGCGTCCTTTTTTAAGTCCTTTTTCTGAATTTAGCTTCAGAAACCGCTCGTCTATAGCAGAAATATTTATCAAATCCCTAAAATTACCATCGCAGTTTCGTATACTTGTAGGATAAGTACTCGTTGGAAATTGTAAAGAAGCTTCAGGTTGCACCACTTCAACTTTACATAATATGTGACCAAGTTCATTGTTATTCCATACATCAAGTCTATGTAATTTTAAAATGTTATTTTCAGATTACAAAACACATATTAAGGAATACCTTTGCCGTAATTCCAACTTGCTTCCATGTTTTGGCTCCTACTTCTTTTAAGAGTGCTTTCAATTCCTTCACACTTTTATTTACATACATGTTTTCTAAAAAACATACCAATTATTTCGTTTTTGGCTATTACTTTATTAACAACATGCTCAAAATTAGCAAAACTTCATCTAGATTTCGTAATTTGCATGTTTTTATAATTGTGTTGATATTAAAATAACACAGGGAAACGTAATTTACGTATTATTTATGAATTTAAATATTATGCTACAATATTTGAACAATTTACCTGCGTTTAACTTAATTTTGACCTCAAATCTTCAAAATTCACTTCGAAACGGGTAGGTAAAACTTTGAGGTTAGGATTAGGATACATCAACTCGATCGCACCGCCTCTGGCGGATATTGCGTAACACTCCTTCGGTTTCTGAGAGCCTGATACTAAGTCTGAGATTAGCGAACAGAAAACGCCATGTGCACGCCAATCTAACGACAGAAATTTTGGCCAAAATGTCTCAGTACTACGCATGATCGTATTATTAAATCCCCCTTCAATATAAGGAGTTCGTTTTGAATTTAGATACTTCTCGACTTAACTCCTTTTGAAACAGCAAATTCTCGTCTGATATCAGGTATTCAGAAAGCAGAAGAGGTAAATGACGGTAAGATTCCTTTTTTCTTCGAACGTCAATATGTGAAGCAATCTACTTCCAATAAAGATAACTGCCGATAACGTAGTTCAGCTATTTTAATATAGGTTGTGGTGGTGTTCATCAAGAAACAGAAAGGAGTCTATGAATGTTATTTGAGAAAAGTAGGTGTCAATTAATTAAAAAATTTGTATAAAACTTTTCAATATAATTATATTCTTAAAACAAACTGTGTTTAGTGAACCTCTTAAGCGCCACGCAAGTTACAGTGGCTTTATAGTCTTATAAAGCCAATGTAACGCAAGGTTTCTTCCCCTGTCATCTATTGGTGGCTAACTGGAACTGTGCTTTGCAATTTGTACGTTTTTGAAATTTTCGGTTACAATTTATCTCAGAAGCAACTACAACATTTCACTGGTTTTAACGAAAAGCAATTCAATTGTTTTTGTACCTTTTTAAATGTTACAAAACCACATAATTACGCATTTAAAACAGGTTTATCAAAAGATCATCTACTTATAACGTTGATGAAGTATCCGCAAAACTATGATTATTTATGTCTTAGCAATATGTTTCATATATCACGATGTACAGTAAGGAAAATATTTTATTTTTCTAAATTTTATTTATTTTTCTACTTCAGCAATATACAATACATTAAAAATGGTTGATTTTTGGAAAGTTAAAAAGAGAAAATGTCAGAACTCCTACGATATTGTTATTGATTCAACTGAAATGCCGGTTGCAAAAAGCTCAAGTCCTATAATACAACAAGCTATCTATTCGACCACCACTTTCAAAATATTAGTGGGTATAACAGAAGAGGGGGCAGTTATTTTCGTTTCGGATGCATATGGTAGGTCCATCAGTGATCGGAAACTGGTGCAAGAGTGTGGGTTTTTGGAAAGATTGAGTTCAGGAGAATATTTATTGGTAGATCGAGGTTTCGACATATCAGATCTTCTAGATATGAAACAAGTGCACCTAAATATACTACCGTTTATGAATGGTCGTAAACTATCTGAAATTGATCTGGCAAAAACAAGGGCTATAGCAAGCAGAAGAATTTTAATTGAACAGATTAATGCACAGGCAAAAATTAACAAAATATTAAAACAAAAACTCCCAATATCTTTGTGGTCAGTAGCAAATAAAATTTATTTTAAATGTTTCACGCTTTGTAATTTTAAGGACAGCATTTTAATTGATACTCCTGAAAAAGTTATAATGAAAAATTTGTAAATACATTAATAAAAAGTGTTACATATTTTGTTTTATTATTTAAATCATTAAATACAAAAATATAATGCAATAAAGAATATTATTGTAAGTAAAAAAAACTTTAAAAATATTCCCTAGAAAATACACATTTAAAATATTGTGTTGAATCATTAATCATTAGTTGTATAAGTTTGTCATTCCTATTTATTAATTCAATATACAGTCCTTTTGGGGTATAAATTACAAAATCGCAACGATCAATGTTTGTAACAAACATGAGTTTGACATTGTGTGTAGCATAGTAGGAGAGCCCGCTGCAAAATTATGCACCCATCTGTTAACGAATGTGCGGCAAAGGTATGTAAAAACATCGTACTCAACGGAACGGCACCCGTGCCGGTCACCATTTGGTGCAAAAAGGTAAAAATAATGGCACTTCCGGTACGGAAATTTGCAGAAAATTGCGCGATTTGTTAACGAGATGAAAGTTGTGCCATCTTGTGGCCTGCGATTAATTGAATTGAAATCGGTACCCGTGCCATCTTTTACCCTAGGGCAAATCCCCGGCACGGCGACATTTTTGCAGCCTGTAACTCTGACAAATTCCTGTCATGTGTTAACGACTTGAAATAAAGTTCAATAGAAAGGGCATTGTGTCCCTTTTACGATTATCCAAGCGTGCCGCGATTCAAAGCAGTCTAAGTAGGTGGCACGGCCCGATTTATAACGCGCTATGTGGCGTCATTTTCAGGGAATTCGGCAGCTGGCGGCGGCGAGCGCGAGTTTTTAACATTGGAAATGTTTTTATTTTCGTAGTATAGGCCCGAAATTCAGCAACAGTGTCACGCGTTGCATTTGTAGTATGATTTAATAGCGAAAGTTTACTGAAAAGAACGTAAGCCGGAATGTAATTCAGCCGGCATTCCAGACATTCTTTTCGCAAGTGTCTCTTTTCAACATGCACTATTATAGTTGCCCGTGCGGAGTAACTTACACATTACGTTGATGACGTAAGGATCAAGTTAAAAAGAAAGACTGTAGTTACTTAGTTACCATTAACAGGTGCCACAGTGACAGATGTCAATTTATGCATCACAGAAAAAACATTTAATAATCGACGACCATTGAAATTGATTCAAAAGTGTCATTTCGACGCCGAATAACACGTTATAAATCGGGCCGCTACTTTGACTGTTTTGAATCGCGGCACGTTTGGATATTCATAAAGGGGACATAATGCCCTTTCCATTAAACTTTACTTCAAGTCGTTAACACATGGCGGGAATTTGTCCGAGTTACGGGCTGCAAAAATGTTGCCGTGCTGGGGATTAGCACTAGGGTAATAGATGGCACGGGTACCGATTTCAATTCAATTAATCGCAGGCTACAAGATGGCACAACTTTCATCTCGTTAACAAATCGCGCAATTTTCCGCAAATTTCCGTACCGGAAGTGCCATTGTTTTTACCTTTTTGCACCAAATGGTGACCGGCACGGGTGCCGTTCCGTTGAGTACAATGTTTTTACATGCCTTTGCCGCACATTCCATTTCGTTAACAGATGGGTGCATAATTTTGCAGCGGGCTCTCGGACTAGTAGGTTGACTTTCGATCTAGGCAAATTATATTTTTGTTTGTTTTTAGACATTTAGCACTGGTTGGGTTATCACTACGAATGCAATATGGACATTTAATTTCTATCACTAAATTTAATGGAAAACTAATTCCATTCGGGCTGGAAGCAATGAAATAGTGGGTGTGACTTATCCAGATTCTCGGATTACATTGTTTGTTATTTTACAATACTGCTTCCTTGCAATAGCTTCACGTTGTCTACCCCACTGTAAAGGCTTTAGAAACGTGAGCTTTTTACCGATTATTATATTTTTTAAAGCAGGCCCAGATTTAAAATTCCAAGAGCGAACTGTTTTAATGGCATGACCCATTATCGACCCTGTAATTCGGCTTCTTCTAAGTGTCTGCCACAATTTCGATTTATATTGAGAACGTGTTTTTTCCTCAATGTTCGAACAATCATTAACAGACACTGTGTTAATGTCATTGTTAACAATGTTAAAACAAAAGTCTGATGTGTAATAAGCATCATCATTTAAATATGCTTCAACCTTAACCCTTCTCGACTATGAAACTGCACTGTTGATTCCAAAAGTGCTTAATAAGTTTTACAAGAGTTGTGTCTGCTCATCACATAAATGGTTGGATGCCTTGGATTTTTTGCCACCAACAATGTCATCTACTGACATAAAACTGACACCCCTTCCTGGCACGTTCTCTCTAGGTTTATTCCAAGTCACGGGTTCACTGGTACACGAGACATATTCTTGACATTTCCCTACAAAAATTAGATATGCTTATTAGTATCCCATAACACTTAAAAACATTTTTTGATAGTAGTTAAAATGATAATAAATTTCATACCAGTTATACAAAAATGCTCCAGAGAAAACACACAGCAGCAACATGTTTACAAGCTGCACTCCATCCATAACCTGCTGCGCATGTACAAGTTGCTTGTAATATACTGCATTGTAAATTTTGCAAACAATTGTATTTTTTACAAAAAATTTCATTGCAAGAATGCATCCTTTTTTAAGTACTTTTTCTGAATTTAGCTTCAGAAACCGCTCGTCTATAGCAGAAATATTTATCAAATCCCTAAAATTACCATCGCAGTTTCGTATACTTGTATAAGTACCACGTTTTGGCTCCTACTACTTTTAAGAGTGCTTTCAATTCCTTCACACTTTTATTTACATACATGTTTTCTAAAAAAACATACCAATTATTTCGTTTTTGGCTATTACTTTATTAACAACATGCTCAAAATTAGCAAAACTTCATCTAGATTTCGTAATTTGCATCATCATAAGGTTCTCAGTCCGAAGACTGGTTGGACGCGTACCTCCATTCTTTTCTATCCTGAGCTAACCTACGCATTTCCCTAAAAGTAGAACATCCTACATCCCTAACTATTTGAGAGCAGTAGTCTAATCTAGGCCTACCCCTACCTCTTTTTATTCCTATCTCTGACTCTAGTATGTCACGAACTATTCCTTCGTGTCTTAGAAGGTGTCCTACCATCCTATCTCTCCTACTCTTTATTGTTTTCCATACCTTTCGCTTTTCCCCAACTCTTTCTAATACTTCCCTATTGCTAACCTTATCTATCCACGGTATCTTCATCATGCGTCTGTAGCACCACATTTCAAACGCTTCTACTCTTTTTCTATCCGCTTCTCCTATTGTCCAAGTTTCGCAACCGTATAATGCCGTACTCCATACATACGACGTTAAGAGTCTCTTCCTAGTCTCTATATTAACCGTTCTCGAGCATAACAGTTGTTTCTTTTTGTTAAACGCAACTCGGCCCTGCGCCATTCTTTGTTTTATATCTTTAGTGCTCCTACCGTCTTGAGTTATTTTACTTCCTAAGTAGCAGAAATCCGCGACCTCCTCTATCTTCTCATTTCCAATTTGTATTTCCATTTTAGTTCTATTTTCACATCCCCTACATACCAAAATTTTAGTTTTCTTTTTATTGATTTTCATGCCGAAGCCCTGTGTCAAAACTGCTTCCATTTCATTCAAAGCCGCTCCTAATTCTTCTTTGCTAGATGCTAACACTGCTATATCATCCGCAAATCTGAGCATGTTAATAGTTTGGCCCTGTACATTGATCCCTGAGGCTGTTCTTCGTAATTTGCATGTTTTTATAATTGTGTTGATATTAAAATAACACAGGGAAACGTAATTTACGTATTATTTATGAATTTAAATATTATGCTACAATATTTGAACAATTTACCTCAAATCTTGGAACTTCCCTTCGAAACGCGTAGCTAAAACTTTGAGGTTAGGATTTTCTCTGTCGGATATTGCGTAATTTAAAACTGGTAGCACGACCCATTCCATTAAAGACAGGCAGGGTTTTGAACACTCCTTCGGTTTCTGAGAACCTGGTACCAAGTCTGAAATTACCGAACGGAAAACGCTATGTGCACGCCAATCTAACGACAGAAATTTTGGCCAAAATGTCTCAGTACTACGCATGATCGTATTATTAAATCCCCCTTCAATATAAGGAGTTCGTTTTGAATTTAGATACTACTGGACTTAACTCCTTTTGAAAGAACAATTTCTAATTTGGTATCAAGCATTCAGAAAGCAGAAGCGGCAAGTAATGTCAAAATGTGGTGTCATCTATTGTCGTTGAAGGTTACTATTACTACCGACAACATAGTTCAGCGATTCTAATGTAGGTGAGTGGCTATTAATTGGTGTCGCTTAAGAGAACATACTTTTGACTACCATCTACAGATGGCTCATGCGGTCAACGGAAATCCCTTTTACCCACGCACTTACACCTAAAATGGACTTCTAGTCACACATATTGCAAATCACCAAACAGTGCCGACCGCCATACTGTGTCAAATGCTGATTGGCCAACATCAACCAATGAAAACTTAAAAGATTGACGCGCCAAACAGGCCATTAAACTCGTAGTGGGATTAAACTTAAAATTATTGGGCCCGATTATGTCATAAGGATTTCTTAAATTCGGGCTGGGACAGCCAGAGAACTAATTATTTCGTTCTGATTCCCTGTAATTACAAACTGAAAAGGAAATTCTACAAAACTTGGCCATTTTTTGAGCAGTTTTGAAAACTTTGCAACAGGCAGGTGCTGATTAGAATTTATTTCTAATGAATGGGAAAATAGAACGTGTTCTGTGATGAGGGTTGGAAAAGAAGAAAAATCGAAATTGCTAATTTTAGAGCTGCATCCAGCAGTAAATAACAAGTCTTCATAAAAATTCAAGCATTTATTTTAAACAAGTACATTGAACACGTTATAAGTTGAGGGCGTCATTTACACAGCTTGTTTCCGAAAAATTGTCCCATATCGATAAGTTGAGCGATTTTAAAGTAAAAGTATCAGGTACTTCCGCATGAAAACTCAATCTTGGCTTTCTCTTGCCACGATTCTTGCAGCTTGCCACAAAACACGAAGGCATTTTTGAGTATATAAAACAATAACAACTAATAAATCACACTGAACACAAATAACTGAACTAGGTAAATAACTATATATAACTAAAAACTGTCCAAAATCATACAATTATTACAATACATATGATAATACAACTCGCAAGTAAACCACGCTCCAGATCACAAAAATGACAATAGAGTTGACATTGACAGAGGACTGACATTTAAAGAAGACGCGACAGGTTATACAACCCCAAATAGCAAAAATCACTAGATTTTGACACAGCATGGCGGTCTACCTGCTGGGGCGATTTCTAGTGGTGGGGGGCTATGCGATCAGCAGTCTAGTTATATTATACAAGTCTGTGCTTTTACCTAATTCATATTTTTTAACGAACTTTGATAACTATTTTATATTCATAACTTATTAAAATTTACATATTCTGGAATATTTTTATGATGAAAATACGTGCTATCTGCAAATAAATCTGATAAACAAGCTGGCTCACTACCGCCATCACAGTAAGCGTTCCCAAGTGGCTATTGGTGTCGCTCAAGAGGGCATAATTTTGACTACCACTTACAGATGGCACATGCGGTCAACGGAAATCTCTTTTAACTTATTCACATTTTTGACCTACTTTGATATATATTTTATATTCATAACATATTACAATTTACATATTCTGGAATATTTTAATGATGAAAATAAGTGCTATCGGCAAATAAATCTGATAAACAAGCTGGCTCACTACCGCCATCACAGTGAGCGTTCCCAAAACTAGTGAATTCTAGGATACGCTTTTTAAAGTGCGGCTCCCGGCTGCTCTCGGTTGCTATCGGATTTATTCGATGGGACGTTGGGGAATTCTGTTTTAACAAATTTGACACTTGCTTGTCACTTGACTGATTCATTCGATTTGGCGCATTTTCCATTGAATAACTTTGTTTTTTATTTATTTTATTGTTTTAATTCGATTATAGGCACATTATTATTCCAGGTTTAGTGAAAATATTGTTTAGTTTACAGGTGAACTGAATTGAATATTATTTTAAACGTTAATTTATAAACATAAAAAATGGACAAGTAAGTACCTGCCTACTTCCCTTACAATTTTACTTTTTACAATATGCATATAATAAATCAACAATTTTTCAGTTCTAAATTGCCCTCTCAAGAGCTTACTTGCACGTATTGCAAGCAAGAATTTTCGAAAAGGTTTAATTTACGTCGTCATTTAAAAAATACTCACCACGAAGAAGCACCTATTCAACTGACTGGCAAGAAATATCACGTCTTCTGCATAATTTGTTCTACTGCGAAGGTTCATTTATTCAATCATCTTGTCTTGATGTACCCAGTGAACAATGAAATGGTTAATTGTAGGTTATTGGAGCTTTTGGATCTTACGAAGAATATATAACACATCTACAGAATACTCATCAGATTTGCGTAGAAGAGAATACGTATAATTTTGAGAAGAAGGACGATTTCGAGGTATGGAGATGCTCAGAAAAAAGAGATGTGGATTATGCAATTGAAAATAACAGCATTGGGAAAATGTCTAAAACGCTGTACTATAACTGCAACAGAAGTTACACACGAGGCAAATACCTAAATCAAATATTATTGTAAACGTGTAATATAACCATGCCTTATTTATAGGTTTAGTAAGCAACAATTGCTCGAAGAAAATCAAGAAAACTGGTGGAAGCATAAAAATCAACGGTACATGTCCATCAAGAGTAATTGCAACTTTTCTTGCCGAAGGTGGGTGCTTATTTTTTGATTTTACTTATATAAATTTATAATGGTTGGTAAAATTCTTCTTTGTAGGTTCGGTTGTAGTGAAGTATATTCAGTTAGATTTAAGATTATATTATGTATTGTATAAATAAATTTTGTTTATAAACGTTTATAATTTTCTACCTCTGACAATATGTCTTGTAATTTTGAAATAACAAAATTTTGTTATTAAAAATTTTGTATTGTTCAGACAAAAATGCTTTTGAAGGAACTAATTTGAGTTTTATTTTCTATTTTTGTATTATTTGGTGAATTTTTGTAATAAATGATAAATATCGAAGTAAAATTTTTCTTTTTGCGTATTATATTTTGTGGTTTTCTGCAACAAAAAAATATAGAAGTACTTATATTCTTCAAATCTGTAGGTACTCATGAATGAATATTCTCATATAAAAATAGAAAAGTTTCTAGAGTAAAAAATGCAAATTAGCTTTTCAGCGCCAGACGCGGCCATCTACCGGCTGCACGGCTACATTGGCAGACTGCCTTCTTATTTAATTTTGAATATCCCACCGGAGCATTTTCCGAACTCTAACGAATAGAGCCGACAATACCCGGGAGCCGCACGCTAAAAAGCGAGACGACACTAAAAGTCACCGCGTGCCTCCGCATTGCCAACGTGATTTTTGGGGGAGAAATGAAATGTTACCAAATATTGTGTATACTAAAGTGGCGCTAAATTTAAATCCGATACTATGAGTGTTGTTTGAAATTATGTATAATTGCTTACCAAAAAATTGTGTTGGATTAACGAAATAAAAACTATTTCTAGAGATCGAAGCAAGTTTTTTAATACGAAAAGCCAATAAATTAACCAAGTCCGATTATCGCCTGTCCTATAAGAACTTGGAAAAAGCTCACAAGTTCTATCAGTAATAATAATGTTACATCAAATTCAACAGGCTCACTTTTGCATAAGTTAAAGGTGCATGATAATAAACTAATTTTACAACTAATAAGTGAAATTGTAAGCTAAAAATTACAAAAGACTAAAAGAACAATCTATATTTTTATTTATAATAACAATAAAGATACATTTTTAATCTTATTATAACAGTTTAATACATTACGTTTAAATGCATTTATTTTTTCGCTTTGTAGGGTAATGTAGGTACTTTTTCTTTTGGTTGATGTAATAGTTTGCCCTCCTTTGGTGAAATTTTCCCATTACTTCCTTTTCCAATCCATTTAAGAAATTTTGAATATTTTCAGTCAATGTTTCTCTTTGTTTCTTCATCAATAGAAATGTGTTCAGTTGCAACATTTTCTTCTACAAATTTATCAATTTCTTCCTGATGATATTTTTTTATTTCTGACTGTTCTTTTTCGAACATCTCCGCAACAGTATCTGAAACATAATTAATACCCGTCCCCGGCTCATACATACATACCATGTGCATGTGTTTACACATGGTATTTCTTCCGGCATACTCCGAACATTCCATTCACTTCTGTATCTACACTGGCGAGCATAAAATTAGGGTCACTTTGAAAATTGCCAATTTTTCTAAGAATTCAAAATATTAAATTTAATTAGTTCTTGAAGGCAATAACACTTGCATTTCTGAGAACTGTTATAAGCTTTTTGTGTTTTTTTGCACAACAAAGATTCAATATTTCCGATTTCTAGGAAATGCTTGCAGGTGCGCTGCTTGGAAGCTTATTTCTCGGGGTCTATTTTTCAATTTCCTTTATTTATTCACTAACTTTCCTTTGTATAACTTGACGGTCGAAAAGTGTAGTCTTCGTTTATTTCCTTATAATGGCTTTAAATCCTGTCACGGCGGCCAGAATTATAGCGCTGTTGCAAGATGGTCGGGGGCAACGTGTAACGGCAAGAACGGTTGGTGTAAGTCTTTCTAAAGTTCAGCGGGTATCCCAACGATTTCAGGAAACTGGTAGGCTGACGAGAAGACCAGGATCAGGGCGGAAAAGAACCACCACGCCAAGGGATGACCGTTTTCTTGTGTCCATGGCTTTACGGAATCGGACTGCTACGGCAGTTTCGCTTCGAAATCTCCTCCAAGAAGTCAGAAATATTAACATTAGCGAATGGACAGCTAGGAGGCGACTTCGTTCTGCTGGATTATCTTGTCGGAGAATGGCTACGGGTCCTCCACTTCTCCATCGCCATAGAATTGCAAGACTGAACTTTGCTCGAGATCACTTGGGATGGACAAATGACGATTGGGGGAGGGTATTATTCTCAGACGAGTCGCGTTTCTGTTTAAATGGGTCGGATGGACGTCGGCGGGTATGGCGAAGACCCGGAGAAAGGTATGCCCAGGCTTGTATTGATGAGCGACTTCCATTTGGTGGAGGTTCAGTTATGGTGTGGGGAGGAATTTCTTCAGACGCACGTACCGAATTGGTGTTTATCGGCTATGGATCCCTAACTGCGCATAGGTACGTAACGGGAGTTGTAGAAAATCATGTCATGCCTTTTATGACGGTTCTGGGAGAAAATGCAACTTTTATGCATGATAACGCTCGACCCCACGTGGCAAGGATTGTTAGCGTTTATTTGGATGAGGTTCAAATTACGCGATTTGATTGGCCAGCACGGAGTCCCGACTTGAACCCCATAGAGCATGTGTGGGATGAGCTAGGACAACGTGTACGAAGTCATACGCCGTCTCCCACCAACGCACAGGATCTTAGGGAGCTCCTACTACAGGAGTGGAATAACATCCCCCAAAATGTGATCCGTAATTTAATTGAGAGCATGCCACGTCGCCTCCAGGCTGTCATAAATGCACGGGGAGGAAACACTCGTTATTAGGGGTCAAAATTTTAACAGTTCCTTGTTTTATTCCAACATTTTTCTCACTACACATTTTAAAGACAATTTTGTTAAAATTTGCTTCTTTACGAATTTTCAATAAAAACATTAGAAAATGAAACGTTTTCTTTTTAAAACATTCCTGTTTAGAGATATGTATACAACGAAATCCATTTACAATAATAAGATACAATAAATAATCAGAAAAGTTGAATTTTTGAAGTGACCCTAATTTTATGCTCGCCAGTGTATGTACACGAACTTTACAAACTACAAAAGAGAGTCCTGCACTCATTATCACATATCTCATTTTTAGGATACTTCATAAGAATGGTTACCTATTGATGACTTGCCCTGAATTCTCCAAATGCCCCAAATTCAATTACCTTAATAACAATTCTGTCTTCGTAATTCCCTGCATTTGCCCTCTCGGTTCATAATCCGCTGCCACATCTTGATGTCCACAAAATCCTCTAAAGTGCCAAGAAGTATTCTTACAGTAATTTTACTTCTTCTTTTTAGCTCATTACTTTTCAAAAATTATTTAAATTTTCTACGGCCATGTTTATATTAATTCCAGCATTTCGACGGTAAAAGTGGGCCCACATCAGAATTCTCTCTTCATCTATAAAGTATAGTAGGTATCTAAAACCAAAAGATTTAGATATGTAGGTACTTGCACTTATGTGTAGTGAAAACGCCATTGATAATAATAACAAATAATTACATACAATAATAACATAGTGACATAGGTAGGTACATGCCTTTTTAGGTAGCTCAAGAAGTCCATTTCACATTTCACTGGCCTCTAACTTTTTAAAATAATCAATTTTCAAGCATTTAAACCTCTCTTCGTTGCCTTCATTCAAAACCTACGATTTTTTAAGTCTTGGATCAAAAATCGCAATAAACTGGAAAATAATCAAAAGCAATCTTTCTCTGGCAAAACCACAGTATTTGTGTTTCTAGCGAGTAAGATAAATATGAGTACAAAACACATATGACCACGGAACACAACACGCCCAAACTAAAACAGCTGGGCAAGGCAAAATAAACTTTAAAATTCTGGTAATATTTAATTTCTCCCCCAAAAATCACGTTGGCAATGCGGAGGCACGCGGTGATTTTTAGTGTCGTCTTAAAAAGCGTATCCTGCGAATTCTGGCTCTCAAAATGAGGGATACCAGAACGCATTGAATGAATCGTCTAAATATATTCAGCCTACAACTTCTGCGAACCTGATACTAAACCTGAAATTACCGAAGGGAAGAAAACGCTATGTGGGTGCTAATCTAACGACAGAATTTTGTCCAAAATTATGTCGGTACTGCGCATGATCGTAGTTTTGAATTCCCTTCAAGTTTAATCTCCTATAAGGATTTTGTTTCCAATTTAGATACTTCTAGACTTAACTCCTTTTGAAACAGCACATTCTCGTCTGATATCAGGTATTCAGAAAGCAGAAGAGGCAAATGACGGTAAGATTCCTTTTTTCTTCGAACGTCAAAATGTGAAGCAATCTGCTTCCACTAAAGATAACTGGCCATAAAGTAGTTCAGCTATTTTAATATAGGTTGTGGCGGTGTTCATCAAGAAACAAGAAAGGAGACTATGAATGTTATTTTTTGAGAAAATTAGGTGTCAATTAATTAAAAAATTTGTATAAAACTGTTCAATATAATTATATTCTTAAAACAAACTGTGCTTAGTGAACCTCTAAAGCGCCACGCAAGGTTTCATCCCCTGTCATCTATTGGTGGCTAACTGGAACTGTCCTTTGAAATTTGTACGTTTTTGAAATTTTCTGTTGGTTCTTCCGTTTTCTTCAAACTGTGGCCGAAAGATGATATATAAATAATATTGAAAATGATGTACTTAATACAACATATTTAGTGCGATTTAGCAGCCAATCGCTTATCTCTCTCTTCAGCAATCGACAATTTGACACCTTTGCCACGTGGCAAGGAAACGAATGCTTTCGATCCCTTGCCGATGATAAATACATTATTTAACCTAGTTGCGAACGTGTGCCCTTGTGCATCCTTTATATGCACAATATCGAACGAAACTGGATGATGTTCTCGGTTAACGACTGTACCAACTCTCCCCAAATTACGGCCCCCAGTAATCATGCACAAATTGCCGGAATCAAATTTAATGAAGTCAAGAATCTTAGTAGTACATTGTTTATTATATTATATTAAATTGATTTCAGTACAAAAGAAAACTTAACTTTCCAATACTATAGAATTTGAATTGGCCTCAAAATGGCGGGTGGGCCTGTAATGTCGCCACTATATTAAATAAAGCCACTGTACACAGGTGATGATTGTTGTGTCATCTGTTGGCATTCAACAAAATTATTTCTGTATAGTTCCGCAAGGGTAAAGACATTGTTTACCACGGTGCAACCACAGAGTTGCTTATATTCAACTCTGTGGGTGCAACGCAACACCAAGTTGTATCATAGTAAGGAATGGCGAAATTAACCGCGCTTTTGCTTTGGCAATCTTCACTGCGATGCAACATAACACCCAGTTGCACTGCAGTAAGGAATGGCGAAATTAACGCCAGTTTTGCTTGCTTGCCATGTGGACATCCGACTGCGTTGCATCGCAGTAAAGATTGCCAAAGCAAAAGCACGATTAATTTCGCCATTCCTTACTATGATACAACTTGGTGTTGCGTTGCACCATAGCAAACAATGCCTTTACGCTTCCTGGCATGTTCTCTCTAGGTTTATTCCAAGTCACGGGTTCACTGGTACACGAAACATATTCTTGACATTTCCCTACAAAAATTGGAGATATGGTTATTAGTATCCCATAACACTTAAAAACATTTTTTGATAGTAGTTAAAATGATAATAAATTTCATACCGGTTATACAAAAATGCTCCAGAGAAAAACACACAGCAGCAACATGTTTACAAGCTGCACTCCATCCATAACCGGCTGGGCATGTACAAGTTGCTTGTAATATACTGCATTGTAAATTTTGCAAACAAATGTATTTTTTACAAAAAGTTTCATTGCAAGAATGCGTCCTTTTTTAAGTCCTTTTTCTGAATTTAGCTTCAGAAACCGCTCGTCTATAGCAGAAATATTTATCAAATCCCTAAAATTACCATCGCAGTTTCGTATACTTGTACAAGTACTCGTTGGAAATTGTAAAGAAGCTTTCAAGTTGCACCACTTCAACTTTACATAATATGTGACCAAGATCGTTGTTATTCCATACATCAAGTCTATGTAATTTTAAAATGTTATTTTCAGATTACAAAACACATAAAAAGGAATACCTTTGCTGTAATTCCAACTTGCTTCCACGTTTTGGCTCCTACTTCTTTTAAGGGTGCTTTCAATTCCTTCACACTTTTATTTACATACATGTTTTCTAAAAAACATACCAATTATTTCGTTTTTGGCTATTACTTTATTAACAACATGCTCAAAATAAGCAAAACTTCATCTAGATTTCGTAATTTGCATGTTTTTATAATTGTGTTGATACTAAAATAACACAGGGAAACGTAATTTACGTATTATTTATGAATTTAAATACACTGGCGAGCATAAAATTAGGGTCACTTTGAAAATTGCCAATTTTTCCAAGAATTCAAAATATGAAATTTAATTAATTCTTGAAGGCAATAACACTTGCATTTCTGAGAACTGTTATAAGTTTTTTCTGGTTTCTTTTGCACAACAAAGATTCAATATTTCCGATTTCTAGTAAATGCTTGCAGGTGCGCTACTTGGAAGCTTATTTCTCGGGGTCTATTTTTCAATTTCCTTCATTTATTCACTAACTTTCCTGTGTAAAACTTGACGGTCGAAAAGTGTAGTCTTCGTTTATTTCCTTATAATGGCTTTAAATCCTGTCACGGCGGCCAGAATTATAGCGCTGTTGCAAGATGGTCGGGGGCAACGTGTAACGGCAAGAACGGTTGGTGTAAGTCTTTTTACAGTTCAGCGGGTATCCCAACGATTTCAGGAAACTGGTAGGCTGACGAGAAGACCAGGATCAGGGCGGAAAAGAACCACCACCCCAAGGGATGACCGTTTTCTTGTGTCCATGGCTTTACGGAATCGGACTGCTACGGCAGTTTCGCTTCGAAATCTCCTCCAAGAAGTCAGAAATGTTAACATTAGCGAATGGGCAGCTAGGAGGCGACTTCGTTCTGCTGGATTATCTTCTCGGAGAATGGCTACGGGTCCTCCACTTCTCCGTCGCCATAGAATTGCAAGACTGAACTTTGCTCGAGATCACTTGGGATGGACAAATGACGATTGGGGGAGGGTATTATTCTCAGACGAGTCACATTTCTGTTTAAATGGGTCGGATGGACGTCGGCGGGTATGGCGAAGACCCGGAGAAAGGTATGCCCAGGCTTGTATTGATGAGCGACTTACATTTGGTGGAGGCTCAGTTATGGTGTGGGGAGGAATTTCTTCAGACGCACGTACCGAATTAGTGCTTATCGGCAATGGATCCCTAACTGCCCATAGGTACGTAACGGAAGTTGTAGAAAATCATGTCATGCCTTTTATGACGGTTCTGGGAGAAAATGCAACTTTTATGCATGATAACGCTCGACCCCACGTGGCAAGAATTGTTAGCGGTTATTTGGATGAGGTTCAAATTACGCGATTTGACTGGCCAGCACGGAGTCCCGACTTGAACCCCATAGAGCATGTGTGGGATGAGCTAGGACAACGTGTACGAAGTCATACGCCGTCTCCCACCAACGCACAGGATCTTAGGGAGCTCCTACTACAGGAGTGGAATAACATCCCCCAAAATGTGATCCGTAATGTAATTGAGAGCATGCCACGTCGCCTCCAGGCTGTCAAATGCACGGGGAGGAAACACTCGTTATTAGGGGTCAAAATTTTAACAGTTCCTTGTTTTATCCCAACATTTTTCTCACTACACATTTTTAAGACAATTTTGTTAAAATTTGCTTCTTTACGAATTTTCAATAAAAACATTAGAAAATGAAACGTTTTCTTTTTAAAACATTCCTGTTTAGAGATATGTATACAACGAAATCCATTTACAATAATAAGATACAATAAATAACCAGAAAAGTTGAATTTTTGAAGTGACCCTAATTTTATGCTCGCCAGTGTATTATGCTACAATATTTGAACAATTTACCTGCGTTTAACTTAATTTAGACCTCAAATCTTCAAAATTCACTTCGAAACGGGTAGGTAAAACTTTGAGGTTAGGATTAGGATACATCAACTCGATCGCACCGCCTCTGACGGATATTGCGTAACACTCCTTCGGTTTCTGAGAACCTGATACTAAGTCTGAGATTAGCGAACAGAAAACGCCATGTGCACGCCAATCTAACGACAGGAATTTTGGCCAAAATGTCTCAGTACTACGCATGATCGTACTATTCAATTCCCCTTCAATATAAGGAGTTCGTTTTGAATTTAGATACTTCTGTACTTAACTCCTTTTGAAACAGCAAATTCTCGTCTGATATCAGGTATTCAGAAAGCAGAAGAGGTAAATGACGGTAAGATTCCTTTTTTCTTCGAACGTCAATATGTGAAGCAATCTACTTCCACTAAAGATAACTGCCGATAACGTAGTTCAGCTATTTTAATATAGGTTGTGGTGGTGTTCATCGAGAAACAGAAAGGAGTCTATGAATGTTATTTGAGAAAAGTAGGTGTCAATTAATTAAAAAATATGTATAAAACTGTTCAATATAATTATATTCTTAAAACAAACTGTGTTTAGTGAACCTCTAAAGCGCCACGCAAGGTACAGTGGCTTTATAGTCTTATAAAGCCACTGTAACACAAGGTTTCATCCCCTGTCATCTATTGGTGGCTAACTGGAACTGCTTTGCAATTTGTACGTTTTTGAAATTTTCGGTTACAACAATTTATCTCAGAAGCAACTACAACATTTCACTGGTTTCAATTGTTTTTGTACCTTTTTAAATGTTACAAAACCACATAATTACGCATTTAAAACAGGTTTATCAAAAGAAGATCATCTACTTATAACGTTGATGAAGTATCGGCAAAACTATGATTATTTATGTCTTAGCAATATGTTTCATATATCACGATGTACAGTAAGGAAAATATTTTATTTTTCTACTTCAGCAATATACAATACATTAAAAATGGTTGATTTTTGGAAAGTTAAAAAGAGAAAATGTCAGAACTCCTACGATATTGTTATTATAATAATAATAATAATAAGATTTATTTAGAAAAAAACAGCAAGTACAAAAATTTAACAACCAATTTCAAAAAATAAACTAAAAAAACTAGTTGAACCCAAACAAAATTCTAAATAAAATGAGTGGCATCGCAAAAGTCGAGAGGACTTGTGGCGACACATTCAGAGGTACAAGAAGTGATTCAACTGAAATGCCGGTTGCAAAAAGCTCAGGTCCTATAATACAACAAGCTATCTATTCAACCACCACTTTCAAAATATTAGTGAGTATAACAGAAGAGGGGGCAGTTATTTTCGTTTCGGATGCATATGGTGGGTCTACCAGTGATCGGAAACTGGTGCAAGAGTGTGGGTTTTTGGAAAGATTGAATTCAGGAGAGTATTTATTGGTAGATTGAGGTTTCGACATATCAGATCTTCTAGATATGAAACAAGTGCACCTAAATACACCACCGTTTATGAATGGTCGTAAACAACTATCTGAAATTGATATGGCAAAAACAAGGGCTATAGCAAACAGAAGAATTTTAATGGAACAGATTAATGCACAGGCAAAAATTAACAAAATATTAAAACAAAGACTCCCAATATCTTTGTGATCAGTAGCAAATAAAATTTATTTTAAATGTTTCACGCTTTGTAATTTTAAGGACAGCATTTTAATTGATACTCCTGAAAAAGTTATAATGAAAAATTTGTAAATACATTAATAAAAAGTGTTACATATTTTGTTTTATTATTTAAATCATTAAATGCAAAAATTTTATGCAATAAAGAATATTATTGTAAGTAAAAAAACTTTAAATATTCCCTAGAAAATACACATTTAAAATATTGTGTTGAATCATTAATCATTAGTTGTTTAAGTTTGTCATTCCTCTTTATTAATTCAATATACAGTCCTTTTGGGGTATAAATTACAAAATCGCAACGATCAGTGTTTGCAACAAACATGTGAGTTTGACATTGTGCGTAGTAGGTTGACTTTCGATCTAGGTAAATTATATTTTTGTTTGTTTTTAGAAATTTAGCACTGGTTGGGTTATCACTACGAATGCCATGGACATTTAATTTCTATCACTAAATTTAATGCAAAACTAATTCCATCCGGGCTGGAAGCAATGAAATTGTGGGTGTGACTTATCCAAATTCCAGATTCTTGGATTACGTTGTTTGTTATTTTACAATACAGCTTCCTTGCAATAGCTTCACGTTGTCTACCCCACTGTAAAGGCTTTAGAAACGTGAGCTTTTTATCGACTATTATATTTTTTAAAGCGGGCCCAGATTTAAAATTCCCAGAGCGAACTGTTTTAATGGCATGACTCATTATCGACCCTGTAATTCGGCTTCTTCTAAGTGTCTGCCACAATTTCGATTTATATTGAGAACGTGTTTGTTCCTCAATGTTCGAGCGACCATTAACAGACACCGTGTTAATGTCATTGTTAACAATGTTAAAACAAAAGTCTAATGTGTAGTAAGCATGATCATTTAAATATGCTCGAACATTAATCCTTCTTGACTCTAAAATTGCACTGTTGATTCCAAAAGTGCTTAATAAGTTTTGCATGCGTTGTCTGCTCATCACATAAATGGTTGGATGCCTTGGATTTTTTGCCACCAACAATGTCATCTACTGACATAGAACTGACACCCCTTCCTGGCACGTTATTCCAAGTCACGGGTTCACTGGTACACGAGACATATTCTTGACATTTCCCTACAAAAATTAGAGATATGTTTATTAGTATCCCATAACTCTTAAAAACATTTTTTGATAGTAGTTAAAATGATAATAAATTTCATACCAGTTATACAAAAATGCTCCAGAGAAAAACACACAGCAGCAACATGTTTACAAGCTGCACTCCATCCACAACCGGCTGGGCATGTATAAGTTGCTTGTAATATACTGCATTGTAAATTTTGCAAACAATTGTATTTTTTACAAAAAGTTTCATTGCAAGAATGCGTCCTTTTTTAAGTCCTTTTTCTGAATTTAGCTTCAGAAACCGCTCGTCTATAGCAGAAATATTTATCAAATCCCTAAAATTACCATCGCAGTTTCGTATACTTGTACAAGTACTCGTTGGAAATTGTAAAGAAGCTTTCAAGTTGCACCACTTCAACTTTACATAATATGTGACCAAGATCGTTGTTATTCCATACATCAAGTCTATGTAATTTTAAAATGTTATTTTCAGATTACAAAACACCTATTAAGGAATACCTTTGCCGTAATTCCAACTTGCTTCCACGTTTTGGCTCCTACTTCTTTTAAGAGTGTTTTCAATTCCTTCACACTTTTATTTGCATACATGTTTTCTAAAAAACATACCAATTATTTCGTTTTTGGCTATTACTTTATTAACAACATGCTCAAAATAAATAAAACTTCATCTAGATTTCGTAATTTGCATGTTTTTATAATTATTGTGTTGATACTAAAATAACACAGGGAAACGTAATTTACGTATTATTTATGAATTTAAATATTTGAACAATTTGAACAATTTACCTGCGTTTAACTTAATTTTGACCTCAAATCTTCAAACTCCTCTTCGAAACGGGTAGGTAAAACTTTGAGGTTAATATACGTCAATCAACTCGATCGCACCGCCTCTGACGGATATTGCGTAACACTCCTTCGGTTTCTGTGAACCTGATACTAAGTCTGAGATTACCGAACAGAAAACGCCATGTGCACGCCAATCTAACGACAGGAATTTTGGCCAAAATGTCTCAGTACTACGCATGATCGTATTATTAAATTCCCCTTCAATATAAGGAGTTCGTTTTGAATTTAGATACTTCTGGACTTAACTCCTTTTGAAACAGCAAATTCTCGTCTGATATCAGGTATTCAGAAAGCAGAAGAGGTAAATGACGGTAAGATTCCTTTTTTCTTCGAACGTCAATATGTGAAGCAATCTACTTCCACTAAAGATAACTGCCGATAACGTAGTTCAGCTATTTTAATATAGGTTGTGGTGGTGTTCATCGAGAAACAGAAAGGAGTCTATGAATGTTATTTGAGAAAAGTAGGTGTCAATTAATTAAAAAAATTGTATAAAACTTTTCAATATAATTATATTCTTAAAACAAACTGTGTTTAGTGAACGCCACGCAAGTTACAGTGGCTTTATAGTCTTATAAAGCCACTGTAACGCAAGGTTTCTTCCCCTGTCATCTATTGGTGGCTAACTGGAACTGTGCTTTGCAATTTGTACGTTTTTGAAATTTTCGGTTACAACAATTTATCTCAGAAGCAACTACAACATTTCACTGGTTTTAACGAAAAGCAATTCAATTGTTTTTGTACCTTTTTAAATGTTACAAAACCACATAATTACGCATTTAAAACAGGTTTATCAAAAGAAGATCATCTACTTATAACGTTGATGAAGTATCGGCAAAACTATGATTATTTATGTCTTAGCAATATGTTTCATATATCACGATGTACAGTAAGGAAAATATTTTATTTTTCTACTTCAGCAATATACAATACATTAAAAATGGTTGATTTTTGGAAAGTTAAAAAGAGAAAATGTCAGAACTCCTACGATATTGTTATTGATTCAACTGAAATGCCGGTTGCAAAAAGCTCAGGTCCTATAATACAACAAGCTATCTATTCGACCACCACTTTCAAAATATTAGTGGGTATAACAGAAGAGGGGGCAGTTATTTTCGTTTCGGATGCATATGGTGGGTCTACCAGTGATCGGAAACTGGTGCAAGAGTGTGGGTTTTTGGAAAGATTGAATTCAGGAGAGTATTTATTGGTAGATCGAGGTTTCGACATATCAGATCTTCTAGATATGAAACAAGTGCACCTAAATACACCACCGTTTATGAATGGTCGTAAACAACTATCTGAAATTGATATGGCAAAAACAAGGGCTATAGCAAACAGAAGAATTTTAATGGAACAGATTAATGCACAGGCAAAAATTAACAAAATATTAAAACAAAGACTCCCAATATCTTTGTGATCAGTAGCAAATAAAATTTATTTTAAATGTTTCACGCTTTGTAATTTTAAGGACAGCATTTTAATTGATACTCCTGAAAAAGTTATAATGAAAAATTTGTAAATACATTAATAAAAAGTGTTACATATTTTGTTTTATTATTTAAATCATTAAATACAAAAATATAATGCAATAAAGAATATTATTGTAAGTAAAAAAAATTTTAATATTCCCTAGAAAATACACATTTAAAATATTGTGTTGAATCATTAATCATTAGTTGTTTAAGTTTGTCATTCCTATTTATTAATTCAATATACAGTCCTTTTGGGGTATAAATTACAAAATCGCAACGATCAGTGTTTGCAACAAACATGTGAGTTTGACATTGTGCGTAGTAGGTTGACTTTCGATCTAGGTAAATTATATTTTTGTTTGTTTTTAGAAATTTAGCACTGGTTGGGTTATCACTACGAATGCCATGGACATTTAATTTCTATCACTAAATTTAATGCAAAACTAATTCCATCCGGGCTGGAAGCAATGAAATTGTGGGTGTGACTTATCCAAATTCCAGATTCTTGGATTACGTTGTTTGTTATTTTACAATACAGCTTCCTTGCAATAGCTTCACGTTGTCTACCCCACTGTAAAGGCTTTAGAAACGTGAGCTTTTTATCGACTATTATATTTTTTAAAGCGGGCCCAGATTTAAAATTCCCAGAGCGAACTGTTTTAATGGCATGACCCATTATCGACCCTGTAATTCGGCTTCTTCTAAGTGTCTGCCACAATTTCGATTTATATTGAGAACGTGTTTGTTCCTCAATGTTCGAGCGACCATTAACAGACACCGTGTTAATGTCATTGTTAACAATGTTAAAACAAAAGTCTAATGTGTAGTAAGCATGATCATTTAAATATGCTCGAACATAAATCCTTCTTGACTCTAAAATTGCACTGTTGATTCCAAAAGTGCTTAATAAGTTTTGCATGCGTTGTCTGCTCATCACATAAATGGTTGGATGCCTTGGATTTTTTGCCACCAACAATGTCATCTACTGACATAGAACTGACACCCCTTCCTGGCACGTTATTCCAAGTCACGGGTTCACTGGTACACGAGACATATTCTTGACATTTCCCTACAAAAATTAGAGATATGTTTATTAGTATCCCATAACTCTTAAAAACATTTTTTGATAGTAGTTAAAATGATAATAAATTTCATACCAGTTATACAAAAATGCTCCAGAGAAAAACACACAGCAGCAACATGTTTACAAGCTGCACTCCATCCACAACCGGCTGGGCATGTATAAGTTGCTTGTAATATACTGCATTGTAAATTTTGCAAACAATTGTATTTTTTACAAAAAGTTTCATTGCAAGAATGCGTCCTTTTTTAAGTCCTTTTTCTGAATTTAGCTTCAGAAACCGCTCGTCTATAGCAGAAATATTTATCAAATCCCTAAAATTACCATCGCAGTTTCGTATACTTGTACAAGTACTCGTTGGAAATTGTAAAGAAGCTTTCAAGTTGCACCACTTCAACTTTACATAATACTAGATGAACCCGTGGGCTACGCTCCACGACTTTTACGTAGTGGTGATAGTTGCCTAGGTTTTTCCTGCGGTTTTCATGTCGCGTGTACGCTGCCCTGTATGTCATTTTGTCCATAATTAATTGCGTTTAATTTAATGCGTACGACAAAAAACCATTCTACCTATGCCTACCCGTGTAACGTTGAACTCCGACTGCGATAACAGCGCTCAGCAGATCCAAGCGTCCATCGAAATTATGCCGATGCAATTTTCTTATTTGCGTTAAAGAAACACCTGGTCGTGTGCACGACCTCACCCATACGATCTCCGCCAGTTGAAAAGAGACCGAGCGACCGATATCCCCACCCGTTGCAAGTGTTGTGCCTTTTCGCTTTTAATATTATGATGTGACCAAGATCGTTGTTATTCCATACATCAAGTCTATGTAATTTTAAAATGTTATTTTCAGATTACAAAACATATAAAAAGGAATACCTTTGCCGTAATTCCAACTTGCTTCCACGTTTTGGCTCCTACTTCTTTTAAGAGTGCTTTCAATTCCTTCACACTTTTATTTGCATACATGTTTTCTAAAAAACATACCAATTATTTCGTTTTTGGCTATTACTTTATTAACAACATGCTCAAAATAAGCAAAACTTCATCTAGATTTCGTAATTTGCATGTTTTTATAATTATTGTGTTGATACTAAAATAACACAGGGAAACGTAATTTACGTATTATTTATGAATTTAAATATCTGAACAATTTGAACAATTTACCTGCGTTTAACTTAATTTTGACTTCAAATCTTCAAACTCCTCTTCGAAACGGGTAGGTAAAACTTTGAGGTTAATATACGTCAATCAACTCGATCGCACCGCCTCTGACGGATATTGCGTAAAGCTGGGAACACATTTCTCTGATGTGTTGTGTTGTGTCGTGTCGTGTTGTGTTGTGTTGTGACTCGCCGTGTTCACATGTTTCTGTCGTGTTGTGACGCAACTTCTCGCCTGATACCAGGCATGCAGAAAGCAGAAGACGTAAATAACAGTAAGATTCCTTTTTTCTTCGAACGTTACTAAAGATAACTGCCGATAACGTAGTTCAGCTATCTTAATATAGGTGGTGGCGGTGTTAACTGATTATAAGTCAGTCAACGATCGGAATTAGGGACCTAAGTGGCGCGTCACAAACGTCAGATTTTCATTCCAAACAAAACAAAGCCACGTACTTTCTGACGTTTTAACCTAACCTCCGAAATATAATTATAGTCGTTTTCAAGTTTTTACACGTAAGCCCAACACACAAATTGAAAATAAATTGTTTTCACTGCAAAACGTCTATAATTATATTGCAGAAACTAGTTTAAGACGTTGTAAATAATATCGATAAACGTCAAATGGCAATTGCTTTTGTTTAGTTTGGAATGAAAATCTGACGTATGACGGAGGCACTTAGGTCCCGAATTCGGATCAAGCGAACAAGGACAGTCCCACAGTCCATCCACAGTCATTGCGTTTCGCAGTAAAAGAAGATTCGGTGATCGGCGCTGGGTGCCTTGCCGCCGTAGAGAGTATTTAGCAGTTTGAAAAACATAAAAACTGATCATCGGAATAAACTTTCAACACAGACCACAGACCATAGCAAGCACTTTGCATACAGAAAATGGAATAGACCAAGAAGGAGGTAGGTATGTATCATAAAATTTGAACCAACATCAAAAATGACTGAATGTAATATTTGGACGTGAATAAAAGCGCCATATGTATTTAAAAATGTTGGACTTTTTATTATAATTTATAATTAGTACTACAAAACGTTCGCGATGTATATTATGTATCGTTAAATTATTGTTTTGTATGAATGAGGTATTTGTGAGGAAAAGTTAGGAAGTTGTGAGGAAAATTGAGGAATTTTGGCAATGTTGCAGAGGAATATTAAGTTAGGTAATTGGCAACACTGAACAACACTGATACCATATAAGGCAATAAATGGAATCCTACGCTCGGATTGGTGAATTTGTAATAAAACTACCCTGACGACTCACGAGTAGGGAACGCGTTCCGCGTTCGGCGTGGTTTGAGTTTAACCGTTGATTACATTAACGGTCTTGTAGTATAATGGTGTAATCCTGTTCTGTGTTCTATATATCCTGTTCTGTGGGTGTAATATCTTGATGTGTTTCATACATTTTTGTAAACGGCGGAATTATTCTTAAGTCGTTTCTGGATGGTTCCGTAAATTCCAAATTCTGCATTCTGTATGCAGGTAGAGGGTAGTTTGCTGGAAATTAAACCCAACAAGCACCAAGGAGTGAAGGATTAGCTGGACCTGTGACTGGACCTTAAGTGCAAGCACGTGTTTGGAAGATTTACCCTATTGTTTTACGTGTTCCCTGGTTGTTAGCTCCATAATTGGGATTTTACTTTCAATGGCGTTGTGAATTGGTTTAAAATTGGTCTCATTGTGTTTTGGTAAAACTTGTGAATAGGGAAAACCGATCCGTTACGATTTAATTCGGCCTTATTTGGACACCAAAATCAAGAATCCAGTGCTTTTCACTAGCTCTAACCAAGGTCTTAGAAATGGGTGTCTAGGAGACGTAACATCTGGAAATCCTACAGTCCTAACACGACACCATGATACCATCAGTGTCAGTGGACAACTAGAAATATACGAGCAGGTACCGATCCTATATAGGTATGCCGATTGACAGAATGCCACCTTCACCGCATAACAGCATTCCGATATGGCGACGACAGCTTTCCACAGAACAGAAAACAACTTTTAAGGTCAGAGTCAGATATTTTATCTTTTTATTGTGCTGTGCTATCTCTGAGTAACCACCTAGCCGGTAGAACCTCGCGTGGAACCAAATAAATTGAAAGTGTTTGTCAGACGCTGTCCTGTTTTGGCGTACGTATAACTTTTGGTGTGTTACTAATATCAGCGGATCTCGGTGTTCCGTTATTATTGCCTGTCAATTTCGTTGTTCAGTTAGCTTTGTTAGTAAATTTCGGTGTTTTGTTTGCATGATCTGTAAATTTTCTTGGTTTTGTTTAGCATTACTAGCAGATTACGTTGTTTAATAGTAGGGAATAATTTGGCATTGTTGTAACCACCATTGTCGAGACCATTGTACCATTATATTAAGATCTCGGGTTGTGTGCCTTATTGTATTCGATCTTTCTAACTAGTAGACTTGTGTACCGATCTTTCAGATTGTGCGTAACTTGTGCTCAGCGATTCGGTTATTGCGCCAGTTTTATGTCAGTATTTTCTCGGTTATCTATAGGATATGATTATGAAGCTTCATCTCTGTTAGGAACATCGGTTTGATTTAACATCTGATTTTCTGGTGGCACGCGGTGCCGAGTTGCCGAACGGTCACTGTGGACCGTCCAACTTGGTCATATTGTATTTTGATAAATTTTCTTTGAATATTTACGACTGAATTTGATATTCATTTTAGGTAAACATTATCTTAAAATTTCAACCTTTCTGTTTATGATATCTTTATGGGAGTGACTACTGCACAGGCCGGCCGCTTGCGCATTACAGAATGTAACCTATATTTGGCATTTTGGAAGTGTAAAAAAAACTAAAGCTGAGAGAACGCTTTTTTAAAATAGACCCTTACTTGCCCTTTCGCACCAGACACACGCATTTTTTGGCAAAAAAGATGACGTAGAAACAAACAAAAAATGCGGACTCATGCGGGCGCAGAACTCGTGTAGCCGCAGGGGAACAAAATGGCAACTTTGTACTATACCCGAACACCCATCAAGATTGTTGGCGATGTGTTTTAATAACGAAGTTCTTAACCGTCATTTTACTGATATTGTGTGGACTGTCCTGGAACAAAATTTAAAAGTAACCGGCGGACTGTTCAGTAGTCACTCCCTATTTTTATTCATTTTTAATACATTTTTTATTAAAATATTTGTGTGCATTTTTGAATACTGTCTGGCTCTTTTGTGTACCTAGCAGTTTTTAGTAATTGTGGCTGCTGGATGTTGTTGCTTATTGGAGGATCATTGACAATTACTTGGCTCCTTGCTATTATCACTGTTATTTTAAGCCCACCCTAACTCCGGCTTGATCTAGTCGCGGTGATTCCTCCTATTTTGTGACGGTAGGTATTTAGGACTGTCGCAAATTCATATTACCATACTTGTAAGTATTGTACCTAGCACGATACTTGTATCGGAAGTAACTGTTAACAGATCCGCTAACAAAACTAATACATACTTTTGAACTTTAAATGTCGAGCAGTGGGCAACCGTTGTGAATTCAACATTTCGTACTTAACAAAATGGCCTACAGTACATGCTCTTTGAATCTGTATTTTTAACTTTAACTTAACTATTTGTACTTCTTAGATGCCTCCACACGCAGATATATATTGTGAAGCTTTGGGGACCAGACATATCCTCAACACCAGAAATACTGGCTACCGAGATGGGTCTGTCTTTGCATAACGGCAAGATAGGGGGCATGGACATTATGTTCGTGGCGTTCAATATTTCACACTTCCGGCGAAGAAGACCGCACACTGCAAAGTCTGCTTCTGTGCGAAAAGTTTCAAGATGATCTTTACGATGTTGCCCTGCATCCCACTGGTTTATATGCGTTGGTGGGGTTTTCTGATAAGCTCCGCTTTCTGACCATCTCGGTGGACACTTTTGACAAGACCAGAGCGTTCAGTATCAGACGATGTAAGAAGTGCTGCTTCAGCAGTTTGGGTCATCTTTTTGCCGCCGCAAACGGAAACGTTATACAGATTTAGTTGACAATAACGTTTACGCAGCAGTACGTTTTGAAAGGACACAGTGGACAGGTAAATAAAATACCTATGTATATACTGCCCAAAAGAATTTGATGAAAACTTGTTTGTACGTCTCGACAGGCAGCCATCGGACAAAACAGTGTAGGACACTTCTTGTCATAGAATTTACTCGCTTTTAATTGCAGCATTTTCCTGAAAAGTTGATCACAACTTACAACCAAGGCATTTGAAAAAATCCGTCTTGTCGGGGCGTTCAAAACTGTTATTTGTTTGTAGAAAAAAATTTCAAACAATTAAGTACCCTGATTATTATCATTAAAATAGAGGAGTAAATGATAAAATAATTTAATCATATGGTTTTTGTCCTTAGCATTGCTGCTAGTATGCAGCCTATATGGCATCCAGTTAAATGGACCAAAATGCATTCTAACCTTCAGTGTGTTTGTCGACTGAACTATTTTCTTTTAATCCTTTCGCAGATAACCGGTATATCTTGGTCAGCTAACGATTTGGAAATGTGTTCGTGTGGCAACGATGGAGCCGTGTACGACTGGAAAGTGGCAACTGAGATGCGAACGGCGGAGGTGATTGTGAAAAAGTGTTCCTTCACTTGCGTGGTGCTAACTTCAGATGGAAGATCTAGTTTTGCGGTGGGAACGGACGGTCAACTGCGCGAACTCATCAGCTCCAACATATCGAGAGATGTGAAGATATCCGACAAAAGAGTGGAATTCACAGATATTCTAATAACTCGAACTGATCTGGAGGCGAGACGAGACCTGACACAGAGGACGCATGATTTAGTAACGGAACATGCGTGCCAGATGAGACAGAGCGAAGTGGCACACAACCAGAAAATGCAGGAGGTTCACGAGGGATATTGCGGGGCCATAGAGGAACTGAAAGAGAGGAACTAGCAAACGGAGGCCGATCATGTCCAAGAAATGAACAACATAAACATGGAGATTGCTAAAATGAAGACGCAACACTAGGAGTTTGTCCACAAACTGAAAGCGAATTATAACGAGAAGTTGATCGTGGAATATGACTAGTACCTGAGATTGGAAGACGAGATGTCCAAGATGAGGAGCAACTATGAGAGGGAATTAGCCGAACTGAGGAAGGCCAAAAAGGATTCCGAAGATAACATCACGACCGAGTTTTTGCAAAAGTTGCAAGAAAAAGAGGTCCATCTGGAAGAGATGGTGATGCAAATGAGACAGATGACGAAGGAGCACGAACTGATAAAGCAGCAAATCGAAGACGACGCCGACTGCGAAATATAAGAGTTGAAAACGGACCACGAAAAGGAAATAAAAGAGGAACAAGACACCAATGTCCGGTTGAGAGGTGAGACGGGCATCATAAAGAAGAGATTGGCCACTTCCATAAAACGAACACGTCAAATTCAAGGGAGTTACAATAGGTCAGTAATTTATTATTCTTACGTCCACCTTCCCATATTTTCATTAGACCGCAAATTACATTTCTAAACAGCCTTAATTCCTTTTAACGGTTTATGCAGGGCGAGTCGGGAGGAATGCGCCAAATTCCGGGGGTGTATCCTAAAGTAACATTTACATCTAATTCGATATCGGCATACTTCGAAATCCGATTGCAAAGTGGGTATTTCACATATGCATTTATGTATTTGCGTTTACAACGGCACTTTGAATTCAGCACGGATCATGTCAAAATTCAAATTCGAATTGCCTGTTTGCAAATCGCAAACTTCCAATTTGAATTGTGACAAAAATATCGAAATGACAGCTGTCAGTTACAAAATATGTCCGATATAATGTAATTTTCTCCATGATATAATCAGAAAAGCGGTGAAAAGTAATTAATAGTCGAGGTTTGTATTGTATTCTTTTTACTTTCAATTTTAGCTGAAAGCAATGGTTCTGTTAGATAATACCACCGGCGAAATCACATTTAGAATTTTCAATGTAAATGCTACCCAATTTCACTTCAAAGTTTCTAGCACAACTGGCAATCCGATTTCGAAGTGTGCCGATATCGAAATGGATGTAAATGTAGCTTAAGCCTAAAAATTATGTAAAAAAACTCAAATGTTACCCAATTTTTTATTCATTTTCAAGTTATAGCGTCTGTTTGTAATCTTATCGCCTTAAGGTACCCCTTCACGTGCAGTTATTGCCTGCGCGCCTGAACTGAAAACCCGGCTCGCGCTCCGGGACTGACGCTAAGTGTTCAACCCTACACGTTCAGTCCGAAACTGCAGGCCGTTCTGCACTTTTCAGTTTTAGTGACATTCTTTATTTGCATCGGGTACAACCGTTGTGCAAAATTCAGTTAATTTTTCAAAAGCCTTTTCCCTCAAATGCTTATATTAGCGTATTTCGTGCTTTTTACTTTCCATAAGCATTTCAATAAATTCTGTTAAAAACTCCATAGACAGAGGAGGTGCCATGTTCTCTCTACAATTATTATATAATATAATATATCAACATAACTAATAATTAATAATGCCCACTACCAAATTAAGCAAGCAAAATGCACGGCTGATTGTGTACGAAACTGAGAACGTACCACACGTCTCTCTTTCATCCACGCAAACCACTGTCGCCGTTCTCTTGCTAATCGCCAACTGGGAACTGAAGCGCAGCTACACACTCAGGTCTTGCCTGTGACGCGTCTCAGGCCGCGCCAAATCTTTTGTCCGATTGGATTTCTTCAGTCCGCGCCGGGACTGAGACGCGCCGGGAATGTTGCATCCCTTCACGTTCAGTTTTGGACTGACCTGAAGGACTGTCAGTCCAAAACTGACGAAAAACTGAACGTGAAGGGGTACCTTTACTTATTGTATTGTTGTTATTTCGGCTGCCCACCCGCTGCGACGAATTTTATGTACAGTACAGACTCATTAATCCCGATCCTTAATAGTCCGGATTATTCGGTAATCCGGATAGTTCCTTGATTGCATTGCATACTTTGTAATCCGGATAATTTCAGTTTCGGTAATCCGAATGCGCCTCTAACGAACCTTTTAAACGCTTTGCAGGCGTGTCACCCCCTCCTAAGGTGTTTTTCTAACCAATCCCCAAATACTTGCCAAATCAGGGGTTCGGCGGTGAACCCGAATCAGTGTTGCCACAGCTAGTACAAATGTATGAATCTAGTACATTTTTGACCTGATTGATTGGACAAAAATACATTTTAAATTCTTTTTCCGATTTAATGCTTTCTACTCCACTGGTACAAGTTGATTTTGGTCAACTAGGAGTGGCGGCGAGGGTATCAAAGGGTGAAAATAAAAATGCCGGCAATCCGCACACTTCCTTGCAGCTTATGGATGCCGAGGCGGCTTCTTTGTTTTGCAAAGGAAATACCAACGTCTATAAAGAGCCGTCGCATTGGAGTTCGAGAACATTTTGTCATTAACGACTTTGCTTGATGAAATTCGAAATTTACGACTAAAGGTACGCTTTCGTTTGCGCCGGTAGAAGCGGCGTGTAGCGTGTACCGGCAGCCGACACACCTGTTGTACTTCTCCAATAGTATTTAAATAGAATTGCTCTCGTTTGTGCGTTTCACCTGCCGGCCGGTGCATTCATGTTCGAATGCGACTGTGTCCGTCGCACGTGTCGGCCGCCGGTACGTGCCGCATCTACCGGCGCAAACGAAAGTGTACCTTTACTATTTTTCAACACTGTATAAATGCTCTTTACCCCATGCCCTGAATTCACAGAAGCCGATTAGACAGATTTAAGCATTCAGCAATGTATAGATTGGGCTGAAAAGAACAACGCACCCCCTAAATGAATTGTTAATACTCAGGCATCAAGCATTTTGTTTGAGTCAGCAGAAGGTCAGCCAAACTAAAATTACAGACTTTATTTATTAATGTAGTAGAAGCAATTATGCAAAAGCGTTTTTATGTTCATTTTACCTGTTTTGTATGTTTTTACAATGAAATCATTAAAAATCCCTCTTGTTCAGTTCTTTTATTAACAAATATAGATTGATTTAATAATCCGGATTTTTCAATAATCCGGATCGCCCATGTTTTTATTGATCCGGATTATCGAGTCGGTACTGTATTATGATTTCAATGTGCTGTTTTTAAATGTCCGTTTGATTCATATCCAGCTAAAAATTCTGTCTTTAATTTTAAGAAACAATATTCATTCATTCAACTCATAGACTTGTAATATCCCGTATAACCCATGGCTCGTTTGACAGAAAATAGTCAAAAACATAATTCGTGATCGTGATCGTCTAAAAATTTTATACCCTACGTTGTGTTAATTTTAAAATGAATTTTGTCTAGAATTGCACTGATGAAATAGCTCATTCGGGAAAATTGGAAGGAAAACACACAATTGTTCAAATATTAGTTTAATTGTCGTGCTCAGCCTGACTTAGACTCACGAGGGGAAAAAGAGCCGTGCAAAGAAAAACCTCGATCACAGTCCAGTATAAATCTGCTATTTTTATGCACAATATAATAAAGAAAATCATCAAAATAAAACAATTAAATATTCAAAAATAAAGCATCAAAAACAAAACACAAAATATACAAGAATGTCGCCAAAAGACGTGGAATTGGAAATATCGTGGCTGATAGCTTACGTTTCGAACACAACAATTTTATCATCAGAAACTCACAAACAATTTAACATACCACATAAAAACTCACTCTACATACAACATATAAAACAGAAGAATATTTGTTAGTTAACCAACTTTCGTCAGTGGGTACTGCGGGCTAATTAAAGCTGCTCACAGCTATGAGTTGAAATTGAATCAGATTACCGTAAGCACCAGGGCCCTTAACGATATTTTTTTTCAGTAGATGCCAGGTCCCCTGTTCAGGAGATCAAGGCTAATATTTCAAATTAAAACACATATAAATAAACACACAAATAAAACAATAGGACTCAAGGCGCTTCGGGAATTACTGTTCTCACGGGAGAAAAGATTAATTGACCCGACAAGGCAAATACACACTATCTGATGACAAAATTTGCGATTGAAATTTAATAAACGAACAACATGTCTTTCAGAACAAATACAAGAAATAATTGACAAAACAAATAATATAAATTTAACTGACCTGTGAATATCTCGTAGACACCAAAACTTGTTTTTAACAATAAAAAAAATATTCACAAAGGAAATAATAAAAAAAAAAAACACGTAGTGACGCTTTTACGTCTCAAGAACGAGTCCTCATTTCCAGATGTGACCGCTTACATCCCCTTAATCCCCCTATGCTAGTGTTTACATAAAAGCGAACGCATAAATTTCTCAAATAAATAAACTACCTAAGTCGAAACGAAAATGAATCGACAGACGAAATAGGATATTTTTCGGAATAATAAATATTTAAAAAAATAGGTACGGTTACTACAGACTTGACAATGAAAAGGTCTTAATTAACTTCTCAAGAAGTATCAATAAGTTGTTTCTATTCAATTATTGTCAACATAATGTACAGTTTGCCAATATATTGTGAATTTGTGCATATGTGCTCTTAATTAAATTGCAAGATGTGAAAAAATCCGGCGATATGCGAAAGCAATTCGCAACAGCGTCATTAAAAAAATACCCACACACATTGTTTTAATCATTGCGATCTCGTAATAAATTTCCAAAAATACCGCCACTGACTTCCAAACATTTTGTACTTCGTCTATGAAGTGCGCCCGTTGCTCTTTTGATTGTTTCATGCCTTTCTGTAATTATTACCGACTGCAGCATTTGTAATATGTACGTCAAATTAGTACATCCCGAGTGTTGAATTTTACTTTATAAAACTCACTTTTGAATCCGTCCCATGGATAATAGTGCAATGGTGTGAGGTCTGGAGACCTCGGAGGGCAACTAATAGGACCACCGCGACCGATCCAACTAAAAAATGAATTTGCGGGTTGCGGCTTACTCTATTAAGATAGCCAGTGTGGGAAATTTTTCAATTTTTTCGTTTTCTTCATGACGCTATAACTTGAAAACAAATAAAAATCGGATAACGACACTTGAGTTTTTTTGCGTTACTTTTACACCTAGAGTACACACTCAGAATTTGACGCGTTCCTGCCGACTCACCCTGTATGTAATTTTAAATTATTTTCCCTGGGCAGGCTACCCTCTGGTTCTTCCGCACAGCCCCTTACTTTATTCTTGAAAATGGAACAATCTAATCGAGCACATCTGCATAATTGTTCAGTTGTCAGCGTTTTTTTGCAGGCTTGGAACAAAACAAATATTTCTCGTTGGTTAAAACCATTTTTAACCAGTGTCCGAAATCAAAATTATATTTTGTTAAATTTAACCATTAACATTTGGTGTCATTGTCGTCTGCATGTTCAGGAAACACGTGTAGAGTTTAATTACTGCGTCACTGTTTTGGCGTGCGAGGTAAACTTATAAAGAATTCATCGAGAGTTTACACCAAAGTTCACGATCCAACCATTATGTGAATTAAAAGATATATCCAATAATTTATTACTGTATTATTTATTTTGAAACCTTTTTAAAAGAACATATTTTAATGACTATTGGGGATTTGAAAGATGTAGTAGAGACATTTTGAAAATAAAATTTGGAAAACTCGAAGAGCCTCCTCAACAGGGAATGAAACATTTTCATACCTGAGTGGTACTGAACCGTTTGAACAATTACTCCTCGAGCAAGTACCCTGCCAGGCATTGAATTATAGAACTGAATCCAGATTTTGTGTACATACTTCGAGATCTCTTACGGGATGCTGCCCCAAAGAAATCGTTGGGCTTGGAGCACCCTTGTATCTCTACATACTTTCGTGCTTATACTAGCATTAACTATTCATGTTAAATGTTTTTCAATACGGCATTTTTCGAATGTGCATGGAAAAACCATAGACCACTGGTTTTGTCCCTGTAGGTATCATCATTATGGTGTTTTGCCCTACACGTGAATCATGCAATATTACTTACTTTATACACGGTGTCCCGTTTATGCTTCAAATAAAGCGGGAGCAAGATAATCACGCCAAATAATGAGGGTTGTCTTATAAAATTTTTAACTTAGATGCTTATTAGCGAAGATGCAGGGTGTTAAAGCAAATGACTTTTTGCTATAACTTAAGAACTAAAAAAGACTTTTATTTCAAATTTTATTTACCTATCTGTTTCACTTTTCATTGCCCACTTTTTGATAGTAAAATGTAAAATCAATAAAAAAATTGCTCATTCGAAACATGTAGTATTGAAAGCCTTAAGGGTGGGATACGCAACGGCAGGACAGGAGATCGGTAGTACATGTGTAAGACAGAAATAGACATAGCTTTAGCAACCCTTTGGTACAGTCAGTCCAGCAGAAAATTGAAATAACGAAATTAGGCAAATATAGTCTTAAAATAAAGCTAAAAGATCGGTGAGTATGCTCACATATTTTATTTTTCTGTTAACTAAAATCCGAATGTACAATTTGTGTGTGAATAATGCTAAGATTTCCGTTAAAATTTGCCAGTTTTCAACTTCGTTTATTTTAACAACAGTGTAAATATGGCAAATAAAATAGTTACAAGCGTATTCTACCAACCCTCATATTTCTTTTAAACCATAATTCATGTCTATAAATAATACAGTTTTTGAGCTGGACTGTCTGTATTAACACCGTCTCAGAAGCGAGGAGAACGCTTCTCGGGTATTCGAATATCCCAGCCTTAACATTTTTATACCCAATAAAAATAAAAAAAACTTGTGTATGTCAGCTCCGACGCACGACTGGAGTTTACTCCTTACGAGCAATTATTTTCACTTCAAATACTCGATAATTTTGTTTATTGTACAGAAATATACGCATCCATAAATACATACATAATTTCAATGTGAAAGGTGCGCGCGGTGCGTTGCGCAGAGGTACGTAAAGCCTCACTTTTAGTTAACTCTTGATTTTACTCCTCATAAAATTTGCGTACCGCGAGCTATAACTGAAAATCGATTCTTAAGGAGTAAACTCCAATAATTTTAGCTACGCCCGTCAATTAAGAACTTCTTAACGCACTCATTTTGGGTGCGTTAAGGAGTTTATTGCCGCACTCGTTTTTCTTGCTTTTTCTTGCTTTTCAACCAAGTTAATGACAGTAGCATTAAATATGTATATTAATATGTCAATTTTTACAACTGCCATCTTGATGTGTCTATGATGTAGTTTCAATGTTTGATTTTCTCTGTCACGACAAATAATGTCAAATTATAATTACCGTTTATTTTCACTTTTTAGGGGCGTATATAAAAATTTGTACGATATACGTGTGATAACGTTTTATTAACGTACTTTTGCGATTGCCCAACGCACTCATTGGTCATATCCCACTTATATCTTAAATAACTATTAATTTCTTTTTAGAAAAAAGCATAGCCCACTAAGTTAAATGCAAACATTTTGTTCGTGAATTTAAGACTCTAGGCAGATTTTTATTTTAAAATAGTTTTCTAACTATTTCTATGTATTCCGCCTCCTGACATTTTAAAAACTGTGCACACAATACCAAAATAGAAAATTTTTGTTTATGAACCGGAGATGCCAGAAGATTTGCTTGGCGCTTTCGGATGCTTGGCTTTTGGAATCTCACTCAGAAGACTAAACAGAATATATCTACATTTTTTTTGCTCTCTAATAATAGGTCTGGAGCGGGACATAGCGGACCTGAAGAAAGAAATAGCGGAAAGGGACGCCACAATCCAAGACAAAGAGCGTCGCATTTATGAGCTGAAATGCAAGAACCAAGAGTTGGAAAAGTTCAAGTTCATCCTCGATTTCAAAATCAAAGAGCTGAAATCCCAGATCGAACCTCGGGAGAGGGCCATACGTGAGCAAACCGAACAGATCAACAACATGGTGAGGGAACTGGAAAATCTGCAGAGGGTCGTCATCAATTTGGATTTGCAAATCGCAGAACTGAAGGAGAAGTTGGCTTCCGCCGATTCTGAACTGAGGAAGGAAATCGAAAGGAACAGGGCCATGAAGCTGGCTCTGAAGACCATTCGGATGGACATCCATCAGGCCAGCGGTTTCGTCAACGTCATTCCAAAACTAACAAAGGTATTAAAGGTAGGTACTCTTGAGATATTGATCAAGTAGCGGGTAATATTTACTGAAGGTAGAGAATGGAAGATAAAAATAGTATTGCTTTAAATTATCCCAAGGTGACGTGAGACAAGGTGGCGGTGGCAGTTTCTTCCCTTTCAGGAAGGATCTACCAGCTGAAACCTCTTGTTTTGTAAAATACCCAGGCTTTTCGCAGAAAGGTCAATTTTGCGATATGACTGACACGTACACATCTATTTAGGATGTTATTTATTTACAATGGAAGGCTGCAGCATGTGTCTCAACGCATTGCAAGTAGAATTCGTTAGAAAAAATAATATACTTTCCACCGCAGTTGTAAATTACTCCAATGTGCTTGGATGTTACCCGAAAAACTGTGGTCCTTCGAAAAATATGAATCCGACCTTTCTTACTGTGAATTTTATAAGCTTTATTTTCTTATACGCACATACTTTTGACTGAACACGTTGAACAACCGTACTCTCGCACGTTGCCTGCTAGACAGAGGTCAAGTCTGACCTTGGAGCATACTTACGCCCTACCCACTAGATATGTAATTTAAAACGATAACATTTTTATCCTAGATCATTCCGTGGTTTTCATCATACTTCTCGATCTGTCGCTTCATCAAATAGGCGAATGTTGCCTGCCAGTGATTTGTTTATAAAATTTCCAGGAAATGTACCACAAACACAACGCAGACAAGGATTTCGCGACGACACAGCAAGAAGATGTCGAAGCGAAGAACGAGTTTTTAAGACGGAGAGAGTTTTTGGAAGGAACCATAAAAACTTTAAAACAGCAGGTAAGTCGAAAATTTATGTGTTCCGATGAGATATTTTGCTGGGTCACAGCAAAATCTATATTGGGAAGTTGTCTCAATTAGACTTTGACGTTCGTTCCGAAAATGACATACATATCTGCAGTCTGCACATGAAAATAGTTACTTTTTGCTCTGAGAAAACATGCTCCAGCTGGTCTCCGAAAGAAGTGTCGTCAGAAGACAGCATTCTTGCCCTCATCTGCACTAGGACAAATATGAAATATTTTTCTGTATGTACTCGAGTTTAAGTGCTCGTTGACTAGGCTTGATTTTTAGTGCCCCGTTAGTTGAACGGGTATACTTGGGCCGCCCAACAGACGGAGTGATCACCCTGCAAGAACGTGCTCTAGCGGGGCCAATATTAATTTATGACGACCGAATTGGAGTGATGCGACTTCGTTGGGTCTAAAGAAAGCGCATCACTGCGGTTCTGTCGTCCTAAATTGATAGTGGTCCCGTCTAGAGCTCTTACTTGCAGGGTGATCACTCCGTCTGTTCGGCGGCCCAAGTATAATCCATCGGGCTGGTAATGCGCTGGGCACGGGATCGATATTTGTTTGCATCAATTGAACGTAGTTTATTATGCCGGAGTTAGTCAGACTTATTCCAGTATTCCAGATGAATTAGAAACTTTGTTGCTGTTTGTTGTTTGATATAAATATGTAAGTATAACAAACGACGGCATAAATCCGTAGCTAGAAGACACTTCTGTCTCTGAAAGCCTTCCTGAACAAAAAAATGGTGAATTTCAATGAAATTTGATTGTTCTGTGCGGACACTTTGTGTATTTCATTACCTCCAAAAAGCATGAACGCAAAAGTACACCCTTGCAGCGAAGCTCAATTAAAATATTTACATACGTAGTAGATTGCCAATCATAATTTGTTCTGCGAAGACGCCACAGCTCCTAGAAATAAGAAATAAGGGGAGGTTCGACTTCAACCGTGTACACGTTGCAGAGACTCAGGAATGTTGCTATTGCTAGGTTATAAATAACAACGGAAGTGCTCGTAAACTTTTTATTTCACCTACATGTTACAAGTTAACAACAATCACTTATGCCCGTACTCTTCCGGCACAAACTGCTCGCGTCGACCGCGTGACTTCGTTCCGCTCTCGCAGCCGACTGACTTCGCTTCCAGCTCGCATGATATGTCCTGCTCCCCACGCTACTAGACGCGCACACCCGGTACTTCACTTTTACAATGTAGTTGCAACACATTGAAACAAACAAAACATTTAACTTATGCTACACATTTTCAAACAATAACTAACTAAACAAATCCAACATCGAACGTCCTAGAATACCTAAATTCTATCAGAGCAAAGAAACTACTTAACTAAACACACAAACAACCTAACTTATACAACAAATAACTACAACTTGTTAACATACCCTTACTATCTATAACATTTCAGGCATTTTGCGATAGGGTTTCAAGCCAGTTACATTATAGGTACCCAACACGCTGCCTCCTTCTTTTCCTACCTGGTAGGAATTATGGCCTACCCGACACAGGACTACATAGGGCCCCTCATATAGGAGAAACAATGTTTTTATTTTGCTGTCAGGTGCAGAGGAGAGATGGTGCGTCTTTATCAACACTTGGTCCCCCGGCTGGAACTGCACAATATTAACTTTGCCATCATGCTTAGCATGTCTTTTATCTGCGCTTTTCCTCAGATTGACAGCAGCAAGTTCCCAACATTGTTCTACACCCATCGGAGACCCCTCCACCTTAGGGTACTTAATTAGTTTACAAATATTATTTTCTTCTACCTTACCATATTGAAGCCAGGCTGGAATATATCCCGCAGACCCATGTACAACATTACTTGTACAATGTTCTACCTCGTTCAACACGGAGGCCCAGCGAGTGTGTTTTTCATGACAAAATAAACGAAGCAACCGTCCTATTTCACGATTAACTCGCTTCGTCAAATTTCCTTTCGGAAAATACACCGAAGTGTGTCTAATCTTTATCCCGACATCTGACAACCTAGAAACCCACAACTTGGATGTGAACTGGGAGCCATTATCTGATAAAATAGACAACGGCATTTGCACATGCACGAAGTAATCGTTAGTCAACCTGTTTAAAATTGCTCTCGCAGGTGGTTTTTTTAACGCGTAAAGTTTGGAATACTTTGAAAACGCGTCTACTACGACCAGCAAACTGGTCGCCTCAAAACGCGAAATGGGTAACGGCCCCATGAGATCTATCGTCACGATTTCCCCAACTCGTTCAGGGAGAACCGACCCTTCTAATCCTCGACAAGTTTTCGAAATTTTCGTTTTTTGACAACTATCGCATGCCGCAACAATCTTCCGAACAAGATGCTTCATCTTGTGGAAAATAAAGTATTGTTTCATATGCAAATACGTCTTTAAACCCCCAAAATGACCAATGTCATTATGTTGTTGCAAAACTAAACCGAGAACCTGGTTCTGCGGAACACATAATTTACAACCACCCTCCTTCTCCTCACTCCTTTTAAAGAGAACATCATTATATAACAGGTACCATTTATGCACGTTACCCGCTAAACCCGGACTACACAGCCTATCCACAATGTTTCCCCACCTCGGATCCTGCCTTTGATCGCGGACTATAGTTTTCAAATGGTCTTTCACCAGTTTGAATTCATTAGTAAGCCTTAACATCGATACCTTTACGTCTTCTTCCACATACGGTCCTACCCTTTTAAATCCCCTGATGGGGTTACACGATAACATATCCGCCATAGCATTTTCAGACCCTGTACAATATTGAATGGTAAAGTCGAATTCTTGCAAGAACATGGTCCACCGAGTAAGGCGAGCGGTCCTTAATTTGCATCATCATAAGTGTTGATTAGTAGTGGGGGGTTTAGAAATGCTGCGGCGAAACTTAAAACTTTCTGACCACACCACGTAGTTACCCAACTGCTGCGGCGAAAACTTAAAAACTTTCTGACCACACCACGTAATTACCACTGCACTGCTTGTGCTAATTATCTTTGATTTGGATTAAAAATGTCTGTGTTCTTTAAAACTATACACTTTATTTACACAACAACATTCGTACATTACTTGTTCGACGAGTGCCCAGACAACACTGTCTTCCTTTTTACCGAGAAAACTAAAATCTACCATTCTCTAACAAAAAAATACACTTAAAAAGATATACAAACCAGACGGTTAACTAATACAGATTATAAGTTTAGCAAATGAATTGTTGATAGACATGAACCGGTACCTACGGCACCTCGCCCTGTATCGGATTACACTGTAAGATGTTTCTCACTAAGTGCACATAGTTTGACTTATATCTGCATTGCTATTGATTTTAAACAGACAAAAAGATAAACAAATTATACAGAGATGGAATTGTAACAAAACTTTGTGAAATGAATATTATTTAATATGTTCGCAACTGAACAATAAGGTTCACAGTCCGAAGACTGGTTGGACGCGTACCTCCACTCTTTTCTATCCTGAGCTAACCTACGCATTTCCCTAAAAGTAGAACATCCTACATCCCTAACTATTTGAGAGCAGTAGTCTAATCTAGGCCTACCCCTACCTCTTTTCATTCCTATCTCTGACTCTAGTATGTCGCGAACTATTCCTTCGTGTCTTAGAAGGTGTCCTACCATCCTATCTCTCCTACTCTTTATTGTCTTCCATACCTTTCGCTTTTCCCCAACTCTTTCTAATACTTCCCTATTGCTAACCTTATCTATCCACGGTATCTTCATCATGCGTCTGAAGCACCACATTTCAAACGCTTCTACTCTTTTTCGATCCGCTTCTCCTATTGTCCAAGTTTCGCACCCGTATAATGCCGTACTCCTAATTCTTCTTTGCTAGATGCTAACACTGCTATATCATCCGCAAATCTGAGCATGTTAATAGTTTGACCCTGTACATTAATCCCTGAGGCTGTTCTGTCCTTAATAATGTTAATCGCATCTTCGATGTATAAGTTGAAAACTAGAGGTGACAGTGCACATCCCTGTCTCACTCCCTTCCGGATATCTACTTCCCTTCGTTCCTGCTCACATTCTATAACTGCTTTTTGGTCTTTGTAGAGATTATGTATTATTCTTCTGTCCCTATATTCATCCCTACCTTTCTCAGAACTTCGAACATCTTCCCCCATTTTACGTTGTCGAAGGCTTTTTCTAAATCTACAAATCCTATATAGACGCTCTTTCTCTTTTCTATCGTTTTTTCTATAATTACTCGTAAAGCTAGAATAGCCTCGCGCGTTCCTCTATTTCGTCTAAATCCGAACTGATCTTCTCCTAATATTTCTCCCGCCTTTTTCTCCATCCTTCTTTGCACAATTCTAGTTAAAATTTTTGACGCATGGGAAGTTAAACTGATAGTTCTGAAATTGTTGCACCTATCCGCGCCTTTCCTTTTTGGCAAAGCTACCATGATGTTCCGTTTGTAATCCTCTGGAATCTCGCCTGTCAGGTATATGCGACTAACTAATTTAAATAAACGGTCTATTACCTCTTGACCTGCGCACTTTAAGATTTCTGCCTGCAAGCCATCTATACCTGGTGCTTTATTATTCCTTAAACTTTTTAGTGCTAGCTCAAACTCTTCTCTCATTATAGGATTCCCTAGGTTATCCCCCTCTACACTGCTTTCGCTTTCTAATATATCTTGCACTTCTGGTCCCGCATATAAGTTTCCTAAATATTCTTTCCACCTATCTGCCTTCTCACCGCTTTCGCCTCATTCCTAATGTTTTTGGTACTAGATCCAATTTCTCTAAAATTTCTCCTAATTATTTTATATGCTTCATCAGTCTTTACTACTTCGAACTTATCTTCCACTTCTTTGCATTTATTATCGATCCATTGCTCTTTCGCTTTCCTACATTTCCGAATAATTTCCCACTTGATCGCCTTATATCTTTGTTTCCCTATTTCATCTAACCTATTTTTATATTTTCGCCTTTCCTCTATTAGACTCTGTTATCCAGGGTTTCCTACTTTCATTCTGTTTATGGCCCAAAATATCCCTAGCTGAGGAAACTAAACTATTTTTAATGCAATGCAACTATATGGGCAGGAATCAGCGATCATCACGCTCTAGCTATAAAAATTGAAATTAATAATCAGCGCACACCTATCACAAATGAGAGAAGGCGTAATTTCACAAAAAGAGCGATCGAGAAATTTCTCGAATTATTAGAAGTAGACTTATCAGAGTATAGAATTGTGGAAAACCCAAACTTAGCGTTTGAAAACTTCCTGTTCTTATTTGTCAAAGACTTCCACGCTGCATTCCCATTAAAAGATGTGGCAAAAGATAAAACTCGCGCAACCTCGAAGTATCTGAAAAACATAAGAGAAACCTTAAGTTTACTGACCAGAATGCTAGCAGACAACTATTCGCAAGTTTTAAGAGATTATGTAGCAAAATATAAGCAAATGTATTTTCATGAAGCGAGAATTGAAAAACAGGCTTACAATCTCACAAGAATACAGAATGCCAGCAACCAACAAAAAGAGATTTGGAAGATCATAAATGAGGAAACAGGAAGGAAAAAGCACAACAGTAATAAGACTACACTATCATCTGAACAGTTTAAGGAATATTTTGAAACGATTGACCAGTTACCTACGTCAACATCACAAAACACAGTGGAAGGGATGGAGAAAATTGTTACCAATGGCTGCTCGATGTTCTTCTGGCCAACAACAGCACCAGAAGTTCAAGGCATAATAATGAATCTCAAGAGCACCTTAACGAAAGACATTTATGATTTAAACACTAAAGTGGTTAAAGCAAGTGCTGCAATTATATCGGAACCCCTAAAAGAAATTTTCAACAATTGCATACATAAAGGTATATTCCCTGCAAAGCTTAAAATGGCGAGAGTAGTACCAATTTACAAGAAAAATGATCAAAATGACTGTAGCAATTACAGACCAATCTCAGTTTTACCAGTTTTTTCTAAAATATTCGAGAATATCATTAATAAGAGAATTATAGATTTTTTTAATAAACATAATTACTTTTGTGAGGAGCAGTTTGGATACAGACCAAAATCAAGCACAGAAGATGCCATGATGTCCTTATTGTCCTATATTGGCAATACCATAAACGAAAATATGATATGTACAACACAACTATGCGACCTAAGCAAGGCTTTTGATTCGATAACACATACTAAACTGCTACAAAAACTTGAACATTATGGTTTTCATGGTTCAGCGCAACAACTTATAAGATCATACTTGGAAGATCGCAAACAAATAGTCGATTATAACAACAATTTAAGCACATCGATGAATGTATCAAGGGGTATACCGCAAGGTTCGATATTAGGCCCAACGATGTTTATAATCTATGTCAACGATTTTTCCAAAAACCAAAACTGTCATACTGTCATGTATGCTGATGACACTACAATATCAGATAGTGATTTCGACAAAAATGTTCTACGGGTCAAGTCAACGGAAAATCTCAAAAAAGCTGAATTGTGGTTCACATCAAATGATTTAAATCTCAACAAAGAAAAAACAATAACTTTGACATTCATAACAGACAGATGGGAGGAAGCTCAAGAACATGCTCTGTTCCTGGGTATTCACTTGGATCAGAGACTGTCTTGGAAGTACCACATACAGCAACTTAGCAAAAAACTTGCAAAAATAACGTTTGCAGTTAAAAAGATCAAACAGACAAGTGGTAAAGAGGCAGCACTAACTGCGTATCATTCTCTCTTCCATTCTACAATGTCTTATGGTATAGCCGTATGGGGAATCTCCAGTCACCTTGACCTCATACTAAAGGAACAAAAGAAAGCAATTCGGAGCCTGGAGGGAGCCTCATCTAGAGAGACTTGCCGACCTCTGTTTGTAAAGTACGGAATTCTAACAACTCCATCGATGTATATATTCAAAATCTTACAGAAAACTCATAAAGAGGCTGGCACCGCTAAGAAAGTAAATAACATGCATACTTACTCGACTAGAAGGGGTGAGGACATCCATGTACCACGAGCTCGAATAAAAACAACAGAGTTTATCTTCAGGGGTTTTGAACTGTACAACAAATGTCCAACAGAATGGAAAAATCAAAACTTCGCCCAACATTTGAAGTCATATCTAGTGAATACACCATTATACAAGTGTGATGAATTTTTGAAACTTTGATGTATACCACTATAATTATATTTTCATTTTCTTGACTTGTATCTTTACAGATGTTAATAAATGCTTATTCTATTCTATTCTATTCTATTCATTCTGCCTCTATGTCCCTAACAATATTTTCACCCGCGTCCTTTAGTACTTCGTTTGTCTTTTTCTTGAACTTATCGCGCGTATCCTCATCTTTTAGTTTCTCTGGGTCAAGATACCTTCTTCCGCTTCGTTTTTTCAAAATCTTAAATTTAAGATTGGCTTTCACAACGACTATGTTGTGATCACTATCTATATCTGCTCCTGGATAACTTCTACAATCCCGAACTTAATTTCTAAATCTTTGCCTAACAAGAATGTAATCTATTTGATATCTCCCTAGGTCTCCTGGCATCTTCCACGTGTAGCGTCTCCTAACATGATGGTGAAATAGAGTGTTCGCGACCGTTAAGTTATGTTTATCGCAGAACTCTATCAGTCTAACTCCCCTATCGTTCCTATTGCCCTGTGCCTACGACTGCATTGAAATCTCCTATAATTATTAAATTTTCGTGTCCTCTCACAAAATCTAGCACATGTTCAATATCACTATAAACTGCCTCTACGACCTCATCACTGTAGTTAGAAGTGGGCATATATACCTGTATTATTACTGTTTTTACAGGTTTCGAATCTAACCTAACCATAACTACCCTGTCACTTTGCTGTAAGAAATTTTCTACACTCTGCCCTACTTTTTTCCGCATAACAATTCCTACTCCCGAATTTCCTCCTACAGATCCTGTGTGTATTACTCTAAAATCTCCGCTCCAGAAGTCTCCGGCTTCTGGCCATCGCACTTCACTAATACCTACTACGTCTAATGGTAACCTATCCATCTCAATTTTCAAATTCTCTAACTTTCCTACTTGTTTCATGCTTCTAACATTCCACGCTCCGACTCGTGAGATGTTACACTTATCATTTCTGATGACTCCCCCCGAAGCAGTCCCCGCCCGGAGATCCGAGTGTGGGACTATTTTACCTCCGGAATATTTTACTCCAGAAGGTGCCATCGTCATAAATTCGAAGTACGCTGTACTAGGGATAGAATAATGTGGTGGTTTCCCGTTGCCTTCCACATCGCAGTAGTGTGTATCACAGTGCCATACCGACCCTCACGATCTCTGCCACTATGATTACTGAAATAGCTGCTGCCTCCTTTCAGGGACTTGATTTAGTCTGGCTTCTCAAATAAAAACCCCTCCAATATGGTTAAACCTATGGTTCGGCTCTTTAGATCATTGAAGCGCGCAAGCCATCCCACCCGTCCCAGTATTACTAGAACTGCGTCAAGGTACAAGTCCTTTGGGAAAGCCTTGCAAGACATTAAAAAGGCTAACGCTTTATGATCTGTCACTACAGTCAATTCTCTGCCTAACACGATCGTCCGCCACTGTTTCAATCCGAATACTACCGCCAACGCCTCCTCAGTCACGGTATAGTTTAACTCGGCACCCCTCAAAATTCTACTCGCAAATGCAATATTTAACTTCTGCTTTTCTCCCAACCAGGCTCCCAAACCGTACCCAGAACTATCGCATTGCACAAAATAGCCCTTACTGGTGTTGATGTGGTTAACCAGGGTGGCTTCTACCAAAGCTTTTATAATCGCTTGAAAAGCTTCTTGCTCTTTTTTATCCCACTTTCAAAACTGCCCTTTTTTAATAGATTGGTTAACGGGATCGTTAAATCAGCAAAATTCTGACAAAACCTACGGTCGTAATTCACAGAACCCAAGAAACCCCTTAACTCCCGGATATTCCGAGGGCAGTTTAACTTTTCAATTGCTACCACACGCGAAGGGTGTATTGCTACCCCCGCAGCCGAGATAATATGCCCTAAGAACTCAACTGACTGCCTACCAAACGCACATTTTCTCAATTTAATCGTAATATTCGCCTTCCCCAACTTTCCCAAGACTGTTTGCAAATGTTGCAGATGCTCTTCCACACTTTTTGAAAAAATAAGAATATCATCAACATATACCAGTACAAATGTCGACATTTCCTCCCCAAATGCTTCATTTAACCCCCTTATAAAACTCGCAACCGAAGTCGATAAACCAAATGGCAATACTTTGAAACAGTACGTTAAGTATTTGTCCATGCTGAAAACGCATCAACAGTTCATCGAACGTTTCGGGAGCTACATGGTCTTTACACATTCGCGAATTTAGCAATCGCGCATCAAGACAAACCCTCACTGAATCATCCTTCTTTCTGACAGTTACTAAAGGCGAAATATATTCGGTACTGCGCAGTTCTATTACACCGCAGTTCAACATAGCCTTGATTTGTTCATCTACTATCGTTTTGTACTTGTGCGGGATTGGATATGACCCATTTGACACCATGGCGTTGCGTCGCGCATTTTTATTTCATGTTCATAATTTTTCATTTGACCGGGAGTCTCAGAGAAAACGGACTCAAACCGCTTTAATATTTCATATAACTCATTTTGTTTTTTGCTATCTAACGTTTCCGCACCCTCAGCTACCTTTCTAAAATCTATCTCCGAATACCTGTGTCTCGGTATTTCCCCCTCCATGGAAACAGCATTCACTTTAAAATTATGCCAGTTATATTTTTCTGTTTTAAAGGGGAACACCATAACTGTAGACCCTCTTCGTAACGATAGTGTCCAATGTGCAAAGTTTATTTCCGCATTTCTGACCGCTAACCAGTCGCACCCCAGGATCACCTCCCTATTTAGCCCTGGTATAACCAACAATATTAAACGTGCTTATATTTCAAGTCAATTTTAGTCTTCTTCAGTTCTGCAAAATGGTGTGAGTAGCGGAAGCAACGTGCTTTTTAATTTAAATATTGGTTACACCATGTTTAGCCCATATAGCATCATTAGAAAATAAGCACGGATAGCAAAAAAAAAACATTTTTACACTACATCCACAAATCCAGTCGCACAAATTGTAGGTACATTGATTCTTTAAAATATCTTGGGACATCTTTACCCCTATTATACCACACTACACGCAGAGGAACTATTCGAGCCTACTGTCAATATGCGGTGACCAACAGAGGCAGAGCAGAGAAATAGGTTTCCTCTGCGATCTTCTGCTGTGCTGTGCTGTGCTGTGCTGTGCTGTGCTGTGCTGTGCTATGCTGGGCTATGTTCAATATCCGGCCGGCCTAAGCCATTAGAGCTGTGCAGGGTCAATTTGAATTACGGCCCGACTTGCAGGCAGGCGTTTCATGACTATTTCTAATATTGCTGCGAACGCAGACCGCTGAGGATTTGAGATTGTTGGACAAAAAATATTTTTTGAGATATTTTTATTAAAATTACGAATACTTATATTCAATTTATTTACCTTGTTACGCATAGTTTTCCGGAATATATACTTATCGTTACTATGACAAAGAAATTCTTTGAAAGAATGAACTGAATTAAAATTAGGTACCTATTCATTTTTAACGCACATGAATGGGGTGCAAAGCACACTTCGAGGCACACTTTTAGAAGCAGTTGTAGGAAAACCCCTTTTTCACATCCAAGTCCAGGGCGCCACCGAATTTATTGAAAAATGCTTTCTATGTCTTTTAAATGTTAAGTGAAACTTTTCAAAATAAAATCTTAAGTGTTCCTGAAAAGTTTCCAGCTCTAAGATGTTAAATTGCACAGGGACTGCTGAAAAGTTTACAAGGAATATACAACTGGATAGCAAATATTTGACTATTTTCTATTTCCCGTGTTAACTTGCCATGTGTCGCTCAGTCTGAAATGCAACGTATATTTTAGCGTTATTTAACTGTATTAAGAATTTGCTGTCTAGTAATATAATCATAAGTTAGGGTCCTGATTAAATATCTTATAAATCAAGTTTACACAAAATTCAGCCAGCAATGTTTCATAGGAACCCATGTTTTCTCTATTAGGTACTAAAAAAGCCACTCTTGAGCACGTCTTATTCAAATGCCAGAGATGAATAATTTTACAGGCAACTTCTTTAAAATAAATGGCCTAAATGCCCAAAAACATCAAGTACAACCTTGTTATTTTTACACTTTTATAACTTTATTACTATACCGTAAAAGTGTGTTACAAAAATATTTTAATAAAATTCGAACGAATTCAAATGACAAATGCAAAATTTCAAATGAATCAAATATCTAACACTATGAGCCATAATAACTTCGATCTGGATTATGTAGTTGCTGCAACACTTTCTGATCGGTTGTAGCTTAGTTTGTTTAGGTCAGTACCGGGTTAAATACTTGATCAATCTTTGAACAACCAAATTTGATATAGTTAATCCATTACATCCATACCTTTAATATTTCAAAATTCCGCATGATTTCTTCGACAACAAAATTTCTGGTACCACCGTAAGCGCACTTGCATAATGGGCAATTTTCTACTTTTGGCTTACAGGCCGAACAAATATGATGACCAAATAAGCATTGTTCTACAACCCCATTTGAAGGCTGCTCAAAACAAACCGGGCATTGAAGAAGTTCTTCCATATCAGACCATCCCCACTAAACAAATGAAGGGTGTGGGGAAAAACAAGGTATGTCACATATTTCTTATTTTTGAGTTTATAGTGCCATCTGGTATACTGCAGCGGTATTCAGCACTGGGTAAATTTGTTGGGGGAAAGAAGTGGGTAGGTGCAGATTTATTTTACAATTTCAAATCACTGGAAGGGAAAAGAACAAGGAAGGTCCGCGCGCATTGTGGAAAGAACAAGGAATGTCCACTTTGCATGCAGTTTTTTTTTATTTTTAGTTAGGTCATGGTGTGCTTGTCATTAAATTTATGTTTAGCAACTGTTAAAAGTTTAAACTGTGTGAAGTATTAAGTTGACTGTTTGAATTGACCATGCCATCATTTAGGCACGTTGATTCTGGCACAAGTGAAGTGAGTGAACAAGGCAATCGTGAGAGCAATTTGTGCAAAAAAAGGAAGTCGGCGGGAAGAATGTCCGCTGTTATGAAGAAGCTGAGGCTTCAGACACATGAAGAAGGTGATCCTTGCCAATGTAAACGCCTTAAATGCTATGAAAATACCACATCTGAAGAAAGAAAATATATACTTAAAAATTTCAATAATCTACAAACACAAAATGCTCAGAACTCCTATTTGTGTGGCTTAATAAACATTATTCCTGTGCAACGTCATCGCAGTAGAAAACCAGAAGATGCAAATTTTCACCAAGCTTCGTTTTCTTACAAATTGAAGGTGCATAGAAAGGATTCTTCTGAGGATGTTTCCGTGTGTGCTCAAGCTTTCCGAGCAGTCCTTGGTATAACCAAAGGAAAACTAGAGTATCTTCAGAAATCACTAAAAGACAGTGGTGTTGCACCGCAGGATCAACGGGGAAAACATAGTGGCAAACATCGAAAATTAAAACAGGAATATTTTGAGGCTGTTTGGGGACACATAAATTCATTTAGAGCAAGACTATCTCACTATAGTTTGCACGATTCCGAGAAAAAATATCTCCCCGAAGAATTAAATATTATGAAGATGTTTGGAATGTTTCGAGAAAAGAATCCCAATATAAAAATTTCATACGATACCTATAAACACATATTCAATACAAAATTCAACTTGTCATTCGGGTATCCAAGAACAGATACCTGTTCTTCATGTGTTAAGTTTAATGCAATGCTAAGAACATTGTCAGCTGATAGAGATGCCGGGGAAATTAAGCAGCCCACCTCAGCCAATGACTTGCATAAAAGAAAGGCCCAAACGTTTTACGATAGGAAAAAGAATGCCCGCCTGAATGCAAAACGGAAACCTGATTTTCTTGCAATTGCTATGGACTTTCAGAAAAACATAGCACTGCCCAAAGTTTCTACGAATGATGTGTACTATCGAAGACAACTGTCAATTTTCTCTTTTAATATCCACGTTCTGCATTCAGCAGAATCAATCTTCTACACGTATCCAGAGACCATTGCTAAGAAAAGCCCAAATGAAGTTGTGTCCTTTTTATTACATTTTTTGTATAACTACGTTCCTGATGAAGTGAAACATTTGCACATTTTCTGTGACGGTGCCGGAGGGCAAAACAAAAATTTTATTGTATTTAGGTTCATGAATTATGTAGTCCATGAAATGAAAAAGCTACACACCATTAAAATAACTTTTCCGGAAAGGGGCCATTCATATTTAGAATGCGACAAAAACATGGGAAACATTAATTTAAAAACTAAAATTGAAACTCCAGATGATTGGTATGAACTTCTGAAGGTGTCACGCATGAAACCATCATCATTTGCTGTAGAGGAAGTCACCCAAAATATGGTAATGTACTGGACTTCGTTTTTACAGAACTGGTATGTGAAAAAATGTCCGTTTCCTGTACAAAAAACCAAGGAAGTTTTATGTACTGTCGATTATTGTCGATTTATACTACACAGAGATATGTACAATGGTTCTTGGAGTCAAAGTGTAATCAAGGGAAAAATTCAGAAAGAAACAAAGTTACTGCCCAACGAATTCAAACTACCAGATAAATTATACAATGGTGAGTATAAAAACTGGCCTGTATGGTCGTTAAATACATGTTCGTGTTATTAATATTGCAGTTCTAATACCAATAAACAAAGAAAAGTTTAAGGACTTAATGGTGCTGAAGCAATTTTGTGGTCCAGTTGCTGCTAAGTTTTTCACTGACTTGCCCCACGAATAACGGACATTCCTTGTTTTTTGCGCATTTCACATACCTTATGGTTAGTTTAGCTTCATTATCCGGTAGAGGGGAAGGATATTGTTTAATGTAAAAGTTCATTTAGAAAATAAACATATAGTATCATTTCTGTACTTAATTTGACTTTGATACATAACCAAATTTTGATATTTTTGCGTAATTAACTTTAAAATTTGGTTTACTCAGCTGTCTGTCTGAAGGACATACCCTGTTCTTTCCCCGTGTCCTTCAAATATGATCAATGAAAAAATTCAGTTTTATTTTTTTATTTGAATACAGTCACTTAATAAACTAAATTCCTTATCAGTTCAATAAAATAAGATTAACTTGCCTCAACTTTACTTCCCATTTTGAAAAAGAGTTCCAAGTAGGCAACTTGTTTGAAAATAATAGAAAATAGAATAAATGCCGACAGAATAAATGGCGGTTAAAACTTCAAAAGCCCTACGAGCAAATAATAAATAATAAATTATTTGCTCCTAGTAAAAGTCTGTCATACAGCATACAGTGTTGCCAGTTGCCAGCAAGATTATTTTTTCTGTAATAGATGGCGCTAAAAATCGTAATTTGTAGGTGCGTTTTTTTGAGTAAAACAAAATCCACTTCTACCCGTAAAAAAACTATTACCGTTGATTGCCTAATCTTGATTAGTCAATCAACGCTATTAGGGACCTAAGTGGCGCGTCACACACGTCAGATTTTCATTCCAAACAAAACAAAGCCACGTGCTTTCTGACGTTTTAACCTAACCTCCGAAATATAATTATAGTCGTTTTCAAGTTTTTCCACGTAAGCCCAACACAAATTAAAAATAAACTGTTTTCACTGCAAAACGTCTATAATTATATTGCAAAAGCTAGTTTAAGACGTAAATAATATGGATAAAAGTCAAATGGCACGTGCTTTTGTTTTGTTTGGAAGGAAAATCTGACGTATGACGGAGGCACTTAGGTCCCGAATTACCAAGAAAACGATGGTTCAGTGTTGCCATCATAAAATATACTTTTTGGAGAGAGAAAACAAACGTAACTAGTAACTACACCGATGACATTATTTGTCAAACGTCATTTGAGATTTGATTTGATTGATGGTAGATGGTTAAAAAAAGAAATGGAAGCTTTTAGGAGCATGAGCGGAAGAAATGAAGAACTTATATACCATTTTTGTTGTACAGATAGTTTGCCCTGCAATTCATGTACCTCAAAGTTTTCATCAATTTTTTGGACAATTTTGACAATAATAATGTTTGTTAACAAAATAAGCACCGGCCGTATTATGTTACCTATGGCCGTATTGATCATTTTAGAATGACGTCACACAATTGACAGCTGGAGGGCACACATTTGTTTGTTTTAAAGCTTATTGGAGGGAAGAAGAGGATGAATAACAAAGTAGATGTTTGTGTTACCATTCGGCACCAAAAAAGGGGCGTAACTTAAACTTAGTCTCTTTACGCCGAGAATTGAATGAAAATTCTTAAAATGATATGACTGGTTGCACTATTGCAAACGTTGTTTCGTTATTTTGAGTTAAATTACATGAACTCTAAACATCACCACTTTGTTTGGCACCAAATCTGTTCAAATTTTGGTAACACTCACGTGTGTAATGTTGTTTATCCATGCTCAGCCCTCCAACAGTAAATGGCGGCCTGTCAAAATCAGGCCATTCTAAACTTAGAGGAGGGAAGAAGAGGAGGAATAACAAAGCAGGTGTTCCTGTTACCATTCGGCACCAAAAAAAGGGGCGTAACCTAAACTTCTTAGTCCCTTTACGCCGAGAATTGAACGAAAAATCTTAAAATGATATGACTAATTGCGCTATTTCAAACGCTGCTTTCCTTATTTTGAGTTAAATTACATGAATTCTAAACAGTTCCCTAGTTTCATCACTTTGTTTGGCACCAAAGATGCTCAAATTTTGGTAACACTCACGTGCACGGCAAAGGTCGGGCGTTACGAATCCATACTCTTCCCTCATCTAAGATTCTAAAACAGTCGTGGTCATCTTGGTAGCAGATAAAATGTTATACAATACTCGCCCCTTAATGGGGGACATAAGTGTCTCCGTCAGATTTTCATTCCAAACAAAACAAAAGCACGTGCCATTTGCGTTTATCGATATTATTTACGTCTTAAACTAGTTTTTGCAATATAATTATAGACGTTTTGCAGTGAAAACAGTTTATTTTCAATTTGTGTGGGCTTACGTGTAAAAACTTGAAAACAACTATAATTATATTTCAGAGGTTAAGTTAAAACGTCAGAAAGCACGTGGATTTGTTTTGTTTGGAATGAAAATCTGACGTTTGTGACGCGCCACTTATCTCCCCCATTTATAATGCATGAATTTAGTCTTTTTGTCAGCTTATTATTTTTTTCTAACACCTTGGCGAAGTTTAAGAATAAAAAGTGCTCCTACCTTCATCAGTAACTCCTTGGGTTCATATTTGCTATTCGACGTAAATGATGTCATCGTATCCCACCACCCATACCATATAAGGCAATAAGTGGAATCTTACGCTCTGATTGGTGAATATGTAATAAAACTACCCTGGCACGCCTCGCGAGTAGGGAACGGTCGAACGCTTGCGTCGCTTGCCGCTTGGTTTAATTTAAATTTAACCGTTGTTCGTTGATGCTTGATGCGTTAAATAACGGTAATTGTCGTGTAATGGTGTACTATTAATATGTTCACGTGTTTAATTCATTTTTGTAAACCGCGGAATTATTCTTAAGATGTTTCTGGATGGTTCCGTAAATTCAAAATTTTGCAGTCTGTATGTAGGTGGAGGGTACCTAGTTTGCTGGAAAACCAACAAGCACCAAGGAGTAAAGGAGTAGTGACTGTTTTGTGAGTAGCTGGACCTTGAAAGTGCAAGCACGTGTTTGGAAGATTTACCCTATTGTTGTTTTACGTGTTTCGTGGTTGTTAGCCCCATAATTGGGATTTTACTTTCATTGGCGTGGATTGGTTTAAAATTGGTCGCATTGTGTTTTGGTAAAACTTGTGAATTGGGAAAACCGATCCGTTACGATTTAATTCGGCCTTATTTGCACACCAAAATCAAGAATCCAGTGCTCTTCACCAGCTCTAACCAAGGTCTTAGAAATAGGTGCCTAGGAGACGTAACATCTGGAACTCCTACAACAGTCCTAACACGACAATCTACGATACCATCAGTGGACAACTAGACTTGCTGACGACAGCTCTCCACAGAACAGGAAACAACTTTTAAGGTCAGGGTCAGATATTTTATCTTTTTATTGTGCCGTGCTATCTCTGAGTATGTATACACGCAGCGATAACGTAACCTTTATTAAAAGCACCTTTATTAAAGGAGCTGTTAACCTACGTGTATACGGACCAAAACCATCCTTAGTAAGGGCAGCGTAAATAATGCAACGACTGTTTCCCAACAGCCTTTGCATTAACAACGGTGCCTTTAAATTCTGTGTATACGGGTATTTACATAACGGAGTTGCGTTTTAGTACTTTTAAGTTTTCTTTGGTTACATGCTGTTGACAGTTGAGGATAAAAATCGCCTTTTTTTGCTTGACACTTTGGTTTTGACATACTGCTGTGTAGTACTGTGAAAATAATTCAGTATTTGTGCTTCGTATAAGGATACAAGTGTATTCATATGCTTAACGAGAAAGGCCTAATTTAAATTGGAGAAAATTAATAATTTTGAAGAGTTTGACAGGAGGCAAGTTTTGATAGAAGACATTTTGGAATGAATGGGCGAAAATATTGCACACTAAATAAATAAAAATAATATATAGGCCTAACAAAATATTTATTTGCGTTTATCAGGTCTGTCAGCTATCACTGATCCAATCAAGCGAAGCTAGTTGGAAAAGATATAAAGCAAAAGTTACTACCATTTGGTGAACTACTTCAGTTAGCAGTTAGTTATAGTAAGTTACTTTAACAACGTAAATCTGTCTATCTTGTGTACACATCATCATCATAAGGTTCTCAGTCCGAAGACTGGTTGGACGCGTACCTCCATTCTTTTCTATCCTGAGCTAACCTACGCATTTCCCTAAAAGTAGAACATCCTACATCCCTAACTATTTGAGAGCAGTAGTCTAATCTAGGCCTACCCCTACCTCTTTTTATTCCTATCTCTGACTCTAGTATGTCGCGAACTATTCCTTTGTGTCTTAGAAGGTGTCCTACCATCCTATCTCTCCTACTCTTTATTGTTTTCCATACCTTTCGCCTTTCCCCAACTCTTTCTAATACTTCCCTATTGCTAACCTTATAGAAATTCCGTTATTTAGAGGAGCCTTTATTAAAGGTGCCTTTAATGCTGCGTGTATACATACTCTCTGAGTAACCACCTAGCCGGTAGAACCTCGTGTGAAACCAAATAAATTGAAAGTGTTTGTCGTAGTAAGGTGGGATTTCCTAGCGACGTCCACGTCCAGCGTTCGTGGCCCGCCGGGACGGCTGGCAGTTAATGACCGAATAATGCATTTTGAATGCAACTGTTTTCTTTGAAGCTTCCTGACTCGTCGTCTCAGCGTCCGGCCGTCAGCGGCTGTGACCTGACTGCTCAAAAACATGTTAAGCCGCGAACGTAGACCCCAGCAGTCACATGTACCTATCAGTTGAAATAAGCATATTGTGGTGGATATTACGACTGAAAATTTACACATGCAGACAACGAAGTATTGATTGATCGTGTACGTGAATTTCCTTGCATTAAGACCACGAAAATAAAGACTTCAAAGATTATCAAATTCGGGAAAATTATGTTAGAGTATTCCTATTCAACATGACAACGAGCCACTGTTACTTAAACTGCAGTCAACTGTACCACCTGAACACAAAAAACACTTTTGATACTACGGGCGGTTCTCTCGCTACTACAAAAACGCGGACGCCAGACGTTTCAACCAAATCCAAAAATCTTCGTGGCTAGCCGTTACTGCTGGACGTCGCTAGGAAATTCCACCTGTACGCTGTCCTGTTTTGACGTATGTATAACTTTTGGTGTGTTAGTAATATCAGCGGATCTCTGTGTTCCGTTATAATTGCCTGTCAATTTCGTTGTTTTGTTACCTTTGTTAGTAAATTTCGGTGTTTTGTTTGCATGATCTGTAAATTTCCTTGGTTTTGTTTAACGTTACTAGCAAATTACGTTGTTTAATAGTAGGGAATAATTTGGCATTGTTGTAACCACCATTATATTAAGATCTCTGGTTGTGTGCCTTATTGTATTCGATCTTTCTAACTGGTAGACTTGTGTACCGATCTTTCAGATTGTACGTAACTTGTGATCAGCGATTCGGTTATTGCGCCAGTTTTATGTCAGTATTTTCTCGGTTATCTATAGGATATGATTATGAAGCTTCATCTCTGTTAGGAATACCGGTTTGATTTAACATCTGATTTTCTGGTGGCACGCGGTGCCGAGTTGCCGAACCCCAGGCGACAGGCCTGTCGCAAATTCATATTACCATACCTGTAAGTATGTATTGTACCTAGTAGTGATGCCGCGGATCCACTTTTCATAAAAACCGGGTAACGGATACCCGGCGAAATTTGTTGGCCGAATACCGGATATCATTAAGCGGGTACCCGAAAACCGGGTACCCGGCGGCCGGATACCGGGTATCGCGCCCGAGCCATATCCGAGCATGCCCGGACAGCGCGGAACTATATTTACGGAGCTCTGAGATCGCGTCAAAACAAACTTAATCGCGTGATCGGCACGTGTCTATGACGTATCGCGATTCTCATTGGAAAACGCGTGAACGAGCGTGCATTTTTATATTTTTGTGATATTTTGATTTTCGCTTCAAATATGTATTAAGTTTTTGCTTTTGTTTCAGAATATGAATAATATTACTTTTCCTTTGTTTTTAATTGTTTTGTTTGCTTATTTATTTGTCATCGTTTTTCAAAATTTGTAATACTTAGTTGTTCTTTAGTTCCAGAAGTCTATATTTTATGTTTTCTTTATTTTTAAACATATTTTCGTATTTTATATACTAAGTAAGTACATATATAGAAAACGAAACTCTCACTTTAATATGCAATAAAAAATAAAAGTTCAGTTTTAAGATTAAACTGTTTATTTTTAACTTTGCTCCTATATCCGGCCGGGTAGAGGGCGTTATCCGGCAAAACCGGGTATTTGCAAAAATTGGCCGGATAGGCCGAATACCGGGTAATGGCCGGGTACCCGCGGCATCCCTAGTACCTAGCACGATACTTGTATCGGAAATAACTGTTAACAGATCCGCTAACAAAACTAATACATACTTTTGAACTTTAAACGTCGAGCAGTTGGCAACCGTTGTGAATTCAACATTTCGTACTTAACAAAATGGCCTACAGTACATGCTCTTTGAATCTGTATTTTTAACTTTAACTTAACTATTAATTTGTACTTCTTAGATGCCTCCAAACGCAGATGTATATTGTGAAGCTTTGGGGACCAGACATATCCTCAACACCAGAAATACTGGCTACCGAGATGGGTCTGTCTTTGCATAACGGCAAGATAGGGGGCATGGACATTATGTTCGTGGCGTTCAATATTTCACACTTCCGACGAAGAAGACCGCACGCTGCAAAGTCTGCTTCTGTGCTAGAAGTTTCAAGATGATCTTTACGATGTTGCCCTGCATCCCACTGGTTTATGTGCGTTGGTGGGGTTTTCTGATAAGCTTCGCTTTCTGATCATTTTCGTGGATACTTTTGACAAGACCAGAGCGTTCAATATCAGACGATGTAAGAAGTGCTGCTTCAGCAGTTTAGGCCATCCTTTTGCCGCTGCAAACGGAAATGTTATACAGATTTAGTTGACAATAATGTTTACGCAGCAGTACGTTTTGAAAGGACACAGTGGACAGGTAAATAAAATGCCTATGTATATACCGCCCAAAAGAATTGGACGAAAACTTGTTCGTACGTCTCGACAGGCAGCCATCGGACAAAACAGTATAGGACACTTCTTGTTAGAGAATTTACTTACTTCTAATTGCAGCATTTTCCTGAAAAGTTGATCACAACCAAGGCATTTGAAAAAATCCGTCTTGTCGGGGCTTTCAATACTGTTATTTGTTTGTAGAAAATAATTAAGTACCCTGATTATTACCATTAAAATAGAGGAGTAAATGATAAAATAATTTAATCATATGGTTTTTGTCCTTAGCATTGCTGCTAGTATGCAGCCTATATGGCATCCAGTTAAATGGACCAAAGTGCATTCTAACTTTCAGTGTGTTTGTCGACTGAACTATTTTCTTTTAATCCTTTCGCAGATAACCGGTATATCTTGGTCAGCTGACGACTTGGAAATGTGTTCGTGTGGCAACGATGGAGCCGTGTACGACTGGAAAGTGGCAACTGAGGTGCGAACGGCGGAGGTGATTGTGAAAAAGTGTTCCTTCACCTGCGTGGTGCTAACTTCAGATGGAAGATCTAGTTTTGCGGTGGGAACGGACGGTCAACTGCGCGAACTCATCAGCTCCAACATATCGAGAGATGTGAAGATATCCGACAAAGGAGTGGATGCCATTTTACTTTCCAATTGGAATCAAATTTTGTTTGTGGTCGCTCATCAGGGAAGCGTGCTTTCTGTTAAATTGCCGCTGCTGGATGTTGCGGAGCACAACGAATTTAACACCTGTCACTCAAGTAAGTATAATTTTTGGAAAGATCAGCATTGCAGAAAATCATCCATTATCGGGGACCTTTGATAAAGCCAACCCAACTTATTATGTAGCTAAATGACCAACGTTTAGTGTTTGGACTTGCGTCGCGTTGTTTCGTGTATCAGTACGCGATTGTACTGGATTAAAAAAGCGTGGAGTTTTTTATGATTTTTATTATAACAACTATTCACCACGAGGGTTTACAGAGAACTGAGAAATAACAACTTAAAATGTACCTACATAGACTACCCTTAAAACTAGAATTTCTGTACCTGCTGTACCGCAATAAAGTAAGAATTTAAAGAATGCGGCCACTACCGGGAAATAACAGGGTCGGTCACAACATACCGCCCGCCTTGAAATATTCAAATTTCAAAAAAAAAAAACATTAAATTCAACAGTGTTAGACCTACGCAACCAACTTTAGCGCGAATGTTTATGCACTATTTTGTGGTAAGACGCACACTTTCGCAACACTGCGTCTAAATGTCCCACTCACAGTTCGTACGTCGACGACACGGATTAGGTCGTCCTTTCCTGGATAAACTGCAGTAATTCTACCCAGCTTCCATTGTTGAGGAGGGCAATTGTCCTCCTTTAATAGAACCAGTGACCCAATTGCATAAGATTGGCCACGGTTAGTCTTCCATTTACTTCTCTGCTGTAGCGAGTTTAAATAGTCGGATGACCATCGTTTCCAGAAGTGCTGTAAAATTTGCTGAGTTCGTTGGTACAATGTCAGCCTATTTACTGGTACATCATTGACGTCCAATTGGGGTATTGCAGTAAGAACGTCACCAATTAGGAAATGGCTAGGTGTCAAAGGGATTAAATCACTGGGGTCGCTGGAGAGAGGGGTTAAAGGTCTAGAATTGAGGACAGCCTCAATTTGACATAACACGGTGCTCAAATGCTCAAAAGTCAGATGAGCATCCTTTATATCTCTTTAAAATGTTCAAAAAACAGTTAGAAGTTAAGTCGCCGGCTACTTCCAGGTGCACGGCCTTGGTTTTGAAACATAAAAATGCATATATAGGATTTAATAATTTTTCTAGATCGTGACTTCCCATCTTTAATTAAAATAGGACCTGCAAAATCTACGCCCACAACGGAAAACGGACGACCAGGGGTTAATCGCGCTTCGGGTAAACTTCCCATTAAAGGCATACTATTAGAGGGTCTAGCTTTAAAACACGTAATACACTTGCGTAACACACCTTTCGTAACATTTTTCCCATCAATCGGCCAGTATTTATTTCTCACTGCAGATAAAGTTGTTTGAGGTCCTGGGTGTAAGAGTCGTTTATGTTCGGATTCGATTATCATTTTTGTCAAAGCATGATTTGGCGGTAACAAAATCGGATGTTTTTGGTCTGGAGTGACCTTTGAAAGAGTAATTCTACCACCAACTCTCAACAGTCCGTGTTTATCAATGAAAGGGTTTAATGAATATAATTTGCTAGTTTTCGAAACGTATTTACCTTGGCTCAAGTCTTTAATTTCGAGGTTAAAATGTTGAAATTGCATCATTTTTATGAGTGTAAACAAAGAGTGATCTAGTTCATTTCGAGTTAAGGTTCCCGTGTCCTTTGATTCCTTTGATTTTACATTGCGAATGAAACGCTGAACATAGGCGTAAACTCGAATCAGTTTATTCAAGTTCGAAAACCTTTCAAATATAGATTGATCTGTGTAAAGGTAGTTGACAAAAGAGAGCTGAATAACCCTTTTCCTTTCTGGGATATCTGCAATATCGTTCGAGGTCGGTTTAAGTGAATTAGGCCAACAATCTTCATTCATTTTTAAAAATTCTGGTCCTAACCACCAAAGTCTTGAATTTTGCAATTGTTGGGGGCTTGAGCCACGAGATAATATGTCGGCGGGGTTGTGTACAGAATTTATGTGGCGCCACCGAGATTTATGCGTGAGTTGGTGAATTTCGGCTATCCTGTTTGCCACAAAGGTTTTCCATTGACAAGCTTCACCTTCAATCCACGATAGTACAATAGTGGAGTCACACCAGTAGAATTTTTGTAAATTTTGTATGCTTAAAGCTTGCTCCGCTTTCCTGACTAACTGCGCCAATAATAACGCGCCGCATAACTCTAAGCGCGGCAATGTAACCGTTTTTAATGGAGCTACCCTTGACTTGGCGCACAATAATTTTGAAGTATGAGTACCGTTTTGGTGTGTAGTTCGAATAAAAAGGCAAGCGCCGTACGCGATTTCCGATGCGTCGCAAAAGCCGTGTAATTCAATTTTTACAAAATGTGGTATTGTGACTTGTCTCGGTAGCTTAATGTCATTAATAAGAGGTAAGTGATTATAGAAATTGTACCAGCTTGTGTGTAAATCAACGGGTAATGACTCGTCCCAGTCTAATTTGTGTTGCCATAACCTCTGCATTATAAGTTTGGCTCTGATAGTAATAGGACCTATAATACCTAACGGATCGAATATTTTCGAAATTATTGATAAAACCTGGCGTTTCGTTACAGAGTTATTAGAATCGAATTTGACCGAGTAACTTAGGATGTCATCGTGGGGATTCCAAAAAAGACCTAATGTTTTGCAAGTTTTATCATCTGAAATGCTGTAGTGTCCTAAGTCACCTGAATCGCAATTATCGACTAGTTCTTTAATATTTGAGTAAAATTTCCTCAACGGGAAAGCAGCATTACTTAAAATGTAAACGATTTGATGTTTCAATAATTTTGCCTCTTCTATAGATTGGGCGCCGGTAAGTAGGTCATCCACGTAGAAATCTGACATAATGACTTCGCTAGCTTGGGGATAATTCGATATATTGTCTTTAGCTGCCTGATGCAATGAACGTATTGCCAAAAATGAAGCGGATGCAGTACCGTACGTAACAGTGTTTAGGCGATAATGTCGTAATTCTTCAGTAGGATCCGCCCGCCATACAACACGCTGCAGATCGCGATCAGCATCGGCTACATTTATCTGTCGGTACATTTTCTCTATATCGGCGGTAAAAACGATGTTGTGTTTGCGGAACCTTAGAACAATCGAAAAAAGATCTTCCTGAATTACCGGACCAACCATTAAGGTATCGTTAAGAGATAAACCGGAATCTGTTCGTGCAGAAGCGTCAAATACGACGCGTAGTTTACTGGTGGTACTGCTTTCTTTAAAAACACCGTGATGGGGTAAATAATGAATTAGATCGGTATTTTTTGTGTCGAGCGGATTAATTTTCGTCATATGACCAAGAGTTTCATATTCTTGCATAAACACGCAATATTCAAGTTTGAGTTTCGGATTTTTACCTAGTTTTTTCTCTAAATTGTAAAATCTATTAATAGTTTGGGTTTGTGATTCCCCGAGATTATTAATATTTTCTTTAAATGGTAATTTAACTGTAAATCTGCCGTTTGTGTCTCGTTTGTAGTTTGTGATGAAATTTTCTTCGCATTTTAATTCTTCTATTGTATTATGGGATTTTGTGGGGCACTCCTCAAGTTGCCAAAATTTCTCGATTTGATCGCGTATATCAATATTTTCGGACATTGCAAAATTACAAATGATTTCATTTTTCGGCTTAGTATAAGAATTAACTGGGCCAGAAACTACCCAACCTAGCTTAGTTTTCTGAAATACAACTTTATTGTCGCTTGATCTAATTTGCCCTATGCACAGAATTTCAAAGAATATGCTAGCACCTAGAAGTACGTCTATTGGTTTGGATATACAAAAGTTTTCATCGGCTAATTTAATGTTACTCGGTATCTGTAAGCAAGAAGCACTAAATGATGTTTGAGGTAAATTTTCAGTTATTTTGTTGACCAGCAGGAAACCTTGTTTTGTTTTATATCTCTCATCGAGTGACAAAATTGTTGTTTCAGTTTTGTTTGCTAGGTGGCTTAAAGAATTATTAATGCCTGCGATAGGTATGTGTATCTTCTGAGTTTTTAAATGTAATTTATCTGCCAGCGTTCTCGACATAAAATTTGTTTGGGACCCGCTGTCTAATAAAGCACGACATTTTACAAGTTTTCCGTTGGAGTCCAAAATGTTAATCATGGCAGTTGCTAAAAGTACTTGAGTGGATTTAATTTGAGGTAGGCAATGCATGACGACATTTGTTTCATTTGAATTAATTGGAGTGCTAGAAGATGAAGTCTGTGCGGGTGTGATTGTTTCTGTATTAGAATTATTTAAAGTGTGATTTGCATGTGCGGATCGTTCAAAGTTATCATTGTAAGATTGATGCAAAAGAGAGTGGTGTTTTTTACCGCAATGTCTACAAAGGCTAGAATTACATACTTGCTGAGTGTGATTGGGACGTAAACAATTTGTGCATAATTTGTGTTTCTTAACTTCCGCGAATCGATCATTTATGCTCATTTTGAGGATTTTGTCGCACTGATAATTATAGTGATTTTGACTACAAAAGGCACATGATATTTTTGTGGTAACAACATGAGCGAGTGTTTTTTCTTCGCGGCTATTAGAGTACGGTTTTTGAATTTTTACTTTACTCTCAATTGTCTCCAAAATTTGACAACGTTGTGTAAGAAACTCAGTTATATCCGAAATTTTTGGAAAGACGGTTTTATTTACTTTTTCTTCCCATTCACATTTGGTGGTCGGATCGAATTTGGAGGTAATAATATATATCAATAAAGCATCTAATATTTCAGTCGTTTCACCTAAAGATGTTAATGCTCGTAAATTTTTTGTGAAGTTATCTAGAAGTTTTCTTAAGTAATTGTGTGATTCGATTTTAACGTTATTTAAATCAAAAAGGGTCTTAATATGGGTGTGCACGATAAGTTTTTTATTTTCAAAGCGTTCTCTTAGCAGGGACCAAGCGATATCGTAGTTATCATTTGATATCTCGATTGAATGAATTACTTGGGATGCTTCCGATTTTAAGCAAGATTTTAAATAATAAAATTTTTGCACGTTACTTAACTGTGTGTTATCATGTATCAGTGATTTAAAGCTGTCGTGAAATGTAGTCCATTGTGAATAGTTACCGTAAAATTCTGGCAATTGTATGTGGGGTAGTTTTACCTGTCCTTGTATCTCATTAGAGAGGGAAGCGTTGCTGCTATTTAATGAAGACGAATTATTTTTTACAAGTTTTTTTGCACGGGAAATTAATTTGTAATAACCATTTTCAAACGCCTCACGTTCATGCTCATCGATACCATCGCCAGCGAGGCGTTCTATTGAATTTTGAATTGCGTTAAATGAATTTAAAACATCTGTCTGTAATGCTTCAAGCCTCGCGCTTATTTCGTCAACATCAGGATTAGAGGATAGCCTTTCAAGATATTTTACAAATCTTTTGACTTGAAGTTTTATTTGACCACGCTCTAATTTTAAGTTTTCCAACTCATTTGCCATTTTGAACGTTCGAGAACAGTGATATGCCAAATTGAGTTAATAATAATAAAGGATGTAGAATAGAGTATAGTGAATGAGAAAGAAGGATGGTGACTTACTTGAATTTACTCCTCGTGTGTGCAGAGAAGAATCTTGCGTCGTATTGCGTATTTGTTGTTCGTTTTGTTGAACACTTTGCTTTCTTGAAGAAAGGCGTATGAATGTATGTAATGCGTTATTTTCCGGACAATCCCGGCCGAAGGACCAAATGTTTGGACTTGCGTCGCGTTGTTTCGTGTACCAGTACGCGATTGTACTGGATTAAAAAAGCGTGGAGTTTTTATGATTTTTATTATAACAACTATTCACCACGAGGGTTTACAGAGAACTGAGAAATAACAACTTAAAATGTACCTACATAGACTACCCTTAAAACTAGAATTTCTGTACCTGCTGTACCGCAATAAAGTAAGAATTTAAAGAATGCGGCCACTACCGGGAAATAACAGGGTCGGTCACAACATTTAGTTTGCCTATATCGTCGAGCAGGGGACGGAAATATAATAGCTAGAATCGTATCTTCTGTTCAGGACTTGGATAAATCCAAGAAGAGTTCAATTATTAGTGGTAGATTAGTGTTTATTATTAAGTATTATTAAAAATCTACGGACGTTCTTTACAAATCGAAATCATGTTTTCAAAGTTTGTAATAACTTCCTTAATAATTCGAACTTCGAACTGTACTTTTTACAAAAGTTTTTGGAACTTCCTCTGTATGGTGCCAGTCCATAATAATTCAAGAAACGTATGTCATCTAGTTTTAAAACCTCTAATAGATGAGTTCCACTATATTTACATGGCGATGGCGACACTAGGAAAGGGCGGATCCAAAACCTTTTTCTTGATTTTCTTTTTCTTTTGTCTTCTTCAAATAATATGACGCATGCCGTTGCTGCAAGAAGTACATTTCTTTCGCTTGAAGAGTTCATGATGACTCACTTTAAGTCTGGGCGCAAGCTCGTTTTTTCAACTTGTTACATGTAGCCTGTTATATCGTTATATGGCAATGTTACATAAGCCTGGACCTGACTTTACACAACAATTTTAAATCGCCGATATTTTTTCAAAGTTTCTCGTCTCTGTGAATGTTCAGATATTTCGATTAATTTTCCCGATATTTAATAAATTCTAGTGCGATGTACAGTGAAACCTCCCATAACGGACACCTCTATTAACCGGATACCTCTGATAAACGGACACTATTTAGGGAACGAACTGTTGCTTATGGGGCTTTATCATTCTCTATTAAACGGACATCTCCCATAAACGGACACAAAATCGGCGACCATTGGTGTCCGCTTAAGAGGGGTTTCACTGTACTGAACTCACATTTTTGACAATTTGAATATGAGAAAGGTGCGAGGAGTGATTTCGGTTGTTTAAATGTATCATTATTATTAACTTTGCAATCTTCACCTTCTACTCTTTTCTATTCTAATTTGTAGTACATACCTATTTACAGTAAACATGTTAACTGCCAGTGGACAACAGTCTATTACACATGAACTGCTTCTTTGAGTTTCGCCCTCCTATAAAAGACCACTTATTGCATGTTTTTGTCTTTTTGTTAGTCCACTCCACATACGTAGAAATAAAAATGAAAAAACAACTTGAATTTCAGATGCGAATAACGTACGACGACCGAGTGCTAATAACTGCTGCCCAGGACTGCAACATCTGCATTTGGAAAATTCTAAATGCCAAAAGTACGCAGATCAGAATTGACGAGGATTGATCTGGAGGCGAGACGAGACCTGACACAGAGGACGCATGAGTTAGTAACGGAATATGCGTGCCAGATGAGACAGAGCGAAGTGGCACACAACCAGAAAATGCAGGAGGTTCACGAGGGATATTGCGGGGCCATAGAGGAACTGAAAGAGAGGAACGAGCAAACGGAGGCCGATCATGTCCAAGAAATGAACAACATAAACATGGAGATTGCTAAAATGAAGACGCAACACAAGGAGTTTGTCCACAAACTGGAAGCAAATTATAACAAGAAGTTGATCGTGGAATATGACTAGTACCTGAGATTGGAAGACAAGATGTCCAAGATGAGGAGCAACTATGAGAGGGAATTAGCCGAACTGAGGAAGCCAAAAAGGACTCCGAAGATAACATCACGACTGAGTTTTTGCAAAAGTTGCAAGAAAAAGAGGTCCATCTGGAAGAGATGGTGATGCAAATGAGACTGATGACGAAGGAGCACCAACTGATAAAGCAGCAAATCGAAGACGACGCCGACCGCGAAATATACGAGTTGAACACGGAGCACGAAAAGGAAATAAAAGAGGAACAAGACACCAACATCCGGTTGAGAGGTGAGACGGGCATCATAAAGAAGAGATTGGCCACTTCCATAAAACGAACACATCAAATTCAAGGGAGTTACAATAGGTCAGTAATTTATTATTCTTATGTCCACCTTCCCATATTTTCATTAGGCCGCAAATTACATTTCTAAACAGCCTTAATTCCTCTTAACGGTTTATACAGGGCGAGTCGGGAGGAACGCGCCAAATTTCGGGGGTGTATTCTAAAGTAACATTTACATCCAATTCGATATCGGCATACTTCGAAATCCGATTGCAAAGTGGGTATTTCACATATGCATTTATGTATTTGCTTTTACAACGGCACTTTGAATTCAGCACGGATCATGTCAAAATTCAAATTCGAATTGCGTGTTTGCAAATCGCAAACGTCCAATTTGAATTGTGACAAAAATATCGAAGTGACAGCTGTCAGTTACAAAATATGTCCGATATAATGTAATTTTCTCCATTATCTAGTCAGAAAAGCGGTGAAAAGTAATTAATAGATGAGGTTTGTATTCTGTTATATTCTTTTTACTTTCAATTTTAGCTGAAAGCAATGGTTCTGTCAGATAATACCACCGGCGAAGTCACATTTAGAATTTTCAATGTAAATGATACCCAATTTCACTTCAAAGTTTCTAGCACAACTCTGGCAATCCGATTTCGAAGTGTGCCGATATCGAAATGGATGTAAGTGTAGCTTAAGCCTAAAAATTATGTAAAAAAACTCAAATGTTACCCAATTTTTATTCATTTTCAAGTTTTAGCGTCTGTTTGTAATCTTATCGCCTTACTCAAGTTTGTTGTTATTTCGGCTGCCCACGCGCTGCGACCAATTTTATGTATTATGATTTCAATGTGCTATTTTTAAATGTCCCTTTGATTCATATCCAGCTAAAAATTCTGTCTTTGTTTATAAGAAACAATATTCATTCATTCAACTCATAGACTTGACAATGAAAAGGTCTTAATTAAAGTCTCAAGAAGTATCAATAAGTTGTTTCTATTCAATTATTGTCAATTTAATGTACAGTTTGCCAATATATTGTGAATTTGTGCATGTGTTTTTAATTAAATTGCAGGACGTGAAAAAATCTAGCGATGTGCGAAAGCATCATTAAAAAAATACCCACACACATTGTTCTAATCATTGCGATCTCGTAATAAATTTCCAAAAATACCGCCACTGACTTCCAAATATTTTGTACTTCGTCTATAAAGTGCGTCCGTTGCTCTTTTGATTGTTTCATGTCTCTCTTTAATTATTACCGACTGCAGCATTTCTAATACGTCAAATTAGTACATCCCGAGTGTTGAATTTTCCTTTATAAAACTCACTTTTGAATCCGTCCCGTGGATAATAGTGCAATGGTGTGAGGTCTGGAGACCTCGGAGGCCAACTAATAGGACCACCGCGACCAATCCAACTAAAAAATGAATTTGCGGGTTGCGACTTACTCGATTAAGATAGCCAGTGTGGGAAATTTTTTAATTTTTTCGTTTTCTTCATGACGCTATAACTTGAAAACTCGGATAACAACACTTGAGTTTTTTTGCGTTACTTTTACATCTAGAGTACACACTCAGAATTTGACGCGTTCCAGCCGACTCACCCTGTATGTAATTTTAAATGATTTCCCCCTGGGCAGGCTACCCTCTAGTTCTTCAGCACAGTCCCTTACTTTATTCTTGAAAATGGAACAATCTAATCGAGCACATCTGCATAATTGTTCAGTTGTCAGAGTTTTTTTGCAGGCTTGGAACAAAACAAATATTTCTCTTTGGTTAAAACCATTTTTAACCAGTGTCCGAAATCAAAATTATATTTTGTTAAATTTAACCATTAACATTTGGTGTCGTTGTCGTCTGCATGTTCAGGAAACACGTGTAGAGTTTAATTACTGCGTCACTGTTTCGGTGTGCGAGGTAAACTTATAAAGAATTGATCGAGAGTTTACACCAAAGTTCACGATCCAACCATTATCTGAATTAAAAGATATATCCAATAATTTATTACTGTATTATTTATTTTGAAACCTTTTTAAAAGATAACATATTTTAATGACTATCGGGGATTTGAAAGATGTAGTAGCCATTTGCGGTCCATGCGCGTCAAATTATTCCGCTCAAAAAATGTTAAATTTTGTTTTGTTTTCATTTCAATTGCTTGATCACGAGCAATTTTCTGAGATCTAAGCACGAGATGCACACACAAACGCATAACAAAGTATACTGCACGATTTAACACTGATTTAACACGATTTCTGGGAAGAAATGGAGGGATATTAAATTAGCCAATAAGCTCCGATTATGGACGTTATTGGTTATCATAATGTTGCCCCACTATCAAACCGCGGTAGTTTTCCGCTCTAAACCTGCTCTCCAAGCGTTCAACTTTAGTTGTTTCGCGTCTGGCGGGCAAAAATTTTTTTTGCAACTCCGGTCGTTTCCCGTCCCGAAAGGGTTAACAGGGAATGAAACATTTTCATACCTGAGTGGTACTGAACCGTTTGAACAATTAGTCCTCGAGCAAGTACCCTGCCAGGCATTGAATTATAGAACTGAATCCAGATTTTGTGTACATACTTCGAGATCTCTTACGGGATGCTGCCCCAAACAAATCGTTGGGCTTGGAGCACCCTTGTATCTCTACATACTTTCGTGCTTATACTAGCATTAACTATTCATGTTAAATGTTTTTCAATACGGCATGTTTCGAATGTGCATTGAAAAACCGTAGACCACTGGTTTTGTCCCTGTAGGTCTCATCATTATGGTGTTTTGCCCTACAAGTGAATCATGCAATATTACTTACTTTATGCACAGTGTCCCGTTTATGCTTCAAATAAACCTTGAGCAAGATAATCACTCCAAATAATGAGGGTCGTCTTATAAAATTTTTCACTTAGATGCTTATTAGCGAAGATACAGGGTGTTAAAAGAAATGACTTTTTGCTGTAACTTAAGAACTAAAAAAGGCTTTTATGTATTTCAAATTTTATTTACCTATCTGTTTCACTTTTCATTGCCCAATAAAAATAATTTTATCTACGCCCGTCAGTTAAGAACTTCTTAACGCACTCATTTTGGGTACTTTAAGGAATTTCTTACCGCACTCGTTTTTCTTGCTTTTCAACCAAGTTAATGACTGTAGCATTAAATATATTAATACAGTCAACTCCTTCTAAGTTGGCATCTCTGAAACTCGAATTTTCCTCTAACTCAAACGATTCGCATAGCAGCAGCACCAGCGCATTATTTTACCTTAAAATGCCATCCACTTACTCAAATTCCTTAAGTCGAATTTCCTTTAACTCGAACAAATTAAAAGACACAACTGCGAAACATAGTATGCATACCACTCCCTGCAAGACTAACAGTTTGCTTTGGCGTTATTTTACTGTTGAAAATTCGGTCGCTTGCGCTTGGTAGTTTTAATAACCGTGCATTGTGTTTAGTCAGCTTCTGTGTTCCGATATGTAATGCAGCTTACATTTGACAATGGGGAAAACCCGCAAATTTTGAATATGATCCTATTGAATAGTTTACGATGGAAAACAAATTCCACAATTTTTGTTTTTTATATTTGAGACTTATTTTCGTCATAAATAAATACTAAACGTGCATCACACTTGAAACACAATATTTGAATGACGCTGTGACGTACGGAGCCTACAGATTAGGTAGGGATTTTCCATGCGCAAACCGATCCGTTAAAACCCCGGGCTCCCGATCATTCTTCGACTCCTCCCCACTTTATCCATGGAGACGCGTTATACCACGGCGCAACGGATAGGCCTCCTACGTCACAGAAAGTGCGCGTTTTAGCCCTCCCGGTTATGCTGCTTTTCTAGTTGCGTGTTTTTCTTTTAGCAAGGCGCATAATCAAAATTTTTACATGGTACGCGATTCATGTTCTATTTGTGCTTGATAATACAGTACTAAAAGTTACAAATTCGATTAAGCGGGTCTTCCCCGTTGACAGTATACACAAATGCAGCCATGCTGTACATATTCTCTTAATTTTATTCTTTCTCTTCAACTCGAACTTCCTCTAAGTCAAACAATTTGAGCTGGCAATAAATTAAGAGTTTGACTTAGAGGGAGTTGACTGTATGTCAATTTTTACAACTGCCATCTTGATGTGTCGCTATGAAGTTTCAATGTTTTCTGTTACGACAAATGTCAAATTATAATTACCGTTTATTTTCACTGTTTAGGGGCGTAGATAAAAATTTGTACGATATACGTGTGATAACGCTTTATTAACGCACTCGGTCATATCCCACTTATATGGTAAATAGCTATTAATTTATTTTTAGAAAAAAGCATAGCCCACTAAGTTAAATGCAAACATTTTGTTCGTGAATTTAAGACTCGAGGCAGATTTTTATTTTAAAATAGTTTTTCAACTTTCTAACTATTTCTGTTTTCCGCCTCCTGACATTTTAAAAATCTGTGCACGCAATACCAAAATAGAAAATTTTTGTTTATGAACCGGAGATTCCGGAAGATTTGCTTGGCGCTGCAGTGGTTCTCCTGTTTTCCCAGGGTCGTCTTAGCAGGGTCCAAAAAAGAACAGAGATTGCTAACATACAGTGTATTAAGAATATAGGTACACCGGCACTTGCGAACAATATTATTTACTGCTAAACTAAAAACAATGTTGAACACTATAAACATATATTATCGGACATTCATTACAATATCGCCACGACAGCTACCCTACTTACTACACTGCGGGCAGCCGACTGACTCTCCTTTTCACTAGATTAACTTCCGAACACAACTCCCACTACACAGGCCCGGGCTAAGCGCACACCAAACCATCTCATCACCCCCCAACTTAAATGCTAAATACAATATGTATTTAAGTTAAGTAAAAATAAGAAAACTCCCGAGAAAACTCCCAAAATTAATAGTAAATATAGAAAAATCGCTCACAGCAAACATTAGGACAGAGAGGCTGGGGGTGTTTCATATTTTCGTAAATTAATTACGTTTTGTCGCGATTCCCTCCCATTCTCGTCCCTTACAACATATGAGTTAGGACCAGTCTGTTTACTTACACAAAAAGGCCCTTCAAAAAGCAAGAAGAATTTCTTTATGGTCTTATCTTGCGCCGCGGATTGATAGTGTGTCCTAACAAGGACTTGCTCGCCGCTTTCGAAGATGGTAGGGTTGATTTTGGCATTTATTTTTTCGGCGCGCTTCTCAGCCTTGCTAAGCATCTGAATTCGCGCTAGTTCCCAAACTCTTTCCCGCGGAATAGGCGCAGAAGAATCACAGGGATAACTGATATATCTTTCGAGAGGGTTTGCCGGGACCGCCCCCTTCTGAAGATACAACGCTGTAAAACCGGTATCGAGATTGACAATAGCGTTTAAGCAATCTTCGGCAAACTGCAGTATATTTGGCCACTGGGTATGCCGCTCGTAACAATAGGTTCTCAGCAATCGCCCCACTTCCTTATTATACCTTTCAGTGATATTGCCCCGCGGAAAATATACCGAAGTGTATTTGGCTTTAATTCCTCTTTGCTCCAGTTCCCTTTTCCATATGGGACTACTAAATTGAGTCCCGTTATCGCTCAATAAGCACTCGGGTTTTTGCACCTCGGGAATGTAAAAATTTAAAATTCTATTTAAAATCGCGCGAGTGGTCGCCCGACGAAGCGCATAGAGTTTCACAAATTTTGAAAACGCGTCCACGATTACTAACAACTGTGTAACTTTCCCGCGACCTTCCGGTAAAGGACCGATCAGATCAAGGCAAACTAACTCGCCCGGGTGATCTGGTAAAATCGCGTTATAAGACCCTTGACTACTTTTGCCACTCTTGGTTTTCTGACATATGTCACAACCAGCAACAATTTGACGTATATGCTTCTGCATACGAGGCCAGAAAAACGACTGTTTCCAATGAAGGTAGGTTTTAGCTTTCCCAAAATGCCCTAAGCCCTCATGCTTCACCCGCACAAAATCTGAGACTTGATTAACCGGCACACAGAGCTTGTATCCCGGACATCGACTATCACCCCTTCTAAATAAAAGGCCCTCGTGGATTAAATACCATTTTTGTACCGCAAATTCCCGTGCGGTCAGAACTATCGGGTACCTTTCCAAAGTTTCCAAAAATTCAATCTTGTCACTAATCCATTTTTCACGTAACTGATCGCCCCTCATATTCTTAAAATTTTTCTTTAACTGAGAAAAATCTCCAGTTAGCTTTACTAACGAGATGTTAGGATCGCCGGAACAAACAGGATGCGTAACTGAAGGTTCCTTAGGCGGGTACCGCGAAAGAATATCGGCAGTAACATTTTCCGAGCCCTTAACACTAACAACGCGAAAATTGAACTCCTGTAAAAACATTATCCATCGTGAAAGCCGAGCGCTTCTCAGTTTGCAAGTCAATAAGAAATTCAAACTTTTATGATCTGAAATTACAACTAAATCCCGCCCCAAAACTAGGGTACGCCACTGTCTCAAGCAGTGTACAATGGCCATAGCCTCTTTTTCGGTAACAGTGTACGAGAGCTGACTGCCCTTAAACGTGGCGCTCGTATAAGCGATAACTTGCTGATTGCCCTGATCAGAATACTGGAACAAAGTTCCGGCCATTGCGAAATCGGAACTATCACACTGGATATAGAACGTGCTACTCATGTTTGGATGCGCGACCAAACACACTTGCAAATATGCCTCCTTGATAGCTTGAAAAGCGTCCTTTTGCTCATCGCCCCATTTCCACATCTCACCCTTCCTCAAAAGTTTTAATAACGGCACAGTTAAGTCGGCATATTTCTGGCAAAACCGATATTCATAATTTACGAGTCCGAGGAATCCACGGAGCTCTCTAAGGTTCCTGGGGGTCGGAAAATTGTTAATACTTGCAACCCTTTTTGGATCAATAGACACCCCCTTATCAGAAATCACGTGGCCCAGGAATACCAATTCCCTTCGAAAAAACTGCGATTTTCTCAATTTCACAGTCAAACCCGCAGATCGCAACCTTTCAAAAATCATGCCAAGGTGATGTAAATGTGATGTAATATCATCGGAGTAAACGAGTAAATCGTCTACATAAACGTACGTAAATTCGCTGAACTCTGCGCCCAGCACTTTATTCAAGCACCGTATAAGACTCGCCATTGATGTGCAAAGACCGAACGGCAACCTGTGAAACGTATAAGTCTCCCCGGCATATAAAAACCCGACATACTTAGTATGATCTTCCTTAATAGGAATCTGCCAATAAGCAGCCGTCAAATCGATGGTACTTAAGATCTGCCCCCTTTTAAAATTTAGTAACAAATCGTTGGGATTCGGCGGATTCACAAAATCTTTCACCATCCTCCCATTCAGCAAACGTGCATCCAAGCATACTCGAATGCTTTTATCTTTTTTGGTTACGCACACAAGCGGAGAAATATATTCGGTCTTTTGCCTCTTAATTACGCCCCACTCCAACATTTCAGAGATTTGTGCCTCCACCTCGCATTTATAGACAAAGGGAATGGGATATAATGGTGCATTAAAAGCCTCATAATTATTTAGTTCAATTTCGTGACAATAATTGTTAGCGCGCCCGGGACATTCTGAAAAAAGCGCGAAATGTTTCCTTAAAACATCAGACAACCGATTTTTATTAATTTCGTCCAAAAAAGCGCCATCTGCCGCCCGCTGCAGATCAGACTCAGTATATGCATGTTTTACCACATGGTCGCTAGCCGCACCCCCCAGCGTCGTTTGCAAAATGCCCCTCGAACTTGCCGGTTCATCCCCCTTGCTTTTACACAAGTTGATACGAAGGCTACCATCATTTATTTTAAAATCAATTTTAGTTTCATACACGCTATTGTCATGGCGGAAAACAAGCATGGATTTTTCAAAATCGAGAGTAGTTTTATACTGAGACATCCAGTTAGATCCCAACAAAATATTGCAGTTTAGATTTGGTACCACCAAGCATGATACATCCATTTCAACGCCTGATACCCTAATCGGCAAATAAATTTGTGTTTTTACCCGTTGCGTTTTCCCCCCTATCGCCACGGTAATGGTAACATTTGTCACCGGTAAAGTCGGCAAATTGGGCAAACTTTCCTTCAAGCGCTCCTGGAATTTTTCAGACACAGCACACACATCTGACCCGCTGTCCAACAGAATTTCAAAATTTTCTGAACCTATCTGAGCACCGATCGCTGGCGATACCCTTTCGTTCTCTTCCGGTTCACTGTCCGAATCAGTAAGAAGCTCCGACTCGTCTCTGTTAAAAAATGTTATACGGTTAATATCTCGACGAACGTCATTATTATTATTATTGTTGTAACCCGGTTGGTTGTTTGGGTTCCTAACGATAGGAGCGTTAGAAGAAGCTTGATTTACGTTGGATCGACGAGAGTTTTCGCGCGAACCCTTGCTGGATTCCTCCCTTTTGTAGGTATCGTCGATTTTTCTCAAATATTCCTCAACCTCGTCAACGGCAACAAGGCCACTCGTTATAATACCCCTCTGAACTTCCGGCGGAAAGTGCTTAGTCAGCATATCAGTTAATTTATCAGTTGGAATTTTTTTTGACAAAAACCCGGCCTCGCTGAATAAATTAAGAAAGTATTCAGCCCTACTGCCAAATTCAAACCTACCATAGCATAATTCTAAGTAAAGATCACGCTCCCGATCTACCCCCCAGAATTTAGATTGAAACCCCCTTTCAAAATCTTCAAAATCAACAAAGGAGTCCTCCTTTATTAAAGCCCAGTCAGAGGCAGACCCCCGCAAACAAGATAAAGCCAGATGAACTTTCGCCGACTCCGGCACACCTGCATCATTTAAAAGATTTTTAAGTTTTTTTAGAAATGCCATAGGGTGGGTTCTTGAGTTGGGGTAAAATGTTAAGGCACCACCCCCCAGTTCCTTCCAGTTGGAAATATACCCCCGATCCGGAACTATATTACTATAACGCGCCGGTGCAGGTTCAGATACACTTAATTCCCCTACGGCACCCCCATCGGAATACGGAAAATCTAAATTACGTTCGGCGTTTCGAGCTCTAGCCTCAATATCCCGAACGTTCGCCGCTAAGCCCGATACACAACTCCGCAGCTCAGCCATGCCTGCTGTGAGTTCCTGGAGGGTTTTTTGAAAACTCATTTGAGTTCGTAACTCGCTTATAGTCACTTCCGAGTCGGATTCAATCGGATCCCGTTTGCTTTTCTTATTTCTACCTTTACTACTCATTTTCTTTCAAACAAAGTATTTCAAAAACAAGTGATACTACTCACGTGCCTAAATATCAACTCAAGTTATAAGCAAAACTATACCTAATACATAACAATATAAACATAAAAGATAAACCCGTTAAAGGTTCGAACGCCGCCCACTCCGGTCCTGAACTTTAGTTTCCAAGGAACAAGAGTTCTTCCAACTGCAACCCACCGGCGCAGTGAAGAATAAAGATGAGATCACCGCGACCCTCAAGGTCTCAACTCGTCGAATCTGCCGTGCTTTTTGCTCCTCCAATCGCCTTTGCAGGACGTGTTGCTAAGCGCTTATACAGCGACAGCGAGCAGGAACACGAATACCCCGAATAGGAATAACACCCTTCCAAATCGAACGGTGCAAACAATATAGGTTCCCGTTTTTGATAAATATAAATCAAGGCTTAGTACCTGGGATCTCTGGATCTGTAGAACAAACCTGCTCCCTTTAGCTACTAGTTGGGCGCCAAAATGCAGTGGTTCTCCTGTTTTCCCAGGGTCGTCTTAGCAGGGTCCAAAAAAGAACAGAGATTGCTAACATACAGTGTATTAAGAATATAGGTACACCGGCACTTGCGAACAATATTATTTACTGCTAAACTAAAAACAATGTTGAACACTATAAACATATATTATCGGACATTCATTACAATATCGCCACGACAGCTACCCTACTTACTACACTGCGGGCAGCCGACTGACTCTCCTTTTCACTAGATTAACTTCCGAACACAACTCCCACTACACAGGCCCGGGCTAAGCGCACACCAAACCATCTCAGCGCCTTCGAATGCTTGGCTTTTGGAATCTCACTCAGAATACTAAATAGAATATGTCTACAAAGGCCTTGCTTATATCAACATTTTTTTGCTCTCTAATAATAGGTCTGGAGCGGGACATAGCGGACTTGAAGAAGGAAATAGCGGAAAGGGACGCCACAATCTAAGACAAAGAGCGCCGCATTTATGAGCTGAAATGCAAGAACCAAGAGTTGGAAAAGTTCAAGTTCATCCTCGATTTCAAAATCAAAGAGCTGAAATCCCAGATCGAACCTCGGGAGAGGGCCATACGTGAGCAAACCGAACAGATCAACGACATGGTGAGGGAACTGGAAAATCTGCAGAGGGTCGTCATCAATTTGGATTTGCAAATCGCAGAACTGAAGGAGAAGTTGGCTTCCGCCGATTCTGAACCGAGGAAGGAAATCGAAAGGAACAGGGCCATGAAGCTGGCTCTGAAGACCATTCGGATGGACATCCATCAGGCCAGCGGTTTCGTCAACGTCATTCCAAAACTAACAAAGGTATTAAAGGTAGGTACTCTTGAGATATTGATCAAGTAGCGGGTAATATTTACTGAAGGTAGAGAATGGAAGATAAAAATAGTATTGCTTTAAATTATCCCAAGGTGACGTGAGACAAGGTGGCGGTGGCAGTTTCTTCCCTTTCAGGAAGGATCTACCAGCTGAAACTCTTGTTTTGTAAAATACCCAGGCTTTTCGCAGAAAGGTCAATTTTGCGATATGACTGACACGTACACATCTATTTAGGATGTTATTTATTTACAATGGAAGGCTGCAGCATGTGTCTCAACACATTGCAAGTAGAATTCGATAGAAAAAATAATATATTTTCCACCAGAGTTGTAAATTGGATGTGCTTGGATGTTAGCCCAAAAGCTGTGGTCCTACGAAAAATATGAATCCGACCTTTCTTACAGTGAATTTTATAAGCTTTATTTTCTTATACGCACATACTTTTGACTGAACACGAACAACCATTCTCTCGCACTTTGCCCACTACACAGAAGTAAAGTCCGACCTTGGAGCATACTTAGGCCTTACCCACTAGATATGCAATTTAAAACAATAACATTTTTATCCTAGATCATTCTGTGGTTTTCATCATACTTTTCGATCTGTCGCTTCATCAAATAAGCGAATGTTGCCTGCCAGTGATTTGTTTATAAAATTTCCAGGAAATGTACCACAAATGCAACGCAGACAAGGATTTCGCGACGACGCAGCAAGAAGATGTCGAAGCGAAGAACGAGTTTTTAAGACGGAGAGAGTTTTTGGAAGGAACCATAAAAACTTTAAAACAGCAGGTAAGTCGAAAATTTTTGTAACGATGAGATATTTTGCTGGGTCACAGCAAAATCTATATTGGGGAAGTTGTCTCAATTAGACTTTGACGTTCGTTCCGAAAATGACATACATATCTGCACATGAAAATAGTTACTTTTTGCTTTGAGAAAACATGCTCCAGCTGGTCTCCGAAAGAAGTGTCGTCAGAAGACAGCATTTTTGCCCTCATCTGCACTCGGACAAATATGAAATATTTTTCTGTATGTACTCGAGTTCAAGTGCTCGTTGACTAGGCTTGATTTTTAGTGCCCCGTTAGTTGAACGGGTATTCCATCAACAGACACTAATAGTAGCTCCCGGTTGCATACAATACGCATGCGGCGCGACCATTACCTATATCAATATTATAACGTTTAAGTATTTTGGTCTTGGAATATATCGGCAACGATCTCGGTGGGTGTTCGGGTATCGTGCAGAACTGCCGTGTTGGTCTCTTACGGCTAGACAAGTTCTGATCCCGCACGGGTCCCGCATCTTTTGTTTGTTTCTACATCAACTTTTTGCCAAAATATTCGTGTGTCTGGTGCGAAAGGGCAAGTAAGGGCTTTGTTTAAAATGCGTTCTCTCAACTTTAGTTTTTTTACACTTCCAAAATGCGTGCGCATGCGTATTGTATGCAACCGGTACCTACTATTAAGGTCTCGTAGTCCATCGGGTTGGTAATTCGCTGGGCACGGGATCGATATTTGTTTGCATCAATTGAACATAGTTCATTATGCCGGAGTGAGTCAGACTTATTCCAGTATTCCAGATGAATTAGAAACTTTGTTGCTGTTTGTGGTTTGATATAAATATGTACGTATGACAAACGATGGCATAAATCCGTTGCTAGAAGACACTTCTGTCTCGGAAAGCCTTCCTGAACAAAAAAAATGGTGAATTTCAATGAAATTTGATCGTTCTGTGCGGACACTTGGTGTATTTCATTACCTCCAAAAAGCATGAACGCAAAAGTACACCCTTGCAGCGAAGCTCAATTAAAATATTTACAAACGTAGTAGATTGCCATTCATAATTTGTTCTGCGAAGACGCCACAGCTCCTACAAATAAGAAATAAGAGGAGGTTCGACGTCAACCGTGTACACGTGTACATATACACATTTGGAAGAAAGAAGCATGCACCATATGAAATGGGGGACAAGAGATTTAAGAGACTGCTAATGATAGCACACTGTCGCATATTGTACAGGCAGCACTAATACCCCCGTTTAGAAATCTCTAAGGCAATCGCAGAAGCAGCCCCCATCCATCCAGCTTATAAGAGGGGCTGTCGAGGTGGCCGAGAATTCAACTTCTTTACCACATCCCATCATTGACAGATTGACTTCCCAACTGCTCTGATTGAACGTTTTTGCTTTGCGGTATGATTTTCTAATATACGTAATCATCGTTTCCATATAAGTGTCGATGGTTATTAATTTGTATCATAGTCTAGCTATCAATAATCAATCTATTATCCAACCACCTGCATCTGACTGATTTGTGACATACAAGCCTGGTGAAATTGGGAGATGTCTGCCCGGGTGTCTGCCGATGCCACTTCCTGCGGTGATCGGTTCTCATCCGATCAATCGGCCTTCTTTGGTGTATGCTGGTTACTTATCCCAACCTAAAATGACCGCATTTTTATTAGAGGTGTACTGAGTATCCGGTATTACCCGGTACCCGGCCCTACCCGACCGATTTGGCGGGTACCCGGTACCCGGCCAAATTTTGGACTACCCGGGCCGAGTAGTGCACTTGGTTCACTATTGCATATTTTACACACAGCGTCCCTTTCGCAAAGCTTGAAATAATCACACCTTGCTTTTACTCATTTTTGTAGTAGAAATTCACATGCATACTATAACTGCACTGTTATAGTATGCATGGGAATGCATGTGTTAGAACACAGTTTCTAAAGGTCACTGCTAGAGCGAATGCGCATGCGCAACTACCTGGCGGCCGGGTACCCGGTACCCGGCCAATAAAGATCGCAGGGTACCCGGTACCCGGTTTTTCTAAAAATCACTACTCGGTGCACCTCTAATTTTTATGTGACCATGTAGATCCCATACCTAACCCCGACAGACAAGAACCGAATAGAGAACCATTAATATCTTAAGAATCGTACTTAATTTTCCCGTAAACATTTTGCGCATACCACCATTTTACCGAACCTAATTTTACATAGTTAAATGAATAGTTTCTGTTTTGGGGTTTATTGCCGTTTAGGAGTAGAGAACCCCGTACCCTTCTTTTATTGAAAGCTAAGGATATTATCGACGAATAGATGTCCCACCGATTATCTTGGTGCAACAAGAGCATCAGTAGTTGATAAGTTAACTATCCGATAAGTAGAGAGATATATGGCATCCCATGATGCAGACTAGAAAAATGCAGAACGATTTACTTGATGTCTCTATGTCTAAACTGAGGACACTTTGAAACAATTTTCTATATAACACCCGATTGTTGTACTTTTGATCACCATACATAATGTTAGGGATTTGTGGCAACAACACAGCGACACCTATCATTGCATAGCTCAAGTAACAAAATTTAATTCTTGTATATGGGTTTCAGGTGGCACTGCGGTGGGTATGGGCGATAAGATGCGTTTGGTGGAAGAAAACGTCACGTTGATTACGGAAACAAACGTGTTGCGAGCAAATCTGAAACAAGAAAATGCCCGTTTGCTGGGGAAAATATCCGAGGACGTTGAACCTGAATCGAAGCCGTTAAAGAGACAATTCTCCTATAGACGATCCAGCAACTAATTTTTTCTTGTACTTATTTATATTTTTTATTTTACATGTATACGCATACAAGACATTCAGGCCTATTCTGTAACTCCAAATCGAATAGAAATACGTGAAATCGAATAGAGGCTTTACAAGTAGAATCGGAATTATTCGAAATCGATATTCTGTAACTCCTTGCAATTTCTACGATTGAAATGTGTGATAGAAATCGATTTCGACACTTTGCATTGTGTTTAGTGTTAATTTAACGTTAAAAACCTGCATGATTGAAGTATGTTGGATAACATTTCCGTATTTCGAGCAAGAGCCAGGTACGCCTTGGGGATTCAGCCTTTTACGAGGGATATCACTGGGAACTAACATTTGTAATTTTCCGTCTTTCAAACATCCTCCTTGTTTGGTATTTTACTACATATTTACTTTCGAATATTCTACACGAAGTTTATATGCCGCAGCCCAATCCATTTAAATTTAGTGTTAATTCGTCCCATAATTTTTCTACTGAATTGTTAGCTTCTGTAGGCTTTGTCTTCCCGTGAAGCAGTATTCAATTTTCACTTATGAAATCGACGAAATTAATTATTTAACTGCTCCGGAGAAGATTTTTTTTGTTTGGAGTAGCACACGACATTTTTAAAAATTTAGGAGATAATTCAATTAATAATATGAAGGTGTTACCTTCTTGCAAAAATGCAACAAACTGAATGTAAGTTCGTAAAATTCCTAGCCATACAATCTTTATTTTTACGGTGCCTACAGTCGTATTTCACAAACATAACATCTGGACTACAAATAATAATGCTGTCTTCCACGATTAATTTGAATACTTCTTTGGTTAGGTTTCACAAGAAAACGTCAGTTGGTTAATAAGGTCTATAATTGCTCGCCGAATGCTGCGTTGCCATTTGTATCAAGCGCCTTCAGATAGAGGTCGCATTTCACGATCCGAGCTGTTCTCTATGTCCCTAACAGAATACCGATTTCGCTAGCGGGATGATGCGATAGATATTATACATTCCGATTTGGCAGAGATTCCGATTGCTACCTACATTTCTATTCGATATGTTAAAAGTTACAGAAAAAGCCTGATTATTAATATTATCCCTGCACGAAATTAAATTATTCACTCCTAGATTTTTTTCAAATTTTGCTATTTCATTTCTACTTGCATGCAGTACTATGGGTTTTCCCAAAATATAAGAGAAATACAAAAGGTTTTCCCTTCGAGCGGTGAGATCTCGGAGTGCTTGTTCTAGTTGTTTTATAATGTAAATTATTCTCTGCTATCTGGTGAATACTGAATCGCCGTTGGAATAAATTAGCTAGTTTTATAATTCTGTTATATAGTTTTATAATTATGCATTTGTAGAGCTAAAATACTCGAAGCCAGTAATAAGTACAGTAGAACCCCTATTATCCGTGCCTTACGGGACCGGGTAACTCACGGATAATTGGAAAACACGGATAATCCAAATACCTTTTATATCACATAATAAGCTTTATATTATACATATTATGACCTAAAATAAATACTTTTTATTTCATAAAACAAACTACATATGTATATACGCAACATAACATAAACCGAATACTTTTAATTTTATACATATAACAAACTATACGTGATGTAATAACGCAAAGCGAACTAAACTGAACCAACGCAAACACAAGGAAACGTGTCAAAACAAATTCTCAGGTGCCGCACGGATAATCCGCATGCCGGATAATCCGCGCACGGATAATGGGGGTTCTACTGTACGACCCTTTGGCGAGTTTAGGATTGACCACATTAAGTGCACTTTTTATTATAATGCAATTACATTAAATATACAAACGAATAAAATTATATTTAGACATAAAGTTGGAATAATATAACTTGGCGTATGATTGAAATAATCTACGCATCATGTTAGTTTGATGTCTCTCTCGCACGCAACTAGTTGATATGGCCGCTAATTAACGTAAGATGAAATAATCAAGATTTTCCATCGTAACTCTTTATTTCACTCATCTTCATTTATAATGTTGCATAACAATGTATTTGTACGTCTTTGCTTGTTTCGTATGTTATCATGGAAACTAGGATTAGTGTCACAGTACTGTCGATGTCGAAACAAATTAGTTCACATGCATGGGTCAACCCATACGCCAAGTTATATGATTTAAACTTTACCTGGTATAATCACTTTGAACTTGGATTTATATTAACAGCGAATCGATAATTGTTTTATTGGTTGAAACAAGCTTAGAAATGCGACTATTTCTCTCAAGGACTCGAAACCTTCTCCCTTGCCTAACTAACGTTAGGTTCAAAACTGATGTGCACAGTGTGAATATTAGGAGGAAGGATATGCTCACAATTCCTAAACACAAGTTATTCTTATTTAATCGCTGCTTTTCTTCCTATGTTCGTACTGTGTACAATGCTGTACCTCTGGAATACAAGTTTATGTCTGTTTGCATTTAAAAATTCGTTACACCGTCACCTGCAGTCTGCCACTATAAATAATTGATTTCATGTGAACCTATCTTATTGTTTGGATGTCTAGCATTCTTTTTTTTTAATTTTTTGTGTTTTATGTACATATTTATTATACTACTACTTATATCGTTTTCTTTATGTCTATTTTTCTTTTGTCTGTAGAAAATAAGTAGTTATTATTCCTTAGGCTGCTCAAACAAACAAATGTGTATGTTATTTCGATCAGTTAAGTGGAAGAACAGTTATTGTCTTCCGCAAGGATAGCCAATGACTGAACTTCGCCGTTTGTCGGCTATGTGTATATACCTCTTCATTTTTCGATGTTACTTATGTTGTATGCTATAGCAGATAATAAAGTCGTTTATTATTATTATTATACAGAGGGCGGCAAAAGTCAGTAAACGCTATCAAAAAATATGCATGCGCGCGCCTTCGTTGTGTGTACAATTAAATACATCCTGCTCAGTGGGGGCAAATGCGGCAAAAGTTTAGTACACGGGTGTCGTACATGATGTTTGCATCGCAATGGCAGCGCAGCTCCGTATAAAGTACACGAAAGCCGAACGTATCTGCCTGGTGTCAGGATACCTACGTTACGATGCCGATTACAACTCAATTTTTGGAGAGTTTGCGGTGCGGCATCCTGGTAGACCTATTCCTACAAGACAAATGGTGTACAAGCTATACAAGAAATTCATGGAATCTGAGTCGGTTTCAGATGCGCCGCTCAGTGGCCGCCCCTCCACCGTAATCACAGAAGAAAATATGCATCTCGTTGCCCAAGCGTTCATTGAGGCACCAACCAGATCTGCACGTCGTACATCTCTCGAGTCAGAGATATCGGACCGTAGTTTACGGCGTATGTTGAAGAAAATGAATACGCGTTGTTATCGTCCGCTTTTGTTGCACGCATTGAATGAAGACTACCCTGATCGTAGGCTTCAATTTTGCGAGTGGTACATGGGGTGCGCGGAAGACGACGCAAATTTTTACCGATCCATTCTCCGGGCCGATGAAGCGCAATTCAAATTGAACGGACGAATTAACCGTCACAATTGCGTTTACTGGGCATCTGAGAACCCTCATGCAACCATCACAGAAGAGTTAAATGTTCCTGGTATAACAGTGTGGGCTGGAATTCATGGGGGTGGTCTCGTCGGTCCGTATTTCTTTCACGGAACGGTGAATGCGGAAAATTATCTGGAACTTCTCACGGATTTAAAGGGAGAACTTGAAAGTAATCAGCGGTTAGAAGTTATTCTATATTTTCAACTAGACGGCGCTCCGCCTCATTACGGACTACAAGTTCGTGCTTTCCCGAATGACGAGTTTGGCAATTGGATAGGGAGAAGAGGGAGAATGGAATGGCCAGCGCGATCGCCAGACATGACGCCGTGCGATTTCGCCATGTGGGGAGTACTCGAGCATAAAGTGTTTGCCACCCCACTACGTGGTATCGAACATTAATTTGCAAGTGAGAATTGAAGAGGAATTCGACGCTCTCCGTGCTAACACGGAATTCTTTCGGAAAACCTGCTTCACTGTGCTCAAGCGATGCCGAAAATGCATCGATGAAGGTGGTATGCAGTTTGAACATAAGATGTAATGCATAAACTTCATTTTGCATACTTATCGAAGCTTCGTTCAACAATAAACTGCATTTTTGCATCCTGTCATTGCTGGTTTTTATTAATATGCAAATCGGTTAACTGACTTTTGCCGTGCCCTGTACATATAACCTTCCTTTCCTAACTTAACGTTATATAACGTTACATCGCTGGTTCGCGCCGGATCAGGCCGGATGCCGCCGAATCAGGCCGGGTCACCCAGGATTAGGCCGGATAAACGCCAGATCAGGTCGCATCAGGCCGATCTCGACGTATAACGCTCTATCACGCCGGATCACACTGGTTCATGTCGGAACAGCACCGGAACACGCTGAATCACATCGGAGCAGGCCGGATCAGAACGGACCAGGTCAGATTATGCCGGAACAGCGTCGGAACACGCAGGATCACACCGAATCACGGTTAATCTCACCGGATGAGCCCGGAACATGCCGGATCATACCGAATCAGGCCGGACCAACACCGGAACACGCAGGATCACCGCCGGAACAAACCGGATAAGGCCGAAATAGCACCGGATCAGCCGGATAAGCGCCGGAACACCCGGGAACACCGGATTAGGTCTGATCGGGACAGACCATGCCGGAACAGCGATGGATCAGGCCGGATCAGTCCGGATCACCGTCGGAACAAACCGGGTAAGGCCGGAACAGCACCGGAGTAGGTCAGACCACCGGCGGAACGAGCGGGTTCTGGCCGGAACAGCGCCGGATAAGCGCCGGAACACGCAGGATCAGTACCGGATCAAACCGGAACAGGCCGGATCAGCTAAGGTGAACAAAGGTAATTATAGGTTATCAAAGGTCACCGAAAGTCATAAAGTCATCAGGGGTCATCAAAAGTTACCAGGGGCTATCAGGGCCCACCGTCTGTCACCAGGGGTCACCACGGGTTATCGGGGATCATCGGAGTCATAAGGATTCATAAGGTGCCATAAGCGGCTATAAGGGTTTAAAAGGGCTCATAGGGGCCCATAGTAATCACAGTTGGTCATAAGGGGCCATAAGGGGTAATCATTGTAATAAGAGGGTCATAAGGGGTCAGAAGGATCCGTAAGGGGGCATCAGGCGTCATTGGGGCTCGCAAGGGGCCATAAGCGGCAATAGGGCGTTAGAAGGTGGTCATAATTTGTCATAGGGAGTCTTAGGGGCTTAAGGGTTCTTAAGGTTCATAAGGGGTCATTAACCATTCTATGACTTTCTTTGACGTTCTACGACCATCTATAACCTATGTCCTTCATTCTGAAGAGTGGGGAAGCAGTTCGGTATTATACACAAGAACACGCAGAACGTATGGTGTAATAAATATCCGAACTTTGAGAAATAAATACTCTTATAATTAAATTGTTTTTATAAGGGTTTCTACCCTTATTTACTTATATATATATATATATATATATTGCTAAACGGTATGTTGTTGATCCCGATATATCTTCGGGTCGCTGATGATCCCGGCCTTTGTATGCAAGATAGACGAGTATATTTTATCGCACTCTCTTTCTCCCTTTAACATAAACCAAGGCATTTATTGAGGGGTAGCTATATCTCATAAATAAAATTTTTAGATATAATAGGTCTTTATTAGTCCCAGATATATAAACGCTACACTATGGAGCCGTGTTGTATATTAATATACATTTAACGTACTCTATGGATCCCGGCAACGTTGCCAATATTAATGTGCGCGCATGCGAAGACACTACGAATGGGTGATCGGCGCATCCACGGATCCACGGTCCATTCATTCATCAGCATGGCAAGTGCTTTAGTTGTAAGTTATGTTTGTTGAATATCTGCAGAAGGTTGTCAGTGAAATAATAAATTGTACAATGACAGAAATGCGAAGTTTTGTACTGTTTTGAACTTTCGATAAAGATCAGAAAATTTTCTATTTGATGTTTTCCATTGGTTCCTCTACAAGTATTTTTTTAACAAATTTTTCAGCGAATTTCATTCTTAAAAGTGGTGCGTGGAAAAAAAAAACTTTTAGCAACTTCAAATTAGGGCTTCGCAAAATAAATATTTTTGAAGTCAATATTTTTAATAATAATAATAACGATAAATGTATTGCCTTCTATAATGATAATAACAAATACAGCAAGTATAATGTTCAACTCACGACGGCGAAGTTCAGCACGAGCCCCCAAAGAGTGCTCAGCTGCTTTTCAACTTAACCGTTTAAGAGGATAAACATACATTTAAAATGCAAAACAAACAGCAACGAAAGAAGGACGAGAAGGGCAAGAAGTCGAACGGTACATATTATTATCGCCACACATTATGTGATTCACAGAGTCAAAGGGTTCCGTTGATTGTCCAATAGGTTAAGAAAAATGTGATACTTAAAGGGAGGTACACATATTACATTCTTGAACGCTCTAAGTAGTGAATTGTACTTGCAAATGCAGTAGGAAAGTGACCTGTCAAAAGCAGCCGTTTTATGAATCGGTGGGACAATAAGGTTTTTTCTTCTAAAGTGGATATTATGGACATCAGAAATAAATTTAATTTTGTTATATAGTTAACGAGGCAGTCTTTTGCACAACAACCTTATGAAACGCACAGATCGTGTGACGAAGGCGCCTGCTTGTCATGATCAACCACTTTAGTGAGTTTAACTTCTGCGAGTCGTACAGACACTTTCGCAATCCGAAAATAACGCGCACACATGCATTTTGCACTCGTTGGCCCGGTTTTTCAAAGAATCCAACACCGGATTAAGTCTGACACCGGCTTCGTTGCTATGATACAACCAATCAGAAAGCCGGTATCATAGCAACGAAGCCGGTGTCAGACTTAATCCGTTGTTAGATTCTTTGCAAAACCGGGCATTTGTACTCGTAACAACTGATCCATGCATTTTAAGCAAGGCACGTATACAGCATCACAATAATTAAACACTGACCCAACAATTGAATCACTCTGACGTTGGTATTAATAACGCTTTATTCATATAATCATCATCATAAGGTTCTCAGTCCGAAGACTGGTTGGACGCGTACCTCCATACTTTTCTATCCTGAGCTAACCTACGCATTTCCCTAAAAGTAGAACATCCTACATCCCTAACTATTTGAGAGCAGTAGTCTCAATTTTCAAATTTTCTAACTTTCCTACTTGTTTCATGCTTCTAACATTCTGACTAGTGAGATGTTACACTTATCATTGCTGATGATTCCCTCCGACGCAATCCCCGCCCGGAGATCCGAATGTGGGACTATTTTACCTCGAGAATACTTTATTCCAGAAGGTGCCTTCATCATAAATTAAAAGTACGCTGTACTAGGGATATAATAATGTGGTGGTTTCCTGTTGCCTTCCACATCGCAGTAGTGTGTATCACAGTGCCATACCGACCCTCACTATCTCTGCCACTATGATTACTGAAAGAGCTACTGCCCCCTTTCATATAAACTATTCTTAGATTACAATATTCGGACCTAACGCATTTTGATATATGCTGGCTGATCCATATACAGTCCAAGATTACGCACACAATCAGAAGGTAATATTTCCATAATACTCACGTCAACAGCAAACACATCCTTTATAGAAGTCCGAGCCTCTTCCCGTTCAAAGAAGATCAATGAAGACTTGCTTGCATTTAAAATAAGACTGTGCTTCAATGCGAGTGAAAGCAAGGACTTTATGTCCGAGTTAATTATATTAATTGAGTTATTGACATCTTCTTTATGAAAGGAATTCTAGAGCTGGGTATCATCAGCATAAAAGTGAGCAGTGCAATTATTTATAGCAGTGGAAAGTTTGGCTGTATATAACGTGTACAAGGGAGGACCCAGCAAAGAACCCCGTGGGACGCCAGAAGGCATATAACGAGGAGCAGACAGCGCATTATCAATTCTGACTCTCTGATCTCCCAGACAAGTAATCACCCATCAACTTTAAAGACAGTCCATCGAACCCGTAATGGCTAAGAATACTGATTAGCAAGCTATGGTTGATTGTGTCAAAAGCTCTATTGAAATTCATAACCTGTCTCTACGTATGTTGTTTGAACGGGCCAGTACCACTCATTACTTCCAAACAATTAATAAAGTAATTTGTGCTTGCTCATATCTGATCGATGCAGGTCACCATATAAGTAAGTTGGTTGTGTATAGAATGAATACAGTAGCACTGCACTAACGAGTTCCATAAGGACGAAACTAGTGGCCTGCAATTTTCTATAATTATTTTGAACACAACATATTTATTCGAATTTTGTCATTATTTATCATAATTTATCATAATTGTTATTTATCTCCTATCAAAACTTAATATCAATTTTTGCGACATTCATTTGAATGTTATAATGACATAATTTAGCACACTTATGCCACAAAGATACCAAATTGGCATATTTAGAACACGCATATTGTAAAGTGAATTACTCAGCAACCAACACTAAAATCAAATCAAATTAAACTTATTTATTATAAACATTAATTACAAAATTTATACAATTTGACATATTAACTCAACTCCGGGAGATGTTAAAGGAAGACATTTAATAATATAATAATAATAATAACCACATTACTGATGGCTCGATATCCGAGGAAAAACTTCGCACGAAAAATTCTCGCAGAGATGCCAAAAGAGCACTCGTCGAAATAAATAGATATATCCGGCCTACTACTTTTTTGCGTTTCATTACTATTTCTGGTTTACTAATGATTTCTTAAGCTAATACCATAGTCGTGGTCATGCTGATAGTAAGCAGATAAAACGTTGTACGATACTCTTATCGTAATATAAGCGATTACGATACTTGTATCGTAAATAATAATTATGTATCAAGGTCGTAAAGAAGCTTTTTAAGCTCGAGGTGTGATTAGAGCACTGAGGGATACAATACGTCGAGTGCCGTAGAAGCGACCGTGGTACATTTTATGAGCAAACCAATAATTTTCATATTATAGTATTCAAAAAAATTAAAGTTAAATTTAGCTGTCAAATTTAAAAATTATTGCTGTCAAAAGACGACAAAATGAAAACAATAATTTTGGAAACAATAATGATTATTTTTTTAATTAATTAATTATATCTTGAAACCGGTCAATATTATAATAAACCTTTTCCATTGATAGTACCTACGCAAAGTATTTTATTAATTCAACAGGAATTACTACCAAATAGTAACAGAAGATAATATAAACTACGTGAACAAAAAAATTTTAGGACCAGAAAGTATTTACGTGTGCTTTTCAAGGCGCTAAACCTTGCATTACACAGATTGTACATAAAAATGTAAAAACATCAATAGTAACCGCTTGTATTTTATGCTCGGCATTCCTGCTTCAAAAATGTTGATTTCTAATATTTTTCATTTTACACGACTTTTTTATTTTTATTCATCATAATGTTTTCAGTCCGAAGACTGGTTGGACGCGTACCTCCATCTTTTTCTATCCTGGGCTAACCTACGCATTTCCCTAAAAGTAGAACATCCTACATCCCTAACTATTTGAGAGCAGAAATCTAATCTAGGCCCACCCCTACCTCCTTTTATTCTTATCTCTGACTAGTACGTCGCGAACTATTCCTTCGTGTCTTAGAAGGTGTCCTACCATCCTATCTCTCCTATTCTTTATTGTCTTCCATACCTTTCGCTTTTCCAAAACTCTTTCTAATACTTCCCTATTGCTAACCCTATCTATCCACAGTATCTTCATCATGCGTCTGTAGCACCACATTCCAAACGCTTCTACTCTTTTTCGATCCGCTTCTCCTATTGTCCCAGTTTCGCACCCGTATAATTCCGTACTCCATACATACGACTTTAAGAGTCTCTTCCGAGTTTCCACATTAACCATTCCCGAAAATAACAGTTGTTTCTTTTTGTTAAACGTAACTCGACCCTGCGCTATTCTTTGCTTTATATCTTTAGTGCTCCTACCATCTCGAGTTATTTTACTTCCTAAATAGCAGAAATGAGCGACCTCCTCTATTTTCTCATTTCCTATTTGTATTTCAATTTTAGTTCTATTTTCACTCCCTCTACATACCAAAATTTTAGTTTTCTTTTTATTGATTTTGATGACGTAGCCCTCTGTCAAAACTGCTTCCATTTCATTCAAAGCCGCTCCTAATTTATTCCTCTTTGCTAGATGCTAACACTGCTATATCATCCGCAAATCTAAGCATGTTAATAGTTTGACCCTGTACATTAATCCCTGAGGCTGTTGTGTTCCTATATTATCAAACACATCCCTTATTTTACGATTTACATACACCCTTATGAAGCGAAATAGAAAATGGTCATAATACTTGTAGCAAACTTTTTAGTGCTCATCTTGTATACTAATTCTAAATATTCAAGTCGTTGAGAAGCCACGCGCTGTTGCCAAATATGGGGCTCAATAAAGGTCTGTTCACAGATTTTTATATACTGTATATAAAATATGCGGAAAGCGCCCCCTACATACACTTTCAAAGAACTACTCCACGTATATTGGTTATACAATCGGACAATCATGAGCCCAACTTGAAAATTTGTTGACACACCCCCAAGGCCTTTGGCAACCAATCAGTGATGAGATACACTGGGGTACGTTGTTGAGCCAATATGCGGGCTCAACAACGTATTTTATGGCTCCACAACGACCTGTTGGTATATTCATTGGGCTCATTAATGACCATCTATACGTCTATATATATATATAGATTATATATATATTATATGTATGAGATATATATATATAATATAGATTATATGTATATATACATTTTTATGACTATATGTATATATATCCTTTTATCTATATATATCTAATATATATATATAACTATATATATATATATACAATATATATAACATATATGAGATGTATATATATAAGGTATATATGTTATACATATATATAAGGTATATATACCTTATATATATATACACATACGTATAATATGTATATATATATAAGATATATATATACATTATATATATATATGTATAAGGTATATGTTTTATACGTATATATAAGGTATATATACCTTATATATATGTATATCCACGTATAATTTATAATATGTGTATATATGATATATATATATATACATTATATATATATAGAATATGTATATATACATATATATAATATATAAATATATATCATATATATACTATATATATATTATTATATATATATATTCATAGAAGGGCATAGAATGTTATATATATATAAGGTATATATATTATATTATATATATATATGTTATCTATATATATAGACGTATAGATGGTCATTAATGAGCCCAATGAATATACCAACAGGTCGTTGTGGAGCCACAAAATACGTTGTTGAGCCCGCATATTGGCTCAACAACGTACCGCCGTGTATCTCATCACTGATTGGTTGCCAAAGGCCTTGGGGGCGTGTCAACAAATTTTCAAGTTGGGCTCATGATTGTCCGATCCTATAACCAATATACTCGGAGTAGTTCTGTAAAAGTGTATGTAGGGGGCGCTTTCGGCATATTTTATATACAGTATATAAAATTGTGTGAACAGACCGTCATTGAGCCCCATATTTGGCAACAGCGCGTGGCTTCTCAACGACTTGAATATTTAGAATTGGTATACAAGATGGGCATTAAGAAGTTTGCTACAAGTATTATGAGCATTTTTTATTTCACTTCATAGGGGTGTACGTAAAACGTAAAATAAGGGATGTGTTAGATAATAGGGACATTAATAAAAATCAAAAATGTCGTGTAAAATGAAAAATATTAGAAATCAACATTTTTGAAACAGGAATACCGAGCATAAAATACAAGCGGTTGCTATTTGATCAGTGTGTAATGCAAGGTTTGGCGCCTTGAAAAGCACACGTAATACTTTATGGACCTAAAAAATTTTTGTTCACAACATTAAATTAATCATTATTGTTTCCAACAGTATTGTTTTTATTTTGTCATTTTGACAGCAATAATTTTAATTTGACAGCTAAATTTGATTTTAATTTTTTTGGATACTATAATAATTGGGGTTGAGTGGCAGAATAGCCTAAGGCTAAACTTCGCCCTAATATTGAATACTTATATTTTTTATGTCAACGTATTATGGGAATAAAGTCGATTTATTATTATTATTATTATATGAATATTATTCGATTGTGCGTGAAATATACCACGGTCCCTTCTACGGCCCTCGACGTATTGTATCCCTCAGCGATTCAATCGCACCTCGAGCCGAAAAAGCTTGTTTACGACCTTGAATTGAATTTGAAGTTGTTGAAAGCAATTTTTTCCTCTATTCACCACTTTTGAGAAGAATGAAATTCGCTGAAAAGTTTATAAAAAAATTCTGGTAGAAAAATCAGCATATAGAAAATTTTATGACCTTTATTGAAAATTCAAAAACAGTACTAAACAGCGTAGTTCTCTTAACAAAAATAAATGGTAACAATATTTATTTCGAATCTAAACAAAAATGTTAGATACTGGTAAATAAAAAGATAAGTACAAAAATTTACAATGTTTTCTTGATGGAAATAAAAGACATACTAAAATTTCTTACAAACTAAGTGCCTTTACGAAGTTTCAACTGTCTCGCTCGCACGCATTTACTGTCCTTGAGAACTGGACATTCGCTTTTCATAGATTGCACATCCATTTTTTTGAGTTTTTAACAGAAATTTTGCACACCTTTTGATTAATATTAGTGTTTTACATGCATTTGTCAAAATAAGAAAATATTATTATTATTTCTAATTTTAGAAAAAATGTATTTCGCATTTAAAATTAGGCCAAAAAATCAATTTTTAAGTAAGAGAAAGGATAAATATTTTTAAAATTAAAAAAGAGCTGATAGTAACACATTTGTGTATAAATAAGTTTAAGTGTGCGTAGCTTTAGGTAGACGTTCCGAAAGTTGTATTTTAAGTCAGTGAAAAACGAACACCTAGTTTTCATGAGCAACGAACATGAGCGAGCGAGACAGTTGAAATTTCGTAGTCCCCTCTAAGCAAACATGATTTGGTAACTACATAAAGTAAAATATTAGAGGAAAATACTGAAGCATACTGGGTATCGCTTGATTTACGAATTTTTATAACAATTGTATGCATATGCTTTTATTTTCACCCAATCTTTGTTCTTAAATAAACTTTTGTGTTTTTTGATTAATTTTTCTACTTCATCTTTTTTCGGCGCTCTTTTGTATTTTATGTGATCTTCAAAATACTTATTCATAATAGATTTTTGGTCTTCTGTCCATCTTACGCGTTGTATTTTCGGTTTTAATTTTCTTTCTGCACGATCTAAATCTAAAAGAATAATGTCATGTTAATCAATAGTTTTCGCTTAACTTGAAGCAAAAGTCTTACCTATACGTTTGAAAGAATGTGAAGAAGAATCTGAATTGGACTCTGAATCTGAGGATCCCTTCCTAGCGATTGGTCGTCTGCCTTTTTCTTTCTTGTTCCTTTTGTTAATGATTGGATTGCTGGTACCAGCACTCGAAGTTTCTGCATTTTCATTTACCAGTTCTCTTTCAGTCTCTCTACTGTTGTATATTTCGGATGTAGCACTTGCAATTGAACTGGCGGCTTCTTTTCCTTTTTTACTTTTCTTGTCAGTACTTGCAATTGAACTGTCAGTTTCTTTTCTTTTCCTGTCGTTTTCTTTCGATACGTTTCGTATCAAATTGGCACTGAATTCTGTGTCGCTGTCTGAATCTATATTGTCCGAAAATTCTATTTCCTCTAGAGATTTTCCCTTATACATCGCCCCTTTTCCTCCGTTAATAGCAAGCAGTAATTTTGAGACCTTCGCAGTTTGATAAACATCCTGCGGTAATCTAAAAGCAATCCAAGCTTAAGTCAACAAATACACAAAAATCGCTAATGAAGAATTTGGGTTTTAAAACTTTTGGGATTTACTCGCATTGACTTTTTCGCTTGTGATTCCACATGTCATCTTCAGAAAGTAATGTTTCTTGTTTCAACAGTTTTCCTATGTTAACAAGTTGAGAGAGACAACTTCCTGCAGCCGCTAAGTAGAATAGTTAGCGAACTATGCAATAGAAATTTCACATTGCAATTCCAGAACCAACAAATGACTCAATTGCACCGAAACAGCTAGCTCCAAATTCCTGTTTTGCAATAGTATATTACGTAACGAGCATGGAAAGTGACAAATTTCGTATACGAACGTGAATTTTTTTATTTTAATCCCGCGAGTTTATATGAAATACATTTTCCATCGAGTTATGTAAACTATTTTTCCCACGACCCCCTAAGAAAGACAAATTTATTCATAAAACAGTAACTTTATTTTTAATGATTTCTTGTCTATGTTAATAGATGTCAAAAATTGCAAGTAGCCTGCTAACGTATTATGAGCATACTCCAATAATTTCGATCAGCTCCTGAATGACACGTTGATTTGTTCTCTTGCGCGCCAATTCATAAATGCCCAGTTCGTACCTAAGATATATAGGTCTTCCAGGGATTGGCCATTAAAATGTTCAACTGCCGTACCTTTTAAGAGGTTTTTCTGACAAAAAATTATTAGATCTGAAAAGAGACGCGACAGGATATTTATTCAGTAAACATCAAAATCTCAAAGCTTCCTACATATGAATGTATACTGCCCGTGCGATTTTCAAATATTTTGTACAGTTGCACGGGCAACGCAATTGTCAAGTTTCCGGCCTACGTGTCGCTTTTCTAGGGGGGTCGTGGGAAAAGTCAACAGCAACAGCCTGTCAGCAATTCGATTTAAAAAACTGTTGGCTGATAGCTTGTTTGTGAAATTGCTTGGCAATAAGATTTCGTTCAAAAACTGAAATTTATCCGGCAAAATAAAAAGCTTTCGACTAATTAGGTACATACGAAAATTAAATGTCATTAATAATAAAAATGTATACACAACAACTTTTTACTCTTTGGTGGTCTATGTACATAATTTAATTCATCACTACTATGCGCACTACCAATTATAACATATATAGTCGCTTTTTAATGCATTTTCGGAACAATTACTTTGCATCGTCAGAATATTAAAAATAAATAAAACGCATTAAAAAATAACTATATGTCATATTATAATTGGTAGTGCACTTAGTAGTGATAAACTCAGTTATAAAAATTTATACCTGTAATAGCTTTCATGGGTTTTTTTGGTATGCCCCATAAAACTCGCAAATTGTTCCATCTCACTTTCGGTAATATTCATAACTTGTAAAACAGTTGCTATCTGTTTTCTTAAGCGGGTCGAAGTAAATAAACCCTTATTTTTCACACCTGACAGTTCAGCTAATTTTATTAGGGTGTGATAGCCACTTAACCATCTGTTTCCAGTTTTAGGGTTCGCAAATAGGTAATCGTTGGTTTTGGGAACACATTTCTCTCGCACACTTAAAAGAACATCGATATATTTCTGAAGCGATTTTGGAAAAAGGATAGCCACAGGTTTACTCCCCTTGCCTCCTGTTACCACTCTTTTGAAGCTCATGGAAAATATTTTTTCACCTTCGGTCAGTGACTCCAAAAATTCTTCCTGCTGGGTGTCCATCTTATTCGAATTATATGTTTTAAGAGTTAAGTACTGAACTTCACCAATTCGTTTTCTGTTCAGTAAGACTGTTAATGCAAGTACGCATTCTGAAAGTCGTCTGAATTCATTTTTCAGTTGATTATCCGCTTGGATATTTTCAGCCGCTTCTTTTGCTTCAGCCAGAACATACTTTTGAAAATTCATTAAATCGCTAGTAAGCGGAAACATTTTTGGTTTCTCCCATCTTTGTTCGTTTAAATTTTTTAACGCTAAACTGGATACGTCCGTATTCCAGTGACTGACTACAAGTGCTCTAAGCCGTTTAATGTTTTTTAAAAATTCGTCCGGTTGAGGACATTGAAAGAAAGGACTTTTCTTTATAATGTATTTTGTTGCCGTATCGCATATTTGTCTTAAAGTGGTACCCATATGTAGTGCCAAGCTACTAGCTCTATAAGTTTTAGTGGATGAATCATATCCGCAGATAACTTTAGTTGCTGAAACAATAGTATCGAAAAATTCTGGTTTTAAAACATCCATCATACTTTTTATACCAGAAGTTTTCTTCAATTGTATTAAAAGCCTACCCAATTCTCGCATCTTGTTCGAGATTACTGTTCTCATTTGTTTCCGTTTGTGTTTTCCTAAAAGTTCTTCTGCGTAACTACAAATTAATAAGTCTCCCATAGCAATTTTTGATATCGCATCTGACCTCATAATCGTGAAAACTTCCTCTTTCAAACGTAGGTTATTATAAAATTTAGCGTAATTTCCAGAACAAGTAATCATTGCTTGTGCTTCACTTAAATGATTTTCATGGCTATTATTTCTCTCTGACCTCATATAACACTTTTTTCTGTGTCTTCGAAGATAATCTCTCTTAAAATACCCAAAGCAATCAGGACATGCCACATAAGTTTCTTTTCCATTTTCAGCTATTCTCTCTACGTTTTGTTTCGACAACCTTACGGGACGTACTACTTTTTGTGTTTCTGTATAAAAATAATTTCCTTGTTTCCGTAAAGCACTGAGCAATACTTTTCTCTTTTTATCTTTTAAGGGCGTATCAAGTAACTCTCGCACAGCTCCCTCCTCTTTATGATTACGTTCTAGGTGTCTTGAAAAATGTGTAATTTCTCTAAAGCAGTACGGACAGTAACATCTTTTTAACCACGGTCTTAAGCTTCCTGCGCATTCTACCGTACCTTCAGTTTTGTTTTCCTAAAAAAGAAACACGTGCACGTTATTCTATTTGCCGTGCTTGCCAATTTTGCTACTATTTGGCTTATTATGAACTATAAAAATACATTATTTTTTCGAGATGTTTTCCCGTATTATACTTACTTCCATGATTTTTCCAAAATTTACTAGAATCCTATCGTTGTTGGGCAACTTTTTTTCAACTTCAACTGTATTTAACTGATTATCAACCAACATGTCAATATTTTCTTCCACTTTGTCATATTTATTTCCCTTAAAAAGCGTCAAAATTAATAAAATTCTCTCTTCGTTTACTTGGTGATTGTTTTATAATGAAATTTTCCCAAATTACTTCGCTTCTATTACCTTGTTTTATAAAATTCTGATCCAGATTTCAGAAAATATATACCTATTCTTCGTCAAAGAATTTTTTGAATGTCTACAAACGAAAATTCATGGCATCTGAAAGACGTTACCATATTTCCATATTTTTTTTTATAAAAATCAAAGCAAAAGCAAGACGGAAGTAATTGCAATATTATAATAAAGGGAATATGAGGAAAGTATGTGAAAATTTCTCTGAATTTTATTGTAACTTCGATTATCTCTTAGTTTCCATGGATGTTTGTAAACATACATGTATAAATTTCCTATCATGAAAATGAGGTTTATTTTTCAACGACTAAATTCGAATTTGGATAAAACAGAGTGATGAAAGCGAAATACGTACATTTAATCCAGTTTGATTATAAAAATGCAATAAAACAATATGATTAGATTTTTCAAATGTTGGGCGTTAAGGTGAAGAACTTTCACACTTACTGTCAAAATCTTTACGGAATGAATTATAATCTTGTCGCTCTTATTTTTAATGGAACTTGTACCTTGCTCAAGATCTTTAATTCCAACGTTACACATTTTGTTTGTAAACATTGCATTGGAATCAACGTTTTTACTAATCTCTTTGTCAAAATTTTTATTGTCCTTAATGCATATCTAAAACAACAGATAAAAACCAATTAAAGCATTGTTTTATATAGAAAATTATATAAATGTGCTTAATTGTGTTTCTTGAAACGCCCTGTATAAATACAAGATGTATTTTCATAGGTTTTTTGAAAATTGCACAGTAAATTGCATTAAGGGGGTATTCGAAAATTGCAACATTCTCGAAATTCTTAGATTCTCCAAACAACTTTTACATGAAATTTTGAACACCTAAGCTACTCATTATGCAGAATTACACTACCTTCTCCAGTAGATATATAGAGTCGGTTCTGGCTCAAACCATGTAATTTCTTATGGACAAATTGTATGCAGTGCTTTTACATGGTTTGAGCCAGAACCGGAATATAGTTTTACGGGTGTAGAATTTCACTGTGTGTTTGCATTGCTTTTTGTTCAAGGTCGATCTAGAACCGGCATATAGTTCTATCGATGGAGAATTGTAATGTAAAACGCTGGCTCAAACCATGTAAAAGCACTGCAAACAATTTGTCCATAAAAAATTACATCGTTTGAGCCAGAACCGGCTCTATATATCTACTTTTCGGTTTTTAGTAATTTCAGAAAAATGACTCATTTCCAAAACTGAGAACGTAGGATATTTCTGCATAAAGAGCAGCTTAAGTGTTCAAAACTTCGAGTAAAAATTCCGAAAGTTGTTTAGGAAATCTAAGCATTACGAACAGACAATTAATGTGCATGAGCGAGACAGTTGGAACTTTCAAATATCCCCTCAATAGGAATAAAAAATAATAACTACCATATTTATGCTTGGAATTAAAAAATCTTCAAGCGCCGTCTCTGATTGTACCGAATCAGAACATATAGAAAATGTTTCATCTTCCGCAGGAAGGAAATTATAATGATTAGCCGTAATTTTGCCTGCTTCACAAATACTAGAATTCGACTCAGCTTGGGTATTGAATTTATAATGTCTTGCAAGCTGTGGAAGTAAAACAATAATAAGTCTTATATCCTTCATAAACAAAACAGCAAATAAAAACATTATACAGTGTGTTCCAAGCTCCAAAACTCAACTGAAATTATAGACCGAAAAACTATTCAAACAGAAGTTGCATTGAATAAATTTTCTCACATCCTAAAGTTATTTTCGACTATATCGTATGTACCAATTTTCCTGGACGTTACCCACAGGTATTTTTTCAAATGGAACACCAATGTATTATAGATACCTATTTTGAAATCCGTGTTGAAATTTAATGGTACTTTCTTAATTATATTTTTGATCTATATTTTTCCTTTCAGCATTATTTGACATTATAAGGAAAAATTTACATTCGCAAGGTATTCAAAAAAATTAAATATCTTCAAAAAAAAACAAGATGAAGGAATGCGCTTTTTTACGGGTTCGATTAAGATAGAATTATTCGATCTTAATCGAACCGTAGAAACATAATACCTTCCTCTTGTTTGGTTTCGAAGATATTAAATTTTTTCGAAGACCCTGCGGACGTAAATTTTTCGCTACTTAGTATTTATATTTGAAGCTGAAAACTTTCAAACGCGAATAGGTAACTTGATTGTTTTAATGGAATGATACCCTCATTTTTGTCATCAGATGAAAAATTTAATTTCTGTTCAATTTCATTGAGGTACATTTGGGTCTATTTCCAACGATTAAGGTGAACGCCGAAACGTTAGGTTAGAAAATACCACCAAAATTCAACAGGAAATTCAAAAATGCAGTAATATGTAGCGTGTTCCATTTGGGTAACGTTCAGAAGAAATAGTATACCTAGTTGAAAATAATTTTAGAATATGAGGAGAAAGTTGATTCGGTGCAACTTTTATTCCACGAATTTTTTCGATTTTTGCAACTTCAGTTGAGTTATGGAAGAATTACGTTAGTAATTTTATCTCGTAGGTGACAATTTTTAAATTACCGATAAATTCGAATCACTTTGCTCCAATTCAGAATCAGACATTTGGGGTTCCAACTTCTGACTCTTTAGAATTTCTGGCAAAATTGTTTCTGAATCAGATTCACTATCGGATTCACTTAAATCAGAGCCAGAAGTAGCTATAAAATTATCGGATGATCCTGAAGAAAAATCTGTAAATTCGTTAGGATCTTTTTCCGGCTCGAGTTGATAATTTACAGTCCTTCCCCGTCTCAAACCATATTTTTTTTTAACAGGAGTTTTAAATTTCCCTAAAAATATTTTTCTATTGAAAACTATAACTCTAAAGTATTTATTTAAGTAGAATAACCTACCTGCTTTAATAGCAAGATTAAGTATTTTTTTCGCACGACTTTCTGCCATATTTCGCTCACAATCTTCCGTAAGTATTGAAATAAACAACTTACTTACAACTACGGCACTTGCCTTACTAATG